>JBBBVM010000032.1:725773-3125773 GCA_037355625.1 Petunia x hybrida | reverse complement strand
GGTCGACAACATACCCATAAGCAAGACACTACTCAGACACTGCTCCAAGACTCCTAGGACTCGAATTAGAACCTAGGGCTCTGATACCAAGCTGTCACGACCCAATTTCCAAGGGCTCGTGATGGCACCTAAACAACATTTGCCTAGGCGAACCAATGAAACAAGATGCGGAAAAGAACAATAATGTGAAAAGATCATAAATGGATATATAAATATAAAAGGGTGAAGTCCAAAACAATATATCCACAAAAGAATTGGAGCATTCTAAGAGTGACTCAATAAAGTATGAATATACATCAAAGAAATCTGAGTCCTATCTCTAAGTGACTCCGGCGGTATGCCACCACGGTCTGTGTGGTCGGCTCACCTCAATCAAAAGTTTCAGAAGCCTCGGGAACCGCTAACGTCCGGGCTGCTGACTGGATGAAGGACCTGCGCACGTAGCAGAGTAAGTTATGAGCCGAAGCCCAGTAAGATCACCGACAGGCCCGCTAAGGTACCCTTGCGGGACAAGTCGCTACATGCATCATAAGCAACAACATACTATAGTAATCATACAATAAAGTAGTGAAATCACAAATAGATGTAACACATTCCATACACACAAGTAGTAACCAGAAGTCTCAAGGATTATACCCATCCAACGTAAGGCATAGGTCAACTCAGCGGCGGTTTGCAGGTCCAATCTCTACTCCCGTGCCGACTAACCTAGACCTACGATGGACTAGCAACACCACTACTAAGTATCAACCATATACCGTGACCCGAAGTCACTATCACAATCATGAATAAGTAGACCAACGACCCGTAGTCGTTGGCTCATCTCAAATCTGTCTACGATCGCACCACACCCCCTGTCAAGTGCGTCGTATCTCAATAAATCAAGTGACCACACCACACCCCCTGTCAAGTGTGTCACATCTCAAAGATCAAGTGTCCACACCACACCCTCTGTCAAGTGTGACACATCTCATAGTATAGGCGACACCACACCCCCTGTCAAGTGTCCCTCTAACAGTATTAATATCCACGACATTAATAACAATAACAGAAATAATAACAGAAATATTAATAACGATAATATTTCACAGTCACCGTAACCCAGGTTGGTTATGCTAGCTGAACGTAAGGCGAAGGTTAACCCGACCACAGTTTGGGGGTACAATCCCTACTCCCATGTCGTCCAACCCAAGGTTACGTATAGACAGCACTACCCAACCCGGCACGTGAACAAATCAAGTACCAATATCATACAAAAGCCGGCAAAATCCTCGGCAAGACATTTATCATGACATGCCGGCAACATCCTCGGCCATGTCCCAAGTTCTTGCTATCTAAGCATGGCGTAGCAAGCGTTACTACGATATAAATTTATGCTACCTCGACGTAGCGTTTAGACCGGCACATACCTCGGTCGAGTCACAATCTCGCTATTTATAACAAACAATAATAGCAAGTAATTCACATCATTAATCCTAACCATTGTTAGGTATATATATGCGTACATGAAGCATACTAGCATGAAGGAAGAGTCCACAAGCACAATAGAGGTCAAGTCTCACTTACCTCGAAATTCGGGCTCAAATGCCGGGAAGAATCTCCTTTCCCGCTCGCCTTGTCCGCGAAGGACTCTCCACTAGCTCTATTAAGACAAGATATAGCACATATGAGTGCTCAATTATAGCTATTTAAGCCTATAGGCATCCTAGGGTAAAAATTACCAAAATGCCCCCGGGTAGGGCCGAGCCCTAAATTTACAAAATGTACTTTTCCGGACTCCCCACGCTCCCGTGAGTCCAAAAGTACACTTAGATTCCACATGCGAGCCTTGCTCGATGTCTTTCCCCAATTCTTAAGAATCTAGGGTTCTAACCCATTTCCAAGAATCAACCATTTGATTCTTGTGTTAATCAACATAAAGATGGATTGAAAGGGCTTACCTTAAGTGTAAGTATGATTGGATCTTCAAGAAATACCCAAATGGTCTTTTTATAGCAGTTTTTGCCTCTGTGACAGCTTCTTTTGAAAAATCATAACTTTTGATAGGAATGTCCAAATGACCTGAAACTGGTGCCATTAGAACCAAAACTCAAAGGGCTACGACTTTCATGTTTTGTGTTTTTCCTAATTCCTTACGGATTCGCCGGAAAATCAACTTTTATCCGGCTGTTTGCGCCAAAACAGAACAGAAAAGTCGCACCAGATTTTCTACTGTTTTAGGGGCAAAACGGGACCCTACGAAGTTCGGAATGATCCCAAATTTTGCACACAAGCCATGAAATACTTGGGTGACATTCTCGTCAAGACGGAACTCAATTCGGACCTCCAGAACTCAAAAAGTGGGTCCCACGGCAAAGGTTCAATTTTCGACTTTCGCCAAAATAGCGAAATTTAAACAAACGACCTCGGAATCCAATTCCGAAAGTTTCTACAAGTCACAAATGACTATACAAATCTAACGGAACTTTCGGATCTCTCATTTGGTCAAATCGAGCTCGGAAACCTCTTTTAACTCTTTTAAACTTCCGAAACGGGGACTTTATCAAAAGTCCTTTCAAACGAGATCCGTTTTCAATTTTGAAGGTTGCTACATATCATAAATGATGAGACGGACCTAACGGTCCGCTCGGATTTTCCATCGGGGTTAGTTTACTCAAAACGACCTATCGAAACCCCAAATTCCTTTCCGGAATTTCATAAACGGATCCTTTTCTCGAAAACCTATCAAACGGACTCCGTTTCGACTCAGATTTCACAGACGGGTCATAAATGACCTAACGGAGCTTTTGGGACTGTCAACACGTAAATCGAGGTCCCAGATCCCGTAACAACTATTTGAGGGTCGTTACAATAATCATAAATAAACTTTGTACTTAGACGCCTAAATACTTGGCATCTTCTATTGTGTTAGTTAAACGACCAAATCGTTCTTCATTCGCACAAACTGAATGGGCGCAGTTCACTTTATTGTCTTTCCCAATTAACATTCTAGTTTAAATACAATTATTGAACTTCAATCGATAAAAGCAAACTTATCTTTGAACAACAATACATAAAATTTAATCGGAAAGAAAGCTTTATTAAAAAAGCTAGAGGCCTGAAATAATTACAGCTGGCTACCTAAACCGCAAGAGTTTAAAATCAAAATAAAGCAAGGAAAAAACAAAGGCATGGCTTCGAAGACATCGATTAAGAACAGACAACATATGAAGATAGAACTATTCATTTCCTTTCTTTTCCCTGGCCTCAACATCATCTTCCTCCGATTCAAATTCTAAAAGCTCAGTAGAAAGACTAAGGTCTTCACGATGTGTCTATATTGTTTCTTCGGCCTCCGAAGATCGAATTCCCTTGTTAGACATTTCAATAAGGACAACCACCTTGCCTCCGCTATCATCAAGTTTTGCCCATCGAACTCAATCTTTTGATCAGATAACTTTATATCCAAATCACTGTATTGAAGGACGAGAGTCTGATTCTTGGAGAGCAATTCCTCAGAATTAGCCACAACATCAGCCTTTTCTTTCCTTGTTATCTAAATGTCCTTCTAAAGAGACTAAATCCTTGCCTCTTTTGCATCCATCTCAACTTCAGCCTCAGCTAACTGCCTCTTGTTATCGGCTTCAACTTTTTGCTGCAACGTAAGCCTCTTTTTCAACATCTCTATCTATGCTTCGAGATCTGACTCGCGAAAAGCCTTGGCCTTTGCGAGCTTATTGAGCTTTTCCACTAGTAGGGTCTCCTTGATTTGAAAATTTTTGAGGTTCGTGTGGAGAGAACTTCCACAAGTCACCACCATGTCAAATCTCTCTCCTTAGGTTCGGATCGGCTCATTTAGCTGTCGTATGCGATTCAACAGCCAGCAAAGTTATCTGAGATGAATAAATAAAAAACATAACTTGAGTAATGAATTGATGTTTTAAATGTTGAAAAGCCATAAGCAAAAGGAAATTTACACGAAGAGACTCATAGACCACGTGCGAGAAAAGCATGAAATCGTCGTATCTATTCATTCGGGTGACCTCGCCTGACCCCAGTAGCTTATGCAAATTATCTACACACGCCTTGGTGACCAGAGCAGGTCCCATTAACTAGGAATAGTCAAAGTTATTGATCGATCTACAACATCCCCAGCCCTAAGGGACATTTTCATCACTGCATAGCCAGTATCATCTTCCCCCTTTAGAAGAATGGCCACTGGATTTTCATGCTCCAGGGCATAATATGATGAGCCCGAGCTTTCAGAATATTTAGATCTGGGGGGCTACCTCTAGGTCGAGGTGAAGCTTTTTGTCTTTCTTTTTCTGCGGGAGCTAACCCCGCGGAACCGGAAGCAACAACCTTCCTTTCAGGACTAGTCTCTATCCCCGATGTGACCTCGATCGCCGAAAGCAATGAAGATTTAGGCAAATTCAGCAACAAATGCCATGAGGGGAATAAATTGATCCTTTTGAATCAATTTCAACTGCTTTGCCTCCTCGTTTCTCTTCTATACTCTTGCTCTCTTGGGACGCTTTAGGGGCACATATGAAATTGCATCATCAGTGGTAGCAGATCAGAGGTGTTGTGAAAAAATAATGCTCTCTCTCCGATTCCTTCACCCGTCTCAGCTGGCTCAGTTGCACCCGCCGCAGTAGCCAATACAGCCGCACCGGCCTCCTCAATAGCCTTAACCTCAAGGTCTTTCCTTTCCTCCTCCCTACAGGCTTGATCGCTTGGGTATTTTTTAAATAAATTTAAAGGGATTGATAACCTTCGTCTTCTTCGAAGGGCGAGGGGTCGTTTTGTTGACCTTCTTACCTCCATCTTTCCCATTGGCCTTTTCTCCAGCTCCAGGCTCATCAGCAGCCTTTGGAGTAATGCATCTGAGAATTAACAACTTCAGTCCTAAGCCAAAAAGTTGATATACAAATTATACAAATATTTGGTTCACGTACCATGATTCGACGCCACATATTTCTTCTCGGAAGCAACATACTTCCAAGACCTTAATTCTATCTTTAAATTTTTGAACTATCCTAGTCACCCAACTGAGGAGATCAGGATTTGATTCGATGTTAACTTTTTGGGCTGTTAATCAACGTGAAGAGAAATTTAGAGGTATAAAAGATGCAACATCGAAGAAAATAAAAGAAGCGTTAAACTTACGAGAGAGGTCCCATCGCTGCGGCAGTTTCAAGGCACAAGTAGCAGCCTAGTAGGAATGTAAATGAAGCGCTGATCCCAATGATATCATGTTATTTTTAGAAATCAGCCCTCGAGAGCCTTTCTTGAACAAGTACAAGATCCCATCTTTTTACACTTTTGGGATATAAATGTTGAGGATGTGGCCGATGTCAAAGCTTTGGTTTTTCTTGGTACAGAAAAGTCTACCATGGACACGAACCTCCAAACGGATGGAGCAACTTGCCCCAGAAAAATATTTATACATCCGACACAAAGATTCTATGGCCGAATGAATTGGAAATGAAAAGCCTATTGTGAATAGATAGGTTAACATCACTGAATATCCCTCTTTGTAATCGGAAAGTTTTTTCCCGGATCCAGACACACAACTTCAATATTTACCCAACCGTAATTCTCTCAAATTTTGTCCATAAACTCGGGCGTGACATCACAAGTTACCTTGGTGATAGAAATATTGAATTTGATAGATTCTTTATGAGGCATCATATCTTGGATGCTACAGTCATTGTCCATCTTCAACTCCTTGGAAAGAATCTCAACGGGTTGCGTTTCTGGTAAAGTTTTCTTGATTTTCTTAATCTTTGTAACAGCCATTGATTGCCCAGCCGCCGCTGCTGCACGCCGCGACAGAGCACTAGTGGCACCGTGGTGAACAACATCTACCAAGACGTCAAGACTGGCGTCAGAGTGACAAGATGTACTTGATGCTTGAGAAGCCATTAAGCTGATAACAAATATAGAGGATGTTTTCTTAAGAAAATCAAATAGAAAAATGGTGGAAGTTTGCAACAGAGTTTCCTTGAGAAGATAAAGTTAGAAAGGATCCTCTGAGAAATGTAAAGTTTGGAAAAAGTTTGAGATTTTTTGTACAGGGGAGAGGTGATTATTAATTGGGGAACTGGCCGAAAATTGACTGCCACACGATCACTTGCACATGGCCTCGATGGGAAGTTGAAGTGATAATTGGCATTTAAAATACCAGTCTAGATAGCATCACTTATTTTTCTGCTTAAACGCTTCAAGCGACTTGTCAAGCACACAAATACTCACTCGGCAATGGGGGACTATTTGTATTGTCAAAAATTGGTCGGACACTTGGAGAGACGTGTCATGATGACGTGTCAAGCATAGAGTGAGAATTGGAGACAACACAGAGATAATCTTCTTTGAGAGACCGGTCACTAGTTGAGATGTGCAACTCGGTCAAGTCGACATTCGGACACTTTATTTCCGGAGACTACGTGTTCGGTTATAAAAAAAAGATAAACTTCAATCTTAACTAATTACGTTATTTTTGGGGAGGATGTTAGTCATAGATGACAGCCTTATCTACCCATTAAGAGACGTGGGAAGAAAGGAGTTCAACAAATCCTAGGACTCTAACCCTATAAATAACCCTTTACCCCCACCTTGTATAACTTAAGTTCTGCACACATACTTTACATTCATATTATATTTTTGTATTCTGAATTGCTGCCATTGTTATTACTTTGCTCTGCTTTAGAGGAGACATAGTTCATCTTCTTACACCGAAGCACATGCATCATCGATCATCAATAAGACTTTTACTGCTTTCAGACATTATCGCATTTACTTTGATTATTATCTTTCGCTATCACTTTTATTAGAGTAATCATTTCAATTAGCATATTTCTAATCAAGTTCATTCTGCTTAATTCTTTACTCCTGACATCGCTTAATCGGTTACTTAATTATTACTCCCTCCGTCCCAAAAAGACTGTCTACCTTTCCTTTTTTGTTTGTCCCAAAATGAGTGCCTCTTTTCTTTTATGGAAACTCTTTAAATCTAAGATTTGTTTTGGTCCATAGGATTTAAAGACACTGGCCTACATTACACACACCTTTCATTTTACACTACAGGATTTAAAAGTCTTCATTTTTTTTTTAAACTCTGTGCCTAGTCCATCCCAGACAGTCTTTTTGGGACGGAGGGAGTAGTTTGTTTATTCAAAATTGCATAACTAGCCATATCCATTTGACAAAATTTAAATCGTAACCGCTAGGTCTCGATATAAAAGGATTGTTTGTGGCTCAAAAAATATAAATTTGATTATAACACCTAAACCGAGTTTTAAAATATACTAATGCTAACTTAAAATTTCTGCATGGGATGTGCCTATGTTTGCCTGGGTGAGAAAGTTCTGCAAGAACTGTTTATTAAATTCATGTAAATTTTGGAAAATAGTGCGATCAGCAACATATACAAGCATTCAACTTTCAGCGGAAAAAAAGAGAGCCTTCCCTCTAATAATTCGTGAAAAGATATGCAACTCTCATAAATCGTATAGCTTTAAAAAATATTTGCTGAGACCGCTACTTGTTTATGCATGATTTATGTTATCATAGATTTATATATACATCACCGTAAAGATACCCACAACCGAAACTGTGACTGATTATTCTGTGTGTCAGAAGATCTAAGGCAGATTTGTTGAGGTTTTATTTTATTCTTTTGAACATGTTCAGATGTTTGGATTAATCCCAGTCGGGTACACAATTTGATGCAAGTACGAGTATCTATTCGATTATTCGGCATTCTTTTAAACCCCAAACTCAGTATAAATGCGTACATGTACAACATAAATTTTGTTAAAATCAACAAGATGGTTCCTGCATAAGCTTCATCATCATTTAATCCTCCACCATCAATCTCAAACTTCATGACCAAAAAAAATTATGAATTTCTTCTACAACGTCTTTAACACACACACACACACACACACACACACACACACACACACACACACATATATATATATATATATAAAGGACAGTGACGAGCTTGGGGTCATCGTGCTTAGCGTGGTCTTTTAGGTATATTTGTGTTGGATGATCATTTCTCATTGGTTACCATATGTGATGTATCTGCTTTACTTATAAGGTTTTGCTTATATCGACTGTTATGCTCTTGTGCATTAAAAAATAGTTGTAGGGAAACAACTTTTTAAAAGGACACGTGCTCTCTATGGTGTGTCAACTTCGACATGTTACACTTAGTAGTCCAAGCTCCGTAGACTGTACAAATATTACTAACATACATCTTTTCCCTCATAAAAATGTCCAATGACATTCTATATAACTTCATATAAATTGAAACAAAATACAGATGCACAAGCAACTTGTGTCCAACAAAGAATGGAAATATTTCATATGGCTTTCCTTCTCTGAGTTCTTGATTGATGGATACTTAATTATAAGTCGTTTTATTCTCATGAGCATGTGAATATTAGGGAACTTGAAAGAATATATAATAAAATATCAGAAAATAAATAATAGTAGAAAAGAAACTAAAGTATGCTTCAACTTTATGAGGCATGTGTTTGTAACAGAAAAGTTGATTAAGGGATCATGTGAGACAAAAAATTACTAGAAATGAAATGTTACTTCAAATGACTCTATTGGTACATTTAGCTAGAAGATATAACATTCAATTGAAAGATAAAAGGCATGAGGATAATCATAATAAATTTAAAGTGGAATGAGCATATATAACTTTGTTTGCAAAAACTATAAATTTAAAAATATTTTACATTCAGAAAATAGATAACGAATGAGAGTTGAAAATTTATTTATAGAATGTTTTAGCGTTTTATACTGAGCTTGTTTGGGCGTGTACATCTGTTGATTACCATTTTGTGTCAACAGGTGGCGGCTTAAGTTGCGTCTTTGATAGATGTCTTTAGATTAGGGCAAGGCTCGCGTCTCAAGGGGATTTAGCCCGCTATATGATAAGAATCAAAACGCGGAAAGTAAAGATAAGAGGAACGAGACGCATTCCGAACTCCCTACAAGGTAACCACGGAGAACTTGTTCCGTGATACCCCCGTATCGGTGTCGAAAAGAGCCTACGCTATGCAACTACCCTCGAGCCACACTTGGGACTCGCAAATAGAATGATCGGGTTTTCGATTCAAGACTCAACTAGGTTCCACTAGTGAATTCAAGCAACCAAGGAAGGGTTTCTTCATAAAAAGAGATAAACTCTATTCATCATTCATAAGATTCAAAGGTAAGCTAATGTTTGAAGAGGCTAAGTGAAGTATTTATAGGCTTCACTTAGTCATACTAAAAGGTCTAAAATACCCCCAAAGTGGGTTAAAACAAATAAGGCCATGCAGGGCTATAGTTGGAAGTTCAAGCCAAAAGTAATAAAATATCCCGCAGGCCAACACAAGGGGAGGCGCTCCGCCTCAGGATAGTGAGGCGCTCCGCCTCAGGATGGTGAGGCGCTCCACCTCAGGATGAGGCGCTCCACCTTCTTCTGCTCAGCTCTCTGCCTTTTGGTAGGCGCTCCGCCTCAGCTTTGAGGCGCTCCGCCTCCTTCTGGAACTTGTACAAGAGGCTCAAAATGAGCTTGAGGTGGATCACCTTGGAGCCCAAGTAGTCCTCCATCCATGGCACACCAAAGCATGCTCTTCAAGTCGCTCTTGGGGCCTTCTTCCATACCCATCTTCACTTGACTCCGAGTGAAGGGTCTTGTGGGGATTTGGGTCTTATCATCCTCCCCTTCTTGAGAAGATTTCGTCCTCGAAATCAAGGCTTTGGCTCTCATGGCATCATTAACTTCTCGGGGTGGCCCCAACTCTCTTTTGTTCTTCTTGCTCGTCACGTTGACATAGGCTTCTTCCAAGATCGTCCCCGCCTTAGCATGAGGCTTAGAACCTACAAGCAACGACAAGCAAAAACAAGCAAACGTCCTACTTTGGAAGTAGGTTAGTGCAAGAAGTGTGGAAAACACACTCTTGTGATATAACCAAGTATCAATAACATTCATAAATATCAAGTCTCCAAAGAGAACCATGAGCACTTGGTTAAAGATCAACATGCACTCAACAAGATAATGAGCAAATAGGTCATGGGGGCATGAAAAATGCAAGATCAAGCTACCAAAATCCCCTTGAACCTTAAGCTCAAGATCAACACACCAACCTATCCTCGAGGTGTGATCAACATGTGGAGTGGAGTGAATCAAATAGCCCAACCTACAAGTAGGATCAAGCACTCCACTCCCCTTCTTTAGAGCATACTTACTCACACCAAGGGAGTCCTCTTCCCCTTTCATTTCATCAACTAGGCAACCCTCCTCAAAAGTCAAGCTCTCAAGGAAGGTGTTGATGATGGATTCTTCTTCATCATAACCCAAACAAGCAATAGTAGGGTCACTGAAAGAACCATCTACCTCATTCAAATTCTCACACAAGGGGTTGCCTAAGGGGTCAAACCCTTCACAACATGGAGGCTTTATTTTACTACTCACCCTAGTCCGATACAAGTCATTACCACCAATGGCATTATCTTCAAACAATGGAAATGTAAAAACATGCATCTCAACATCATGATCAAACATAGACAAGTTATCAAGACTAGGTTCTTTTCCCTCACTCGAGGAGTCATCGAAAACAAATCGTTCCATCTCACATGCAAAAGACTCCTCAAGGTCACAATTATGGTCAACTATCAATTCTACACTAGGGAGGGGCTCAATGAACAATGGGCTCACATCATGATGTGGCATAGCATCCCTTCCAACTAGTGTTTCACAAGCAAACTCAAGTTGACAACTAGACTCTTCACTAGTGGCATATTCACTAGATGCTTCACAAGCTCCAACTAGTGTTGAGTCATCACAAGACAAGTAGCTAGTAGGTTCATGAAAAGGTGAAGCAATACTTACATTTGTAGTACTTCCTTGATCACTCACAAGGTTTGAAGTGTCATATGCAACTCCTTCTTCATGAAGCTCACATTGAGGCTCCAATGACTTGTCTTTCAATGTACCTACACAAGAACTTTCACAAGAAGAGATAGAAGATAAAGAAGGGTTAGAACAATGGGTGCTCTCACTCTTAATTTTTCCTTCCTCACCCCTCATCTCTCTCAATTTTACCTCATGGTCAAGTGTAGTTTGTGGTGACAATCCACTCACATCACTCCTCAAATCCTCTCCTTTTTCCTCTCTTGGATTGTCACCTGTCACTCCCTCACTTCTCTCTATCTTTTCTCTCTCATTTGAAGTGGAATGACTCTCATTTTCACCATGCAATGGCACAACAATGAAAGTGTCTGCCTCGGATTCAAGTACAATGGGTGACTTGGCTTTAGCCGCTTCCTTCAACTCCTTCATGAGTTTGTAGTCATCACTCACTTGCTTGGGAGTTAGGGGTTTCAACACAAACTTCCTTCCTTCATGTTGAAGCGTGTAAGTGTTGACATGCCCGTTATGAACCGTTTGTCGATCAAATTTCCAAGGCCTTCCAAAGAGAAGGTGGCAAGCTTGCATGGGCACCACGTCGAACAAGAGTTCATCCACATAATTACCCATTTTGAACTTGATCATTGCTTGCTCCACTACCTTTAACTCCCCACATTCACTAAGCCATTGTAATCGATACGGCTTGGGGTGCTTCATGGTAGGCAATTTCAATTGGGATATAAGAGATTGACTCACAACATTAGTACAACTCCCGGAGTCAATGATCATAGAGCAAACAACATCTTTGACCCGGTGATGCAATGGAAAATAGGCGGAAGCGATAAAGAGATAAAAGTGAGACGAGACTTACACTAAAGTCGAGTAGCAACGGAGAACTTGTTCCGTTACACCCCGATCGATTGGAAAGAATCACCTAGCACTATGCAACTATCCTCAAGAGGCACCCGGCTCTTGCAAATAGAATGATCAAAGATGGATGAAGTTCAAATTGGATTCGACCAATTGAATTCAAGTTCCCAACAAGGGTTCAAATGAGAGCATTGCTCAAGTTTCTTCAATATTCAAGATTGTCTAATGAATGAAATGGCTAAGTGTCCTATTTATAGAACTTCCTAAGGCTAAGGTGAAATGACTAGAAAGCCCTTAGGCCTAGTTAAAACATACAAGCCACTTAAGGGCAAAATAGGAAGTTCACAACCAAAAGTCTAGTCTTCAGCGTGGGTGGGCGTAGCGCCCAAAAGGGGGCGGAGCGCCTCAGCTTTGGCGTGTCTTGGGCAGCCCAGTGGGGGAGGCGGAGCGCCCAGTTGGGTGGGCGGAGCGCCTGCCTGGGCAGCTTCTTGGGCGGACCGCCTAGGGGTTTGGGCGGACCGCCTGAATCCCTGGGAGGTGCGCCTGAGAGCTTCTCCGCTTGTTGCTTCTCCGGATCGCTCCCAAAGCTCTCGGCTTTCCCGTCCTTTGCATCCTTCAAGCTTGGCACTCGTTGATTGACTTCTTAGCTCGATTTGCACTGCATCATCCTCCCCTTCTTAAAAAGATTTCGTCCTCGAAATCAATCCATCAACGCCTACATGCAAAGACAAACAAAAGCAAAAGGTTCCTACTACACGAGTAGGTTAGTGCACAAAAGTGTGGGAAAACACACTCTTATGGTATAACCAAGTATCAATGGCAACAAAGAAGCTCATGTTCCCGAAGGAACTAGCAAGTACTTGGTTCAACAACGAAGTGCTCCCAACACAAGAAGAAAAAAAGAGATCAATAGGGCACGACACATGCAAGATTAAGCTATCAAAATCCCTACAATCCCTAAGTTCAAGATTAGCACACCAAGACCTTCCACTACACGAGTAGGTAGGTCCAATAAGAGTGAGTGCAAGCACGGTGGAAAATTCGCTCTTGTTATAGAGCCAAGTATCAATACCAATCAAGAAGCTCATGTTCCCAAAGGGAACAACAAGTCCTTGGCTCCATAGTGTCAAGCACTCACAATCATAACAAGCAAGGGAATCATTAGGACATAGAACATTCACGATCAAGCAATCAAAGTTCCTACGACCCCTAAGCTCATGATTATCATACCAAACCTTCAAGGCAATATTTTCAAAATGTGGCGCAATGGTTTTGGCATGCTCAATTCTCAAAGTGTGGTTAACATATAGGAGGGAATAGACAAAGTAGTGCAATACACAATTAGCATCAAATACCCCACTCCCCTTCTTAAAAGCCCTCATACTCACACTAAGAGATTCCTCCTCACCTCCAATTTCATCCTCGAGACAACCCCCCTCACAAGGTAAACTCTCAAGGAAGGCATTAATAATGGCCTCTTCATCATCATAACCCGAACCAACAAGAGTAGGGTCACTAGAAGAATCATCTACCTCACTTGAAGTCTCAAACAAAGAGTTGTCTATGGGATCAAATCCCTCACACCACGGAGGTTCTAGCTCATTCTCAACTCTAGTCCGATACAAATCACCCTCACAATTAAAGAGGCCCTCACGCAATGGGAATGTAAAAGCATGCACCTCAATTTCATATTCAAATAAAGGCATCGTATCAAGACTAGGTTCATCATTCACACTTGAGGAGTCATCATAGACAACCTTGTCCAATTCATGCAATTTGGACTCCTCAAGGTCACTATCATCCTTACTACGACACACAAATCCACCAAAATCAATTATGTCAACAAGGGTGGAGTCACATAACTCATCTTCCCCTTTATCAAATACGGGTGGGGTGTCATAACAAGGGTCACAAGCAAGGTCAACTACTTCATTATCACTAAAGAGAGGTCCTTTGAATACCGGGCTCACATCATGATGTGGCTTTTCATTCCTCTCTACTAGTGGTTCACAAGCACACACTAGTCGACCATTAGACTCTTCACTAGTTGCAAGTTCAATAGGGACATTACAAGCAACAACTAGATTGGAGTCTACGCAAGACAAGGGGCTAACATGTTCATGAAAGGAAAAGGTAACACTTACATTGGAGTCGCTCCCGTGAGTACTCACATTGCTTGAAGTGTCGCGTTCAATTCCTCCTTCATGAAACTCACAATGTAGAGCTCCATTCTCTTGTCTTTCTTTGTTACCATCCGGTTGAGGCTCCACTAGCTCGCCTCCAAGAGTACCTACACATAAGCCCAAACAAATAGAAAGAGAAGAAAATAAATCATGGTTAGAACAAAGGGTGTCCTCACTCTCACTCAAAATTTCCTCTCCCCTCACTTCTTTCATTTCTCGCTCAAGGCCAATTGTAGGTCCGGGTGATGCTTCACTCTCCACTTGCAAGGGCATGACCATAAGATTGTTGGTTCCGGGCTCAAGTACCATGGGTGACTTGGCTTTAGCCGCTTCCCTCAACTCCCTCATAATCCTATAGTCATTACTTACTTGCTTTAGCGTCAAGGGCTTGAGTACATACTTCCTAGAACCGTGCAAGACCGTGTAAGAGTTGGTCCTACCATCATGTACTACGCTCCGATCATATTGCCATGGCCTTCCAAACAAGAGGTGGCAAGCTTGCATAGGTACTACATCGAACATTACCTTATCTCGGTAATTTCCAATGCCAAACTCAACCAAAGCTTGCTTCACCACCCTCAACTCTCCACACTCACTCAACCATTGCAACCGGTAGGGATGTGGATGTGTTCTAGTAGGCAATTGCAATTGGGAAATCAAAGTCTCACTTACTATGTTAGCGCAACTTCCCGAATCGATGATCATTGAGCACACTTGCCCCATCACACGACACCTAGCATGGAAGAGATTCTCCCTTTGCACATGCTCCGGCTCTTCAAGACTCATGGCACCCAAACTCTTCCGTACCACAAGTGTCATTTTAAGCTCATCGCCGTGCTCACTTTCACCTTGGGGAATGCCCAAGTTGTGGGGAATGCCCACTTGTTGGGGATTGCCCAACGGTTGGGGATTGCCCAACGGTTGGGGATTGCCCAACACTTCATCACTAGTACCTCTTTCGGTACCATTTTGGACACTCGAGGTCCATTCCTCTTTGAGGCGATCAAACCTCGAGCTTATGGATCTCACCTCGGCCAAGAGGTTGACCAAAGTGCTTACCGGGACCTCAATGGTATCGTACACGTCTCCAGCCATGTACCTATATAAATCAAAGACAAGAAAGAAGTTAGAGTAAAAACCTCACTCACTCCCTCACTTTTTGAATGTCACTCGGTTCACTCGTTTAGTGGTGGGGGATTTATCACTCAAACTTGATTCAATGGCTTCCTCGTAGTTGAACAACCTCCTCGATAACCAACCAAGTTCACAAGAACCAAATACTCTTCGGGAAGAGTGGAGTTAATGGGACTCGATGAACGCTAGGCTATTTAGGTGCGCACTTGAAGCAAAATTAACTACGAGTCTTCTTTGAGGTCTACTCTCCTCTAGGCACGATTATCCTAATACGCTAAAGGATTAGTGCTAATAAAGTAGGCCAATTACCTTAGAAACACTAACCAAGAAGTGCCGAAACAACGGAAACACGAAAACCTACGAAAAAACTACCCGGGCACACTTCAGGAAAAGGGGCGCCCCGCCTCTGTAAAAGGGGCGGTCCGCCCAGTGTGAATTCCAGAGAGCAGCAGAAAAAGGGGCGGTCCGCCTATAGGGGTGGGCGGTCCGCCTACTGGAGCCTTCAGCACAGTCCGAACTTCGTGTTCTTGGTTTTTAGCACCCAAAAATCCAACGATTTCGAGTTGTTTTTCAATTTAAATGATACCCAAAGTTGATATATGTTATAATCAACAAACCCCAATGGTTTAATCCAACAAACAACCAAAAACAAGTTCGTTTCAAGAATTTGGAGCAAGTTTTTTCAAGAACTTTCAAAATTTTCAAGATTTGAAAACTTCGATTTTCTTTCCGCAACTCCAAATGATGTTATGGGGGTATCAAAATGACGGGTTAACTATATAGAACAATCCCCGATACCAAACATCCAAGAATTCATAACAACAAACAAGTTCTAGCAAATTTTGTGAATTCTTCAACTTTTGGGTTTGATTTTCAAAATTTTGTTTCACAACTCCAAAATGAGTTTTGTTGGTACCCAATTGTCGAGTATGCGTAGACAAACAATCCCCGATAATCAAAACCAACAAAATCGTAACAATGAACGATTTCTAGCAATTTTTTTGTGATTTTCAAATTTTTGGGTTTTTTTGTTTTTCTTCAAATTTCAAGAACAAACAACAAGAACACAACAACGATAAGAACAAGACCGAGGATTCGTAAGAACGAAGCCTAGCCGTGCTCTGATACCAACTGATGCAATGGAAAATAGGCGGAAGCGATAAAGAGATAAAAGTGAGACGAGACTTACACTAAAGTCGAGTAGCAACGGAGAACTTGTTCCGTTACACCCCGATCGATTGGAAAGAATCACCTAGAACTATGCAACTATCCTCAAGTGGCACCCGGCTCTTGCAAATAGAATGATCAAAGATGGATGAAGTTCAAATTGGATTCGACCAATTGAATTCAAGTTCCCAACAAGGGTTCAAATGAGAGCATTGCTCAAGTTTCTTCAATATTCAAGATTGTCTAATGAATGAAATGGCTAAGTGTCCTATTTATAGAACTTCCTAAGGCTAAGGTGAAATGACTAGAAAGCCCTTAGGCCTAGTTAAAACATACAAGCCACTTAAGGGCAAAATAGGAAGTTCACAACCAAAAGTCTAGTCTTCAGCGTGGGTGGGCGGAGCGCCCAAAAGGGGGCGGAGCGCCTCAGCTTTGGCGTGTCTTGGGCAGCACAGTGGGGGAGGCGGAGCGCCCAGTTGGGTGGGCGGAGCGCCTGCCTGGGCAGCTTCTTGGGCGGACCGCCTAGGGGTTTGGGCGGACCGCCTGAATCCCTGGGAGGTGCGCCTGAGAGCTTCTCCGCTTGTTGCTTCTCCGGATCGCTCCCAAAGCTCTCGGCTTTCCCGTCCTTTGCATCCTTCAAGCTTGGCACTCGTTGATTGACTTCTTAGCTCGATTTGCACTGCATCACCCGGCACCTAGCATGGAATAGATTTTCCCTTTGCAAGGTTTCACTATCTTCCACTATCATGGCTCCTAGACTCCTCCTCACAACAAGGAAGGCACGGGCATCATCATCTTACCCCGTGACAATCTCCCCATCATCTCCTTCCTCATCACCCGCTACTCCCTCTTCTTCTCCCTCCTCGGGTTCACTATCTTGCTCATAGACCAAGTCACCAACAAGAACCATAGTTTTCCGGGTAGGACAATCTTTAGAGAGATGACCATAACCCTTACACTTAAAGCATTGAGTGGAAGAAGAGATTGGATTACTCAATTGAGTTCTAGAGTTACCTCCCACGGGTTGTGTAGACCTTTCAAAAGGCTTCTTCACATCCTTGCTAGCACTCGCACTACTTGTACTTGGGAATTTGGCATTCATTGTAGGAGCTTTCCAATCCTTTGGTTGGTTCATGGAAGTAGGAGTGTTGCTCTTGTAACGAAGGGATTTCTCCTTTTTGAGCCACTTCTCGGCTTCAACCGCATCTTCATATAGCTTGTAGTGGTCATTGTACTTGTGAAACTTCAAGAGCGAAGCTATGTCTCGGTTTAAGCCCCCTTTGAAACGGATCATGGCCGTCTCATTGTCTTCCTCATCCAAGTCTAGAGTCATCCGGACTTATTCAAACTCATTGAGGTACTCCCCAACCGACTTGGAACCTTGTTTCAATTCATAGAGACGCTTTTGTTGTTCCACTCGGTATTGGTTAGTCAAGTACTTTTCATCCATCACACGGATCAACTCATCCCAAGTAAGATTAATAACCATCCCCATCCTCCTTCTATTCCTCTTCACCGACTCCCACCATGTAGAAGCAAAGGACTCAAAGGTAGAGATAGCATACTTGGTCTTCTTTACTTCGGGCATATCGTTGGTGTCAAATATACGTTCCATGGACAACTTCCAATCAAGGTACTCCACCGGATCACTACTCCCTTTGAAAGGAGGGATAGTGATTTTCACACTATTAAGATTGTTGTTGTTGTCACGACCCCCACGAAATGGCTCCGGTTGGCCCCCATAGTGATCTTCATTCACACCATACTCCCTTCTCGCATTCCCTCCAAAATATCCCATAGGTGGCCCTCGACCTCGGCCCCTACCACGATCCACATTTCGACCCCAATTCATACCTCGTCTCGGTTGAAAGTGATCATCAAACCCATACATATCATCAACATAATCGGCTTCCTCCCCTTCTTGAGCCTCATCGGCTTGCTCAAGGGGTTGCACGTTTCGGATGGGTCTTGGTAATGGGATGTTTCTTGGGGGATTATCCAAGATACGGGGAATGCCCGTTCGTTCAATTCTCTCCCGGTCCTCCTTTACCCGTTGTTGATTGAACAACTCAATGACATGGCTTACTTGTTCCGGGGTAAAGTTAGGAGTACTTGAGACTTCACCGGTCTCAATTGGGACACTCGGGGTCCCCTTTTCAATTGGGACACTCGGGGCCCCTTGGTCACCTTGGGTACTTGAGGCACCCTTTTCAAGTGACTCAATCCTTTGAGTCATGACGTCCATCTTGGCAAGAATGCTAGCCAAGGCATCCTTGATGAAATCTTGACCCTCGTTGGCCATTGTACCTACAAAGAAAAGAAACAAGAGTCAGTCAAAACACCTCACTCGCTCCCTCACAAGTTTTCACTCGGATCACTCGTATGGTGGTGATGGCTATTTCACTCTTGCTTGAACTCAAAGCTTCACGAAGTTGAATAGTAAACCTAAACTGAATCACTCGACTCAAAAGCCCAACGCACTCCGGGGTGAGTGGAGTTAATAGGACTCGATTGGATCGCTAAGCACTTTGAGTGAGGACCTGAGTCAAAAGGCACTACGGGTCTTCTTTGAGTTCTAATCTCCGTTCTAAGGCACGATGATCCTAGTAGCTTGAAGTAATTAGTACTAATCAAGTAGGATTATACTCTAATAGTACTAATTAGAAGTAATGCAAACAACAAAACACGAAAACCTAGAAGAAACTACCCAATTCCCAACTCACAGGAAGTAGGCGCCCCGCCTCAGAATGGTAGGCGGCCGCCCTGGGCAAACCTACAGGGTGAGGCGCTCCGCCTCTTCAGGGGAGGCGCTCCGCCTCAGCAAATTCCAGAGAGCTAACAGAGATGAGGCGCTCCGCCTCCAAATTGAGGCGCTCCGCCTCCTGCAACTTTCAGCACAGTTCAACAACGTGTTTTTCGACTTTAACACCCAAAAATCCAACAATCCACACGTTGTTTTAGCAATCCAAAGGTACCCAAATGTTGTTTTACCCACAAGGATCAAACACCAATCAATTTTACAACCAAACAATCAATCAAATCAAGATTCAAGGTCAAGAACTTCAAGAACACAAGGGTTTATCAAAGGGTTTCAAAATGGATTGCGATTCATCAAAGTAGGTGTTATATAAATTCAAATCCCACAAAATTGGTACCGATTCGTTTGTTTTTCAATGAAGATCAATCCCCAATATCAAGTTTTCAATCTAACATCAATCCAACCCAAGAATCAAGCCAAAATTCATCAAGAACAAGTTCATCAAGGGTTTAAGGGCAATTGAGGTTTCAATTTTTCAAACTTCACCAATTCCAACAATTTTGGTACCCAAGTAACGGGAATTCATCCACGATCAAGAATCTATAACACCCATATCATAAATCATCCAAACCAACAAGTTACACCAAATTTTTAAAATTTTCAACTTTTCAATTTTTTTGTAATTTTCTTCTTTCAATAACAATAAACAAGAAACTAAAGTCGAAACTAACCTAGGCACGAAGAATCAAGGGTCGGGGGTTTGTAGAAACAAAACCCGAGCCTTGCTCTGATACCAAGATGATAAGAATCAAAACGCATAAAGTAAAGATAAGAGGAACGAGACGCGTTCCGAACTCCCTACAAGGTAACCACAGAGAACTTGTTCCGTGATACCCCCGTATCGGTGTCGAAAAAAGCCTACGCTATGTAACTACCCTCGAGCCACACTTGGGACTCGCAAATAGAATGATCGGGTTTTCGGTTCAACACTCAACTAGTTTCCACTAGTGAATTCAAGCAACCAAGGAAGGGTTTCTTCACAAAAAGAGATAAACTCTATTCATCATTCATAAGATTCAAAGGTAAGCTAATGTTTGAAGAGGCTAAGTGAAGTATTTATAGGCTTCACTTAGTCATACTAAAAGGTCTAAAATACCCCCAAAGTGGGTTAAAACAAATAAGGCCACGCAGGGCTATAGTTGGAAGTTCAAGCCAAAAGTAATAAAATATCCCGCAGGCCAACACAGGGGGAGGCGCTCCGCCTCTAGGTTGAGGCGCTCCACCCCAGGATGGTGAGGCGCTCTGCCTCAGGATGAGGCGCTCCACCTTCTTCTGCTCAGCTCTCTGCCTTTTGGTAGGCGCTCCGCCTCAGCTTTGAGGCGCTCCGCCTCCTTCTGGAACTTGTACAAGAGGCTCAAAATGAGCTTGAGGTGGATCACCTTGGAGCCCAAGTAGTCCTCCATCCATAGCACACCAAAGCATGCTCTTCAAGTCGCTCTTGGGGCCTTCTTCCATACCCATCTTCACTTGACTCCGAGTGAAGGGTCTTGTGGGGATTTGGGTCTTATCACTATATGTACTGGGTATTTTTGCGTTCAAGTTAGAACGGTTGTGCTTGTCCACTCGAGTGCTTAAGTCTTTAACGACACAATGCGGATAGGCATCCCCACCGATATATTGGTGCAAGTGGTGAATTGACTATTTCAGCTTCTGACAATTCCCGGTGGCTTAACTAGAATTGATCTAGCTTTGTACGAGTAGTTTACTCTACCTTTGTAATGAACTATGAGTGTATTACTTCAACCCAAATATGGCCTAGGCTATGATTAGTTGGATCATAGATGGATCTGAATACAAAACTGACTAAGTAGAATAGTAGTCTTATTGAATAAAAGAGAGCACTGGGCCTGTGTTGTTGTGGGTGAAAAACCTGTCACATGAATGATAAGCGCGAAAGACTAAATGCAATTAGAAAATTAATACTAAAAAACTAGAGGAATTAATTAAAGTAAATAAACATAAAAGTTATACTTCCATATATCCCACTCCTTCACCCCCCTAAACTTTCAATCAACCAAGTGGGTGGAGCAGTCGCCTTGGTTGATTGAGGTTTCAGGGTTTTCTCTAACTTCAAGGGGCTTGCCTCTGACGCTGTGTTGGGGTTGGTCGCTCCAAAGATAGCTGTTGTATAACATTCCCTTGCCACCACTTGCTCTCTATTTGTCTCTTTTATTCCACATTTAGTAGGGTATTTGAGTTTCTGGTGCAAAGTGGAAGGTACTACTATCATCTGATAAATCAATGACCATCCCATGATAGAACTATAATGGACTCCTCCCTTTATTACCTGGAAGGACCTAATTTGCTCAGCTCCCTGTGTGTCTACTGCAAGGTTTACTTCTCCGACGGACCTCTAACTAAAGTTGCAGAAGCTGGCTAAGGTGCAGGCGCTTGGGGTTACTTGATCCTCAGTTCCCGTCGCCCGTATGGTCTCCCACTTTATCAAATTTACGGCGCTGCCAGCGTCAACCAAGACACGTTTGACATTCGTGTCACCTATTCTCAGTGTTATGACCAAGGCATTATGGTGAGAACCATCGCAACTAGCACAATCCTTGTAGCTAAACAGGATCATTTCTTCACGGGTGTGGCTTGCTTCGGGCTGCCTCATTATGCTTGAGACCATCAGGCAGCATGAGGCCACCAATTATGACATTGATGGACCTGTTTTACTCTGGCAAATCTGGAGGACCCTCTGAACTCCTATTCTTTGCATAAGTCTGCTTTCCTCTGTCTGTTAGTAAGTCTTTCAAGTACCCCTTGTAAAGGCCTATCATCTCTAGAATTAGAGCCCTGCAGCCTGAAGTGTCATGCCCATGGTCTTTGTGGAAATCACAGAAGAGATTAAGGTCCCTCTTGCTGGGCTCTGGTCTCATGTTGCTAGGACAACATACTGTGGTATTTTTCAGGTGGTCCTTTATGAATTCCACAGCGTTGATGTGGAACCCTAGCTCCTCAAATCTGTCGGGAGCTCACTCAATGTTAAGCGATCCTTTGTGTATGTGTGAAGTTACTTTTTGGGCGTCTTCACGTTTCTCTACGAGCTTTGACAGATGGCTTTGTCGTCTCTCCAGCTTCTCTTTCCACTATCTCCGGCTTGAGGTTCTTCTACGTGCTCCTTCTTTTGACTCTACTGGCTGACGTCTTCGATGGATCTCCGGACGCTGCTATCAAGCGTCACTGATGGTTCTGGCTCAAGGCAGATTTTTTCATTGTACCATTGATGTAAGACATTCCATGTTGTCACCGGGTGCTGGGTAAGACTACATTGCATCTGTCATGTGGCTAGCGAACCCCCAGAGTTCAAGCTTTTACCGAAGACAACCACGGTGATGCTATCAGGCACTGGGGT
The DNA here is from genome assembly GCA_037355625.1 of Petunia x hybrida. Taxonomy (NCBI): domain Eukaryota; kingdom Viridiplantae; phylum Streptophyta; class Magnoliopsida; order Solanales; family Solanaceae; genus Petunia; species Petunia x hybrida. Next base: position 3,103,349 of record JBBBVM010000032.1, on the reverse strand, counting down.
AGCTCCATGTGTTCCCTCTGAAATCTCTCCAGGTAGTCCTCAACAATTCACCATCATGTTGACGGATCTCGAAGATATCTTCCATCCGTTTTTCTCTTTTGTGGGTACCTGAGTGCACCATTTTAAAGAAGTCTTACATCTGGGTGACTGACTCGATTGATCCCAACGACAGCTGAGTATACGATCAAAGTGATGCAACCTAAAACGAGCGGAAGCTAAACACGATAAAAACAATGCGGAAACGATAAAACACAAGATAGATGATATCAATGATATCAGGAAACAAGGATTCGGGAGTCAAGAAACGAGAAGAAAGAACGGATAATTGGAATTCAACATGAATTTAATTATCAAAAAGGGAGAATGAAACTCGAATCTTACAAGGAATTCACGCTAGTGGTGAATCTCCATAGATTCCAAGTCGTACAAGATTCTTGAAGCCTCGGGCTTCGGACTAGAAAGGCTCGGCCTTCTCTAATTCTCTCTTCTCTCAATTCAATACAAAGTAAACTATCAAATGAAAGAGCTAATGTGCTATTTATACATTTACAATGATAAATGGACAAAATTTCCCCTGCACCTGTTTCTGGCTCGCTGCTCAGGTCCTCTTCATCGCGATCGCGCCAAGAGGGCCCGCGATCGCGCAGTGCATCAACCAAAGCATCGCGATCGCGCGAGGAAGCTCGCGATCGCGCAGGTCACTGGAATCTTCGACATCGCCATCGCGCTAAGCATGGCGCGGTCGCACAGAACAAAAGGAGCCTCTTCGCGATCGCGCAGGCATTGTCGCGATCGCAAAGAACAATTGTCCTTCGGCAAGTAGTGAGCTCCCAGTCTGCTCCCCTGTTTTGCCCTGTTTTGTGCTGCCATGTTTCCTGCACTGTTTTCCTCCGTCCTTGGCGCTCCAATGCATGATCTTCAAGACGTTTCCGGAGGCCTTGACTCGTATCCCTTGTGCTCTCGAGCTTGGCTTTTTATGGTTGGGAACTACGCCATTTTATATTGCATCATCCTCCCCTTCTTGAAAGGATTTTGTCCTCGAAATCGAACCATCAAAACCTACCATCAAAGCAAGCACAACCGAAATTTCCTACTTCACAAGTAGGTTAGCTTAACAAGAATAAGTGCAAGTGGTGTGGAAAACACACTCTTGTGACAGAGCCAAGCATCAATACCTATTAAAAAGCTTATGTCCCCAAAGGAGACAACAAGGTCTTGGCTCGACAAGAACAAGCACTCATTTTCAAAACAAGCATAGAGATCAAGGATATGCATGTAGCAATTAAATTCCCCACGACCCCTAGAGGTTAAAACCATCCTGACTACGACACAAGATACCACCGCTAGCAAGTAAGCAATCAAAGGGAAGAATGGGATAATCATGCAATTCATCTTCACCTTTATCAAATATGGGTGGGGTGTCATAACAAGGCTCACACACGAGGTCAACTTCAACATTTTAACTAAAGAGAGGTTAAATGAAAACCGAGCTCACATCATGATGTGGCTTTTCAACCCTCTCAACTAGTGGTTCATTTGCACACACAAGTTGACCCAAAGGCTCTACACTAGTTGCAAACACATTGTATTCATGCAAATCATCAACTAGCCTAGAGTTTTCACTAACAACATCACAAGACAAGGAAGTAGCATGCTCAAGGGAGGAAGAACTAACACATACCTTTTAAGTGTCATGAACGTCTCCACCTTGTAGCTCACATTCGGCATCTCCTTCACCTTGTCTTTCAATCTCGGAACTTGGTTGAGGCTCCATCAGTTTGCCTCCAAGAATACCTACACAAGTACTCAAACAAGTAGAAGAAAAAGATGAAGGGTTAAGGTTAGAATAAGGGGTGTCCTCACTCTCACTTTTTCTTTTTACCTCTTTTTGTTTTCCCTCATTTTCTTTTCAAGGTCGGATTTAGATTCGGGTGGTGGCATTCCACTCACATCACTCAACACATCCTCTCCTTTTCCCACTCGAGAAATGTCACCGGTCACTCCCTTACTCCTCTCTATCTTTTGTCTCTCAAATTCGGGTGAATTGGGACGAGGCCCAATAATACCCATAGCCGGAGTAGGTGGACTTTTTAAATCAACCCGGAATCTAGGACTTGGAGACTCATCACTTGATGTCTCCTTCTTCTTCGATGGTGAACCACTCAGCTTTGGAAGTGGCTTCGAGCTCACCTTGTTGACATTTGTCAACTCTTTTGTAGCACTAGTCCCACCATTGCTTGTGTTTGTAGGACTTCTTGTTTGCACATTGTTGCCTATGGAATGAAGTCCTTGATCCTTGCTCCTTTGCATTGCCAAAGAAGGTGCACTAGTAGGCATTCGGCCTCTTGCCCGATATGGCACAAAGTCATAAACTCTTTGCCCAACGCCCACAAAATATGCATCCTTCACCTCACTATATTGCACCCTCTTCCCCTCCAACCACGGCTTACCTATCCACACATCAACATGACGCATGGGAAACACATCACACCACACATAGCATTTATAATTCCTATGAGATATGAATACGCGAGCCTCCTTAGAAACCCACACTCCATCATACTCATAAGGATGCTCTAGTTTATGGCATGGTATCCTAAGCCTATCAACTAAAGAGGTGCTAATACAATTAGCATCGGTATCACCAATCTTGAGCAAGTATCCTCCAATACCATCTACCTCAACAACTAACCTACCCCTACCCAAGTCTTGTACATTGGCATCCAAATGAGAATTTGGACACCCACAAGTGTCAACACCAACAACTTGGGTCTTTCTTATACCTCCACTAGTGGCAACACCACTAGAACAATCTCCACTTCCCGTCACTCTCCCAACATTAGAAATGTTGTTGGAAGTCGAGGAAGGAACCTTGCCATGGAACCCATAAGTGCCTCTCGCCTTGGTTCCATAGCCCATAGTACTACTCCTACTACAACCATCCACGCCCCTCACGGGATATAACCCCTTTGTAGCAAAAGCAACACCATCTATCATACCACCCTCCATATGGGAATTAGAAGCATTAGGTCGCTTAGCGTACCTAGAAGATGCAAGCTTCTTCTTTCCCACGGAACAACCACCACCGTCTCCCATACTAATGGAAGGTCCACTACTACTCCCTTGCACTCCGTTAGCAACACTAAGAGAAGATGCATAAGAATAACCCATATGCTCAACATCATCATCAACTCTATCTATGTCACTATCATCAATGTCAAGTTCTTCACAATAAGAGTAAGTAGGATCACCATATCTTGAAGCGTCACTATTTTTGATTTCTTGACTAGAAGCATAAGCATCATCACGTTCTTCATCACAAGCCTCATAGTCGTCATCAATGTCACGATCATCATAGTGAACCGCTTCATTAATATAGGAGCCATGGTTTCCATCATCATAGTAATGGCCATCATCACCCTCGTAGGAACCATAGTCTCCATCATCACCATACGAGTCATAGCAACTCGCATCATCCCCACATGAGCCATAATCTACTCCATCATCATAATTAGACATTGTTGCAATCACCAAAGAACAAAACTTCCCGAAAATCACTCCCTCACGTGTATCACTCAATATATGTACACTCAAGAGCGAGGCCTTAACAACTTGAGAACAAAGGTAATCACAACTAGCATGTCCAAGTTAAAGTTCGGAATGGAATTAATGAGACTCGATGTACGGACGGCTATTTAAGTGCGCACTTGAGGCCAAAAGGAGTTCTACGAATCTTCTTTGAATTCTAGTCTCCTCTACGCACGAATACCCTAATACGCTAAAGGATTAGTGTCTTTCAAGTAGGCCAATTACCTTAGAAACACTATCCAAGAGGTATGGTAGCAAACAGGACACAAAACATTTGACTCGAATTGGTACCAAACGGATTCAGAATCGGATGAAATTTCGTTTGTGATCTAGAAACTCATCACATTTAATGAACCAATTGGAGTCATGATGTTTGGAAACTGTTCGGAAGCTGTTGCGAACGTTCTGTCCCAAAAACTGGAATTCTGGAAATATTTGATCTTCGCTATCGCGACAAGACGCGCGCTATCGCGAAGGTTTAAAATTTCAAAATTTAATTTTGCTCTTCGCTATTGGAGAATTACTCTTCGCGATCGCGAAGGGTTAATTCCTACAACTTTTCCAGCAACTCCACCATGGGTTTTAGCGATTTTTGGCCAACTTTTTGGCTCGATTTCAACCCAATACACAAAACCAACGATACCCAAAGGTGTGTACGACTAATATCATCAATCCCCAATAGTTTTTCAACTCCAAACAACAACAACAAGCTTCGATTAAAGATTGAAGCATTTTCAAACTTTTGAATTTTGATTTTCGAATTTTTTTGAATCGTAACACCAAAATGCGATATATGGGTATCAAAACTACGGGAATGCAATAAGGAACAAACCCCACTACTTTTTAACTTTGCTAGGGAATTCGAATCCAACCCAATCAACCAATTTTTTTCAACTTTTCTAGTTTTTCTATTTTTTTGTTTTCTTCAAATTTCAAGAACAACAAGAATAACACAATAACGATACTAACACGTTGAACAAGGAACGGGGGTTTGTAAGAACATTACCCGAGCCTTGCTCTGATACTAACTGATGCAACCTAAAATGAGCGGAAGCTAAACACGATACAAACAACGCGGAAGCGATAAAACACAAGATAGATGATATCAATGATATCAGGAAACAAGGATTCGGGAGTCAAGAAACGAGAAGAAAGAATGGATAATTGGAATTCAACATGAATTTAATTATCCAAAAAGGAGAATGAAACTCGAACCTTACAAGGAATTCACGCTAGTGGTGAATATCCATAGATTCAGCCTCAGGCATCGGACTAGAAAGGCTCGGCCTTCTCTAATTCTCTCTTCTCTCAATTCAATACAAGGTAAACTATCAAATGAAAGAGCTAATGTGCTATTTATACATTTACAATGATAAATGGACAAAATTACCCCTACAGCTGTTTCTGGCTCGCTGCTCAGGTCCTCTTCATCGCGATCGCGCCAAGAGGGCTCGCGATCGCGCAGTGCATCAACCAAAGCATCGCGACCGCGCGAGGAAGCTCGCGATCACGCAGGTCACTGGAATCTTCAACATCGCCATCGCGCTAAGCATGGCGCGGTCGCGTAGAACAAAGGGAGCCTCTTCGCGATCGCGCAGGCATTGACGCGATCGCGAAGACAGTTGTCCTTCGGTAGGCAGTGAGATCCCAGTCTGCTCCCCTGTTTTGCGCTGTTTTGTGCTGCCCTGTTTCCTGCACTGTTTTCCTCCGTCCTTGGCGCTCCAATGAATGATCTTCAAGATGTTTCCGAAGGCCTTGACTCGTATCCCTTATGCCCTCGAGCTTGGCTTTTGATTGTGGGAACTACGCCATTTTATATTGCATCAGAAAGGGCCCTCTATCTCAGGGTTGAGGTGAACCTTTTCACCAGAGCGGATTGATTTCTTCTTCTGAGATCCAGAGCGGATTGATTTTCTTCTTTTGAGATCTCGTTATTCTTAACGGCCATATAGTATGCAGGGATGTGCTCGTTCGGGTCGGTGGTTCCGTCATGCTTAAGATTATCTGGAAGGCAGAAGTGCTTAGGTACGTGGACCGGTGCAGCGCTCCCTTTCTATGCATGTTTAAAGAATTTTTGTTCATATACAGCGGTAACTTAGGGTGTAGCACTCGACATTACTGATACGATCGTGGATGATTTTTAGCTCCTTTAGGATGTCCTAGATGACATATGTTCCTTCGATGCCTTGATTGTTGGCTACTGTGGAGCTTCTGGGGGCGGTCTCCATATCGATCATTCTTTATGGGACGGAGGCTGGTGATTCATTCACGGGCACGAGTCCTCGCTAGAAAGCTGGCCTCTAGAACAAACCGACGAAGATTGCTCCCAGCTTCTGGGCCATGCTTTCGACTAGGTAGTCGAGTTTTGTTTCGCTCACTCCGCCTGAGCTTGTGAGGAAGTCGTCAAGCTAGGAATGCTTCTGTGCGGTTGATCATCATCACCCTCACTGTTCACAGAGATCGGATCCCTGGGGGTGTCCTTCTGCTCTCCATCAGGATCATTTGGATCCTTTATGGAGTCATCAACTGCATCAGCAGTATTCTTCGGTATATCATCGCTGTTGTTCGACATTGTCGTGCTTTTTCTCTACAAAACCCTAAAATTGCCTGGATTCCATGGTGGGTGCCAAACTGTTTATGCCAAAAATTTGCCTTAAAGTTTAAACATATAGAATTTATAGTAGGGTCGCAAGCAATATGGTAAATATAATGGAATAATAATAAAGCAGAATAAATAGTAGTTGTATTTCTTGAGAATAGTAGGATTCTTGGAGAATCGTTTGATGTACAATGTGAGGAGTGATATTTACAGCTACAGATTTATCCAGTCCTAATTAGGTAAAATACAAAGACTATAGACTGTAGGCCTGTTTAATCAAGATGGTGATATAAATTAACCCTAACTAGGAGACTGAAAATCCTAAAGCGGCGGAATATATGCCTTACATCCATTGTTCGTGCCTGCTGAGCAGTCGTGGCTTTATAGAGCAGGCATGTATCCTCTACACCCAATGACTTGTATGCTAAGTCTAGTCTTCGCCAGCTGGACTCGTATCCTCTTAATCATAGGTGGTGTACTTTTACCCACACAATAGTTGAGACTATGTTCTAGGATTCCATTAGTTTTATTTAAAAGAACTTTGCATCCTAAGTGAGATCACATATAGAGGGAACCAGAAGATGTTGCATTGATAATGGCGACGCTATCAAGATATTCTTATTACCGTATTTGAGTTTTTGACCATGTGGTATCAAACTAATTTGATAGGAGTACAAATACAAGAAAACGTGGTTTGGAGTATTCCAAAAGCACCTCTATATATTAGCAACCATCTGTTTTAATTCGATGAGTCCAGTTAGCTAAAGGACTAAAACCGCCCACAATGTTTAATTCGAGGCTAACGTACTTAGTGGGATAACATGGGGACTAGAAATGTAAGTAGATCATAACACATGCACCGAAATACATTTCTTTGTAAAGCCCATGTTGATTCTGATTTACCCTTTTCAGTTTTCACGTAATCCAGCTTAGAGTTTATCCATTGTTCAGTCACGACCTTCTTTAATTTTCTTAACACACCAAATAGTGTAATAAGAGGATAGTAGCTTGCTACATAAAAGTAAATAATATGATAACAATTGATAAAGATTAACTTGGACTCTTTGTATAACCTAAAATTCGATTTCAGGTATTACAATTAAATTTATATTTAGTTGAGCTTTAGGCGACTGTTTCGAATCAAAATTTTAGCCGGTTGATCAGCAAGTTTATGTTGTACGGTTCAATCGTAGTTAAATTCATGGTTGCGAATTAATCTGAAAAGGTAGCAAGTATGCAGTGCTAGAAAGATGCTAAATCGATGGCAGATAGAACGGCTAATGTAATAGACAACATGAAGTGCAACGAACACAGCAAGCGAACAAGTAACAATATCGGTCACAGAAAGCAGCTTAGCAACGATGTCAGGGTGATGCCGATTACAGTTAACCTAGCAGTCGTTTTATAATCATTTTAATGGATGAATCAAACGGTCATGCAAGGTATGATTATCGATTAATATCTTGATAAGCGATCGATCACAAATTAACGATTAAGGCCGATATGAATGTTAAATGATAAATAAGCGATGATTTTGTCGTAACAGGTTTTAGATTTAAGTATGCTTGAAGCAAGAAATCAGTAATCTATGCGAAGCAAATAATATATGATCAAACGAATGATATATGACGAATCAATAAAAGAGCAGGCGAATAACAAAAAGACGACGCAAACCAATGCACAATTGAATCAGTAATAGAGAAATAAATGAATGAAAGTAAAGCTTATTGTAATATGGTTGAAGATCGATGCTCCCCTGAAAGAGATGATTCCCTCCTCCAGAGCAAAGCCAAACAATGGTAGAGCTATAATAGCGTAACAATCGTAATTGTGGTAATATGAAAATAGTGGGTGCGGAATGTAGTAGAAAATCTTAGAGGGAGAGGTTATTGTTCAGAAAAACGTAACCTTTACAAGAGGAATGAGGTCCTATTTATAATGTTGAGACCAAACCCTAGTTAATGTCCACCTCGCACACGTCTCTCCACTATCAGATGGGTGTCGTTATCCTCTCCAACGGCCCCCGATTTTTGCGAAAGCGATAAGACTGCTTTGAATTTATCCTGATGTTGACACCGTTCCAGTGTCGGTCGATCTAGAAGTGACTGATCTACTCCTCTGACTATGTTGACGCCGTGTCTTGCTCCACTCAACTCGGCTTCAATATTCAAGCTTCGCTAGCCACGTAGCTACTGAGGTGGATTAGTCTTGCATCCGATTTGCCTAATACAGATAGTCCCCCTACTTGCCAAGTGAGCGCCCGTTGAGAGCTTGACAAGTGGCCGAAAATTTTGGTGGGAAAAAACATGGCCGCTTCCTGGCCTAGTTTTCAAAAATGGCGGTTGTCACTTCGACTTCCCATCAAGCCCACGTGTTCACAAACATGCGGCGGTTAAAATTCGCCAGTTACCGAGGCAATTATTACCTTTTACCTTATAAAAGGTTCTTTCACACTCCACTTATCACTGTTGCATCATCTTTTCAACTTCAAAAACTATTCATCTGAAACAGTGCTAAATATCGCCTGAACAGTAACTATTTTTTGTGACGCTGCTTCTTCACAGCACCAAAGTTATTCAATGGAATCTCAAGACATTGCTTCTTCCCATCACTCCGACATCGCTGATGCTGATCCTGCTGCTTCGGAGGAAGTGACCACCAACGCTGTGGCGGCACAACCTTCCATCGTGGGCGGCGTGTCACAGGCTGGAAAAAAGAAGCCCAAAATTAAGAAACTAGTACCGCCGACAAAGACTCATGAAATTGTTCCTAAAGAGATCAAAACCGATAACGATTGCAGTGTGTGAGTTCAGACACCTGCCCAAGTGATCACCAAGTTCAATTACTCTGGTCACTGACATCACGTGCGCCGTTCAGCCATAACATATATATCAGATCAAATTGGATTGTGGGTGACAACATATTGAGGTCGTTTTCCCTGCAATAGGAGGCAAGCTTGTGGACGGCCGTGAGGGTTACTCGGTTGTTTTAGCTTACCCTTTCACCGCCGGATTCTATCTTCCTGTTCACCAAGTCATTGCATCATTATGTAGGCTATATAGCATTTGCTTGGGACAGTAGGCTCCATTCGTTTGGAGGACAGTTTCTATGGTTGATTACTTTTGTACTGAAACCAACAAGGTTTCACTGTCAATCACGTGTTGAATCTATACATCCCCAAGATTTACAAAGGTAGGACGATGTATCTTGAGAAGAGGGGCGGCCGTCACTGATATCGAAGAATAACGATAGCGTTCGTCATTAGGATCGCCATTTTGTATACCTTCCAATAGCATCATTGACCGCGGCTGGTGATCCACCACTCCCTAACCGATGGAACCCCAGTCGTAAGTAAAAACTACTTCTTTGATGTGTTCTTTGATACCGCGACTTGATTTTTACTCTAAAAAATCCTTTGGTTTGATTCAGCTGCCAAAGTAGACATCGTTCCGGTCAATGATCTCTTGGCGTGGGTGACGTGGATCACCATACTGTTCAAGGACCACGAAAGGCAATAGAAATATGTTGCCTCGAAGAAGAAATATGTTGCTTCAATCCATGGGAAAGATCCGAACACTTATTTTCTTGGCTTTTTGAGATCGTTTACTGACTTTCATTATGACCAGGTATAAAGGGAGACGACATGGCTCTAGCGGCCGTAGAAGTAGGAGAGGCTGTCGGTGTTAACACTGAGACCGTTGGCGTTAGTGCTGGGGCCATTTGTGCCGATGATGGGGTAGCTACAAAGGAGGTGCGAGCGCCCCAACCGCAAGCTGCACAACCCTCGAAGAAGAGGAAGATAGCCGATCCATACATGGCTATTAGAAAACAGGTCGAAGCACGGAAGACTGCCAAAGCTGGTCAGAACTCCCAAGCTGCAGCTAATGAGGACGTGGCAGCGAAGGGAATTTTGGCGATCAAAGTTGTTCAATCGATCAGTGAGGAAGGTATTTTGGCAACTCTTCACGCGCCCTTTGACGTAGGAGCGGAGTCGTATTTTGAGCAATCGCTAAAGTGGGCAAAGCGTGCTGGAAAGGAAAAGGTCGGTAAGAACCTACTGTTGTCAATTTTGCTCTTGCGCAGCTCCCCTTAGGCCAACTATCAACGGTGATAGCGGTTTCGTCCAGCGCTGAAAAGGATTCAGGCAAGGACGCGGCTGGGAACGAGTTGGCGCTTTTAGAATAAAGGTACAATCTTCCCACGGATCGGGAGGTTGAACCAGCCCGATCCAAGCATACCGAAAGTTTAGGCTTTTCTTTTTTTTGTTGCTAATCATGACGTTCCCATTGTCTCGCTGCCCAGGGGAGAAGATGCGACTGCTTTTTGCTGCTTATAGGCGAGGTGAAGCGGCTGGTAAGTTGAGGGATCGTACAATCACGATAACGGTTCCTAAAGATCACGATTTGCTCAGACACCCAAGGCTACTTATTGACCATCTGTATGTGTGACCGGCCCCATAGAACAAGCTCAGATGAATACTCACAACAAACTTCAGCTCGCTTCCTTAACTGCATATAATGCTTTCATGGTAAATACTCACTTTGTTTCTTTTTTACACCGATTTTGAATGTCTGAGACTGACTCCGATTTTATTGCAGACAAATCTCTTGGTGATTGAGAATATGTAGCGGATTCGCTAACTAGAGGCTACCGTTCAAATGTGGCAAGATCGAGTCTACGCGGTCGTAAAGTCTGGCTCCGTTCCTTATCATCAGCTCCAAGATGTCAGCGTAAACGACTCAGTGCTAAAAAAGCAGTTTGATAAAGCAAGAGCAAAACTAAACTCTGTGCTGACAAAGGCATCTGAGCTGGAGGACGAGGCAACAACTTTACGCCAAGCTGTGGTTGAAGACAGGGCAAAGCTTGCTGCTGCCGACGACAAGGCGAAAGCCAACGAGTCCGAACTTCGATCCCTTGAAAGAGGGCTTGAGCATATAAGGCAATACCTCGATGCTGCTCAACGAGGAAGGAGCGAAGTCGTTAAGGATGCCAACGAGCTGCAGAGCAAGAATCGATCCCTCATTTTTGAGAACCGTAACTTGGGCAAGGAGTTCTCCGACCTGAAGATTGAAATGGATGGCCGCGAGAACCTTAAGATTGTGGAGGCAAGGCGCAACGCACTTCTAGAGTTGGTAGGGGCAGGATATGACGTAGATGATAAACTGCTCGAGGCCGAGGAAACAGTAAAAGTGTATCGTGAGGATCTCGGCCTCTCCCCTGAGCAGATCGAATATGAAAGTGATGAGGATGAGAGGGATGCGTAGTTTGTCTTCGCCCGTTTGATTTGACGTCCATGTCGTGGCTTTGTTAATTATATGGTGGCCTTTGGCCGTTTTAATGAACAATTTTTATTGTCATATATCATTGAGTATGTTAGTTTTGGAGATGGGATGTTTTTGTTGTTTTGTGATGAATTTGTTTCATCTTCCAAAAGATAGTCATGTACCCAACGTCCGTTTCTTTGACGAAACTGTATACGACTTATCGGAAATAATAAATTTATCAGGCCCAATGTACCTAGTGCGTAATGAAGAACGACGTCTCGTTTTCATGAAGATGCACTCTTCGAACATCAAGTTCGGACAATCAATTTAACACTTAAAGTCGTTCAGAAATAGTGGATAACAACGAATACTTGATAAGTGTGTATTTATGAGTAATGGCCGCTATGAGGCGCATAATATAGTATGGCTGTTTTGAGGCACGTGGATGTATGAACTGAGATATTTTGTCGCTATCAGACCATTTACAAATTTTTTATCACTGACGGATCGTATTTACTTGACTAAGACTACTATTACGAACAATCTCCAGTGTGAGTGTCTGTCCTTTGATAATCTTGAAATTAATTTATTGAATCGACTCGAGCAGCCCTCAGTCTCTTTTTTCAATAATTTGCAAACTTAGTCTTTGGGGCAATCCCCAATGTCTTTCGCATAATCACCATCTTTGGATCCGAACAATCCCCGGTTTTCGATCATTCGACAATGAATCATGTTATATCCTCGATCCAACTTCCATCTTTCTCCCTCCATCCCCTCTAGTGTTCGAGTTTGAAGTATGAGGGGTCGGACACTGGTTCAATATTTCTGTTTCCCTGTACTTTGCACTTTCTGAAACAGAGAGTTCAAAAGAAGAAACGGGGTAAACTTAAAGATGAAGACCGCGTTGAAATGTTCGTCAGACTTATCGACCCCGAATTAGAGCGATTAGAGCTCGTTGTGTTCGTGGGTGATGTATATCATTATTCGATTCAAACTATGCCTATAATCTAAAAGTGTTAGTACCATAAACCAATTAGGGGCACAAAATAGCCAGAAATATATAGGCAACCTGAAATATGTCCACAACATGGTATACATACCGCATACACAAAATACAACACAATAGTCACACAATAGTCAGTATGCGGTGCAATGAAATGGGATGCATGCGGTATGATGCAATGCAGTCATATATGCATGATACCTATCTCCGGCGCGGGACTCTCATCGTTTACCAGGAGATACATGCAATAATAACCTCCACCGGCGCGGGACTCTTGATGCGGGACAAATCGAGCAACCATCCAAAAACACCATCCAAGGCCAAGGAAGAGCTTATGCATTGGAACGCCATGGAATGAGGAGCCTTAGAGACACATTTCGAGGCGTTTCAAGTGCCCAGGGAAGCAGGCGGACCGCCCACTAGACTAGGCGGACCACCCACTTTGTGACAAGTCTCTGGATTTCAGTCCGCCTACTGCAGAGGCGGGGCGCCTACTTGGGCGCCTACAGGAGACTAGGCGGGGCGCCTACTCCACTAGGCGGGGCGCCTAGTTGATGAACAAGTTGCGGGAATGCTAGTTTTTATCCTATGTTATTCCTATTAGGCCCCTATGTGGCTTATGACTTTAGAACTTACTTAAGGGTACTTTAGGCTTTTTATTCAAGTCTAAGAAAGGCCTATAAATACTCCATAGCTTAGCATTTTTACTTAGTTAGCTTTTATGATGAATGATTGAATGAATGTTCAAGAGTGGATTCTCTTAGAATGAAAACCCTTTGAGTTGGTTTGAGTTTACTAGTGGATTCTAGTTGAACCCCAAACCCCCGATCATTCTGCTTGCGAGGCCTTTGTCGTCTCGAGGGTAGTTGCATAGTGTAGGTCCTCCTTGACACCGATACGAGGGTATCTCGGGACAAGTTCCCCGGGGTTACTTCGTAGGGAGTTCGAGTAGTGTCTCGCTCTCTATCTTTATTTCTGCGTTTTAGTTTTGATCCTTATCATCTTGGTATCAGAGCAAGGCTCGGGTTTTGTTCCTACAAACCCCCGACCCTTAATTCTTCGTGCCTAGGTCAATTCTATCTTTAGTTTTCTTGTTCTTGTTATTGGAAAGGAGAAAATCACAAAAAAATTGGAAAATTGAAAAATACCAAAAAAAAATTGTTCTATCTTGTGTTTTGGATTGATTCGTGTTGCGATTGTTATTGGGGTTTGTTCCTTATTGGAAACCCGTTATTTTGGTACCCAACACACACGATTTGGAGTTGTATTCCATGATTTGCGATTTGAAACCCTTGAAAAATTTGAAAATTTTGAAACCCTAGCTATGAACATGATGAACATGGTAGAATGTTGAATTTTGATTGGGGTTTGATAAAAGTGATTGGGGTTTGATCTCTGTGCTTTAAACAACGTTTGGGTACCTTCGGATCGATAAAACAACGTATGAATTGTTTGATTTTTGGGTGCCAAAGGCAAGAAAAACGAGTTTGAACTGTGCTGGAAGTTGCAGTAGGCGGAGCGCCTAGTAGAAGGGGCGGACCGCCTGAGTTTTGTTCACTCTCTGGATTTTGCAGAGGCGGACCGCCTAGTAGAAGAGGCTGACCGCCTACTTGGAGTAGGCTGACCGCCTACTCTCCTCTGCAGAGAACTAGGCGGACCACCTACTCAAAACAGGTGGGGCGCCTACTTTTCTGAAAGTTGGGAATTGGGTAGTTTCTTCTAGGTTCTCTTGTTTGTTGTTTACATTGCTTCTAATTAGTACTATTAGAGTATAATCCTACTTGATTAGTACTAATTACTTCGAGCTATTAGGATCATCGTGCCTTAGAAAGGAGACTAGAATTGAAAGAAGACCCGTAGTATCTTTTTGATTCAAGTCCTCACTTAAAGTGCCTATCATTCCAATCGAGTCCCATTAACTCCACTCACCCCGGAGAGCATTGGACTTGAGAAGTTGAGTGATTTAGTTGTGGTTCGTTGGTCAACTACTTGAAGCTTTTAGACTCAACTTGAGTGAAATATCCACCACCACTAAACGAGTGACCCGAGTGTTATACACGTGAGGGTGTGTGTGAGGTGTTTTACTAACGTTTGTTGCTTTTTGTAGGTACTATGGCAACCGATGGAGATGATCCTATGAAAATTTTCATGGCTACCATTATAGCCAAGTTGGAGGACATCACTTTGAGACTTGAGTCCGTCGAGAGGAATCAAGTTGAGACCGGTGAGAGGAGGACCCCGAGTGTCCAAATTGAATCCGGAGAAGGCACAAGTCATAGCACTCCTATGACTCCCGGACAGTTTGTTGAGCTAAACAAGAGGTATGAACAAAGCAAAGTTGAAGCTCTATGAGAGCGTGGGTTGGGCGATCCCCGACAAGAGGGCAATCTCCTCAATTTGGGCAATCCCCAAGGAAATGCTCCACTTCGAAGACCCGTGCGGAATGTCCCACCTCTTGAACAAATTGATGAAGTTCAAGAAGAGGAGGAGGCCGGGTATGGTGATGAAGCCTATGGGTATGATGTTCCTTATCAACCTAGGAGGCAAATGCATTGGGGTCGAAATGTGGATAGGGGTAGAGGCCGAGGTCGAGGGCCACCCATGGGCTATGCTAGAGGGAATGCGAGGAGGGAGTATGTTGCACATGATGACCACTATGGAGGCCAACCGGAGCCTAACTATGGGGTACGTGACAACAACAACAACCTCAATAGTGTCAAGCTCAATCTTCCACCCTTCAAGGGAACTTGTGATCCGGAGGCATACATGGAATGTGTACTACTTGTGGAGAGGGTGTTTGACACCAATGAGATGACCGAGGAGAGAAAAGGTACCTATGCTATTTCTACCTTTGAGGCCTATGCTTCTACTTGGTGGGAGTCTATGAAGAGGTCTAGGAGAAGGATGAATTTGCATTTGAATGTGACTTGGGATGAGTTGAAGGGTCTTATGAATACCAAGTACATAACTCCAAGGTATCGGCAATAGCAACTCAAGAAGCTCTATGATCTAAAACAAGGTGTCAAAACGGTGCATGAGTACCATGATGAATTTGAAAAGACCCGGATGGCATTGGATATGGATACCGAAGGTGAAGAAGAAGCCATGATCCGATTCAAAAATGGCTTGAGCTATGGTATAGCTTCTCAATTGAGGTTGCATCATTATCTCACACTTCAAGATATGTTTGAAGCCGCAATTGATGCCGAGACTTGGCTCAAAGGAGAGAAGTTCAAAAACAACACTCCTACTACCACAAGCAAGCCAAAAGAGTGGAAGACTCCAAGTGCAAACTTTCCAAGTGCAAGTGCTAGCAAAGAAGTGAAAAAGCCTTATGAGAAGACTACACCAAACTTGGAAGTAATTCTAAAACTCGCTTGAGTAATCCTATTTCTACTTGTACTCAATGTTATAAGTGCAAGGGCTTTGGGCATATTGCTAAAGAATGCTCCACAAAACGAACCATGGTTGCGGTTGGGAATTTAGTGTATGAACAAGAAAGCGAGTCCGAAAATGAGGAAGTGGAGGAGGATGAGGAAGTTGAATGTGAGGTAGCCGAAGAGGAAGATGTTGGTCCTCACATGTTCTTGGTGGTTAGGAGGAGCTTAAGTACCATTCTCATGGAAGAGGAGGTGGAAAATGATCAAAGAGAAAGCCTCTTTCATGCTAGGTGTCGTGTGATGGGGCAATTGTGCTCAATGGTTGTTGATTCGGGGAGTTGTGCCAACATAGTAAGCCAATCCTTGATTTCCCCATTGAAGTTACCCACTCGCAAGCATCCAAGCCCATATCGCTTACAATGGCTTAGTGAGTGTGGTGAGCAAAAAGTGGTGAAGCAAGTGTTGCTTGAGTTTAGCATTGGGAACTATAAAGATAAGGTCTTGTTTGATGTTGTCCCGATGCAAGCTTGCCATCTATTGTTTGGGAGACCATGGCAATATGATAGGTGTGTTGTGCATGATGGTAGGACCAACTCCTACACGGTTAAGCAAGATGGGAAGAAATATGTGCTTAGACCTTTGACTCCAAGGCAAGTAAGGGAAGACTACAAGCGGATGAAGGAGTTGAGGGAGGCGGCTAAAGCAAAGTCACCCATTGTACTTGAACCCGAGGCAAACAATCTCATTGTTTTGCCATTGCATGATGAAAATGAAAGTCACTCCACTTCAATTGAGAGAGAAAAGATAGAGAGAAGTGAGGGAGTGACGGGTGACAATCCAAGAGAGGAAAAAGGAGAGGATTTGAGGAGTGATGTGAGTGGATTGTCACCACAAACTACACTTGACCATGAGGTAAAATTGAGAGAGTTGAGAGGCGAGGAAGGAAAAATTGAGAGTGAGAGCACCCATTGTTCTAACCCTTCTTTATCTTCTATCTCTTCTTGTGAAAGTCCTTGTGTAGGTACATTGGAAGACAAGTCATTGGAGCCTCAATGTAAGCTTCATGAAGGAGGAGTTGCATATGACACTTCAAACCTTGTGAGTGATCAAGGAAGTACTACCAATGTAAGTGTTACTTCACCTTTTCATGAGCCTACTAGCTACTTGTCTTGTGATGACTCAACACTAGTTGGTGGTTTTGATGCATCTAGTGAGTATACCACTAGTGTAGAGTCTAGTTGTTAACTTGTATGTGCTTGTGAAACAGTAGTTGGAAGGGATGCTATGCCACATCATGATGTGAGCTCATTTTTCATTGAACCCCTCCCTAGTGTAGATTTGGTAGTTGACTATGATTGTGACCTTTGCTATGACACACCACCAACCTTTGACAAATGGGAAGATGAGATGGTTGATCACTCCCTTATTGATGTGCTTCTATTTGGTGGACCAATGTGTTGTGGTAAAGATGGTCTTGCCCTTGAGGAGTCCAAATTGCATGAATTGGACAAGATTGTCTATGATGACTCCTCAAGTGAACCTAGTCTTGAAAACTTGTTTATGCTTGATCATGATAGTGAGATGCATGTTTTTACCAATCCTTTATTTGAAGGCATTCTCATTAGTGGTAATGACTTGTATCGGACTAGGGTGGGTGGTCAAATGGAACCCCCATGGTGTGAAGGGTTTGACCCCTTAGGCAACCCATTGCTTGAGAATTTGGGTGAGGTAGATAGTTCTTTGAGTGACCCTACTATTGCTTGTTGGGGTTATGATGAAGAAGAGTCCATCATCAATGCCTTCCTTGAGAACTTGACTTTTGGGGAGGGTTGCCTAGTTGATGAAATGGGAGGGGAAGAGGAATCCCTTGGTGTGAGTAAGTATGCTCTAAAGAAGGGGAGTGGAGTGCTTGACCCTACTTGTATGTTGGGCTATTTGATTCACTCCACTCCACATGTTGATCACACCTCGAGGATAGATTGGTGTGTTGATCTTGAGCTTAAGGTTCAAGGGGATTTTGGTAGCTTGATCTTGCATATCCCATCTTCCCATGACCTATTTGCTCATTATCTTGTTGAGTGCATGTCGATCTTTAACCAAGTGCTTATGGTTCTCTTTGGAGACTTGATATTCATGATTGTTATTGATGCTTGGTTATATCACAAGAGTGTGTTTTCCACACTTCTTGCACTAACCTACTTTCAAAGTAGGACGTTTGCTTGTTTTTGCTTGTCGTTGCTTGTAGGTTCTAAGCTCCATGCTCAGGCGAGAAAGCTCTTGGAAGAAGCCTATGACAAAGTGACGATCAAGAGGAACAAAGGAGGAGATTCTTGGCCACCCCGAGGAGTTGCTAGAGCCATGAGAGACCAAGCCTTGATTTCGAGGACGAAATCTTCTCAAGAAGGGGAGGATGATGCGGGGCAAATCGAGCAACCATCCAAAAACACCATCCAAGGCCAAGGAAGAGCTTATGCATTGGAACACCATAGAATGAGGAGCCTTAGAGACACATTTCGAGGCGTTTCAAGTGCCCAGGGAAGCAGGCGGACCGCCCACTAGACTAGGCGGACCGCCCACTTTGTGACAAGTCTCTGGATTTCAGTCCGCCTACTGCAGAGGCGGGGCGCCTACTTGGGCGCCTACAGGAGACTAGGCGGGGCGCCTACTCCACTAGGCGGGGCGCCTAGTTGATGAACAAGTTGCGGGAATGCTAGTTTTTATCCTATGTAATTCCTATTAGGCCCCTATGTGGCTTATGACTATAGAACTTACTTAAGGGTACTTTAGGCTTTTCATTCATGTCTAAGAAAGGCCTATAAATACTCCATAGCTTAGCATTTTTACTTAGTTAGCTTTTATGATGAATGATTGAATGAATGTTCAAGAGTGGATTCTCTTAGAATGAAAACCCTTTGAGTTGGTTTGAGTTTACTAGTGGATTCTAGTTGAACCCCAAACCCCCGATCATTCTACTTGCGAGGCCTTTGTCGTCTCGAGGGTAGTTGCATAGTGTAGGTCCTCCTTGACGCCGATACGAGGGTATCTCGGGACAAGTTCTCCGGGGTTACTTCGTAGGGAGTTCGAGTAGTGTCTCGCTCTCTATCTTTACTTCCGCATTTTAGTTTTGATCCTTATCAACTCTCATCGACCACCGGGAAGTATATGCAATGATGACCCTTCACCGGCTCAGGACTCTCATCGATTACCGGGAAGTATATGCAATGATGACCCTTCGCCGACTCGGGACTCTCATCGATTACCGAGAAGTATATGCAATGATGACCCTTCGCCGGCTCAGGACTCTCATCGATTACCGGGAAGTATACGCAATGATGACCCTTCGCCGGCTCGGGACTCTCATCGATTACCGGGAAATATATGCAATAATGACCCTTCACCGGCTCGGGACTCTCATCGATTACCAGGAAGTATATGCAATTATGACCCTTCATCGGCTCGGGACTCACATCGATTAACGGGAAGTATATGCAATAATGACCCTTCGCCGGCTCGGGACTCTCATCAATTATCGGAAAGTATATGCCATGCTCAAAACCAGAATACAATGCTCATATGCTCAATGCAACACCAACAACAGTGCATAACATATAATATACAATATAAATTCAAAGCTAAGGCATAATGAGTATGCCTATCGGTAGCTACACACGTAAGGAACACGTGGTAGAATATCCACAAGGCCAAGGGCCTCCAAAGAAATGGATACAAACACTTACCTTATCACAAAGTTAGCACAGCTACTCAACAACCGCTTTGTCCTTTGGATTCATTGCCAAACGATCCCACTGTGTTCAATAAGTAGAAAAAAATATATCACATAAGACTAAAGGCTTCATTCCTTACATCTTAGGGAAACTCAGTTAGGAACCTGATACCCTATTCGCATACGCAATATGCAGGCCAGGCCTATGTACAGGGTTTAAGGTCACATAACCAAACCCTAAATAAATTACATTTATATGTTGCCCATAACTCACTGAGTATGAATATATATTCAATTCCATTATCAGGGTCCAATTAACCCTTTAAACTATTAATTGAACTTATTAAAATGATGTCTAATATCCCAATTTTTACCATTAAATAATATTCAAACACACATAATAAACTGAAATAATGGATTAACACCATTACCTGGATGTTTCAAGGTGGAAATCCTAATTTTTTTCTGCTCTCTTTTCTTCCCTTTCTCTATTTTTCCGAATTTTTTTCTTCTTCGTTTTCTATTCATGTTTGTCTTTCTCTCTCTGCCTATCCTTGTCCAAGTTAGAGTAAGTAAAAGGAAAGAAAAGGGTAAGGATATATGATACCGAAGGTTTTTAAAAGTGATATTTCCTCAATTGAGTTATATTCCAGTTGAACTCGACCGGCTTCGAATTCAGTGTCTCTAATTGGTATGACCCTTTGCCGACCACTACTTTGACGCGGTACGGTCCTTCCCAATTTGCTCCAAGCTTGCTGTTGACACCCAATTTTGTCCCGAAAGTTTCAATCAAACTTTAATTATTTTAAATTAAAATTTATTTTAAAAAACTAAAGGTAATTGATAAATTTCAATTAAAAGTGACTAAAGTTGCAATGCGTAGCATTAATTTCAGCTTACCCTTGCAATTCCTCCATTATATCAAGAAGGGGCTAGTTTCGTTACTAGTCTACAAACTGGCCTATTTACGCAACATTCATATATACATGCATGCACCCATTTCTCCCTCCCCATTTCAGAAAACCCAAATCCGATAACCCATTCGAACCCTAAACCCAATTCAATTTCCCCAAAGCCCTTTCGATCCATCCAAAATCTTGTCCATCAGCTGGTCCCCCCCATGTTCCCTTCTCTGCTTTTTCTGTACCAGAGCCATGCAACAGTCGAATCACCATCGTCCATTTTGAAAGCAAGTTCATTCGAGTCGTCGATCCATTCCGACGTTCGATTTCCTTAGAGATAAGGATGGAATGGTACGATCCCTAAAGGGATTAGACCATTTCACCCTCGTCTCAAAAGGAAAAGGCAAAAAATGAGCAAGGGTTGATTTGAAATTTCAAACGGGCAAAAACCCTAAAATTCAGGTATATATCTGATTATTTTGCTCATTTTGGGTTTTTTTTAGTTTTGGGGGAGAGATCATAAAATGGCAGCATTTCTCACATAAGAGTTCTTTTTTTTTTGAGTTCGAGTTTTTACTGTTCCAGCGCATTTTTGTGTGTCATCGCTTCATCATTTTCGAGTCGCTTCTTTATCATTCGAGTTGTCGACCTTGTTGAGTCGTATTCTTCAGCTCGTACCCTTTGTTCACTGCTCCAAGAAAGGTAATCCTTTTAAGTTCTGCATATTTCTTACATAGGTCGTTCTATCTGAGTTTGAATAAAGACACTATTTGTTTAACTTATGTTCTGGATATGTTTTAGATTAGTCTCTATTTTTGTGTCCAAGTATAGTGGTTATTGACTGTTTAAAATTTACCAATACGTATGTTTATAACTTCAGCTATATATTTAGGCTTAAGTATTCTGCTATAGGGTTTGATTGTCCATGTTTCCGTATTAATAAAGAGTCCTGCTTTAGCACTTATGTGAGTTTGTACTGAGCTGAAATTGTTTAGAAATGGTATTTCGAGGTAATAAGATTGGGTTTTCACATGTTGTTCTATCCAGTTTCTGGAAACATTTCTTTTCTCTTTTTCTTTCCTTCTTGCCTGCTTTGTTTCAATTCTTTTTGTCTTGGCTTTAAGTCTGCTGAAATGGTAGTAGGAGTATGTTGAATTTGTTGTTGTTCTGCTGGTTCTGATGTTAAAAGGAGGAGGTAGGATGTTTGTTTAGGTGGTTTGCAGGTCTTGGATGGTGTCTCTATTTGAAGGTCTTGGATAGTAGTTCTATGATGTTCTAGAGCTGCTTTAGTGAGTTAAAAAGGAGTTTCAAGATGAATTTGCTATGGTTGTGTGAAGGTGCAGCAGGGGTATGTTCCTGGTAGTTAGTTTTTTCCTTGTTGTTTTGGATTGGAGAGGGTATTTGATAAGACCCAAACCCCCACAAGACCCTTCACTCGGAGCCAAGCTAAGGACATCCAAGGAGTACATCTACACTTGATGAGGAAGGGCATAGAAGAAGGAAGCGATTGGAAGCCGTTCCGAGTGATTAAAGTGCAAGGGGAGCAGCCCAGTCATCCAGGCGCTCCGCCTGAAGAAGCTTAGGCCTGGGCGCCCCGCCTGAAGAGCCAGGCGCTCCGCCTGAGGAAGCCTAGGCCTGGGCGCTCCGCCCAAACTCTGGGCGCCCCGCCTAGGCCACCCCACTGATCATTTGGTCGGGCGCTCCGCCCGGAATGCTGAAGGACGAGATTCCTAGTTATGTTAAGACTATTTTGACCTTACGTGGTCCTATGTTCCTAAGCCTAAGTGTGGGCATATTAGACCTTTCATATGGTGTCTAAAAACACCTATAAATAGCTAGATGTCTTATTATTTTCATTAGCTTACCTTTGATGAAAAACAAACACTTGTGTTGAAGAGTTGAACTCTTATTGAATGAAAAACCTTGAATTGGGACTTGTTCTTCCTCTAGCGGATCTAGATGAATTCCAATCCCCCCTGACCATTCTACTTGCGTGCTCACGTTAGCTCGAGGGTAGTTGCCTAGCGTAGGTGTTCTTGACCTCCTCTCGGGGTGTAACGGAACAAGTTCTCCGTTGCTACTTGAGATTTGTGATCGAGATACGTCTCGTTCTTATCCTTTTTATTTTCCGCGTTTGATTCTTATCAGTTTGGTATCAGAGCAAGGTTTGGGTATCGTTCCTACGAACCCCGACCCTTGATTCTTCGTGCTTAGGTTAGTTTGTTTAGATTTCTTGTTGTTGAAGTTATTGCAAAAAGAAAATTACAAAAAAATTGAAAAATTCAAAAAAATTCAAAAATTGGTGTAACGTTTTGGTGTTTGTGATTCTTGAATTGGGTGTTATAGATTATCAATCCTTGTTGAAAACTTGACGATTGGGTATCAAATTTATTGGGATTGGATTGAATTGAAAATTGAAAACCCCAATTGTTGTTAAACCCTACCAAACCCTTGTTCTTGAGAAAATTGATTGATTTTGGGTTGTGTGTTAATGGGGTTTTGGAATTGATTATTGGGGATTGATCTCTATTGAAAACCGAACAATTTGCAACAAGAATCGTGTGATTCGGAGTTCGGTAACATAGTTTTTGAAGAATCAAAACCCACTTTTGCACCTTGAAACCCATGTTGAAACCCCAAACTTGAAAACTTTGAATCTTGTTTGAGCCTTATTTGTTGGTTTTTTGGGTGTTAAATTGATTGGGGATTGTAGGTTTTATCAAGGAGCAACTTTGGGTACCTTGGATTTGGCCAAAACACCTTGGAATCGACCTAGGAATTGGATTGAAAACGAAGAACACGGAGTGAAAAACCCAGGTATTCTTCTTCCGAAGGAGATGATTTTGCAAAGAGTGCCCTTGCTACTATCCTCGCCAAATTGGATAGTATGAACTTGAGGATTGAAAGCCTCGAGAGGGTGAACTCTAGTGCTCTAGTTGAGCAAGGGACTTCTAATGTCCCATCGAAGAAGGGGACCCCGAGTGTCCAAGTCGAGAAAGGGACCCCGAGTGTCCAAGTTGAAGTCTCAAGTACTCCTAACTTTACCCCGGAGCAAGTTAGCCATGTCATTGAATTGCTCAATCAACAACGGGCAAAGGAGGAGCGAGAGAGACTTGATTAAGTGTTGGGCAATACCCAACGAACGGGCATTCCCCGTATCTTGGATAACCCCCCAAGAAACATTCCACTACCAAGGCCCATCCGAAATGTGCAACCTCTTGAGCAAGCCGATGAAGCTCAAGAAGGGGAGGAAGCCGATTATGGTAATGATATGTATGGGTTTGATGATCACTTTCAACCAAGGCGAGGTATGAATTGGGGTCGAAATGTGGATAGAGGTAGGGGCCGAGGTCGAGGGCTACCTATGGGTTATGTTGGAGGGAATGCTAGAAGGGAGTATGGTGTGAATGAAGATCACTATGGGGGCCAACCGGAGCCTTTCCGTGGAGGTCGTGACAACACCAACATCAATAGTGTGAAGCTTAATCTCCCAACCTTTAAGGGGAATTGTGATCCGGCGGCTTACATTGAATGGGTGCTACACATGGAAAGATTGTTTGACACAAATGAGATGACCGATGAGAAGAAAAGTACCTATGCTATTTCATCCTTGAATCCTATGCATCTACTTGGTGGGAATCCGTCAAGAGATCAAGGAGGAGAGCGGGGGTTCCCGTGAATGTGGGTTGGAATGACTTGAAGGGTATCATGAGTATCAAGTACATCACTCCTAGATATCGGCAAGAGCAACTCAAGAAACTTTATGAGTTGAAGCAAGGTGTCAAGACGGTGCATGAATACTTTGATGAGTTTGAAAGAACTCGAATGGCCTTAGATATGGACACCGAAGATGAAGAGCAAGCCGTGATCCGTTTCATGAATGGTTTGAGCTATGGTATAGCTTCACAATTGAGATTGCATGCTTATCTTTCACTTCAAGAAGTTCTTGATGCCGCTATTCAAGCCGAGCAATGGCTTGAGAAAGAGAAGTCCAACCGTTACAAGAGCAACACTTCTACCTCCACGAGCAAGTCAAAGGATTGGAAAAATCCTACTCCCAATGCAAGATTCACAAATGCAAGTGGCCCTAGTGGAGTAAGTGCTAGCAAAGATGTGAAGAAGCCGTTTGAGAAGTACACACCCAATGTGGGAGGTAATTCTAAAACTCAATTGAATACTCCTACTTCTTCTTCTATTCAATGTCACAAATGCAAGGGGTATGGACACTTTGCTAAGGAGTGTCCTACGAAGAGGACCATGGTTCTTGTTGGTGAAAATGCATATGAACAAGAGAGTGAACCGGAGGAAGATGAGGGGGTAGATGGAGATAAGGGAGTAGAGGAGGATGATCTAGATGACACGGTGGAGGATGAGGAACCGCATACTTTTGTAGTTGTGAGGAGGAGCCTAGGAGCTATGATTGTGGAGGATGGTGAAACCTTGCAAAGAGAAAACCTTTTCCATGCTAGGTGTCGTGTTAAGGGTGTTGTATGCTCTATGATCATTGACTCCGGGAGTTGTGCTAATGTTGTGAGTCAATCTCTTATTACCCAATTGAAGTTGCCTACCGTGAAGCATTCCAAGCCATATCGATTGCAATGGCTTAGTGAATGTGGGGAGCTAAAGGTAGTGAAGCAAGCAATGATCAAGTTCAAAATGGGTAGTTATGTTGATGAACACTTGTTCGACGTTGTGCCCATGCAAGCTTGCCACCTTCTCTTTGGAAGGCCTTGGCAATTTGATCGGCAAGCGGTCCATGATGGGCGTGCCAACACTTACACACTCCAACATGAAGGAAGGAAATTTGTGTTGAAGCCCCTAACTCCCAAACAAGTGAGTGATGACTACAATAGGATGAGGGAGTTGAGGAGGTGGCAAAGGCAAAGTCAATCATTGAGACTAGCCCTTTGTCCAAAAGCATGGTGGCAATCCCACCTTCTTCTTCTACCGGTGGCATTTGTGCCATGATGCAACCGGGCGAGATCCTAAAAGGAAATGATGGCACCAAGTTTCTCCTATGCCTAGTGCACAAAGGTATGATCCTAAACTCTAATTGTGATTTTTCTTCTAACCCTTTGCCTAGTGTGTTTGAGAATGTCTTGAAGGATTTTGGGGACATGTTTCCAGATGAGATGCCGGATGGATTACCTCCTTTGAGGGGTATTGAACATCAAATAGACTTTGTCCCGGGATCTCAAATCCCAAACAAGCCGGCTTATAGGAGCAATCCGGAGGATACAAGAGAATTGCAAAAGCAAGTTGATGAATTGCTCACTAAAGGCTTGGTGAGGGAGAGCTTGAGTCCTTGTGCCGTACCCGAGATCCTTGTTCCCAAAAACGACGGCACTTGGAGGATGTGCGTTGATTGTCGGGCCGTGAACAAAATAACGGTAAAGTACCGTCATCCCATTCCCCGACTTGATGATATGTTAGATGAATTGAGTGGTTCATGTGTGTTTAGCAAAATTGACCTTAGGTCCGGCTACCATCAAATCCGGATGAAACCGGGTGATGAATGGAAAACCGCATTCAAGACCAAGTTTGGTCTCTATGAATGGTTGGTGATGCCCTTTGGGCTCTCCAATGCACCTAGCACTTTCATGAGGCTAATGAACCACGTTCTAAAGCCATGCATCAACAAGTTTGTGGTCGTCTACTTTGACGATATATTGATCTATAGCAAATCAATAGACGACCATGTTGATCACCTTAGGCAAGTGCTTGAAAAGTTGAGAGCCGAAAAGCTCTATGCTAATTTTAAAAAGTGTGCCTTTGGTGTTGAGAAGGTAGTCTTCCTTGAGTTTGTTGTGAGTGCCCAAGGAGTGGAGGTGGATGAGTCTAAGGTAGAGGCCATACGTGATTGGCCTACTCCTACTACCGCGACTCAAGTGAGGAGCTTTCATGGTCTTGCTAGCTTTTATAGGCGATTTGTGAAAGACTTTAGCTCCATTGCCGCTCCACTCACCGAATTGGTGAAGAAGGACCAACCATTTGTTTGGGGAGAGCCTCAAGAGAAGGCCTTCCATGAGTTGAAAAGTAGGTTGAGTACCTGGTGCAATGCAAACCCGAAGGAGTTGCTAAGCACAAACGCGGAAGATAAACAAGAAAGATAAAAGATAGAAGCAAGATAAAACTTGCTTCTTTCGAAAGAACAGTGAGGAACCTGTCTCAAAGCTCAATCGAAAGGAACACAAGAATCACCCTAACTATGCAACAATCCTCAAGAGAACATTGCCTCTTGCAAACTGAATGATCAAAGAGGAATGTTCAATCGGATTAACCGGAAGCCACAAGTCCATAAAATCTCTCACAGGGTTTTGCTCACGACAGAGACAAGAGAAAGGTGCTCGACACTTTCATTCAATTTCAATATTCAAAACTAGCTTTTTGCAATGAAAGGAAACAAGGTTTATATAGGAAATACTAAGGGTAAACTAGTAAAAGGGTCACAGGCGACCAATAGAAATAAGCCACGCAGGGCTGAGTTAAATTGTGTTCGGCAGACTTGACTTCGGTAAGCCTTGACTTCGGTTCTCGATTGTCTGCTCGAACACACTCGTCTTCGGACACTCAATTGTCTTCGAGTTCATTGTCCTCGGTCACTTTGCCTTCGGGCTCAAATCTGAAGATAATGCCTTCGGTTCTTGAGCCCGGCCACTCAGCTTCGGAGCAATTGTTTTCCTTCGGCCAGGCTAAGTGAACGTGCACATCGTGCAGCAGCTTGGCTTGGCTTCTTGTCATCGGTCTCCTCGGTGGATCGAACACTTGATCAGCACGTGTTCGGGCTGCATCATCCTCCCTTTCTTGAGAAGATTTCGTCCTCGAAATCAAGCCCTCCTCGTCCTCCGAAGTTGGACCTACAACACAAGGAACTAAGTCAGCAACATTAAAGGTGTTGGACACATTATACTCACCAGGGAGATCGATCACGTAAGCATTGTTGTTGATCTTGGTCAACACTTGAAATGGACCATCCCCTCGAGGAGCCAACTTTCCTTTCCTTAGGTTCGGGAAGCGTTCCTTTCGGAAGTGAACCCAAACCCAATCTCCCTTCTTTAATTCCAGCTTTTTACGCCCCTTGTTTTTCTTTAAGGCAACCTTTGTATAGGCCTCCTCTAGGTTCTTCTTCACCTTTGCATGCAATTCGATCAAGGCAGCTGCTCGTCGAGTACCTTCAAAATCAAGAACAGAAGCTCGAGGCAATGGTGTTAAATCAAGTGGAATCAAAGGATTAAAGCCATACACACTTACAAACGGGGTCATGTTGATCATTCTATGCACCGTTCGATTGTAAGCAAACTCCATCATGGGCAAACGATCAGCCCAGTTTCCAACCTTCCCTTTGGTCATTGCTCGAAGCAAAGATCCCAAGGTTCGGTTAACTACCTCGGTCTGTCCATCAGTCTGAGGATGGTGAGACGTCGAGAATAGTAGCTTGGTGCCGAGGGCACCCCACATACACTTCCAAAAATGACTCAAGAATTTTGAGTCTCGATCACTCACAATAGTGTGAGGTACACCATGCAATTTTAACACATTAGAAATAAACAATGTAGCTACATGCTGGGCATCATCACACTTTTTGCAAGGAATAAAGTGAGCCATTTTTGAAAAACGGTCAACCACAACGAAGATGCTATCATGCCCTCCCCCCGATCTCGGTAACCCCAAGACAAAGTCCATGGATATATCAACCCAAGGTCGATCAGGCACAGGTAACGGGGTGTACAAACCATGAGGGTTGGACTTCGATTTTGCTTTCTTGCAAATGAGACAAGCGTTGCAAAGCTTTTCCACATCTCGTCGCATTTTGGGCCAATGGAACTGCTCGGTCAAGATACCAAGAGTTTTGTCGACACCGAAGTGTCCCATCAGTCCACCGGAGTGAGCTTCTCGAACTAAGAGCTCTCTCCACGATGACACTGGCACACAAACCCTCCCATTTTTGAAGAGGTAGCCATCGTGCCACTGATATTTCTCAACCCTTCGACCACTCAAGATTGCGTCACGAACGCATTTCAGCTTGGGATCGTCCTCGTACATCGACTTGATGCTATCGAATCCCATGAGCCTAGAGGCGAGAGTGGTCGCTAAGGCAAATTTCCTTGATAGCGCATCGGCTACAACATTGTCTTTACCCTTTTTGTAATGAATTACATAGGGAAAGCTCTCAATGAATTCAACCCACTTGGCATGCCTTCGATTCAATTTCTCCTGACCTCGGAGATGTTTCAAAGACTCATGATCACTCTTGATCACAAACTCTCGAGGCCACAAATAATGCTGCCAATGGGCGAGTGCTCGAACGAGGGCATACAATTATTTGTCATACGTAGAGTAATTCAAAGTTGCACCCTTAAGCTTTTCGCTGAAGTAAGCGATTGGCTTCGATTCTTGCATCAGCACTCCTCCGATCCCAACTCCGGATGCATCACACTCGACTTCGAATGCTTTGCCGAAGTCAGGGAGTTGCAACAACGGGGCAGAGCAAAGCCTCCGTTTCAACTCAGGAAAGCTGATGTAGGGTAATCCTACGAAAGCGATAAAAGATAAAAGTGAGACGAGACTTACACTAAAGTCGAGTAGCAACGGAGAACTTGTTCCGTTACACCCCGATCGATTGGAAAGAATCACCTAGCACTATACAACTATCCTCAAGAATCACGTGGTCCTTGCAAATAGAATGGTCGGGGAGGTTTGAGGTTCAACTTGGAGTCGTCCAATTGAAATTCAAGCCGAGAATCAAAGGTTTCAATAAAGAGTAATTCTCTTGTGTTTTTCATTCAAGATTGGTTAAATGAGTTCAAGACCTAATGAAGGCTTTTATAGCCTTCTACAACATGTAATGAAGTGTCTAAAATACCCCTAAGTGGGTTTACACAATAGAAGCCACTTAGGGCCAAAGTTGGAATTATACACACAAAATAGGCAAAATCCGGATGGGGTCACAACAGGGGTAGGCGGTCCGCCCACCCCTAGTAGGCGCTCCGCCCTGCTCAAGTTTCCTGAGGCCACCAGTCAAGGAGGCGGTCCGCCTCTGTGAGGTAGGCGGTCCGCCCCTCCTAAATCCAGAGAGTGTTCAATTTGTAGGCGGCCCGCCTCTTCAGGTAGGCGGTCCGCCTCTTCCTGAAGCTTCTTGGGGTGCCTCCTTTTGTGTCTCTTGAGCCTCTCCAAGTGTCCTAGATGGTTCCCCTTTCATGGTGCTCCAATGCATGATCTTCAAGGTTGTTTCGGAGCTTCCATCTTCCTCGTTCAAGCCTCTCCATACCAAGTGAAGGTGAGCATCATGGATAGCTTTGGCTTGGCTTCTCGTGAAGGGTCTCGAGCTAGATTGCCCGGCATCATCCTCCCCTTCTTGAGAAGATTTCGTCCTCGAAATTAAGGCGTCATCCTCCACGGCATCACCTACATCACAAGGAGCCAAGTCACTAACATTGAAAGTATTTGACACATTGTACTCACCCGGTAGGTCAATCACATAGGCATTGTTGTTGATCTTGGATATCACTTGGAACGGGCCATCTCCTCGGGGTGCCAACTTCCCTTTTCTAATGCTTGGGAATCTTTCTTTTCGGAAGTGCACCCACACCCAATCTCCTTTCTTGAATTCCACTTTCTTCCTCCCCTTGTTCTTTTTGGTGGCCAACTTTTCATAAGCTTCCTCCAAGTTCTTCTTTGCTTTGGCATGGAGGTCCATCAAGGCCTTAGCTCGGCTTGTACCTGCAACATTAACAACCATTTCCCTTGGCAAAGGGGTGAGATCAAGTGGAATCAAAGGATTAAAACCATAAACGCACTCAAATGGAGTCATGCCAATCATTCTATGCAAAGTGCGGTTATATGCAAACTCCATGAGTGGTAACTTCTCCACCCATGTCCCGGCCTTACCTCGGGTCATAGCTCTAAGAAGAGACCCCAAGGTTCGGTTCACCACCTCGGTTTGGCCATCCGTTTGAGGGTGGTGGGACGTAGAGAACAACAATTTGGTGCCAAGGGCACCCCACAAACATCTCCAAAAATGGCTTAGGAACTTAGTGTCCCTATCACTTACAATGGTTTGAGGCACGCCATGCAATTTTAACACATTATCAATGAACAAGGAAGCTACATGGTGTGCATCACTACTCTTCTTACAAGGAATGAAGTGAGCCATTTTGGAAAACCGATCCACGACAACATAAATGCTATCATGGCCCCCTCTAGACCGCGGCAAACCCATAACAAAATCCATCGAAATGTCCATCCACGGGCTAGTAGGAATAGGCAAAGGGGTATACAAGCCATGGGGATTCGACTTAGACTTGGCGTGCTTGCAATCTAAACAAGCATTGCATAGCCGCTCAACATGCATTCCCATCTTAGGCCAATGGAATTGCTCCATAAGAATGGCCAAAGTCTTATCCCTCCCAAAGTGACCCATCAAGCCTCCACAATGTGCTTCACGCACTAGCAATTCTCGCCAAGAGGACTCGGGGACACACACTCTCCCTTTCTTGAAAATGTAGCCATCCACCCATTGGTATTTCTCCACCCTTTCCCCACTCACTAGAGCATCATGAATGCTCTTGAACTTTGGGTCATGTTCATATAAGGATTTTATACTCTCAAAACCCATGAGTCTAGAAGCAAGAGTGGTAGCAAGGGCGAACTTTCTAGAAAGCGCATCGGCTACAACATTGTCCTTACCCCGTTTGTAATGAATTACATAAGGGAAGGACTCAATAAACTCCACCCATTTGGCATGTCTTTTGTTCAACTTCTCTTGGCCTCTTAGATGTTTGAGTGACTCATGGACTCTTGATCACGAATTCCCGAGGCCATAGATAGTGTTGCCAATGGGCCAAAGCTCTCACTAGGGCATACAACTCCTTGTCATACGTGGAGTAATTCAAGGTTGCGCCCTTCAACTTCTCACTAAAGTAGGCAACGGGTTTCCCTTCTTGCATGAGAACACCCCCAATACCCACCCCCGAGGCATCACATTCTACCTCAAAAGCCTTCCCGAAGTCGGGCAATTGCAACAATGGGGCGGTACTTAACCTACTTTTCAATTCTTGGAAAGCCTTCTCTTGCGGCTCTCCCCAAACAAAGGACTTGTCCTTTTTCACCAACTCGGTGAGTGGTGCGGCAATGGTGCTAAAGTCTCTAACAAAGCGCCGATAGAAACTAGCAAGGCCATGAAAACTCCGCACATGAGAAACGGTGGTGGGAGTAGGCCAATCCCTAATGGCTTCAACTTTGGACTCATCAACCTCTACACCATTGACACTAACAACAAAGCCCAAAAAGACAACCTTTTCAACACAAAAGGCGCACTTCTTAAAGTTGGCATAGAGCTTTTCGGCTCGTAGCACTTCAAGTACTTGACTCAAGTGGCCAACGTGGTCGTCTATAGACTTGCTATAGATCAATATGTCATCAAAGTAGACGACCACGAATTTGTTGATGAAGGGTTTTAGCACATGGTTCATCAATCTCATGAAAGTACTAGGCGCGTTGGAGAGGCCAAAGGGCATCACCAACCATTCGTATAGACCAAACTTGGTCTTGAATGCGGTTTTCCATTCATCTCCGGGTTTCATTCGGATTTGATGGTAACCGGACCTAAGATCTATTTTTGAAAAGATGCTAGAACCACTAAGCTCATCTAACATATCATCCAAACGAGGTATGGGATGTCGATACTTTACCGTGATCTTGTTGACCGCTCGACAATCCACACACATCCTCCAAGTGCCATCCTTCTTCGGAACAAGGATCACGGGCACGGCACAAGGGCTCAAGCTCTCCCTCACCAAGCCTTTGGTGAGCAACTCATCAATTTGCTTTTGTAGCTCCCTTGTGTTCTCGGGATTGCTCCTATATGCCGGCTTGTTGGGAATTTGAGAGCCCGGGACAAAGTCAATTTGATGTTCAATACCCCTCAAAGGAGGCAATCCATCCGGCATCTCGTCCGGGAACATGTCCTCATAGACCTTCAAAATATCTTCAATGGCACTAGGCAAAGGGTTAGGGTTAGATAAATAATCACTTTCGGAATTTAAAACCATACCTTTGTGCACTAGGCATATGAGCATTTTGGTGCCATCATTACCTTTCAAAACCTCACCCGGTTGCATCATGGCACACATGCGACCGGTGGAAGAAGGTGGAGTCTCGGCCAAAGGTTTGGCCACAACCGGGGACTTGGCCTTAGCCGCTTCCCTCAACTCTTTCATGCGCCGATAGTCTTCACTTACTTGCTTTGGGGACAAGGGTGTGAGCACAAACTTCTTCCCCTCATGCCTAACCGTGTAAGTGTTGGCCCGGCCATCATGAACCACTTGTTTGTCGTATTGCCACGGCCTACCAAATAAAAGGTGGCATGCTTGCATTGGCACCACGTCAAACATGTGTTCATCTTGATAGTTCCCGATCTTGAACCTAATCAATACTTGCTTCAAGACCCTCAATTCCCCACACTCACTCAACCATTGCAAACGGTAGGGATTAGGGTGCTTTTGGGTAGTCAATTTCAATTGTGAGACCAAGGATTGGCTCACCACATTAGCACAACTACCCGAGTCTATGATCATGGAACACACTTGCCCTTTCACTCTACATCGAGCATGGAACAAGTTTTCCCTTTGTTCATCTTCCCTCTCTTCACTCACCATGGTTCCCAAAATGCGGCGAACCACAAGGAACATATTAGGATCATCCCCCTCCGTCACTCTCTCTTCACCCTCACCCTCAACTTCCTCACTCTCCTCCTCAATCTCTCCCTCGGACTCACTTTCCCCCTCATAGACCAACCCATCATCCATCACAATCATTGTTTTCCGGGTAGGGCACTCTTTGGCAAAGTGGCCGTAACCCTTACATTTATGGCATTGGAAAGAAGAAGAAGAAGGAGTATTTAAAGTAGTTTTAGAATTACCTCCAACCTCTTTGTGGTCGCTTCTCGGGGTAGCCTTCTCAAAAGGCTTCTTCACATCTCGACTCCCACTTGCACCACTTGTGTATGGGGTCTTCCATTCTTTGGGGCGAGTTGTTGGAGTGGTAGTGGTGGTACTCCTATAGCGAGGAGCCTTCTCTTCTTTGAACCACTTCTCGGCCTCAACCGCGGCATCACACACATCTTGTAGAGAGTGGAAGGTGTGTAGCCTCAATTGGGAAGCAATCTCCCTACTCAAGCAACTTTTGAAACGGATGATAGCCTGTTCCTCATCCTCCGTCTCCATATCAAGAGCCATCCGGTTCTTCTCAAAATCATTGAAATACTCATCAACGGATTTGGAGCCTTGCTTCAATTCATAGAGCCGTTTGAGTTGCTCTTGTCGGTACTTGGGAGTCACATACTTGTTGCTCATTATTTCTTTCAACTCTTCCCAAGTGATGTTCATCCGCAACCCAAGTCGTCTCCTTGAACGCTTCATGGACTCCCACCATGTAGAGGCATAAGATTCAAAGGAAGCAATGGCATATGTAGCCTTCTTCTCCTCGGACATATCATTCGTGTCAAAGACCCGCTCCAATTGAACCTTCCATTCTAAGAAAGCCTCCGGATCACTAGTCCCCTTGAAGGGTGGAATAGTGATCTTCACACTATTGAGGTTAGTGTCGCGACCCCCACGATGTGGTCCCGGTTGACCCCCGTAGTAGTCTTCAACCTCATCATACTCCCTTCTCAAGTCCCTTCCCATGAAAGCCCTCGGAGGTCCTCGACCTCGCCCACGACCTCCATCCATCCCTCGGCCTCCGTTCATCGCTCTCCTAGGTGGATAATGAGCATCAAAATCATCATCTAAACCGAGGCCCTCCCCTTCTTGAGCTTCATCAACTTGCTCAAGAGGAATCACATTTCTTCGGGGCCTTAAGAGTGGGACATCTCCTTGGGGATTGCCCAAGGGTTGGGGAGTGCCCAACGATCTTTCTCTAGCAAGAGCCTCGTCCCTCAACCGTTGTCGACGAACTAACTCCGCATATTGATCCGGCTTCATGATTGAATCATCACTTGTGCCTTCATTGGCATCCTTTTGGACACTCGGGGTCCTTTCCTTTTCAAAGACCTCCATTCTAAGGTTCAAGGTTTTCACCTCGGCCAATAGACTAGCCAAGACGTCAACGGGAACCTCAATGGTTGATTTGGCCTTTTCATCCGCCATGGTACCTACAACAATCAAAAACAAGTAAAGAGATTAGAGTAAAAGTCCTCACTCGCTCCCTTACCTTTGATTGTCCCTCGGGTTCACTCTTGTTTTTGGGGTAGGTTCACTCAAGCTCGAATTCAAAAGTCTTCCTCGGAGTTGAACAACTACCTCAACAACCAAACAATCCAACAGGTTCCAAATGCTCTTCGGGAAGAGTGGAGTTAATGGGACTCTATGGGCGTTCGGCTTTGAAGTGAGCACTTGAGCCAAAGAAATTCTACGAGTCTTCTTTGAAGTTATCAAACCAACACGCACGAATATCCTAAGCGCTCAATGAATTAGTACTAGTTGAGTAGGAGAATTACTCGCAAAGTACTAACCGGAAGTAATGGAAGCAAACAAACCACGAAAGCCTAAGAAACAAGCTACCCGGACACCCTTCAGGGAGTGGGCGCCCCGCCTCTGTAAGGTGGGCGGTCCGCCTACTCCAAGATCCAGAGAGTGGCAGAATTTCGGGCGGTCCGCCTAAAATGAGGGGCAGTCCGCCTAGGCCCTTTCTCTGCACAGTTTCAAGTCCGTTTCTTGGTTTTTGGCACCCAATTTTCCAATGTTTTCAAAGAGTTTTTGATATGTAATGGTACCCAAAGTTGTTTTGGACTATAATAAGCAAACCCCAGTGGTCTAATCCAACAAACAACCAACAAACAACTTGATTCAAAGATTTGGAGCAAATTCTTCAAAAACTTCAAGAACACCAAGATTTTCAAAATTCGATTTTCACTCCGCTACTCCAAATGATGTTATAGTGGTATCAAAACGACGGGGTAACTATAAGGAATAATCCCCGATACCAAACAACCACAAAATCATAACATCAAACAAGTTTTGGCCAATTTTGCAAAATACCCAACCTAGGGTTCAAATTTTCCAAGTTTTGATTTTCAACTCCAAAACGCGTTTTGTTGGTACCCAATTGTCGGGTTCACGCAAACAAACAATCCCCGATAATCAAAACCAACAAAATCGTAACAACCAACGATTTCTAGCAAATTTTTGGGTTTTCTAGTTTTTGACTTTTTTTTTTCTTCTTTTTCAATGAAACAAGAACAAGAACACGAAAATAAACACGGAACATAAAAGACAAGCACGAAGAGTAGGACGAGGGCTCGTAAGAACGCAACCCTAGCCTTGCTCTGATACCAACTGATGTAGGGTAATCCTACGAAAGCGATAAAAGATAAAAGTGAGACGAGACTTACACTAAAGTCGAGTAGCAACGGAGAACTTGTTCCGTTACACCCCGATCGATTGGAAAGAATCACCTAGCACTATGCAACTATCCTCAAGAATCACGTGGTCCTTGCAAATAGAATGGTCGGGGAGGTTTGAGGTTCAACTTGGAGTCGTCCAATTGAAATTCAAGCCGAGAATCAAAGGTTTCAATAAAGAGTAATTCTCTTGTGTTTTTCATTCAAGATTGGTTAAATGAGTTCAAGACCTAATGAAGGCTTTTATAGCCTTCTACAACATGTAATGAAGTGTCTAAAATACCCCTAAGTGGGTTTACACAATAGAAGCCACTTAGGGCCAAAGTTGGAATTATACACACAAAATAGGCAAAATCCGGATGGGGTCACAACAGGGGTAGGCGGTCCGCCCACCCCTAGTAGGCGCTCCGCCCTGCTCAAGTTTCCTGAGGCCACCAGTCAAGGAGGCGGTCCGCCTCTGTGAGGTAGGCGGTCCGCCCCTCCTAAATCCAGAGAGTGTTCAATTTGTAGGCGGCCCGCCTCTTCAGGTAGGCGGTCCGCCTCTTCCTGAAGCTTCTTGGGGTGCCTCCTTTTGTGTCTCTTGAGCCTCTCCAAGTGTCCTAGATGGTTCCCCTTTCATGGTGCTCCAATGCATGATCTTCAAGGTTGTTTCGGAGCTTCCATCTTCCTCGTTCAAGCCTCTCCATACCAAGTGAAGGTGAGCATCATGGATAGCTTTGGCTTGGCTTCTCGTGAAGGGTCTCGAGCTAGATTGCCCGGCATCAAAAGCCCTCTCTTGGGACTCTCCCCACACAAATGGATGGTCTTTCTTCACCAGCTCGGTTAAAGGAGCTGCCACGGTGCTAAAGTCACGAACAAACATTCGGTAAAAACTAGCTAAGCCATGGAAGCTACGAACTTGTGTTACCGAGGTTGGAGTTGGCCAATCTTTGATGGCTTCAACTTTTGATTCATCGACTTCGAAACCATTAGCACTGACAACAAATCCAAGAAAGACTACACGATCGACACCGAAGGCGCATTTCTTGAAGTTGGCATACAACTTCTCTTCGCGAAGCTTTTCAAGCACTTGCCTTAGGTGTTCGACATGTTCATCCACGGTTCTGCTATAAACAAGTATGTCATCGAAATAAACGACAACGAACATGGTTATGAACGGTTTGAGCACATGGTTCATCAATCTCATGAATGTGCTCGGTGCATTGGATAAGCCAAAAGGCATTACCAACCATTCATATAGACCGAATTTGGTCTTGAATGCGGTCTTCCACTCGTCTCCGGGTTTCATTCGGATCTGGTGGTAACCGGACCTGAGGTCTATCTTCGAAAAGCATGAAGAACCACTTAACTCATCTAGCATGTCATCTAATCGAGGGATAGGATGACGATACTTTACCGTTATTT
Organism: Petunia x hybrida; assembly: GCA_037355625.1. Classification (NCBI taxonomy): domain Eukaryota; kingdom Viridiplantae; phylum Streptophyta; class Magnoliopsida; order Solanales; family Solanaceae; genus Petunia; species Petunia x hybrida. The sequence goes on along the minus strand of JBBBVM010000032.1, from coordinate 3,066,085 downwards.
TGTTGACTGCTCGACAGTCAACACACATTCGCCATGTTCCATCCTTCTTCGGGACAAGGATAACAGGAACGGCGCAAGGACTCAAGCTCTCACGAACGAGGCCCTTGTTCATCAATTCATCAACCTGCCGTTGGAGCTCTTTGGTGTCTTCGGGATTACACCGGTATGCAGGTTTGTTGGGGATTTGAGACCCCGGTACGAAGTCAATTTGGTGCTCGATTCCTCTTAACGGAGGTAATCCACCTGGCATTTCCTCGGGAAACATGTCCTCGAAGTCCTGCAAAACTTTACGAACAAACAAAGGCAAAGGGTTATCGTTAGAAAAATCATCATTAGAGTTTAGAAAGATACCCTTGTGCACGACGCACATCATCATCTGACCGTTGTCGTTGCCTCGTAATAACTCACCCGGTTGCATGATTGCACATATTCCTTTTACTTCGGGCAGAGTGTTTGTCTCTTCAGGCCCCAATTTTGCTCCCATCGGAAGCTTAGCTTTGGCCGCTTCTTTCAGTTCTTTCATCTGTTTATAGTCCTCGGTGACTTGTTTTGGAGACAAGGGTTTGAGTATGAAACTCTTCCCATCGAGCTTTACAGTGTAAGTGTTGGATCTGCCGTTGTGAACAGCTGTTCGGTCATATTGCCACGGTCGACCCAATAGCAAATGACAAGCTTGCATCGGAACCACATCGAATATCATTTCATCTTGATACTCCCCGATTCTAAACTTGATCCACACTTGTTTGACAACTCTCAATTCTCCACACTCATTCAGCCATTGTAATTTGTAAGGGTGGTGATGCTTCAAAGTAGTTAGTCCCATTTGTGAGACCAAAGTTTGGCTTACCACATTCGCACAACTACCAGAATCAATGATCATCGAACACACCTTTCCCCTTACTCGACATCGGGCATGAAAGAGGTTTTCTCTTTGGTTGTCCTCTTCTTCAAGAGTCATGCAGCTCAAATTCCTTCGAACCACAAGAAACATTTTTGGTTGATCAGCTTCGGCAACCTCACGATCATCATCACCTTCAGCTCGGTCAGTCTCCTCGATAAATTCCTCCTCGGTGTCACTCGCTTGCTCATGGACGGTTCCATCTTCGAGCAGAAGCATAACTTTGCGAGTTGGACACTCTTTTGCCATGTGACCATAACCCTTGCATTTGTGACACTGAATATTTGAAGCACTAGGAGAGTTGAGTTGAACTTTGCCTCCCACTTCTCTCGACTGGTTAACGGTCACACTTTTTTCGAAGGGTCTCTTCGAATCTCGAACAGTGTTAGCACTTGTTTGGTTTGGACTCTTCCATTCTCTACCTCGGTTCAAAGGAGTAGAAGTAGTGACTCCTCGATACCGGTTTGCCTTATCGTCCTTCACCAATTTTTCAGCTTTGGAGGCAGCATCAAACAGATCTTCCAACGTGTGATACACGTGGAGCCTCAATTGAGATGACACATCCCTAGCCAAACCATTTTTGAATCTGATAATGGCTTGCTCTTCATCCTCTACCAGATCAAGATTCAATCGAACCTTTTCGAACTCATCATGGTACTCTTGGACAGACTTGGACCCTTGTTTTAGCTCATAGAGTTTTTGCATTTGAGTTTGCCTGTACTTGGCACTCAAATACTTAGCATCCATAGCTCTCATCAACTGTGGCCAAGTATGGACTATCGGATAGTCATTTCTTCTTCTATGCCTCTTGTCAGATTCCCACCATGTTGATGCATAAGCTTCGAACGAAGCAATAGCATGGGCAGCCTTTCTCTCATCGGTCATCTCATTGGTTTCAAAGATGCGCTCCATTTTAAGCTTCCATTCAAGATACTTATCGGGATCACTAGTTCCTTTAAAGGGTGGAATAGTGATCTTGACACTGTTCAAATTTGAGTCTCGAACACCACGAGCCTGTTCGGGAAACTCATCACCACGATCATCAGCCTTACGCTCTATATTTCTTTCAACATTTGCGCCTCGGCCTCGTCCTCGGAAATTTCCACGACCTCGGTGAGCTTGCCTTCATTGAGCGAATGGCGGCTCGGTCTCATATTCGTCCTCGAGAAATTCCTCTTCGATAACCTCTTCGACAACGACTCCAAGATCTCTTCGGGCCCTTGGAAGTGGTATCCTTTCTCCTCGGGGAATGCCCAAGTTTTGTTGCGCTTGTGGATTGCCCAAGTTAAGCTCTCTTCAAATTGCTTCACTTGTCAACTGATGTTGTCTTACAAGCTCAGCATACAGTTCAGGCTTCATTGGAGTGGATTGGCTCGTTCCAGCGCCGGATCCATTCATGGCCACGGACGTGCTTCCCTGTTCGAGTTGAGCTACTCGAACACTCACTCCTCTTACTTCGGCACTGACACCTTGTATCGCAGCCATGAGATCGGCTAACGACACTTCGGGTTTCTCAATGCTTTTTCCATCGTTTCCAGCCATGGTACCTGCACAAGTCAAAGATCAAACAAATGTTAAGAGTTATAAATCTCCTCACACACTCCCTCACCTTTGATGGGTGGCACTCGGGTCCACTCAATTTATGGGTTCGGTTTTGGTCACTCAAGGACTTGTTAACAGTGGCTCGTCTGATTGATCGGTCCTCTAAGATCCTTCAAGTTCGACAATAGTCACTGTCTCTTCGGGAAGAGTGAAGTGATGTTCGACTCGATGGAACAGACGCTTTTAACAGAGCTCGGGGAGTCAAAAGAAATTTCTACGAAAGTTTGGACTTCGGTCACCCCTTCGCACGAGTTCCTATTAGCTCAAACGAGTTAGTACGACCTCGAGTAGGACAATTACTCAAAAAGATCCACTAACTAGAAATTTGACACGAAAGAAAGTGAGAACCTAGGAGAATCTACCCTTTGATTCCCTTTTGGAATCAATGGAATCCTTTTCAATCACACCAACTCTTGTCCGTACAAGAGTGGTCCCTCCTTGGTACGGATAGGGTTTTTACCTTATCCACTTTCCTTTTCTCAGCCGACAATTTTCACCTGGGGTTTGGATGTTTAAACTTTTACCCCTTCTTCTTCAATGGAACAGTGACCTTTGCTCCGGCGTACGGACAAATCAACTTCGGTGCACTGATCACAAATTTCAATAGATCTGGGTTGCTCTTTCAGCTCCGGTTTCAGCAGCATCGGAGGAATTCAGTTCAAGTTCTTCGAGCTAAGAACCAGCTCGTTCGAGTCGTACACTGTTACGATTTTGTAACAATTTCCGGTGTACGGACTACGATTTAAACTTAGAACTTTGATTTTTTAAGTAACAAACAATCCCAAATCACTCAAGAACCACCAATCTTCATCGGTTTCAACCAAACACAATGGGGTTCAAGTTCCAGCCACCATTAGAGTTCAAAACAGTCCAAAATTTCACCAAGAAACCCTAGTCACGAAATCAGTACGTCGGGTACTTGTTGGAATCAGGAAACAATGGTGAACAAGAATCAATGGTTGTTTATCCCATACAACCAACAATCAAACTCAATTTTTGAATTTTCGTTTTAACACTTTTTTTTTTGGTAAAGTAATAACACCAACAGTAATCACAACCAAATCAAGAACACGAAATGGAAAACAAAGACACAACGCACGAAGATAAAGATAACTTTGAACAGGATTTGGGGTTGTAGAAACAAGCCCAAACCGTGCTCTGATACCAAGATGGTGCAATGCAAACCCGAAGGAGTTGCTAAGCACAAACGCGGAAGATAAACAAGAAAGATAAAAGATAGAAGCAAGACAAAACTTGCTTCTTTCGAAAGAACAGTGAGGAACCTGTCTCAAAGCTCAATCGAAAGGAACACAAGAATCACCCTAACTATGCAACAATCCTCAAGAGAACATTGCCTCTTGCAAACTGAATGATCAAAGAGGAATGTTCAATCGGATTAACCGAAAGCCACAAGTCCATAAAATCCCTCACAGGGTTTTGCTCACGACGGAGACAAGAGAAAGGTGCTCGGCACTTTCATTCAATTTCAATATTCAAAACTAGCTTTTTGCAATGAAAGAAAACAAGGTTTATATAGGAAATACTAAGGGTAAACTAGTAAAAGGGTCACAGGCGACCAATAGAAATAAGCCACGCAGGGCTGAGTTAAATTGTGTTTGGCAGACTTGACTTCGGTAAGCCTTGACTTCGGTTCTCGATTGTCTGCTCGAACACACTCGTCTTCGGACGCTCAATTGTCTACGAGTTCATTGTCCTCGGTCACTTTGCCTTCGGGCTCAAATCTGAAGATAATGCCTTCGGTTCTTGAGCCCGGCCACTCAGCTTCGGAGCAATTGTTTTCCTTCGGCCAGGCTAAGTGAACGTGCACATCGTGCAGCAGCTTGGCTTGGCTTCTTGTCATCGGTCTCCTCGGTGGATCGAACACTTGATCAGCACGTGTTTGGGCTGCATCAGTACCGCCCCTCTATTGCAATTGCCCGACTTCGGAAAGGCATTTGAGGTTGAATGTGATGCCTCGGGGGTGGGAATTGGTGGTGTTCTAATGCAAGATAGCAAACCCATCGCCTACTTTAGTGAAAAATTGAAAGGGGCCTCCTTGAACTATTCTACATATGACAAGGAGTTGTATGCCCTTGTGAGAGCCCTTGCCCATTGGCAACATTACCTTTGGCCTCATGAGTTTGTGATCAAGAGTGACCATGAGTCACTCAAGCATTTGAGAGGCCAAGACAAGCTCAAAAAGAGACATGCCAAGTGGGTTGAATTCATTGAGTCCTTTCCCTATGTGATCCAATACAAGAAAGGGAAGGACAATGTTGTGGCGGATGCGCTTTCGAGAAAGTTTGCTCTAGCCACCACTCTCACCTCTAAGATCATGGGTTTTGAGAGCATTAAATTGATGTATGCTCATGACCCAAAGCTAAAGAGTGTCCATGACATTCTAGAGAAAGGGGAGAGAGTTGACAAATACCAATGGGTTAATGGTTATATCTTCAAAAATGGTAAGGTGTGCATACCCGAGTCCTCTTGGAGAGAGTTGCTTATGCATGAGGCACATTGCGGGGGACTCATGGGACATTTTGGCACAAGAAAGACTTTGGCTATTCTTAAAGAACAATTTCATTGGCCAAAGATGGGGGTGCAAGTGGAAAAGTTTTGCAACAATTGCCTTGAGTGCAAGCGTGCTAAATCCAAAGCCCACCCCCATGGGTTGTATACCCCTCTCCCCGTACCTACTAGTCCATGGTTGGATATCTCAATGGATTTTGTGATGGGATTACCAAGGACTAGGGGGGGCCATGATAGCATTTATGTTGTTGTGGATAGGTTCTCCAAAATGGCTCATTTCATTCCATGCAAGAAATGTGATGATGCACAACATGTTGCAACTTTGTTTATTGAAAATGTTTTGAAGTTGCATGGTGTGCCTCAAACCATAGTGAGTGATAGGGACACTAAGTTCCTAAGTCATTTTTGGAGGTGTTTATGGGGTGCTTTAGGCACCAAGCTTTTGTTCTCCACGTCCCACCACCCACAAACCGATGGGCAAACGGAAGTGGTAAACCGAACCTTGGGTGCTCTTCTTAGAGCCATGACCCGAGGTAAGGCCGGGACTTGGATTGATCGTCTACCTCTTATGGAGTTTTCCTACAATCGCACATTGCATAGCATGATAGGCATGATTCCATTCGAGTGTGTCTATGGTTTTAACCCCTTGATTCCCCTTGATCTAACCCCTTTGCCAAGGGAAATGGTTGTTAATTTTGAAGGTAAAGCTAGAGCCAAGGCCGATGGAGCTACATGTTAAGGCGAAGAAGAACTTGGAGGAAGCCTATGCAAAGGTAGCATCCAAGAAAAACAAGGGACGCAAGAAGGTGGAACTCAAGAAGGGTGATTATGTGTGGGTGCACTTCCGGAAAGAAAGGTTCCCAAACCTTAGAAAAGGGAAGTTGGCACCCCGTGGAGATGGCCCATTCCAAGTGCTTTCCAAGATAAACAACAATGCCTATGTGGTCGACTTGCCAAGTGAGTATCAAGTTTCTAATACTTTCAATGTTTCTGACTTGGTTCCTTTGGATGTAGGTAATGAAGAGGTCGTGAATGATGATGAAGAGGTCGTGAATGATGCTCCAATTTCGAGGACGAAATCCTCTCAAGAAGGGGAGGATGATAAGACCCAAACCCCCACAAGACCCTTCACTCGGAGCCAAGCTAACGACATCCAAGGAGTACATCTACACTTGATGAGGAAGGGACTAGAAGAAGGAAGCGATTGTAAGCCGTTCCGAGTGCTTAAAGTGCAAGAGGAGCAGCCCAGTCATCCAGGCGCTCCGCCTGAAGAAGCTTAGGCCTGGGCGCCCCGCCTGAAGAGCCAGGTGCTCCGCCTGAGGAAGCCTAGGCCTGGGCGCTCCGCCCAAACTCTGGGCGCCCCGCCTAGGCCACCCCACTGATCATTTGGCCGGGCGCTCCGCCCCAATCTTGGGCGCTCCGCCCGGAATGCTGAAGGACGAGATTCCTAGTTATGTTAAGACCATTTTGACCCCACGTGGTCCTATGTTCCTAAGCCTAAGTGTGGGCATATTAGACCTTTCATATGGTGTCTAAAAACACCTATAAATAGCTAGATGTCTTATTATTTTCATTAGCTTACCTTTGATGAAAAACAAACACTTGTTTTGAAGAGTTGAACTCTTATTGAATGAAAAACCTTGAATTGGGACTTGTTCTTCCTCTAGCGGATCAAGATGAATTCCAATCCCCCCGACCATTCTACTTGCGTGCTCACGTTAGCTCGAGGGTAGTTGCCTAGCGTAGGTGTTCTTGACCTCCTCTCGGGGTGTAACGGAACAAGTTCTCCGTTGCTACTTGAGATTTGTGATCGAGATACGTCTCGTTCTTATCCTTTTTATTTTCCGTGTTTGATTCTTATCAGTATTAGGCTTTGAAAGAGTCTTCAGGATGTTGTTGCTGTGTCCTTGGTTGCTGCAGGTTGCCAGGTGGTCTAAGGGAGTTAAGAATGTCTAGATGGTGGTCTTGGATCTGAAGGAGTATGTGTGTGTGCAGGTAATGGACCTGGTGGTGTGGGTGTTAAATGCCAGTAAGGAGTTCAGACTAGTAAAGAGGCTGCAGGGTGTGTGTGAGAGTGTTTGTGAGGTTCTCTGTTTCTTAGGAGCTTTGGTGTATGTCTGTATGTTGTTTAGGTGCTATGAGGTTTGTTTCAGGGAGTTAGTTCCTGGTTTTTCAGGTGTTTGTTTCTGGTTCAGGGAATCAGGGCGTGTCTTGGTTTGTTTGAAGAGTGGCTGGTGTGTGTGAATATTTAGTGGGGAGATTGCTTCAGGTAGGTGTGCATGTATAGGGTTGAGTTTATTGTTGCTGCAGGTCTTGGGAAAGGGTAGGGCCTGTTATATGGGTTCCAGGTTTTTTTTTTCTAAGGGAGTCTGCATATGGCTTTAGGAGCAGGTATCTGGGAGTTAGTTTCATGTAGAGGGGTTTAGAAAGTTGTCCTGATTGTTGTAGCTGCATAGGGAGTCTGGGATGTTAGTTTGGTTAGGTTGGAGGAGATCCAGGTTGCAAAAGACTGGAAGAGAGGGTTCAGGTTTAGTTGTAAAATGGTTTCAAGTTGGGGTTCGTTCCTGGTTTTCTCTATCGTGTTTCATGTTAATTGAGTGTTTGTTTGGTCTATAAGATTACATTCTGTGTTAGCTCTCCAAACTATTTCAAAGATAGGATCCTTAGAAGGAATTAGTTATACCGTATGTTAATCTTGTCTGAACCTGCTTCTTGGTGGTTGTGTATGTAGATATGTTTTTTTTTGAAAAGTAGTAGTTGTCAACTCAGACCCTGTTTGACTTTATTTAAAGCTAATACATCTGCTATGACTGAATTTTGCAAATTAATGCAGCTAATTAGTTTCTCTGGTCATAACATTTAAGCGTCTGCCTGTTAGTTAGAATAAAGGATGTTTCGTTTTTTAGTTATAAGTGGATTGGAACTTGTCTTTGTTTAAGAAGTTTATTGTAAAAAGAAGTCATTTCTTGCCTTGGTTTTTATTTTTGAAGTATTAGGAGGTCTGGTCTTTAAGTAAAAGTTTATTAAGTATGAGAGATCAAGTTTCTTTCTTGGCTAAATGTCAAATCTTTTCTTGTAGCTGTGTGTTATGCATTTGAACTTGATCCATGTTTTGAAATATGAGGTTCTGCCTTCTTTAGTTCGTTGGTTTCCTTGGACATTGAATAGAAGTACATTTAATTTGTAGCAGTTTCATTTTGCGTTTGTAGGTTCAATGTTGTTGATTAAGTACTACCATAAAGAGAGTTAGTTATCCACCTTGTTTCCCCTTTTATTTTCTTGAAATGTGTCGAGTTGAAAGAGTTAAGTCAGGCTTGATGCCTTAGGCAGGCCATATCTTTTCCTATATGTTTATGCTATAAATGTTATGCTGTCTTGGAGTTGTCATTCAATGTTGAGCCTTTAATTTTGTCTTTGTGTTGTATGCTTAATCAATTCCAGTTTCTTTAAGATGTATAGGTTCTAATATTTTTCTCCTTTTTCTTATTTATATGAACTTGGGATGAGTTGGGTAACTCCCAAATTGGGACAGTCTTTGAGATGAGGTTGCATTGGAGTCAACTCGCATTTTAAACTCAAGTTCAAGTCAAGAAAGAAGGATTTTTAAAAAATGCTTTGTTGAGCCATGTGATGTTTTAGGCTCATGGGCATAAATGTATAAAATTAAATAAATTCAAGGCTTCTGTGAGTTTGCCAATTTTCGGGTTCTTCATCTAAACCTCTTCTCTTTCACAATCCCTTAGAATTTGCATATCATTAGGAATTTTCCCCTTATTAGTTGTAGAATAATTTGTTCGATTATCAATTTATTAATGAATGTTTATTATCTATTGAGTTATTTCGTGAGTAGTTTATTTCGTTAGAATCTCCATCTTATTTATGAATTGTGAACCTTTTAGTTAAATAGCGCGTGCAATTGAATCCGGAAATGATTAAGCAAATAATTTGATTTTAAATTCAATAAATTGCAACTTCTTTCCAATTAATTAGATTTTCTATGTTAGTAAAATTGCAACTTTTTCAAGTCTAAGTTCATTTAAATCCCTATTCCTTTAAAGCATAATTTAATGTAATTTTAGAATTTTAGCATTAATTTTAAGACTTTTAGATTAATTTTTGAAAGTTGCATTTATTTAGCTATTTTGTGAAAACCGCAAGATTAACCGTAATTCTACGGATTTTCGAAAGTGCTTTCAAATTGAAATCTTCTTTCGAAAATAACTGCACCTCTTACTTCAGAATATCTGAAAAGACCATTTTCCTTAAAACAGAGGAATTGCACGCACTATTTAGTTACTTGGTTCCTAATTCTCCTAAATTAGGTGGCGACTCCAAAGAAAGCCCTTTGGAGTCCCATTTTGTTGAAATATACCCGAAACCTATCTTTTCTTAAAGAAAGGGTAATTTTTTAGGGTTCAACACTTGCCTTTGTTGGGTTCATCCTTCTTTGGTCGCCTGATTTTCAGCACATAATCACCTGCATTGAAAGCTTGATGTCTGTTTTTTTGTGGAGGTAATTCTCTGCCCTTTGTTTCTGCGCCTGTAACCGCACTAGTGCCATATTCCTTTTTGCTTCGATCAAATCAAAATCTATCCGCATGGCTTCTTTGTTTGATTCGTCAATGGAATGAGCGAACCTAAGGCTTGGTTCACCGACTTCCACTGAAATTAGTGCTTCTGCTCCATAGACAAGCGAAAATGGAGTCTCTTTGCTGCTGTTTTTCACCATTGTCCAATGAGCCCACAGCGCACCTGGAAGTTCGTCCGGCCAGTTGCCTTTTGATTCATCCATCCTCTTTTTCAAGTATTCGATTATTGTCTTGTTGGAAGACTCAGCATGTCCGTTTGCGCTGGGGTGATAAGGTGTTGATGCAATCCGCTTGATCCCCCACTTATTGAAAAAAGCTGTGATTCAACTTCCCAAGAACTGTTTGCCATTGCCGTATGTGATCTCCTTCGGGATCCCAAAACGACATATGATATTCTGATGGATGAATTTGATGACTTCCTGTTCACGGATCTTAACCAAAACAACCGCTTCTACCCATTTAGAAAAATAATAAGTTAAAATCAAAATAAACTTTACCCCACCAGGAGTTGTTGGAAGCAGTCCGACTAAATCCATTCCCCGCTTCATGAATGGCCACGGCGAAGTGACCGAATGAAGGGGCTCCGCTTGTTGATGAAAAAGGTTGTCATGCCGCTGACATTTGTCGCATTTTTGAACGAGGAATTTGGCGTCCTCTCCCATTGTCGGCCAATAATATCCAGCTCTGATAAGCTTTCTAACCAAAGATTTGCTGCCGGAGTGGTTGTCACACTCGCCTTCGTGAACTTCTTTCATCACATAACTTTTTTCTCTAGGGCCGATGCACTTTGCTAAAGGGCCACTATACATGTGCCTATAGAGTTGATCGTCCATGAGGCAGTATCGAGCCGCTTTAGCTTTAAGCGATCTGGCAGCCTTTTTATTCTCGAGGAGAATTCCTGCCTGCAAATAAGACAAATATTTGTTTTTCCAATCCCAAGTATGATTGACATTGTTTACCTCCTTAATACTTCGATTGAGTGGAGATTTGAACAGATGTACGATTGTTTCATCGGGCTCTCCTTCAATGATGGCTGCGGAGCTGAGGTTTGCAAGAGCATATGCTTCAATATTTTCTTCCCTTGGGATTTGTGTTATTTTCCATTCTTGAAAAGAAGTTAAAAGGCTTCGTACTTTGTCAAGCTGTTGCTGCATTTGTGTATCTCGGACATTGAAATCGCCTTGGACTTGGTTCACTACCAGCTGAGAATCACTTTTGATGTCTACTCGTTCGATCATCAAATCTTTGGCAATTTTAAGACCTGCAGCGAGGGCCTCATGTTCGGCCTCATTGTTAGTTTTAGCATGTAGCTTGATTGCATACCTTAGTTTTTCGCTCGCTGGAGCTATTAATAGGACTCCGAGACCGGTTCCTTTTATGTTCGATGCTCCATCTGTGTAAAGCATCCAAACTCACGGATCTGGGTTCCTCATCATGAGCTCCTCTATTTTCGCCTCCGGGAATATGCTAGCGCTAAAATCTGCTACAAAGTCAGCCAAAACTTGTGATTTGATGGTGGTGCGAGGCTGGTAAGTGATATCGTACTCACTCAGCCTAACCGCCCACTTCATTAATCGGCCAGATAAATCCGGTCGATGCAAGATATATCGTAAAGGGAATATAGTTACAACAGATATGGCATGATATTGGAAGTATGGTCTTAATTTCCGTGCAGCTATAACAAGTGCAAATGCAAGGTTTTCTAAGTGTGGGTACCTTGTTTCTGCATCAAGCAAAGTTTTACTAACGTAATAGGCAGGAAATTGTTTACCTTCGTCCTCACGAACAAGGACAACACTTACGGCAACCTCTGCAACGGCCAAGTAGACTAACAACACTTCTCCCTCCACCGGTTTTGAAAGCAACGGAGGGTTTGACAAGTATTGCTTTAACTCCTTGAGGGCTCGTTTATATTCCGGCGTCCATTCGAAGCTTGTGATTTTCTTCAAGACCGAAAAGAACTTGTGACATCGTTCGGATGATCTTGAGATGAACCTACTGAGATAGGCTACTCGACCGGTCAAATGTTGAACGTCCTTCACCTTTGTGAGTTCGTCTGGTATGTCTTCGATTGCTTTGATCTTGTCTGGATTGGCTTCGATCCCTCTTTGAGATATTATGAATCCCAAGAACTTCCCGGATCCGACCTCGAACACACAGTTCTCCAGGTTCAACTTCATGTGAAACTGCTTCAAAATTGTGAAAGTCTCCTTCAGATGTTCCAAATGATTCTTTGCTTTCAACGACTTCACTAGCATGTCATCGATGTAAACCTCCATAGTATTTCCAATTAAATTTTTGAACATAGTTGTAACCAACCGCTGATAGTAACCCCGATGTTTTTTGAGACTGAAAGGCATGACCGTATAACAGTAAGTCCCGTTATCCATTATGAATGATGTTTTCTCTTGGTCCCCTAGCTCCATCAATATTTGATTGTATCTGAATACGAATCCAGAAAGCTTAACATTTCATGCCCTGCCGTCGAATCAATCAGCCGATCGATATGAGGTAGTGGGAACGAATCTTTCGGGCATGCCTTGTTTAGATCGGTGTAGTCAATGTACACTCTCCATTTTCCATTTTTCTTTAGGAATACGACCGTATTTGCTAGCCATTCTAGATACTTTACTTCTCTTATGAACCCACTTTTTAACAACTTGTTCACTTCATCGTCAATGATTTTCCTCCTAAAGCCTCCGTTGGGTCATTTCTTCTGCTTCATCGGTCGATGTGAAGGATCAACGTTCAGCTTGTGAGTAACGACTTTATAATCTATCCCCTTCGTGTCTACATGGGACCAAGCGAAACAATAAGCATTATCTTTGAGAAAAGCGATAATATTTTCCTTCATGTCACGATCTAATTGAGCTCCGACATATACTTTCTGTTCAGGTTTATCTTTAAAGAGGTCTACTTCTTCCAGATCTTCGATTGTCAAGTCCTCAGCCTTTTACTTGTTCGGATCTCTAACACATGCCGGAATTTTGGCGACGTCCTGATCCATTGGAGTTGGTTCCATTTCATCATTTTCGGCCAAAGATTCAGGTGTCTGTGATTGCTATTTTGAGGTGTTCGTAGTAGCGCCCTCCTTCATGGCTACTAGATAACATTCTCGGGCAGTCTGTTGTTCACCTCTAATTTCTCTTACTCCCCATGGGGTTGGAAACTTGACAACTTGATGCAGAGTTGATGGGACCGCTCCCATAGCATGGTTCCACGGTCGACCCAAAATCACGTTGTAAGCCATCTCTCCCCCCATTACCTGAAACAAGGTTTCATTCTCAATGCCTTCGGCATAAGTCTTGATCATAATTTCCCCTAAAGTTGTTTCACTCGAATTGTTAAACCCTGATAACACTGTAGATTTAGGTATTACTTTGTCTGTCAATTGCAACTGCTCAACTACTCTCGGCTGTATGATATTGACCAAACTTCCAGCATCGATCAAAGCTCACCTCACATCGGCATCGTCTACCCTCATCGTTACGACCAGAGCATCGTGATGGGTATGTTACCTTTAATCAAAGTCGTAATCCCCGAACACGGTCGTCGCTCATGACTTCTCGAGTCCGCTTGTCTCTAGTGAATGACACTTTCGCATACTTCTTCATTGTATATGTTACCCCGTGGACTTCAGCTCCACCGGTGATGACATTAACCGTTTTCCTCGGAGCTGGGGGTTTTGGTGGTTGATCGTCCTTCTTCTTATTAAAATTCTGCTTTCCTCGTCCTATCAATACTTCTACCAGGTGCCCATCTTGAAGCAATTTCGCCACCTCGTAATGCAAAGCCTTATATTCTTCGATCGTGTGTCCATGATCGTGATGGAAAGCACACCACAAGTTTTCATCTTTACTGTTTGGATCCATTTTCATGCGACTGGGGACTTTTACCACTTTATCACCCATTCCCCTTAATGCATTCACCAAGCTTGCTGTTGAAACACAAAAATTATATTCAGAAATCTTTGGAGGCAGTGGGACCCTTGGAGTTGCAGATGGACCCGACTGCTCCTTCCTCAGCTAATTCTTTGAAATGCTAGCTTCGTATTCATTCCCATTCTGACGACGGAAAACGTAGGGCTCGAATAGCTGTTGAGCCCTGTTGTTTCGCCTTTCATTTTCGACCCTTCATGGAGCCGGCCTCTCATACCGTCAGTTATACTGGGCTAACTGCAACTCCTCCTCCTCAGCCCTGATCTTTGGTTCACAATCTCAATGCAGATCTTCGAAGGTCCACTGAGTGACTTCCCTCAACCGATCTTTTAATTTCTTACATGCCTCCGTAGAATCGTTACTCAGATTATTTACGAAGGACAAACAAGCCCATCTCTCCTTGATGTTTGGGATGTTTATCTTTTCATCATTAAACCGCTCCAAGAACTGTTTGATAGTTTAATTGGGCCGCTGCTTAAAGTTCAAAATATCCTCCACTCTCCGTTCTATCTTTTTAGCCCAGTATGCTCCTGAATGAATTTGGCTGATATGTCATGGAAATCTGATATCCCGTTCTCTGGTAATTGCATATACCATTTCAACGCTCCTCCCCCTCAGCGTTTCACAAAATTTCTTCAAACTTACTGAATTGATTTCATCCAACGTCAAATCGTTTGATTACATTGCAATTGAAAATATATCAATGTAATCCCTTGGATCCGTAGTTCCATCATACCGCAAGCTCTCCGGTAGCTTGAAAGTCTTGGGAATTGGTAATGGGGATGCACTTGGAGGGAACAGCCGCTTTGAGATCGACTTCTTAACAACGTCCTCCGTCAATTTTGGAACTCTTGGTAATTTTTCTACAAATGACTTCATCTCATTGAATTTTTTCTCCATTGTGTCATTCAACAACGTTTGCATCGTAGCCAACATCCTTGCTTCTGTCATAATGGAGGCCACATCTCCCTTAGCCACGGCGGCCGAACCCAATCCTCCAAGCTCTGCCGCCGCTTCAGGTCCCCCTATTACTGTGCCCAGAGGAACATTGATCGAAGTGCCGGCGGGGGGTGTCACTAGGGAGGCAGGTGCTCTATGACTTGCAGAGCTAGTCAAGAGGTGCAAAAATCCAGTCTCTCTCCATCTGTTCACTCTGCTTAACCAAAAATTCTCGCAGCAAAGTATTTGTGTCGATCGATGTTACTTCGACCGCGGGTTCCTGAGCTCGATTGACATTCGACTGAGAACTATTCGTAGGTGCATTCAAGGGTGGATCTCGTTCTTGGTGGGATGATTCATCGACCCCTTCGACGCCTGAAAGCTGAGCCCCATCTACAAGGTTGGGCTGAAGAGCGCCATCCCTAACAGTGGCGTTGGCGTTGTGAGCGTTGTTGCTCTGTTCGTCTTCCATTGCGCACAAAAATAATAACGTAAGTAGAATTAACAACAAATTTTGGAACAAATCGATTGCCTAGGCCCCATGGTGGGCGCCAAATGGTATATCCTAAAATTTGATTTTCAAGTATGATGCAATGCAAAACTAGCGGAAGCGAAAAATGATACAATAATACAGAAGCGATGAAAACAAGATAACGTGATATCAAAGATATCGAGAAATTCGAGACTAGGAAGGCAAGAAATAGAAGAATGAACAGATAAACAAATTCACAACATGAAGTTATTATCCAAAGGGAGAATTGAAACTCGAACCTTACAATGGTTTCATACTGGCGATGAATCTCTATAGGTTCCAAGTCAAGACATACACGAAGCTTCAAGCTTCGAACTAGAAAGGCTCGGCCTCTTCTATGTTCTCTCTTCTCTCTAGGTAATACACAACACTTAGGAGCAAAATAGAAAGTTCAAGCCAAAAGTAGAGGTCTTCAACGTTTGGGGTGCTCCGCCCACTTGGTCTACTGACCAAGTAGTGTAGCAGCTAGGCGCTCCACCTAGAATTTTGGGCACTCCACCTTGACCTAGTGTTGTCTGAGCGGTCCGCCTCTGCTTTGGGCGCTCCTCCTGCTTGCCTGGGCGCTCCTCCTTGCTTCTTGTGGCCTTCGACTCATCTCCGAAGCTCTTGCGCTTGTATCCTCGCATTCTCCTAGCTTGACTCTTGATGTTTGGGTCCTCATCCCAATTTGTATTGCATCATCCTCCCCTTCTTGAAAGGATTTCGTCCTCGAAATCAAACCATCAAAGCCTACGTCCAAAGACAAACACAAACAAAAACTTCCTACTACAAGAGTAGGTTAGTGCTCAAAAGTGTGGAAAACACACTCTTATGATAGAGCGAATCGTCAATAACAATTAAAAAGCTCTTGCCTCCTAAGGAGACAACAAGTACTTGACTCGACAAGAAAGTGCATCCAACACATAGACAAGCAAAGAGATCAATAGGACATGGAACATGCAAGATATAGCAATCAAACTCTCTATGACCCCTAGGCTCATGACCAACATACCAAGCCTCCAATGCATTTTTATCACAAGGTGACATAATGGCTTTGGCATGCCCAACACTCAAGGTGCGATCAACACATGGGATGGAGTAAGCAAAATAGTTCAATGTACAACTAACATCAAATACTCCACTCCCCTTCTTAGAAGCACTCTTACATACACCGAGAGGTACCTCCTCACCTCCAAATTTACCCCCCAAGACAATCCTCCTCGCTAGACAAACTCCCAAGGGAGGTCTCAACCAATGGACAATCTATAGAGTTACCCTCATACAAAGGTTTAGTGTAGGCACACTTCTCAAGCTCAATGGCAAGCAAAGGTGAAGCTCTCAAACTTGAGACAACATCCACACTTGATGAGTCATCGAACACAATTTGATCCATCTCATACACTAGAGACTCCTCAAGGTCACAATCTGATGTAGGGAAAACGCCGAAAGTAAAAACAAGATAAAGAGCGAGACGTGGCTCGAACGAATAACTCAAGTAGCACCGAAGAACTTGTTTCAATACACCCCGGGAGATTGTCAAGGAACACCTACACTAGGCAACTACCCTCGAGCTAACTAGAACCCGCAAGTAGAATGATCAAAGAGGGAATGGAATTCATGTAGATCCGCTAGAAGAAAAACAAGTCCCAAACAAGGTTGTTTCATTCAACAAAGAGTTCAACTCTTAACAAGGTTCTTCAATTATCAAAATTAGCTAGGGAATGAAATAAGCTATCTAGCTATTTATAGAGGTTTCTAGGCATTAAGTAAAAGGTCTAAATAGCCCATACTTACGCTTTAAGTTAAAAAGACCACGTAGGGTCAAAATTGTCTTAACACTCTTAAAATCCCGCATCTCAGCTTCCCGGGCGGAGCGCCCGCCAATTTGGGCAGCGAAGGGGGCTGGGCGGAGCGCCCCCGGGTTGGCGGAGCGCCTGGCCCCTTTGTCCCTTGGGCGGGGCGCCCAGGGCGCTTGGCTGCTCCACTTGTGCCTTGATCATCCGGAATGTCTACCCTTCGCTTCCATCTTCTAGGCCTCTCCTCTCTAAGTACAAATACACATCTTGAACCTTCTTGGCTTGACTCCAAGTAAAGGGTGTACTGACGGATTGCACGGCATCATCTTCCCCTTCTTGGGAAGATTTCGTTCTCGAAATCCAAGCATCATCACCCTCGGGTCCATCATCTCCTAGAACAAGAGGAGTCAAGTCAGCCACATTAAAAGTACTAGTATAGTACCCGCGCAGTTGCGCGGCCTATATCAATTGAGACGTATAAAGTTGTAATATAAAAAATTTGTCACTTTTTAATACTGCTTCAGTCACCTCAGTTTCGTCATGTATTAGTACATATGTTATTCCAATAGGAGCACAGAGCTTTGCAAATGATCGATCCTCCAAGTATCTCCTCAGATCTAGTAAAATGCCCAGGATGTCACTTCCTTTTATGAGCTAAATCTTTGTTGTAGTTCTTATACATTTGACGTTGATTTTATATGTCGTTTGATTTATGAGGATTTCTGACTATGTTTGTTCTTTTCATGTGCAGGTTTATGAAGTAGGACTGAATTTGCAAAGCCATAGCGCATAATAAAGATGAATAATTCGTATAAATTTATGTGTAAGGAAGAAAGTCTTAATAAAGGCAAATTGACAATCATTTATATATGACGCGATGGATTAATTGTTTCATTTGTATAGATCCTAATCCCTCTTGCATTTCTAGAAATGTAATTGTCTGTAGAATGAATCGCATCCTCTTTACAATTAATAGCACTAAATAAACAGTTGAAATACAGAATTATAAACTACTTTACCAAACGCTGTTGAAGCAGAAAAGTTTATAGATATTCAAATTTTTATTGTTTCAATAAGATAAATGTAATATATTTACCTCAACAACAAATAGGTCTAAGCAAACCATATAATAGAATAGTGAAATGTATAATTACCTTGGTTGTCCGGATCTTCATTTAAATCTGGAAATGAAATTTTCTTCCCCTTTTTGTGATACGTATTTGGAAGGTTTGATACTAAGAAAGTTGAATTAGTTAAACCTTTTAATTTTGTCATATGTAGAGATACAAATTATTTGGAAGGTTTGATACTAAGAAAGTTGAATTAGTTAAACCTTTTAATTTTGTCATATGTAGAGATACAAATATAGTAAGAACAAAACGAAAACTAACCGTTTGTTATATCACGCAAAGGATTAAAAGTTTGTTCTGTGCAGACCGTAATCCCTTTGGCTTTTGCTTGATCAATACTCTCTGTAAATAGTTGCATTATGTTTACATATAATATTAGTAAACATCAGTATTGGAAGAAATAATTTTAAATAACTTAACCAAAAGTTGTCAAAACAACAAAGTTTGGAGAAATTGGATTGTTTATTTATACAGTAACATACATGTCACCCATGTAGAAATTAAGTCGATTTTAGATAATGTATAAATGGATATGGTTACAAACAATAATTTTGAAGGTAGTGATGAAGTTCTTACCATTTCTATCCATGAAAGATCTTGCCTTTTTCTTATTTCCCAAGTTTATCTGGTCGGTTCTTCCTTGTTTTCTCCTTTGTTTTTCCATTGGACATAGGTTATATGATTTAAGGATTATGCTGGAATGTGTTTTGCTTAGAGGATAGGCAGGATTGTTTCTTTTTTTGATGGTTCTTGACAGACGGTTTTCTTTTTCCTTTATTGTAGCAGTTTAATTTTTTTTTTTTGTTTTTGTCTGTTTGACTTCCTAACCAACTTTTGAATTTCTTTATTTTTGTTTTTCCTTTTTTTAATAAAATGTTTTTTGTGTGGTTATTACTTATTTCTTCCATTAATATATTTAATCTTCTTAATGTTTCTTGATGCCAAACCTTTTTAATCTTTGTTACTACTGAAAGCATATAGGCAAAAATTTAGACAACTAAATTTTATTGCTCGTATAGAAGTTCTACATTTAACTTTATAGATGTTGCTTATTTCCTTAGAAACTTCTGAAAAGTCAATGCTACACTGCACGTTGGTGGCTTCTTAGTGAATCAGTGTACTAACTTTAACTTGCATAGATATTAAAAAGCAGTTGAAAGAAATGCATGCACAAGCGTATGGCAACAGCTTCTTCATACTGACCATTAAGATAGCAGGGGTCAGCAGTTCATCCTCGCAGCTACTCGCCACTTTGAGTGGTCATCAAGGACCAGCATTGCAAGTAGCTTGGGCTTACCCTAAGTTTGGCTCCCTCCTTGCTTCCTGTTCTTCTGATGGGAAGATAATTATCTGGAAGGAAGGTACTCAAAATGATTGGAGCTTAGCACATATTTTTGATGTCCATAAAGCTTCAGTCAATTCAATTGCTTGGGCTCCTCACGAGTTGGGTATTTCTTTTGCTTGTGGATCATCTGATGGGAACATTTCATTTTTCACTGCAAAATCAGATGGTGGTTGGGAGACATCACGGATCGATCAAGCTCATCCAGTTACGAATTGCAACATCTGCTATGTGCTTATTAACCCATGTTATATCTACTAAATGTCTTTCCTTATATTGGACTTCTGTTTGGGGTTGATTTTATTTGGTATGAAAATGAGTTGAAGATGATCATTGAACCAAGTTACACTACCAATAAGCTCAGTATGGTTGCTCCTATAATATAACAGAATAAGTGTCAATATATAAAGGATAAATAGTTGGAAGTTATCACGAAACTTGACAGCCAGTCATCGTAAGTTGAAACTCCAAGTGGTGTCTACTCAGTTGTGCGTGTGTGTGTATTGTCCGAGTCTGTTTCTTGTGATGATGCTGTACTGTTTAGGGAGATTTGCAGGGTGTGTTGTAGGAGTTAGAAGAGGTAAGAAGAGGTTCAACTGTGTTCATATCCTGTGAGGTGTATGTCTTGTAATTTTTTTGTTTTTTTTAATGGTTTAAAAGCTGCAAGTTTGCTATAAAGGGTCAATGTATGTTCTGAAGCATTGATGCTTAGTGCAGTTTAGGTGATTTTCATAATTCATTTGCCCATTATGTCAGATTACTATGATGCTCAGCATCACTAAGTACCACTTTTTCTTTTAATGACATACATGTCATTTAAAGGAAGGAGCTGCAGTTGTTGCTTCTGTTCAAGTTTTGGACTTCGCGTCGCTTAGTTGGAGTTTTAGCGGAAGTGCCAAGGTGCCACTTGGAATATCCCTTGCATAGTATGTCTCGGTATATTGTAGTAGCAGTAGCTACTGTGAGGGTTGTAATTGTACATGGAGGATTTACTACAAATATATCCTCAATCAGATGGATGATTTCATTTGTTTGCTTTTAAGGAATTAGTGTGTGGCCGCTAAATGCTCAAAGTTTTTAATATCTTACAATTTTCTTCTTTAGCTTTAGACAGTTGTATTACTGAACTTTTCACAACTCTGGTATAGAAGAAAATGTCAGCTCTGTGATGTTTCAACTCATGGAATTATTTGACAAAGATTGTTATGTAAACTGCAGACTCATCATAGTTAAAATGTAAAAGAGTAAGTTGTACCTATACTTCAGTGGTGGATTAAACTATACTGGGTTAATTAGAATGCAGACTTCAGTTTCACAATCATCAAAACACTCTTGAAGAATAAAATGACTTATTGAAATAATTCATATTGATTTAAATTATTAAATGAATCAAGATCATGAGTTGAAAAAGACAAAACGGGTATGAGTACATATGAAAATTCAAGAATTTACAGCTTCAATGCTAAAACTAACTGTGCCGCAGTTGGCTACCTACTATAAAAACGGAACATATGATGAATATCTCATAATACAACAAATGTAATTCAGCATGAGCCGCTCAAATGTTGATTGGTTTGCCCCACAGTATATAGATTCAGTTTGTGTTTTTTCTATTCACTCAGGCATCTCCTATGTTGCAATTTATTTCATGACTCCATGTTCAAAAGTGTTCTGTAGATGAAATCTGCAGCAAAAGCACTGAGTATTTGACACCATATGAAATAAATTTTTAAGAGAAAATAGATCTTAGTGAATCAGTCTAGTAACTTTAACTTGCAGAGATGTTAAAAAGCAGTTGACCTGCACAGAAGATTGAAAGTGGGCATACTGATGCGGTGCATGATGTAAAAATTTATTACTATGGCAAGCGTATGGCAACAGCTTCTTCATACTGCACCATTAAGATAGCAGGGGTCAGCAGTTCATCCTCGCAGCTACTCGCCACTTTGAGTGGTCATCAAGGACCAGTATGGCAAGTAGCTTGGGCTTACCCTAAGTTTGGCTCCCTCCTTGCTTCCTGTTCTTCTGATGGGAAGGTAAATCTCTGGAAGGAAGGCACTCAAAATGATTGCAGCTTAGCACATGTTTTTGATGACCATAAAGCTTCAGTCAATTCAATTGCTTGGGCTCCTTAGAGTTGGGTCTTTCTTTGGCTTGTGGATCGTCTTATGGGAACATTTCATTTTTCACTGCAAAATCATATGGTTGTTGGGAGACATCACGGATCGATCAAGCTCATCCAGTTGGTGTTACTTCTGTTTCATGGGCGCCATCAACAGCTCTGGGTCTCTTGGAAGCACTGATCAGCTTAATATTGTTCAGAAGCTTGCTTCTGCTGGCTGCGACAATACAGTTAAAGTGTGGAATCTATTTAACAATCATATGTTCAAAAGGTTTGGACCAATTTCCTCTTAGAGATTTGCTCATGTCTGCAGGAACCGCTCAAATGAACGTCTTAGTGACAGTCATTACATCCACGGAAATGCAAATAAGACATGCAAAAACCCATAGTGACACCTAAATCCTTAACCCATCACACTTCTTTTCAGTAATTATACTTGTGACAGCCATACAACCAACAGCAGAGATAGAATTTAGGCAGGTTCTGTCACAGAGTAAAATGCAATTTTTTTTCCTTTTGATAAGGTTCGAAGAGCAATGCAGTTGATCGATATTCTGGAAATCACTATCACAGCTACTCATCAGAATGCACGTGTGATTACTCATAAGTTGACTAAACAAAGAGGTAAGAGCCATGAATTCCATGCAGTGTTTAAGACTCCATGAAAGCCATGCTGGATATACATATTACAGAAAGAAAATGGATGTTCAAACTCAAGGCAGTGCGTCTAATGTCTAGTTCGTAGCCCATATCAACACATAGTTCCAACAGATGATGTTCGCATCTCAGACTTTTTCCGCAATGCAGCTGACAGTAAATCATTTACCTCTAAAAAGAGAAAAAAAGGACATGAGTAAACTAGCAGGATTGTCTTCGATGGGGGAGGGAGGAAGAGAAGGATGTGGGAATGGAGGGACAGAGATTTCATAACAGCAGTACTAAAAGAATTTTGTTAATTAACTAATGTTATTAGGTCGATCACAAAAATAGCTATAACAATGAGTGGATAACATACTGTTCATCATCAGTGTGTTATTGTCTCCTTTCAGAAGAATCCGCCCTGCATATAAAACAGTCATTTAGAGACACAGAAATATGATTCTTCCTTGTAATTCCAAGAGATAAGGATAGGCTTTAGGGTGACAGTTATCTGTTACTCACCCAACTGCTTTCTGCTTTTCTTCTTCACATTAACTTCCTCAGCATCATCTAGAACCAGGTTCATGTACTCATCAAAACCCTACACAACAAAAACAAATTATATCCCGGTACTAAACTTCGAAAGGCTAACAAATGCTCAAAACAGAATGTAAAAATCTTGAATAGAAACCAAAAACAATAAATATTTCTTTTGAAGGGTGGAACAGAAGACTACTTTACAATCCCCACAATGTGGATCTGCGTAAATAAATAAAGCTCCGTAGATTTTACTTAGTAATCTAACACTAATCCTAAGAGATCTTAAGATAGAACACACTTTCTCAATCCTTTCGTCCACTCTACCATGAAAATGACTCCATCGAAAAGGTTACAGCACTTTTAACACAAGGCTATACAGGGTGGATATTCCACTATAGTGTTGCTCTCTCAAACAATGAGTACTTCATTATGTGTATCCCAAATTCAAGTAAATGCTACCATTGCCACGAGAAACTAATGTAGTGTGCGGGCCAGCTTGCGTACACCTAGACTAATTCTATGGCATATGCATGAGAAACTAATATTGTATCTGGCATCTGATGCATTAGGGGAAAACAACTAATGTAGATGTATACATATTCTGCTTCTGCAAAAGGTTTTACACCAGCAGTAAATACCACAAAATTAACAATTACATATGCAATGCATAAGTGCATATGAGCTAATTGAAACCAATGTCTTATAAACAGAAAATTAGAAACAGAAGTAACCTAATTGAAAGGAAGTTGAAACATCCAGGAAATTCTATCTGTATTCATATCTGCATTAGAGCTGTACAGTTATGTCACATATAAAAGCGGAGAACAGTGCCTCTGATAGTAAGACCTGGTTCTGCGCCTGTTTCAGTTGTTACTATTCGTTGTTTCTCTTTGAAGCTTTAACGCCATCTGTTCTGGCAGGCTGAACTGTGGGTTAAAGAATAGAAAGCTATAAGCAGGGTGAGTCCCTTAAAGATACTGATATTTGAAAACATCCGCACTTTTGCACCATTCTGAATCTTTAGAGATTAAATCAGGTCATGTCGGATGGAGAAAACGCTGAAAGTTTTTCAAAGAGTTCTATTCTTGGAACTTGGACTTCTAAGACTCCGACATCCGGTGAGGTTATTTATAATCACTCTAAAACAGACACAGTTTCAGAAGTATCACTAACCTTTACTGGCAGTTGCTGAATGTACAAATAAGCCCGCTTTGACTGCGAGTCCGATTTGTCTGAAGACTCATTGGAGAGTGCTTCATCTGGACTTGCTGGTCAAAACGAAAGTGCAAATTACAGTAAACAAACCAATGTCTTACAAACAGAAAATTAGAAACAGAAGTAACCTAATTGAAAGGAAGTTGAAACATCCAGGAAATTCTATCTGTATTCATATCTGCATTAGAGCTGTAGAGTTATGTCACATATAAAGGCGGAGAACAGTGCCTCTGATAGTAAGACCTTGTTCCGCTTGTCTCAGTTGTTACTATTCGTTGTATATCTTTGAAGCCGTAACGCCATCTGTTCTGGCAGGCTGAACAGTGGGTTAAAGAATAGAAATCTATAACCAGTATGAGTCCCTTAAAGATACTGATATTTGAAAACTGATTTCGGCACCATTCTGAATCTTTAGAGATTAAATCAGGTCATGTCGGATGGAGAAAACGCTCACTAAAGTATATTTTAATATCGTCCGCGCATCGCGCGACTCAAATTTGTTGTTCCATCCATCTAGCAAACATTGTCTACAGAAACCATATACCTGTTTTCATTTCAGCTGCATTATTAATAATAGCCTACAATTAACTTTATTCCAAAGCCTTCCATATCCACCTAAAACTATGTTCAAAGTGCGATGGCTGACTTATGGAGTTGATGAAAGGTGATGTTATGTCTGATAAAAGTAAACTTGCAGTAATGGTTTCAGTCTATGATCTCCAAGATGTCCATATATGGAAATTGGTACTTCACTACTTGTGCTACAGCAAGATCATGCTATTAATGAAGAACAAAGGGCATACAGAGCCGACACAAAAATTTAAAATGGAAAGTACAGTGGCATTTAGCTGGCATCTTAGAATATTCATTGAGAAAATTGACTGATTCACAACCAATGAAAGGACCATTGTGCCAAAACTAAAGTCACAGGAATAAAGCAATAGTAAGAAGGTTGCTGCTTCTGCAACTAACAGAGCTGTTAGATATGAAAAACCTGTATGCTGCCGCAATGATATATTCTATTTCGTGCACAAGCTACTCAACCACAGGATGCCTCAGTTTCAATTTTCATTACAGGAACTTATATTACGCAGTACATTCTGAAATGAAGAGGATCTTCGTACGCAACAGAAGCTGTATATTTCATTTTTGGGCAGACTATACTAATCAAAATATAGAACGCCACATTATCTCTAACGATTGGACTTTAACTTCTCGCTAATTGTTGATTTCTATTACTTGGAAAGGATACTATTATGCATAGCAAGTAACAAACTTTTATAACACTTGGCAAAGAAAAGTGCAAATTACAGTAAAGAGTCTGTATCTCTTAAAAACAGAAAATTAGAAACTGAACTAACTTAATTGAAATCCATTTCCAAAAATATATATCATAATACAGAACATCCAAAATTAGGAAAACAAAACTATATGTCTTCACTTATTAAAGATCGATTATTTCCCTAACTGTTCAGATTTGTTTCCTTAACGTTTGACATTCTATATCAATGAATCAGTCTTCTAAACTTAACTTGAAATCTAAAAGAGGCAAAGTTATACAACACATATATATGTCTTCATTTATGAACATTTGATGAACTAAAAATTATACAACACATATATATGTCTTAACTTATATATTGTTTAAAGCAAATCCATTTACAAAAATATATATCATAATACAGAACATCCAAAATTAGGTCAACACAAATATATGTCTTCACTTATTAAAGATCGATTATTTCCCTAACTGTTCAGATTTGTTTCCCTAACGTTTGACATTCTACGTCAATGAATCAGTCCTCTAAACTTAACTTGAAATCTAAAAATCTACTTAACGTTTCTAATAAAGGAAAACAACAGTTGTTATGTCAAGTTTGAATACTGAAACAAAATTGGCAGCATTTATTCAGTTTGAATACTGAAACAAAATATGCTTTTGGTGAATACTTAAATCAGGTGACAAAGCATAATCTAGTCTACATGTTTGTAAACTGAAATATACATACCTTCTCGTCCTGAAGAATCATGTCGATCGACTACGGATTGTCCGGGTTTGCACGATCAGGAATGTGCCAGAGCCTTATAACACGGACCTTGAGAGTCCATTGCATTGATTTGTTGTTTATTTCTTTGATGAAATTGAGAGCCGAAGTCATTTTTCAAAATCAGAAGTGTGAGATTTTGATAGCTTTTTCTGGTTATGTTCGGCTTGTCAAACATTTGGTTTGTATATAGTAGTGTGGGATATAGTAGTGTGGGTTATGATCACGTACTGTTGATTAGAGATTTTGTAGGAGGAAACTGCAGCAGTTTTGGTAGTGGGAGTCCGTTTTCTGTGAAAGAAAAGAGAGAGAATCTGAAAGGTTATCTACAGGAGTCAAATTGTGCTGAACGTGTATACTATCTACAGCAAACTACCAAAGAAAGAGGACCTTTTTTTTAGGGATTCAGATTTTGATGGGTTATTATCTAACTTAAGTTTAAATTTAAATTTGGAAGTTGTAAGTTAGCAATCTGTTGTATTTACTTTGCTTTGTCAGAATTTAGTTAGTTTTTGTCATAACTACCAATAGATGTACCAATAATGCTTTGACACTTGGCAAAAAATGATTGGCTACTATGCTCCTTTTAATATATATATAGATTAGATACATTATACTCACTTGGCAAGTCGACCACATATGCATTGTTGTTGATCTTTGAAAGCACTTGGAAGGGTCCATCTCCACGGGGTGCCAACTTCCCTTTCCTAAGGTTCGAAAACCTTTCTTTTCGGAAGTGCACCCACACATAGTCACCCTTCTTGAGTTCCACTTTCTTGCGTCCCTTGTTTTTCTTGGCGGCAATCTTCTCATAAGCTTCCTCCAAGTTCTTCTTCGCCTTAGCATGTAGCTCCACAAAAGCCTTGGCTCTAGTTTTACTTTCAAAATTAACAACTATTTCCCTTGGCAAAGGGATTAGATCAAGGGGAATCAAGGGGTTAAAACCATAAACACACTCCAATGGAGTCATGCCAATCATTCTATGCAAGGTGTGATTGTAGGCAAACTCCATAATAGGTAACTTGTCAATCCAAGTCCCACCCTTACCTCGGGTCATGGCTCTAAGAAGAGCACCCAAAGTTCGGTTCACCACCTCGGTTTGCCTATCGGTTTGAGGGTGGTGGGACGTAGAAAACAAAAGCTTGGTGCCAAGGGCATCCCATAAACTCCTCCGAAAATGGCTAAGGAACTTAGTGTCCCTATCGCTTACAATGGTTTGAGGCAAACCATGCAACTTTAACACATTATCAATGAACAAAGAAGCAACATGTTGTGCATCATCACAATTTTCACATGGAATGAAGTGAGCCATCTTGGAGAACCTATCCACGACAACATAAATGCTATCATGTCCCCCCTAGTCCGTGGTAATCCCATGATAAAATCCATAGATATATCCATCCACAGGCTAGTAGGTACGGGGAGAGGGGTATACAAACCATGGGGGTTCGACTTGGACTTAGCATACTTGCACTCAAGACAAGAATTGCAAAGTCTCTCAACTTGTGTCCCCATTTTAGGCCAATGGAATTGCTCCATGAATATGGCCAAGGTTTTATCCCTGCTAAAGTGACCCATGAGACCTCCACAATGTGCTTCTTGCACAAGCAATTCTCTCCATGAGGACTCGGGTATGCAAACTTTACCATTTTTAAAGATATAGCCATTAACCCATTGGTATTTCTCAACTCTTTCTCCTTTCTCAAGAGCTTCATGAATGCTCTTTAGTTTAGGGTCATGAACATACATCAACTTTATACTCTAAAAACCCATGAGCTTGGTGGCAAGAGTAGTAGCAAGAGCAAACTTCCTAGAAAGCGCATCCGCCACAACATTGTCCTTTCCCTTCTTGTATTGAATAACATAAGGAAAAGACTCAATGAACTCTACCCACTTGGCATGCCTCTTGTTCAACTTCTCTTGGCCCCTAAGGTGTTTGAGGGACTCATTATCACTATTGATCACAAATTCTCTTAGCCAAAGGTAATGTTGCCAATGAGCAAGAGCTCTCACTAAAGCATACAACTCCTTGTCATACGTAGAGTAATTCAAGGAGGCACCCTTCAATATTTCACTAAAGTAGGCTATGGGTTTGCCATCTTGCATTAAAACACCACCAATTCCCACCCCTGAGGCATCACATTCAACCTCAAATTCCTTTCCGAAGTCGGGCAATTGCAATAAAGGGGCGGTACTCAACCTACTTTTCAATTCTTGGAAGGCCTTCTCTTGAGGCTCTCCCCACACAAAAGGTTTGTCCTTCTTCACCAATTCGGTGAGTGGAGCGGCAATGGAGCTAAAGTCTTTCACAAATCATCTATAGAAACTAATAAGACCATGAAAGCTCCTCACTTGAGTCACGGTAGTAGGAGTAGGCCAATCACGTATGGCCTCTACCTTGGACTCATCCACTTCCATTCCTTGGGCACTCACAACAAACCCAAGAAAGACTACCTTTTCAACACCAAAGGAACATTTCTTAAAATTAGCATAGAGCTTTTCGGCTCTCAACACTTCAAGCATTTGCCTTAAATGATCAATATAGTCGTCTAATGACTTGCTATAAATCAAAATATCATCAAAGTAAATGACCACAAATTTGTTGAGCAATTCATCCACTTGCCTTTGGAGCTCCTTGGTGTCTTCGGGATTGCTCTTATAAGCCGTTTTGTTT
Source organism: Petunia x hybrida (assembly GCA_037355625.1). Classification (NCBI taxonomy): domain Eukaryota; kingdom Viridiplantae; phylum Streptophyta; class Magnoliopsida; order Solanales; family Solanaceae; genus Petunia; species Petunia x hybrida. Next base: position 3,037,576 of record JBBBVM010000032.1, on the reverse strand, counting down.
GGAATTTGAGATCCTGGGACAAAGTCAATTTGGTGCTTAATACCCCTCAAGGGAGTTAGACCAATTGGAATTTCATCCGGGAACATGTCTTCAAAATCCTTCAAAACATTTTCAAAAGCACTAGGCAAAGGGTTAGTAGAATAATCAATATCGGATGTAAGAATCATACCTTTGTGCACTAGGAAAATGAGTAGTTTGTTGCCATCATTTCCTTTCAAAAGTTCACCCGGTTGCATCATGGCGCATATTCTACCGGTAGAAGATGGTGGAGTCACAACCAAGCTCTCGGCCAAAGGACTAATCTCAACAACCGACTTAGCCTTTGTCGCCTCTCTTAATTCCCTCATTCGCTTGTAATCTTCACTTACTTACTTGGGAGTCAATGCCTTAAGCACAAACCTTTTTCCCTCATGTTTGGCCATGTAAGTGTTGACTCGGCCATCATGAACCACATGTCTATCAAATTGCCATGGCCTTCCGAATAGAAGGTGGCATGCTTGCATGGGCACCACATCAAACATGTGTTCATCCACATAGTTCCTCATTTTGAACTTAATCATTACTTGCTTCACCACCTTTAGCTTCCCACACTCACTAAGCCATTGCAAATGATAAGGTTTGGGGTGTTTCAAAGTGGGCAATTTCAATTGGGAAACAAGTGATTAACAACATTAGCACAACTTCCCGAGTCAATGATCATAGAACAAAAAACACCCATGACTCGGCATCTAGCATGGAACAGGTTTTCCCTTTGCAAGGTCTCACTATCCTCCACAAGCATAGCACCTAAACTCCTCATCACAACTAGGAAAGCATGAGGATCATCATCCTCTACCGTATCATCCTTCACATCTTCCAATTCATCTCCCTCTATTCCCTCATCCTCCGGTTCACTCTCTTGTTCATAAGCACCATCACCAACCACAATCATGGTCCTTTTTGTAGGAAACTTCTTAGCAAAGTGACCATACCCTTTGCATTTGTGGCATTGAATTGAAGAAGAAGTAGGAGTATTTAATTGAATTTTAGAGTTACCTCCCACATTTGATGTGTACTTCTCATTCAGCTTCTTCACTTCTTGGTTGGCACTCGTAACACTAGCATTTGGGAATCTTGCATTAGGAGTAGGAGTTTTCCTCTCCTTTGGTTTACTCATGGAAGTAGAAGTGTTGCTCTTGTAGCGGTTGGACCTTTCATTTTTAAGCCATTGCTCGGCATCAATTGCGGCTTCAAGGATTTATTGAAGTGAAAGATAAGCATGCAATCTCAATTAGGAAGCTATACCATAGCTCAAGCCATTCTTGAAGCGGATCACTGCTTGTTCTTCATCTTTGGTGTCCATATCCAAAGCCATCCGAGTCTTTTCAAATTTATCATAATACTCATGAACCGTCTTGACACCTTGCTTTAAATCATAAAGCTTCTTGAGTTGCTTTTGACGATACCTAGGAGTCATGTACTTGATATTCATGAGACCTTTCAATTCATTCCAAGTCACATTCACGGGGATTCCAGCTCTCCTTCTTGATCTCTTGACGGACTCCCACCAAGTAGATGCATAAGACTCAAAGGATGAAATAGCATAAGTACCTTTCTTCTCATCGGTCATCTCATTTGTGTCAAACATGTTTTCCATGAGTAGTACCCATTCAATGTAGGCCTCCGGATCATAATTTCCCTTAAAAATTAGAAGATTGAGCTTCACACTATTGAGGTTGGTGTTGTCATGACCTCCACGGTAAGGCTCCAATTGGCCTCCATAGTGATCTTCATACCCACAATAATCCCTCCTAGCATTCCCTCCAACATACCTCATGGGTAGCCCTCGACCTCGGCCTGTACCCCTATCCACATTACGACCCCAATTCATACCTCGCCTCGGTTGATAGTGATCATCATACCCATAGGCCTCATCACCATACTCGGCTTCCTCCCCTTCTTGAGCTTCATTAGCTTGCTCAAGAGGTTGAACGTTTCGAATGGGTCTTGGAAGTGGAATGTTTCTTTGGGGGTTGTCCAAAATTTGGGGAATGCCCGTTCGTTGGATATTTCCCAACACTTGATCATTTCTCTCATGATCTTCCTTTACCCGTTGTTGATTAAGCAATTCAACAACTTGTTCCGGGGTAAAGGTAGGACTACTTGAGCCTTCACCGACTTTAATTTGGACACTCGGGGTCCCATCTTCAACATGGACACTCGGGGTCTCTTTCTCAATTTGGACACTTGAGGTCCCTTGCCCAACTTGGAGACTTGAAGTCACCTTTTCAAGAGTTTCATTCTTTTGGCCCATGATATCCATTTTAGCAAGGATACTAGCCAAAGCATTCTTCACAAAATCTTCACTTTCGTTAGCCATTGTACCTATAAGAAGAACAAACGTTAGTGAAATCACCTCACACACTCCCTTATTTGTGTTTCACTCGGTTCACTCGTTTAGTGGTGGTGGATATTTCACTCGACTTGTATCCCAAAAGCTTCATGTAGATAAATAGCAATCCCTCAACTCAATAAAACTATCCACGAGTCAAGCACACTCCGGGGTGAGTGGAGTTTAAGCGACTCAATGAACGATAAGCACATTAAAGTGAGCACTCGAGTCAAAAGGATCTATGAATCTTCTTGGAGTTCTACTCTCCAACTAATGCACGAATCACCTAAAAGCTTAATGAACTAGTGATAATTAAGTAGGAAGATTACTTAGATAGGCACTAGTTAGAGGTTAGGCAAGCAAAGAAATAAGAAAACCTAGGAGAAACTACCCAATTCGAACCCTTCAGACACTAGGCGGAACGCCCAGTACAAGTAGGAGGAGCGCCTGGGCAAACCACCTGTGAGGGTGGTCAGGCGGAGCGCCTGGGCGAAGAACACCTGGGTTTCCAACTCCGTTTTCTTCAATTTCAATCCAATTTTTGGGTCGATTCCAACGTGTTTTGTACAAATCCAAGGTACCCAAATTTGAATATTGTCATAATCTTCAAACCCCAATGATTTTCACCCCCAAACAACCAACAATCAAAGCACAATCATGATTCAAAGTTTCAAGTTGGGGTTTCAACAAGGGTTTCAAAGTGGATTTCGAATCTTCAAACTCGATGTTATGCAACTCCAAATCACACGAAATTTGTGTCAAATTGTTTTTTTTTTCAATGTAGAACAAACCCCGATAATCAATTTCACAACCCCATAATCAAACAACCCAAGAATCAATCAACTTCATCAAGAACAAGGGTTTAACAATTTTGGGATTTTCAAATTTTCAAATCTCGTGATTCCAATCCAAACCACGTGTTCTTGGTATCAAAACAACGGGTTTTCAACAAGGATCAATAATCTATAACACCCATAATAAGAATCGAACACACCAAAAAGTTACGACCAATTTTTGAATTTTTCACCTTTTCAAATTTTTTTTGTATTTTTCTTCTTTCAATAACTTCAACAACAAGAAAACTAAAAGAAACTAACATAGGCACGAAGAAGCAAGGGTCGGAGGTTTGTAGAAAAAAACCCGAGCCTTGCTCTGATACCAAATGATGTAGGGAAAATGCGGAAAATAAAAACAAGATAAAGAGCGAGACGTGGCTCGAACGAATAACCCAAGTAGCACCGAATAACTTGTTTCGATACACCCCCCGGAGATTGTCAAGGAACACCTACACTAGGAAACTACCCTCGAGCTAACTAGAAACCGCAAGTAGAATGATCGGCGAGGGAATGGAATTCATCTAGATCCGCTAGAAGAAAAACAAGTCCCAAACAAGGTTGTTTCATTCAACAAAGAGTTCAACTCTTAACAAGGTTCTTCAATCATCAAAATTAGCTAAGGAATGAAATAAGCTATCTAGCTATTTATAGAGGTTTCTAGACATTAAGTAAAAGGTCTAAATAGCCCACACTTAGGCTTTAAGTTAAAAAGACCACGTAAGGTCAAAATTGTCTTAACACTCTTAGAATCCCGCATCTCAGCTTCTCGCGCGGAGCGCCCGCCAATTTGGGAAGTGAAGGGGGCTGGGCGGAGCGCCCCCTGGGTGGGCGGAGCGCCAGGACCCTTTGTCCCTTGGGCGGGGCGCCCGGGGCGCCTGGCTGCTCCACTTGTGCCTTGATCATCCGGAATGGCTTCCCTTCGCTTCCATCTTCTAAGCCTCTTCTCTCAAAGTACAAATGCACCTCTTAAACCTTCTTGGCATGACTCCGAGTAAAGGGTCTAGTGACGGATTTCCCGGCATCACAACCACCCTCACTATGACATAAGAGACCACCACTATCAAGTAAGCAATCAAAGGAAAGAATGGGATATTCATGCAATTCTTCTTCTCCTTTATCAAATATGGGTAGGGTATCATAACAAGGTTCACAAACAAGGTCAACATCAATATTTTCACTAAAGAGAGGTTCAATAAAAACCGATCTCACATCATGATGTGACTTTTTAACCCTCTCAACCAGTGGTTCATTTGCACACACAAGTTGACACAATGGCTCTACACTAGTTGTAAACATATTGTATTCATACATATCATCAACTAGTGTGGAGTTATCACAAACACCAACACAAGACAAGGGAGTATCATGCTTAAGGAAATAAGAACTATCACTTACATTTGAGTCGCATCCGGGCTCACTCAATGTACTTGAAGAATCACGGGTAGTTCCTTCACCTTGTAGCTCATATTTGGACTCTCCTTCACCTTGCCTTTCCATCTTGGAACATGGTTGAGGCTCCATCAATTTGCCTCCAAGAATTCCTACATAAGAATTCAAACAAGTAGAAGAAAATGATAAAAGGTTAAGGTTAGAATAAGAGGTGCCCTCACTCTCAATTCTTTTTTCCTCTCTCTTTTCCCTCATTTTTTCTTCATGGTTGGGTGTATATTCAGGTGGTGACAACCCACTCACATCACTCATCAAAATTTCTCCTTTTTCCACTCAAAAGTTATCACCGGTCGCTTCCTTACTCCTCTCAATCTTCTGTCTCTCATATTCGGGCTAGTTGAGACGAGGCCCGAGAATGCCCATAGCCGGAGTAGGTGGACTCTTTACATCAACCCGGAATCTAGGACTTGGAGACTCATCACTTGATGTCTCATTCTTCTTCGTTGGTGAACTACTTGGCTTTAAAATTTGTGGTTTCGGGCTCACCTTATCGACACTTGTCAACTCTTATCTTGCACTAGTCCAACCATTTCTTGTAATTTTAGGACTCCTCGATTGCACATTTTCACCCACGGAATGAAGTTCTCGCTCCTTGCTCCTTTGCATAGCCATAGAAGGTGCACTAGTAGACAATTGGCCTCTTACCCGATAAGGTACTAAGTCATAAACCCTTTGTCCTATGCCCACAAGAATCACATTCTTCATAGCACTATATTTCAACCTCTTGTCCTGCAACCATGGCTCACCTAGCCAAATATCAACGTGCTGCATTGGATACACATCACACCAAACATAACATCTATAATTCCTATGAGATAGAAGTACCCGAGCTTCCTTGGAAACCCACACTCCCTCATACTCATAAGGACTCTCTAGCTCACGGCATGGTATCCTTAGACTATCAACCAAAGATGTGCTAATGCAATTGGCATCGAAATCTTGAGCAAGTATCCTCCAGTACCATCTACCTCAACTACGAACCTTCGCCTACCCAAGTTTTACATATTTGCATCCAAGTGAGAACTTGAACGCTAAAAAGTAGCATCACCATCAACTTGGGTCTCCCTTATCCCTCCTCTCCTAGCAAGATTGCTAGAGTAACTTCCACTTCTCGTCACTCTTCCAACATTAAAAATCTTGTTGGAAGTCGAGGAAGGACCCTTGCCATGGAACCCATAAATTCCTCTCGCCTTGGTTCTATAGCCACTACTACTCCTACTATAACTACCCATACCCTTCATGGAATTGATAGAATAATACAATTCCCTTGTAGCAAGAGAAACACCATCTCTCATACCACCCTTCACATGGGAATTAGAAGTAATAGGTCGCTTAGCATACCTAGAAGATGCAAGCTTCTTCTTTCCCATGGAACAAAAACCACCTCCTCCTATACTAATGGAAGGACGTCTACTACTCCCTTGTTTACCATTAGAAATACTAAGAGAAGATGCAAATGAATAACTCATATAATCAATCTCATCATCAACTCTATCTATGTCACTATCATCATTTTCAAATTCAACACAGGTAGAGTAAGTAGGAACATTGTACCTTGAAGCGTCACCATCTTCGTATTCTTGACTAGAAGCATAAGGATCAACACATTCATCTTCATGAGCTTCATAGCCTTCCTCAACCTCACGATCATCATAGTGACCCACTTCATCCTCATATGAGTCATAGTCCCCCCGAGTTATCATAGCAATACCCATCATCACCCTCGTAGGAACCATAGTCTCCCTCGTCTCCACACGAGCCATAATCTCCACATTCATCATCCGACATAGTTGCAATACCAAAAGAAAACCTCACAAAAATCACTCCTTCACGTGTATCACCCAATATATGAACGCTCAAGGGCGAGGCCTTAATAACTTAGAAACAAAGGTGATCACAACTAGTATCTCCAAGTAAAATTTCGGAATGGGATTAATGAGACTCGATGTACGGACGACTATTTATAGTACGCACTTAAGGCCAAATAAAGTTCTACGACTGTTTTTTGAATTCTAATCTCCTCTATGCACGAGTATCCTAATACGCTCAAGAGTTAGCGTCTTTCGAGTAGGCCAATTACCCTAGAAACACTAACCAAGAAGTTAGGAAACAAACGCAACACAAAAACACACGAAACAAAACAAACCAGACCCGAAATAGGGGTGGGACATCCGCCCAGTACAAGTGGGCGCTCCGCCTGGCTGGGTTTCTGCCAAAGATTCTAAGCGGTCCGCCCAAGGTTAGGCACTCCGCTTGGGACGCAATTCAGCAGACTCCAAGAACGGGTTTTTGGTATTTTTGGCCAAAATTTTCAAGCGATTTCAACTCGTTACTCAAAACCAATGATACCCAATGGTGTATTCAACTATGATCAACATTACCCAATAGTTTTTCAACCCGAAAACACAACAACAAGCTTCGATTCAAGATTGAAGCATTTTAAAGAAATTTTCAAACTTTGGAATTTTGATTTTTGAAATTTTGCTTCGTAACACCGAATTGTGATATATGGGTATCAAAACGAAGAGAATACAATATAGAACAAACCCCAATACTTTTTAACACTTGAGGATTTGAATCCAACCCGATCAACCAAATTTTTTTTAACTTTTCAACTTTTTTATTTTTTTATTTTTCTTCTTTTCAAGAACAACAAGAGCAATAAGAACACGATAGTAACACGTTGAACAAGGAACAGAGGTTTGTAAGAACATAACCCGAGCTTTGCTCTGATACCAACTGATGCAATGCAAAACTAGCGGAGGCGAAAAACCATACAATAATGCGGAAGCGATAAAAACAAGATAACGTGATATCAAAGATATCGAGAAATTCGAGACTAGGAAGGTAAGAAATAGAAGAAAGAACGGATAAACAAATTCACAACATGAATTTATTATCCAAAGGGAGAATTGAAACTCGAACCTTACAATGGTTTCATACTAGCGATGAATCTCTATAGGTTCCAAGTCGAGACATACACAAAGCTTCAAGCTTCGAACTAGAAAGGCTTGGCCTCTTCTACGTTCTCTCTTCTCACTATTCAATGTCTAAACTAGATGATGAAAGAAAATGGCTAAGTCTCCTATTTATAGTTTTTCACAAAACAAAGTGAAATGTCTAAAATGCCCTCAAGCCAACTTAAGGCAATACACAACACTTAGGGGCAAAATAGGAAGTTCAATCCAAAAGTAGAGGTCTTCAGCATTTGGGGCGCTCCACCCACTTGGTCTACTGACCAAGCGGTGTAGCAGCTAGGCGCTCCGCCTAGAATTTTGGGCGCTCCGCCTGGACCTAGTGTTGTCTGGGTGGTCCGCCTCAGCTTTGGGCGCTCCTCCTTGCTTCGTGTGGCCTTCGAATCATATCCGAAGCTCTTTCCCTTGCATCTTTACATCCTCCTAGCTTGGCTCTTGATGGTTGGGTCTTAATCCTAATTTGGATTGCATCAAGGTATTACAATTAAATTTATATTTAGTTGAGCCTTAGGCAACCATTTCGTATCAAAATTTAGCCGGTTGATCAGCAAGTTTACGTTTGTAAGGTTCGATCATAGTTCAATTCATGGTTGCGAATTAATGCGGACAGGTAGCAAGTCTGCAGTGCTAGAAAGATGCTAAATCGATGGCAGATAGAACGGCTAATGAAATAGACAACAGGAAGTGCAGTGAACACAACAAACGAACAGGTAACAATATCGGTCGTAGAAAGCAACTTAGCAACGATGTCAGGGTGATGCCGATTACAGTTAACTTAGCAGTCGTTTTATAATCGTTTTAATGGATGAATCAAACGGTCATGCAAGGTATGATTATCGATTAATATCTTGATAAGCGATCGATCACAAATTAATGATTAAGGCCGATATGAATGTTAAACGATAAATAAGCAATGATTTGCCATAACAGGTTTTAGATTTAATTATGCTTGAAGCAAGAAATCAGTAACCTATGTGAAGCAAATAATAAACGATCAAACGAATGATATATGACGAATAATAAAAAGACTATGCAAACTAATGCACAATTGAATCGGTAATAGAGAAATAAATGAATGAAAATAAAGCTTATTGTATTATGGTTGAAGATCGATGCTCCGCTGAAAAAGATGATTCCTCCTCCAGAACAAAGCCAAACAATGGCAGAGCTATAGCAGCGTAACAATCGTAATTGTGGTAATATGAAAACAATGGTGGTGGAATGTAGTAGCAACGCTTAGAGGGAGATGTTATTGTTCAGAAGAACGTAACCTTTACAAGAGGAATGGAGGCCTATTTATAATATTGAGTCCAAACCCTAGTTAATGTCCACTTCGTACACGTCTCTCCACTATCAGATGGGCGTCGTTATCCTCTCCAACGTCCCCCGAGTTTTGTGGAAGCGATAAGACTGCTTTGAGTTTATCTTGATGTTGACACCGTTCCACTATCGGTCGATCTAGAAGTGACCGATCCACCCCTCTTACTATGTTGACATCTTGTCTTGCGCCACTCAACTCGGCTCCGATATTCAAGCTCTTGCGTCCGATTTTTGCCCAATACACCCTTGATAGTTAATTGTCGTACTCATCAAATTTTCGTGTACAAAAATTCAATAACTCTAACGGTATGCTAGGTCTTCACTAATACAGTAGATCACAACTTTGGTTATTGCCTAACTAAATGATTATATGGCTAATTTGAATGCATTATTAAGAGTTTTATTAGACAAGATACCCAAATCAACTAAACTTTGAGAATGTTTTCTTGGGAGAGTGGTTGGTTCGACGAATGGGAAGTTGAAGACACGATTGAAATTACTTTTGAAAATGATTATATTACAATGATTAAATAATAGTTTTTTATTAAATATAAATAGGTTACAATAAGTATTACAGATAAACCAAAATAAAGAATATAAGCGCAATATTATAAACAATAAAGAAGATTAGTGTTACCAAGTTGGACTTGCGAGGTCTCAAAAAATATTAGCCCAAAAGTACAAATTACTCAATCTAAAATATTACTGTTTTTTTTTTCATAAGATACCTATTATTATATGATTGTTTAAAAGAAGTGCATAAAAATGAAACAAAGAAAAAGAAAAAAAAAATCTTGAGCCTGTGTTGAGCACAAGCATTACTGTCACTAGTTTAAATTATAAACCAGCAAGTCGTGAGTGGAGATGAAAAAAATGATTAGACTATATTTTAAGTGGCTATACAATATTAAAATAGTGGCTAATTGTTAAATAGTGGCTAGAAAAAAATAGTAGCTAAAGAAAGGGATAGATAGCTAAAGAGACAGGAATGGATTGCAAAAAAATTCACCTAGTGCTATCAATAAGACATGGTCTTACCTAATTGCCCCCACTTACAAATGTTTTAAGTAAATGCCCTCCACATCATACCCCCTTATGAAAGGACTATTTTGCCCCCCAACTTGTGTTAATTCACGCTGAAGGTTTCCTTCTCTCTTTTCCCATTCCTGGCCTCCTTCTTTATTCTTTGTGTAGCCCCCAACTTGTTTAATTCATGCTGAAAGATTTCCTTCTCTCTTTCCCATTCCTGGCCTCCTTCTTTCTTCTTTGTATGCTAGAAATTTGGGATTTTTTTCTTGTGTTTTGCTTGAATCCAGTGATTTGAAGGTTTTTATTGCCTATGGCTATTAGATATTCATGTTTTGCATAGAGCTTAAAATCTTGACCATGGCCAAGAGTTGCATAGACTTTCTCTGCAAGCTGCTTATTGCAGTAGAGTTTAAAGTCTTGGCTATTGCCAATACTTACAGAGATGTTCTGTGTAAGTTGTCGCTTCCACCAGAACTTAGAGTCTTGGCTATTGCCAAGAGTTGCAGAGACTTTGTCTCCAACTTGTTCAATACAGTAGAGGTAGAAATCTTGGCAATTGCCAATACTCTTAGAGTATTTTAGTGTAACGTCCCCCTTGCCAGAACTTAAAGTCTTGGCTATTGCCAAGAGTTGCAGAGACTTTGTCTCCAACTTGCTCACTGCAGCAGAGGTAGAAGTCTTGGCAATTGCTAATACTCTTAGAGATTTTTAGTGTAAGGTCCCCCTTGCCAGAACTTAAAGCCTTGGCCATTACCAAGAGTTGCAGAGACTTTCTCTGCAAGTTTTGCATTTCAATATAGGTAAAAGTCTTGGCAATTGTTAATGCTTGTAGAGACTATTTGTACAAGTTGCTCCTTCCACTAGAGTTTAAAGTTTTGGCTATTGTCAATACTTGCAGAGACGATTTGTACAAGTTCCCCCTTCCACTGGAATTTAAAGTGTTGGTTATTGGCAATAGTTGTAGAGACTTTTTATGTAGTTGTAGAGACCATGGCAACAGGGCTTAAAGTCTTGCAATAGGCAAGAAGTCTCTACACGACCTCCCATTGCAGTAGAGTTTAAAGTTTTGGCTATTGCCAATACTTTAGAGATTTTTCAGTCTTTGCAGCAGAACTTAAACTCTTGGCAATAGTTGTAGAGAACTTTACCCTTGCAACTTGAAGAAATCTTACGTTGAATCTTCTCTTGAACAAAGCAATCTGTAAAAGGAATGAGGTTTTATGGTTTTCTTGATAGCGTGAATGGAGAAAAGGAAAGGGAGGGACTGGGGCGCGTCTTTTTACTGATTGTAGGGGTATTTTGGTCCGAAAAAAATTTCATTAAACTAATGAGGGAATTTTTACTAAACATTTGTTAGTGAGGGAATTTTGGCAAACCAAAGCTTCCCGTGTCATATTTTTGCAAATCCCCCAATGGATTGACTGAGTTGGTTTTGGCTGAACCTAACAAAGAGAAAAAAATAAGGTGGTGTTGAAGAGTTGAGAAATTTAAAAGTGCTCTTTAAATATTGAGCACTTCCATAGTTACAAAAACTATTTTCATAATTATAAAGATTTCAATGAGTAAAAATTTTAGGATTATGATTTCCCGAATTATCGGGATGAATTATTAATACGTTTCCTATAATTTCGCCGTTGTCTCCTCTATTGATCGTGAGCTCTCAAGTTACCACAAGTATCTCCCAATTAATTGCGATAATTTATTAGAATTATTCTCTCGAATTAAACCTAAGTGATGAATTAAACAACTCACAATGATCACGAGAAAGTTGCATTCTTCCGAATCCTACTTTTAAATCCTCACAGTTATTTCCCGATTAATTGGTTGGAAGGTTATTTAGCAACTACACAATCTTGTAATGTTTTCCAAGTACTAAGGCACAACTAGTATATGGTCATTCAACTAATCACATAATTATGTGGTTGAATAAATAAAATTATAGAGAACGACTTGAATATGAAAAATGCTATCAATAAATTCGACCAATAAAAGGTTCAATCAAAACCCTAGAATAAGTATTCAACTAATCATTCTTAAACTAAAGAACATTAAAATAACAAATAAAATATGATCCTTAAGAGAAAAGTTGAGAAAAACTCTTCAATTCGTCTTGTGGATTTACTTAAACGATCTTCCAAGCTTGAACTTGCTTCTTCAATCTAGCTTTGACATCTCAAGAATCGTATTTTAGACGTGTTTAGAGGCTTTTATATTAACTCAAAGAATTATAAATTGAGCAAAATTTTAAAACTGGATAAAACATCGCTAACCGCATCCCAGGGACCATGGTCCTACACGCCGCGATAGACCAAAAGTCTAGAGAGCAAAATTCCAGGACGTGCACGCAAAATCTCGCTTCTACCAACTTGTGGCTTGTCGTGTCGCCAAGCGCTGCGCGGCAAAAATATTTGACACTATTTTATTATTACATTGTTTATATTTGTTTTTATTTTTTTTTTAATTATTTGGCCTTATTTTTTATCTCCAAACTACATTTCTTCAATTTCTTGAACTTGTACTCAATCTTTAAAGTCTTTTCAACCGCATTTTCCTCAGAATCAGCAGTTTTCAACAATTTTCTCTTTCCTACACATCAAAAGTACAAAATTAAGTGGAAACGATATTTTTAATTATTAAATATACTAGCCACAAAAATAAAAGGTGTAATATAATAAAATAAATGTAATATTAAGCCAACATCACTAAGCAAAAACTAGATAGAAAATGAGAGAAATAGTCCTTTAAAATTAAAAATAAGCAAAGCATTTTAAATTTATATATAAATACAGATTAAAATGGTTATTGGAGTTGACATTATGGGATTGCATAGATTGGTGTGCCTTTTAAAACAATAAACGTAAGATATTAGTAAAATAAAAAAAATAAAAACAAAAATAAGATTACTTTTGAATTCTAGGGTGGTACTTATTCCATTCTGAAATAGCTGAGGGGGTACATAATAATGCTGGTACCTTTTTCGAAAGAACTAAGCAAACATAATAAAATCATTAAAAAATTCGTAATAGATCTTTTAATTATTTGCAACAGCCTAGCCTGAGATCATGATTCATTACTCGGGATGTTGTGGTATGAAGGAAAATAAGTGGTTTTTTTAAATTTATTTTCAAATTTGGTGTGTAATTACAAAATATTATTCCAATGACATTTATGTATGATCAAGCAAACACTATAGGGATGAAGGGTGGGTTGAGATGGTGGTTCGAGGTGTAGTGCAGTGAGGGTGTGGTGGTTACTGTGGCTTGGGATAGGGAGGGAAATGGAAATGCACTCAGAAGAAAATCTATTGAGAATAATAGAAGTTCTTTCTTCTCCTCCTCATATAGTTTGTCTTGTTCTACTTTACTATTAATTTTACAATACGTTATCAGTACGAGTCTCTATTTTTATTATGCATTTGGAAGGAAAATGCGTTTGGAAAGAAATGAAAAAAAAAAGGAATTATGATTAGTTGTTCAACTGATGAAATCCATGTGCTGGATGCAAGATACGTTCTCATCCTTCTAACTCATTCATATTTTATATTTTGCTAATCTTAAAATTTATCTATGTTGCCATGACAATTCTCAACAAGCTTCTGGTATCCTATTTTCAGTTTGTTATAGCATAAGGTGCATAAGCCTTCCACTGAGAAGTACATTTTTTTTTTTTTCTATTCTTCCATAATATTTGGTGTGGCTTTGTAGTTACCCTTTGACAACGATAATTCATAGTACGGATTTACTATTATAATTTGCTAGCACATATGTTGCTGCTATATCTCAACCAAGCTATAAGGTCTTGAGAATCAGTCAAGCCACACGAGTTAGCATAAAAGCGTTGGATGATCCAATTTGTGTTTCATATTCAGGTATGTCTTGAAACTTGTTATATATATATCTTGTGCCAATATAATCTCCCCTATACCTTAGTCACAAGGTTGTGTATCCAAAGAAAATGGTTATGGACAGTGTGAGCATCTGCGTGATTTTTCATTTTGGCAAATTATCTATACACACTTAACTATGAGCTGACTTCTATAGTTTCATTTAGCAAATTCTTTTAGACTATTGTTGAATAGTACATAATAGATAAATTCCGTCTTGAAGGAAGAGTTTATTAAACACTTAACTAGTTTTTTGTTTGGAAAAACAGAAATATTATCTTACCCCTCTAGTGCACATTAAAGATAATAACCATTATATTTTGGTCATACTGCCTTTAAGAAAACAAGATACTCCACATCACAGTCTAGGTTGATTAATTCCTTCAATACCAGGAACAAAAATTTTGGTGGCGAATCCTTAATCTCGATTGTTAAAACTGTTACAATATCTGGTTTGCTCTTATATAACTTTATACATGTCAATTAACACCGCATCATTGTTCCCAAATTATAATTTTTCACCTATATCTCCTATATCTTCTATGTTTTGTGAAATGATTTCGAGAGATTAAATTGAATTTGAACTCCTTAAAACCTAACTTACGACAACGTTCTTTTTCTTACGTTCATATATTTACTTTGCACTAATAACTTCATTGAGTTAGTAATGGAAAATATATAGCTCTGAATCGGAACCTGTTGACTCTGCTATTAGTTGTACTCTAAGAGGTTAGTGATTCTTTATCTCTATTTTTTTCCGTCTTTTGATATTATGGATAAAGAAATTCTAGAAAAATATATTTTTTCTATATCTCATAAATTGCTCTTGAAGTATTAAGATTTAAAGGAAAAGTTTACATGAAATACATGAAATTGATTTTTTAACGATGGCTCGACAGTGAGTTCCAAAACATTGTGATGGTAAAACTTTTGGGTTTAGCGCCCAATATATTATGGCCTAACACGCCTGATATAAGATATTGGGTTCAGGTCCTAATGCACCATATTGATGACACAATGATGACGAAGACAAAATAATATATTTTTGATGAATAACCACGAAGCTCGTCCATCGGACATGCTCCATTCCTAAGATGAATGTAGGAGCAGTATAAGCTCCATTCCCTACCTAAGGTGAATATGAGAGCAACACATGCTCCATTCGTGAATGTGGATGTGGTAGCAATAATTTTATGCCTAAAAAAGGACAAAATATTTTTATGTCTAAAAGAAGACAAATAAGTTTTGTCCGAAATAGGATAAAATAATTACCATAGTAGAGATCATGGTCGTGGATGTGGTAATGGATGAAATAATAGTCATCATTTTGAAATAAATAAGACAATAAGGATTCTCAAAAGTAACCGTTCATACGGTAAATATAATACTGTCATCAATGTGTTATGAGAATATAAGGCACTCCAAAATAATTGTGGTCCGTTACTGAAGTAAACGAGACAATTATAGTAAATATTATGAATGTAGACCCATTTCTGATAGTGAATGTGGCAATATATGATAAAAGGTATGAATACGGACGTACCTATCTGTGGTTGATAAAGTACCATAACTCACCTCCAGAAGAGGTTCGAGTAGAGTGAATCTATTATTGTGGCATGAATGGTCATTGCTCATGTACAAAACGTATGTCAAAATTATGTATTATTATGAATTACACAACAGCATGTAAAATAAGAAATCGATCTTGCCTATAATGATTTGACCATGAGAATAATTATATATTTTTCTCCTTGAAGGAGATATTCACCATATGGATGGTGTCATAAAATATATGGTAGTACAAACTAATTGAGTGCTCCGAAAGAGCCAAATTATTACTACCTGGAGGAATGAGATTGATAAAATATTTTATTGTAGTACGCCTCAAAAAAAAACTTGTAAAGTTTCAAATACATTTGCCAAAATGGTTATGAGACAAAAATTGATGGAAAGATATGAATATCTTTATATTACTACAAGAATGTCGGGTGAGATATATGTGCTTCTCCACAAGTGTGGTAGCATCATATGTGCATGCCACAATAAAATTTTAGTCTATTATTAGAAAGTCCATGCTATAGTAAACCAGAAGTTTACTAGATGAATAACTTTATGAGTTGGCATGACCGGTTTGACCATCTCGGATCAAATATTATGCGCTAAATAATTGAGAATTCGCATGGGTGTACTGAAGAATCAGGATTCTTCAAGAATTGTCTTTGTGTTTCTTGTTCTCAAGATAAATAAATTATTAGACGAACTAAATTTGGGGCCAGGATCCCCGCACTTCTGGAATGTAAAAGGTGAATATGGGCCCGTTCACCTGCCACGTGGACCATATAATTATTATATGATAGATGCATCTATGAGAAGGTCATATGTGCATTATTATAAACCCGCAATGATACTTGTGAGGTTAAGTATTTGCTCAAGTAAATTTTATTATAAGCAGATTTTCAGATTATGCAATCAAGACAAGCTATCTTGATAATGTTGGCAAGCAGGTTTAGCAAATTCATATATTGAAAGCCTCAAATTGCTAAACCATGCATATGAGAACAATGCTACCTAAATCAGGTTTGAGATATGGTATATCCATAAATCAGCACTTGTGCGCGACATGCCACCAAATGGATTTCTGATATGCGGCCAGAAACATATGTTTAGAGTCTTGTTTCGCCCCAAATTTGTGACCTTTGTACATCAAATGAGTTGATATTTTAGTGTTCTTGAGCTTATTACGTGTTTGTACTTGTGTAGGAACATACTTGGAGATAACTGATGGATTTGGATGTCGAGATGAGAAGAAATGGAGATTCGAAGTTTGAGTAGAAGCCCGAGACTTGATCGGGAACCAAGGCGTGGAGGAAGAACAAAGAAAATTGGAACAATAGTAATTTAACCCTGTTGCGCCGCACAGGGCGTTGCACAATGCGCCGCAGTAGGGAATATTCAGAGAACTTGAGATTTTGAAATCCTGCAGAAACTGGCCGACGACACCACACTGCGCAATGCATAATGCGGCGCCGTAAGCTTAAAATCCTGACATTCTCAATTCGACTTTATTTTGGATTCCCGACTTGTGTGGGTCTATGGGGACGGTATAAAAGTCCTAAAACACGTCAAAAACACATCTTTTGACTTGGAAAAGAGAAAAAGGAGGCTAGAGCTTGGGATACATCAAGAACACAAGAGTTATTCTTAAATTCTTCCTTCCCTTTTGTAATTTATTCATTCATGAATTACCTAATATGATTGCTATGAACATGAGTGGCTAAATTACCCATTCTAGGGTTGATTGAACCACTCCAATACTTAAGTGTTATGAATATTTATTGCAATGAATGAAACTTGTGAATCCTTCCTATCTAAGTATTTATGTTTTGATTGCTATCAATTGGAAGTGCCCCCAATTGATTGTTCCCATTATTCTTGTGTGTCTAGGGATAGATTCATAAGTTTGGGTTAAACACTTAGCAATATTTCAATCTAAAACCAAGGTATTACTTAGGTTGTCAATAAGATGATTTATGACCATTGATTTTGATTGTGAACTAAACTTGTAGTCCTAAGTATCTTCATTAATTAGTTGAAAAATTGGTTAGTGAAAGTTACTACTATTACATGGGAGTGAATAGTTGTATAATTAGAGCAAGTGTTCAATAGGAAGAAACCAAGTTGAATTTGTTAAAAGAATTATTCTAACAAATAGGTAGGAGTTGGGTAAATCAATCCTAAGCTTTCCATATCTTGAATTAAATCTATCTTGAATAGGTAAGAGTTGTGTGTGTTTTGTATTGAAACCGGGAAGGAGTAATATTTGTGTTCCTGGAGAACCGTCTCTCTATTTTTTTCTTTTTATTATTATTTTTTTATTCTTTGTCTCCTTATTTTTTTCAGTCCTTACCAGCAGTGTCTCCCAAATAGTGCACTTTTCTTCCTTCTCAATGGTCTCAACCACAACCAACTCTTCCTATCATAGCTATCAAAGCTCATTAGAACCGCAATTGCTCAAAAGAGGTGAAAGGGTTCAATATATAGTCAATTCAAAATAAAGGGATTTTTGGCTTATAATATGGTTACCAAAGCAAAGGTTTCTGGCTCAAAAGGGCTAACTAGGGTCAATTTTCATTGGTTAGGCAAACAATTCATAGGGTAACAAAGAATTGCCTATATCACTTCCTAAACCGAGCAAGACTCATCATTTCTCTTTGCACACACTCGGGGAAGTTCTAGACATCATCATATAGCACAGAGCAAAAGCAGACCTCACACACACATGGCACACGGTCTACTCTGGACGGCTCAACTCTAGCCCTCAAATTAAAGCAAGCGAGCATGCATTCAAGTACAACATATAAAGAAGTCAAGAACCTGAGCCTAGACGTCACACCAGGTCACTCAATAATTATCAAAGCAGAACAATACAAGTTATGAATGGTGTATGTAGTCCACATATTCCGGCCTAAATATTCATATAAAACAAGCCATAGATAGACAATCACACTACTTAACCTCCCTATTGATCTATTATTACACAGAAAATCTAACCTATACCCAGTTCAGACTGCCTCCCTTGGAAAAGAATTGGAGCACAAAGAAAACCTGGGGGATTATTCATGTTGTTTATCTAAGGAACAACTAAAAAATGGTATTTACAATAGATGTATAAATCGGACCCAATTGGGCTGCTACGTATCACGTAAATCGTGAATCAAAAAAGGTAATTTTTTTTTATATTTATATTTTTTTTCTAAATTAAATTTAAAGGCATGAACAAAAGCAGTACAACTAATGAATTAATATAGCAAATACTAATATATTATTAAAAAGTACTCAACTAACTATTATAGACCAATCATAAATTCAGAGTTAAAGTACATGCCTCAAAATAAACTAGACATGAAATAAATCAAACAAAGCCAATTGGCAAACAGAGAAACAACAATAACTACTAAATAGTCTCCACAAAGCATGAAACTAAGGAATTCCCCACCCCACACTTAGCATATGCACTGTCCCCAGTGCACCAAAAAGAAAATAAGGGTTGAAGGAACTCCCTGAGGCCCAAGGCCTAAGAACCAGCATCATCCTCCTCCTCGTCATCATCGTCAAACTGAAGACGGTGTACAGAATGGACATCCTCATCAGAGGGGAGCTGTGGTAGCTCAATTCTTAGCCACTGCCTAGTGATAGAGGTCAGGCGCGCATCAGCTGCATCATACTCTTCAGCGGTCTGCCCCTCTCGCCTATCAAAAAATAGTTGACGCACAGTCTCAGACATACAGGCCACACGCATTTCAAGTGAAAAAGAAGGGCCAGCACCCTCCACTGGAGTGATCACCTTCACAACTGTAATGTCCAAATCCTTAGCCAGGGGTAGCAAGATAGTGTCCCTATCATCCCTTTGTATCCCCTCATGAATCAAGTACTGTGTAAGAAAAGATGGATAGTGTAGGTGACCTTTACCCAAATCCCGTGTCTTTCACATCTCCCACATCAAGATGTGTGCCAGATTAAGCTTAATTTCCTTCATACAATAGTACATCAAACAAACACGCTCTTGTGGTATCATAGAGAAATATCTAAAGGGCATAACCCAGGCATTCACTAGCCGTAACCAAACCATGGCTGGAATCTGAAAGTAAGAACTGTTAAGCGACCCATGGTTGCCTTTGCTCTTATCCCGAACCCACACAGCTCTTGGGTTATTCCCGGCATCGAGCGCAAAAATTTGATCACGCCCAACTATGCCCTATAAAAGGGACTAAGCGGTCGCAACAAATATAGCTCGGTACTTAAAGTCCCGAGGTCGAATCCCACAAGGAACACTCGAAATCTAGTTGTTAGTCTAACTAATTTATCTAACCAATTAACTTCCAAGGTTTGTAATTGAATGGTGGTTTCAGTGTAACAACTAATTAACACTAAAGTAAGCAACAAACTATTAAGGAATAATTAATCAAGGATTTAAAAGCCTAGAATTGATTTATCCAACTCCTACCTATGTGTTAGAATAATTCTTTTAACAAATTCACTTGGTTTCTTCCAATTAAACACTTGCTCCAATTATACAACTATTCACTCCCATGTAATAGTA
Source organism: Petunia x hybrida (assembly GCA_037355625.1). Taxonomy (NCBI): domain Eukaryota; kingdom Viridiplantae; phylum Streptophyta; class Magnoliopsida; order Solanales; family Solanaceae; genus Petunia; species Petunia x hybrida. The sequence goes on along the minus strand of JBBBVM010000032.1, from coordinate 3,017,613 downwards.
GTAACTTTCACTAACCAATTTTTCAACTAATTAATGAAGTACTTAGGACTACAAGTTTAGTTCACAATCAGAATCAATGGTCACAAATCATCTTATTGATAACCTAAGTAATACCTTGGTTTTAGGTTGAAATATTGCCAAGTGTTTAACCCAAACTTATGAATCTATCCCTAGACACACAAGAATAATGGGAACAATCAATTGGGGGCCCTTCCAATTAATAGCAGTCAAAACATAAACACTTAGATAGGAAGGATTCACAAGTTTCATTCATTGCAATAAATATTCATAACACATAATTATTTGAGTGGTTCAATCAACCCTAGAATGGGTAATTTAGCCACTCATGTTCATAGCAATCATGTTTAGGTAATTCATGAATGAATAAATTACAAAGGGAAGGAAGAATTTAAGAAAAACTCTTGTGTTCTTGAAGTATCCCAAGCTCTAGCCTCCTTTAGCTCTTCTCCAGGTCAAAAGATGTGTTTTGGGATGTGTTTTAGGACTTTTATACCGTCCCCATAGACCCAGACGAGTCGGGAATCCAAAATAAAGTCGAATTGAGAATGTTAGGAGTTTAAGCTTATGGCGCCGCACTATGCATTGTGTAGTGCGGTGCCGTAGGCCAATTTCTGCAGGATTTCAAAATCTCTAGTTCTCTAAATATTCCCCCTACTGCGGCGCACTGTGCAACGCCCTGTGCGGCTCAGCAAAGGGTTAAATTACTATTGTTCCAATTTTCTTTGTTAATATACATACATACATATATATATATATATATATATATATATATATATATATATATATATATATATATATATATACATATATATATATATTGATTGTCCTTTACTAGTGGGTACTCATGAAAGCTTAAAGAAAATGGAAGCTTGGATGAGAAAGAATTAGAAATTATGAAGAGTTGGGTGAAAAAAAAGTGTTTAAAGTTGTGTGATGTATTAAAATGCTCAAGGGAGGTTAGTCACTTTTAACTAAATGTATCCTACCTATCCTGCAGCCTACATTACAACCTATAAAGTCCTATTGATCTTAGACTGAGTAAGCTTACACTAGTCGAGTTCTACACCACGGGCAAGCCTATGGTACGTCAAGTGTGGTGCACGATTTCTTTCTGAGAGTGAATGAATCTTGCATTTGTTAAGTCCCAATGTTACTTGAAATTCTGTGTGAGAATGGGACAAATTTTCTTCTTGTGAGGGCACATAGTTTATAAGGGATTGGTGAAGTTATTAGGCTTCTCAGTTAGAGTATGTGAGTGTGTGTGAGGGTTGGTGCGAATAAGTTGTTCCTTGAGGTTTGGAAGTTATGTGTGGAAACTTGGTAGTTTTAAATATTCTGGGCAGTCATATTTTTGTGAATAGTGGTGTGAAAAGTGCATATGTGCCGTTCTAAGTTTTCCTATAAAATACGGCCATAGGTAGTGTCGCCAGTTCTAGCTAAGTCTAAGTTTGCTCGAGGAGGAGCAAAGGTTCAAGTGTGGGGGTATTGATATGCGGCCAAAAACATATGTTTAGAGTCTTGTTTCGCCTCAAATTTGTGACCTTTGTACATCAAATGAGTTGATATTTTAGTGTTCTTGAGCTTATTACGTGTTTGTACTTTTGTAGGAACGTACTTGGAGATAATTGATGGATTTGGATGTTGAGATGAGAAGAAATGGAGCTTCGAAGTCTGAGTAGAAGCCCGAGACTTGACCGGGAACCAAGGCGTGGAGGAAGAACAAAGAAAATTGGAACAACAGTAATTTAACCCTGCTGCGCCGCACAGGGCGTTGCACAGTGCGCTGCAGTAGGGGGAATATTCAAAGAACTTGAGATTTTGAAATCCTGCAGAAATTGGCCTATGGCACTGCACGGCGCAATGCATAGTGCGGTGTCGTAGGCTTAAAATCCTGACATTCTCAATTCGACTTTATTTTGGATTCCCGACTTGTGTGGGTCTTTGGGGACGATATAAAAGTCCTAAAACACGTCCCAAAACACATCTTTTGACCTGGAGAAGAGCAAAAAGAGGCTAGAGCTTGAGATACTTCAAGAACACAAGAGTTTTCTTAAATTCTTCCTTCCCTTTTGTAATTTATTCATTCATGAATTACCTAAACATGATTGCTATGAACATGAGTGGCTAAATTACCCATTCTAGGGTTGATTGAACCACTCCAATACTTATGTGTTATGAATATTTATTACAATGAATGAAACTTGTGAATCCTTCCTATCTAAGTGTTTATGTTTTGATTGCTATTAATTGGAAGGGTCCCCAATTGATTGTTCCCATTATTCTTGTGTGTCTAGGGATAGATTCATCGGTTTGGGTTAAACACTTAGCAATATTTCAACCTAAAACCAAGGTATTACTTAGGTTGTCAATAAGATGATTTGTGACCATTGATTCTGATTGTGAACTAAACTTGTAGTCCTAAGTATCTTCATTAATTAGTTGGAAAATTGGTTAATGAAAGTTACTACTATTACATGGGATTGAATAGTTGTATAATTGGAGCAAGTGTTCAATAAGAAGAAACCAAGTTGAATTTGTTAAAATAATTATTCTAACACATAGGTAGGAGTTGGGTAAATCAATTCTAGATTTTTAAATCCTTGATTAATTATTCCTAAATATTTTTTTGCTTACTTTAGTGTTAATTAGTTGTTACATTGAAACCACCATTCAATTACAAACCTTAGGATTTAATTGGTTAGATAAATTAGTTAGACTAACAACTAGATTTCAAGTGTTCCTTGTGGGATTCGACCTCGGGACTTTAAGTATCGAGCTATATTTGCTGTGACCGCTTTGTCCCTTTTATAGGGCATAGTTGGGCGTGATCAATTTCTCCTCATAATTGGTTCAGGGTCAGGAACCAAATATTTTCTATCTAATAATTTTAATGTGCGGTATATTATCAATTGCTCCACCATAACACGTAAAGATGGATCCCATATAAGGTTGGGAATGAATGTTAGTTTGGCTAACATTAGGGGGAGAAAATTAAAGTAGTCGGGAAATATATTAAATTATCATTTGATTATGATCCTCATTTAAAGATAATGCAAGTCACTTCCAGACGCATTACTGACCCAAAACTACATATTATATTCTAGCTGCTAATGCTCCAAATTGATTTGATGTCCTGGTAGGACAATCTATTTATGCAAATGAGTCTAAGGCACGCCTGAAGCGTGGTAGACCATTTGGTTCCAAAGGTAAAAGTCCTTGAAAAAAGAAAGGAGCAAATATTTGAGATGGTCAAATAAGGAGGCGGGACTCTAGAAGAGTCCACGACATAACACTTCATAAACCTTATCAGAATGGTTCAGGTACCTGAAAATTTATGAATGTGAAGAGATCTCAATAAGTTATGTCGTATCTGGAATCGATATAAAATTATCATTGACGATATCTTGCATATATTTTAAAGCTCAATTTTGATATGATTATGAGGATCTTGAGCTTAAGTCTGTTTGAAATATAGACATGAAATTATTGGCCAAAATAGAAAAATACATTCAAGCAAAAATTGGCTTCACTCGGGTGACGTGAAGTTTTTTGACCTATAGTCCGAACACCTGAAGGTTCAAAGCAAGTGGTGCACAAAGATATTTTTGTGCAAAAGACATTGATAAAAATAAGTCGTTAAATATGAAGTACGACTTGGGGCACAAAGATCTGACATTGATTATATGGAGCTATATTCTCCTTTGGTGGATGCAATTCCCTTCAGGTATATTGTATGTCTGACAGTGCATGAAAGACTTGATATGCGTATGAATGTTGCAATAGCCTTTTATATGGCTCATTGAACAACAATATATTCATTAAAATTCTTGAAGGATTTAAAATGCCTGAAGCATATAAAGGTTCCGGAAAACCTATTCAATGAAGCTTCATAAATATTTATATGGATTAAAACAATCCGGCTACATGTGGTGAAATTGCGTTAGCGAGCTTCTTGGTATTGAAATATCAAATTTTAATGCAGTGGGTGCATTGAAGTATCTTACCAAATATACTCCACTGGTTATAGCTTTTGTCATAAGTTTATTGGTAAGATTTAGTTCTTCCTCAATGCGAAGACATCAGAAGAATACATGGTATCTACTTGATCTACAAAGCCCGATATTAACTAGCTATTTGCTTGTGGAAGTATACCTATATTATGGCACTTTAAAAAATACATTGTTGCTATTACATCTTCAAATCATGAAGAGATAATAGCCATACATCAAGCTAGCCGACAATATAAATGATTGAGACCACGGACTCAACTTATTCAGTAACAATGTGGCCTTTCTTTGAAGATGATGATTCAACAATATTATATGAAATATTGCATAGACAATTCAGCTAAAAGGGAGATACAACTAAGGAGACAGTTTTAAGCGAAATTCTTTTCAATCGTGATCTTCAAGAGAATGATGAAATTAATATTGAAAAGTTCATTTCAGTGACAGTTTGGAGGATCTTTTCAGTAAGTCTTACCAACCTCAACATTTGAGAAGCTGATATACAATTTGGAATGTGCGTCTTCAGGATATTAAATGATGTTGTCATCAGGTGGAATAAAATACGCGTTGTACTCTTTTTCCCTTAACAAGATTTTGTCCCAATTGGGTTTTTCTCGTAAGGTTTTTAATGAGGCAGCTCTCAATGCGTATTACATGATGTGTGTACTCTTTTTCCTTCACTAGGCTTTTTCCCACTGGTTTTTCCTAGTAAGGGTTTAATGATGAACATTATCTTTAATGGACATCCAAAGGGGAGTGTTATAAATCCACTTTATTGTGGATGTCCATTCACTTATCCACTACTTGCTATACAATGAACCTTTTGTAGGTTACATATCTCTATTGATTATGACACTTAATAGTAGTAACCTTTGGATGATCTTTTCATCCTATAAATTGTAATGTTCTTCACCATTGACTTGAAATACTTGAGAATAATAGAAGTTGTTTCTTCTCCTCCTCATATAGTTTGTCTTGTTCCTGTTCTACTTTACTAGTATTAATTTTACAATATTTTCCTCATTTTCAAAGAACTTGGTTAATTAAACATAAGAAAAAAGTAGAGGACATAAGCGTCCGTGGGTGGGTTAGGCCATTCCATCAAATCTTTGAGAAGGACCCAATTTGATATGGTCGACTTGGCATAGACTTCCTTTTTACTATTATCTTCCCAACCGTTAAAAGACCACATTTTTGGGTTGACAAAAAAATTGGTTAAAGAATTTGGCATCAAAATACGGAGAGCAATCTTAAAGCTCCAATCATTCCTCAATAATCCAATGGAAACGTTAGTGAAATGTCGCAAGTTGTCCAACTAAAAAAGAGCTCGACAAATGGCACTCGAATTCTTGTACCCATCCTACATGAATCTCCACCATTTTCACTCTCACTCCATCACCTATAAGCAAATAGTTTCAGAGGAAAGTAATTTGTATAAAAATGATGACACTTTCTCTCTCTTTCTCCTCCTACACACTATTTTAAGAAGCAGCTCTATGCTTTAAGATCTCCTCAATGCCGGATATGTCAGCAAAGCTCCAGTTACAACCCTCTCAGGTATGTTTCTGATTTAATATGAGAACCCCATCTCAAATTTGCTCTATTGTTTTCCTTTTACCTCTCTTCTTTAACAGATGATACAAGTGGAGGGATGAAGAGGAAGAGAGGTGGAGTAGCGGTTTGTTATGCTGCAACAGTTGTTACTCCTACAAATCTACAGTGGCTCTGTTCTGTATCCTCTCTGTAAGTCTTCTTCATTATGTCTACTCGAGTTTACTTCATTCTCTCCTGCTAAAACTTGGGAGTAGGTACAATGCTACTCACATATGTATCTGTAACTCTTGTATGTTCAATGTTAACTATTTTAGATTTCAAACTAATCAAGTTTAAATCTTGGAGCCGTGCCTTCTCTTAGAGGAGCCTAAGTCTATCAGCTTAATTCCCAAGGTTCCGCTGTATAGCATATACTAAACCTCTTTTCAATCTCACTAAATCTTCCTTTTGTAATTATCCAGCTGTGTCAACAAAGAAGCCAGTCTCCCCAATTTCTGGTCTTGATATGATGCTCCACCTATTATTGTTATACAACTAGGACCTTATCTGAAGCTGAAAAGGTTTGGAAATTCCTTACAATGGATGTGACTAAACCAATGATCTTGCGAAATTTTTATCTGCACACCATTTCCCAATTCTAAATATAGATCTTGCCCGTAGGATTCTTGATAAGGACCAAACCACCACAAGACCCTTCACACGGAGCCAAGCTAAGGAGATCCAAGGAGTACATTTACACTTGGTAAGGAAGGGACTCGAAGAAGGAAGCGAATGGAAGCCGTTTCGGATGATTCAGGCTCCGGCCCCCGCCTAGAGCAACCAGGCGCTCCGCCCTAGAAGGTAGGCCCCCAGGCGCTCCGCCCAGCCATGGGGCACTCCGCCCAGACCACCTCACTGGTCAATTTCGCAGGCGCTCTGCCCGATACACTGGAGGGGCGAGAATTTAAGTGTTTAAAGACTATTTTGGCCATGCGTGGTCTTTTAGATTAAAGCCTAATGTTTGGGCATTTTAGACTATTTATTAAAGCTTGGCAAACCTCTATAAATAGTCTAGATAGCTTATTTTATTCCTTAGCTAATTTTGATGATTGAAGAATATTGTTGAGAGTTGAACTCTTGTGAATGAATGAAACAACTTTGTTTGGCACTTGTTTTTCTTCTAGCTGATCTAGATGAATTCCATTCCCTCCCCGATCATTCTACATGCGGGTTCCGGGTGTAGCTCTAGGGTAGTTGCCTAGTGTAGGTATTCTTTGACAATCTCCCGGGGTGATCGAAACTAGTTCTTCGGTACTACTTGGGTTATTCGTTCGAGCCATGTCTCGCTTTTTATCTTGTCTTTGCTTTCCGCGTTTGATCCTTATCAATTCTTGTCATAGGTTTATGAGAGGCATCAATGATCACGTCCAGGAATAACAATGAGAGAGGCTTCTCGTTCCCCCTCTCAAAGCTTCCAGATTAATGATGATTAAGGGTTAGTTATAGGCTCATGCACAAGCTTGATGTTTTAAGAGCTAAGGTTTATCAGGATAACAAGGTTGCTGGTAGGTCCTACTGATTAGAAGCATTATCCAAGAGAGAGCATCGGCCCTTGGCATCACTAGCCTTACTATGCCAAACACACTTTTGTTAAGGCTTGAGTTAACCCAACTTTGTGCAACAGAAGGAAAAGCTAAAATGAGATGGGCATGTACAAAAATTACTTTGTCGATACTGAACACTTGTTCCCGCAAAGTAACATTAGTTTATTTTGTTTCCTGGGATTTACATTTTGCATTGTACTTTTTCTAGAATTTGAGTGCACATCAAGTTTCTTTGGGTTAATCTACAGAATTATAGACAAAATTTGTGGCTCTTGCTTAATTAGTCTTATATAATTTATGATAAAGAAACTTTTTTTTTCAAGTAAAAATTATTCTGCATGCTGCAGCATACTTTGAATAATGCAATCTGACAATTGTTGGGTTTTCTAGTGCTCTGATGTAGGAAAAATTAGGCGGAAGCAATAAACTAAGATGCGGAAGCAACAATCATAAGATAAAAAGAAATAGGGAAGGGGAAGAACAGAAATTAGAAGAAAAGAATGAATCAAACTAAACAATTAGATTGATTCAGAAGGGAGGAGAGACTTGAACCATTAAACGGGAGTCACACTAGCAGTGATCCACCATGGACTCAATGTAAGAGATACATGAAGTCAACGCTTCAACAAGAATGGCCAAGCCTATTCTATCTTCTCAATTCTATCTTCAAAACTAGCTTCTTTCAATTAAAATGACTAAGTGTGGTATTTATAGATGTTCCACACTCCTAATGAAATGACATAAAAGCCCCTACAAGTTTATTACACATAAAAGACCACGTAGGGTCAAAATAGACAAAACACACTTAAAATCCCGTGTCTCACCATTTTGGGCGGGGCGCCCAAGCTTGGGCAGAGCGCCCGCGAAAGTGTGCAGTGGAGGGGGCTGGGCGGAGCGCCTAGGGGGTGGGCAGAGCGCCTGGCCCCTTTGGTTCCTGGGCGGGGCGCCTGGATCTCTGGCCTTCTCCTCTTGCGCTTTGATCACCCGGAACGACTTCAATTCATCTCCGATGCTCTTGACCTCTCGTCCCTTGCATCCTCCAATCCCGGCTCTTGATGGTAAGTGCCTTAGGCTCGATTTGCCCTGCATCATCCTCCCCTTCTGGAAAGGATTTCGTCCTCGAAATCAAACCATCAAGACCTACATCCAAAGACAAGCACATGCAAAAGCTCCTACTACAAAAGTAGGTTAGTGCAAGTAGTGTGGAAAACATACTCTTATGGTATAGCCAAGCATCAATAACAATGATAAAGCACATGTTTCTACCGAAAACAACAAGTACTTGGCTTCCCAAATAGGTGCACTCAACACAAGATTCATCAAGGAGATCAATAGGGTAGAGAATATGCAAGATCAAGCCATCAAAATTCCTATGATCCCCAAGTCCAATAAGAACAAACCAAAACTTCCCACTATAAGAGTAGGCAAGTCCAACAAGAGTGAGTGCAAGTGATGTGAAAATCACACTTTTGTGATAGAGCCAACTATCAATACTAATCAAAAAGTATAGGTCTCCAAAGGAAACAACAAGCTCTTGGCTCCATAATGAAAAGCACTCACTACCATAACAAGCAAAGAGATCAATTAGACATGGAACATGCAAGATTAAGCAACTAAGTTCCTTATGACCTCCAAGCTTATGGTCAACACATCAAGCCTTCAATGCATTACCATCACAATGTGACTCATTGGCTTTGGCATGCCAAACACCCAAGGTGTAATCAACATGTGGGGTGGAGTAAACAAAATAGTTCAATTGGCAAATAACATCAACTACTCCACTCCCCTTCTTGGAAGCACTCTTACATACACCAAGAGTGGCTTCCTCTCCTCCAACTCCATCTCTAAGACAATCTCCCTCACTAGGCAAACTCCAACGAAAGGTCTCCAAAATCGGTCCTTCATCATTATAGTCCCCACAATGAAGGCTAGGACTACTAGAAGATGGTTCAACACAACCAATATCAAGACCATTCATCCCACTTGGAGTTCCAAACAATGGATCATCCTTAGAGTCTATCTTTACATACCATGGAGGTTCTATTTTACTATCAGTCCTAGTCCGATACAATTCGCTACCACAAATGAGATTATCTTCACATAATGGAAATGTAAAAGCATGCACCTCAAATTCATGGTCACATAAAAGCATGGTATCAAGAGTAGGTTCTTTACCCACACCTGAGGAGTCATCGAAAACAAATCGATCCATCTCACACTCTAGAGACTCCTCAAGGTCACATCCATCCTCACTACGACACATAGGTCCACCATTATCAAGCAATTCATCAAGGGAAAAGATAGGGTATTCATTCAACTCATCTTCCCCTTTGTCAAATATAGGTGGGGTGTCATAACAAGGTTCACAAGAAAGGTCAACTACACATTCTTCACTAATGAGAGGTTCAATGAAAACCGAGCTCACATCATGATGTGGCTTATCATCCCTCTCAACTAGTGGTTCACAATCACACATAAGTTGACCATTCGACTCTTCACTAGTTGCAAACACATTGTAATCATACACATCATCAACTAGTGTTGAGTTTTCACAAATGCTATCATGAAACAAAGAAGTAACATGTTCAAGAGAAGAACTTTCACATACCTTTGAGTGGCCATCTTGCTCACTCAATGCACTTGAAATGTCTTGGATTGTCCCTTCACCTTAAAGCTCACATTGAAGATCTTCTTCACTTTGTCCATCAATCTTGGAACATGATTGAGGCTCCATTGATTGGCCTCCAAGAGTACCTACACAAGAGTTAACACAAGTAGAAGAAAAGGATAAAGGGTTAAGGTTAGAATAAGGGGTGTCATCACTCTCTTTTCCCTCTTTCTTTACCCTCGTTTTCTTTTCAAGGTCGGGTGTAGATTCGGGTGGTGACAGCCCACTCACATCACTCAACACATCCTCTCCTTTTTCCACTCGAGGAATGTCACCGGTCACTCCCTTATTCCTCTCGATCTTTTGTCTCTCAAATTCGGGTGAATTGGGACGAGGCCCAAGAATACCCATAGCCGGAGTAGGTGGACTTTTAAGATCAACCCGGAATCTAGGACTTAGAGACTCATCACTCGAGACCTCCTCCTTCTTTGTTGGTGAACCACTTGGCTTTGAAGCTTGTGGTTTCGGGTTCACCTTGTTGACATTCGTCAACTCTTTTCTTGCACTAGTCCCACCATTGCTTGTGATTGTAGGACTTCTTGATTGCTCAATTTCAATCATGGTTTGAAGTTCTCGCTCCCTTCTCCTTTGCGTGATCCTAGCTTGCATTTCAACGGATATCTTTACCCACTTGCCGTAAGGTGCAAACTCATAAATCCCTTGACCCGTGGCCACTAGATACATATCCCGCTTAGCATCATAGTGAACCTCCTTGTTGTGCAACCATAGGTCACCTAGCCAAACACCCACATTCGGTACGGGATACACATCACACCAAACATACTCATTGTAACCTTTATGAGATATGAGTACCCGTGCCTCCTTGAAAACCCGAACTCCTTTGTACTCATAGGGGTTAATGCAATTGGCATCGGTTCCACTAATTTGGAGCAAGTGTCCACCAACCCTATTTACCCCAATAACAAACCTACTTTGACCCAAGTCTCGTATAGGCACATCCAAAAAAGAACTTGAATGTCCAAGACTTGCATCACCACCAACTCGAGTTTTCCTTATCCCTCCACTAGTGGTAATACCACTAGAATATCCTCCTCTTCCCGTCACTCTTCCAACATTAGAAGTGTTGTTGAAAGTCGAGGAAATAGTACCACTATGGAACCCATAATTGCCTTTCGCCTTGGTTCCATAGCCCATAGCACCACTCCTACCACCACTACTAGAGCAATGCACCCCCGTAACGGTAAGAGCAATACCATTTCTCCTTCCACCCTTCACATGGGAACTAGAAGATGCAAACCTTCCTATGGAACAACCACCACCACCTCTCATACTAATGGAAGGTCTTCTAGTACTCCCTTGCACACCACAAGCAACACCAAGAGAAGATGCATATGCACAATCTGTATAATCAACCTCATCATCAATTCTCTCTACGTCACTATCATCATGTTCAAATTCATCACAAGAAGAGTAAGTAGGATCATCATACCTTGAAGCGTCACCATCTTCAAATTCTTGACTTGGAGCATAAGATTCTTCACATTCATCTTCGCAAGCCCCATAGTCTTCTTCATCTTCATAATCAACATAGTGACCCGCTCCATCATCATATGAGCCTTGGTTCCCCGAATCGTCATAGCAATACCCATCATCACCATCATAGGAACCATAGTCTCCATCATCTCCGTATGAGTCATATCCTCTACAGTCGTCATCCGATGCCATAGTTGTAACAAAAGAGTAAAGGACCTTACAAATTCACTCCCTCACGTGTATCACTCAAAAGATGTCACTCAATTTTCTTTCCACTCGTGTATACACTTAAGGTCGTTGGCTTTTGTGACCACACTCTATTGTTCTCACCACTCAAGCCTTTTTCTACTCAAGACCTTCTTGTCTCTTAGTAATCACGATGGCAAGATCAATCAACTAAAGCACCCAAGTAATGGTTCGGAATGGAGTTTTAAGGGACTCGATGTATGGAAGCTAATTTAATGTGCACTTGAAGCAAGCAAATTCTACGACTTTAAGTAAAGACTCCAAAACACACAACACCCTAAGGATCAAAGATTAGTGTCAATAAAGTAGAACTAATACCTTAGAAACACTAACCAAGAGGTTCGGAATCGAAACAAACACAAAAAACCATGAAACGGAGCAAAACCAAGCAACCAGCTCACTGGGCGGTCCGCCTGGGGTGGGTGTGTAACAGCCCAAGCCCACTAGTGATACTGTCCGCTTTGGGCCGAGGCCCTCACGGCTTTAAAACGCGTCACTAGGGTCTAAGGCATGTGTACTTAAATACCCAAGATCACTCCTGTGTTCTGCCGATGTGGGACATTTATTAATTGGGGTGTCACATACACCCCCTCTTACGGACTCAGCGTCCTCGCTGAGGTTTGCCCCGCGTACCCGGGATTCGCCTAGACTCAGCACTGTACTCTGTCCCGCATCGACAAGGCTGACACGGAGTGGCTCTGATACCATTTGTAACAGCCCAAGCCCGCTAGTGATACTGTCCGCTTTGGGCCGAGGCCCTCACGGCTTTAAAACGCGTCACTAGGATCTAAAGCATGTGTACTTAAATACCCAAGATCACTCCTGTGTTCTGCCGATGTGGGACATTTATTAATTGGGGTGTCACAGGGTGGGCGGTCCGCCTGCCTTGGTAGGCAGTGAGGGAGGGTAGGCGGGGTGCCTAGGGGGTGGGCGGTCCGCCTGGGGGGTGGGTTCAGCTTTTTCCAACTCTGATTTTCTGCAATTCCAAGCCGATTTTGGGTCCGATTTCAACATTTTTTCCACAAATTCAAGGTACCCAAAGTTGAATATTGATATAACCTTCAAACCCCAATAGATTTCACACCCAAACAACCAACAAACAAGGCACAATCATGATTCAAAGTTTCAAGTTGGGGGTTTTCAACAAGGGTTTCAAAGGTTCAAGGTGGGTTTCGATTCTTCAAAATCGATGTTACCGAACTCCAAATCACACGATTCTTTTTTCAATTTGTTCGTTTTACAATGAAGAACAAACCCCGGTAATCAATTCCACAACGCCATAATCAAACAACCAAAGAATCAACCAAATTCATCAAGAACAAAGGGTTTTGGGAGGGTTTAACAATTTGGGGTTTCAAATTTTCAAATCAATCCAATCCACAAGATTGTGGTACCTAAACGTCGGGTTTTCAACAAGGATCAAGAATCTATAACACCCATAACACGAATCGATCACACCACAAAGTTACACCAATTTTTGTATTTTTCACTTTTCTACTTTTTTTGTGTTTTTTCTTCAACAACAAGAAACTAAAGTAAAGATAAGATGAACAAGGAACGTGGATTCGTAAGAACGAAACCCGAGCCTTGCTCTGATACCAAATAATGTAGGGAAAATTAGGCGGAAGCAATAAACTAAGATGCGGAAGCAATAATCATAAGATAACAAGAAATAGGGAAGGGGAAGAACAGAAATTAGAAGAAAAGAATGACTCAAACTAAACAATTAGATTGATTCAGAAGGGATGAGAGACTTGAACCATTAAACGGGAGTCACACTAGCAGTGATCCACCATGGATTCAACGTAAGAGATACATGAAGTCAACGCTTCAACAAGAATGGCCAAGCCTATTCTATCTTCTCAATTCTATCTTCAAAACTAGCTTCTTTCAATTAAAATGACTAAGTGTGGTATTTATAGATGTTCCACACTCCTAATGAAATAACATAAAAGCCCCTACAAGTTTATTACACATAAAAGACCACGTAGGGTCAAAATAGACAAAACACACTTAAAATCCCATGTCTCAGCATTTTGGGCGGGGCGCCCAAGCTTGGGCGGAGCACCCGCAAAAGTGTGCAGTGGAGGGGGCTGGGCGGAGCGCCTAGGGGGTGGGCAGAGCGCCTGGCCCCTTTGGTTCCTGGGCGGGGCGCCTGGATCTCTGGCCTTCTCCTCTTGCGCTTTGATCACCCGGAACGACTTCAATTCATCTCCGATGCTCTTGACCTCTCGTCCCTTGCATCCTCCAATCCCGGCTCTTGATGGTAAGTGCCTTAGGCTCGATTTGCCCTGCATCACGTTCTCATGCTTGCAAGGGGCACTGCTATTCAAAAGTCTTTTCTTGTTTCTTTATTTGCCTTACAAGCTCCTACAGCAGTCGTCTCTTGGATCCAGTAAGTTTTTAGCAACTCTGAACTAGCTTGTGCTTACTTCATAAAGCTGAGAGTCCTTGCACTGCAGCAAACTGATGAAAGTTAACTTTCAGCGGTGAATATGGCATTTGGTCAGCATTTTTGGCACTTATTGTTCGTCTCTTCTTCTCCTTTCCTAGTAGGTCTTCTGGTCGGTTCCTTTATTATGAGTATAGTTGTCTTCGTGTGACCTATAGGTCATGGGTTCAAGCCTTGGAAACAGCCACTAATGCTTGCATTAGATTAGGCTGCGTACATCATACCCCTTAGAGTGGGGAAGGGGTGGGGCCCTTTCCTAGTCCCTGCGTGAACTGGAATACTTTGTGCACCGGGCTGCGCGATGGTTTAAGCTTCAAATCTAGAAATATTGACTATCTTATCTTTTGCTTTGTATATTTTGAATGTTGTTGCATAGCGTTGTCCAGTCAATTTTCTTTTGGAAGCCCGGTTGCTAAATAGCACCCAGTGCTTTCCTGGTTCTGTTTTAAGGAGAAAATGTCAACCATTTTATGGATAGAAAGTAATGCAGGGAACTTGTACTCATGCTGCATTTAACGGAATTTACAAACTGAAAATTTGTCCCTGTTTTGTATTGTCAAAGGTCATAAGGAGATAGTCGTTTTTGGATGTTGTTATGCTCTTAGTCAATCAGTCACAAGTTGGTTTTTCATGGAATATCTGAGTTTTATCTTGACCATTTGTAGGTGAATTGGAATTGCCATTCTTAGCATTATTGATGGTAATTTTGACTCCTTATCAAGTTGCAAATCTAAGGTTGGTATATGTTCCTCAATAAATAAAACATTCCTTGTTCTGATGGACTTGAATTATATCTGGTTAATGTTGCTCTTGGCAGGGGGACGAAGGAAGGTGTTATTCTTTCCTTGGCCATAGCAGCTTATCTGGGTTTCCAGCATTTCACGCGTGCTGGCAGCTTGCAGAAGGCGTTTGATCAAGGTTCAATTATTGCCACCCTAGCCATCACTTGTGTCGTTGTTGTGCCATTCTTGCTCCTGATTTAACTTCAAAGTATGGTGATCGTTTAGAGAAGTCTGTAGATTATTTGAGGGATAGACGTCACTCAAGTTGCTATAATAGTTTTTCTTAATCTTTTTTATATGAACTTCAAGCTGTATGTCTGGTCAAGTATGTGGGACAAATTAGGGTTAATGTATCTATGCTAGAATACATTGGATGACCTCTGTGTACAGGCTTTCACGTATAACCTGTTAAATTGTAATACTCCGGCTAACACTTTGGGTTGCTTATCAACGAAACAATTTGTTTCTTATTTCGGGTTTGACCATTGACCTAAATAAAGAAAAAGCATAATTGTTGGGTTTGCATTGCATGGAATGAGTTGACAACTTCCAATTAATGCAATGAGTTAACAACTTCCAATTGTTCTTCCAAGAGATAAAACATCCTCTTTTCAGATTCTAATCGATACGTTAAAGGCTAAAGTTGTAAAGCGGGAGTGACTGCTTTCGATAAATATAGGGTCGGCGCCACGAATGCGGGTCAGGTTTGAGATAGTTTTTGTACGTTTATGCTTCTTGAAAACGTGGGTAACTTGCACGGCATGATGTCTTCACATGTTAACAAAATGTTAATCTCCTACGAGTTAATATTAATGTGATGTATTCAAAATATTACTCAGTCTATGATGTCGTTAACATAGATGTGTAAAGGGAGGACTCTATCTTGCTCCTGATGTTTCTGATAATGTAATTAAATAAGAAGTGATTGGTGCTGGAAAGACAAAGCAAAAAAGAGGTCAGAGTTTCCATTGATTCTTCAAAACTTAGTTGTGATGTCGTGTTCTCTGTATCTGAGAAGTAGCATAGCTCATATGCCTTAATTTGGTCGATGAATGGTAGATCTCGTTTGTCTCCCGTCAATGGGTTCAGTTCCCGAAATTTGTACATGACTCTTCATTAGAATGATCCTAAGATGAGATATGGTGTCTAAAATATTTATTAACTGCAGGATATTCAAATAGAGAATTGGCTACATTAAGATGCTATTCACTACATACTGGCCTCCTACTTGGACTAAATGTCTTAAATGGATGAAGTATAGCATGTTTCATGTGCTGAAAGCCATGGGATTTTCACATCTCATGATGATTCTGCCTCTTTAGAATCAGTGGAAGTATGGAGACAGCTCGTGTCTTCTTGTTGCCCAGTGAACAATGCTTTGCCCAGTCTGTTTAGAAATGAGCTACTGTAACTGCCACCATGAAAGAAACCAAGGCAGAGAGTAACTGGATGTTGCTTGCTAGGTTATCTGTGCCACTGGGAGTACCGGTTGGTTCTGCACCATAATCTGTTGGTTCTGAACCAAAACCATTCTGTCCACCTGGGGTGTATGGATTTACTGGCGTCATTGTGCTGCAATTGCAAGGAATCAGTCAAACTTCTTTACATTTCTTGGTTAGCAGATAATTTAATTTCAAAAGGTTATACCTTGGAGTTGGAGGTGTAAGTGCAGGGGGTGTAAGTGCGGGGGGTGGCAGTGCAGGGGGTGTGTTGGGGGTCGTTTTTGATGATGCATAGTGACAGCTCCCAGAGCCTGCAGTAATGATAGGAAAGTTAGAAGCTTTGCCAACTTTTTTGGATTAGAAGACTGAACAAAAGTTTATATGTGATGTGAAGTAGCTCAAATGCACACTTGCACTTACTTGGATCAGTATAAGTAAGCTGTGCTGTTCCTCCAAAATCACAGCTTGTGGGAACTGGATTCTTTTGGTAGTAGTCATTGAAAGCATAAGAAGCATGGTCTTTAGCTGTATTTGGCTCAAAGCAGCTTGCACCAGGCTGAATAGTTGAACAATCTGCACCTCCAAAGCCACAAGCATAGTCCAGTGCTACTTGCAAAGCAGTTGGTGAAGCAGTGGGCTTGGCTACACACCAAGCTCCCGTAGATGGCCCAGGGTTGTTGGTCGTTGGGTTTGGGTTTGGGTTTGGGTTTGGATTAGGATTTGTGTTTGGGTTGGGGTTCGTGATTGGCTCTGTGGTAGATGGTGGTGGGGGGCTTTCCATAGTCGGGTACGGTGTTGGATTTGTTGTACCTGGGGTTGTTGGATTAACAATGGGAACATCTAGCTGAGAAGAAGTCATGGAAGGTGAAATTGCAATGTCTTCCTGTTGAAATGCTAGTTTTTTGCTTTTTCTGATTGCTTCTGTGGGAGGTTTGTCCGCAATGCTTGTACCTGAAGTAATATCACATAGATGTCAATTTTGTTCGGTGTTCCTTTTTTCTTTAGATTCTGCATGTTGAAAGAGCCAGTTGTATATCACAAGGTTGTTTTGATTCCACATCATTCTTGAACCAAGAATTTGTTAATAGTAGCAGTTCTTATATAAATATTCTTAGTGGTTGATACATCTTCGGAAAAATACAGTTCGATAAGAACAACTTTTTGTATTTTTCCGTCAGAAGATTTTATTATCCGGGATGAAATTGAATTTCTTGATTAAGTAGTTATTTGTTTGGTGAAAATAATGTCGCAAATAAATTCAAGTACACTTCTCTAGTGGTATAGATTCATAACTTACAGTAGAGAATTTGCAATCTGTCATTCAGTAGCGGTTGTAGCAAAACTTAGGCTTAAGAAAATTCACAATTATTTGTATGTCCAAAATCCAAATTGATTAAAATTGCTTCAAAGGGATACGAAACATGGAACAGTACACTCATGCAAAAGAACATGGGGATAAAACTCATGAATCTCAAATCAATGAATCCAAATAAGGAGCAAAGGATCTGATACAAAATCATATCTTTCAATCAGTTAGATGATATTTCCCTGTCACTGTCTCCTCGATTCATGCAGCGTGACAAAGCTCCTCGTGTTAAGAATAATTCATCTCATTTCATATGCTTCATAAATTTTGATAGAACTATGAACGGATAAAGACATGATTCAATATATATATCACGGAATATGTGTTTTGTAGAATTTAAAATCCAAAATTACCCTTGCATTTCAGGAATTTTTTGAATATATGAAAGTGTTAAAATCCAAATTGTTATCCAAAGACTACAATATACAAAGATTAAAAAAAGTTGTAGAAGTATCACGTAAAAATTTAGCATTAAAGATTATACAATTACATAACAAATGAATAATACAATAAAATGGGAATATAGTTATATCTACCTGATAAAATAAGGAGACAAAAGAGGAAGCAGCAAGAAACTGTCATAGTTACTTCTTCAATAAAGTTTGTATTCTTGTTCTTCCTTCTTGTTTGCTATAGGAGAGTTTGTTATGAGAATAATATAAGTAGTTTCTCAAAGAAGAGAAGTACTACAAATATTATCTGTGAAGAGGAAGCCATCTTTCGTTGTTGCATCAAATGTATATATATAATTTTTAAGTTTGATAAAGCTAGGGGGGAACAGAATCCTAGCTTTCTTGGATTAGAGTACAGGTTTTTTAAGTGTTCATTGAGAGGAATATAAGAAAGCTTGAGAAAGGAGGCATTTGGTAGCTAGGAACTGCAAGCAATTGGAGGTGCCTAAATAGCAAAAGGTTGTCTCAACAAGGCAAAAGCAAACAGAGGTAATATAGTTTGGGATGCAAATCTCAGGTCTATTAACACTCTATAATTATTAGACAGTAAAACTATTACTCACACCACACTATTTACTATATCTGTATCTTTGTCATAACATGATTACAATTATTTGAAACGTCATGTGTGGTTATACAAGTGATAATTACATAAATTTCAAAAAACATATTGATAATGAACAGATTAATTAAATTGTTGTATAAATGTTTTCCCATGTGTTCTATCCAAATAAATCCTTCCGTTCGGAATTACAAACATTTTGTTTCTCTCCAATATTCTTCTTTAAACCTAAAATAAATTAGATTCCACTAGAACGCTTAACCTTTGTTATTTGGGAAACGGTGCCCTTCATTTATTGAATGGTACAATGAAATTAAATCAACGCTATTCTGAGGCAGATTCTGTATCTGGAACTTCTAGGTTCATTAGGTCTGTGGGGGTCAGCTCAATTATTATCAGCTGGCCACTTGAAGCAGTGTGTGCCCTTCGATCGTTTTGTCGTCGTCTATGCAATCCTCCCGATAAACAAGCGGTCAGGTAACTAACATTTATGTAAGGTATGGTTTGACCCTCCTCACTTTGTATTGTCCTCATCGAGGTATTTATTATATTTTATTAAAAAAAAGTAACTAACATGATTCAAAAAAATCAACATCAAGAAGGAGCTTAAATACAGTTTCAGATTATTAGAAAAGGACCTCAATTAGAATGAAGTTTAAAAAGTCCTTCAAAAATATGTTAATTTTAAGCAATTGCATTGTATAGAAATTAAAATTTTATGCCTCTTTTTTTCTCTTTTACTCTTTCTTTTGATTTTTAAAATCTAATTTTGCTTCATGAATTTTTTTTTTAATGTAGAGTTCCAACTTCTAAATATGTCTTGATCCATATTGCTATTTGTATTTTTCATAGTATTGGAATTGGCATTATTTTATTCTTCATGTCACTTTTACATTTTGAACGGCCTAGTTATTTTAATTGGTAATTATTTTGAAAACAAAATGTTATAATTTTGAATGCTAAAATCTCATAATATTAGGTCAGTTAGATGATTTTTTTTTTTTTTTTTTTTTTTTGTTCTGTATCATATTTTTTGAGTATCTTTCAGTATTTCTTTCATTTAAACATATTAGTCCAACATAACTGAATGCCATGGGTGACAATTTTGTTTCTCTATTTTGCCTATCTTTTCCACTGTCACAAGTGAGGCTCGAGAGGTAAAGTAAGAAGGAGAAAGAAAATATGGCAGATTTTTACTTGCATTACATTTTATGCTCCGAGGCTAAAAGCTTTGGAATATCTTGCCAATTTCCCTTTTCCTGCTGAATTCGACAATCTTATGAAGTATAGAGATTCAAATTGTCTAAAGAAAAGCCTAACAACCCATGAACAAATGCTACTTTTTACACCTTTTATGATTAGCTCACACCATTCTTAAATTAATAATTGAACTTTGATACCATACTTCACATTAGCTACCTAATCAAGATTTATAGTACATAATAGAATCATGTTTACACTTTTCGTAATCAATATTAATTGTTGTTCCCATGGCCAAAGGAAAAACGACATCAAAAGGGAAAATTAAGGTAACTTCCCAACACTACGTTTTCTGGTCCCTAACCCCTCTCACAGTAGTTAAAAATCTTTGAAAGTTAATTACTTAGCTCCAAAGAATTCTTGGCCTGGAGATAGGCTATTTCCAGTTACAAATTATAATAGAAAATATAATATTCTGGAAAACATTAGTCATAGCCAGAGCGGAGAGTGCTTGGAATTGATAACTTTGACGGCAAAACCATTCAGTAGCTATTTGTCAATATTGAGAGTTCACATATCTATGATACAAAGCCACCCACCATGGGTAAGCTAATATGTTTTTTAAATAAAAAAATTTGAATAAAAGAATATCCATGATACTATGCATTTTGTGCAACCAAATATCCAGCTTCAGTAGAATCATTCATCTGATCCGAGAAGAACCATATGTCCAGCAATCCCATTGTTGGCCATGATTTTCCTCAACATGCAAGTTGTATGCCTCTCAATCGGATTTTATAATACAATTGAATTTGTAATAGGGTTACAAATAATTTGTTGTACCAAAGCTGTAACAATATAAAGCAAAACGAAAATAATAGCAACAATAATAAGATTGTATTAATAGTACGCCTCCCGGTCAGTGATGAAGGATATTTTCTCTTGGTACTTAGGTTCCACTAAGATTTGATTGTAGCTCGGGTAAGCGTCCAAGAAGGTTAATAAATTGTGTCCAGCCGTTTAGTCTATCAACCTATCAATTTTTGGCAACGGAAATGAATCTTTGGAGCAAGCTTTATTCAGATCCGTACAATCCACACACATCCGCCATTTTTTGTTTTTCTTGGGCACGACCACTGCGTTGGCCAACCATTCCGGATACTTAACCTCCCGTATGAAGCCGCTGTCAAGCAGCTTGTTCGTTTCTTCTTTGATCGCCTTCTTTTTTATGCTTGCATGGGGCCTTTTTTTTTTTCACCGGAGTGTGGTGAGGATCCACATTGAGCTTGTGAGTTGTTATATCCAGATCGATCCCAGTCATGTCAGCGTGGGACCAAGAAAACAACCATCATTAGACTTCAAAAATGCGATTATGCTTCTTTTTGGCTCGGAATCCAGTTCCGAGCCAACAAATATCTTTCTCTCTAAAAAATCTATCGACAGTATCACCAACTCCGACTCTTCAATCTTCGAGTCCTCAACCTTTTTTTCCTTAGGCTCTTGGATACAAGCTGTGATCTTTTCTACTTCTTCCTTTTGAGGTTCCGATTCAGCTGTCAGAACCACTTATTCCTCAGATCCTTGACACTCTGATTTCTATTTGGATGGTCTTGACGGGACGACTCCACTCTTTAAAGAAATCGTATATCACTCTCTTTCCATCCTTCGTTCCCCCTAAATGCAACGGACACCCCAAGGAGTTGGGAACTTGATGACTTGGTGAAGAGTTGAGGGCACTGCCTCTATTGCATGGATCCATGGCCTCCCAAGAATGACGTTGTAAGCCATGTCCTCGGACATAACTTGGAACACGGTCTCCTTAGTAACTCTTTCCGCGTAGGTGTTAAGAGTGATCTCACACAGCATTTTCTCCGTGGAGTTATTCAATACGAATGCTTTTGGGATGACTTGGTTCTTCAAGCATGTTTGCTTTATGACTCTATAATGTATGATGTTGACAGAGCTACCGGCATCTATCAATACTCGCTTCATGTCTGAGTCATTGATCCGAAGCATGATCACTAAGGCATCGTGATGAGGAACCATCATCCCTTCAGAATTCTCATCAGTGAACACGATTTCACCTTTCAAGCCGCCTCCTCGGCTCCTCTTCTCATATGCCACGAATAGTTTAGCAAACTTCTTGGCAGAAGTGAAATTTACACCATTGACTTCAGACCCTCTGGTAATCACATTGACTATTCTCTTACGAGATTGAGGTCTCGAGGGCTGCCCTCCGTTCCTTTTCTTGGCAAAGGCTTGTTTCCCTTTGTCCGTCAGAAACTCCTTCAACATACCCTTCTTAAGCTGGGGGCTACCTCGTACCGCAAAGCTTTTCAGTCCTCCATAAGGTGGCGTTGATCATCATGGAAATCACAGTAGAGGCTTTTGCCCCTCTTCCGGCGGTCAGACCTCATATATTTTGGAAGTCTTACGCCCTTATCTTTTATCCCTCAATGCATTAACTAACTTCGAATCTGAGATGTTGAAGTTATATTCAGAGATTCAGGGTAAGTTTTGCTCTTTTTCCACCAATTATGGCCCTGCATTATCCTTTCGAGCTACATTGCTGACGACCTTAATTCCCAACCTTTATCTCACGTGCTGCCTCTGGGGGTTCATAAGGTTCATATTAGGACCTCAAATTCCCTTTTGGCACCTCGGTGCGTCGGGACGATTCCTATATCCAAAATTTCTGTTCGAGTACCTCCATTCCTCTTCTTCCAACCTGATTTTGGAACTGGTTCTTGCGTGTTCGTAGTCCCAAGTGAAAGCTTTCCATTCTTGTAGATTCTTTTTCAGGTCAACACATGCCTCCGAGTTGTTTGCATTCAAATTTCTCTCGTATGCCATGATGGCCAATTCATCATCCATCAGAGGCATGTCCATCCGCTCTGCTTGGAAATGTTCTATGAAATATTTGAGAGGTTCCCTCATCCTCTGCTTTACATTGAAGATATCTTCCTTTCTCTTATGGACCTTTTAGGCCCTGGTGTGCGCTTTGTTGAACAGATCAGCCAGCTCATCGAAAGATCTAATTGACTCGGAAGGTAAGTGCATATACCAGTTCAGTGCTACCTTCTCGAGATTTTCTCCAAACATCTTCAAGAGCACAAAATCTAACTACAATTTAGTCAAGTCTTTCCCTTCACCATCACCATGTATTCGGTGACATGGTTTGTAGGGTCCGACATCTTGTCATATTTTTTCAAGATTTGCAACTTGAAATATTTTGGAATTAGTGTTGGGACCGCTTCCGGCTTGAAGGCCTGATGCTTGGATTTTGCGATGTCTATCAACTTCTGGGATTTTGGGGCCCTAGGGATCCTTTCCATCCGCTTTTAAAATTGGGCTTCGAAATCCTTTTTCCACTTTTTAAGGTGCAACTAGACGCTTGAATACACTACCGGCGTTATCTCCCTACCATGTGAACTGTTCTCAGGAGCACGGTACCTGACGGTGCAGCCCCCGATCCTCCAGACCCGATTCCATTTAGAGGACTCCTATTACTACGCCCTAAGGAATAGAAGTTGGAGTGCCTCTGGCAGGAATCACAGGTGGAGTGTTCGCAGGTGGGGCGGCAGACCTAATATTCTCTGAGATAGTTTGCAATGAGTTGCACATTTCTTTGTTAATTCTAGGTTGCTCCACAAATTGCTCGAGAGTTCATCTCATAAATTCCATGAGTTGCATATGCCAGGTTCCGGTTCCTGACGAGCTTGGGTCCCCTATAGGGACTGGAGGTTGTACATCATGCTCTGAATAATCGTTATCAGTAGTGCCATCTGTACAGCCTTGTGACCCGACAGGGCGAGTTTGATTTCCAATTTGGTTTTCTACGTTATCAACCATTTTTGAGAGATTGGAGTGATTAAAGGTAAATATGTGTTACAACCTTGGAACAAATCTAATTGCTTGAGCCCCACGATTGGCGCCAAATTGTATGCCCCTAAATCGGAATTTAGAATACAATTGAATTTGCAATAGGGTTACAAGCAATTTGTTGTATCAAAACTATAATAATATAAAGCAAGACGAAAATAACAGCAACAATGATAGCAAGAAATAATAAGATTGTATTAATATGCTGAGAATTTAATTTGGCAGCATTTTGGCATGTATTTGTGATTGCCTTTTACAATGAGATATATATGTTATTTACATTAGTTTAGGTAGCACAATCGTGCACATGTATAATCCCATATTTCCACGTACTGATCATAGGTGACCCATGATCTACCTCTCAATAAATGGTTAGATCATGGGGCTGTTTAATTGTAGGCTATCCGGTTTGCTGTACTCAAACACTTCATTCCCTATCAACTCGGATGGTATCACTCCGAAGTATGTCTCTGGTGATCTTCATGATTGGACTCTCTGTGACAGTCCTTCCGAATTCCTCGCTCTAGTTGCCACGTGTCCGAGTAGGAATTTCACCAATACAGGTATACTCGATTCCAGGTAACAAAATCTAATAAGTTGTTTGGCCATACAAAAGGTTAACTTTTTTTCAAAAAAAAAAAAAATCAAAAACTGTTTATCGATGAAAATTTGCAAGTTATTTCAAAAGCCAAAAAGTTGTTTTGGCCATTTTTCAAGTTTTTCATCCACTCACAGAATTGTAACTCTTTTTTCACGTAAAATGCATGTCCAAACTGTTTATGCCTAAAAATTGCTCAATAGGTTAAACAGATAGAATTTATATAGGGTCATAAGCAATACGATAAATACTAAGAAAAAGTAAATAAAAGTAGAAAATAAAGATACCTTATTCCTTGAAAATAGTCGGATTCTTTGAGAATCATTTTATGCATAATAAAATATAGGAAGGGGTATTTATAGTTGTGATTTACCCCAGTCCTAATTATGGTAAAATACAAAGACTATAGGTCGTGGACCTGTTTACTCAAGGAGCTGATACAAATTAACCCTAACTAGGAGACTATAAACTATAAGGCGGCCACGACCGGTAGGTCCGGGGTTCGAGTCATGCTGGAGGGAAAGTGTGGAAACACTATAGATCCTCCAAAAATGGGTGGGAAAAAAAAAACCATAAGGCGGCGGGATGTATGCCTTGCATTCCTTGGCCCGTGTCTGCTGAGCAGTCGTAGCTTATGGAGTAGGCGTGTATCCTCAGCTGAACTCATATCCCTGTAATTATAAGTGGCATATTTTTACTGACACAGTCAGTCACCCTGCTTGCTGGGTTCTGATGTAAGCGGTCAGGAAGTGAAAGAGGCATAACAGGAAACGTAGAGGCCTATTTGTGCCCGATACTCATCCCCTATCTTATCGCATGCCTTGCATTAATGATAGTACTCATAATAAGCCTCAAATCGAGCTTAGAGTACTTACCATCAAGAGCCGGGATTGGAGGATGCTAAGGACTAGAGGTCAAGAGTGTTGGAGGTGGATTGAAGCCGTTCCGGGAAGATCCAAGCTGAGGCGCCCCGCCCAGACCAACCAGGCGCTCCACCCTGGAAAGGTAGCTGTCAGGCGCCCCTCCCAGCCTTGGGGCGCTCCGCCCAAAACACTGCAAAGTGGGGCGCTCCGCCCACTATCCAGGCGCCCCGCCTAGGCCTCCCCACTGCACATTTTGTGAGGCGCTCCGCCTAAGCTTGGCGCTCCGCCCGATATGCTGAGTTGCGGGATTATTAAGTATGTTAAGACTATTTTGACCCTACGTGGTCTTTTATCCTAAAGCCTAATGTGTGGGCTATTCAGTCATTTTACTTAGTGCCTAAAAACCCCTATAAATAGCTAGATAGCTTATTTCATTAGTTAGCTAGTTTGGAAGATAGAATTGAGAAGATAGAATAGGCTTGGCCATTCTTGTTGAAGCGTTGACTTCATGTATCTCTTACGTTGAATCCATGGTGGATCACCGCTAGTGTGAATCCCGTTTAATGGTTCAAGTCTCTTCTCCCTTTTGAATCAATCTATGTGTTTAGTTGATTCATTCTTTTCTTCTATTTTCTGTTCTTCCCCTTCCCTATTTCTTGTTATCTTATGATTATTGCTTCCGCACCTTTGATTATTGCTTCCGCCTAATTTGAGTCTTATCAGTTGGTATCAGAGCAAGGCTCGGGCTTCGTCCTTACGAATCCACGTTCCTTGTTCATCTTATCTTTACTTTAGTATTCTTGTTGTTATTGTTCTTGTGAAAGAAGAAAAACACAAAAAAATAGAAAAGTGAAAAAAATACAAAAATTGGTGTAACTTTGTGGTGTGATCGATTCGTGTTATGGGTGTTATAGATTATTGATCCTTGTTGAAAACCCGACGTTTGGGTACCAAAATTGTTTGGATTGGATTGATTTGAAAATTTGAAACCCCAAATTGTTAAACCCACCAAAAACCCTTTGTTCTTGATGAATTTGGTTGATTCTTGGGTTGTTTGATTATGGGGTTGTGGAATTGATTACCGGGGTTTGTTCTTCATTGCAAAACGAACAAATTGCAAAAAGAATCGTGTGATTTAGAGTTCGGTAACATCGATTTTGAAGAATCGAAACCCACCTTGAACCTTTGAAACCCTTGTTGAAAAACCCCCAACTTGAAACTTTGAATCATGATTGTGCCTAGTTTGTTGGTTGTTTGGGTGTGAAATCTATTGGGGTTTGAAGGTTGTATCAATATTCAACTTTGGGTACCTTGAATTAGTGGAAAAAACGTTAAAATCGGACCCAAAATCGGCTTGAAATTGAAGAAAAACGGACTTGGGAAGTGCTGAACCCGACCCCCAGGCGGACCGCCCACCCCCTAGGCGCCCCGCCTACCCTCCCTCACTGCCTCCAAGGCAGGCGGACCGCCCACCCACCCCAGGCGGACCGCCCAGTGAGCTGGGTACTTGGTTTTGCTCCGTTTCATGGTTTTTTGTGTTTGTTTCGATTCCGAACCTCTTGGTTAGTTTTTCTAAAGTATTAGTCCTACTTTATTGACACTAATCTTTGTAGGGTGTTGTGTGTCTTGGAGTCTTTACTTAAAGTCGTAGAACTTGCTTGCTTCAAGTGCGCATTAAAATAGGTTTCGTACATCGAGTCACATAACTCCATTCCGAACCATTACTTGGGTGCTTTAGTTGATTGATCTTGCAATTATGATTACTAAGAGACAAGAAGGTCTTGAGTGGAAAAAGGCTTGAGTGGTGAGAACAATAGAGTGTGGTCACAAAAGCCAACGACCTCGAGTGTATACACGAGTGGAAAGAAAATTGAGTGACATCTTTTGAGTGATACACGTGAGGGAGTGAATTTGTGAGGTCCTTTACTCTTTTGTTACAACTATGGCATTAGATGACGATTGTGGAGGATATGACTCATGCGGAGATGATGGAGACTATGGTTCCTATGGTGATGATTGGGTATTGCTATGACGATTCGGGGAACCAAGGCTCATATGATGATGAAGCGGGTCACTATGTTGATTATGAAGATGAAGAAGACTATGGGGTTTGCGAAAACGAATGTGAAGAATCTTATGCTCCAAGCCAAGAAAATGAAGATAGTGACGCTTCAAGGTATGATGATCCTACTTACTCTTCTTGTGATGAATGTGAACATGATGATAGTGACGTAGAGAGAATTGATGATGGGGTTGATTATGAGAATTGTTCATTTTCATCTTCTCTTGATGTTGCTTGTGATGTGCAAGGGAGTAGTAGAGGTCCTTCCATTAGTATGGGAGGAGGAGGTGGTTGTTCCATGGGAAGGAAGAAGCTTGCCTATTCCACTTATGCTAAACGGCTTGGTGCTTCTAACTCCCATGTGAATGGTGGAAGGAGAAATGGTATTGCTCTTACCGTTACGGGGGTGCATTGCTCTAGTAGTGGTGGTAGGAGTGGTGCTATGGGCTATGGAACCAAGGCGAGAGGAAATTATGGGTTCCATAGTGGTACTACTTCCTCGACTTTCAACAACGCTTCTAATGTTGGAAGATTGACGGGAAGTGGAACTTATCCTAGTGGTGTTGCTAGGGGAGGAGGATTGAGGAAGATCCGAGTAGATAGTGATGGTTATCTTGAAGTTTCGAGATTGTACTTAAACGATCCTATACTACACTTGGGTCTAAGGAGGTTCCTTGTTGAGGTGGAAGGTAATGGAGGGTACTATCTCAAGATTGGTGACACCGTGATGCGGGGCAAAATGGCCTAAACGATAACCATCAAAAGCCAAGCTCTAGAGCACAACGGATACGAGTCAAGGACTCCGGGAACGTCTTGGAAGATCATGCATTGGAGCGCCGAGGACGGAGAAAAACAGGGCAGGAAACTGGGCAGCCCAAAACAGGGGAGCAAACTGGGAGCTCACTGCCTGCCGGAGGATGAATGGTCTTCGCGATCGCGACAATGACACACGCGATCGCGATGAGGACTGGATTGGTCTGCGCGATTGCGTTGCCTTTTGCGCGTTCGCGATGGGAATGCTGAAGATGCCAGTGACCTGCGCGATCGCTAGCTTCATCGCGCGATCGCGATGCTCGAGAGGATGTTCTGCACGATCGCGAGCCTTCCTGGCGCGATCGCGATGAGGAAAGGATGATCAGCGAGGCAGAATCAGTTTCAGGGACATTTTTGTCCAATATCCAATGTAAATGTATATACAGCATATTAGCTCTTCATTTTCATTAGTTAGCCATTGTTTAGAAGATAGAATTGAGAGAGAACATTGAAGAGGCCGAGCCCTTCTTGTTTGAGTCCGAGGCTCGTGTATGTCTCGACTTGGAACCTATGGCGATCGACACCTAGTTGAGTCCATTGTAAGGTTCAAGTTTCACTTTCTCCCTTTTGGATTATTAATTCATGTCTTGAATTCATTAATCCATTCTTTCTTCTCGTTTCTTGACTCCCCAATCCTTATTTTCCCGATATCATTGATATCACCTATCTAGTTATTTATCGCTTCCGCATATTTGTGTCGTTGTTTAGCTTCCGCATATTTGGGTGCCAATGTGCAAGACTTGGGTAGATGTAGGTTCGTTGTTGAGGTAGATGGTATTGGAGGATACTTGCTCAAGATTGGTGGTACCGATGCCAATTGTATTAGCACCTCTTTGGTTGATAGGCTTAGGATACCATGCCATAAGCTAGAGCATCCTTATGAGTATGATGGAGTGTGGGTTTCTAAGGAGGCTCGGGTACTCATATCTCATAGAGGGTATAAATGCTATGTTTGGTGTGACGTGTATCCCATGCGTCATGTTGATGTGTGGATGGGAGAGTCGTGGTTGGAGGGGAAGAGGGTGCAATATAGTGTGGTGAAGGGTGCGTATCTTGTGGGCGTAGGGCAAAGAGTCTATGACTTTGTGCCTTACCGGGCGAGGAGCCGAGTGCCTACTAGTACCCCTTCTTTGGCTAGGCAAAGGAGCGAGGAGCAAGGACTTCATTCCATGGTTGAAAAGGTGCAAACGAGAAGTCCTACGAACACAAGCAATGGTGGGACTAATGCTACGAAAGAGTTGGCAAATGTCAACAAGGTGAACCAACCACAAATTGCAAAGCCAAATGGTTCACCAATGTAGAAGAAGGAGGCCTCAAGTGATGAGTCTCCAAGTCCTAGATTCTGGGTTGACGTGAAAAGTCCACCTACTCCGGCTATGGGTATTCTTGGGCCTCGTCCCAATTCACCCGAATTTGAGAGACAAAAGATAGAGAGGAGTAAGGGAGCGACCGGTGACAACTCTCGAGTGGAAAAAGGAGAGGTTGTGTTGAGTGATGTGAGTAGGTTGTCACCACCCGAATCTACACCCGACCTTGGAAAAAAATGAGGGAAAATAAAGAGGGAAAAAAAAATTGAGAGTGAGGACACCCCTTATTCTAACCTTAACCCTTTATCTTTTTCTTCTATGTGTTTGAGTTCTTGTGTAGGAATTCTTGGAGGCAAACCAATGGAGCCTCAACCATGTTCCAAGATGGAAAGACAAGGTGAAGGAGATGCCAAATGTGAGCTACAAGGTGGAGACATTCATGACACTTCGAAGGTATGTGTTAGTTCTTCCTCCCTTGAGCATGATACTTCCTTGTCTTGTGACATTGTTTGAGAAAACTCTAGGCTAGTTGATGATATGTATGATTACAATGTGTTTGCAACTAGTGTAGGGTCATTGGGTCAACTTGTGTGTGAAAATGAACCACTAGTTGAGAGGATTGAAAAGCCACATCATGATGTGAGCTCGGTTTTCATTGAACCTCTCTTTAGTGAAGATGTTGCAGTTGACCTTGTTTGTGAACCTTGTTATGACACCCCACCCAAATTTGATAAAGGTAAAGATGAATTGCATGATAATCTTATTCTTCCCTTTGAATGCTTAATTGATAATGGTGGCATCTTGTGTCGTAGTGAGGAGAGTTGTAACCTTGAGGGGTCTCTTGAGAATGAGATCGATCGACTTGTGTTCGGTGACTCCTCAAGTGTCGATGTTGTCTCTAGTTTGAGAACTTCACCTTTGCTTGCTAATGAACTTGAGAAGTGTGCCTATACTAATCCTTTGTATGAGCGCAACTTCAATGAAAATGGTGAATTGTATCAAGCTAGAGTAGAGTGTGAGTTTGGACCTCCATGGATTGGAATGCCTAACTCTATGGATAATTCGTTGTTTGAGACCTCCCTTGGGAGTTTGTCTAGTGACGAGGGTTATCTTGGGGGAGTATTGGGGGGTGAGGAGGTACCTCTTGGTGTGTGTAGGAGTGCTTCTAAGAAGGGGAGCGGAGTAGTCGATGTTAGTTGTGCATTGAACTATTTTACTTACTCCATCCCATATGTTGAGCACACCTTGAGTGTCGAGCATGCCAAAGCCGATGTGTCACATTGTGATAAACTTGATTTGGAGGCTTGGTGTGTTGATGGTAAGCTTAGGGGTCATAGGACATTGAATTGCTACATATTGCATGACTTTGATCTCTTTGCTTGTTTTGAAAATGAGTGCTTGTTCTTGTCAAGCCAAGACTATGTTGTCTCCTTTGGGGACGTAAGCTTTTTAATCGGTATTGATGCTTGGCTCTATCACAAGAGTGTGTTTTCCACACCACTTGCACTTTTTCTTGCTAAGCTAACCTACTTGCGAAGTAGGAAATTTTGGTTGTGCTCTGTTTTGATTGTAGGTTTTGATGGTTCGATTTCGAGGACGAAATACTTTCAAGAAGGGGAGGATGATGCGGGGCAAAATGGCTTAAACGAAAACCATCAAAAGCCAAGCTCGAGAGCACAACGGATACGAGTCAAGGCCTCCGGGAATGTCTTGGAAGATCATGCATTGGAGCGCCGAGGACGGAGAAAAACAGGGCAGGAAACTGGGCAGCCCAAAACAGGGCAAAACAGGGGAGCAAACTGGGAGC
Organism: Petunia x hybrida; assembly: GCA_037355625.1. NCBI lineage: Eukaryota > Viridiplantae > Streptophyta > Magnoliopsida > Solanales > Solanaceae > Petunia > Petunia x hybrida. The sequence continues at coordinate 2,986,452 of JBBBVM010000032.1, read as the reverse complement.
TCACTGCCTGCCGGAGGATGAATGGTCTTCTCGATCGCGACAATGACACACGCGATCGCGATGAGGACTGGATTGGTCTGCGCGATTGCGTTGCCTTCTGCGCGTTCGCGATGGGAATGCTGAAGATGCCAGTGACCTGCGCGATCGCGAGCTTCATCGCGCGATCGCGATGCTCGAGAGGATGTTCTGCGCGATCGCGAGCCTTCCTGGCGCGATCGCGATGAGGAAAGGATGATCAGCGAGGCAGAATCAGTTTCAGGGACATTTTTGTCCAATATCCAATGTAAATGTATATATAGCATATTAGCTCTTCATTTTCATTAGTTAGCCATTGTTTAGAAGATAGAATTGAGAGAGAACATTGAAGAGGCCGAGCCCTTCTTGTTTGAGTCCGAGGCTCGTGTATGTCTCGACTTGGAACCTATGGCGATCGACACCTAGTTGAGTCCATTGTAAGGTTCCAGTTTCACTTTCTCCCTTTTGGATTATTAATTCATGTCTTGAATTCATTAATCCGTTCTTTCTTCTCGTTTCTTGACTCCCCAATCCTTATTTCCCCGATATCATTGATATCACCTATCTAGTTATTTATCGCTTCCGCATATTTGTGTCGTTGTTTAGCTTCCGCGTATTTTGCCCCTTATCAAACCGATACCAATTGTGTTAGTACCTCGGTGGTTGATGAGCTAAGGCTACCTTGCTATGCTCTAGATTATCCTTATGATTACTACGGAGTGTGGGTTTACAAGCAAGCTCGGGTGTGCATATCGCATAGGGGATATTGGGGTTATGTATGGTGTCATGTGTACCCCATGCAACATTGTCATGTGTGGTTAGGTGAGTCATGGTTGCAAGGCAAGAAGGTGCGATATAGTAACGTGATCGATAGGTATTACTTCGGTAAGGGCCCATTGATTTATGACTTTGAGCCTCTTGGGGTAAAGATCAAATCATCTTCTAGTATACCTTCTAGGCCTATGCAAAAGGAAAAGGAGCAACAACCTCATCCTATGCTTGAAAGAGTGCAAACAAGAAGTACTATGATCACAAGCAATGGTGGGACTAGTACAAGAAAAGGGTTGACAATTGTCAACAAGGTGAACCCCAACCCACAAGCTCCAAAGCAAAGTGGTTCACCTACAAAGAAGAAAGAGACATCAAGTGATGAGTCTCTTAGTCCTAGATTCCGGGTTGATGTTAAAAGTCCACCTACTCCGGCTATGGGTATTCTTGGGCCTCGTCCCAACTCACCCGAATTTGAGAGACAAAAGATTGAGAGGAGTAAGGGAGTGACCGGTGACATTCCTCGAGTGGAAAAAGGAGAGGATATGATGAGTGATGTGAGTGGGATGTCACCACCCGAATCTACACCCGACCTTGAAATGAAAATGAGGGAGAAGATAGAGGAAAAAGAGAGTGAGGACACCCCTTATTCTAACCTTAACCCTTTATCTTTTTCTTCTACTTGCGTTAACTCTTATGTAGGTACTCTTGGAGGCCAATCAATGGAGCCTCAATCATGTTCCAAGATTGATGGACAAGGTGAAGAAAATCTTCAATGTGAGCTTCAAGGTGAAGAGACAATTCATGACACTTCAAGTGCATTGAGTGAGAAAAATGGACACTCAAAGGTATGTGAAAGTTCTTCTCTTGAACATGTTACTTCTTTGTCTCATGATAGTGTTTGTGAAAACTCAACACTAGTTGATGATGTGTATGATTACAATGTGTTTGCAACTAGTGAAGAGTCGAATGGTCAACTTGTGTGTGAATGTGAACCACTAGTTGAGAGGGATGATAAGCCACACCATGATGTGAGCTCGATTTTCATTGAACCTCTCTCTAGTGAAGGTTGTGTAGTTGACCTCATTTGTGACCCTTGTTATGACACACCACCTATATTTGATAGAGGGGAAGATGAGTTGCATGAGTATCCCATCCTTTCCCTTGATGAATTGCTTGATAATGGTGTGGGCCTATGTGTTGTAGTGAGGATGGTTGTGACCTTGAGGAGTCTCTCGAGTGTGAGATGGATCGATTTGTTTTCGATGACTCCTCCGGTGTGGGTAAAGAACCTTGTCTTGATACCATGCTTTTATGTGACCATGAATTTGAGGTGCATGCTTTTACATTTCCATTATGTGAAGATAATCTCATTTGTGGTAGCGAATTGTATCGGACTAAGATTGATGGTAAAGTAGAACCTCCATGGTATGTAAAGATAGACTCTAAGGATGATCCATTGTTTGGAACTCCAAGTAGGATGAATGGTCTTGATATTGGTTGTGTTGAACCATCTTCTAGTAGTCCTAGCCTTCATTGTGTGGACTATAATGATGAAGGGCCAATTTTGGAGACTTTCCTTTGGAATTTCCCTAGTGAGGGAGATTGTCTTAGAGATGGATTTGGAGGTGAGGAAGCCACTCTTGATGCGTGTAAGAGTGCTTCCAAGAAGGGGAGTGGAGTATTTGATATTAGTTGCCAATTGAACTATTTTGTTTACTCCACCCCACATGTTCATTACACCTTGGGTGTTGGGCATGCCAAAGCCAATGAGTCACATTGTGATAGTAATGCATTGAAGGCTTGGTGTGTTAACCATAAGCTTGGGGATCATAGGAATTTTGATGGCTTGACTTTGCATATTCTCTACCCTATTGATCTCTTTGATGAATCATGTATCGAGTGCACCTATTGGGGAAGCCAAGTACTTGTTGTTTTCTTTGGAAACATGCGCTTTATTATTGGTATTGATACTTGGTTATACCATAAGAGTGTGTTTTCCACACTACTTGCACTAACCTACTCTTGTAGTAGGATATTTGGCTTGTTCTTGTCTTTGATTGTAGGTCTTGATGGTTTGATTTCGAGGACGAAATCCTTTCAAGAAGGGGAGGATGATAAGCCTCAAATCGAGCTTAGAGTACTTACTATCAAGAGCCGGGATTGGAGGATGCTAAGGACTAGAGGTCAAGAGTGTTGGAGGTGGATTGAAGCCGTTCCGGGAAGATCCAAGCTGAGGCGCCCCGCCCAGACAAACCAGGCGCTCCGCCCTGGAAAGCTAGCTGTCAGGCGCCCCTCCCAGCCTTGGGGCGCTTCGCCCAAAACACTGCAAAGTGGGGCGCTCCGCCCACTATCCAGGCGCCCCGCCTAGGCCTCCCCACTGCACATTTTGTGAGGCGCTCCGCCTAAGCTTGGGCGCTCCGCCCGATATGCTGAGTTGCGGGATTATTAAGTGTGTTAAGACTATTTTGACCCTATTAAGACTGCTGAAGAAAGGACTGTTACCCATTGTGTTGGTTATTCGATGGTTCACACTTACCCTTTTACTCTCCGCCTCAACAAGCACGTATATTTAGTTGTTGAGGAAGTATTCCGTCAATCTGATATCTGTTTAGGCTAAGTTGGCCTCCCTGTCTGGCATCTGGTCGCCGTCCTTGACCATTTCGTTGCTCATGCGAACCTGGAATTCACTTTCTTGCATCTTCATGCCTTCTACTCTCCTCATCTTTATAAGGCTAGTATGTTGAACTATAAGAGACGAGAGATGAAGGGTATCGTCTCCAACAGTGAATATTTTAAGGATCGCAGCTGGTTCCACCGGCACGTAGCAGTGCATACTCCAAGCATAGTCTCATCCTACCCCTTTCCTGAGGTCTTCAATAGGAAACGTAAGTCTCCATACCTTGATTCTGTATACTTTGATTACCATCTTCTGTGTTAATCTCCGTTGTTTTAGTGAACTCTATGATCGCTCTCCTGATTTCTCACGATGCTTTGGCTGCATGGGTCACTACAATTTTCACCAAAAATCCTTTCAAGACGATGAATTTGTAGCCCTAGTCAATATGAATGTTGGCAGGCGATGGATCATGGTATGTCATTCCCCTTTCACTTCCGCAAATCTCATTTCTTATCTACACCTGATATTTTGTCTTCTTTTAGGCTTTTCCCGCCACCAAATGCCTGATGTGAAGAAAATTCCATTTGCTGCTCCATATATTGCTCCCTTTCCCAATGTGTCGGCCTCTGCTAATAGGGCCGTAGAGAGAGCAAGCAGTTCCCGCTTTTTAAAAATAAAAAGACCCAATAAGCCGGAGAGTTTTATTGCTAGCAAACCCCTGATAATCTCTAACACTGAAGAAGTCCCCCGAGTGCCCGAGTCCGAAAATGTTAACCCTTCCGTTGCTGCTGTTGTCATTCCAGAGTTCGGCCCTTCTGTGCACAAGCGCATGCACTTTATTGATGAAGGCCTCAACGTTGAGGAGGAGGACGAAGTTGAGGACGAGGTTGTCATCTCTGCTGCCCACTTCGAGGCTTCGGCTACAGTTAGTTTAACCCGCTCACCCATCCTTTTATGCTGCTACTTCATGCGTTATATTAACTGCTTGTTATTGAATACCAAAAGATCTTAAAGTTGCACTCCCATCCTCTGAATCAACTGATTCTACCTTCCTGCATCGTCCTAGTAAAGAGGTCGTTGGAGCGGGCGTTGCCACTGAAGATCCCATTGGTGGGTCCTGTGAGGTTGTCATCCCCGTCGAGGCAGGACTTAACCTGTTTCAGAACCTTGATGCTGCGACTGATCATACTGTTGAACTGGTCGAGCCGTTAGAGCAGTGTTATCTCTCGGCTACAAGCACTATGACCTGTCGAACCTCTACTTTCTTCTGAATATGTTCATGATACTTATTCAGAGGCTGATGACTTGTCACGAGATTATTCATCATGGAAGTGTTAATGAGCGTTTATGGGAGGAGAATGATCATCTTCGGGGCTAAGTTTCCAGTTTGCAGCCACAGTAAGCAGCTGGAGGAAGAAGTCCTAGCTACACGTAATGCTCATCGTCTTTTGCAGATGCGGGCTTATTAACTTGATACTGCTATGAATGCTGAGATCTATAAGCATAAGGAGAGAGTGGCAGCACTTTCATTCAAACTATACGAAGACAAAGTTATAGGGTAAATGCAGCGGGCTCACGTGGTTCATCTGGAGGCAAGTGATGTTGCTCTGAGACAACATATTTTTGCAATAGAGGAAAGGGTTAAGTCCGCTGAGAGGGGAGCCTCTAAAGCTAAGAGTCTTTCTGCGCTCCTTCAAAATGAGAGTGATAAGCTGGGGGGACAGGGTCCAATCCATGGAGAAAGTCCGTGACAAGCTTTGTAACGATTCCCACCGACTGACTAAACACATGAGCGCCTTGCGAACCAGACATGTGGCTGAGGTAGACTGTGCGAACTTGGCTGCTACGCTTGCCACTATCCACAGGATCCATGAGAGCCCTGATCTGGACCTGCCTGCAAAGATCGTGAACATGATCAGGCTAGTGGCACAAGTTGATACTTAGTTGGGGTCTGACCTTAAGGATGGTTCTGAGAGAGATTGGGTCAAAAGACCCTCTCAAGTCTTTATTTAACAAAAGGGGACGCGCGTGGAGCGTAACAAATCACGCGCGTTTAAATTTAAAACAGGGGCCACATTAGAAACAATAAAACTTCCGGGCCTTCATTAAAAATTTTTGGGACTGAATTAACAATCTCCAAAACTTTTAATCAAAAGGTGGGAAACGAGTAGACATTAGCAATCATTTCAAACATCGAACCCCAAAATCTTCTCTTACAAACTTCTCAAGTCGTCTTCTAAAGTCTTCTACGCAACCTTCTGAACATCATCGTCGTCGACCATCTACATTTCGCCGATGACATCTAAAGGTAAATTTGAACAATATTGACGTTTTTCAAGTGAATCGGGGTTTATTTTTTTCTATTTTGCTAAAAACTATAGTTTTAACGCCTTTTTACTGGTATTGGAATGAATTTCTCATAAAAATCTTTATTTCTGTTGATTTTTTCATCAAATAGTGCTATGTTCTTGTACAAATAGTGAAGCTTTTGCATGTTTATGTTATATTACCATGTTAAGACCATACTCCTTCGCAATGTCAAACATCGTGAGACAGTGTTCTAAACGTGTAATGTCATGGGTGGCCTCTCAGTCGTGCCCCATGACTCCTTGGGCGCGCCTCGTGGTGCCCTGGAAAGCCTAAAGATGCCTAGTGCCATGGTTGTGGCCGCGCCAAGATTATATGCGCCTCTGTGTATGCTGCCCCACCGGTTGAGCGTGCCGGCGTGCAGCAAGCTGACAGCGCCCTCAAAGCCTACCCGCAGCCAGCGCCCGCGCGCCCCGCACTTGAATGCGCCAACGCCATGCGACCTGCGCATGCGCGCTATAATGCTGCTTATCCGGCACTAGAGTGCGCGTATGTCATGCGACCAACGCATGCACACCTCAACACAGAGTGCCCCGCGCCTGCGCGTGCTAAAGCCTTGCGCCCTGTGCGCAAGCCATGAAGACGCAAACAAGCATGCGGCCCCTCAAAGTGCCGCACATCATGTAAATATAGTTAGGTTTATCTTTCTGTATTTTTCTAGTATGATTGTTTAGCCCCTCAATGTCTACTGCTATGACATGGGTTTATTTTTTAAGAACATATATAAGGGGGGTATAAGGATTCGAACAAACTGTAAGCTGCTTTCGTATTTCTGCTCTAGTGTCTCGCCCCCTCGACACCACGTTTGCTTTCTTGTAATCGGTTGGCTTTTGATTGATAGAAGCAAGTGCAACGACTTTCATTTTCAATTTCTCTTTTTATACACACTGTGATTGATATCGGTTTTCCCGCACGGCACTGACGCTCTAGTCTAGCGTGCGGAGGGGACTACTGGCCAGCGTACGTTGCCCTTCTAAGCAATCTCAAGAAGGCGCCCCGTAACAGTTGGTATCAGAGCATAGGCTCGACAACGGACAAAGAAAAAGGTTGACAGACAATACGGAACATGGCTGGTGGATAAAAAATGAATGGTGAAAGGGTTGGTGCGCTCGAAGAAGCGTTCGAGGCACTAAAAGAGATCGTAGGGACGGTCCCGAATCTCAAAACTAGTCTTGAGGAGAGATTGGATGATCTTAGCCGTCTTGTGCATTGGAGTGAGACATCGCTCACATTAGCCAAGACATTGAGAATGACTACGTTGAGCTTGCTCTGGTCAAGAATAAGCTCGATGCGAGCGAGGAAAGGAATGATACTATACAACAACAATTGGATGAGAATGCAGCATCGCATGCAGCGTTGCAAAACACTGTGAACAACTTGATGGCTCAAGTCATGCAAGGCCTTCTCAGAGGAGGAGGAGGAGGAGGAAACGGATGTGGGGATGCAATGAATTTTGCTCCCAAACAAAAGATGAATTTCCCAGAGCCGAAGCATTACAATGGTGCTCGAAGTGCTAAAGAAGTCGAGAATTTCTTGTTCGACATGGAACAATATTTTAAGGCAGTTGGCAGGCTAGATGATGATAAGAAAATCACAGCTACGGTCATGTACCTTGAGGGTGACGCCAAACTATGGTGGCGTGGGAAAGTTAAGGCCGCGGAGAATGGTGAACCAGAACTGGCAACATGGGATGAGTTGAAAGTGGCTATCCGTGGACAGTTCTTTCCAAAAAATGTCGAGTACAGTACTTGACAAAAGCTCAGGGAGTTAAGGCAGATGAGGTCTATGCGGGAATATGTTTGTGAATTCACAGCCCTATTGCTAAGCATTCGAGACATGGTTGAGAAGGATAAGCTCTTTACCTTCATGGAGGGACTTAAACCTTACGCTCGTGTCGAGTTACAAAGGCAAAAGGTGGACTCATTGGCAAGGGCTATTCAGGCTGCTGAGTCCATTGCGGACTATCAAGTGGATACTCGAAAAGATAGGCAGCAGACGACTCCACGTTCTGCTGGTGGTAACAACTACAAAGGGGGCCAATCCAATAAAAGTGGTCCTAGCAAAGGTGGGGGAGAGCGGAGTAATAATTATTCCAAGACCTCTTCCTCGAGCAGTTTCAATACGGTAGTTCAAAACAAAGGAAAGGGAGCCACCTTTGTTCCTAAAGGTGGATGTTTCGAATGTAGGGGTCCTCACAGGGTTGCTGATTGCCCTGAAAAGAGGAAGCTGAATGCCCATGAAACTCTTGGTAAAGAAGAAGCAGACGAAGAGGATGAGGATGACTGCGAGGCTCTGATTGGTCCGTTCTCGCACACGTTCTATTCTATCTCTCAAGAAGTGGGTGAATCAAGTACTGCAGGTCTTTGGTTGAAGAGTGAAGTTGATCATGCTGGTCAGAAGAATAATTCTGAAGCCGATGCCAAACTTCGGGTTGGAAAAAGTAAGGGACTTATGCACATCGACGTTCGGGTTAATGGAAAACAAGTTCGTGCATGATAGACACAGGTGCTACTCATAATTATTTGGCTGCTACAGAGGTGGAGCGGGTAGGACTCGTCGTGGAGAAGGGTCGTGGTCGAGTGAAGGCTATTAACTCTCCAGCTCAACCTGTTGGAGGTGTGGCGAAGGGAGTCCCAATCAAGCTGGGCCCCTATGAAGGGAAGGCTACGTTATCTGTAGTCACGATGGATGATTTCAAATAGATTCTTGGTTTGGAATTTTTGGGGGAAACTCAGACCGCAGTCGTGCCGCATGGCGATGCCCTACTTATCATAGGGGCAAAACCATGCACGGTTTCAACTTTGTCTGGGAAGTTGAACGAGAGGAGCATCTCGGCTATGCAACTGAAGTAGGGTGTCATGAGACAAAAACCAACGTTCTTGGCTACCTTATGCTTGGACGAGATTGAGCGGGCATCTGGCCCTATTCCTTCAACAGTGAAGGATATGTTGGTGGACTTTGAAGACGTGATGCCACCAGAAATGCCTAGGTGACTGCCGCCTAAGCGAGATGTGGATCATCAGATTGAACTGGTGTCGGGTGCAAGGCCTCCTGCCCGTGCGCCGTATCGAATGTCACCACCCGAACTCACCGAGCTTCGGAGACAATTGACGGAAATGCTGGATGCTGGAATTATTGTGCCCTCTAAGTCCCTTTATGGGTCGCCTGTGCTATTTCAAAAGAAGCACGACGGCTCCTTAAGGCTCTGTGTGGACTATAGAGCGTTGAATAAAATTACTGTGAAGAACAAATATCCTATTCCCTTGATGGCGGACTTATTTGACAGGCTGGGTGGTGCTAAGATATTCACAAAAATAGACTTGAGATCAGGCTATTGGCAGGTGCGTGTCGCTGAAGGAGATGAGCACAAAACAACCTGTGTCACAAGATATGGATCTTTTGATTTCCTAGTTATGCCGTTGGGCCTAACTAACGCTCCAGCAACATTTTGTACATTGATGAATCAAGTCTTCCGGGAGTTTATAGATGAATTTGTGGTTGTCTATCTGGATGACATTGTGATTTATAGAAAAAACATGGAGGATCATATGATGTATTTGAAGAAGGTCTTGACAAGACTAAGGGAGCACGAGCTATATGCCAAGCCGTCGAAATGCGCTTTTTCCCAAAAGCAGATCGATTTCCTTGGGCATATAGTGAGAGAGGGACGAATCAAGATGGATGGCAGGAAAATTCAGGCCATTGTTGATTGGCAACCACCAACATATACTCATGCCCTAAGATCTTTCTTGGGCCTATGTAATTTCTATCGGCGGTTTGTGAAGGATTATTCTCTTATCGTTGTGCCCCTGACAGAACATTTGAAGAAGGCCACGCCATAGGAGTGGTGTCCAACGCGTGAGAAGGCCTTTGCTACATTGAAGAGGGCTATGTCAAGCAGCCTGGTTTTGGCCCTTCCTGATATGGCCAAGCCGTTTGAAGTACAGACTAATGCCTCAGAATTCGTGCTTGGTGAAGTTTTGATGCAAGAGGGGCACCCGGTTGCTTATGAGAGCTAGAAACCTAAGGATGCGGAGCGGCGTTATGCAGCCCATGAAAAAGAGTTGTTAGTTGTGGTCCATTGTTTGCGCTTATGGCGCCATTACTTATTGGGATCACCCTTTGTTGTCACGACAGACAACACTGCTATCAGTTATTTTATGACACAGCCAAAACTGAACGGGAGACAAGCGAGATGGCAAGAGCTTCTTGCTGAGTTTATTTCCACTTGGAATATAAGAGTGGGAAGTTAAACCAAGTTGCTGATGTAAGTCGGAGGTCCAACTCAAGGGCCGACCCACATGGTCTGATCCGATGCTCGAGCACCTATTGAACTCGACATGGAATATGTAAATGTACAGAGACAGTATGCAGAAAACGTGTGTGTGTGTGTGTATATATATATATATATATATATATAAAGGAGAACCCATTAAACAAAAAGCCCTACAGGTGCTTTGGTTGAGCAATGGATGCTTGAGCTTGGGTGCTCACAACCTCAGGCTCTTGGGTTCGAAACCTAGCAGCAACAATCTTTTTTTCTAACAAGAGAGTGTACTTGTGGACCTTCTTAATTGAAGCTAGCATTAATTTGTGAGCATAATATTGCTAAAATTTCGCCCAAATAGTACTATTTACTACTTTTATTTTTCTACTTTATTTATTATGTGTAAATATATAAACAAAATCTGCCTTTAAAAAAAAGAAACCTAAATCCTTTTGAATACAAAAACACACGTTTCACAAGGTAGCAAATTTTTTATTAAGAGAAGTGAGCACCCACGACCTTCAAATCCTGGATCCGCCATTGGGCCGACTTAGCCGCGGTGTGTGTGCTCGCCGCCCTAAGGGGAAGCGAGGTAACCACCAATATTAAGGATCAAATCAAGGATCTTCTTGTTCGTGATCCTGCTGCCCAAGATTTGATCAGCCTTGTGGAGAAATGGAAGACGCGTCAGTTCTATATGGATGATGGTTTTCTCAAGACAAAAGAGAATCAGATATATGTGCCCAAGGGAGGTGATTTTCCAAAGACCCTATTGAAAGAATGCCATGATACCCTCTGGGCCGGCCATCCTGGAATGGATAGGACCTTAGCACTGCTTCAACGCGCGTACTATTGGCCCCAGATGGCAGATGATGTAGATCAATATGTGCGAACCTGTTTGGTTTTTCAGAAAGACTAGCCAGATCGTTTTATGCAAGAGGGACTATTGCAGCCGCTACCTGTCCCAAAAAGGCCTTGGGAAAGCGTCTCTCTGGATTTTATCACCGGATTGCCCAAGATCGGAGATTTAACCACTATTCTAGTAGTGGTTGATCGGTTTTCTAAATACACAACTTTTATAGCAGCCCCAAAATATATAGCAGCAGAAGAGACGGCCAGGCTCTTCTTTGCTCATGTGGTGAAGTATTGGGGTCTGCCTAGAGAAATTGTTAGTGATCGCGACTCGCGATTCACTAGTAACTTTTGGACCGAGCTCTTCAACTGTCTCGGGTCTAAGTTAAGCCACAACTCCAGCTTTCATCCACAATCTGATGGCCAGACGGAGCGGTTTAACGGGATGCTTGAAGAATATCTCAGGCACTTTGTGACTTGGTCGCAAAATAATTGGGTGTAGCTACTGGATTCTGCCCAATTGTGTATCAATGCCCAAAAATGCTCAAGTACCAACAGGAGCGCTTTTGAAATTATCATGGGACAACAACCTTTTCTCCCGCATACTGTTGATGCACCAAATGTGTCAAAGTCTCCTCGAGCTGCGAGTTTCTCAAGAGAGTGGAAGAGAAATCTAGAAATAGTGCAGAGCTATCTTGAAAAAGAACAAAAGAGAATGAAAAGTATGCAGATCAAAACCGGCTTTTGCAGAAATACATTGGACCTCTGTCCATTGTGAAATGTGTTGGAAAAGTTGCCTATCGAGTTGAATTGGAAGATCCATCCCGTTTTTCATGTCAGCCTGCTAAAGACTTTCCAAGAAGACAAGGATGATACTTCCAGAAGCCAGCTCACAATGCCGAGCATCAGGAAGACCAAGTGGTCAGGGAAAAAAGTAGCAGAAGCTATCCTAGATGACCGTGTTATTCATGCCTCAAGAAAACATAACCAGGAATTTTTGGTGAAATGGAGCGGATGTGATGCAGAGAAGAACACCTGGGAGAGGGGAACAGACCTCAAAGCCTTCAAGGACCTGATAGTTGATTATCTTGCAAGGAAGGCACCGAGGACGTCGCCAACTCAGGTGTGGGAGAATGTCATGGACGTCCTCTCAATCGTGCCCCATGACTCCTTGGGCGCGTCCCGTGGTGCCCTTGCAAGCCTAAAGACGCCTAGTGCCATGGTTTTGGCCGTCCAAGATCTACATGCGGATCTGCGTATATAGCCCCACCGGTTGAGCGCACCCGCACGCAGCAAGCTGACAGCGCCCTCAAAGCCTGCCCGCAGCCAGCGCCCGCGTGCCCAGCACTTGAGTGCGCCAACACCATGCGACCTGCACATGCGCGCCACAATGCTGCCTATCCCGCACTAGAGTACTGCCTATGCCATGCAACGACCACATGCACACCTCAACACATATTGCCACGCACCTGTGGGCGCCAAAGCCTTGCGCCCTGTGTGCAAGCCATGAAGATGCAGACAAGCATGCGGCCCCTCAAAGTGCCGCACATCATGTAAATATAGTTAGGTTTATCTTTCTGTATTTTCTAGTATGATTGTCTAGCCCCTCAGTGTCTGCTGCTGTGACATGGGTTTATTTTTTTAGAACATATACATGGGGTATAAGGATTCGAACAAACTGTAAGCTGCTTTCATATTTCTGCTCTGGTGTCTCGTCCCTTTGACACCACGTTGGCTTTCTTGTAATCGGTTGGCTTTTGATTAATACAAGCAAGTACAATGACTTTCATTTTCAATTGCTCTTCTTATACACACTGTGATTGACATCGGTTTTCCTGCACGGCACTGACGCTCTAGTCTAGCGTGCGGAGGGGACCACTGGCCAGCGTACGTTGCCCTTCTAAGCAAACTCAAGAAGGCGCCGCGTAATAGATAGGATGTTTGAAGATGCTGATGCATTTTAAATGATTTTTGTTAAAATAAATTAGGGTTTTATAAAATAAATATGCTAAAGGTTGAAAAAATATTGTACAAATAGTCAAGATTTTGCATGCTTATGTTTGTGCTTGCATGTTTAAAGTTCTGGAACATTTGAGATAGTGTTTCGAACGTGTGAGAGGATGATAATATTTAATGGTGACTTTACTTGAATTAAATTTTCTGTTTAAAAAATTAGGGTTTGATAAAACATATGTATATTATATTTCACACATCCATATTGCATGTTTGAACATCTTTAATTGATGAATATACTTGTGATTTGCAGCTACAATGGTTTTGACGCGTGGAATGATTTCTTGTTCTCCAATTAAGAGGAAGGAGACTACTCCTCCTCCTAGTAAACAGCCTCCTAGGAAGAGGAAAATTATATTGGAGGACGAAGAGGAAGAGTCCCTAGACTATGATGTAAATATAGGGCCACAAGAAGCTGTGAGGGGGCTAGATGATGGTAATTTATCAGAGGAAATAGAAGCACTATTTCGTGATGATGAGTGGGATGAAGAGGAAAATAAAAAAGAGTGCCTTTTAAATATGGAAGAAGAAGAGGAGGTGGGAAGGCTTGTAAATAATCTTGCTGGAGAATTTGCAGGAGTTGCAAATGTTCAAGAAGTAGATAGTATAGAAGAAGTTATGGAGGTTGTAGATGTTTAACCTGGTGAAGGAGGTAGGGATGGTAGAGAAGAAGAAGAGGTTGAGAGAAGCGAAAGAGAAGGTCGAAGCAAGTTTGTAGACAATGTGGGAGCTGATTTGGCAAAGCCACCAAGAGAGGTATAGTTGTTGTCTAGAACATACATGAAGTTATTCTTCACTTTACATTATGATGTTCAATATTTTGTTATGTGATATGAGAACATTCGCTTACATGATCAGAACATCTTTAAAAAGTTGAAAGTATTTTTTTGTAGTTCCTTGGAACATCTCAAGGGATGTTTTATGCATCTGATATTATGTTCTTGCTACTGTGGTGATTCCTTAAACTAACAAATTTCAAAACATTGTGCAGCTTGAGTACGTTACCAGTGTCATTCCACCAATGGTGCTGAAGACTTACTTGGATGATCATGAGCATTTTCAATCGAGCATTTTCAATCCAAGATAACTGTTCCTTCGTCGCTTATTGGACGAATGCGTAATTTCAGGATTGTGTTGCGTACTAGTGGTTTGTATAACAAGTTCAAAAATAGTATCTTTGGCCGTTTCTTGGACTTTCTGGAGGAGGCATCATTTCCAACTAGGTTGGTGCACAATATTCTGTTAAGAAGAGTTTTGTGCAATAAAGAAAAAACAAAGCTTGGTTCAATTTCAATGGAGTGCCTATTCGTTTTGGTCTCCAAGAGTTTGCTTTAATGATGAAGATGAGATTCCATGCCTATCCAAGTGTCCAATGGGAGGCTATGATAAGGATCAATACGACAAAACAAAGAACGATAGGAGAGCGAGACACTACTCGAACTCCCTTCGAAGTAACCCCGGGGAACTTGTCCCGAGATACCCTCGAATCGGCGTATAGAAGGACCTACACTATGCAACCACCCTCGAGTCGCACCCGGGACTCGCAAGTAGAATGATCGGGTTTTCGGTTCAAGACTCAACTGGGTTCCACTAGTGAATTCAAGCAACCAATGAAAGGGTTTCTTCAATAAAGAGATATACTCTATTCATCATTCATAAGATTCAAAGGTAAGCTAAGGTTTGAAGAGGTTATGTGAAGTATTTATAGACTTCACTTACACATAATGAAAGCTCTAAAATACCCCTAAAGTGGGTTAAAACAATAAAGGCCACGTAGGACTATAGTTGTCAAAACATAGCATAAAAACTAGGAATCCCGCCCAACCCACTTGGAGTAGGCGCCCAGCCCCCTTGGAGTAGGCGGTCTGCCCACCTTGCAGAGGCGGTCCGCCTGGTCACTTTCCAGAGAGTTGATAAAAAGTAGGCGGATTGCCTAGTTGAGTAGGCAGTCTGCCCGTTCCTGTAGCTTCTTGATTTGCTTCCAAACGTGCCCCGGATGCCTTTTCATGTGGCCTAAGTGATCCACCATCCATGGCACTCAAAAGCATGATCTTCAAGCTACTCTCGGGGCCTTCATCCATGTCCCTCCAAGTCAAGTGAAGATGGTTGTCTTGAATCAACTTGGCTTGACTCCTAGTGAACGGACTTGAGGTATGCCCCGCATCATCCTCCCCTTCTTGGGAAGGTTTCATCCTCGAAACCATGGCTTCCTCCTCTCCGGCATCATCATCCCCTACATCAAAAGGGGTCAAGTCAGTCACATTGAAAGTATTTGACACATTGTACTTACCGGGTAGATCAATCACATAGGCATTGTTGTTGATCTTGGAAAGCACTTGAAAAGGTCCATCTCCAAGGGGTGCCAACTTCCCTTTCCTAAAGTTTGGGAACCTTTCTTTACGGAAGTGCACCCACACCCAATCTCCCTTTTTGAGCTCAAGCTTCTTCCTTCCCTTGTTCTTCTTGGAAGCAACCTTTGCATAGGCTTCCTCCAAGTTCTTCTTGGCTTTAGCATGAAGTTCAATCATAGCCTTTGCTCGGCTTTTTCCTTCAAAATTAGCAATCATTTCCCTTGGCAAAGGGGTTAGATCAAGGGGAATCAAGGGATTAAAACCATACACACATTCAAATGGAGTCATGCCAATCAAGCTATGCAAAGTGCGATTGTAGGCAAACTCCATAAGAGGTAATTTATCCACCCACGTCTCGGCCTTACCTCGGGTCATGGCCCTTAGAAGAGCACCCAAAGTCTGGTTTACCACCTCGGTTTGCCCATTCGTTTGTGGGTGGTGGGACGTAGAAAAAAAGAGCTTGGTGCCAAGGGCACCCCACAAACTCCTCCAAAAGTGGCTTAGGAACTTGGTGTCCCTATCACTTACAATGGTTTGAGGCACACCATGCAACTTTAAGACATTGTCAATGAACAAAGAGGCAACATGTTGTGCGTCATCACACTTCTTACAAGGAATGAAGTGAGCCATTTTGGAGAACCTATCCACGACAACATAAATGCTATCATGGCCCCCCCCCAGACCGTGGCAAGCCCATCACAAAATCCATTGATATATCAATCCACAGACTAGTAGGCACGGGGAGAGGAGTGTACAAACCATGGGGGTTAGCTTTAGATTTCGCATGCTTGCACTCAACGCAATTTTTGCAAAGCTTTTCAACTTGAACCCCCATCTTTGGCCAATGGAATTGCTCCATGAGAATGGCCAAGGTCTTGTTTCTCCCAAAGTGTCCCATCAAGACCCCACAATGAGCTTCACGAATCAATAATTCCCTCCAAGAGGACTCGGGAACACACACTTTACCATTTTTAAAGATATATCCATTAACCCATTGGTATTTTTCAACCCTTTCTCCCTTTTCAAGAGCTTCGTGAATGCTCTTTAACTTAGGGTCATGAGCATACATCAATTTAATGCTCTCAAAACCCATGAGCTTGGAGGCTAGGGTGGTGGCTAGAGCAAACTTTCGAGAAAGTGCATCCGCCACAACATTGTCTTTCCCTTTCTTGTATTCGATAACATAGGGAAAAGACTCAATGAACTCTACCCACTTGGCATGACGCTTGTTCAATTTCTCTTGGCCTCTAAGATGCTTGAGTGACTCATGGTCACTCTTGATCACGAATTCTCTAGGCCAAAGGTAGTGTTGCCAATGAGCAAGAGCTCTCACCCAGGCGTACATCTCTTTGTCATACGTAGAGTAGTTCAAAGATGCACCCTTCAATTTCTCACTAAAGTAGGCGATGGGTTTGCCATCTTGCATTAAAAAACCACCAATTCCCACCCCCGAGGCATCACATTCAACCTCAAATGCCTTTCCGAAGTCGGGCAATTGCAATAGAGGGGCGGTACTCAACCTACTTTTCAATTCTTGGAAGGCCTTCTCTTGAGGCTCTCCCCAAACAAAAGGTTTGTCCTTCTTCACCAATTCGGTGAGTGGAGCGGCAATGGAGCTAAATTCTTTCACAAATCGTCTATAAAAACTAGCAAGACCATGAAAGCTCCTCACTTGAGTCACGGTAGTAGGAGTAGGCCAATCACGTATGGCCTCTACCTTAGACTCGTCCACTTCCACTCCTTGGGCACTCACAACCAACCCAAGAAAGACTACCTTCTCAACACCAAAGGCACACTTTTTAAAATTAGCATAGAGCTTTTTGGCTCTCAACACTTCAAGCACTTGCCTAAGGTGATCAACATGGTCGTCTATTGATTTACTATAGGTCAATATATCATCAAAGTAGACGACCACAAACTTGTTGATGAATGGCTTTAGAACATGGTTCATTAGCCTCATGAAGGTACTAGGTGCATTGGAGAGCCCAAAGGGCATCACCAACCATTCATAGAGACCAAATTTGGTCTCGAATGCGGTTTTCCACTCATCTCCGGGTTTCATCCGGATTTGATGGTAGCCGGACCTAAGGTCTATTTTGCTAAAAACGCATGAGCCACTTAATTCATCTAACATATCATCAAGTCGGGGAATGGGATGACGGTACTTTACCGTTATTTTGTTCACGGCCCGACAATCAACACACATCCTCCAAGTGCCATCCTTTTTTGGAACAAGGATCACGGGTACGGCACAAGGACTCAAGCTTTCCCTCACCAAGCCTTTAGTGAGCAATTCATCAACTTGCTTTTACAATTCTCTTGTGTCCTCCGAATTGCTCCTATAAGCCGGCTTGTTTAGGATTTGAGATCCCGGGACAAAGTCGATTTGGTGCTCAATACCCCCTCAAAGGAGGTAATCCATCCGGCATCTCATCCGGGAACATGTCACCAAAATCCTTCAAAACATTCTCAAACACACTAGGCAAAGGGTTAGTAGAAAAATCAAGATCGGAGGTTAGAATCATACCTTTGTGCACTAGGCATATGAGAAGCTTGTTGCCATCATTTCCTCTTAGGACCTCGCCCGGTTGCATCATGGCACATATGCCACCGGTAGAAGTTGGTGGGATTGCCACCAAGCTTTTGGACAAAGGGCTAGTCTCAACAACCGACTTAGCCTTTGCGGCTTCTCTTAACTCCCGCATCCGTTTGTAATCATCGCTCACTTGTTTAGGAGTTAAGGGTTGGAGCACGAACTTTTTCCCCTCATGCGTCACCGTATAGGTGCTGGCATGGCCATTATGAACCACACGTCGATCAAATTTCCATGGCCTCCCAAAGAGAAGGTGGCATGCTTGCATAGGCACAACATCGAACATGTGTTCATCCACATAGTTCCCAATCTTGAACTTGATCAAACATTGTTTAACCACCTTCAACTCGCCACACTCACTAAGCCATTGTAGACGGTAAGGGTTTGGGTGTTTTAGGGTGGGTATTTTCAATTGGCAACTAATGTTTGGCTAATAACATTGGCACAATTCCCCGAGTCAATGATCCTAGAGCAAAGGAGACCCATGACTCGGCATTTGGAATGAAAAAGGTTCTCTCTTTGTAAGGTCTCAATATCCTCCACAAACATGGCTCCTAAACTCCTCCTTACAACAAGGAAGGCATGGGCATCATCATCTTCCTCCATGGAAACCTCCCCATCATCTCCCTCCTCATCACCCTCTACTCCCTCTTCTTCCTCGGGTTCACTATCTTGTTCATAGACCAAGTCACCCACAAGAACCATAGTTTTCCAGTTAGGGCAATCTTTGGAGAGATGGCCATAACCCTTACACTTAAAGTATTGAGTAGAAGCAGAGATTGGATTACTCAAGTGAGTTCTAGAGTTACCTCTCACGTGTTGTGTAGACCTCTCAAAAGGCTTCTTCACATCCTTGCTAGCACTTGTACCACTTGCCCTTGGGAATTTGGCATTCGTTGTAGGAGCTTTCCAATCCTTTGGCTTGTTCAATGGAGTAGTAGTACTACTCCTGTAACGAAGGGATTTCACCTCTTTGAGCCACTTCTCGGCTTCAACCGCATCTTCACATAGCTTGTAATGATCATTGTACTTGTGAAACTTCAAGAGTGAAGCTATGTCTCGGTTTAAGCCCCCTTTGAAACGGATCATGGCCGTCTCATTATCTTCCTCATCCAAGTCTAGAGTCATCCGGACTTGTTCAAACACATTGAAGTACTCCCCAACCGATTTGTAACCTTGCTTCAACTCATAGAGACGCTTTTGTTGTTCCACTCGGTATTGGTTAGTCAAGTACTTTTCATCCATCACACGGATCAACTCTTCCCAAGTAAGATTAATAACCATTCCCGTCCTCCTTCTATTCCTCTTCACCGACTCCCACCAAGTAGAAGCAAAGGATTCAAAGGAAGAGATAGCATACTTGGTCTTCTTCATTTCGGGCATATCATTGGTGTCAAATATACGCTCCATGGACAACTTCCAATCAAGGTACTCCGCTGGGTCACTACTTCCTTTGAAAGAAGGAATAGTGAGCTTCACACTATTAAGATTGTTGTTGTTGTCACGACCCCCTTGGAAAGGCTCCGATTGGCCTCCAAAGTGATCCCCATATCCACCAAGATCCCTCCTAGCGTTCCCTCCAAAGTGCCCATGGGGTGGCCCTCGACCTCGGCCTCGACCCCTATCCACATTCCGACCCCTAAATTGATAATGAGCATCATACCCATCATCACCATAATTATCCTCCTCCCTTTCTTGAGCTTGTGCAACTTGCTCAAGAGGTTGAACATTTTGGATTGGTTCGGGAAGTGGAGCATTCCTTTGGGGATTGCCCATAAGGTTTGGAATAGTCACTCGTTGGGTATTGCCCAACAATAGGTCAATTCGATCACGATCCTCCCTTACCCGTTGTTGGTGATGAAGCAACTCCGCAACTTGTTCCGGGGTAAAGGTCGGACTACTTGTGCCTTCTCCGGCATCAACTTGGGCACTCGGGGCCCCTTTCTCAACTTGAACACTCGGGGTCCCTTTCTCCGAATGGACATTAGAAGTCCCTTGCTCAATTAGGGAACTTGATGTCACCCTCTCAAGGCTTTCAATCCTCAAGTTCATGCTATCCAACTTGGCAAGGATAGTAGCAAGGGCACTCTTAGCAAAATCTTCTCCTTCGGTAGACATTGTACCTACACAAGAAACAAACGTTAGCAAAACAACCTCACTCACTCCCTCACAAGTGTTTCACTCGGATCACTCGTTTAGTGGTGGTGGCTATTTCACTCTTGCTTGAATCCAAAGCTTCACTAAGTTGAATAGTAAACCTCAACTTAATCACTCGACTCAAAAGCCAAATGCACTCCGGGTCTCTATTGGAACGATAAGCTCTTTAAGTGCGGACTTGAGCCAAATGAGACTACGAGTCTTCTTTGAATTCTAGTCTACGGTCTAGGCTTAAGTTTCCTAATAGCTTAGAAGGGCTAGCACAATTTAAGTAGGTAAAATTACTCAAAGAAGTACTAGCTAGATGCAATGCAATCAAAGAAACAAGAGATCCTACGAAAAACTACCCGAAACCACGCCTCCCAGAAGTAGGTACCCTACCTGTTTTCAGTAGGTGGTCCGCCTGAATTCTCTGCAGAGGAGAGTAGGCGGTCCGCCCTCTCTAGTAGGCGCCCCGCCTTGTGCAGTTTCCAGAGAGTTCAACAAAAAGAGGCAGTCCACCCTCATACTAGGCGCCCCGCCCATTGCAAGCTTCAGCACAGTTTCAAACACGATTTTCTTGGTTTTGCACCCAAAACTTCAACAATTCTCACGTTGTTTTAGCAATTCAAAGGTACCCCAATGTTGTTTCAATCACAAAGAACCAACCCCAACAACTTTTATCAAACCCCAAACAAAAACAACTAATCTACCATGTTCATCAATTTCAAGCTTAGGGTTTCAAGTTTTCAAATTTTCAAGGGGGTTTCAAATTTTCAATTCTTGTGTTTCAACTTCAAATTGGGTGCTTAGGGTACCAAAAGAACGGGTTTCCAATAAGGAACAAACCCCAATAAAAATCACACAACGGGTCTATCAAACCAAGAATCCATGATCATATTTTTTTGTGTTTTTTTATTCTTCTTTTTCTTCAATAACAAACAAGAACCTAATATCGAAACTAACCTTGGCACGAAGAATCAAGGGTCGGGGGTTTGTAGAAACAAAACCCGAGCCTTGCTCTGATACCAAGATGATAAGGATCAATACGACAAAACAAAGAACGATAGGAGAGCGAGACACTTCTCGAACTCCCTTCGAAGTAACCCCGGGGAACTTGTCCCGAGATACCCTCGAATCGGCGTCTAGAAGGACCTACACTATGCAACCACCCTCGAGTCGCACCCGGGACTCGCAAGTAGAATGATCGGGTTTTCGGTTCAAGACTCAACTGGGTTCCACTAGTGAATTCAAGCAACCAAGGAAAGGGTTTCTTCAATAAAGAGATATACTCTATTCATCATTCATAAGATTCAAAGGTAAGCTAAGGTTTGAAGAGGTTATGTGAAGTATTTATAGACTTCACTTACACATAATGAAAGCTCTAAAATACCCCTAAAGTGGGTTAAAACAATAAAGGCCACGTAGGGCTATAGTTGTCAAAACATAGCATAAAAACTAGGAATCCCGCAACCTCTCAGCAAACTAGGCGCCCGGCCTACTAGCACTAGGCGCCCAGCCTTGTTGGAGTAGGCGCTCAGCCTACTTGGAGTAGGCGCCCAACCCCCTTGGAGTAGGCGGTCCGCCCACCTTGCAGAGGCGGTCCGCCTGGTCACTTTCCAGAGAGTTGATAAAAAGTAGGCGGTCCGCCTAGTTGAGTAGGCGGTCCGCCCGTTGCTGTAGCTTCTTGATTTGCTTCCAAATGTGCCCCGGATGCCTCTTCAAGTGGCCTAGGTGATCCACCATCCATGGCACTCAAAAGCATGATCTTCAAGCTACTCTCGGGGCCTTCATCCATGTCCCTCCAAGTCAAGTGAAGATGGGTGTCTTGAATCAACTTGGCTTGACTCCTAGTGAACGGCCTTGAGGTATGCCCCGCATCAGGCTACGATGAAAGAGATGGACAGGGAGATGTGGGAGTATATTTCAACGGCATGGGAGGATGGGAAAGCAAGGGCAGTTACTGCTTCCCGGTTGCTGTGTTTGATAGAAAATGAGGAAGTTCCTGAACGGTACAAGTTTGGGCTTGCCATAGCTTAGTTTGTTCATTCAATATTGTGTGCCAAGGATAAAAAAACTGGCATTGAGGAATACCTGGTCTGCCTTGCATATCTTCTAAATAAATTTGTAAAGTATCCTTGGGGGCGGAAAAGCTTTGAGCTAACCATTGAGTACCTGATGAAGCCCATAGCTGATCATGCAACTGGCAAGGCTAAGGACGGGCCAAATTAAAATCTCTATGGTTTTCCTTGGGCTTTTGTGGGTTGGTTATTTGAAGCAATACCTTCGCTTCGTCCCAAGAATTTTCCCAAGGAGAGGACCATGTCAAGGATGTACAGGTGGATCACTGAAAAGAATGAGACTCCCGAAGGCTGTTTGAGAATGTTGCAAAGCCGGTAAGTACTTGACCTACAATTTTCTAAATGTTGGAACATCTGCAATGTCGTGAAAATCATTGATGTTAAGAACATCTTTTCAGATGTTCGATCACGACAGATATGATGTTCCATTTTTACTGATGTTAAATATCGAACAATAACAAGGATGTTCTGACCACTCTTTGTGATGTGAAAGTTTATTTCTCTTATACATTGTATTCTTAACAAATATTTATAGTATGTAGGTGGTGCACCCTTTCATTGACCCTATCGATGCAGAGCTGGAAGATGATATCTTTCATAATATTGATCCGTTTGTTGATGGGGGCGATGAGGTAATTGATGAGCTGTGATGTTGGAGGGGGCTAGCTCGATAGTTGGTGGTGATCGAGTGACAGTTTTTAGGAATTGCCCCAGGACCCCTCCAAGAGAGGTAATTGATGGTCCAAGAGAAGGACAAGTTAGTGAAGAATTTGGTAGTGGAGGAGTTGGTAGATGTGGAACACAAGTTGGTGATGAGATTGGTGGTAGGGCTGGTCGTTTACTAATGGTCTTTTTAATGGTAGGGGTTTGTTTGAAGTTGGAGAAAGCTCTAGGAGGAGAGAACCTGAGAATGTGCAGCTTAGTGTCTGCAGCTGCAAGTGCCATGACTGCCTTCAATGGCGATAGGGAGTGGATCAGAAGCTTGATGCGATCCAGATGTCCCTTGCTAATTGTGTAGCGTCGTCGTAAAAGAAGGAGAAGTAGCAGCAGCGACCAAAGAGGCATATTTTGTTGTCCATTATGCTCCAGGCAAAGAAGAACCGAGGAAAGAAAAAATTGACTTCAGCCAGAATGGCAAGGTTAGTAAAACATCCAATTAGGTGTGTTGAACATCAGTGTGACGTTCTTCTATTAAATCTAGAGATTTTTTCAAATTTTTTTTTTTGAAAATTTAGAGAGAGAACTCAATCCAGGCTCTAAGCGAGATTGCCAGTGAGACTGTACACGGCACTAGACATTCACAAGAAAGCTGCATTTGACGCTTTCATGGAGGAGAAGAAGGAAAAAAAGACCTTGTTCCTGTGTCATGAGTTTAATTACTCAGATTTTCTGGACTTCATGGACGTGAAAGAGTGGATGTGGGACAGTGTAAGTGCATCTCTTTACTTCTATTGTTTTGTTATTGTTTGGTTTTTATCGAAGAACGAACATTTCTTGCGACGTTTTGAACCTAAAGGTCATATGTTCGTTGAACATACGACTGGCTGGTCTAAACATCAAATAATATGTGTCGATATAGTTTTATTCACATCTTCTAATTTGTTTTATTCTGCAGTTTATGGATGAGTACTTGGCCTTGATGCGTATGAGGCATAAGGCTTACCCCCGGCATTATTATAGCTCTGATCTTATCCTTGATCTTTCATTCTTGACCAACTTGTGTGAACGATACAATGCGGCTGAAGATGAAGCGAGGGGTTTTGATGCCAGCCTTGACAAATAGCTAGCTAAATATAAGTTTGAGGATACACTCCTTGATTATGCCATAGTTAAGTCTCCATATCCGGGTGGAAGGAAGTGGGATGGTGTGAAAAGACTCTTTACCGTGTTTCACATTGAAAGCATGCATTATGCTACATGCGTCTTCCATTTAGAGGAGGCAAGGATCGATGTCTACGACTGCAACATTGGGGTGTATAATGAAGACCGCTTTTATTCAATAATGTGGCCAGTAATGTGCATCCCAATATACATCCGGCAGTCGGGGAAATTCAACAACCTCCCTCCTGAAATCTTCAATATGGAAATGTGGCCGTATGAGCGCATCCAAGGCTTTCCAAGGAATTTGACCGGCACTGCATGTTGAGCGTATGCCATCATGTTCCTCGAACATTTGTTGACCAACACCCCGATGGATTTGCTGTGTGACAATGTGATAGAAGACTGTCTAGTTCAATTTGCTGTGGAAATATTCTATGGCAAATTAGTCCCTTAGTATGGGTTGTAAACTTTGGATAATTTTGTTTTTGTTTTTTATGGGTGTAATATTTGGATGATTGCCCTTTTGTTTTATTTTTCTTTTTCTTTTTTTGATGATATCTATGGTAAATTATGAATATTGTTTTGCATTACACAGAACATCGCGTTTACATTATTAGAACATCTGTATGATGATCAGATTGACTTAAAAACATTAAAAATAATAGACTATTGGAACAACATTAGTTTTTTATCGAACTTTAAGTTGCACGTTCAAATAGTTTTTTAAATATATTTTTGGTTTAACTAAATGGATATTTGATGTTCAATAACTAGTAAATAGGGAAATAAAAACAGATGTCTGAACACTAAAATTTATACATTGATAATCAAGAACCAAGCAAAAACATTCTTGATTGTTCAAAGATTCAGCGCTTTACAAAAGTATGCTAATTATTTTAGCATTTAAGACATTACTTAATAAACAGTCATATTAACATCCAACAAAAACCCAAAATAAGCGTTTACACTTCAACGTGATGCAGTCCCTTCTTGTTTCAAGATTGCTATCTGGAGCATGGTCTTTATCCTCTTTATTTCTTTGTTCATCTTTTTGACGTCCCTTTTGTAGTCATCGAAGAATTCCTCAAATTTGAACTTCCAACCCCAAACTTCAGCCCGAAGTTGTTCCAAAATATCATTTGCCCGTGCACCTGGTTCTGCAGAAGTGTTTCGACTTGTTCTTCCTCCTCTTAGCTTGGCTGATCCTCTTCCCCTTTTTCCTTCTTTTTGCTTGGCTGATCCTCTTCCCATTCTTCCTTCTTTTTGCTTGGCTTCTCCTCTTCCCGTGGTTTCTCCTTTTGACGTGGATGCTACTCTTGACGTGGATGCTCTTGTATTGGTTGCTCCTGTTCTTGCAGTGGTAGCAACTATTGAGGAGGAAGGTCGGCGAACCATTTTGTTATATTTTTTTTATTAAAGATTATAGTTGTTGTTGTATGGTTTTTTGAATGGTTTGATCGAGTATTTATAGGAGTAAAAAGAGGCAACAGACTTAAGTGTATTGTAGCCACTTGCCAACACTAGCCGTTATGTATTTTTTTCATTTTTTGAGGTGACGCATTCGTTGTTTGCTTCAGATTTGAATTGAAGGGGCTGGCCGTTAAGTGTATTATGATGATTAGTTTGAAAAATAATAAACTATTGGAATGGTATAAGTAATTTTCAAACATTAATAATAGAACATCTGTATGATGATCAATTTGAATTATAAACGTCAAAAATCAGTAGACTAATGGAATGAGTTTACGATGATTCGTATCGCCATGAAGACGTTATGACTTCCCCGGCAAGGATTAGGCACCTCCTATAACCATCACAATTAAAACACGTATACTAACCCCAACCATTCAATATGAATAGGCACCTCTTCAAATCATCACATGTGCAACCGAAAAGGCACCAAGCCTCTATAAATGTTAAACATCTGCACAACAATTGGGACAACAACAAGGCGAAACAGCAACAATGCCTCACAGAGTAAGGCACCCAAGAGCACCAGAACATGATAGTGGAGTGCCAAGTGATAGTAGGTTCACTGAAATCGATCATGTCCGTGAAGATATTGCATCGTTGACCTCAGATGTTGATCAGTTTGCACTATATATTGGAAATATGGAGGATCAAGTGACGCAATTAAGGACTAGATTCGATGAATTCCGTGAGGATATGAATCTTATCAAGCGTATGCTCCGTGGTATTCAAGCTGAACTCAAAATTATCCCCGAGAACTATCCTTCACCACCACGTCCTCCAGTGGCACACATATGAAATGAAGAAATAATGTTGTTTGAATAATCTCCTTTTAAGTCTAGTCATTTAATTTTCTGTTTGTTTTGAATGTCGTGTTTTGAAGTCTTGTCCTTTAATTTTCAGTACAGTTTATACATGTTTTGAATATTTATGAATATTGTTTTGCATTACACTGAACATCACGTTTTCAGTATTAGAACATCTGTATGATGATCAATTTGAATTATATATTACAAAAATAATAGACTTTTGGAACGCCATTGATAAATGCTCGAAACATTAAGTTAAACGTTCAAATATATAAATCTTAGTAGTACTAGATGAACAACAATTGGTATCAAATAAACCTAGCTGCTATGAAACCCAAAAAAACTGCCCAAGACAATAAGAAATACATCTTCCAACGTTGTAATTTAGCCTCTAACTTACTAATCTTCAATAAATTTATAGTATTACAAGCCCCTAATTTGTCCACTTCCTTTACCAAATTGGCCCTTTCTTCACAAACTTCATCCAGGGAAATTTTCAACTTATTTATAACCAATGTAGTAGGCTGGGGATACTCCCCATCACACCATTTCCAAAATCCATAATTTCTAATACCCTTGCGGGGACACTTGCAAAATTTTTGTCCAGCATTCGACTGTGTGCCCGCCGTGAATTGAATCGCAAGTAAGCCACACCAACATCGACGATGTTGAGAGGAGCTGCGAGAACAAGTTGATCCTTGAGACATGGCCTGGTACTATGCTGGTTGAGTTAAAAAGAAGAAGCGGTAGAGGGGGTAGAAGACCTAACTTATATTTGAGAGATGGGTTAAAAGACCTAATTAATTGATATGGTTGGGGTTAGTCCACGTGTTTTAAGGTAATTTAATTATGTTCGGAGCGGGTTAATAGAACGGGTCGGATTAATGTAAGTTGTGGAGCAGGTTGCTCCACGTCTTTAAAACGGGTTGCTCCACGTATTTTAGCATTAGAAAACCATGTTTGGCACGTACAAGAGATTGTTCTAATATCTCTTAAAAAAAAAATCCATTGTATTAGAGCTAATGCATCCATAACAAATACCAAAAGACATCCTTGGAACATGTAAGATTGAATTGTTTAAGATTGTGTGTATGTATTTCTGACAAAAATGTATGTATTTATAGATAAGTTTTGAAACTGTCATTTTTTTTTAAAAAAACAATTCCTAATATTAATGCAAAAACAATTAATTTACGTCACGAACATGAGTTTGTATGTTTAGTTCATAATAGGTGTCTAGTTTAATATGTATTGTTCTAATTTTGAATATGATTGTAAAAAGAAACTATAGAACATGACTAGATTAATAAGGCTTTATATTTAAGGTTAAATCATCATAGTATAGATTATCCATTTAGTTAAAACAACATATATGAAATCCTCAATAACTTAGTAATCGCTTTCATTATATATTTATAGATGAATTTAACATAAAAACACCAAAAGACGTGCTATGAACTTTGAAAAGACGTTCACTACTCTCTAGATGATGTATCTGGATTAATTAATGCCTCGTTTCGTATGCAGGTTTTGAGGGATGCTTTCACACCATTTAATTGCACAAGCCAACCTTTCGCTTGAATCACCATGACTCTTGGGAACAAGACTCCCACTATAAATAGGTTATACATTTCTCAGGTTTTTAATCTCATAGAACTCTAACAAAAAAAATCAAAATCAACATGGCGCGCAAACCACTCTACAAGACTAAGGATCTGCAGGGTGACATTGACGAGATAAGAGATCGCCTCCGTGAAGCACGCATGCGTCAATTAATTAACATCCGCAGAATAGCTAGGGTTCTGCGCGTTCTTTTGGAGGTGTATGGCAAGAACCTAGATGACTACATTATCACCCCCCCCCCCCAGTTCCCCACCACTACCACCCGATGCCCCTGAAATGTAATATATATATATATATATATATATATATATATATGAATTTTAATGAAAGGCCATTATTTTAACAGCATATCGTAGCATATTTCTGATAGCTTAAAAATAGGGCTTAAAATAATAAGATGTTTAATTAATGGCCTTTAATTAGTAACAATTTATCCATGTTTTGAATATTTATGCATGCTTTCAGTACAATTTATGCATGTTTTGAATATTTATGAATAATGTTTTGCATTACACTGAACATCATGTTTGCAGTATTAGAACATCTGTATGATGATTAATTTGAATTATATACTACAAAAATAATAGAATTTTAAAATTACATTGATAAATGCTCGAAACATTAAGTTAAACGTTCAAATATATAAATATATAAAAATTTTAAATTGTTCAAGACTAAAATTCAAAAAGCAACACTTTGAATTTGGGAGGATTGTCCACTATCTACTCGTCTTGGGCAAGTAGTTCTTTTGTGGTCTGACCTTTTGCAGATGCTACATTTGTTTCTCCTACTTGAAAATACTTTACCAACTGATGGTATCCGCTTTTTCCTTCGCCTACCCTTACCCACGTCGATGAAAGAATGCAATATTCGTCTCTCAAGCAGCTCAGGAGGGGCATTCCAAAATTCTTCCGGGGGAAAAATATTGATCGGTTCTGCACAGGCAAGCATATATGACTCTAACATGTAATATGCAGAAGGGAAGTCATAGACGCACGCTCCATAATCTTCTGGACGCAGCATTCTGATAGCTGTCATAGCATATTTACAGGGTATTAAGTCAATTTCATACTCTCTGCACGTACAAGCTCTGTTGAGTAAATCGACTTCTGCTCCCTGGCCTGGACTTCCTCCAGGTTGAATCTTATTTTTCCTTCAATTGAAGGGACACATATGGTTGAAACCTTGAGGAACTCCGTAGCTCTCACATAGAATTTTTCACCAAATGTCCGACTGATATGATTTAATAGGGCAACAATAGGATATTCTCTTTCATCCCTCAGTATTGCATTTGTAGACTCAGCAATGTTCGAGGTCATTACTGCAAATCTGAAATTGTAACAAACAAACAAAGACCTTAATTCTAAATACGTCTAATCCAAGTGCGAACATTAAGCATGCGACCGGAACAGCAATAATTACGTTATACACATCATTGATACTATTTTGAACGTCAATTAGAATGTTCTCGGCTTAATTGCCATGTAAACATAGAACATTCCAACGCAAGGTTCAGAACATTTGGTATGAATGTTCATAGTCGTGTACCAGTGCCCAGGGAAAAAGCATCTACTTCATTTATGGAACCCCACGTCATCTTGAACATATCTGGCAACCCTTGGATCGTTGTCTTCGATTTGCTTAAAGTGCGTTCTGAAATTCTCCACACGATATGCATTTGCTGCCAAGTAATAGGACCCCAGGTGGTCTCTAAACTGAAACTTTGTACGGATATTTTCAGCAAGGTGCCTCGTGCAAACTCCGTAGTGAGCTTGGGGAAACCACTTGGCAACTGATTTTGCTATGCTTTTATGCCTATCTAAAATGACGCTCAACTCATCATTGTACGGGGCTATGTCAACCAATTGTTCGGAAAAAAAATCATAAGAAGCATCACATTCTTTATCCACAACGCAGAATGCAACAGGGAATATGTGCTTCTCTGCATCCTGGGCAACGACAGACAACAACACCCCGCCGTGCTTGCCTGACAAATGAGTCCTATCAATAGCTAGGACTTTCCTCATATTCACAAAATCCCTAATCCAAGATCCGTAAGATATAAAAAAAAATACTTAAACCTCCCACAACTATCAACCTTCAAAGCTGTCTTGCTTCCAATATTTTGGGACCTTACCATATAACTGTATGCTTGTGTTCATGTGTCCCTCTTGCTATTGCCTTTGCAATCTCAGATCCCTTCAAACTTTTCCAATAACTAATGTTGCATCCCAATTCTCTGTTAAATGCAACTCTAATGTCTTTTGGTGTTATTCTTTTCCCCTCAATGTACCTATCTTTCATGTATTCACCAACAACACCAGTCGTGGCATGTGTATGGTGGCTTTGCAAGTGTTGCACACCGCACGTGTGCTCGCCATTGTAGATACTATGATACCTCAATGCTCGAAGCCACCACTTGCAATTTGCATCAACACATCGGGCATAAAACAACTTTTTTGGATTCTTCATAGCTTTGAAAAAAAAAAAGGCTTCCTCACTGTAGCAAGCCTCAACTTCACCACTAATTCTCGCTTGTTCTTGAAAGTCATACCCTTACAAAACTTGTGTCGTCTTGTCAAAAAAAATCGTTGCGGCTGCTCTATGATGGTACTCTTGCTAAAGGATTACCAACTACTTCTCCACATTCTTCACCTTCTTCATCTGCTTCTCCACCTTGTTTTAATTCATCTTCATCCATCATAACATGCATATCTTGTTCATTTGAACTTGAAATTCCTTCAGACCTTGGAATCACACTAACCCTTAGTGTTGGCCTAGCACCAGCTGAGTCTACATCAGCCATATAAAGCTGAACATCATCATCAGTCTTAATTTTAGATGAAGCGGTCTTTTGCTTTGCGGCAACACTCAGCATATATAAAATGCAAAGTTCTCTAGGATCATCACTTACCCTCCAAACTGCATATGATTTTGTTGACCAGTTCATCATATGTAACATTCCTACTCACAAGGATAGGTCTTGTCTCTTTCACCTTAGGAATCCAAGCATAGCATTTCGAGCGGTCCGCCCATTTACCGAGATAATCAACTCCTAGTACTATGTCCCCCATTACTTTAACAATATCTGTAAGATAGGATAAACATTCATCAAATGTGGTCCAGGTAGCAAAGGATACTGGAACATCCAAAAACAGATCCGAACATATCAAAGGATGTTTAAGAATACAAGCATACCAATGTGGAACATCTATACATCAGTTCCGACCATCTATAAAATGTTCCAGCATTATGAATAGCATTTACTGAACATGCTGTAAGATTATTCGGGCAACCAAAATTATGTTTCGTAACTCTAACTAGAACAATAGGAACATCAAAATGATTGTCCTGAGCATCTAATACAATGTTCCATAATTGTGACTACATTGTACGAGCATTTGTAGAACAATCTATAGGATGTTGCGATCGTCACGATAAGATATTTAAAAACAAAAACATACTGTTTAAAAGGATTTTTACAAAAATTAGAATAGTAGAGATTAGCAAGATGGAGGTTTACACTTACAGGAGATATGGGACTTGTCAAGCTTTCCAACTTGAAGTAATCCCCAACCACTAAACGTTATTCAAATAATTTCAACGTCAAGCTTTTCAATTTGAAGTAATGCCCAACCAGTAAATATTATTCAAAGAATTTCAACGTCAAGTAGACCAAAAAAAAGTAATGCCAACCAGAAATTATTATTCAAATAATTGCAGTGTATTTTCTCCAAATTATTTTTTTAATTAGAGTCAATAATACCTAATTAACCGAAAAGGATTTAGATCTAATAATATTTTGTGTTTGGGAGAGTTGGAATGCAAGAATAATAGTAAAATCGAAGAGAGATTGAAGAAAGAAGATGCGCAGCAACTATGGTGTTTTCAAGTCGCGAGGGAGAAGAGAAGAGAGAGAGTGAGAGAGAGAGAGAGAGAGAGAGAGAGAGAGAGAGAGAGAGGAGGGAGTAAACGGAGGGAAAAGTCTTTTCCTAATTTGGCAAATTATTTTTATATACATGAGGACCAAAGTGTAAGAAATAAAACTTTAGGGTGAAGGAGAGTGAAGAAAAGTTATGTTTGAGTGCCTTAATCAATTGTGTCCCTTCTACTACATTAATTTTTTTTTTTTTTACCTATTTATACTCTTGAGTGTCCCTTTTGACCAAATATCCCTGGTTCTGAAGAAGCCTGTTGTGATGGAGGTGATGACTTTCTAATTGGGGAGCCTGCAACAAGTGAAGCAGGACCTTCATGGAGTGTTGCCGCGAAGGGAAGTCCCCTGAGAGAGAATTAGTCCCCCACCCCTTTTATGACAATGTCTTGAACTTCTGCCCTTGTTTTGGGCATTATTAACGAATTTGAATGAAGCATGTCCATCTTGTGGCTTTTAATTTCTATTCTCATGTTTTTCCATTATCTATTGTTTCCATGTGACAATTTTTAGCTTTTTTCGCCGTAAGCAGTTTAAATAATGGTCTTTAAGTGTTCATAGCATAAGATTGTGCCTATACAGGCATATACGCGCCGAAAGCTAGACAGTTTTTCTTAAGTTGGTAACGGACGCCCTGCTTTATTGTAATGCTTAGAATGTTAGCATATTATTATGAGCCTGATCGGGCATGTACGTTTGCTGATTACCGGTTTGCACCAGTGGATGACGGCTTAAGTTGCGTCTATACTAGGTATCTTTTGATTAGGGCAAAGCCTGCACCCTCAAGAGGATGACTTTAGCCTGTTATATGCAACAGGGCATTTTTGCATCCAACCTAGAATGGTTGTGCTTGTAGTCTTTAACAATACTATGCGGGCAGGCATCCCCACCGAAATATTAGTACAAGTGCTGAATTTCAACTTATGATAATGCTTGGTGGCTTAACTAGAAGTTATCTAGCTTGAGCGAGTAGTTTACTCTAACTTGTAATGAAGAATGAGTGTATTACTTCAACTCAAATATGGTCGAGGGCTATGAATAGTTGGATTGTAGATGGACCTGAATATAAAACTGACTAAAGTAGAGTAGTAGTCTTATTGAATAAAAGGGAAAACACTGGGCCCGTACTATTGTGGGTGCAAAACCCGTAACATAAACGAAACGTAAAAAGTACTGAACTAAGTAACAATTCGAAAATTAAACTTGAAAGCTAAAGAGATTCCTTCTTCCAGTATGCTGGGTTTGGCCTCTCCAAGGAAGGTTGTTGTATTACATTCCCTTGCCACCTCCTTCTCTCCATGTATCTCTTTTATTCCCCATTCTGTGGGGTATTTGAGCTTTTGGTGCAGGGTGGAGGGCACTACCTTCATCTGATGGATCCACGGTCGTCCTACAATAGCTGTAAGGGATACCTCCTTTAATTACCTGGAAAAATGTGATGTGATCTGCTCCAGGCGTGTGAACTACAAGGTTCACCTTTCCCACAGACTTCTCACAAGAGTTGTTGAAGCCTTCCAAAGTGTAGGCGCTCGGAGCCACATGGTCTTCAATTCCCTAGCCTATACGGTCTCTCACGTGATCAGGTTTATGGTGCTGCCAGCATCGACCACGACACGTTTGACATCCGTGTCTCCCATCCACAGTGCTATGACCAGGGCGTCATGGTGGGGAATATCACAACTGGCGTAGTCATCTTTACCGAATAGGATTATTTCTTCATAAGATTGGCCTCCTTCGAGCTCTGCCTCGTTCTGCTTGGAAGCGTCAGGTAGCATGGGGCCACCAATTATGACATTAATAGATCTCTTTTTCTCTGGCAGGTCTAGAGGACCATCCGAGCTCCTGTTTTTCCCATACGTTTGTTTCCCTCTGTCTATCAGTAATTCTTTTCAGATAGCCCTTGTTGAGTAGACACATTACTTCAAGAGTTAGGGTAGTCTCGTGCCCATGGTCTCAGTGGAACTCCCAGAAGAGGTTTGGATCTCTCTTTTCGAGCTCCGCCCTCATGTTGTTAGGCCATCATACATTGTTATTTTTCATGTGATCTTTTACAAATTCCACCTCATTGACGCGCAGGCGCAGCCCTTCAAATTTGTTGGGAACCCTCTCGATGTTGAGTGATCCCCTGTGAGCGTATGAAGTTTCTTTTCGGACGTCTTCATATTTCTCGACAAGCTTCGAGGGATCGGCCCTAAAGTCTCTCCTGGTCCGTTTTCCTCTATCCCCAGCTCATGATTCTTCCACTTGCTCTTGCTTTTGGCTCCGCTGGCTGACGTCTTCAAGGGATCTGCGGGCGCTGCCATGGAGCATCAGGGATGGCTCTCGTTCAAAATGGATTTTTTCATCGTATCGCTTATGTAGGGCATCCCAGGTTGTTACCTGGTGTTGTTTAAGACTCATTGCAGTTCTCACGTGTCCAGAAAACCTCGGGAGTTGAGACTCTTGCCAAAGGCTACCATGCACTCTCTCTGGAATCTCTCTAAATAATCTTTCAATAATTCCCCATCATGTCGGCGGATTTCGAAGATATCCTACATATGTTTTCTCGCTTGCGGGCACTAGAGTGCGCCTTTTTGAAGAAATCCTATATCTGGGTGAATGATTAAATTGACGCCAAAGGTAGTTGAGCGTACCATGTGAGGGCCCTCTTAGTTAGGGTTAATCGAACCTCTTTACCAGAGCGTATTTGGTTTCTTTTTCTGTGGTCTCATTGCTCTTGACAACTGTATAGTATGAAGGGATGAGCTTTTCCAGATCAGTGGTTCCATCGTACTTGAGGTTATTCGGTAGGCGGAAGCGCTTAGGTACACAGACCGGTGCAGCGCTCCCTTTATATGCATGCTTGAAGAACTTCTGCTTATCCACGATCGTAACTTGGGGTGAAGCACCCGGCACGTTACCGACTTGGTCGTGGATAACCTTTAACTCTTTAAGGATGTCTTGGATGGCAGGTGTTCCTTCATTGCCTTGATTGCTGGCCGCTGTGGAGCTTCCTGGGTCGGTCTCCACGTTGATCCTCCGTCTGGGAACGGAAGATGGTGTATCATTCATGGGCTTGGGTCCTCGTAGGTATGCTGGCCTCGAGAACGAACCAGCGAAGATCGCCTCAAGCTTCTTGACCATGCTTTAGACCATGATGGCCAAGTTTTGCTCCGCTCGCTCCTCCTGAGCTTTGAAAAGACTGGCGAGGAAGACTTCGAGCTTAGAAGTGTTTCTGCGCAGTTGATGGTCATCACCATCACTCTCTACAGAGATCGAACCCTTGGGGGTGTCCTTAGGCTGTCCATCGAGATCGTTGGATCTTTTGATGAGTCGTCTACCGTATTGGTAATATTTTTCGGGACATTATCGTTGTCGTTTGACATGATCGTGCTTTTTCTTCGTAAACATTGCATGGGCCCCACGGTGGGCGCCAAACTCTTTATGCCTAAAAATTGCTCAATAGGTTAAATAGATAGAATTTATATAGGGTCACAAGCAATACGATAAATTCTAAGGAAAAGTAAATAAAAATAGAAGATAAAGATTTCTTATTCCATGAGAATAGCCGGATTCTGGTGGACTTGTAGGCTAAGTCTAGTCTTCGCCAGCTGAACTCGTGTTCACGTAATCATAGGTGGCATATTTTCACCTACACACAAACACAAATTCAAATTTCAAATACAATTTTTCTACTTATCTTCAAAAACTCTTTTTCAAAAACTTTTTTGGAATTTATGGCCGCCGGCCACTAAGACTAGATAATTGCTTCATCTTTCGTATCTCTACTAAATGAGTAATATGTACATATCGTTTGGGAATATCTAGGACATACTGGTATTTACTATTCTAAAAAATTAACCATTTATTTTAAATGTTTGTTATCGTACAATCTTGCCAACTACCTCGTTATCAAATGGCGTCACGACTTTGTGGCCAGAGAGAGAGATATTCAACCACCTTTTTACCAAATTGCGTCACAAGTTTGTGGCCGCACACACAGAGAGGGGGGGAGAGAGAGAGAGGGGCGAAGAACACTTTAATCCCGATTTTGATGAAATGAAGCTACACCATTACCTAAGGTTTGAGTAATTTGAGGGACTTCTTTATTTACATCGAAGTAGTCACAATGATATTGAAATCAACTTTCAAGTTTACACGCTTAGTAAATTGATGCGGGGCATACTACCTCAAGGCCTTTCACTAGAAGTCAAGCCAAATTGATTCAAGACATTCATCTTCACTTGACTTGGAAGGACATGGAAGAAGACTCCGGGAGCGACTTGAAGATCATACATTAGAGTGCCATGGAAGGAGGACCGCCTAGGCTACTTAGAGAGGCATCCGGGACACATTTTGAGGCATTCCAAGGAGCTACAGGAGGAGGAGGACTGCCCACTTCACTAGGCGGACCGCCCCCTCAACTCTCTGAAGTTTCCAACTCTCTGAATAATGGAGTAGGCGGACCGCCCCTGTTACCAGGCGGACCGCCCACTTCCCTCTGGCCATGATGTGCACTGAGAAGAGGCGGGGCGCCTCTTTTATGGGGCGGACCGCCCACCCCTTGGTCTTCTAGATGGGACACCTCATTTATTTGCTATGTATTCCCTATTCTAGCGCTACGAGGCCTATAGCATTTAAGCCCACTTTAGGGGTCTTTTAGACTTTACATTATGTAAGTATGGCACTTATAAAAGGCCACTAGTCTTCATTTGAACCTTAGCTAATTTTGATGAATGACGAATGTTTGTGAAGAGTTGAACTCTTAAGTTATTCAAAGAACCTTTTTGTTGGCTTGAATTCTTCTAGCGGACCCTAGTTGATTGTCGAACCAACGCTCGATCATTCTACTTGCGAGTCCCGGGTACGACTCGAGGGTAGTTGCTTAGTGTAGGCGAATCTTGACACGATACGGGGGTTTCACGGAACGAGTTCTTCGTGGATACCACGTAGGGAGTTCGAGACAAGTCTCGCTCTTTATCGTCTTTTCTTGTTTCTATTTCTATCCTTATCATCTTGGTATCAGAGCAAGGCTCGAGTTTTGTTTCTAGAAACCCACGACCCTTGATTCTTCGTGCCTAGGTTGGTTTCTATCTTAGTTTCTTATTTGTTATTGTTGAAAAAAAAGAAAAACACAAAAAAATAGAAAAAAGTTGAAAACACCAAAAATTTGATCATGTGTTCTTGGATTGATGGACCCATTGTGTGATTGATATTGGGGTTTGTTCTTATTGGAACCTGTCATTCTGGTACCTAGAACTCTTGATTTGAAGTTGTATTTCAAGATTTGAAAAATTTGAAACCCTTTGAAGATTTGAAAATTTGAAACCCTAGCTATGAACTTGATGAACATGGTGAATTGTTTTTTTTTTATTGAGGTTTGATAAAATTTATTGGGGTTTGATTATTGTGGTTGAAAACACATTTGGGTACCTTCGAATTGCCAAAACATATTGAAAATTGTTGGATTTTTGGGTGCTTGAACCAAGAAACACGTTATTGGACTGTGCTGAAACACCTAGTAGGCGGACCGCCCAAATAGTAGGCGTCCGCCCACCAATCTCTCTGAATCTCAGTAGGCGGACCGCCCCTGTGTCTAGGCGGACCGCCCACTCTGAAACAGGTGGGGCGCCTGTTTTGCTGAATTGTGTACTTGGGTAGTTTTTCGTAGGATCTCTTGTTTCTTTGATTGCATTGCATCCAGCTGGTACTTCTTTGAGTAACCTTTCTACTTAATTGGTGCTAGTTCTTTGAAGCTTTTAGGAAACTCAAGCCTAGTTAGGAGAGTAGAATTCGAAGAAGACTCGAGTATCTTTTGACTCAAGTCCTCACTTTAAAATGCTTATCGTCCAATAGAGTCAAAACAACTCCACTCACCCCGTAGTGCACTTGACTTGTGAATTGAGTGATTGAGTTGAGGTTTGTTGATAACCTACGTGAAGCTTCTAGATTCAAGCTTGAGTGAAATATCCACCACCACTAAACGAATGAACCGAGTGCCATACAAGTGAGGGAGTGAGTAAGGTGATTTCACTAACGTTTGCTCATTTTGTAGGTACAATGGCCAACGAAGGTGAGGATTTCGTAAAGAATGCCTTGGCTACTATCCTTGCTAAAATGGATATTATGAGCCAAAGGATTGAAACTCTTGAGAAGGTGACCTCAAGCACTCAAGTTGAACAAGGGACTTCAAGTGTCCAAGTTGATAAAGGGACCCCGAGTGTCCAAGTTGAAGCCGTTGAAGGCACAAGTAGTTCAAACTTTACCCCGGAGCAAGTTGTTGAATTGCTTAGACAACAACGGGTAAAGGAAGATCGTGAAAGAACAAGTGTTGGGCAATCCCCAACGAGTGGGCATTCCCCATCGTGTGGGCAATCCCCACCTTTTGGGCAATCCCCAAAGAAATATTCCACTTCCACAACCCATTCGAAATGTTCAACCTCTTGAGCAAGTTGATGAAGCTCAAGAAGGGGAGGAGGAAGAGTATGGTGGTAGTGACTATGGGGTTCCTAATCCGAATAGGAGAGCCATGAATCGGGGTCGTAATATGGATAGGGGTAGAGGCCGAGGTCGAGGGCCACCCATGGGGTATGTTGGAGGGAATGCTAGGAGGGATTATGATGGTTATGGAGACAACTTTGGAGGCCAACCGGAGCCTTAGGGGGTCATGATAACAACAACCTCAATAGTGTGAAGCTTACTATTCCTTCTTTCAAAGGAAGTAGTGACCCGGTTGAGTACCTTGATTGGAAGTTAACCATGGAGAGGGTGTTTGACACTAATGACATGACTGAGGAGAAGAAAGCCAAGTATGCTATATCTTCCTTTGAATCTTTTGCTTCTACTTGGTAGGAATCGGTCAAGAGGAACCGAAGAAGAAATGGTATGGCCATCAATGTTACTTGGGGTGAATTGATCTGTGTGATGGATGAGAAGTACTTGACTCCACAATATCGTCAAGACCAATACAAACGTCTTTATGAGTTGAAGCAAGGTTACAAGACGGTTGGGGAGTACTTCAATAAGTTTGAGCAAATCCGAATGACCTTGGACATTGATGCGGAGGAGAATGAGCCGGCCGTGATTAGATTTAGAAGTGGTTTGAACCGAGACATAGCCTCTCAATTGAAGTTTCACAAGTATGACAACCACTATGATCTCTATGATGATGCGGTCGAAGCGGATAAATGGCTCAAGGAAGAGAAATCCACTCGCTACAAGAGTAGCACTCCTACTACCATGAGTAAACCAAAGGAGTGGAAGCCTCCAAATACAAGATTTCTAAATGCAAGTGGTGCAAGTGCTAGCAAAGATGAGAAGAAGCCATATGAGAAGTCTACACCACATGTGGAGGTAATTCTAAAACTCACTTGAGCAATCCTACTCCTACTTCTACTCAATGTTATAAGTGTAAAAGGCATGGTCATTTTGCTAAACATTCCGCTACTAGAAAGACCATGGTTGTGGTAGGTGAGTTGGTGTATGAGCAAGATAGTGAACGCGAGGATGAGGTAGTAGGGGGAGATGAAGAGGTTGGTGTGGAGGAGGATGCAATTGAAGATGATGATCTTCATGCTTTCCTAGTTGTGACGAGAAGCTTAGGTGCTATGTTTGTGGAGGATACTGAGACCTTGCAAAAAGAAAACCTATTCCATGCTAGATGCCGAGTCATGGGTGTTGTTTGTTCCGTGATTATTGACTCGGGAAGTTGTGCCAATGTTATTAGCCAAACAATATTTTCCTAATTGAAAATTCTCACTTTGAAATATCCCAATCCTTACCGTTTGCAATGGCTTAGTGAGTGTGGTGAATTGAAGGTGGTGAAACTAGTAATGGTTAAATTCAAGATAGGGAACTATGTGGATGAACACATGTTTGATGTGGTACCTATGCAAGCTTGCCACCTATTGTTTGGTAGGCCATGGCAATTTGATCGACATGTGATTCATGATGGCCGGGTCAACACCTATACAGTCAAGCATGAAGGGAAAAAGTTTGTGCTCAAACCATTGTCGCCCAAGCAATTAAGTGATGACTATAGGCGAATGAGGGAATTGAGGGAAGCGGCAAAGGCTAAGTCGGTGGTTGAGACTAGTCCTTTGGCCAAGAGCTTGGTGGTGACTCCACCGTCTTCTACCGGTAGCATTTGTGCCATGATGCAACCAGGTGAGCTTTTGAAAGGAAATGATGGCAACAAACTACTCATATGCCTAGTGCACAAAGGTATGATTCTTACTTCCGAATTTGATTATTCTTCTAACCCTTTGCCTAGTGCTCTTGAAAGTGTTTTGAAGGTTTTTGGATACATGTTCCCGGATGAGATACCAATTGGTTTACCTCCCTTGAGGGGTATTGAACATCAAATTGACTTTGTCCCGGGATCCCAAATTTCAAACAAGCCGGCCTATAGGAGAAATCCCGAAGATACAAAGGAGTTGAAAAAACAAATGGATGAATTGCTTACTAAAGGCTTGGTGAGAGAGAGCTTGAGCCCGTGTGCCGTGCCTGTGATCCTTGTTCCAAAGAAGGATGGCACATGGAGGATGTGTGTGGATTGTCGAGCGGTCAACAAGATCACGGTAAAGTATCGACATCCCATACCTCGTTTAGATGATATGCTTGATGAGCTAAGTGGTTCTAGCATCTTTTCAAAGATAGACCTTAGGTCCGGTTACCATCAAATCCGGATGAAACCTGGGAATGAATGGAAAACCGCATTCAAGACCAAGTTTGGTCTATATGAATGGTTGGTGATGCCCTTTGGCCTCTTCAATGCACCTATACTTTCATGAGCCTAATGAATCATGTGTTGAAGCCATTCATCAAAAAATTCGTGGTCGTCTACTTTGATGATATTTTGATTTATAGCAAGTCATTAGACAACCATGTTGATCATTTAAGGCAAGTGCTTGAAGTGTTGAGAGCCGAAAAGCTCAATGCTAATTTTAAGAAATGTGCCTTTGGTGTTGAAAGGGTAGTCTTTCTAGGGTTTGTTGTGAGTGCCCAAGGAGTGGAAGTGGATGAGTCCAAGATAGAGGCCATTCGTGATTGACCTACTCCCACTACCGTGTCTCAAGTTAGAAGCTTTCATGGTCTTACTAGCTTCTATAGGAGA
Organism: Petunia x hybrida; assembly: GCA_037355625.1. Lineage (NCBI taxonomy): Eukaryota > Viridiplantae > Streptophyta > Magnoliopsida > Solanales > Solanaceae > Petunia > Petunia x hybrida. Next base: position 2,945,638 of record JBBBVM010000032.1, on the reverse strand, counting down.
TCTGTCAAGGACTTTAGTGCTATTGCCGCTCCACTCACCGAATTGGTAAAGAAATACAAACCTTTTGTGTGGGGAGAGCCTCAAGAGAAGGCCTTCCAAGAATTGAAAGGTAGGTTGAGTACCGCCCCTCTTTGCAATTGACCGACTTCGGAAAGGCATTTGAGGTTGAATGTGATGCCTCAGGGGTGGGAATTGGTGGTAGTTTAATGCAATATGGAAAACCCATAGCCTAATTTAGTGAGAAATTGAAAGGTGTTACCTTGAACTACTCTACGTATGACAAGGAGTTGTATGCCCTAGTGAGAACTCTTGCTCATTGGCAACACTATCTTTGGCCTAGAGAATTTGTGATTAAGAATGATCATAAGTTACTCAAACATCTTAGAGGCCAAGAGAAGTTGAACAAAAGGCATGCCAAGTGGGTAGAGTTCATTGAGTCTTTTCCCTATGTCATTCAATATAAAAAAAAAGGGAAAGACAATGTTGTGGCGGATGCACTTTCTAGGAAGTTTGCTCTAGCCACCACTCTTGCCTCCAAGCTCATGGGTTTTGAGAGCATTAAGTTGATGTATGCTCAAGACCCTAAGCTAAAGAGCATTCATGAAGCTCTTGACAAGGGAGAAAGAGTTGAGAAGTACCAATGGGTTGATGGCTATATCTTTAAAAATGGTAGAGTTTGTGTTCCTGAGTCCTCTTGGAGAGAATTGCTTATTCGTGAAGCACATTGTGGGGGCTTGATGGGACACTTTGGGAGAAAGAAGACCTTGGCCATTCTCATGGAACAATTCCATTGGCCAAAAATGGGGTGCAAGTTGAGAAGCTTTGCAAAAATTGCCTTGAGTGCGAGTATGCTAAATCTAAAGCGAACCCTCATGGTTTGTATACTCCTCTCCCCGTACTTACTAGCCCATGGATAGATATTTCTATGGATTTTGTTATGGGATTGCTAGGGGGGACATGATAGCATTTATGTTATCGTGGATAGGTTTTCCAAAATGGCTCACTTCATTCCATGTAAAAAGTATGATGATGCACAACATGTGGCTTCTTTATTCATTGATAATGTGTTAAAGTTGCATGGTGTGCCTCAAACCATTATGAGTGATAGGGACACCAAGTTCCTTAGCCATTTTTAGAGGAGCTTATGGGTAATCTTGGCACCAAGCTATTGTTCCCTACGTCCCACCACCCTCAAACGGATGGGCAAACCGAGGTGTTGAACCAAACTTTGGGTGCTCTTCTTAGAGCTATGACCCGAGGTAAGGCTGGGACGTGGGTTGATAAGTTACCTCTTATGGAGTTTGCATATAACCGTACTTTGCATAGTTTGATTGGCATGACTCCATTTGAGTGTATGTATGGTTTTAACCCCCTTGATTCCCCTTGATCTAACCCCTTTGCCAAGGTGATGCAGCCCAAAATGGCCTAAACGACAACCATCAAAAGCCAAGCTCGAGAGCACAAGGGATACGAGTCAAGGCCTCCAGAAACATCTTGAAGATCATGCATTGGAGCGCCAAGGACGGAGGAAAACAGGGCAGGAAACTGGGCAGCCCAAAACAGGGCAAAACAGGGGAGCAAACTGGGAGCTCACTGCCTAACGAAGAACATTTGTTCTTCGCGATCGCGTCACTACCTGCGCGATCGCGAAGAGTTCCTGAATACCCTGCGCGATGGCGCCCAACTGAACGCGAAGGCGAGCTGAGGATGAGTTGAGGATGCTGAAGACTTGCACGATCGCGAGCCCATGGCACGATCGCGATGACTGGGAGTGTTGCCTACGCGATCGCGTGACTCCTTGCACGATCGCGATGACTTGGAGTTGAGCAGCGGACCAGAATCAGCTTCAGGGGCCATTTTTGTCCATTTAGCATTGTAAATGTATAAGTAGCACATTTGCTCTTCATTTTATTAGTTAGCCATTGTTTTAGAAGATAGAATTGAGAGAGAACATTGAAGAGGCCGAGCCCTTCTTGTTTGAGCCCGAGGCTCGTGTATGTCTCGACTTGGAACCTATGGAGATCGACACCTAGTTTGATTCCATTGTAAGGTTCGAGTTTCCCTTCTCCCTTTTGAATTCGATTAACGTTAGTAAATTGAATTCGATTCTTTCTTCTATTTCTTGCCTTCCTAGTCTCTAATTTCTCGATATCTTAGATATCTCGTATCTTGTTTTTATCGCTTCCGCATATTTGTATCGTGTTTAGCTTCCGCCTATTTTCCATTGCATCAGTTGGTATCAGAGCAAGGCTCGGGTTATGTTCTTACAAACCCCCGTTCCTTGTTCCATATGTTAGTATTGTTGTTGTGTTGTTCTTGTTGTTCTTGAAAAGGAAGAAAAACAAAAAAAAAAAAAAAAACTTGAAAACTTGAACAAAATTTGGTCGAGCGGGTTGGAAACAAGTCCCCGAGTGTTTAAAAGTAGTGGGGATTGTTCCTTGTTGTATTCCCGTCGCTTTGATATCCATATCCCGTGTTTTGGTGTTGCGATTCAAAAACTCGAAAATCAAATCCAAAAGTTGAAAATTTCTTGAAAACGCTTCAAACTTGAATCGAAGCTTTGTTGTTGTTTGTTAGAGGTTTGAAACCATTAGGAATTGGTTGTTATAGTTGAAAACACCATTGGGTATCGTTGGAACTGCGTAAAAGTCGAGTTGGGTTGATTTGTTTGCCAAAAACTGAGTTTTCAGTCGAGGTTCTGATTCTGGAACGCAGGCCTGCGCGATCGCGCCCAGCCTCACGCGTTCGCGACACCTTGACATTGTTGTTCATCGCGATCGCGCCTTACCTCACGCGATCGCGAAGGGTTCCATTTTCCAGAAAATTCCAGTTTGGGACAGAATGTTCGCAACGACTTCTAAACAGTTTCCAAACGTCTAAACTCCAATTGGACCATTAAATATGATGAGTTTGTAGATCACAAACAAAATTTCATCCGATTCCGAATCCGTTTGGTACCAATTCGAGTTGAATCTTTTGTGTCCCGTTTCTTCCATACCTCTTGGTTAGTGTTTTGAAGGTAATTGGCCTACTTGAAAGACACTAATCCTTTAGCATATAGGGTAATCGTGCGTAGAGGAGATTAAAATTCAAAGAAGAGTCGTAGAACTCCTTTTGGCCTCAAGTGCGCACTTTAAATAGCCGTCCGTACATCGAGTCTCATTAATTCCACTCCGAACTTTAACTTGGACATGTTAGTTGTGATTACCTTGGTTCCCAAGTTGAAAGGGCTTCGCTCTTGAGTGTTCATAAATTGAGTGATACACGTGAGGGAGTGACTTTTGGGAGGTTTGATCTTTTGGTGTTGCAACTATGTCGGATAATGAATGTGGAGATTATGGCTCATGTGGAGACGCAGGAGACTATGGTTCCTACGATGGTGATGATGGGTCTTGCTATGATGACTCGGGGGACTATGGCTCCTATGATAATGAAGCGGTTCACTATGATGATCGTGAGGTTGAAGAAGACTATGAAGCTTGTGATGATGAATGTGATGATGCCTATGCTTCTAGTCAAGAAATCGAAGATGGTGACGCTTCAAGGTACATTGATCCTACTTACTCTTCTTGTGATGAATTAGAGCATGATAGTGACATAGATAGGGATGATGATGATGTTGAGTATATGAATTGTTCTTATGCATCTTCTCTTGGTGTTGCTAATGGAGTACAAGGGAGTAGTGGAGGGCCTTCCATTAGTATGGGAGGTGGTGGTATTTGTTCCGTGGGGAAGAAGAAGCTTGCGTCTTCTAGGTACGCTAAGCGACCTAATGCTTCTAATTCCCATGTGGAGGTTGGTTTGAGAAATGGTGTTGCTTTTGCTACAAAGGGGATGTATGCCGTGAGGGGCGTGGATGGTTGTAGTAGGAGTAGTACTATGGGCTATGGAACAGAGGCACTTATGGGTTCCATGGTGAGGTTCCTTCCTTGACTTCCAACAACATTGCTAATGTTGGGAGAGTGACGGGAAGTGGAGGTTGTTCTAGTGGTGTTGCCACTAGTGGAGGGATAAGGAAGACCCAAGTTGTTGGTGTTGACACTTGTGGGCGTCCAAAGTCTCACTTTGATGCCAATCTACAAAACTTGGGTAGATGTAGGTTCGTTGTTGGGGTAAATGGTATTGACGGATACTTGCTCAAGATTGGTGATACCGATGCCAATTGTATTACCACCTCTTCGGTTGATAGGCTTAGGATACCATGCCATAAGCTAGAGCATCCTTATGAATATGAGGGAGTGTGGGTTTCTAAGGAGGCTCGGGTACTCATATCTCATGGGAGTTATAGATGCTATGTGTGGTGTGACGTGTTGATAAGACCCAAACCCCCTCAAGACCCTTCACTCGCAGTCAAGCCAAGTTGATCCAAGATATCCATCTTCACTTGATATGGAAGGGTATGGAAGAAGGCCTCGGGAGCGACTTGAAGACTATGCTTTGGTGCGCCATGGATGGAGGACCTTCTAGTACACTTGACGAGGCATCCGGAGCACTTTTGGAAGCAACTCAAGAGGCCACAGCACTAGGCGGACCGCCTACTCAACTAGGCCGGCCGCCTAGTTTTTGCTCACTCTCTGGATTTCCACTAGGCGGACCGCCTCTGTAAAACGGGCGGACCACCTACTCCAAAGGGGCTGGCCGCCCACTCCAAGTAGGCTGACCGCCTACTCTACTAGGCTGGGCGCCTACTTGGGCGCCTAGTGAGCTGAAGGATGCGGGATTCCTAGTTTATTTGCTATGTTTTGGACAACTATAGCCCTATGAGGCCTTTATTGTTTTAACCCACTTTGGGGGTATTTTTGAGCTTTCATTACATGTAAGTGAAGTCTATAAATACTTCACAAACCTATTCAAACCTTAGCTTACCTTGAATTATATGAATGATGAAAAGAAACTATCTCTTGTTTGGAGAAACCTTTGTCTTGGTTGCTTGAATTCACTAGTGGAACCTAGTTGAGTCTTGAACCGAAAACCCGATCATTCTATTTGCGAGTCCCAAGTGTGACTCGAGGGTAGTTGCATAGTGTAGGTCCTCCTTGACACCGATACGAGGGTATTATGGAATGAGTTCTCCATAGTTACTTCGTAGGGAGTTCGAGTAGTGTCTCGCTCTTTATCTTTATTTCCGCGTTTCGTTTTTTATTCTTATCATCTTGGTATCAGAGCAAGGCTCGGGTTTTGTTTCTACAAACCCCCGACCCTTGATTCTTCGTGCCTAGGTTGGTTTCTATCTTAGGTTCTTATTTGTTGTTGAAGGAAAAAGAAGAAAACACAAAAAAAAATAGAAAAGGTTGAAAAACACAAAAATTTGATCATAGGATCTTGGTTTGTTGGACCCATTGCTTGATTGATATTGGGGTTTGTTCCTTGTTGGAAACCCGTTCTTTTGGTACCCTGAGCATCGAATTTGAAGTAGAAACACAAGGATTGAAAATTTGAAACCCTTGAAAAATTTGAAAATTTGAAACCCTAGCTATGAACATGGTGGAATGTTGAACTTTGATTGGGGTTTGATAAAATTGATTGGGGTTTGATCTCTGTGCTTGAAACAACATTGGGGTACCTTTGAATTGCTAAAACAACGTGTGGATTGATGAATTTTTGGGTGCAAAACCAAGAAAATCGTGTTTGAACTGTGCTGAAACCTGCAGTAGGCGGAGCGCCTAGGGAAACGGGCGGACCGCCTGAATTTTTCTTGCTCTCTGGACTTTACAGAGGCGGACCGCCTACTTAGAGTAGGCTGACCGCCTACTCCCCACTACAGTCACCAGGCGGACCACCTAGTCCAAACAGGTGGGGCGCCTACTTTCCAGAAAGTTGGGAATCGGGTAGTTTCTTCTAGGTTCGCTTGTTTTGTTGTTTGCATTGCTTCTAATTAGTATTATTAGAGTATAATCCTACTCGATTAGTACTAATTACTTCAAGCTACTAGGATCATCGTGCCTTAGAACGGAGACTAGAACTCAAAGAAGACCCGTAGTGCCTTTTGACTCAAGTCCTCACTCAAAGTGCTTAGCGTTCCAATCGAGTCCTATTAACTCCACTCACCCCGGAGTACATTTGGCTTTTGAGTCGAGTGATTAGGTTTAGGTTTACTATTCAACTTCGTGAAGCTTTGAGTTCAAGCAAGAGTGAAATAGCCATCACCACCATACGAGTGATCCGAGTGAACACAAATGAGGGAGTGAGTGAGGTATTTTAACTAACTCTTGTTTCTTTTCTTTGTAGGTACAATGGCCAACGAAGGTCAAGATTTCATCAAGGATGCCTTGGCTAGCCTTCTTGCCAAGATGGATGTTATGACTCAAAGGATTGAGTCACTTGAAAAGGGAGCCTCAAGCACCCAAGGAGACCAAGGGACCCCGAGTGTCCCAATTGAAAAGGGGACCCCGAGTGTCCAAATTGAGACCGGTGAAGGCTCGAGTAGCCCTACCTTTACCCCGGAGCAAGTTGTTGAATTGCTCAATCAACAACGGGTAAAGGAAGATCGAGAGAGAATTGAACGAACGGGCATTCCCCGTATCTTGGATAATCCCCCAAGACACAACCCATTACCAAGACCCATCCGAAACGTGCAACCTCTTGAGCAAGTCGATGAAGCTCAAGAAGGGGAGGAAGTTGATTATGGTGACGATGTGTATGGTTTTGATGATCACTTTCAACCGAGACGTGGTATGAATTGGGGTCGTAATGTGGATCGAGGTAGGGGCCGAGGTCGAGGGCCACCTATGGGAGTTGTTGGAGGGAATGCAAGGAAGGAGTATGGTGTGAATGAAGACCACTATGGGGGCCAACCGGAGCCATTCCGTGGGGGTCGTGACAACAACAACAATCTTAATAGTGTGAAGATTACTATTCCTCCTTTCAAAGGGAGTAGTGATCCGGTGGAGTACATTGATTGGAAGTTGTCCATGGAACGTATATTTGACACCAATGACATGCCCGAAGTTAAGAAGACTAAGTATGCTATCTCTACCTTTGAGTCCTTTGCTTCTACATGGTGGGAGTCGGTAAAGAGGAATAGAAGGAGGATGGGGATGGTTCTTAATCTTACTTGGGATGAGTTGATCCGTGTGATGGATGAAAAGTACTTGACTAACCAATACCGAGTGGACCAACAAAAGCGTCTCTATGAATTGAAACAAGGTTCCAAGTCGGTTGGGGAGTACTTCAATGAGTTTGAACAAGTCCGGATGACTCTAGACTTGGATGAGGAAGACAATGAGACGGCCATGATCCGTTTCAAAGGGGGCTTAAACCGAGACATCGCTTCACTTTTGAAGTTTCACAAGTACAATGATCACTACAAGCTATTTGAGGATGCGGTTGAAGCCGAGAAGTGGCTCAAAGAGGAGAAATCCCTTCGCTACAAGAGTAATGCTATTACTCCATTGAACAAGCCAAAGGATTGGAAGTCTCCTACAACGAATGCCAAATTCCCAAGTGCAAGTGGTGCAAGTGCTAGCAAGGAAGTGAAAAAACCTTTTGAAAGGTCGACACAACCCGTGGGAGGTAACTCTAGAACTCAATTGAGTAATCCAATCTCTTCTTCTACTCAATGCTTTAAGTGTAAGGGATATGGTCATCTCTCTAAAGATTGCCCTACTCGGAAAACTATGGTTCTTGTTGGTGACTTGGTCTATGAGCAAGATAGTGAGCCCGAGGAAGAAGAGGGAGTAGAGGGTGATGTGGATGAGGGAGATGAAGGGGAGATTACTATGATCGAAGATAATGACGCCCATGCCTTCCTTGTTGTGAGGAGGAGACTAGGAGCCATGTGTGTGGAGGATGTTGAGACCTTACAACGAGAGAATCTTTTTCATTCCAAATGCCGAGTCATGGGTCTCATTTGCTCTATGATCATTGACTCGGGAAGTTGTGCTAATGTTATTAGCCAAACACTAGTTACCCAATTGAAAATACCTACCTTGAAACACCCAAATCCTTATAGGCTTCAATGGCTTAGTGAGTGTGGTGAGTTGAGGGTGGTTAAGCAATGTTTGATCAAGTTCAAGATTGGGAACTATGTGGATGAACACATGTTCGATGTCGTGCCTATGCAAGCATGCCACCTACTCTTTGGTAGGCCTTGGCAATTTGATCGACGTGTGGTTCATAATGGTCATGCCAACACCTATACGGTGACGCATGAGGGGAAAAAGTTTGTGCTCCAACCTATGACTCCCAAACAAGTGAGCGATGATTACAAACGGATGCGGGAGTTGAGAGAAGTGGCAAAGGCTAAGTCGGTTGTTGAGACTAGCCCTTTGTCCAAAAGCTTGGTGGCAATTCCACCAACTTCTACCGGTGGCATATGTGCCATGATGCAACCGGGCGAGGTCCTAAGAGGAAATGATGGCAACAAGCTTCTCATATGCCTAGTGCACAAAGGTATGGTTCTAAACTCTAATTGTGATTTTTCTTCTAACCCTTTGCCTAGTGTGTTTGAGAATGTTTTGAAGGATTTCGGTGACATGTTCCCGGATGAAATGCCGGATGGATTGCCTCCTTTGAGGGGCATTGAGCATCAAATAGACTTTGTCCCGGGATCCCAAATCCCGAACAAACCGGCCTATAGGAGCAACCCGGAGGATATAAGGGAGTTGCAAAGGCAAGTTGATGAATTGCTCACTAAAGGCTTGGTGAGGGAAAGCTTGAGTCCTTGTGTCGTGCCCGTGATCCTTGTTCCCAAAAAGGACGGCACTTGGAGAATGTGTGTTGATTGTCGGGCCGTGAACAAAATAACGGTAAAGTACCGTCATCCTATTCCCCGACTTGATGATATGTTAGATAAATTGAGCGGTTCATGTGTGTTTAGCAAAATTGACCTTAGGTCCGGCTACCATCAAATCCGGATGAAACCCGGTGATGAATGGAAAACCGCATTCAAGACCAAATTTGGTCTCTATGAATGGTTGGTGATGCCCTTTGGGCTCTCCAATGCACCTAGCACTTTCATGAGGCTAATGAACCATGTTCTAAAGCCATTCATCAACAAGTTTGTGGTCGTCTATTTTGACTATATATTGATCTATAGCAAATCAATAGACGACCATGTTGAACACCTTAGGCTAGTGCTTGAAAAGTTGAGAACCGAAAAGCTCTATGCTAATTTTAAAAAGTGTGCCTTTGGTGTTGAGAAGGTGGTCTTCCTTGGGTTTGTTGTGAGTGCCCAAGGAGTGGAGGTGGATGAGTCTAAGGTAGAGGCCATACGTGATTGGCCTACTCCTACTACCGTGACTCAAGTGAGGAGCTTTCATGGTCTCGCAAGCTTTTATAGGCGATTTGTGAAGGACTTTAGCTCCATTGCCGCTCCACTCACCGAATTGGTGAAGAAAGACCAACCGTTTGTTTGGGGAGAGCCTCAAGAGAAGGCCTTCCTTGAGTTGAAAGGTAGGTTGAGTACCGCCCCTCTATTGCAATTGCCCGACTTCGGAAAGGCATTTGAGGTCGAATGCAATGCCTCGGGGGTGGGAATTGGTGGTGTTTTAATGCAAGATAGCAAACCCATCGCCTACTTTAGTGAAAAGTTGAAAGGGGCCTCCTTGAATTATTCTACATATGACAAGAAGTTGTATGCCCTTGTGAGAGCCCTTGCCCATTGGCAACACTATCTTTGGCCTCGCGAGTTTGTAATCAAGAGTGACCATGAGTCACTCAAGCATTTGAGAGGCCAAGAGAAGCTCAATAAGAGACATGCCAAGTGGGTTGAATTCATTGAGTCTTTTCCCTATGTGATCCAATACAAGAAAGGGAAAGACAATGTTGTGGCGGATGCGCTTTCAAGAAAGTTTGCCCTAGCCACCACTCTCGCCTCTAAGCTCATGGGTTTTGAGAGCATTAAATTGATGTATGCTCATGATCCAAAGCTAAAGAGTGTCCATGACACTCTAGAGAAAGGGGAGAGAGTTGACAAATACCAATGGTTTGATGGTTATATCTTCAAAAATGGTAGGGTGTGCATTCCGGAGTCCTCTTGGAGAGAGTTGCTTGTGCATGAAGCACATTGCGGGGGACTCATGGGACATTTTGGCACAAGAAAGACTTTGGCCATTCTTCAAGAACAATTCCATTGGCCAAAGATGAGGGTGCATGTGGAAAAGTTTTGCGCTAATTGCCTTGAGTGCAAGCGAGCCAAATCTAAAACCCACCCTCATGGGTTGTATACCCCTCTCCCCGTACCTACTAGTCCATGGTTGGATATCTCAATGGATTTTGTGATGGGATTACCAAGGACTAGAGGGGGCCATGATAGCATTTATGTTGTTGTGGATAGGTTCTCCAAAATGGCTCATTTCATTCCATGCAAGAAATGTGATGATGCACAACATGTGGCAACTTTGTTTATTGAAAATGTCTTGAAGTTGCATGGTGTGCCTCGAACCATAGTGAGTGATAGGGACACTAAGTTCCTAAGTCATTTTTGGAGGTGTTTATGGGGTGCTTTAGGCACCAAGCTCTTGTTTTCCACGTCCCACCACCCCCAAACCGATGGGCAAACGGAAGTGGTAAACCGAACCTTGGGTGCTCTTCTTAGAGCCATGACTCGAGGTAAGGCCGGGACTTGGATTGATCGTCTACCTCTTATGGAGTTTGCCTACAATCGCACATTGCATAGCATGATAGGCATGACTCCATTCGAGTGTGTTTATGGATTTAACCCCTTGATTCCCCTTGATCTAACCCCTTTGCCAAGGGAAATGGTTGTTAAATTTGAAGGTAAAGCTAGAGCCAAGGCTTTGGTTGAACTCCATGCAAAGGCGAAGAAGAACTTGGAGGAAGCTTATGCTAAGGTTGCCGCCAAGAAGAACAAAGGACGCAAGAAGGTGGAACTCAAGAAGGGTGACTATGTGTGGGTGCACTTCCGGAAAGAAAGGTTTCCAAACCTTAGGAAAGGGAAGTTGGCACCCCGAGGAGATGGCCCATTCCAAGTGCTCTCGAAGATAAACAACAATGCTTATGTGGTCGACTTGCCAAGTGAGTATCAAGTTTCTAATACCTTCAATGTTAGTGACTTGGTTCCTTTGAATGTAGGTAATGAAGAGGCTGTGCATAATGATGAAGAGGTCGTGGATGATGCTTTGATTTCGAGGACGAAATCTTCTCAAGAAGGGGAGGATGATAAGACCCAAACCCCCTCAAGACCCTTCACTCGGAGTCAAGCCAAGTTGATCCAAGATATCCATCTTCACTTGATATGGAAGGGTATGGAAGAAGGCCTCGGGAGCGACTTGAAGACTATGCTTTGGTGCGCCATGGATGGAGGACCTTCTAGTACACTTGACGAGGCATCCGGAGCACTTTTGGAAGCAACTCAAGAGGCCACAGCACTAGGCGGACCGCCTACTCAACTAGGCCGGCCGCCTAGTTTTTGCTCACTCTCTGGATTTCCACTAGGCGGACCGCCTCTGTAAAACGGGCGGACCGCCTACTCCAAAGGGGCGGACCGCCCACTCCAAGTAGGCTGACCGCCTACTCTACTAGGCTGGGCGCCTACTTGGGCGCCTAGTGAGCTGAAGGATGCGGGATTCCTAGTTTATTTGCTATGTTTTGGACAACTATAGCCCTATGAGGCCTTTATTGTTTTAACCCACTTTGGGGGTATTTTTGAGCTTTCATTACATGAAAGTGAAGTCTATAAATACTTCACAAACCTATTCAAACCTTAGCTTACCTTGAATTATATGAATGATGAAAAGAAACTATCTCTTGTTTGGAGAAACCTTTGTCTTGGTTGCTTGAATTCACTAGTGGAACCTAGTTGAGTCTTGAACCGAAAACCCGATCATTCTATTTGCGAGTCCCAAGTGTGACTCGAGGGTAGTTGCATAGTGTAGGTCCTCCTTGACACCGATACGAGGGTATTATGGAACGAGTTCTCCATAGTTACTTCGTAGGGAGTTCGAGTAGTGTCTCGCTCTTTATCTTTATTTCCGCGTTTCGTTTTTTATTCTTATCACGTGTATCCCATGCGTCATGTTGATGTGTGGATAGGTGAGCCGTAGTTGGAGGGGAAGAGGGTGCAATATAGTGTGGTGAAGGGTGCGTATCTTGTGGGCGTAGGGCAAAGAGTCTATGACTTTGTGCCTTACCGGGCGAAGAGCCGAGTGCCTACTAGCGCACCTTCTTTGGCAATGCAAAGGAGCAAGGAGCGAGATCTTCATTCCATGGGTAAAATTGAGCAATCAAGGAGTCCTACAATTACAAGAAGTGGTGGGACAAGTGCTACAAGGGAGTTGATGAATGTCAACAAGGCGAACCAACTACAAGTTGCAAAACCAAGTGGTTCACCAACAATGAAGAAGGAGACCTCAAGCGATGAGTCTCCAAGTCCTAGATTCCAGGTTGATGTAAAAAGTCCACCTACTCCGGCTATGGGTATTCTTGGGCCTCGCCCCAATTCACCCGAATTTGAGAGACAAAAGATAGAGAGGAGTAAGGGAGCGACCGGTGACAACTCTCGAGTGGAAAAAGGAGAGGTTGTGTTGAGTGATGTGAGTGGGTTGTCACCACCCGAATCTACACCTAACCTTGGAAAAAAAATGAGGGTAAGGAAAGAGGGAAAAAGAAAAATTGAGAGTGAGGGCACCCCTTATTCTAACCTTAACCCTTTATCTTTTTCTTCTATGTGCTTGAATTCTTGTGTAGGTATTCTTGGAGGCAAACCGATGGAGCCTCAACCATGTTCCGAGATAGAAAGACAAGGTGAAGGAGATGCCGAATGTGAGCTACAAGGTGGAGACGTTCATGACGCTTCAAAGGTATGTGTTAGTTCCTCCTCCCTTGAGCATGATACTTCCTTGTCTTGTGATATTGTTAGTGAAAACTCTATGCTAGTTGAAGATTTGCATGAGTATAATGTGTTTGCAACTACTGTAGAGCCTTTCGGTCAACTTGTGTGTGAAAATGAACCACTAGTTGAGAGGGTTGAAAAGCCACATCATGATGTGAGCTCGGTTTTCATTGAACCTCTCTTTAGTGAAAATATTAAAGTTGACCTTGTTTGTGACCCTTGTTATGACACCCCGCCCATGTTTGATAAAGGAGAAGATGAATTGCATGATTATCCTATTCTTCCCTTTGATTGCTTATTTGCTAGCGGTGGTACCTTGTGTCGTAGTGAGGTTGTAACCTTGAGGAGTCTCTTGAGAATGAGATAGATCGCCTTGTGTTCGATGACTCCTCAAGTGTAGATGTAATCTCTAGTTTGAGAACTTCACCTTTGCTTGCTAGCGAGCTTGAGAAGTGCGCCTATACTAATCCTTTGTATGAGGGTCACATCGATGAAAATGGTGAGTTGTATCAAACTGGGGTAGAGTGTGAGCTTGAACCTCCATGGAGTGGAATGCCTAACTCTATGGATAACCCTTTGTTTGAGACCTCCCTTGGGAGTTTGTCTAGTGACGAGGGTTGTCTTGAGGGAGCATTTGGAGGTGAGGGAGTACCTCTTGGTGTGTGCGAGAGTGTTCTTAAGAAGGGGAGTGGAGTATTTGATGTTAGTTGTCGCTTGAACTATATCACTTATTACTCCATTCCATATGTTGAGCACACCTTGAGTATTGAGCATGCCAAAGCCAATGTGTCACATTGTAATAAAATTGATTTGAAGGCTTGGTGTGTTGATGGTAAGCTTAGGGGTCATAGGACATTTGATTGCTGCATGTTGCATGACTTTGATCTCTTTGCTTGTTTTGAAAATGAGTGCTTGTTCTTGTCGAGCCAAGACTTTGTTGTCTCCTTTGGGGACATATGCTTTTCAATAGGTATTGACGCTTGGCTCTATCACAAGAGTGTGTTTTCCACACCACTTGCACTTATTCTTGTTAAGCTAACCTACTTGTGAAGTAGGACGTTTTGGTTGTGCTTGTTTTGATTGTAGGTTTTGATGGTTCGATTTCGAGGACGAAATCCTTTCAAGAAGGGGAGGATGATGCAGCCCAAAATGGCCTAAACGACAACCATCAAAAGCCAAGCTCGAGAGCACAAGGGATACGAGTCAAGGCCTCCAGAAACATCTTGAAGATCATGCATTGGAGCGCCAAGGACGGAGGAAAACAGGGCAAGAAACTGGGCAGCCCAAAACAGGGCAAAACAGGGGAGCAAACTGGGAGCTCACTGCCTAACGAAGAACATTTGTTCTTCGCAATCGCGTCACTACCTGCGCGATCGCGAAGAGTTCCTGAATACCCTGCGCGGGCGCCCAACTGAACGCGAAGGCGAGCTGGGGATGAGCTGAGGATGCTGAAGACTTGCGCGATCGCGAGCCCATGGCGCGATCGCGATGACTGGGAGTGTTTCCTGCGCGATCGCGTGACTCCTTGCGCGATCGCGATGACTTGGAGTTGAGCAGCGGACCAGAATCAGCTTCAGGGGCCATTTTTGTCCATTTAGCATTGTAAATGTATAAGTAGCACATTTGCTCTTCATTTCATTAGTTAGCCATTGTTTTAGAAGATAGAATTGAGAGAGAACATTGAAGAGGCCGAGCCCTTCTTGTTTGAGCCCGAGGCTCGTGTATGTCTCGACTTGGAACCTATGGAGATCGACACCTAGTTTGATTCCATTGTAAGGTTCGAGTTTCCCTTCTCCCTTTTGAATTCGATTAACGTTAGTAAATTGAATTCGATTCTTTCTTCTATTTCTTGCCTTCCTAGTCTCTAATTTCTCGATATCCTAGATATCTCGTATCTTGTTTTTATCGCTTCCGCATATTTGTATCGTGTTTAGCTTCCGCCTATTTTCCATTGCATCACAAGGGAAATGGTTGCTAATTTTGAAGGTAAAAGCCGAGCAAAGGCTATGCTTGAGCTCCATGCTAAAGCCAAGAAGAATTTGGAGGAAGCCTATGCAAAGGTGGCCTTCAAAAAGAACAAGGGAAGAAAGAAGCTAGAGCTCAAGATAGGGGATTGGGTGTGGGTGCACTTCCGCAAAGAAAGATTTCCAAACCTTGGGAAAGGGAAGTTGGCACCCCGAGGAGATGGACCCTTCCAAGTGCTTTCCAAGATCAACAACAACGCCTATGTGATTGATCTACCGAGTAAGTATAATGTCTCAAATACTTTTAATGTGACTGACTTGACCCCTTTTGATGTAGGGGATGGTGATGCCGGGGAGGAGGAGGCCATGGTTCCGAGGACGAAACCTTCCCAAGAAGGGGAGGATGATGCGGGGCATACTACCTCAAGGCCTTTCACTAGAAGTCAAGCCAAATTGATTCAAGACATTTATCTTCACTTGACTTGGACGGACATAGAAGAAGACTCCGGGAGCGAATTGAAGAACATACATTGGAGTGTCATGGAAGGAGGACCGCCTAGGCTACTTGGAGAGGAATCCGGGACATATTTTGAGGCATTCCAAGGAGCTACAGGAGGAGGCGGACCGCCCACTTCACTAGGCGAACCGCCTCCTCAACTCTCTGAAGTTTCCAACTCTCTGAAGATTGGAGTAGGCGGACCGCCCCTGTTACCATGCGGACCGCCCACTCCCCTGTGGCCATGATGTGCACTGAGAAGAGGCGGGGCGCCTCTTTTATGGGGCGGACCGCCCACCCCTTGGTCTTCTAGACGGGACACCTCATTTATTTGCTATGTATTCCCTATTCTAGCCCTACGAGGCCTATAGCATTTAAGCCCACTTTAGGGGTCTTTTAGACTTTACATTATGTAAGTATGGCACCTATAAAAGGCCACTAGTCTTCATTTGAACCTTAGCTAATTTTGATGAATGATGAATGTTTGTGAAGAGTTGAACTCTTAAGTTATTGAAAGAACCTTTTTGTTGGCTTGAATTCTAGCGGACCCTAGTTGATGATACGGAAGTTTTACAGAACGAGTTCTTCGTGGATACCCCGTAGGGAGTTCGAGACAAGTCTCGCTCTTTATCGTCTTTTCTTGTTTCTATTTCGATCCTTATCATAAATGTAGAGCTCATATACCATGTTAGGATTACTAGGAGAACAGAAGGCTTGGAGCTAGAAAGAGAAACTTGTTCTTGCCCACCTTCCCTTATGCTATTAAATGGCATTCTTATTCATGTCAAATTGAAACATCATCTTTTGATTGTTATCAAAGCAAGAATACCACGAATGGTGTTTAACGAGCAGAAACAAATACTTTTCCTATCTTCGAAAGGTGTTAGAAGTAATATCCTTGAAGGAACCTGAATGCAGAAAAATACAAACAACAAACATCCAAGATGATTTGATGACAAAAAATTGAGAACGGTCTGTCAACCAGATCGTAATTTTGTTGAATCAAAAAGTAGACGATGACTCTTCTCGTGAATAACAACTTGAAGTGTCTACCAACTGCCTAAGAGGGATGTCCTCTGTTATTCATTTAGTACAATATGAGGCTAACATTCCACCATAAAAGATGAGTACAAAAAATGTATATACAAATGCACCGACTTAGCTGCCATTGGTACAACAAGCAAATTGCTGGTTAGTACACACTTGTGCTACTAGCATCCGTTTGCACCTGCCCCCCTTGAGATGAATCCAATAGCAACATTCAGCTGGTTCTGACTGCTAAATCCATCATCCAATGACCACTGCCACTTGATCTGATTAGAGTTGCTGATATCGATCCGATTTGTGCCTCAACATTGATGCCCTGGCAATATGAGAGCTTGGAATATGTATTCTTTGTTTTTCAATGGTGGTGCCCAGGCAAAGGGTGAAACTACACGTCTGTGAAGGTTAACATTTGTTAATATCAATTAAGTGTTGCACGAACCAACGGACTAGCTCATATGATTCATCCATCATAATCGGTGAAGGATCAAGATGACACACAAAGGAAAAGGATATACGTAAACTTAAAGTGCCATAACAATGCTAATTATGCTTTTGCCCAAGAAAATAACCATTACCTTATCCTTCTTGTGTCTTATGGCACTTAGACAGACGATTGTTGACTTCACTCCAAGCTGCAAATATTTTTCAAGTTTATATTCAGAGAAGAGTATGTTGTGACTAATGTAAATGAAAGCTTCTTACCAGGAAGATTCCTGAAATCTGGCTCAACTCCATTTCCGTTAATATCCAAGTGATTTGGCGTGACATACTTCCCAATTGTTACAACTACACCCGAGCCATCAGGTAGCTCGAACACGGACTGAATTAGCCCCTGCAATGATGCTAAGAATAAAGAGATGATCTCCCTCAGAAAGAAGACCAGCAAACCTCCCCACCCACACACCAAAACCGTCTAGCTACTAATAAAAGGTTATAGTTGGCCACAAATCAAATTTCAAGCTACTCCAACCTCACAGTGAAAGGCCATAAACAATGAAAACAGCACAGATCTCCTCCCAACAACTAAAATGACAAAAACAAATATACTTAATTTACGGGTTGAGAAATTAATTTGATTACAAAGTTTATTTCTTTAAAGTGATCCCCTTGCTATCTGGTTACACAAAGAATAGTTTTTCTACACACACTTCCTTGACCTGACTTATTAAGGACGTTAAGTGAAGTCGTGTAATCATATGCATCTCAGCACAACTGAACTCTTCTTCAAATAGCAGTCCAGCGACTGTAGCAATTTCCGGGGCAACGCCTTAAGGAGCTGCACCATATATGCCTCACATCGGTAACATGATGGAGCTGTGAGCCCCGACTCGGGCACTCTTTGCTTTAAACAAGTATTCACCTCTTTCAATCTTACTGTTATTTTTACTTTACTACTATTATTTACATATCTATCTTATTTTCCACATTTTCTTTTCAATATGGTGTCATGATAACATGAATTGAGCTTAACTGGAAAAACATGGTCTATGAGGATTCATATAGCCGACCCAACTTGTTTGGGATTGAGGCTTAGTTGCTGTTGTTCCCCTCTTTCAATCAATGGAATATGTTAATTGTTGCCAATGCTGGTTGTTTTTGCAGGCTGCTAATTACACTGGCCACTCTGGAGGTCTACTAGTCATTGTTAATTGGCAACAACAATCAAGCACCAGTTTCAACTAGATACCCTTTGCATAAGCAAGATTATAGCACCAGGAAACTATAAGGAATATGGATTTTTAAGTTTGATGATTAATAAAAGACTCTATCAGATGGTTCACAAAGAATTGATGAAATGGAAGAGCTTATGAACCTACTAGCCATGCTGGGAAACCAATTTCTGAATGAGCAAAATGCAGACAGAATAAAATGGGAAACTAATGCTGATGGCAAATATACAGTGAAGGCAGGATATTCGCACCTCTGTGCTCATAATGAAATTTTAAGCAATTGGCCATGGAAGCTTATCTGGAAAGCCAAGACACCACCAAGGATAGCTTGCTTCAGTTGGACTGCTTGCAACGAAGCATGTCTAACTCAAGACAATCTGGCTAAACGATCCATTTGTATAGTTAACAGATGCTATATGTGTCAGGAACATATTGAGACTAACAGGCACCTTCTTCTTCATTGTACAGTGACAGCAGATATCTGGAACATGTTCGTCTCTCTTTTTGGACTTAGCTGGGTTATGCCAGGGAGTATCAGGGATGCCTATGTGAGTTGGAACAATTGGAAAGTTGGTAATACCATCAGGAAAATCTGGAGAATGATACCTACTTGCATTTTTTGGTGTGCATGGAATGAGAGAAATAGAAGATGTTTTGATGGAATATCAACTCCAAATCACTCTCTGAGAACTAAATGTCTCTTGTGGTTATACAGTTGGAGCACCTTATCCCCTGTAAACTCACCTGACACCTTTTTGGATTTTGTTAACTCCTTATCCTTAGCATAGGTCTCATTGTATGGAGTAACAAAATCTCTTTTGCTTTTAGAATATTTTGTACTTCTTGCATCTTCTTGATGCCGTTTAATGATAATATCCTTACTTCATCAAAAAAATTAAATGGTATGAATATTATTTCCAAAAATGAATGAAATGACGTATCTAACTATCATAATTTGCCTTTGGGCAAGAAAACAGACAGACTGCATAGAAGCATAGTTCGCCCTGTTTAAACCAAGAATTTTTATCTTCATTTTGGTCAGCTAAAAAAGCATGAACACCATGAATATGTCACAGTTGACAATTAATTACAGAGGTCGCAAAATGGGTTAGTAGGTCATAAAATTGCAGGAAAGGTCGTCAAATTCCTCGAAAGTGACACCATGTCAATATGAACTTACAGAAGCCAAAGACAATAACTAGAAATTCACACCTTGCCATATGTCTTGTCCCCCACGAGAACAGCCCTACAGTTGTCATGAAGTGCAGTTGCAACCTGAAGTGAAATTGAATAATTAGAACACGTTTCAAAATTCAAGAACTAGTGCAAAGATGTAGTCTGAGTAGCTCACAATTTCACTGGCACTTGCAGTACTTTTGTTAACTAAAACCTGCATTGGAAGTCACTAAGGCCGTCAGCGTGGTAAGACAAATAAATCTGAAACCAGATAGAGAAAAGGATATATTCTTGAATTTGAGAGCGACTTTGTGATTCTACATTCAACAAACAACTAGCTTAAAATCCAATAGTAAGATCTGTTTCAGCTGTTACTTTCATTTATCCACTGCTTTTAGCAATTTCAGCTAATTTAAGAATCTACTCTGTAAATTTGAGCCATGCAGCCACTTATGGCTCTATAATCAGGAAAATATTAGCTCAAATCACCAAAAAAATTTATATGAATCAGCTGTTTATTTCATTTATTCACTGCTCTTACCAACTTCAGCAAATGCAAGGCATGAAACTTTAAAGTTTGATAAATAAGAGGACTAAGGTTACTATCTAATACTCCCTCCGTTCCACTTTAGATGAACCTATTTGACTTTGCACGGAGTTTAATAAAGAGAGAAGACTTTTAAAACTTGTGGTCTAAAATAAGTTATAGATATTTGTGTGGCTACAAATCATCTAGGAATGCGTAAAAGTGAATAATTCTTTCCAAATTTAGAAAGAGGTCATTCTTTTTGAAACAGACTAAAAAGGAAATAGGTTCATCCTTTTTGAAACGGAGGGAGTACTTCTTAAGACCTATATGGTAAAACTGCAAAATTTTGAATAGAGAATATTCTTCTGTTTTACAAATGATATCAAAAATCTGGTTTGTTTTTAACAAAGACAAGAAAAATTTGCAATTGAAAGAAAGCATTTGAAAAATTCCACTGTTTTACAGATGATATTATAGATGTTGCATCTTAAATAATGAAAATTATAAATTCCAACTCATCAAAAAAGAATCTAATGAAAATTATAGATTTCTTTCATTGAAGAGTCTCTTACAATTAATGGAGCTGTAATAAGAGGTGGAGCTTCTGCAACAATATTCCTTCTATACTGTGGATCCCTTCCAACAGTGTAAATCACCTGTCAATTCTATTTCTCAGAATTAAGGCTTCTTAATGAACCATCTTTAAGGCTGACAATTCAAGTACAGCCATACTGCAGAATAGCTAACAGACGAGAAATATGGTGTACCGTATCTCCTTCATTCAGAAAAAGTTTTGCAATTTCAATGCCAGCCTGAAAGGAACGAATTTACCACTCAATAAACAAGTAAGCTCTCAACCTCGCAAACCAAATCAATCAAGGGGGAAAAGGAAAACCTGTACTAGTCCACCAAGGTTATCTCTGAGATCAAGGACAAAAGATGAGGCACCCATGGCTTCAAGTCGCTTAATTGCTGCAGAAAAAAGATGTATCTTTTTCACTTTTACGGAAAGTTGATGATTTTAGAAATAGGCAACAAGCAGAAATATGCATTTAGCTGATGAGATTGAAAGAGTTCAGATCACGTTTCGGGTGTGAAATTTCTGGAATGGGCAAATGCTTTTTGGATGATAGTTTTAACAACTCACGCTATACAGCATAAATGCCAACACAAGCTGTACTCGAGAATACAAAAACACATGATCTCATGATGTTTCACTAGTTATGTAGGTCTTAACAGATCAGGGGTTTGCAATTATAACATGTAATGCAATTCATCAGAAGATGTGTATTCCGATGGTTCGAACATGTTGAGAGCTCCACAATGCAATTATTGGTCATCAGAGAGTGGCTTTAACTTGCTCTTCCAAGACATGCAAAACCTCTTACTGAGGCAAGTATATTTTCAATTTTGTGCTTCCACTTGATTTCGGCTTAACTTGCTGTCCATTAGGTATATAAAACCCTCCAGTGAAACAAAACTAGATTTCTTTTCATATTTTACATCCTCCATTAAAATGTTTACTTCAGCCACCAGCATCTTCGCATCTTTCATCTCCCATTAATTCAAGTGAGAGTTGTCCACTTACTGTTACACAGAACCTTAAGATAGAAAAGAAAAAAAAGAAAAGATTTACTTTCTCAGATGAAATTTTTTGGTAGCGCATAAACTAGAAACATTCTCTTTCAGTTATTGTGCTCAACATAGGTTGCGTGTAGAATAGATATGCACCAGTAACCAAATCTTTTCTGGCCAATGCATTGAACTCCTTTAGGCGTACATAACCAACAGAAGTAGAACCACTTTCAATTTGTTCCAGCCGATAAAAAACCGGAGTCTTAGCAACAGACTGCCTCTCCACATCAATGGATTGGACAGGTCCACAGTCCCCATGCTTAACCTGCAATCATCACATGAGAATTAGCATGAATATATCACTGAACAATAGACCTACTAATGGGTCCAGCATTGTACAGGAACACAACCATGATGTTCACAAATGTCCCACTTGGGCCTTGTAACAATGAAGATGCTTCAAAGGCAGATTTACCCCGCACATCTACCCCATTCACAGATATCAGTTCATCTCCCTGCCACAATGTCACATGAAAGATATGCATTAGCTTTAGTCTACTAAAATGTAAATCAAACTAGACTGAGTAGAGCTCATATATGGACAATATCTTTCTTTTGAATGTGAAAGAGAAAGCCAATACTCATTAGACCTGCAACTAAAATCATCAGCTAACTCAAGGCATCTCTCAACTAATCTGTGCAAACTAAATACAGGTGAACCGAAGAGCTTCCGATCAACTCTTCAGTCTTCACTCTTCAGTAAATGAGTTATCATATTCTTACATGCCAAAAAGAAAATTTCATCTTAACTCTTTGAAAGACCACTATAGACGGATGGTGGTCCACTAGAGCAGCCTTATCCAAAAAAAGAAGGTCTACCAAATTAGGTAACTTCCATTTTTTGTATTCTAAGATCTCTTGAAACTTTGACAGTTAAACGAACTAAAAGAAATTATCAACATCATGAAAGGATTCACTGACTACTGCAACAGCAGAGCAGTAGATCATCCTTCCGGGGGAGCGTAATATAAATAATCCTTATCGTCACAGTTCTTTTGTGAGCGAATGATAATCTGGTGATTCATAAGGAACAAACCAAGGAGGGCTGCTGCAATCAAACCTCAAGATCATATCATATGAAAAAGATACTTAAGAAAGTTCTTTTTTCTTTATACTTCAACTATGGAGGAAATAGCTGAAAAGAAAACTACATCATAGTCTGGTAGTTGAAAGCTAGGAAAAAACATCTTCTTCCACAGACAGCCTCCGAATCGGTATAACTCTAGTAAATTTCTAGCATTATGTGCTGATAATTATACTGTATTGCAGTCAAAATAGTGTGGTCTAAGCAATTAGCAATTGCAAAGTTCCAACACAAAACACCTCAAAAGGTATTAAATAAAGGGCCCAAGCACATGTAGAGAGGACAGGCGACCTTGAGGGAAAAGCTCCTTTTTTTAACCCGAGAAATCTGTCTCGGGTCAACCCATAGGACCAACCGCAACCTTCAGAACTCGGGGAGAATGAGCTCTCCCCTCTACCCTTTCTCCACTTAAATATCAGGTTTAGGATGCATGGTGCAGGGCTCAAACCTGTGAGCTAAATCACTAGTTGAGGAACAGCATACTGGTCAGAGGTTATCACTTTGGCAGTTCAAAGCTACTCACTCAATCGTTTCAACAGATTAACAATGACAACTTTCCCGCAGTTAGTAGCATTATCAAGAAATCTTGGCTATAGTAACAGAGAGATTTAGCATTTCGTCAACACTAATCCGACTGGAATACAGAACATGGCATAAAGCTAGGCAAAAAATATCATAAGTGCTTTGTAGTGATCAGACCATATATGACATACCTGTCGCACACCGGCGCTTTGGGCAGGGCCATCCAATAGGAGCCCTAAAACCTTCAGTTTTGAATCTCCATTTCCATCTGGAACATCCCTGAGGTTAACTCCAATACCAGTCATATCATATCTAGCCATCTTGGAGAACTTTCAATGACAAGCAGTACATGTCATGGAACAAGAACACTGAAAGGTTTGTGAGTAAGACGTTTACTTGAATATGAAAATTGTGGGATATATTTAAAAAGAAGGAATCAAGAGAAATAATCTATCTCATGATTTACGAGAAGATAACAATACTTGACTGAAACGATGATTGAAAGCATAATGATGCTAAAATCATATATAGCACCTATGGTTTCATCAAACTGTGTTTCACCGTATCAAACAAAATAGAAGGATGAGATAATGCACGGAAACTGACAAAAGAACAATGGGTGTACAAGGACGACCAATAATTAATAATACAAACATTTTTTTTAGAGAACTTCTAGGGATGCAACTTTAATCATACAAACATATATTAGTATCACTAAAGATATGTGTCAACATAATGCAAAGAAACGAATAGTTGGATGCCCTAATGCTAACAAGGAAGTGTCAAATCCACCTCTTCCAAATGATACTGAAAAGTTTCTTTCAACCTATAAACAAAAGAATGTATCCAGAATACGTAAAGCTTTACAATATTGGACTCAGAAATAAGCTTTCTAGTCCCATGTAACTATCCAAACCAAAAAGAAAAATTTGTACTCCTATGTAAATAGTGTTTCTGCCTTGCTCTACAAATGGAATGCCAACTTTAACATGGACGTCACATGTTTCAAATACACAGATGGAAATATAGGTATAAGAGGAGCGATTACCTGTTCAGGAGAAAGAAAACGTGTATAGGGATCACCCAAGCTAGCCAACATCCGCTTTATGATATCATGAGCTTTTGACCTTGTCTGAATTGATGAACTTAAGATGTCATCTTTCTTTTGCTGGACGAATAACGAAATCTTTAGTCGGGAATACTTGTAAATTGACAAGACATGTATGATAGGGCTGATCTAAGTAGGATGAGCAAAAAAGAAAGAATCTAAGGAAAAAACAGACGAAACTAGAAACATTAAAAGATAGGAAATTACAAGCCAAGATTGAGGAGACCAAGAACGAGGGGTGGTGTTAAGAAAAGTATCATTGACAATCTGCCAAGCCTCTTCCACTATGCTTTCATTGCTCACCACTTTATTGTACACTTGCTCCTCCTGCTGGCAATTCAGCTCCAAAGCAATGGAATGATAAGGAGGAGCAGAAACAAGAAGCCCCAATGAAAGAACCAATGAGACCCCACTTGAGAAAGCCTGTTTAAGGTAAGGGGTTTTGCGTGGTCGTGGTGGAGATGAGCAAGATATCAACGGTGGGGGTAACGGGTTGTGGAGGAGCACCCTCATCATCAACTCTAGTACACTAATATCTACCAACTATCACCACTAATATTAACTAACTTGTGCCGCTTTTCAGCATAATAATTTTAGGCAGAAAAGGCAAATTGACACTTGTACTTGTACAAAATTCTATTCACGCCCCTCAACTTCACAGATTTTCATCTAGACACTTTAACTTAATTCAATCAAGTGTTTTAAACACCTCAAGCCTTAAATGTTGTTCAATCGGACTGATGTGGATGACCATAAGCATACACGTAAGATATTTTTGACATTGCAGTATTATTTATTTTTCTTTATTATTTAAAATTTCTTAACGTCCTCCTTCTCCAAAATATTCCAGAAACCCCAAATTTTTTCCTTCTTCCATTTCCATATCACCATTCACCGTAACACACCCCAAAATAAGAACCTATTTATTGTAATACTTAATAGTGGCAGTGGAATTTCAACTGGTTCATGTAGACTTTAAAAATAAGAATATTCTAGTTGGCAAGAGGGGTTTTTGTTTGATTTCATAAATATTAGAAGTGAAAGTGGAGCTAGACATATAAATTACAGAAATAGTACACATTGGTTGAAACTTTAATTATTGCTTATCTTTTATGAAATATTTGCTTCAAGTCTGATTGGAAGAGAATTAATATGGTTTGGTTATGAAATTAGCAGTGGAAGAAGAGATTACAACGGAGGTAAATGGCCATGTAAATGGTGAGGAGAAATAGAGAACCCAAGAAAAATGGATTGGGGGAGTGGAGAGAGAAGGGCTTTTTGTTTTGAAAATGTTGACGGAGGTGATGAAGAGGAGCAGCAACGTCTGGCGAACAAATCTGGGAAAGTGTTTGGGGTTGGATATTTGGGGGGTTGGGGTTGTTGACAAGCAGGGGGAAATGGGATGTTTTTTCCCATTTTATTTTGATTTATTTATTTTCTTTTACTTTTATATTTATTATTTTCTTGATTTTAGCTTATTATTTTAAATTAAATCAAGCATTCACGCTATTCAAACGCGTGATAAACAGCCATTTTGTCCAGCTCAGCATATCAACGCCACGTAAGTTTGGTCAAGGGTCAGAGGTGTTTCAAATATGAGTTTTGGACGTATTCAGGTGTTTAGATGAAAACTCCTTAAGTTGAGGGACCGAGAATAGAATTTCGTACAAGTACGAGTGTCAATTTGCCTATTCTGCCATAATTTTAACCATTCATAATGCACAAAAGTTATCTCTTTTTTTTGGTTTAACAGTAGTAGAATTGAAGCCACATTAATTTGATAAAATTGTTAACTTAGTAATCTGGATGTCTTTATTAATAAATATTTAACTTGTGTAATGTCTGGCCTAAATAGTACTTGTCAAGCGGATAAATTTTTTGATATTTGAGTTAGAAATATTTGATTAAGTCAATGGAGAAATTCAAGTATGCTTCTTCTTAATCAACTTGCAGTATGGTAATAACAACTTGTGTTTGAGAGGTTGGAGAAGTAAGTTACCAAATTTAATGCTTCTATAGTTGTCATCAAGATGTCAATAAGTTGTAAAGATCAAATTACAACTCATTGGCAAGTTACTCAAGTTGAAAATGAAGAGATAGATTGAAAGATTTTACTATATGTAGAGGTAGGGGTGTCAATGGTTCGGTTCGGCTGGTTATTTTTAAAATTTTGTACCATACTAATTTTTTTGTTAGTCTAATGTATGTAACCAAAATATAAATTTTTTAAACAATCTCAATCATCTCGGTTTCTCTTTGATTTCAGTATAGTTCGGTTAATTTTTGTATTTTTTTAATGTAATCTGGCACTACCCACAAACAAAGATTTATTTTTCCATACAAGTCAATAATATTGAAAAAGATGTATCGCTTTCTTTACAAAACTCATATGTTCAGGTGACTGAACCAAAACAGTGATTCCATCTTAACTAAGTGAATTAATTACAAACCAATAATGATATGATATTCTAGTTGAGTATTTGATGAGGCGTGCCTATAAAAAGGATTCATGAGAAATATGGGGGATTTGAAGCGTTTTTAAATGCAAAATCTCAAAATTACAATTTTAAAGAGTGAGTATGAATGTATAAAACAAAAAAATAAGACAACACTAAACATTTAGATTATTTCGATTGTCAAATTCAAGCATTCGTTTCTTCAAATAGATATTGACTATCCTCTATTGTTCTACACTAACTTAAATTTAAAACTGAGATAATTTGGTATAAATCTATAAAGAGATTAAACCTTACAAACTTCATAAGAGCAATGCAAATAACTACCCGCGAAAACCATCTAAAATAAATCTATCACTTCAGGGAAAATATATTTAAAAGGAGACTGAAATTGAGAATTGTCGAGCATACTTCACTGTTGAAGCACAGTAATTTCAATGTGAATAGTAGTATTTGTAGTACTAAAGTTGGTTGGACATTGGGATTACTACTTACTGAGCCCAAATTAATTACCCGCCCATACCCATAACTATTGCCTTTACACCATCTACCCAGATATTAGTTAGAGATTTTTACATAAAGTACAAGTTTAAGAAGTTATTTACAAAATATAGCAATATTTTAGCAAAATTGCCCAATATAGAGGAACGGAAAAGTTAATTACAAAACATAGCAATATTTTCCCTAGTAAACCCTTGAATTCTTCCTCCTATTTCCTCCAATTTCACTTTTTCTTCTCCCATTTCCCCCAATTTCACTTTTCCTCCCATCATTTCCCCCAATTTCACTTTTACTCCTCCCATTTCCCTCAATTTCATTTTTTCTCCTCCTATCCTCACTGTATCTTGTTGTATCTCACTGTATCTCGATGTTTCTTAACTACCAACCTCGTTGTATCTCGTTGTACCTGCATTATTTTGCAACGTATCTAGCTATTTCTAGCCTGTATCTTGCTGTTTCTAGACTGTTTCAGCATTTGTTTCATCATGTTTGTGCATTGTTTCTCACTGTTTCTAAACTATTTCACCTTTTTTGCGTTGTTTCACATTATTTTTTACATTTTGTTTCGGACTTTTTCTCTAGCAGTTTCAGACTGTTTCATCGTTGTATCTCATTGTATGTGTACTATTTTTGCTCTGTATCAAACTGTATCTCGTTGTATCTACGCTGTTTCAGCACTGCTTCAGGTTGTTTCATCACCATTTCAGGTTGTTCTGCACCGTATCTAACTATTTCTATACTTTATCTAGCTATTTCTCGACTGTTTCAGCATTGTTTCATCCCGTTTGTGCGTTGCTTCTCACTGTTTCTAAACTATTTCACCTTTTTTGCGTTGTTTCAAATTATTTTTTACATTTTGTTTCAGACTTTTTCACTAGTTTTTTCAGACTGTATCATACTATTTCAATGTCGTTTCAAACTATATCAGACTGTATCAACTGCTATTTCAGATTGTTTCAACACCGTTTTAGACTGTATCATAATGTTTCAATGTCGTTTCAGACTATTTCAACTGTTTTTTCATATTGGTTCAACACCGTTTCAGACTGTATCATACTGTTTCAATGTCGTTTCAGACTGTATCAGAATGTTTCAAATGCTGTTTTAGATTATTTTAACACCATTTCAGACTTTATCATACTATTTCAATGCCGTTTCAAACTGTATCAGACTGTTTCAACTGTTGTTTCTAATTTTTTCAACACCGTTTCAGACTATATCATACAGTTTCAACGTTGTTTTAGACTGTATCTGCGCCATTTCAAGTCTGAGTGAACTCAGCTTAGCTGAGTTGCACTTTTTCCCCCCCTTAATTTTCCTTACAATTACACAAATCAGTACACATTTTCTTCCAATTTACAATTACACAAATCAGTCCACATTTACAATTATAAAAATCAGTCCACATTTACAATTACACAAATCAGTCCACATTCCCCCTCTAATGTCATCCTCGCCATCACCGTCCAGAAAGTACTCGCCGTCGTCCAGGTAATCATCGACGTTGAAGGCATATCTGACATTTTGATGCTGTCATTCCAATTCTGGTGACTCTATAGTGGCGGCGTTGCGTCTAGCAGCGAGATCTGCCTTGGATGGACGCCCTTTCTTCTTCGTTTTCACGATATGGCCCATTCACGATCTGCCTTGAATCTCGCTGTTATTCCCGTTTTCCCAATCTCCCCGTTCCTTTTCTATTGTTTCGATTCTCCACTGGTGTTTTCACCACTATTTGATGGCGCTGGGGGTGGTGGGAGTGGGGATGGTGGTGATGCAACCCAAATTGCATCGACACCTACGCTTGGTCCGGGAGTCAAGGCATAGATGATATGAGCTCGGGAGACGACTTGAAGACCATGCATTGGAGCTCAATCAAAGTGGAAACAGGGCTGCAACCAGTGCAGGAAACAGGGGAGCCACAACAGGGCAAAACAGGGCAGCATTTCTGAGCTCACTGCCTGGCGCCAGACATTTACTCTGCGTGATCGCGACCACACTCACGCGATCGCGAAGAGCAATTATTTGCCCCGCGCGATTGCGCTCAACATGACGCGACCGCGAAGCTCTGAAGTTTAGTTCCCTGCGCGATCGCGAAGACCAGTGGAGCAGTCCGGACCAGAAACTTGGCAAATGTTGTAAGGGGAAACTATAAATACCCCCATTTGTTCATTTATTGGTTTTTAACAAACCTTGAATGTAGAATGATATTTTCTTTGAGTGAATCTCAATGTTGAACCCGTGAGCGGGCATGATTTCACTTGGTGGATTCCAAGTTGAACATCGAAACCTCTTCTGATCATTCTATTTGCAAGAGCCGGGTGCCTCTTGAGGGTAGTTGCATAGTATAGGTGATCCTTGACTTCACCCGGGGTGTATCGAGACGAGTTCCTCGGTGCTACTTAGGTAAACGTTCAAGCCTCGTCTTGCTTTTTATCTCGATATCGCCTATCTTGTTTTAGCTTCCGCACTTTTCATATCGTTTCTAGCTTCCACGTATTTTAGATTGCATCAGTTGGTATCAGAGCACGGTTAGGCTTCGTTCTTACGAATCCTCGGTCTTGTTCTTATCGTTGTTATCATTGTGTTGTTTGTTCTTTAAATTTGAAGAAAAACAAAAAAAAAATTCAAAAACTTGAAAATCACCAAAAAAATTGCTAGAAATCGTTGTTTGTTGCGATTTTGATGTTGTTTGTTATTGGGGATTGTTTGTTATCATATTCCCGTTGATTTGGTACCCTCGAAACACGATTTGAAGTCGTGAATCAAAATCTTGAAAACCAAATCTCAAAAGTTGAGAATTCACAAAATTTGATAGAACTTGTTTTGTGTTGTGAATTCTTGGTTGTTTGGTATCGGGAATTGTTCCTTATAGTTTTCCCGTCATTTTGATATCCCCATATCGTCATTTGGAGTAGCGGAATGAAAATCGAACTTTGAAAATTTTGAAGTTCTTGAAAATTTGAAGAATCTACTCCAAATTCTCGAAAACGAGTTGTTCGTTCATTGTTTGTTTGATAAAACCATTGGGGATTGTTTATTTCAGTTGAACACACCCTTTGGAAGCCTTAGAACTGAACAACAAACTGAATTGGGGTGATTTGTGTGCCAAAAACTGAGTTTGCAGTCGAGGTTCTGGTTCTGGAACGCAGGCCTGCGCGATCGCGCCCTGCTTCACGCTATCGCGTCAATTCCACCCATTTGTTCATCGCGATCGCGCGCAACCTCACGCGATCGCGAAGGGTTTTCAATTTTCCAGAAATCCTGAACTGGGACAGATTGTTCGCAAAGCATTCGAAACAGTTTCCGCTCACCAAAACTTCAATTGTATCATCAAATATGGAGAGTTTGTAGATCACTAACCAAAAATCATCCAATTCCGAATCCATTTAGTGGCGATTCAATCTTTTACCATTTGATCGCGTCACTTCCGGTTAGTACTTTGAGGGTAACACTTCTACCCAATTAGTACTAATTCATTGTGCGTATAGGATACTCGTGCCTAGAAGGAGAGTAGAGCTCAAAGAAGACTCGTAGTATATTTTTGGCTCAAGTGCTCACTTATAAAGCCGTTCGCCCATCGAGTCCCATCAATTCCACTCACCCCGAAGAGTATTTGGTTCTTGTGAATTGAGTGGTTATTGAGGTGGTTGTTCAACTACGAGGAAGCCTTTGAGATCAAGCTTGAGTGATCTTATAACCCACTAAATTGATTGTACCCGAGTGACACTCCAAAGGTGAGGGAGCGAGTGAGGGTTTTTACTCTAACCTCTTTCTCTTGTTTTACTTTTGTAGGTACATGGCCGGAGACGTATACGATACCATTGAAGTCCCGGTAAGCACTTTGGCCTACCTCTTGGCCGAGGTGAGATCCATAAGTTCGAGGTTTGATAACCTCAAAGAGGAATGGGCCCCGAGTGTCCAAAAGGGTACCCAAGGAGGTACTAGTGATGAAATGTTGGGCATTCCCCAACCGTTGGGCATTCCCCAACAAGTGGGCACTCCCCACAACTTGGGCATTCCCCAAGGTAATGTTGAGCAAGGTGATGAGCTTAAAATGACACTTGTGGTACGGAGGAGTTTGGGTGCCATGAGTCTTGCGGAGTCGGAGCATGTGCAAAGAGAGAATCTCTTCCATGCTAGGTGTCGAGTGATGGGGCAAGTGTGCTCAATGATCATTGATTCGGGAAGTTGCGCTAACATAGTAAGTGAGACCTTGATTTCCCAATTGCAATTGCCTACTAGAACACATCCACATCCATACCGTTTACAATGGTTGAGTGAGTGTGGAGAGTTGAGGGTGGTGAAGCAAGCTTTGGTTGAGTTTGGCATTGGAAACTACCGAGACAAGGTAATGTTCGATGTAGTCCCTATGCAAGCTTGCCATCTCTTGTTTGGGAGGCCATGGCAATATGATCGGAGCGTAGTACATGATGGTAAGACCAACTCTTACACGGTCTTGCATGGTTCTAGAAAGTATATACTCAAGCCCTTGACACCGAAGCAAGTAAGTAATGACTATAGGATTATGAGGGAGTTGAGGGAAGCCGCCAAAGCCAAGTCACCCATGGTACTTGAGCCCGGAACCAACAATCTTACGGTCATGCCCTTGCGAGTTGAGAGTGAAGCATCACCCGGACCTACAATTGGCCTTGAGCGAAAAATGAAAGAAGTGAGAGGAGAGGAAATCTCGAGTGAGAGTGAGGACGCACTTTGTTCTAAATATGATTTATCTTCTTCTCCTTCTATTTGTTTTGGATTTTGTGTAGGTACACTTGGAGGCGAGCTAGTGGAGCCTCGACCAGTTGATAAGAAAGAAAGACAAGAGGATGGAACTCGACCTTGTGAGTTTCATGAGGGAGGACTTAGACATGGCACTTCAAGCAATATGAGTGCTCACGGGAGCGACTCAAATGTAAGTGTTACCTTTCCTTCTCATGAACATGATGATTCCTTGTCTTGTGAAGACTCAATGCTAGTTGGTGCTTGTAATGCATTTGATGAAATTACAACTAGTGTAGAGTCGAATGGTCAACTTGTGTTTGCTTGTGAACCGCTAGTAGAGAGGCATGAGAAGCCACATCATGATGTGAGCCCAGAATGCAAAGGACCTCTCTTTAGTGGAAATGTAGTAGTTGACCTTGCTTGTGGCCCTTGTTATGACACCCCACCCGTATTTGACAAAGGGGAAGATGAGTTATGGGACTCTACCCTTGTTGACATAATTGATTTTGGTGGATTTGTGTGTCGTAGTAAGGATGACGGTGACCTTGAGGAGTCCAAATTGCATGAATTGGACAAAGTTGTCTATGATGACTCCTCAAGTGCGGATGATGAACCTAGCTTTGATACTATACCTTTACTTGACCATGAAATTGAGATTTATGCTTTTACTAATCCTTTGTTTGAGAGCATCCTTAATTGTGATGGTGGGTTGTATCGAGCTAGAGTTAGGAATGAGTTGGAACCTCCGTGGTGTGAGGGAATTGATCCCATAGACAACTCTTTGTTTGAAGCTTCGAGTGAGGTAAATGATCCTTCTAGTGACCCTACTCTTGTTAGTGCGGGTTACGATGACGAAGAGGCCATTAACAATGCCTTCCTTGAGAGCTTACCTTGTGAGGAGGGTTGTCTCGAGGATGAAATTGGAGGTGAGGAGGTATCTCTTAGTGTGAGTATGAAGGCTCTTAAGAAGGGGAGTGGGGTAATTGCTTCTAATTGTGATTTGACTTACTTTGCCTATCCCGTCCCACATGTTAACCACACTTTGAGAATTGAGCATGCCAAAGCCATTGTGCCGCAACGTGAAAATATTGCATTGAAGGTTTGGTATGTTAATCATGAGCTTAGGGGTCATAGGGACTTTGATTGCTTAATCTTGAATGTTGCATGTCCTATTGGTCTCTTTGCTTGTCATGTTGGTGAGTGCTTGTCACTACGGAGCCAAGAACTTGTTGTCTCCTTTGGAGACATAAGCTTTTTGATTTGCATTGATACTTGGCTCTATCACAAGAGTGAATTTTCCATACCACTTGCTTTCACTCTTGTTGGACTTGCCTACTCGCATTGTGGGAAGCCTTGGTGCACTACACTTGAACGTAGGGATTGTAGTGATTTTGATAGCTTAATCTTGCATGTGACATGCCCTATTGATCTCTTTATTTGTTCTTGTGTTGGGAGCACTTTGTTGTTGAACCAAGTACTTGCTAGTTCCTTTGGGAGCATGAGCTTCCTCGTTGCCATTGATACTTGGTTGTACCACAAGAGTGCATTTTCCCACACTTAGTGCACTAACCTACTCTTGTAGTAGGAACTTTGTTTCTGTTGCCTTTTGATGTAGGTGAAGCTACCTTGGAGGAGGACGCCTTAATTTCGAGGACGAAATTTTCTCAAGAAGGGGAGAATGATGCAACCCAAATTGCATCGACACCTGCGCTTGGTCCGGGAGTCAAGGCATAGATGATATGAGCTCGGGAGACGACTTGAAGACCATGCATTGGAGCTCAATCAAAGTGGAAACAGGGCTGCAACCAGTGCAGGAAACAGGGGAGCCACAACAGGGCAAAACAGGGCAGCATTTCTGAGCTCACTGCCTGGCGCCAGACATTTACTCTGCGCGATCGCGAAGAGCAATTATTTGCCCCGCGCGATTGCGCTCAACATGACGCGACCGCGAAGCTATGAAGTTTAGTTCCCTGCGCGATCGCTATTCCTCTTGCGCGATCGCGAAGACCAGTGGAGCAGTCCGGACCAGAAACTTGGCAAATGTTGTAAGGGGAAACTATAAATACCCCATTTGTTCATTTATTGGTTTTTAACAAACCTTGAATGTAGAATGATATTTTCTTTGAGTGAATCTCAATGTTGAACCCGTGAGCGGGCATGATTTCACTTGGTGGATTCCAAGTTGAACATCGAAACCTCTTCTGATCATTCTATTTGCAAGAGCCGGGTGCCTCTTGAGGGTAGTTGCATAGTATAGGTGATCCTTGACTTCACCCGGGGTGTATCGAGATGAGTTCCTCGGTGCTACTTAGGTAAACGTTCAAGCCTCGTCTTGCTTTTTATCTCGATATCTTCATCGATATCGCCTATCTTGTTTTAGCTTCCGCACTTTTCATATCGTTTCTAGCTTCCGCGTATTTTAGATTGCATCAGGTGGGGTTGCTGATTTTGTGTATGCTACTTTTTCACGGCGCCGGTGGCGAGGTTTACGCCGGCACCGTGGTTATGGGGCTTTTGGGTTGGGTGGGGTGGGAGTTCAGGGGGTGGGGTCGTAGGAGAGGTGGGGGTCGATTTTTGATGTGGGTGGATTAGAGTTTATATTTGTGTTAGGGAAAAATAATGCTATAGCTTGTAATTAAAAAAATATTGTTATTTTTATGTAATATAGGGGTGTAGATTTGTATATATCTGTAAAAAGCCTTTTTAATTACCCCATATGCCCATTTCAGCACAGGCCCACTAGGTTTTCCCTCTCAGCCCATTTCAACTCAGGCCCCTCTACACCCAAAGATCCCACTACGTTTTCCCTTTCTTTCCTTTTTCTTTTATTTTTCTATTATTTATCTTTCTCATTCAATTAAATTGTTTCCCAAAATTCTTGTTTTTTTAATTATTCTTTTTATCTGTTGTTATGTATGTTTATTCACCTTTTTTCTCAATTCTTTAGTTTCATTTTTCTTTTGGTTTTTTTTTTAATACTAGTGAAAAAAGATTAAGATAGTATATCTTTTTCTTTTAATCTTTCTTCTAATTGTTATTTTTCTTTATTTTGTTTTCATTTTTCTATAGTAGTGCTAAAACTAATAGATATGATATACATTTTCTTCTTCTTTTTTGTTGATTTTATTATATAAGTCATAAAAAAAACTAATATATTTATACTTTCTTATTTCTTTTTATTTTCTTTTTTTTTTGTATAAAAAATTATTGACAGAGTATACCTTTTTATTTTTCATTGTTATTTTTTTATTTGGTATACAGTTGATAAAAACAATAATACTTTCAGGTGATTAATAAAATAATTAGTTGCCTAAAAAAAGGTTAAAAATAACTAGTATATTGTACCTTTTTTTTTAAAAAAAAAATATTTTTTAAGTATAATAAAATTTATATCGTGAAAAGGCATAATTGATATAATGTACTTTTTTGTTTACTTTATTATTAAATACTAATATAATATATTATATACCACAAGAGTATATATTATATTGAACTCCAATACAATAGCATGCCAATAATGTATACTTATCAGTTGTACTACATATAACGAGGTCCAAAGAGCGTAGGAATTGTCTACTCGTTTTTGTCAAATTCTAATATAGTTTAAGATATCGTCCCACAGAGATTGGGTATTCTATGCTACGGACTTGTAGTATTTTAATTACTATTTGAGATAATCAAATTGATGAAAAGTGAATTTTTAATTTAAATTTACTTAAACTGAAACAAACAACTTTTAGAATATTTCTAA
Source organism: Petunia x hybrida (assembly GCA_037355625.1). Lineage (NCBI taxonomy): Eukaryota > Viridiplantae > Streptophyta > Magnoliopsida > Solanales > Solanaceae > Petunia > Petunia x hybrida. The sequence goes on along the minus strand of JBBBVM010000032.1, from coordinate 2,910,184 downwards.
TTTAAAAAGAGTTGAGAATCGTTGAATTCACTTGGTAATATTTATAATAAATATCTCAATTTTTAACATGTATTTCTCTTAAGAATAATTTCTTATTGCTAATTCAATTATATTTTGCTCACTAAGAAATAATCAATTAATAACACTCTGTGAGGTTATGCATATTAATTAAATTATAACTAGTGATGATTAAACTGAAATAATTTTCTTTCCTGAATTGTGCTAAAAAGTAGTAAAAACTTATGAGAATATTTTTACGGGAAATCAATAATCTTACCTACAACAATTCGTCCCTCAGAATTAAAACTGAGGTAAACAAGATTATAGACTTGGAAAAATAGTTTTTACTCTACTATTTTATCCATCAGTTATCATACATTAATTTTGCTCCGTGAGAATTACAAAATTAATATAACAATAAACTATAGATAAAATAGACGGATGTGAAAATAATAATTTAGTAAAAATTATCATTTCAGCACAGTATTAAAATATGATTAAAAAGCTTCAGGCCAAACATGTATTAAAACTGAGATAAGTATTATAAACATTATCAAGTTTCATCAACTATCCCAACAAAAGAGATTACTCCATTATGGAGTAAGAAAAACTTTAAAAATATAAAGACTATGAAGAAAGTAGTATTTCTTCTAAAAAAAAATGACTACAAAACTAAAGGCAAAAGAAAGAAAGAGAGAGCAAGTGAGTTCTCTGCAAGTGAATTGATATATTTTTCATACAAATATAGCCTTTATTTATAGAGAAGATGCAAGGCCAAATTTCTACCTAAGATGCTATATCTTGAGGTGGTGAGAACTATTTCAAGATGGCCAAGGTGAGTTGAGATTTGATGACATTTTCAAAGATGCATACATAGCTTCATTCCATAAATTTTCTTCCTTTTGCGCTTTTGTTCTTCAGCGTAAAATAATTCACGGACATGACTATCAGTATTATAATCGCACTATGAATAATGTAATCATCAATGGTCATTCCCTATTTTTATTTACTTTGAATAATTTCTTCTTCCTGCAAAATATGTTAGAAAATATGCGAGAGATGGATATATTTTTTCACGTTTTATTTAAAATACTTAATATTTAACTGTAAAAATATATGAATAAATTATATCCATCAAATTACCCCATACTTGAATCTTTGCTCGTCCTCGAGGAATTTTTTTTTTTATAAAATTCAAAAGTCATGATCTTTGTAGGATAGAAAATTTATTTAAGATAAACTTCCTTCATCATGCTCAATGCAATTATTCTTTTACTTCACTAAATTCTTTACCTTATTTCTGAATTTTGACTTGATCAATAAGAACTTGCAGCCTTCTCCCCTTGAATTTTTTAAAATTAATAGAGTTATGATCATGTATTCAATAAGTATCATAGTCTTGTTCATAGGTTTGCTCGTCATGTTCATCTTCACTAATATAAATTTAATACTGACCTTCAAAATCTTTTTAGGACTTTTTATGGCTTGTAATATTAGGCTTCAGGCTGGTAGGATAAGGATATTTGATAGTAACTGTTCTTCTTCCAGCTTGGAGCAACTATTTCTCAAGTAATACTTTTTTTCCAATCAATTTTTTTTTTCTTTTTTTTCTATCTCATACATATTACTCCATATATTTACAACATTGCGTCATTTTATAATATTTTTTCCTTTTGGTGATGTTTGATCTTTGCTCATTCAATGTTGGAAGAAATAATAACTCTTTTTTTTCTTTATATACATGTAAACAATGTATAGATATATCATATATATATATATATATATATATATATATATATATATATATATATATATATATATATATATATATATATATATATATATACATTTGATAATATGCCATGCTGTAGAAGAAAAATAGGATTAAGGCTCAAATAAAGTTCTAAAAGGTAAAATACGTATAATTGGATAAAAATTGAGAGGCTTGAATTGTATATCAAAGAAGACCTAATTTCATTTTTTCAAAAATCAGTATCTTCCATTATTTTGCCTCGAAGAACATTCAGAGCAAGTTCTAGCCAAGTTTATTGATTTTACCTTCTTTGTGGTCATATTTTTTTCTCAATTTCAATGACATCCTGAGTTGAAGATGTTTGCTCTTGCTTTCACAAAGTCAAAATCATAGACATGAAAAATCATATGGTGAATATTAAAAATAAATTGAACATAGCAAAAAAAGTTATGTTGTTAATTAAAGACCTACAATTAAGATGATAAATAAGAAGAAAATAGTACATAATATATAAAAATAAAAAATATATAGTTAAATTAAAAAACGAACAATCATATTTATACCAAAATAACCTCCCCCATACTTGAACATTTCATTCTCCTGGATGAAAATGCATTTCTAGATAAGTGAAAGAAAGGAGAGTAAAAACAGAATAAAGAAGGACCAAGTGGTAGTTGGATTATATAAATATGATATAATTAATATAAAAATACTACTTTATTAGTAAAATAAAAATATTTTATGCTTTCAAATATACGATCACAGAAGAAAACTTGAAAGAAACTGTGACCACACATTTTCTATGTGTAATAGACTGGATTATTTTTAGACCTTATCAGTCATGAGGTCCAGGTTTGAATATAAACAAAAAAAATTACTTGTGCCAACATTAGACTTGGACAATTGAATGGTTAACCAACTAGTAACTTAGGCGTACCGATCACCATGGATTTACTCCTGTCTAGGTGACTCTGTTTTTGTAGAGGCCTTCATGAGATATTCCGGTTGTACAATAATCTGGATATTGACCAGATCAATTGGTTAAGCATTTAATTAGTCAGATCTAAGTTGTACTTATGAGGCTCCATTGCTTTACCCTCAATGGCTACGGGGTAAAGAACCATACTTCTAAGTTTAACGTCGTTAACTCGACGTAATAAATGTGGCATTCATCATACTATCATGGTTACTGAAGGGTATCACTCAAAATGTCCTCCAAAGTACAATTTTAGCATGTGACCATTGACCTTAAATTTCTCTCCTGCATTGCTTTATTGAATTTCAATTGCTCCGTATGGAGTAACATTGTAAGGACCTGTCCACCTGGATTTCAATTTTCCCGGAAATAGCCTGAGACAGCTATTGTAAAGAAGTACTTGATCTCCAGTTTTAAAATTTTTTGGTCGGATCAAATTGTCATGCCATTTTTTTTATTTTTTCTTTGTAAATCTCGGCATTTTCATAGGCTTCCATTCTCAGTTCATCCAACTCATTAACCAGCAAAAATCTATTTCTACCACCAGAGGATAAGTCAAAATGCTTTTAATGCCCAAAAGGCTTTGTGTTCCAATTCAACAGGCAAATGACAAGCTTTTCCAAAGACTAATTTATATGGGGATGTTCCAATCGGCGTTTTTAACGCCGTTTGGTATGCCCACAACACATCATCTAATTTTAAAGCCCAGTCTTTCCTTGAGATTCCAACTGTTTTTTCAAGAATTCTTTTTAATTCACGGTTGGAAACCTCAACTTGCCCCTGATTTTGAGCATGATACGATGTTCCTATTTTATGAGTCACACTATATTTTGACAATAATGTAGAAAATTGCTTATTCATGAAATGAGTCCCTTGGTCACTAATGATGACTCGTGGTGCGCTAAATCTGGTGAAAATATTTTTTCTGAGAAAATTGCACACAGTTCGGAGCATCATTTCTTCTTGTGAGAATGACTTCAACCCATCGTGAATTATAGTCAACAGCCACAAGGATATATTCAAATAAATGAGATGAAGGAAAAGGTCTCATAAAATCTATACCCCAAACATCAAATATTTCACATACCTGAATAGATTGCAATGGCATCTCATCTCTCTTTGTGATATTACCTCTTCTCTAACACCTGTCACATTGTGCAACATACACACAGACATCCTTAAAAAGTGTTGGCCAGAAGAATTCAGCTTCCAAAACCTTGAAAGCAGCTCAGTTTGTAGCATAATGTCCTCCAATTGCTCCATCATGACAATGAAACAAAATCTTTGGCATTTCATCTTCAGGTACACATCTTCTAACGATATTATATGCATAAATTCTAAACAAGTAAGGGTCATCTCATAGATAATATTTAACATCAGATATATGCTTTTTCCTTTGTTGGTAAGAGAGATCTCGGGGTGTCCATTTTTCAACCAAGTAATTTGCAATATCTGCAAACCAGTGTGGTTGAGTTACTACTGAGATGACAGAAAAAATATGTTCATCAAGAAATTCTTCTTTTATATCTCGAGACTCAAGATGAGGGTTCTCTAATCTAGACAAATGGCCAGCTACCTGATTCTCCGTTCCTTTCTTGTGTTTTATTTCAAGGTCAAATTCTTGGAGAAGTAAAATTCATCTTAACAATCTAGGTCGGGCATCTTTCTTTGCTAAGAGGTATTTTAAAGCTGCATGATCAGTAAAAATAATAACCTTGGTTCCTATCAAATAGGAACGAAACTTATCAAAAGCAAATACTACTGCCAGTAGTTCTTTTTCAATTGTGGCATAATTGAGTTGAACTTCATTCAATGTTCTACTGCCATAGTAAATGGGATGAAAAACTTTATCTTTTCTTTGGCCTAAAACAGCTCCAACAGCTATATCACTAGCATCACACATAACCTCAAAAGGTAGGTTCCAATCAGCGGACACAACTACAGGTGCAGTTGATAATTTCTTCTTAAGAGTGTCAAAAGCTTTCATACAATCACCTGAAAAATCAAACTTAACATCTTTCATCAAAAGGTTAGTCAACGGTTTTGAAATCTTTGAAAAATCTTTTATGAACCGTCTGTAGAAACCTGCATGACCTAGAAAACTTCTAATGTCTTTAACAGTTGAGGGAGGGGGTAATCCTGCTATAAGATCAATGTTTGCCTTATCAACTTCTATCTCTTTAGCAGTGATTTTATGTCCTAAAATAATTCCCTCAATAACCATAAAATAATATTTCTCCCAATTAAAAATCAAGTTTGTTTCTTCATATCTCTTAAGAACTAAGGTCAAGTGAAGAAGACACTATTCAAATATTTTACCAAAAAGGGTAAAATCATACATAAAAATTTCCAATTTTTTTTTCGGTTATGTCCGAAAAAATTGCTAACACGCAACATTGAAATATAGCAGGTGCATTACACAAACCAAAAGTCATTCTCCTATAAGCATAAGTTCCATAGGGACATGTGAAAGTTGTCTTATCCTGATCTTCTGGTGCAATTGATATCTGGTTATACCCTGAATATCCATCAAGAAAATAGTAAAAATCATAACCTGCTACCGTTTTCAATATTTGATTAATAAATGGTAAAGGAAAATGGTCTTTTCTTGTGGCATCATTGAGACGTCTGTAATCAATACAGACTCTCCATCATGTAACTGTTCTGGTAGGTATGAGTTCATTATTTTCATTTTTAATAACTGTCATACCCCCTTTCTTTGGTACCACCTGAACAGGACTTACCCAAGGGCTGTCTGAAATAGGGTAAATGATACGTGCAGCCAAAAGTTTTATTATTTCATTTTTCACAACTTTCTGTATTGCTGGATTCAATCTTCTTTTGGGTTGGACAATTGGCTTGTAGCTATCCTCCATAAGGATATATTGATCATTCGATGTACCGTTCGATTGTATGCAAACTCTATCATGGGCAAACGATCAGCCCAGTTTCCGACCTTGCCTTTGGTCATTGCTCGAAGCAAAGACGATCAGCCCAGTTTCCGACCTTGCCTTTGGTCATTGCTCAAAGCTAAGATCCCAAGGTTTGGTTAGCTACCTCGGTCTGTCCATCAGTATGAGGATGGTGAGACGTCGAGAATAGTAGCTTGGTGCCGAGGGTACCCCACAAGCATTTCCAAAAATGACTCAAGAACTTTGAGTCTCGATCACTCACAATAGTATGAGGCACACCATGCAATTTCAACACATCAGAAATAAACAAGGTAGCTACATGTTGTGCATCATCACACTTTTTGCAAGGAATAAAGTGAGCCATTTTTGAAAAACGGTCGAGTACGACAAAGATGCTATCATGTCCACCCCCCGACCTCGGTAACCCCAACACAAAGTCCATGGATATATCTACCCAAGGTCGATCAGGCACAGGCAAAGAGGTATACAAACCATGAGGGTTGGACGTCGATTTAGCCTTCTTGCAAACGAGACAACCGTTGCAAAGCTTTTCCACATCTCGTCGCATTTTTGTCCAATGGAACTGCTCGGTTAAGATACCAAGAGTTTTGTCGACATCGAAGTGTCCCATCAAGCCTCTGGAGTGAGCTTCTCGAACTAAGAGCCCTCTCTACGATGACACTGGCACACAAACCCTCCCATTCTTGAAGAGGTAGCCATCGTGCCACTAATATTTCTCAACCCTTCGGCCACTCAAGATTGCGTCACGAACGCATTTCAGCTTGGGATCATCTTCGTACATCGACTTGATGCTTTCGAATCGCATGAGGCTTGAGGCCAGAGTGGTCGCTAAGCCAAATTTCCTTGAGAGCGCATCGGCCACGACATTGTCTTTTCCCTTTTTGTAATGAATTACTTAGGGAAAATTCTCAATGAATTCAACCCACTTGGCATGCCTTCGGTTTAATTTCTCCTGACCTCGGAGGTGTTTCAAAAATTCATGATCACTTTTAATCACAAACTCTCGAGGCCACAAATAATATTGCCAATGGGCGAGTGCTCGAACGAGGGCATACAAATCCTTGTCATACGTTGAGTAGTTCAACGTTGCACCCTTAAGCTTTTCGCTAAAGTAAGCGATCGGCTTCGATTCTTGCATCAGCACTCTTCCAATCCCAACTCCGGACACATCACACTCGACTTCGAATGCTTTGCCGAAGTCAGGGAGTTGCAACAACGGGGCAGAGCAAAGCCTCCATTTCAACTCTTGGAAAGCCCTCTCTTGGGACTCTCCCCACAAAATGGATGGTCTTTCTTTATCAGCTCAGTCAAAGGAGCTGCCACGGTGCTAAAGTCACAAACGATCCTTCGATAAAAGCTAGCTAAGCCATGGAAGCTACGAACTTGTGATACCGAGGTTGGAGTTGGCCAATCTTTGATGGCTTCGACTTTTGACTCGTCGACTTCGACACCATTAGCACTGACAACGAATCCCAGAAAGACTACACGTTGGACACAAAAGGCACATTTCTTGAAGTTAGCATATAACTTCTCTTCTCTAAGCTTATCAAGCACTAGCCTTAGGTGTTCGACATGTTCATCCACAGTTTTACTATAAACAAGTATGTCATCAAAGTAAACGGCAACAAACTTATTTATGAACGGTTTGAGCACATGGTTCATCAGTCGCATGAATGTGCTCGGTGAATTAGATAAGCCAAAAGGCATTACCAACCATTCATAGACACCGAATTTGGTCTTGAATGCGGTTTTCCACTCGTCTTCGGGTTTCATTCGGATTTGGTGATAACCGTACCTGAGGTCTATCTTCGTAAAGCATGAAGAACCACTTAACTCGTCTAGCATGTCATCTAATCGAGGGATAGGATAATGATACTTTGCCGTTATTTTGTTGACTGCTCGGCAATCAACACACATTCGCCATGTTCCATCTTCCTTTGGGACAAGTATAACAGGAACGGCGCAAGGACTCAAGCTCTCTCGAACAAGGCCCTTGTTCAGCAATTCATCAACATGCCTTTGGAGCTCTTTGGTGTCTTCGGGATTACACCGGTATGCAGGTTTGTTGGGGATTTGAGACCCCGGTACGAAGTCAATTTGGTGCTCGATTCCTCACAACGGAGGTAATCCACCTGGCATTTCTTCGGGAAACATGTCTCCGCAGTCCTGCAAAACACTTTGTACAGCACTAGGCAAAGGGTTATCGTTAGAAAAATCATTATTAGAGTTTAGAAAAGTTACCCTTGTGCACGAGGCAAATCATCATCTGATCATTGTCGTTGCCTCGTAGAAACTCACCCGGTTGCATGATTGCACAGATTCCTTTTACTTCGGGCAGTGAGTTTGTGTCTTCAGCCCCCAATTTTTGTTCCCATCGGAAGCTTAGCTTTGGCTGCTTCTTTCAGTTCTTTCATCCGTTTATAGTCCTCAGTGACTTGTTTTGGAGACAAGGGTTTGAGTATAGAACTCTTCCCTTCGAGCCTTGCAGTGTAAGTGTTGGATCTTCCATTGTGAACAACCGACCGGTCATACTGCCATGGTCGTCCCAATAGCAAATGACAAGCTTGCATCGGCACCACATCGAACATCATTTCATCTTGATATTCGCCAATTCTAATCTTGATCCACACTTGTTTGACAACCCTCAATTCTCCATACTCATTCATCCATTGCAATTTGTAAGGGTGGGATGCTTCAACGTAGGTAGCCCCATTTGTGAAACCAAGGTTTGGCTCACTACATTTGCACAACTACCTGAGTCAATGACCATCGAACACATCTTCCCCCTCACTCGACATCGGGCATGGAAAAGATTTTCTCTTTGGTTGTCCTCTTCTTCGAGAGTTATGCAGCTCAAATTCCTTCAAACCACAAGAAACATTTCTGGATGATCAGCTTCGGCAGCTTCACGACCATCATCCTGTTCAGCTCGGTCAATCTCCTCGATATATTCCTCCTCGGTGTCACTCGCTTGCTCATGGACGGTTCCATCTTCGAGCAAAAACATAACTTTGCGAGTTGGACACTCTTTTGCCATGTGACCATAACGTTTGCATTTATAACACTGAATATTTGAAGCACTAGGAGAGTTTAGTTGAACTTTACCTCCCACTTCTCTTGGTTGGTTAACGGTCACACCCCTTTCGAAGGGTTTCTTCGAATCTCGAACAGTGTTAGCACTTGTTGGATTTGGACTCTTCCATTCTTTACCTCGGTTCAAAGGAGTAGAAGTAGTGACTCCTCGATACCGGTTTGCCTTATCGTCCTTCACCAATTTCTCAGCTTCGGTGGCAGCTTCGAACAGATCTTCCAACGTGTGGTACATGTGTAGCCTCAATTGAGATGACACATCCTGAGCCAAGCCATTTTTGAATCAAATAGTAGCTTGCTCTTCATCTTCTACCAGATCAAGATTCAATCGAACTCTTTGGAATTCATCATGATACTCTTGGACCCTTGCTTTAACTCGTAGAGTTTTTGCAATTGAGTTTGCCTATACTTAGCACTCAAATACTTAGCATCCATTGCTCTCTTCAGTTGTGCCCAAGTAACGACTTCGGGATAGGCATTCCTTCGTCTATGCCTTTTGTCAGCTTCCCACCATGTAGATGCATACGCTTCGAACAAAGCAATGGCATGGGCAGCTTTTCTCTCATCGGCCATCTCATTGGTTTCGAAGATTCGCTCCATTTTAAGCTTCCATTCAAGATACTCATCTGGATCACTAGTTTCTTTAAAGGGTGGAATAGTGATCTTAACACTGCTCAAGTTTGAGTCTCGAACACCACGAGCTTGTTCGGGATACTTATCATAGCGAACATCAGCCTCACGCTCAATATGTCGATCAACATTCGCGCCTCGGCCTTGAGCTCAGAAATTTCCACGACCTCGGTGAGCTTGCCTTCGTTGAGCGAACGGCTGCTCATATTCAGGTTCGGCATCAGGAAATTCTCCTTCATCCACCTCTTCGTCAATGACCTCAATTTGTCTTCGGGCCATTGGAAGTGGTATTCTTTCACTTTGGGGAATGCCCAAGTGTTGATTCTCAGCTTGAAGATTGCCCAAGTTTTGTTGAGTTTGGGGATTGCCCAAAACTTCCTTTCGAATTGCCTCGCTTTTCAACTGATGTTGTCGAATAAGCTCAGCATACAGCTCAGTTTTCATCGGAGTGGAGTTGCTAGTTCCAGCCCCGGACCCAGGTAAGGCCACGGACACACTTCCTTGCTCGAGTTGAGCTACTCGAGCATTCACTCCTCTTACTTCGGCACTGATGCCTTGTATCGCAACCATGAGATCGGCTAACGACACTTCGGGCTTCTCAATGCCTTTGCCATCGCCTCCATTCCCAGCTGTGTTACCTGCACGAATCAAAGACCAAACAATTGTTAAGGTTAGAAATCACCTCACACACTCCTTCGCCTTTGATGGGTGGCACTCGGGTCCACTCAATTTATGGGTTCGGTTTTGGTCACCCCAGAACTTGTAGCTAATGGCTTCCTCGGTTGATCAACTTCTCTCAGTTCCTTCAAATTTGACAAGTTACAATGTCTCCTTCGGGATGAGTGAATTGATATGACTCAATGGAACGGATGCTATTTACTCTGCGGTTCAGAAGTCAAAGAATTTTCTACGAAAGTTGGACTTCGGTCACCCCACGCACGAGTTCCTATAAGCTCAAATAAGTTAGTACGACCTCGAGTAGGAAGAATTACTCTAGAGATCCACTAACTAGATTTATCGAATACAAGAAAAGTGAAAACCTAGGAGAATCTACCCTTCGATTCCTCTTCGGAACCCCTTTCGAACACACCAACTCTTGCCCGTACAAGAGTGGTCCCTCCTTGGTATGAATAGGGTTTTACCTTATCTAATTCCCTTTTCTAGCCGACAACTTTTCACCTGGGGTTTTGATCTTTACACTTTACCCCTTTCTTCTTCAATGGATCAGTGAAGGTTTTGCTCCGGTGTACGGACAATGTTAACTTCGTTCACTGACCACGAATTTTAACAGAGTTTGAATTGCTTCTTTCAACTCCGGTAACAACAACGGAGGAAATCAGTTCAAAGTTCTTTGAGCTAAGAACCAGCTCTTTCGTGTTCGTACACTGTCACAACAGTAACAATTTTTCGGTGTACGGACACGATTCAAATCATAGAACTCTGAAAATTTAAGCACAAAACAAACCCAAATCAATCAGGAACCACCAGTCTTCATCGGAAATAACCAAAAACACACTGGGGTTCAAAATCAGTCACCACTAAGCTCAAAACAGTCCAAAATTTATCGAGAAACCCTAGTCACAAATGTTGTACGTCGGGTGCTCAAATCAATCCTTGGACAGTGGTGAACACAAATCAATGGTTGTTTGATTCAAACAACCAACAAATCAACCAAAATTTTGAATTTTCCTTTTCTACTTTTTTTTTTTTGTAAACACCACAGCAACAACAATCAACAACAGGAAGAAAGCTGAAACTAGAGACACAAAGCACGAATAATTCGAACAGGATTTGAGGTTGTGAAAACAAACTCAAACCTTGCTCTGATACCAAGATGGTGCAATCAAACCCGAAGGATTAGCTAAACACGAAAACGTGGAAGAAACAACAAGAAATAAAAGATAGAAGCAAGACAAGACTTGCTTCAATTCGAAAGAACAATGAGGAACTTGTCTCTAGCTCGATCGAATGAAGGTCAAGAATCACCTATACTAAGCAACAATCCTCAAGAAAGACAACGCTTCTTGCAAATTGAATGACCAAGAAGAAAATGTTCAAACGACTCACACCGATTGACACAAGTTCTTTAAAATCCCACGTCGGGGTTTGGCTCCATCGGATACTCACAATAGCACTTGCTATGTTTAATCATTCAACAACAACTTAATTCCTTACAATGAAATGGAAATGGAGTATTTATAGACTATGCTAAGGATAAAGCAGTAAATGGTCACATGCGACCAATAGGAGTAAGCCACGCAGGGCTGCCTAATGAGTGTTCGGTTACTCTTTTAACCGAACACGTGACTTCGAACACTTGAGCTCGAGCTTCTTCACTTCGGTGCTCGGTAGCTCAACTCAGCTCATACTTGACATTGATCGCCCTTCCTTCGGTTTTTGCCTTTACTTCGGCGCCGATGTTGAGAGCTCGGTTGGGGTTCGGTCACTTCCTTCGAGCTCAAGCTTGTGGATGAAGCCTTCGGTTCTTGAGCTCGAATACTCATCTTCGGAGTGTTGCTTTCCTTTGGCCAAGCCAAGTGAATATGGACATCGTGCAGAAGTTTGGCTTGGCTTCGTGTCATTGGCCTTGGTGGATCGAACACTTGATCAGCACGTGTTCGGGCTACATCACAGGTGGACCCTGTACGTGTTGCTTCTGGAAGCTTTGAGAGTTCTCAGCTCCATTTGGGTTGGTCCTTCGAAATCCTGGATGTTTATGTGCCATTAGGATTCCAAAAGGGTGTGACTTGTAACCGATCACATTAGCTTGTTCAGCATTCTGATTGTTTGCTCGGCATTCGTGATTCAAATGGTTTCCTCCACATATGTCACAAGCCTCGGACTGGCTTGGTTGTTGTGCATTCGCCTGAAAAGGTTCAAACTTTTATGCCAAGGAGGCAATCTGTTGTGTTAGTGTATTAAAAGCGTCTGCCTAATTTACCATTGCGGCCTTCTTGATAATTACACAATCAGATGGCCACTGGATAGCATTCTTAGAAATTTCATTCAACAATAGAAATGTTTCTTCTATGGTCTTTCCATTATGAAACCTAGTGCAGCTGCATCTATCACATTTCTAGAAGAACGTGTTAATCCATGATAGAAAATGTACAGTTGCATATGTTCAGGAATGTTATGATATGGATATTTCTTAACATTGATTTTAATCTTTCCCATGCTTGATAAACTGACTCAGTGTTAGTCTGCAAGAAATTAGAAATATCTTGTCTTAACTTTGTTGTTTTAGCGGGGAACAAAATATTTGTTCAAAAACTTTTGAGTCATCTGGTCCCATGTGGTAATAGAACCTCGAGGCAAACTTCGCAACCAAGTTTTGGCATCTTCTTTAAAAAAAAATAGCCTTAACTTGATTGCTTCGAGAGGCACTCCATTATATTTAGCAGTTTCAACTAGTTCCAAGAAATCAATTAAATGACTGTGTGGATCAACAGTGAAGATGCAAGACTGTTGAATTGTTTGAATCAGGCCGGTCCTAATTTCAAAGTTATTGGTTGCCACATGTGGGTTCCTGACACTGGATTCACAGTTAAAGTGGTCTGGCCTAGCATAATCCCTTAGGATTCTGTTTGCTGGTCTTGGCACCACTTCATCAAATTGATCCTCTACATGGACTGGTGGTGCGACTCCCAATAGGTTGTTGTCATCTCTTAGTTGGTGTTCCATTTTGTCACAAATTATGCTTTGAAAAGATGATGGTTGTCCTTTTCTGCGCAATCTCAAAGATCTTTCAATTTCAGAATCATAAATGACCAACTCTTTATTAGAGGAGTGGGTCATAAACTACTTGAATTTTTTAAAAAAATTAAAGAAAATTTGAGTTAGTTTTTATAGTAGTAATGGTTATATAAAGCTACAAATAGAGATCATAAGAAAAAATAGTAGTGTTTAAAAAAATAGAAATAGTAATAACAATACTTTTAATGGAAGAAAAAGAGAAGTTAAGCATATATTTATTAGGTAAGAATACTAGTAATAATAGTAGTGGCTAATGATAGGTAAAAAAAAAAAAATTATAATTATAATACCAATGATTGGTAATAAAACAGAGAGAAAGATACGACAATGATAAAATAGTAAATAGTGGTACTACCAATAAATGAGTTGATTGCCTCTATGGTCACTCAACTTTGGGTAATTGACCACCATGGTCGCTTATCTTTGCTTTGTCTTTTATGGTCACTCAACTTTGGGTTATTGGCCACCATGGTCACTTATCTTTGCTTTGTCTTTCTATGGTCGCTCAACTTTGCCCAAGTAGCTCCTATGGTCATCCAACACAGAAATCCTAATGCCCGTTAAAATTTTACTGACGTGGCAACTACAAAAATATTTCGGCAAGTTACATAAATAGAAAAAAATTAAATTATTTAAGACCAACTCAATTAAAATTAAACCTCACCCGAGAGTTCTTGCTTGATGTGCCCATTTTTTTTTAAATCTATCAAGAAAGTCTTCTGGTAACACATTTTCAATGTTAATTTATTCACCTAATGAAAATCTGGGCACCCAAATAAATTAGCGCCTGGCCTTAACGAATTAGCGGCTTTTGACGCTTTCTATAAGCTGAAATTTTTATTGAAGTGCCATAAATTTTTGATTTATTATATAATATTTCACAGTTTGGTTAAGTAATACTGTTTTTGTTTAGCAAAACTGGTTCAAGAGATTTTGCACTCTCAGATATTTTTCTCAAGGACTATGCGGCAAAGCAACTCCAACTCACTGCCAAGATGAACAACTTCTTGGGACCAAATTTTGCTTTCAGTGGATTTACAATATCCCATGATATTATTTTGATCAATATTTGTAATGAAATTGAAGGGAGGTATGTGGATTATCTCTCAACTCTAAGCAAGAAAAAGGTCACACCTGTAGGTCCACTTATTCATGAAAATGAAAACAACAATAGAGAATGAGGAAGGCTCCAGAATTATTCGATGGCTAGTTAAGAAGAATTAGTCTTCGTATGTTCTTCATTTGGGTGCTCGACTTTCATTAGGTGAAGAAATTAACGTTGAAAATGTGTTACCAGAAGGTTTGCTTGATAGATTAAAAGAAAAAGGAGTCATTTTTTTGAAAAAATGGGCACCTCAAGCAAGAACTCTTGGGTGGGGTTAATTTTAATTGGGTTGGTCTTAAATGATTTAATTTTTTTCTATTTATGTAACTTGCCAAAATATTTTTGTAGTTGCCACGTCAGCAAAATTTTAACGGACGTTAGGATTTCTATGTTGGATGACCATAGGAGCTACTTGGTCAAATTTTGAGTGACCATAGAAAGACAAAGCAAAGATAAGTGATCATGGTGGTCAATTACCCAAAGTTGAGTGACCATAGAAAGACAAAGCAAAGATAAGTGACCATGGTGGCCAATTACCCAAAGTTAAGGGACTATAGAGACAATCAACTCACCAATAAATAGGAGAACTATGAAAACGGGATAAAGTAGTAATAAGTAATGCTAATGATAGAGGTATTTAAAATGTTGATATACAAGATGGTGATGGGAACAATGATATGGTAATAAGTTACTTACAATGAGAAAATAAACCTTCTTTTTTTTATATTAAAACTTTAGTACTTAATGGATATCCTAAAAATAATAGTAAAGAAAACTAAAAGAAATAGTTAATGATAATAGTAATTCTAATAGTAACATAAAGTGGCACTGCTAAACATAACGAAGAAAAAAAATGACGAAGATCAAGATAACTAAATGTTGATACTTCAGAATAAAAGAAAGGAAAGAAAAATATAATACTAAAACAATAGTAATAGTAGTAATTATCTGTAACAACAGTAAAGAAACTCACACCTAACATGATGAGACGGAGATAATAATACAAAATATTATTAAAATATAGTAATAAAATTGCTATTACTTGTTAGCTTTAAAAAAACTTCAAATAAAAAAAAGTAGGCAGTATAAAGGAGAAAATATAATACTGCATGTGTATATATAGATAAAGTAGGAAAATATAATATTTTATATATAGATAAGAGTAATAGTATTACTAGCAGTATAGCCCAAAAAAAAAAGTTGCAAGGATCAATGAGAATAGCTAGTAAGGGTGTCAATGGTTTTTGAAGAACCGACCGAATCGTACCGAACCAAACAAATTTTTAGGTTATTTTTAGCAAAACTGATGGTTTGAATATAACTCTATAACCGTACCAAATAATTAGGGTAGGTTTTTTTATAAAAAAAAAATCGAGAAAATACCGAACCGAACCGAATATATTTACACATATAATATATATATATATATATATATATATATGCGCTTTATATGTTAAGTCTAAAAATAAATATAAGCAAACACTTTTAGACGAGGTCTTGGACCTTGAGATGATGGAAATAGAACATTGCATATACTAATTAGCACCGAAAGTGCAAACTACCAAACTCATCTGCACTCGTATAATTCGATTGAAACTAAATCAATTGGTTTGACTAATAAACTTGAGCATATATCATGCTACTAAGTGACCAAAGTATCGAATATTTTTCCACTCATTTAAATTTCTTTTAGCATATACATAATTTTTTATTATTCTAGTTGTTGAGTTATATTTAATCAATATCTGTCAACTCGTGTTATTTATAATTCTTTTATCTTTGCTTCATTGATTTTACAATATCACTATAGAGTAATGTTCTTTTGATTAATTGCCTTATAAATAAATTTTATCAAAGTCATGTATATGATATCATGTTCTATTATCTACTTAATAGAGAGTGACAATCACTTGTAGCTCGATACTGGATAACGAAAATATGTCGAGTACTTAAATTTTAGTTACGATCATTTAAGAGTCATTATTTATTCAAATATTATCTTAAATCATACTTTATGTGTTACATTAAATTTATAGATTTTTTACATAACTATGACACATTCTAATAATGGTACAACTCTACCACAAAGTTCTAAAATAATTTACCAAAAATTAACCGAACCGAACCGAAACCGAAGGAAAACCAACATGAATGAGACGGTTTTGAAAAGTCTTATTTTGGTTATGCACAATAGAATAACCGAAAAATTGGTATGGTATAAATTTCATGAAAAAACGGACCGAACCGAACTGTTGACACGCCTAATAGCTAGTGATAGAAAAGAAAAATGATAGTATGATAATTATATAACAGATAAGTTAATGACAAAATAGTAAGTAGTACTAGCTACAATGAAAATAAATACTTAATATAACTAGAGAACTAATTATATATTATATATAATATGTCGTAGTGGGTACTGAGTAGCAAGTAGTAAAAGCAGTGATAATAAATAAATATAACAATAATAATACACTAAAAGAAATGAAATGTTAGAAGTATAAAAGAAAACCTTAGAAGCATATATTAATAAGCCCTCAAATTAGTAATCAAATATTTGGTCCAAAGTAGATTTACGTCAATCTCTAGTAACGGTGCCAAAATTTTGACGAGGTCCAAAATGCATAGGAATTGTCTGCTCGTTCTTGTCAAATTCTAATATAGTTTAAGATATCATCCCACAGAGATTGAATATTCTATACTACAGAAGTATTTTAATTACTATTTGAGAGAATCAAATTGATGAAAAGTGAGTTTTTAATTTAAATTTACTTAAAATGAAACAAACAACTTCTGAAAGATTTCTAATTTTAAAAAGAGTTGGGAATCGTTGAATTCACTTGGTAATACTTATAATAAATATCTCAGTTTTTAACATGTATTTCTCTTAAGAATAATTGCTTATTGCTAATTCAATTATATTTTGCTCACTAAAAAATAATCAATTAATAACACTCCATGAGATTATGCATATTAATTAAATTATAACTAGTGACAATTAAACTGAAACAATTTTCTCGCCTGAATTGTGCTAAAAAGTAGTAAAAACTTCGTGAGAATATTTTTACGAAAAATCAATAATTTTACCTATAACAATTCCTTCGTGAGATTTAAAACTGAGGTAAATACGATTACAGACTTGAAAAAATAGGTTTTACTCTACTATTTTATTCATCAGTTATCATACACTAATTTTACTCCGTGAGAATTAAAAAATTAATATAAAAATAACCTATTGTTAAAATAGAAAATGATCTAGTAAAAATTATCATTCCAGCACTGTATTAAAATATGATTAAAAAGTTTCAGGCCAAGCATGTATTAAAACTGAGATAAGTATTATAAATATTACCAAGTTTCATCAACTATCCCAATAAAAGAGACTACTCCATTATGGAGTAAGAAAAAATTTAAGAATATAAAGACTATGAAGAAAGTAGTATTTCTTCTAAAAAGATGACTACAAAACTAAAGGCAAAAGAAAGAAAGAGAGAGCAAGTGAGTTCTCTGCAACTGAATTGGTATATTTTTCATACAAATAAATGTAGCCTTTATTTATAGAGAAGATCCAAGACCAAATTTCTACCTAAGATGCCATATCTTCAGATGGTGTGAACTATTTCAAGATGGCCAGGGTGAGTTGAGATTTGATAACATTTTCAAAAATGCTTATGTAGCTTCATTCCATAAATTTTCTTCCTTTTGCGCTTTTGTTCTTCAGCGTAAAATAATTCACGGACATGACTATCAGTGTTATAATCGCACTATGAATAATGTAATCATCAATGGTCATTCCCTTATTTTTCTTTGCTTGAATAATTTTTTCTTCCTGCAAAATATGTTAGAAAATATGCGAGAGATGGATATATTTATTCGCGTTTTATTTAAAATACTTAATATTTAACTGTAAAAATGTATGAATAAATTATATTCATCAACATACTTCTCTTGAAATAAAATGTATCATAAAAAAATATACAATATACCAAAATACTATATTGTACCAAAAAACTGTATATTATAGCAGTATACTAATACAATATACAGTTTACAGATAATAAACTATATATTTTGTTTATGTAGTGTGACAGTAATGTATATTTATAGGTTGTACTACAGACTTCTCTTTGAAATAAAATATTTACTAAAAGAATGCACAATATACCAAAATACTATATTGTACCAAAAAATTGTATACTGTAGCAGTATACTATTACAGTATATAGTTGAAGTATACAAGTAGTAAACTGAATATTAAAGTAATACTATTACAGTATAAAATTAAAGTATACAAGTAGTGAACTATATATTATAGCACTATACTAAAGTAGCTCACACTTCGATTTAAATATAAATGGTGTATAATAAAGAAGTATACAAATCCAGTTAAAGTATACCGTTGTAGCAAACTGTATACTATAGCAGTATACTATTACAATACACAGTTGAAGTATACATGTGGTAAACTGTATATCAAAGCAGTATACTATTACAGTATACAGTTGAAGTATACAAATATTAAACTATATACTATAGCAGTATACTATTGTAGTATACAATTTAAGTATGCTGTCGCGGTATACACTTTTCGCAAGTAATTCTTCTTTAATTTTCAGCTCAAAAGTATACAGTTGTTGTAAACTGTATCCTATAAAAGTATATTATTTCAGTAAACTAGTATAACAGTATACTATTGCGGTATATACAGTTGAAGGACACGTGTACTAAATTTTGTACTATAGCAGTATATTATTATAATAAATTTTAACATTATACTATTATAGTATACAGTTTAGTAATGGAAATTTTTTTTTCTTTGATTTGAAGCGAATAAATTAATTTCAAACACCTCATAATGACTCCAAATAAGACCAAATTTTAGCATCAACTTTTCAAAGATACTAGAGAAAATATTTTACATCATCCACTTCGAATCAAACAATAAATAGAAAATTAAAATTTCATATTCAAGAGCTTAAGCTCAACAATGGTGGGTATCCAAAAATAATCTCACAAACACCTCAAATCAACTCCAAATGCAACCAAATTTTGTTATGAATTTCTCAAGGTACTAGAAGCAATATTTTATAACACCAACTTCCAATCAAACGACAAATCAAAAAAAATTAAAATTTCATATTCAAGAGTTTCAAGCTCAACAATGGTGGATATTAAAAAGTCTATCTCCCAAACGCCTCAAATCAATTCTAAATGCGATAAAACTTTAGAACTTCCCCAAGGTGTTAAAAATAATATTTTGTGACACCCACTTCAAATCAAAGCAACAAACTTTCAAGGTGAAAATTGAAGCTTCAAAAATACTACAACAAAAAGACAAATCTCACCACCAAAATACCAAAGGAGTGGATAAATACTACAGATCTAAAGATTTGAGTATTTAGTGGTGAAAGGGTGAATAGTGAGGAATGAAGAGATTTATTAGGTTTGAGAATTAGGAAGATGGAGAGAGAAAGAGAAACAATAAAAGTAATATTAAAAGTAAGAGAGAAGTGGCAAAATATGAGGGGGTGAGCTTCTCATTAATTACCCTTAATGAGATAATTTATAGCCATGATTGTAATCCCTTATTTTCTCGACCATAAGTTTCAAAAATCTATTCTTATTTCTTATACTCCGTACTCAGTTAAAATACTGTCACATAAATTTTGACCGACTGACTAGTAAATAAAATTAAACTTCATCGATTATACATAAAGCACTGATCTTCGCGCTTAGGCATCGATTATAACAAATCAAATCCATTAGTAATTGAATTCAACAAAGCTGTAATCATATTATTAAAGTTGCAACTAATAAAGCATGAATTAATTATAAAATCTTCGAAGATATAAAAAAAGGATCAAATAGTTAAAATTAAAGAGAATTGAACCTCACCGGCACGTGATCGGAGCTGGAATTCGCCGGAGAAGTCCAATAATTGAATATCTAAAAATCTGAAATTGAAGAAAGGAATTTGAAATTGAAGAATGGGTAATTATTTTAACTTTTATGGGTATAAACTTTCAAATGGTCATCACGGGTAGATAGATTAATCTGTATGGGTGTAAAGTATAAAAATCTCTTACTACTTCCACCTTTCTTTAATGCAGAATGAGCACTTTAGTGCCTGCTATTTATTTGGGAGCTATTTTTTTGTGGTCTTCAAAGCATAAGTATTTTTGAGCACTTTTAAAAATAATTTCACTTCTACCCCTTAATCACTTTTCTACAATTATTTCACATTCACACTTTCTCTCTCTAAAAACTCATCTCCCACTTCTCCTCCTTCTCTCTAGTTTACCGCGTCGACCGCCGCAGGTGTTTATGCCTAAAATTGTACATCTAGGTTAAACAATTAATTATGGTTGGGGTCGCAAGCAATAGAATAATTACAATGGAAAAGTATGTAAATATGATGAAGATAGTAATAAATAAACAAGACGAAATAATTAATAGAAAGCCAGAGTAATTCTTATTTTTTGAGAATAACCGGATTTCTTGGTGAATCGCATGATGTACAATACAATGTAAGGAGAGGTATTTATAGTAGTGATACACAGTCCTAAATAAGGTAAAATACAAAGACTAATAAGGTTACGGGCATATAACTCAAGGCGGTGGTATATACTGAACCCTAACTAGAAGACTGTAAACCTAGGTGGTGGGATATATACCTGTGTCCTGTGGCCGTGCCGCCTAAACGGTCGTTGGCTCCAGGAGCGGGCGTGTATCCTCTGCGCCTGGTGACTTGTAAGATAAGTCTAATTGTTGCTCCCAAATGCACATGCAAGTATACGTGGTCGACAAGTAATAAAGTGATAAGTAGAGTATCGTTCCCACGAGGACTATTCAGACTAGACTCCTAACAAACAATTTCTTAAGAACTATTCATGGATCTTTTTCCAATGGTTGAGATTTTACTAACTAAAACAATAATTAAAACAAATAACTGAAGTCAAGTAATAGAGCAGATTCTAAGTTTTTATCAATAACAGAGAAACAGTCCATGGTCAGAGCTACAAACAATCCAGTTGAGTTTTCCAGTTAATTCTACTTCTCGATTTCCTAGATTGCTAACTAACAGGTTAATTATATTCGTGAAAACCTTTCGATTCATCACGGTCTATGCAGGCTACTCCAATCCCTATATATCTATGGGTTGAATCACGTGCACGCATTAATGAATTCTGTGATTAGTTAAGCAAGACGAGCAAGTATATGTCTATCCTACTCGCAAATCGATTCCCTGATGCCCAGGTTCACAATCAAGCCCTATTCTTTCTTATTCGCGTTCACAAGTTCCCTCTGTCGAGTTCAACTTGTAAACCGTAGATAGTGTTCAATTATCAGGCCTCAATAACCAAACAATTAGGCTCAAGAAAGAATAAACAATCTGTAATGGTAAATCAATAGGAAGAATTCAACTTTCAAACATCAACCTTCATGTATTTACTCTAACCCTAGAACGAACAAACTATAGAATTAAAGAGAAGAATAAGAGAAAGTGAGAAAGAACTTGTTTAGAAGACATCTAGGGCTCCTCCCCTCTCCTCCAAAACTTGCTCCCAAAATCCGAACTCCCCTCAAAAACTAAGTAGAAGGGTATTTATAATGTTTACAAAAGCCTAGCAATTAGTTACGCGTAAGCCTAGATGAAATAGGACTCCAAAACCCGCTCCAGGGGAGCTATAGCTGGCGCCCCGCGCCTCGGAACGCGCATAACTAGGCAGAACCCGTCGAATCTCGCACGCAATAGCCCCGCTCCGCGCTCCAAAACGCGCCAGAAGCTTGGGCGCCTTAGGGGCGCGCCGCGCCTGCCTATTTTCAGCTTTCCTTGCTCCGCAGCTTGCTTCGTTCCGTACCTTCGTGTGCTCGATCCAATCCTCAATCAAATTCCAGTCTTTTCTTGCTCGATCATGCTCTTTAAAGCTCCAATTGTACTTCACAACATCCTACAAGTCACACGACACAAAATCAGTGCAAAATCACATTCGTCAACTAGAAAACGGGCGAATAAAGTACTCAAACGTGAGGAAATATTAAGAAAATATAGGCATAAAATGCCAAACATCACTAATCTCGCTTGATGGACTCGTATCTCCATAATAGTAGGTGATATATTTTTGCCCACACAATCAGTCCCTCCACTTGCTGAGTATTAATGCAAGCACTCAGGAAGCGAAAGCGGCGTGGATGTGAAAAGATATCTCACTAACTCTTTGAGACTTGCAGTATCTTTGACCAAGGATGATGTTGATTTCCTCGAGAACTTCGCGTTCTTCCTTCTGATTGGCTGATACTGATCCCATGCACCTTTTTAGGAACTGCCATTAACTTCTCTGAATCGTTTTATATCTCCAGTAATAATGACGCTTGACCGTTTTATGCTCCATCCTTATCCGTTTCTGCCTATAAATGGGGGCTCCATGACAATGGAAAAATTGCAAACATCTCTTCAGAAAAACACTCGACGTTTTCAACAACTTCTTATAATAGTGAAGAACTTCTTTTTCTTTCAAATATGCTTGCCTCTTTTATTTTTTGAAAAAATGCTCCCATGCACGAATATCAAGGTAAGTCTCAATAACACTTTTCCAACACTCATCCTCACCTAATCAACACCTATTCCCACCCAATCAACACCCTTTCCCACCCAACCACTTTTTCGATCATCATTCCCCTGAAAAATCTCAATCCAGTCAGTCGATTTCTCAGAAAACTGAAAATGTTGATGGGGGAAAATAAAATATACTTTGTTGTAGGTTTAAATCTTATGATGTCTTCACAAGCGAGTCGAGAGTAGAGGTATGGTACAACTGGACAGAACGAGATCGTAACATGATGAGAAGAAATTTTTTCAGTCAAAAGACGATGGAGTGGATATGCTATGCTCTCAAGGAGGCCTCCAAGTGAAGGGTAAATCAGTGAGAAGATGGAAATATCAGGATCAATTCTCCAAATTCTTATGTGCAAGGAATTATAATAGACACGGTTGCTATATAAGTATTATAAGTAAGCAGCCCAAGAGGACATCACTCATTATTATTCCTGAATTTGCCTTTAATACGGGGTGGTTGGACATCGCATCCAAAATAGCAAACT
The DNA here is from genome assembly GCA_037355625.1 of Petunia x hybrida. Classification (NCBI taxonomy): domain Eukaryota; kingdom Viridiplantae; phylum Streptophyta; class Magnoliopsida; order Solanales; family Solanaceae; genus Petunia; species Petunia x hybrida. Next base: position 2,886,839 of record JBBBVM010000032.1, on the reverse strand, counting down.
TCATTAATGTTAAAGGCCAGAAAACAGTCACATTTACTCCTTCAAATATAGAAGAAGGACTTCCATATGCAGAAGCAATCAAAAGAAATAAATAGACAACAAGAGGAATTAATGCAGCCCCTGTGCAGAAAGAAAATGGTATCATTCATATCTCTGGAGGAATTACTTCCCAAAATGAACTTCTATCTAGGAACATAGTGGGTAGCTTCCCAAGTGGAATCTCTGAAATACCCACTCTATCATAAATTCGTAGATGGGCAAGTAGCACATGGAAACAAGCTCATGGACTTAACATTTATTAGATGAGTCAAAATTCTTTCCTTTTTGAATTCCAATCGAGGATTACAGCAGAACATGTCATCAAAGGGAAATGGTTCTGGAGACTCCACAGGTTTTATCTACAATGGTGGTCGCCAACGGTTACCTCTCTCCCAGAAAAAGAAGAAATCAACCATGTGTGGATCAAACTTGTAGGTCTCCCTCTACAACTTTGGTCCTAGAAAGTGTTTAAAGAAGTTGAGGACCATTGTGGAGGCCGGTTGCAAACTGAGGAAGAAACAGAGCTTCGTAACCATCTGAAATGGGCCCGTATAAAGGTTCAAGGTAATGGAGAAGCAGTTCCGAAGGAAATAAGAATTGAGAGAAATGGAGTTATATTCTTCATTCCAATTTGGTGTGAATCCCCAGTAAGATTTTGCTCAGGCAAGAGCAGAAGAGAGAGATCTATGGACCAGCAGGTAATTGAGAGTTCTTCAACAGCTGTGGGGGAACCCTAGGTAAAGATGATGTGATTGGTCATGTAGGCTGTTCAAAAGATGTGCAGCCAATTAATGAATCACGTGAGCAGGCATGTGAGATTTTAAAATCTCATGAGGAAAAAGAAATCTTTGGGCCTGGATGTCAATGCACTGAAGCCCAAAAAGCAAAGGTTTTAAAATTAGATCAAAGGCCCAACCCATTAGCAACAAAACACTCTGCAACTAACTCTAACCACCATTTTTCTCTGCCCATAGTTCTTTCTGAAGCCAACCCAATCCTACAAGATGAGAAGGAAGCATCTGAGGAAATAGAAAAACAAAATGCAGAAAACAAAGAAAAAGATGAATCTGTGGAAGTACAAAGAGAACTCTCAGACATGGAAGGTGCTCTGATCACCACCATAGAATCAGGAAATTCTTCATATGAAATCCAGCCAAACAGAAACATACAAATCATTGATGTAAGTGAAGCTGCTGTCTAGGAAATTGAGGAAGAAACACCTTTGAACATACATACTCAAGAGGCAGAAAGAGATCCAGAATTCGACATTACTCTTTGGGTCCATCAAAACATAATCAGACGAAGCAAAGAATTTGAAGTCGACTTTCAAGGTTGTGAAAAGGAAGCTTTGCAGCTATTCATGAAGATTGATAACCATAGACAAGCTAATAGAAGTAAATCAGATGCAGCGGTAAAAACAGTTCCAAAAAATTAAGGGAGCTAAAGAGTTGAAAAGCTTGGCTATGGGAGTAATTTTAAAAGCAATGGAACTAGAAGCAGAAGTGGTTACATTATCAACCAAGATCAATGAAAGTCAACATTGTTACATGGAATGTGAGGGGGCTTAATAAAGCCAGGAAAAGAAGACAGATTCGCAATTGCATCAACACTTGGAAAGCTGACACGTATTTTTTTCAGGAGACAAAAATAGAAGGGGATATCAAAGGAATTGTTAGAAAGCTATGGGCTAACAGATGGACTAAATTTGCTCAACTGGAAGCTAGTGGTACTAGAGGAGGCATCCTACTCATGTGGGACAGTAGAGTATGGGAAGGAGAAGTAAGCAGCCTGGGATCTTATTCTATAACATGCAAATTTACCGAAAAACTCATAACTTCAATTGGCATCGAACCAGCGTGTGTGCTCCTAACACCAGAGAAGAAAGAGAAGAACTTTGGTGGGAAGTTGGTGCAGCAAGAGGCCTATTTTCTGGTCCTTGGGTATTGTGTGGAGACTTTAACACTGTCAGATTCCCTTCTGAGAAAAATAACTTCATCAGATACAACAGATCAACGACAGATTTCTCTGATTTTATCAATGATATGGGGTTGGTGGATCTACGGCTTCATAGTGGCAAATTTACATGGAAAAAAGGTGAAAGACACAACATAACAGCCAGGTTAGACAGGTTTCTAATCTCTGATGATTGGGATGTAAACTTCAGGAACATTAAGCAATCAACTCTGCAAAGAGTGACTTCAGACCACACCCCTTTGTTGCTCCAGTGTGAGAATTAGGAACCAAGCAAATCTTACTTTAAATTTGAAAATTGGTGGCTTCAGACAGAAGGTTTCAATGAAAGAATCAAAACCTAGTGGGACTCTTTCACTTATGAAGGAAGACCAGACTATGTATTAGCTTTCAAGCTAAAAACTTTGAAGGAGAAACTGAAAGAATGGAGCAAGTCAATTCAGGGAAACCTTGAAATTAAAAAACTGAATGTTCTCAATCATCTGTCTGAATTGGAGGAAATTCAGGAAGAAAGAAGCTTGAATGAGGATGAAATAATTACTAAAACTGCTTTAACAGTGGAGTTTGAAGAAATTGCAAGGCATGAAGAAGTGGCGTGGAGACAAAGATCCAGGGCATTATGGTTGAAACAAAGGGACAGAAACACCAAGTTGTTTCACAGAACTGCTAATGCCTACAAGAGATACAACAACATTGACCAGCTTGATATAGAAGGTGATATAATTAAGAATCCTTCTGACATTAAGAAGGAAATTATCTTCTTTTACCAGAAGTTATATGCAGAAACAGAGGAGTGGAGACCCCAGGTTAATTTCAGAGCATGCCCAATGATCTCCACAGAATAAAACTAGTCACTCCAGAGCCCCTTTGAAGCCCAGGAAATATGGAACAGTGTCCAAGCATGTGCGGGGGATAAAGCTCCTAGTCCCGATGGTTATTCCATGGCCTTCTTCACTCATTGTTGGGAGATAATTAGTCCTGATGTTATTGCTGATGTCCAAAACTTTTATAACAAAGGTGTTTTTAAAAAGAGCCTTAATGCCACCTACGTGACTCTAATTCCCAAGAAAGTAGGTGCCAAGGAATTGAACGACTTCCGACCAATCAGTCTAATTGGTAGTATATACAAAATTATCTCCAAGTTGTTGACTGAAAGGCTCAAAAAAGTCATATGCAGACTGGTGGATAATCAACAGATGGCCTTTATCAAAGATGGACAGATCATGGATGCTATTTTGATTGCAAATGAGTGCGTGGATGCAAGAAATAAAAGTAAAAAGCCAGGTCTATTATGTAAACTGGACATACAAAAGGCTTTTGATCACCTGAACTGAAATTTTTTGCTTAGCTTACTAGAGAAGATGGGCTTTGGGAGTAGATGGGTCAAATGGATCAGATATTGCTTAAGCACAGTCAAGTTCTCTATTTTGATTAATGGTTCACCGGCTGGCTTCTTCTCTTCTCAAAGAGGTCTAAGACAGGGTGATCCTCTGTCACCCTTTTTGTTTATTATTGCCATGGAAGGGCTTAATGACATGTTGAAGACTGCTCAAGCCAACAGCTGGATCAGGGGTTTCAATGTATCTTCTAGATCTGAAAATAACTTGGAAATCACGCACCTTCAATATGCAGATGATACTATTATTTTCGGTGATGCTAACACAGAACAACTGAAGGTTCTAAGGGTGATACTTATCCTTTTTGAAGCTGTGTCCGGGTTACATATCAACTGGAGTAAAAGTTTTATTTTTCCAGTCAATGAGGTGATAGGACTTTAAGCTTTTGCTAGCATTCTTGGTGGGAGGGGAGAACTACCAACAATATACCTTGGCATGCCCCTGGGAGCTAAGAGTAAGTCAAAAAAAATTTGGAATGGAGTTCTAGAAAAGTGTGAAAAGAAGCTTACCAACTGGAAAAGTCAATACCTTTCCCTAGGAGGTAGACTTACCCTAATCAATAGTGTTCTTGATGCTCTACCAACATACATGATGTCTTTATTCCCTATTCCAGTCAGTGTTGTTAAGAAAATTGATGCTTTGAGAAGAAACTTCCTTTGGCGAGGCAATAGTGACATCAAAAAAATCCATTTGGTTAAATGGGATGCCATAACACCATGCAAGAAAGAGGGAGGCTTGGGAATTAGGAACCTGAGAATTCAGAATCATAGTTTAATGATGAAGTGGCTATGAAAATTTGCTTCACCAGAAAATGCTCCATGGAAAGAAGTAATCACAGTAAAATATGGAATGGAAGGGAAATGGATGACTAAACTCAGCAATTCTCCTTCTAGGGTCAGTGTTTGGAAATCTATCAGGAATTTATGGCCCAAGCTCATGACCAAATCAAGTTTTAAAGTCGGAAATGGGATGAAAGTATCTTTCTGGGAAGACAATTGGTTGGGTCCCACACCACTGAAACATTTATTCCCAGACATCTACTACTTGAATCAACAACAAGGTGCAACTATAGGACAAGTCTGGTCAATTCAAGGATGGAATCTCACCTTTAGAAGACTCCTGAATGATTGGGAGATTGACAGACTAGCTCAATTCTATAACACCTTAGAGAAATTCAATGAGACATCTACTTCTGAAGGCTGTATGCTATGGCAAGGGGACATAAATGGAAGATTCTCAGTCAACTCAGCCTACAAATTGTATAATACCTCTAACAATCAGATAGGTTGCTGGCCATGGAAGTTGATTTGGAAAGTTAAAGTTCCACTCAAAGTTGCTTGCTTTACGTGGCTGTTGTTCAACGAAGCAGTCCTATCTCAAGACAATCTCATAAAAAGAGGCTTTCATTTATGTTCAAGATGCTATTTATGTGGAGTAGAGGCTGAGACAATCAATCATCTTTTTTTGCATTGCACCATAATAGACCAGTTATGGAGGATCTTTATCAATTTAAAAGGACTCATGTAGGTAATGCCTAGGGGTATTCTTGAAGTTCTAGAAAGCTGGATCAATATTAGCAATACCTCCAGTGATGGAAGATTGTCCCAGCTTGCATATGGCGGTCAGTTTGGAGAGAGAGAAACCAAAGATGTTTTGAAGACAAGAGCAGCACCATCCAGAACTTGAAGATGCAATGCTTAGCCCTCTTTTATTTTTGGTGTAAACAAGAGTTCATGGAAGACAATGAATCCTTTATTGATGTCTTAGGATCCTTGTAACAGATAAAGGATTATGATTCTTTCATACTCTTCATTGTAATTATGAATGACTATACTGTCTCGATACAGTTAAGTATATATATACACAAAAATGTTACCTTCTCAAAAAAAAAAAAGATCCTGGTTTGATAAATCCAGAAAACCTTCTTCATTCCGAATGGATGTTGTATGAAAGAACTATAGGATGAAACTCGCCTACAGTTACCCTTTTTTCTTTCTTCATCCATGAAGAAACAGATGAAGTCCCCCGAATCATGAAGTTTGATCGGGATCCTAACGATGTCCTTTGGGATTTCTTCATTGTGTCACGTGCACTGATTACGGTGCACGCATCTTCTAACACAACGGTTGTTGTGATATTCTTCTTGTCATGCGGAGTCAGGATGCTTAACCTTTTCAACTTCTGTGCGGCTTCTCCGCCATAATACCTCGTATGTCCAAGCCGCTCCTTCAATGGTACTAGGTTGGTGATCCACTGCTTGGTTCCATTTCATGGCATGCAAGAGGATTTAGCTTCACAGCAGCGTGTAGCTAAGGTGTTACTAAGGTTCAAATTCCCCCCGACGTTCATGGCTTTTACCTTGGTTATCTGCTTCAGCTGAACCCCTATTGCAATGGTTCAACGGCTGTTGGTTGTGGGATACCCAAGGGAGGAGGCTCCCCTGTGGTAGGTTCCTAGCTCAAGCCTTTCTGCTCTCGCCTAACTTCTATTTGCGCTTGAAGATTGGGGGGTTGTGCACTCCGGTTTAACTAGTTGAGGTTGACTCGAATGGTCATACTTTGCGGAAATTCTCTAATTTTCTCTTTAAGTTAAGCGAATAAGATGGGGGAAGGTTTGTAACGACCTCAAATAGTCGTTTCGGGAATCGGGACCTCGATTTGTATGTCGACAATCCCAAAAGCTCCGTAAGGTCTATTATAAAATGCTTGAAAATTTTTAGCTAAAACGAACTTTGTTAGATAGGTATCGGAGAAAGACATCCGTTTCGGATATTCGTTAAGGCTAAAAGAGGTTTCGAAGCTCGATTTGAGCAAATGAGCACTGATGTGAAATCTGAAAGTTGCGTTAGGTTCGTATGATAATTTATGACCTGTAGCAACCTTCAGAAGTGAAAACGGACCTCGTTTGATAGGACTTTTGATAAAGTCTCCGTTGCGGAAGTTTAAAAAGGTTAAAAGACGTTTTCGAGCTCGATTTGAGCAAACGAACTCCGATGAGAGATCTGAGGGTTCCGTTAGGTTTGTATCGTCATTTGTGACTTGTAGCAACTTTCGAATTTGGATTCCGGGGTCGTTTGATTAAAATTCGCTATTTTGGCGAAAGTCGAAATTTGACCCTTTCCCGTGGGACCCACTTTTTAAGTTCTAGAGATCCGAATTGAGTTTTATCTTGACGAGCATGTCACACAAGTCTTGTATGACTTGTGTACAAAATTTGGGGTCATTCCGAGCTTCGTAGGGACCCGTTTGGACCCAAAAACAGTGGCTGACCTGGTGCAAAGCCAAAAAAGCTGTTGAATTCTGTTTTTTACTGTTCCGCCGAAAAGAAATCGATTTTTTAGATCAACCCATAAGGAATTGGAAAAAAGTGTGGTAGCTCTTTGAGTTGTGGTTCTAATGCCATCAACGTCGTATCATTTGGACATTTCTACGAAAAGTTATGGGTATTTTACTGAAAGCTATCCAGTGAAGTACAATTTGGACAGCATGTGGTACAACTCTTTAAAGCTGCGGGCTGCTATATATACTAGGACGGGCATTCATTTTTATTTTCATGTTTTGAGCTTCTAAAAGTGATTCCAAGGGGAATTTGAAGTACTAAAATCATTCCTAAACACAAGGTAACTATTCTTACCCATTTTTAACGCTTTAATCCGAGGATCAAAGTGACGATCCTTGGAAAGAGGGTTTGAACCCTAGATTTGTGAAATGGGAAAAATGACCGAGTTGGACTCGGGTATGTACAATAATGGTACTTTTGGACTCGTGGGAGTATGGGGAGTCCGAAAACATAAATTTTACGGGTTTTTGGGTACGTCCGACCCGGGGGTATTTTGGTAAATTGCCTCTTAAATTGCGTAAGGGCTTAGAATCATTTCCTCACATGCTTACGAGTGCGGCACTATTTCTTTGGCTCAGAGAGGAGTCTTACGGAGGCACATCGTTTGGGAAAGGAGGTCGTTCCTTAGCCACTTGAGCCGATTTTGAGGTAAGTGAGACTTGACCTCTATTTTGCTTGCGGATAAGATTTGATCTTGCTAAGTAAGATGTCGAGTACTTAATTGACTAGCATTGTCTAGTAGATAGTATTATGTACTACTCGTTATATTTATACAAAAAGGAGAAAGCACAAATGTGACTTCTGTATAGTCGATGTTGTGTGCCGGTATATTATTGATATGCTCTAGGGACAGAGGCCGGTGGTGCGTTATGACCTAGAAGCGAAATTCCATCTAGGGACAGAGGCCGGTGGTGCGTTATGACCTAGATGTGGAGACTTATAGGGACAAAGGCTTGTGGTGCGTTATGACCTATAGGTAAAGTTGTTTATAGGGACAGAGGCCTGTGATGCGTTATGACCTATAAACAAAGCCGCACAGGGTGTGCGCTTATGCTATGTGCTAGGTATATCATTACCTATGTGGTATGCGAGATATATCATCGCCATGCTGTGTGTTAATTATATTATTGCTTATGCCATAGTATCAATATAATATTGTATATGCTGCCTATATTATGTATCTTTATATTATTGACCATGTTATGTATTCGCGTATTATTGCTTGTATTGTTGTATAATTATATTATCGTATGTAATGTTTATGGGTTACTGTAAAGGTGTGGATTGTACTTCCGTTATCTGCTTATGCATTATCAAAGACTTGTCCCGAAAGGGTAATTTAGCGGGCCTGTCGATGATCTTACTGGGCTTTGGCTCATAACTTACTGTTTAAATGTGCAGATCCTTCTACTAGTCAGACAACTGGACTTATCTGATCCGTTCGAGGCTGTGACTATTTTTGCTTGAGGTGAGCCAACCGCATGGTTCGCGGTGGCATACCGTCTGATCCACCTTTGTGTTTAGACGCTTCCTACATCTTGTATTATATATATATATATATATATATATATATATATATATATCGGATGTCAGAATTCGTAGATGCTCTATTGACATTGTATTTCGGGTGGATGTCTACACCTACATTTTATTCAAATATTTCTATCTAAATTATCATTATGAGTCAGTTTAATTATTCGTGGTTCGCCTAAGGATGTAACACTTAGGTGCCATCACGGCCCCGAAAATTGGGTCGTGACAAGGTTAGGCCTGTACTCAGACGCTTTCGAGGTCCATTGCATTGGTCAAGCAGACGGTCTTTGGTTGCACCAACGGCTGTGTGCCTTGAAGGAATGCTCGGGCCGACATGTCTCAGGCTGTCAGAACAAAAGAACTCTGGACTGTTTACGGCTTGTAGCTACAATCCAAATGAAAGATCTTCAGCCATGTTAATCCTGAGGAGCTCTTTATTTTTTTTATTTTTCAAAGCAAATACCACTAAGTACCTAGCTTAGTGGCTAATTTTATTAATATTAATAAATAAATAAAATATAGTATTTACAATCATGAATGAAATATGAGCTAGCTAGTACTAAATAATGACTAAGTAGTGCTAAGATAGCAACATACCCAAGCATAACATTCACCTCATTGGATTGAGCATCATACAATGATAATACCACCAATTGAGGCAAATTTAATACTTTGATAATGTGCTTTACATAATTCACCAAACTACTTAAGAATCATGAATGTGGAATACTAATGAAATATATAACTAAGTATTTGATTAAAGTTAAACAATTCCTAAGTGAAGAGCTTGGAAGACATCTCTGATTGTGTTGAGTAGCATGCATAATCAAGTGTCCAAAAAACTTAGGACCAAAGAAAGAAATAATTTCACCCTTATTATAGCTCGTTGAGGAGCTCGTTGAGGATTGAAAAATTCTGCCCACGTCCCTTTGTCTCCAAAATAGCTCGCGCCAGTTGCTCATTCAGTTGAGCAAAATTCTCGCTGCATACAACACTGCCCAATTTGTCAAAGCGTCAGCCATATCCAAGCAAAAAATGGGCGCTCACTTAGGTCGCTCGCTGGCCTCTGTACACTTCTGCCCACGCCCAAAAAATTGTTCCTAGCTTCGCTCGCTGAGTTTGCTCGTTGAGCAATCAAAATTTCTGCCCAGCTGCTACCTACACCGTCCCAATGCCTCTCTTTGCTTGCTGAAATGCTCGCTAGGCCAGCTCAAATTTTACTTACTGGCGCTCGTCCAGGCGCTCGTTGAGTAGAGTAGAAATCTGGCCAGTCACCGACACTTCAAATTCAACTCGCCATGAGCTCGTTGAGAAGAGGAAAAATCTGCACAACAAAACAAGGCAGCGACAAGAACATTTGAGCCAAGCTTGTACATTCCCTTTGCGCTTGGGGAGTACTTGTGCCGAAGACGTCGCCTTCAATGATATCATTCCAATCACACAAAACAAATTTCACCATGAGAATCTTAAACTTGATAGTATCTACAAAAATGAAAACAACGTTAGTAGTAAAACCTACATGCTCTCTTCTACATAGATTCGAGCATGAAGAAAAATTCCACCTCCATCATTTTTAAACATTCCTCCTCGGCCAAGTGCGAATGTAAGGCTCATTACAGTTATCCCCATTCACCAACCTCCTTTCCATGCTAGCCAATTCATAAAACGAATTCACCACGACATCGCTTTGATCAATCGCCAAGTTTGCCAAGTGATCCGCCAATTTATTACCTTCTCTAAATACATGCATCACCACTACCTCTATGCCCTCCATAAACTCCAAATCTCCTCCATTATTTGCACAATTTGCCACGGTACCTCCCAAATCTTAGTCACTACATTCTTGAGCAATATTGAGTCTGTTTCAACAATAACTTGTGAATAAGAAGTAGAAGCCACATACCTCAATGCCATAAGAATTGTCGTTGCCTCCACTTGAGTATTCGTGGTCATGCAATCCCCCATCTCCTTAGCACAAGCATAAGATACCTAGATTACCTCTAGAAGCTCCATCCGTATTATATTTGATCCACCCCACCTGAGGCGGACTCCAAACAACCTTTGTCATCACAAGCTTAGGCATATGATCCCTTAACCCGACAACAAGTCTTCCCACCTACCAGGCGCATACCGAAAGTTCCTCCTATGAACTCTCAGCAACATGATAATATGTTGAGTGACAAGATACACCAACCTATGAGCTGAGGTCGACCCACCATGCCTCAAATTATTCCTCCATTTCCATAACTCCCAGAAGATAAAAATGGGAATAGCATGGTAATTTAACCTCAGCACCGGGCTACTAGGAGCATCCCACCACAAATTTATAACTTGTATCAAGTGCAACCCATCAAAATTAAGATCTGCAGACCCTCCAAAATATTTCCAGACATAATGTGCTATAGGTACATTCACAAACACATGTGAAACAGTCCCCACATCAGGATTCATACAACAATGACGCTTAGGGGGAAATTGAATTCCCCACCTCTTCAACATATCATCTAAGGGAAATTTAAATTTCTACAACTTCCATAAGAAAAATGATATTTTAAACGGAATACCTTTAATCCAAATGTGCTTGTAAAGATCACTTGGCTTCTTCCTTTGCCTGAACAAATGGTAAGCTGACCGAACTGAAAATGTATTCCGAGACTCCAACATCCAAAAAGGCGTGTCCCTCTACTCAGGACAAGTAGGAGGTTTGATATTCTGAATAACATGCTCAGCAATGTCTTCAGGAAGTAGCTCCCTGAGGCGTTGTTCCATCCATTACCCTCAGCAACTTTATAGACACACACAATAGTCTCATCAGGTGCAAACTCATGAGAAGCTGCATGATACAACGGACCAAGTCCAATCTAGTTATCAAGCCAGAAGTAAGAATTTCCTTTTTTCAGCTGCCAAACTATCTCATGATCCATCTTAGGCTTGCTCAGCAACATCTTCTTCCATTCGTAGGTCCCATTCTTCCATGGCACCACCACGGAATGATGCTTTTTCAAGTATTTGTTGCTCATATATTCCCTCCATAAAGACTGCTTTGTACAAAAATTCCACCACAACTTTGTGAATAATGCCTTGGAGATATCATACAAGCTCCTAAAGCCAACTCCACCTTCATTCAGAGGATGATGCAAAGTCTTCCAAGAAGCTCAGTGCCTGCTATCCTGACCCATATAATTGCTCTAGAAAAACTTGGCAAACATCTTGCGAAGCTGAGCTACCACCCCAGTAAGGAGGTCACTGGCAGATAACAAGTGAATAGGCATACTCTGAAGAACTGAGGAAATCAGAGTAGCCCGTCCACCTATGAAAAGCAATTTACCAGTCCAGGAGTCAAGCTTTTTCTGCACCTTCTCCACCAATTCATTGTAGTGACAATTTTTCCTCCTACCATAATAGATAGGCACGCCAAGATACTTGAAAGGAAATTTCCCCCGGGTATCTCAGTAACATCAAGCACCCTGTCAACTATCAATTGCAGAACGTGACTATGCATATACACATTATTCTTCTCCTTATTGTTTTTTTGACCACTGGATAGCTCGTAGCTAGTGAGAGTCTCCATCAATAGTTTTAATAATCCCTCCGTAGCAGATGAAAAAATAATCATATCATCCGCATAAACCAGATGATTAAGATAGGGACTCCACTTTGGCATCCCATACAACACAAAACTAGAATCTCTATGCAGCGTATTCAGAGCATTGGAAAAGCACTCAGGAGCTAGCAAAAATAAGGTAGGCGACAGACAATCGCCTTGATTCACCCCCTGGAAGACTGAAAAATCCCATAGAGCTGGCCATTTACTAGCACAGAGTACTAGTTATTACACAGGGTCTTGTAGACCATGTCAATAAACACCTCACAAAATCCCATCCTCCTCAGGGTCTTCGTCAGAAACAGACATGACACTCTATCATACGCCTTAGCCATGTCTAGTTTGATTACCACATTAGCTGGCTTCCCTCTGTCAGCAATATCACGTACAATTTCTTGCACCAGCAAAATATTCTCAAAAATACTCCTCCCCTTCACAAAACTAGACTGCTGCGGTGAAATTACCCCAGACATCAAAATAGAAAGCCTGTCATGAATTCCTTATTGCTGAAGTTGCTCAAACTAATTGCTCTCATATCTGAAAAGGTAGAAATCTTTCCTTTTAGGCAAGAGAACCAAGTTAGTAGCAGCGATGTAACAAGGCAGAAAATGACCCCGAAAGAATGCATGTACCATTTTAACCACATCAGCACCAATAATATCCCAGCAAGAATGATAAAAGGCACCCATATAACCATAAGGGCCCCTTGCAGAGTCAGCATTCAGGCCAAAAATAGCCTTCTGCACCTCCTGTTCATCTGGCTCAGCAACAACAACATCATTCTGGTCTTGTGTTACAAGACTGGGCAGGTGATCAAGTATAGAAAAGTCATTTGGCACCGGATCAGTAGAAAACTGAGCCTGAAAAAATCTGATTGCCTCCTGGGCTATGTCTGTATCATTCTCAAGCCAAGATCCAGTAGCATCATGAATTCTTCTAACCTGCAACACCTTCCTCTTTCCATTTACTTGAGCATGAAATTTTTTTTTTTTGTGTTTCTCTCCCCCTCTTTGAACCACTACATACCAGCTTTCTTCTTCCAAAATAGTTCCCCTAGATCATAAAATCGAATCAACTCTACATTCACTCTCTAAAGTCACTCTCTATTGTACCCAGTGGGATGCTCCTCGAACTCCTGTTCATAACCCGGACCACCTCCTCTAGCGTAGCAATCTGCCTGAAAATGACTCCATACGTCTCCCTACTCCAGACAGACAATGCCTTTCTCAATTTTTTCAGCTTGCAGTGAAAGTTAAAAATGGATTCGCGCTAGAGTTTTCAGCCCAGTTCTCTCTAGCAACAGTCTGGAAAGATTCATGTTGCACCCAAAAGTTCAAAAATCTAAATGACTTCTTTACTTTAGGTCTATCCATGTTAGTAGTAATCAGCAACGGCGCATGGTCTGACCCCTACCTGATCAACTACTCCACTTCAAACTGAGGAAATAGCTGTTGAAAGGCCTGATTCACAAGACACCTATCAAGCCTTTCGAATATGCATTCATCATCCAATCTGCTATTCCACCAAGTGTACATGCTACCCTTAAAGCCCAAGTCAATCAGCTGACAAGTGTTGATGCAGTGCACAAAATCTTTTACCTTCCAGTAGTAAATTGGTAGGCCTCCAAACTTCTCAAGCTCATCTGCAATGACAATAAAATCACCCCCACCAGCCATGGGGATGTCATGTCACTAGTCTGAGCATACAATAAGTCCCATAGTTCCACCCGAGTGGTATGATCAGTACTAGCAGAAACCAACGACACTGCAAATTCCACCAAACCATCTAAATGTGTCAGCTTTAAAGACAACATTTGTGATGAATTATACACAACCTCCACTTGATATTCATCCTCTATAAACACCCATATTTTACCATTGAAGTTATGCCAAGAAGAACACATACCTAGCCATTGATAGTACTAGTCAATATGTCTGTAGTGCTGAAACAGCTTCATTAATGCAATAAATGAAAAGTGCTTATGCCTATGCATTGTGTCCACTCTATCAAAGGCCTGTTGGGTATTAACAGACCTTATATTCCATATGAGTGAGCTATTCATTGAAAACCAGAGGTTTTGGAAACTATCCTCCATGTTGATACCCCTCCGGCTGGCGGAGGAACATTTTTTTCTCTTTTTCCCCAAACCTGCTTGGTCTTTTTCTTCTATACCGCCACCTGCCTCAAGGTCTTTTTCTTCTATACCGCCACCTGCCTCAAGGTCTTTTTCTTCTATACCGCCACCTGCCTCAAGGTCTTTTTCAGCTGCATCAACATAATTCTGAGCCGTAGACTCAGTATCAAGGTCTTCATCATCACCAATTTCTACCTGCTTTTCAACCGGTTTGTCAAAAACATGCACTAAAGCTGGTGTGGGCTCAAAATTCTTTGCAACCAGTTGTGTATTCTTCTTTTTAGAACTATCATAGACTGCTTTAATCTCCTCCAGCTCCTTATCAGTGGCTGGCCTACCCCTTAATAGCACAGGATTGGCATTAACCACATCAATCTGCTTGTCAGCACCACCCTGTGGCTTTTCAGCACCACCCTGTGACTTTTTAGCACTTGCATTTTTTTGACTTGAACCACGTTGATCTTTGTCTTCCTTATCTTCCTTGCCGCTATTATCCCTTTACATATCACTCTCCAAACCCATGTATTCATCAGAAGGATCGTCTTCAAAATTTTATGGATCAGCAGCATCATTTTCACTCTTCTCCCCATAATCCACCATTTCTTCTTCATCCTCCTCTGAATTAACTACCTCCAGCTGATCATCCTTCACATCACAGCTCTTTGTTTTTAGTCTTCCCTTTTATTTTTTTCTACAATTGTTATAAATAAATGTTGTATTCAGGAAGAACTAAATGTATATTATGAGCCTACGGGCTGTATGTCATTAATGAAATAGTCATTCATCAATATTCTTATGCATACTTGTGTTCTTACATGTTTTTTAATGTATAGCCATGCAGTATGTTTGCGCACCTAAGGATTAGATGGCTTCCGGTCCTTCGAGTCGTCCTGAATGTTATGGTTTTCAGAATGTTTATCAGTGTGCCTGCTTTGAGAAATTACGTCCATTGTGCACCAATATTTGGTGTCTAGGTGCATCTGTAGTGATGACTTTATGCGCCCACAATGGGATGACTTTAGCCCTGTGATAACAGGCACTTTTGCGCCCGACTTCGAATGTCTCTGCTTAGTTACTCAAGTATTTAAGACTTTCTAGCACTACGCGAACAAGCGTCCCGTCGGCATGTAGGTGCAATTGTTGAATGAACGAGTTTAACTTACGAATAATGCCTGGTGGCTGAGCTAGACATGGTCTAGCTATAAGTGAGTAGTGCACACTTTTTGTAGTGTATTACTTTAACTTAGGTCTGGCCGGGGCTATGAATAGTTGGATCGTAGATGGATCTAAATAAATGAGTAAAACTAACAAAAAATAGTAGTTTTATTAATAAAAAGGGCACGAAGCCTGAGATGTTGTGGGTGAAAACCCGTAACATGATCGATGAGTATGAAAATACTATGATCAAATTTAAAAAGAAATAATATAACTAAAATAAACGCTTCGAAAAGCAAAAAATACTTTATGCTTGACCCTCACAATGTTCAGTGGTGCATACTCTGGCTTCCCTATTCGATGGTGCTGAGCCTGGAGATGTTACCTCGGGGCCGCTAATAACTCGATGGTATAATTCTGTGCTAATCAAACAATAATGAACAACTTGCCTCTGCAGTTGTCAGTTTTCTGATTTTTCTTCAGGGAGGATTCCTTTGCTTAGATATTCGATCAGCGTGTGACGCTGCCCCGTGACCGATCCTGTGTTTGGAACTTCGAGGTTCATCAGGTCCACGAGGGTTAACTCAACCACTATCTGCTGATTGTATGAATCTTCAGACACTTCACCACCATTTGCACTTTCTTTCCAACAGGCAAAATCCCATGTCTGACATTTTTTTAGGAGTGCTTTCATTTTCTCTTGCCAATCCAATATGCAGATGCCCTCCATGCTAAAAATTTCTTTGACTTGATCAAAGATTAGAGTAGAGCCGCAGAGGGTAACCTCTCTGGACCCCCAGTATGTAGGCTAAGTCAAGAGCTTGAATTATGGCTTCATACTGCTTCATTGACTTGAGCTCTGGTGGTCTTGCGAAACACCATCTTAATGGGTGTCCTGACCTAAAGATCGAGATCGGCTTTTTCCTTTTTTTGGGTCCACTTCAATGGTGATCTCCCAACGTCCGGGCTCGATCGTTTCTTCATTTCTGATTGACTCCTTCGCCTTTGGCTTGAGCTTCTCCGCGAAGTTAGAGGTGAATCCCTTTAGTTCCTGCGACTCGATGGCTGTCTGGGGTTGGTAGATAATGTCATACTCTCCTAGTATCTCAGCCCATTCTGCCATCTCGTTCGAGAGTCCGAGTTTGGATAATATGGTCTGTACCGGTATGGAGGAGATCATGTTGATTGTATGGTTAAGGAAATATGTGCGCAGTTCCTGGTCGCCATGATCATGGCCGCGATAAACTGAAAAAGTAAAGGCAAAAACTATCCCGACGCGATAGTCTTTTGCTGGCGTACTTCACGAGAAATTGTCTTCAATCCTCTTTTCGTACAAGGACTGCATTCCATGCTATTTCTGAGATCGAAATGTCTAATAATAGATGCTCACCTGGTTTTGGATTAGTTATCACCGGAAGTTGTAGGAGTTGCATATTAGTCTGGGCTACGGTTATGTAACTCTGTATCAGCCATAGGGGCCCCCTTGTCTTTGCAGTACCTCAGAAAGCTGACATACCAATTATGTGGCCTTGGGGACTAGCTGATCCATCACCGCCAATGGATCCCGTAGTTCGCTATCTCTTCTCTTACTTCTCGCTCCATGGCCTCAAACTCGATGGACTCCTCTTCGGCCATATTTATTTTGGCTACCGGCTGTGCACTAAGATCCTTGCCAAATAGGTTGGACGATACTCTCCAAGTGAAGACCGCTCACCCCGTAAGTTAATAATCCCGCGTGAGGTCGGGTATTTAAAAACTTGATGAAGTGTTGAGGGTACTCCCTTGACACTGTGTATCCATGGTCGTCCCAAGATGAAATCATATGGTAGATTGCAATTCAATACCCGGAAGGAGGTTATGCTCCTCACGCCCGGTATATGAACCTGTAGAGCAAGTTCTCCGACAGGCTCTTCTTGGGATCCATTGAAACTGATTACCTTTCAGGTGCTTGAGGCTACTTGACGGTATAAGCCGACATTCCGTAATACCTCCCCCGGATAATGTTCACGCTACTTCCCGGATCAATCATGGCCCGCCGGACGCGTAAGTCGGATATTTTCATAGGCACAATGAGGTCGCCTTGATGCTCTGCCTCTTCCTCCAAACCAAACAAGATTGGATCGTTTAATTCCCATCTCTCTGTAGTCCCCCAGGCAAAGTTGAGTTCCATAGTTGAAAAGATTGTGTTGATAGTCTTTGAATTGTACGAATCTGGTGCTTTGGAACGTTGTGGTCCTTCTTCAATCAGATTTTTGAGGTGTCCCTATTTCAACTGATACTCGATTTCAATCATCAAGGATTTGCAGTCGACTGTGGCGTGGCTGCCGCATCGATGAAAATTACAATAGGGTGTTGTGTTCCTCCCTGTAGCTCCTTTCACGGTAGGCGGCCATCGGACCCTTGGACCTAATCTACCAAAGTGATTAGCGACTAGATCCATGACGTTGACTCACAAACAAAAATCCCTGAAGCTACGGGGTTCCATCTGCTTCTCTTGAGATCTTGATGCTCGGGAGTTTTTCTGCCTTTTGGCTCCTGACTGGTTTTGAGCCAATGGCTAACCCTTCTTCCGTTCTCTTCTCCTTCTAAAGAAGGGCTCCCTGTTCTCTTCCTTCACTCGTCTTCAGGGTTATGAGATTTTTCTGGCTCCAAGCGAAGCTTTTCAGTATACCTGTGTTCACGGGGTGTGTTGAACCCCAATAAAATAACCCCGAAAGGCTAAATTTAGGAATATCAACTGAATAGACTAGCTTTTATGGAGTTTTTGGAGTCTCCACGCAATTTAAGGAAAACAGGAAACCAAATAAGCAAATGCGTGCAAAAACTCCATTTTTGGAAAAGGCAGTCTTTCAGAGATCTTGAGTAAGAAGTTTTATTAATTTCGGAAGAAGGTTTTTAAGGCACTTTTGAATTTCTGTTAACAACAGTTAATCCGACAGGTTTCCAAATTAATTTGCAAATTCTTTTATGCGCTATTTATTTAAAAGATTTTACTTGTCTTTCAAACTATTTTACTATTTATTTAAAGTAAAATGAATTAAAGCGCATTTTCTTTTGAAAAGTGAACGATTTAATCATCCAAATTTATTTCCCAACTCGTATGGGGTAAGCACATAAATAGAACTTGCTTAATTTCAACTTTAAAATACGAGTATCTCACCATAAGGTGGAGCTTATGTTTCATGTTGCTGTTTTTTAAAGTCATTTCAGGACATTTAGAAGTTAATTAAAACTTCTTTATAAATTTTGACCTTTTAAATAAACTACTTCATATCCATAACATAGAGGTCTTTTCTTATAGTCATTTATTAATCGTGGTTTTGAAAATTTTTTAAATTTGCACGCATTTGCTTAATTGGCCACTATTCGCAATAAATTAAATAATGACTCCAAAATAAGAATATTGAACATAAATTAAACAAATAACTCAATCAATAAAATATTTATTCATAAATAAATTGTGCAATTACAAGTCTATAAATTATCTAACTAACAAATGAGATAAAGAGATGAGATTGAAAATTAAAACCCGGACAGTGGCTAGGAGTTGAAGGATGACCTGGAGCAAAGTGAAAATTTGGCCAACATTGAAAAAGAGGGAGGCTGAATGCAAAGCTTTACCCATCATATTGGGCCTTCGAGAATCAAATCCAAAGACTTTTGAATCAATCCCGGGGTGTGCTATTGCAGATAACAACAAAAAAAAAATACCAAGATTAGAAATCCATTCAAAGAAAATGCATTCAAGTGAAACTTGTCCAATTAACACATTACTATTTAAAATATAGCTCTGTCATACAAAGATGAACTTTACCAAACCATTGCCAGAGCATATGTTTTCCAAACTATCAGACTAGATATAGTTCCAACAGACTGATATCTTCAACCTATAGCTAAAGATAGCTAAATCTAGACAGTTGTACAAGAGTTCATAACCATAAGGCAGCATTCAAGAACTCATAAAAGCTGCACTAACACAAATCATTCTAGATTAAGTGAATCGAACATATCTGGGCAAACACAATCAACTAAGAAATATCAAGGTCACATACAATACTAGGACATAACTCATTCAAAACTTGCTTTAGGATAAACCAAAAAGTGAACCAAGAACAAATGCATTTGTTACTTAACAACTGATAAAGGAAACTTGACATGGAAAAGTAAACTCCAAAGTTATAATTTAATGCTAGCTAACTTCAGGTTACCTAAATTTAAAATCACTCTAGAATAATCAGGCATAATAGGAAAAGACAACAGGACAAAACTTAATCTATATTATGAAGGATTCAAGAAAACTTAAATGACCAAGTCGAAGAATGAACCTAGATCCAAATAGCTAATTAAAGAAGCGAGGGAAACCCAGATCCTAATACATTACTCATAAAACATTTTTATGAACAAAGACAAGTTAACAGACTTCCAAGAAAACCTTCATGAACCAAGCACAACTACCTAAATACTTCATAAATCCTATCTGACTATACCTGCAACAACTCAGGGATAACCAGGCAACACCCAACCCTTCTACAACTTGCAAAGCACCAGGAATCATTTAATCCTACTAAAATCCTGACCCTCTCCCATCCTAAAACACCTATCTGCCATTTCTCCACAACCTGCACCATACAAACTCACAGGACCTGATCCCCTAACACCTTTCACAAGCTCACACCAAACTACCATACACAAAAGTTGCATCTCCCTTGATCAACTTACAAGCACAACTCTAAACTACACCAGACCACCTCTTGAAACACCTGCAATGCACCTGCATATTTAATATACTTGCAGACCTTTCTAGAGATAACAGACAAACAATCCTAAAGAAAACTCAACACTCTTATACTCCATGCTCCTTCAAACTCCCTGAAATTATGCTCATACTTGCAAAAAAAGCCTGGCAAACTCACACAATCCCTGAGCCCTATAGCACCAAACAACAGACCCCTATTATCTACTCCTCAACTTCCAAGCTTAACTCCCTCCTCCTCCTACTATTCCAGGACCTGCAGCACCTACACTCTCCTCACAGAACTTGAAACCAAAAACTACCATACTTTCTTAAACAACAAAAGAACCAGGCAAAAGCAAATGCAGGCAGAAACTGAAATAAAGAAAACTAACAAAAGACATTTTCTTCCAAAGCTTGACACTTTAACTTACATCTCAAACTAAGGATCATATTTTATTAACCAAGTAAGGGTTGTAACTTAAACTCATGAACAAGGCATGGTCAACAAGCTAACAGTAAAGATTGAACTGGAAACTGACTTCCTAATGGTTGATCACAATGGTAAACCAAAAAATAGAGCCCAACTAGATTTAACTCTAACTCAGCTAGTAAATCTCAACATAACCGTTACTACACCTATCATATTATCTCAAAACCTTACATAATATAGACATATTTTCATAATAAAATAAACTGGAAATAAAGAAAAAGGGCTATTACCTTTTGCGGAGCAGTGAAAAGGTGAGGGTTGAAGACTACGACTCGAACAAGGTCGACGACTTGAACAACGAAGAAGCAACTCGAAAATTAAGCGACAACACCCACGAAAATCAGAAATTACAGAAACAGTCACACTAGTAATGAACTTCAAACTTAATTACCGGAAAAAGAAAGCTTATGTATATATGTTATATATTTTTTCGTTCCTCCCTATTTTCCTCTCTATTCACGGCTGCCTAAAAATTGAAATTTAAAGGGGAATTTATAGGAAGTGCTTAGGATTTCCAAAAGTCTTGAAAAATTTAACTCCAAATGACCAATAAATCCTCCAATGGTACAAAAATCGATAAGATTTTGGTTTGAATTCATACTATTGTAAGCTGGAATCAAGTGGGGTCAAGACATTTGGGTGAGTTTTTGGAGGAAGTTGGGTTAACGGGCACGGGTTAGGTATTTTTTGAAAAATGGGTTTTGAAATTTGGGTATTCTGATTAGGGGAGTTTAGTTTAAAGGGATTTTTATGTAAATGGGGGTTTACACATGTAGGACAATTTGGGGTTATGCATTGCAAATTTGGCCATTTTCCTTCAAAATTATCAATTGCCTTTGATTTTTAAAATTAGCCTTACTTAAAAATAATTATATATTAATTCAAAATTTTTGGGACAAAATTGGGTGTCAACAGGGTGCTGGGTTAAACTCCACTGCAACTCCCTGGTGGCCAGTGATCCCTTTGAATTAAAACTCTTGTTAAAGGCTACAACAGCGATGTTGTCAGGGACTGGAGGAAGCTTCATGCCTTCCTTCTGAAATCTGTCAAGGTAGTCCTGTATCTCGAAGATATCCTCCATGCGACTTTCCCACTTACGGGCACCAAAATGCGCTTTCTTAAAAAAGTCTTGCATCTGAGTGAATGATTCGATAGATCCCATTGGTAGCTGAGTGTACCAAGCGAGGGCCACTTTAGTCAGGGGCGAGCCAAACCTCTTCACCAGAGCAGACTGGATTTCTTCCTTGGTAATCTCGTTGCTCTTCACGGCTGTGTAATACGCAGCAATATGCTCGTCAGTGTCACAACCCAACCTAGGGCCACGATGGATAACCGATACTGAGTGTCGATCATCGCTAAACCTACTAATAATCTATTAATAAAAGAGATAAGTTGGCAACATGGTCACATATATATATATATACACACATACATATTTGCTGAAAGCATAAAGTCTGGAAAGACAACAAGGTTATCACATACTGACATACATAACATACTGACTGAACCATACATGGACATATCTACATGCCTCTAAGAGTGCTGAATTGAATATACAAAGGACAGGACGAGGCCACGCTATACATACTAGGTGTTTGTACAACATACCAAAAGTGTGTGTATATATATATATATATATATATATATATATATGACACGACCTGAAATCCGGCTAGGCCGTGCGGGCACCCGACCACCTCTCTTAAACCCGTCGGACGAACCCTTATCAACTGAATTAGAAAATAAATATAAATCCAACTAATAAATAAGAACAATACTTAAAAAAACACAAACATACTGATACCTCTAAGCTATACAAAAGAAATTACAGCTGACTACCCAACATACTAGGTTTAGGGCTATTTAGACTAGACATCTAAGAGTACAAAAGATGACAAATACCTCATGAAGGGAGAAAATGCAACTGAAATAATACATAAAACTGGTGGCCATCCGGAATAAAAGCTGGCTCACCCTGACAGATGAAGTCGTCTTCCCTCCTTCTCAACGTGGCGAACTCAATCCTGGAGCGAACCTGCCGAAACGAAATGGATAGACAAAAACAAACAACAAACAACAAACAAGGGTGAGTCAAAATGACTCAATAAATGGGGCAGACTAGCCACCTCAAAGGATAGGATAGCTAGCCAGGGATAAAAGAAACAGATAAACCAAATTTCTCTTATTTAAATTATAAAAAGGCAGAGCCAGATAATAACTAGAAACACGTGTGGAATGACAAACTCATCAACAACCAGGAACGTAGGATAGCCAAAACATATAAGTATCCCGAACACATCAACAATCAGAAATACATGCTGTTGCGGCGTGCAACTCGATCTATATCTTTATCTCGCCGCGGCGTGCAGCCCGATCCATATATTTATACCGTTGCGGCGTGCAACCCGATCTCCGCAACCCAGAATACGAGCCATAAATATATAGGCAAACTGAGATATGTCCACGACATAATATACATACCGCATACATAAAATACAACACAATACACACAATAGTCAGTATGCAGTGCAATGAGATGGGATGAATGCGGTACGATGCGATGCAGTCACATATGCCTGATACCTATCTCCGGCGCGGCGCTCTCATCGTCTACCAGGAGATATATGCAATAATGATCCTTCACCAGCTAGGGACTCTCATCGATTATCGAGAAGTATATGCAATGATGACCCTTCACCGGCTCGGGACTCTCATCGATACCGCAAAGTACATGCAATGATGACCCTTCACCGGCTCGGGACTCTCATCGATTATCGGGAAGTATATGCAATGATGACCCTTCACCGGCTCGGGACTCTCATCGATTACCGGGAAGTATATGCAATAATGACCCTTCACCAGATCGGGACTCTCATCGATTAACGGGAAGTATATGCAATAATGACCCTTCACCAGTGCAGGACTCTTATCGCCAACCGGGAAATATATGCAATAATGACCCTTCACCGGTGCGGAACTCTCATCACCAACCGGGAAGTATATGCAATGCTCAAAACCAGAGTGCAATGCTCATATGCTCAATGCAATACCAACAACAGGGCATAACATATAATATACAATGTAAATTCAAAGCTAAGGCGTAATGAGTACGCCTGCCTATCGGCAGCTACACACGTAAGGAACACGTGGTAGAATATCCACAAGGCTAAGGGCCTCCAAAGAAATAGATAC
The DNA here is from genome assembly GCA_037355625.1 of Petunia x hybrida. NCBI lineage: Eukaryota > Viridiplantae > Streptophyta > Magnoliopsida > Solanales > Solanaceae > Petunia > Petunia x hybrida. The sequence continues at coordinate 2,863,250 of JBBBVM010000032.1, read as the reverse complement.
AAACACTTACCTCGTTCCAAAGCAAACACTGCTACGCAACAACCGCTTTATCCTTTTGGATTCACTGCCTAAGCGATCCTGATTATTCAATAAGCAGAAAATATATCAAATTAGACTAAAGGCTTCATTCCCTACGTCTTAGGGCAATTTGGTTAGGAACCTGATACCCTATTTGCATACGCAATACGCAGGCCAGGCCTATGTACAGGGTTTAAGGTCACATAACTAAATCCTAAATAAATTACATTTATATGTTTCCCATAACTCACTGAGTACAAATATATTATAAATTCCATTAACGGGGTCCAATTGACCCTTTAAACTATTAATTGAACTTATTAAAACGATGTCTAATATCAAAATTTTTACCGTTAAAATATATTCAAACATACGTTATATATCAAATAATGCATTAAGATCATTACCTGAATGTTTCCGGGTGAAAATTCTATCTTTTCCCGGCTCTTTTCTCATTTTCTGGTATTTTTATCCTTCTATGTTTCTCTGTAACTTTCTCGTTTATGTTGTGTTATTTCGCGTTCTGTATTGCTTTTAGAAGCAAATGCTAAGGGATTATATACCTTAGCAAACCGACATGTCATTTCATTTTTCCTTTTTCATTTTGCCGTTTTCTCTTTCTTTTATAATTTCTTTTCTTTTCATGACGAAAATTAAAACCGTACCCTATGATATTCGAAATAATTCCAAATTTTGCATACAAGTTATACAAAATATATGTAGCATACTCGCTAAGGCGGATCTCAAATCGGGTTCCCGAAACTCAAGATGCGAATTTAAATGAAAAAAGGTCAAATTATTTAACTTTCGGCATTTTAGCGGAAACTAGCCGAACAACCTCGAAATTCACTTTCGAAAAATCACAAAAGTCACAAATAATCATACGAACCTAACGGCGCTTTCGAATTTCGAATCGGAGCTCGTTCGCCAAAACCGAGCTCGAAAATCCCTTTTAAATATTTATCGACAATAAAAACTGAAACCTTCTTCCAATGCCTACTAAACGAGGTCTGATTTGGCTCAAATTTTACAGACAGGTCCTAATGGACCTTACAAATATTTTAAAATTATCGGCACGCTATACCTACTAGGTGTCTGTATAACATACCAAAAGTAATATACTCTGGGAGGAGGCGGAGTGACTCCAACAGCTGGTAGATAGCCTACTAACATGGCTCAAAATCTGATCTCTCTGCACTTGTGCAATATGAAACACAACGCTCGAGAGAGGACGTAAGTACGATATGTAGAAAGTATGTAAGGCATGACAATATAATATATCATAGCTGAATTAAACTGTAAGGCTGGAATATAAATATGTAAATATGTGCTGGAGTATTGATAAGGGGAAAACTAGCGGAAGCGATAAAAGCAGCGGAAGCAATAAAGTAAAGATAAAAGCGAGACGTGGCTCGAACGAATTACCTAAGTAGCACCGAAGAACTTATTTTGATACACCTCGGGTGATTGCCAAGGAACACCTACTCTAAGCAACTATCCTCGAGAGACACCTGGCTCTCGCAAACAGAATGATTAACAAAGAATTGAAGTTCAACTTGGAATCCACCAAGTGAAATCAAGCCCGCACAAGGGGTTTTCATTGAAATGCTCTCAAGCTTTCAAGTTTCATGTTTTTAATTCAATGTAGGCTAAATGACATAAATGAGCTAAGAGGGTATTTATAGCCCTCAATACAATGCTATAAAATGTCTAAAACGCCCTCAGCTATGTTAAAACACATTAGAACACTTAGGGCTAAGATAGAAATTTCACTACAAAAAGTTGGAGGTTTCAGCGTGCTGGACGCTCCGCCTGGAATAGGGCGCTCCACCTGGTGGAGCTGCTGACCAAAAGGTTGGGCGCTCCGCCTTGTTTGCCTTGCTTCTGGGCGGTCCGCCTAGCTTCAGGCGCACCTCCTGGTCACCAAGGAGCTAGGCGCTCCTCCTCAGTCTGGGCGCTTCGCCTGGTCCTAAAGCGTGGAGTTTCCTCCTTCAATCGAGCTCCAATGCATGATCTTCAAGTCGCTTTTGGAGCCCTTCATTTGTGTTCTTTGTATTTTCGAGCTTGGCTCTTGATGGTTGCCGCTTAGGCTCAATTTGCCCCTTATCATCCTACCCTTCTTGAAAGGATTTCGTCCTCAAAATCAAACCATCAAGCCCTACAAGCAAAGACAAACACAAACAAAACTTCCTTCTACGGAAGTAGGTTAATGCAAACCGTATGGAAAACACACTCTTACGGTATAGCCAAATATCAATGATAGTGAGAAAGCTCACGTCTCCCAAGGAAACGACAAGTACTTCACTTAGTAAAGATATGCTCTCAACAAAAGAACAAGTAAAAAGATCATTAGGACATGGAAATTGCAAGATCAAACTAGTAGAAATCCTATGATCCCTAAGCTCATTACCAACACACCAAACCTTCAACGCATTTTAACCACATTGAGGCACAATGGCTTGGGCATGCTTAAAACTCATGGTGTGATCGACACATGGAATGGAGTAAGCGAAATAACTCAACTTACAACTAGCATTAATTACTCCATTCCTCTTCTTAGAATCACTCTTACACACACTAAGAGGTACCTCTTCACCTCCAAATTCATCATCTAGACAACCCTCCTCACAAGACAAGTTCTTAAGGAATGCATTGATAATGGCTTTTTCCTCTTCATAAACCCAACAATCAAGAGTAGGCCCACTAGAAGAATCACCCACTTCGCTTAAAGTCTCAAACAAGGAGTTGTCTATGGGTTCAAACCCTTCACACCACGGAGGTTCTAGCTCATTCTCAACTCTAGCCCGATACAAATCATCTCAACAAATAAAGATGCCCTCAAATAAAGGATTAGTAAAAGTAAACATCTCAAATTTATTTTCAAACATAGGTGAAGTATCAAAACTAGGTTCTTCATTCTCACTTGAGGAGTCACCATAGACAACCTTGTCCAGTTCATGCAATTTGGACTCCTCAAGGTCATTATCATCCTTACCATAACACGTAGGTCCACCAAAAAGAAGCATATCAACGAGGGTATGATCAACTTTCTCATCTTCCTGTTTCTCAAGGATAGGTGGTGTGTCATAGCAATGGTCACAATCAAAGTCAACTATCATATCTACACTAGAAAGAGGTTCATTGAACAATGAGCTCACATAATGATGTGGCTTAGCATTTCTCTCAACTAGTGATACACAAGCGCACACAAGTTGACTACTAGACTCTTCGCTAGTGGCATATTCACTAGATGCATCACATGCACCAACTAGCGTTGAGTCATCACAAGACAAGAAACTAGTAGGATCATGAGAAGATGAAGCAACACTTACATTTGAGTTACTTCCTTGAGCACTCTTCACTTGAAGTGTCATGTTCAACTCCTCCCTCATGAAGCTTATATTGAAGATTTTCCTCCTCTTGTCTTTCCTTCCAAACACATGGTTGTGGCTCCACTAGCTTGCCCCCAAAAGTACCTACACATAAACCAAAACAAGTACAAGAAGAAGAAGACATAGCATAGTTAGAACAAAGGGCGTCCTCACTCTCATTTTGTCTTTCCTCTCATCTCCTTTCTCTCAAGGCCAAGTGTAGATTCGGGTGACAATCTACTCACATCACTCCTCACTTCCTCTCTTTTTTCCTTTCTAGGATTGTCACCAGTCACTCCCTCACTCTTCTGTTTCTTTTGTCTCTCATGTTAGAGTACAATGGGATGAGACTCAAGATCGTCTTCATTTGGAGTAAAGTGACCCTTCACTTGCTTTAATTCATCACCTTGGCGATTGCCCAAGTTGTGGGAAATGCCCACTTGTAGGGGAATGCCCAGCGCCCAATCTTCACGGGCAACGCCTTGGGGAATTGCCAAGTTTTGGGAAGCGCCCACTTGTTGGGGAATGACCAATGGTTGGGGAGTGCCAAACACACTATCACAAGTGTCTTCCCCGGCATCTTTTGAGACACTCGGGGTCTCTTCTCTTTCAAGGCTCTCAAGCCTCGCACTTATTGATCTCACGTCGGCCAATAGAGCGGCCAAGAGGCTTACCAGGACCTTAATGGTATCAGCCACGTCTCCGGCCATGTACCTAGAAAAATAACAAGACTAAAAGAAGAGGTTAGAGTAAAAACCTCAATCGCTCCCTCACTTTTGAATGTCACTCGGGTACACTCGTTTAGTGGTGGGGGATTTATCACTCAAGCTTGATTTCAAAGGTTTCCTCATAGTTGAACAACCTCCTTAATAACCATTCAAGTTCACAAGATCCAAATACTCTCCGGGAAAAGTGGAATTGATGGGACTCGATAAACGCTAGACTATTTAGGTGCGCACTTGAAACAAAAGTAAACTACGAGTCTTCTTTGAGGTATACTCTCCTCTAGGCACAAGTATTCTAATCGCTTAATGAACTAGTACTAATTAAGTAGGAGTGTTACTCTCAAAGTACTAGCCGGAAATAACGGGAACCAAACAAACACAAAAACCTAAGAAAAACAACTACCCAGACTCGTCCCAGGGCTGGGCGGTCCGCCTGGATTTTTGGCAAAATTGGATAGAAAATTGGTTGGGTGGAGCGCCTAGGCTTGGGCGGTCCGCCTGAGCCTGGTGCTTCAGCTCGTCAAGAACACAAATTTTCACGATTTGCACCAAATTTTTCCAACGATTTCAAGGTGTTTTTACTTTTAATGATACCCAAAGTTATTTTATGCTATTACAAATAAACCCCAATGATTTTAAACAACAACCAACCAACAAAAATCTTGATTCAAGATTTGAGCTAAATTATTCAAGGGTTTCAAGAAAATTTTGGATTTCAAAATTTCATTTCTCAAACCGCAACACCAAACGATGTAATGGGGGTATCAAAACAACGGGTTAACTTCATAGAATATTCCCCAATAACAAACACCAACAAAATGATTACAGCAAGCAAGATCTAGTAATTTTTTTGTAATTTTCTACTTTTTGAATTTTTTGGTTTTTCTTCAAATTTTCAATAACAACTAAGACAACATAAAAGCACGTCGAACAAGGAACAAGAGTTTGTAGAAACAACACCCGATCCATGATCTAATACCAACTGATAAGGCGAAAACTAGCAGAAGAGATAAAAGTAGCGGAAGCAATAAAGTAAAGATAAAAGCGAGACGTGGCTCGAACGAATTACCTAAGTAGCACCGAAGAACTTGTTTTGATACACCTCGGGTGATTTCCAAGAAACACCTACACTAAGCAACTATCCTCGAGAGAAACCTGGCGCTCGCAAACAGAATGATTAACAAAAGATTGAAGTTCAACTTGGATTCCACCAAGTGAAATCAAGCCCGCACAAGGGGTTTTTATTGAAATGCTCTCAAGCCTTCAAGTTTCATGCTTTTCATTCTATGTAGGCTAAATGACATAAATGAGCTAAGAGGGTATTTATAGCCCTCAATACAATGCTATGAAATGTCTAAAATTCCCTCAGCTATGTTAAAACACTTAGGGCTAAAATAGAAATTTCACTACTAAAAGTTGGAGGCTTCAGCGTGCTGGGCGCTCCGCCTAAAATGGTGTGCTCCGCCTGGTGGAGCTGACCAAAAGGCTGGGCGCTCCGCCTAGCTGGTCAGGCGCTCCGCCTGGTTTGCCTTGCTTCTAGGCGGTCCGTCTGGCTTCAGGCGCACCTCCTGGGCGCTAAGGAGCTAGGTGCTCCTCCTCAGTCTGGACTCTCTGCCGGGCTCTCTGCCTGGCCCTGAAGCGTGGGGTTTCCTCCTTCAAACGAGCTCCAATGCATGATCTTCAAGTCGCTTCTGGAGCCCTTCACTTGTGTTCTTTGTGTTTTCGAGCTTGGCTCTTGATAGTTGGTGCTTAGGCTAAATTTGCCCCTTATCAAGTATAGCAATGAAGCTGGAAATCTGAAACACGACTAAACATGATCCGAATATAAAATGAAGTCTAGATGAATATAAAACTGAAGGCTGAGCAAAACTATACTGATAACTGATTGTGATAATTACAAATAACTGATAACTGGTAACTAGAAACCGGGAACTGATATTTGTCAACTGGTATTGAGATAAAACTAAACTGTTGTCTAACTTTGTACCTATCTGGTGTTATGGGTTGTATCCCCTCAAATAAGGTAACTGAACATCTGAACTAGCCTCATGTATAGTCATGCGGTGCATTCTGTGGCTATATATGCGTATATAACAAACTTGGCGGGTGTTATAGGCTATGTCCCCCCCAGCCAGTAGCCTCTATAGTCAGAGTGTGTGAATGACACTCGGTCACACTAGGTGTTTCAACTCCCACCTGAACTAGAAGGGATGTGTCCCCCAGATAGGTACTATCACACGTGACTGGACTGCGTGTCCAATGTCCAGCCTCTTTGGGGGACTCCAGATCACACATAATATGATCACAATATAAGCATAAGCATGTATGAGGCATAATACATGTGACAACAACAGATATCAAATCAAAGGAATGACAAGAAAACCCTAGATGGAATTATAGACACAACCTGGAACTCAAAATTTGTCCAACTCTTTGAATTTCCATAAAAATTTCGGCAGAGTTTCCCTAAAACTGGATAATTTGTAAAAACAAAATGAGCACTATAATATACACGGGAATGGATGCCTGGCTAAACTGATAACATAAACAAATTAAATGGATAACAAGATGAGACAACTGGACGACATAATAAATCCGCGGACAGAATCTCAGGACAGCACCATTGCCCTATTTCGAGACCTAATTTTCAGGGTCTAAATCAAAGTTATAGACTTTACGGCCTTCATGAAAATTGTATATATAAGTCTTAGGGTTATAGAGAACCTTAAATCATCTCAATATCAATTTCATAGAAAGATTTATGCTCAAACTACTAACAACTTTCCGAAGATAAAAATAATTTTCCAGAATTTGAAACATTTCGTGCTGCTGTTTTGGACATCTTTCACCTTTGTTTTTTATATAAAATAAGAAAATAAAAGTTTTCCTTGATGCCTTACAAGTTTTCCACAAGAAACACCAAGTTTGGAACTAATACAAGCTTCAAAAGCTACGAGATAAATGCCTTGTCAAAATAAAAGTTTAGCCTTACATGCCTTTGATATTTTGCTTCTAAACCTTATTTTCCTTGAATTCCAAACCTTTCAAAGCTTCAAAAAACTATAAAACATAATTTAGACACTTTCTTTAATCATGAAGTAATTCTAAAACTTAAGCTATAAATGAAAAGGAAGGTAGCACGACGTTACCTTCGCCGCATAGAGCGTTTTTATGTAATCCGTCTTCAATTTCGAGTTAAGATTTGCATTCTTCCTTCCAAAACCCTATCATGACTTAACATTCATGAAAACTCTATTCCTACCGTTAATGTTCTGGAAATGATGAAAAAGAAGATAAGTTTTCCTTTTATATTCGAAACATTTCACTTCTAGCCCTCTTTTGCGCTTATGTCCTTTTTTCTGGCCTGATTTCTGATGCTCATATCTCTTTATCCAGACGTCATATAAGAAAATGGGAAATTGCGTTGGAAACTACATTCCAAGATCTTGACTTTGGTATATAATTGTCCCAAAAATACCTCATATAAAACACGAAATTTATTCCTCAAAAATCTTCGTTACAAGGAAAATCCTTAGTCGATTTTTCCGCAACTTAAATTCAATTTTTCCCAAACTTTATATTCAACATTTCAACATCATTATGACTTTATACTTGCTTAAATCATGCTTAGCATGTCATTAAAAAGATACACAACATCTTAGATAGACGAGGTTTAACAATCTCCTCCCATTAGGAACATTCATCATCGAATGTTAAATGAAGTATATAGGAGCATTAAGCAATGATCTGTTACATACCTGAAGTAGTGATGATGCAGCCCAAATTGGCCTAATCAATAACCATCAAGAACCAAGCTTGAAGAGCACAAAGATTGCGAGTCCAGGCCTTCGGTTGAGGGTCCGAGAATGATTTGAAGCCATGGACTTGAGCACGCTTGAGGGAGGACCGACCACGGACCAAGGGGGAACACTTAGAGTCCATTTTGAGCCGTATCCATACCTCCAGGAAGAGGCGGAGCGCCTCCCCAAAGAGGCGGACCGCCTGCCAAAGTCCAGAAGGCTGCACAGCAAGAGGCGGAGCGCCTCCCCCACTGAGGCGGACCGCCCCTCACTGAAGGGCCCTGAGGCGGAGCGCCTCCCCCTGTAAGCTTAGACGGGATTTTGTGTAATTTTCCTGTTTTGCCCTTAAGTAGCCTTTTATGTCTTAGCCCACTTTGGGGGCATTTTAGTCATTACGCAAGGGGGTAGGAAAAACTATAAATACACCCCTTAGCCATTTCATTAGTTATCCATTGTTTAGAAGATAGAATTGAGAGAGAACATTGAAGAGGCCGAGCCCTTCTTGTTTGAGCCCGAGGCTCGTGTATGTCTCGACTTGGAACTTTTGGAGATCGACACCTAGTTTGATTCTATTGTAAGGTTCGAGTTTCCCTTCTCCCTTTTGAATTCAATTAACGTTAGTAAATTGAATTCGATTCTTTCTTCTACTTTCTTGCCTTCCTAGTCTCGATTTCTTGTTATCCTTTACTTGCTTCCGCGTATCGTATGTTTTAGCTTCCGCTATTTTTCCCTGCATCAGTTGGTATCAGAGCACGGATCGGGTGTTGTTCTTACAAACCCTCGTTCCTTGTTCGTAGTATCATTATCTTTGTTGTTGTTGTGTTTGTTCTTGAAAAATTGAAGAAAAACAAAAAAATTGAAAAACTAGAAAACTCAAGAAAAATTGGTAGATCGGGTTGGAATCGAATCTCCAAGTGTTAAAAAGTATTGGGGTTTGTTCCTTATAGTATTCCCGTTGTTTTGGTACCCATATATCATGTTTTGGTGTTACGAATCAAAACTTCGAAAATCAAAATCCCAAAAGTTTGAAAATTTCTTGAAAACGCTTCAATCTTGAATCGAAGCTTGTTGTTGTTTGTTGGAGGTTTAAAACCATTGGGGATTGGTTATAATAGTTGTATGCACCTTTGGGTATCATTAATTTTGTGTATCGGGTTGAAAACGTTGGATTTTTTGGTGCGAAACGAGCCAAAACGCGTTTCGCAAAGTTGCAGGAAATTGCCCTAGGCGGAGCGCCTCCATTTTGAGGCGGAGCGCCTCCCTCTGGGCTGCCCTCTGGATTTTCCTGAGGCGGAGCGCCTCTTCCTGAAGGGTTTTCCCGGGTAGTTTTTTGCCTAGGTTTCCATCGTTATTCGCCCACGAGCTTCTTGGTTAGTGTTTCTAAGGTAATTGTCCTACTTTATTAACACTAACTACCTAGCGTATTAGGACACTCGTGCGTAGAGGAGATTAGAAATCAAAGAAGATTCATAGAACTTTCTTTGGCCTCAAGTGCGCACTTTAAATAACCGTCCGTCCATTGAGTCTCATAAACTCCATTTCGAACTTTAACTTGGACATGCTAGTTGTGATCACCTTGGTTCCCAAGTTGTAAAGGCCTCGCTCTGAGTGTTCATAAATTGAGTGAAACACGTGAGGGAGTGACTTTTGGGAGGTTTTGTTCTTGGTGTTGCGACAATGTCGAATGTTGATTGTGGAGATTATGGCTCGTGTGGGGACTATAGTAGTGGTGTTACCACTAGTGGAGGGATAAGGAAGACCCAAGTTGTCGGTGTTGACACTCATGGGCGTTCAAGTTCTTACTTGGATGCCACGCTACAACGCTTGGGTAGAAGAAGGTTTGTTGTTGGGGTAGATGGTATTGGAGGATACTTGCTCAAGATTGGTGATACCGATGCCAATTGTATTAGCACCTCTTTGGTTGATAGGCTTAGGATACCATGCCACAAGCTAGAGCATCCTTATGAGTATGATGGAGTGTGGGTTTCTAAAGAGGCTCGGGTACTCATATCTCATGGGAGATATAAATGCTATGTGTGGTGTGACGTGTATCCCATGCGTCATGTTGATGTGTGGATAGGTGAGCCGTGGTTGGAGGGGAAGAGGGTGCAATATAGTATGGTGAAGGATGCATATCTTGTGGGCGTAGGGCAAAGAGTTTATGACTTTGTGCCTTACCGGGCGAAGAGCCAAGTGCCTACTAGTGCACCTTCTTTGGCTAGGCAAAGGAGCAAGGATCGAGAACTTCATTCCATGGCCAACAATGTGCAAACAAGAAGTCCTACAAACACGAGCAATGGTGGGACTAGTGCTACAAAAGAGTTGACAAATGTCAACAAGGTGAGCCCGAAGCCACTTCTAAAGCCGAGTGGTTCACCAACAAAGAAGAAGGAGACCTCAAGTGATGAGTCTCCAAGTCCTAGATTCCGGGTTGACGTGAAGAGTCCACCTACTCCGGCTATGGGTATTCTTGGGCCTCGTCCCAATTCGCCCGAATTTGAGAGACAAAAGATAGAGAGGAGTAAGGGAGCGACCGGTGACAACTCTCGAGTGGAAAAAGGAGAGATTGTGTTGAGTGATGTGAGTGAGTTGTCGCCACCCGAATCTACACCTAACCTTGGAAAAAAAATGAGGGAAAAGAAAGAGGGAAAGAGAAAAATTGAGAGTGAGGACACCCCTTATTCTAACCCTAACCTTTTATCTTTTTCTTCCATGTGTTTGAGTTCTTGTGTAGGAATTCTTGGAGGCAAACCGATGGAGCCTCAACCAAGTTCCGTGATGGAAAGACAAGGTGAAGGAGATGCCAAATGTGAGCTACGAGGAGGAGAAGCTAGCCATGACGCTTCAAGTACATTGAGTGAGCCCGGATGCAACTCAAGTGTAAGTGCTAGTTCTTCTTCCCATGAGCCTATTACTTCCTTGTCTTGTGTTAGTGAGTGTGATAACTCCACACTAGTTGATGATATGTATGATTACAATGTGTTTGCAACTAGTGTAGAGCCTTTGGGTCAACTTGTGTGTGAAAATAAATCACTAGTTGAGAGGGTTGAAAAGCCACATCATGATGTGAGCTCGATTTTCATTGAACCTCTCTTTAGTGAAAATATTGAAGTTGACCTTGTTTGTGACCCTTGTTATGACACCCCGCCCATGTTTGATAAAGGAGAAGATGAATTGCATGATTATCCTATTCTTCCCTTTGATTGCTTATTTGCTAGCGGTGGTATCTTGTGTCGTAGTGAGGAAGTTTGTAACCTTGAGGAGTCTCTTGAGAATGAGATAGATCGACTTGTGTTCGATGACTCCTCAAGTGTAGATGTGATCTCTAGTTTGAGAACTTTACCTTTGCTTGCTAGCGAGCTTGAGAAGTGTGCCTATACTAATCCTTTGTATGAGGGCCACATGGATGAAAATGGTGAGTTGTATCAAACTAGGGAAGAGTGTGAGTTTGAACCTCCATGGATTGGAATGCCTAACTCTATCGATAATCCGTTGTTTGAGACCTCCCTTAGGAGTTTGTCTAGTGGCGAGGATTGTCTTGGAGGGAGATTTGGAGGTGAGGAGGTACCTCTCGGTGTGTATAAGAATGCTCTTAAGAAGAGGAGTGGAGTAATCGATGTTAGTTGTGAATTGAACTATTTCACTTACTCCATCCCACATGTTGAGCACACCTTGAGTGTTGGACATGCCAAAGCCATTGTGTCACCTTGTGATAAAATTGCATTAGAGGCTTGGTGTGTTGGTAGTGAGCTTAGGGGTCATAGGAAATATAATTGCTACATGCATATCCTTGATCTCTTTGTTTGTTTGAAAAATGAGTGCTTGCTCTTGTCGAGCCAAGACCTTGTTGTCTCCTTTGGGGACATAAGCTTTTTAATTGGTATTGATGCTTGGCTCTATCACAAGAGTGTGTTTTCCACACAATTTGCACTTTTTCTTGTTAATGCTAACCTACTTGTGAAGTAGGAAATTTTGGTTGTGCTTTGTTTTGATTGTAGGTTTTGATGGTTCGATTTCGAGGACGAAATCCTTTCAAGAAGGGGAGGATGATGCAGCCCAAATTGGCCTAATCAATAACCATCAAGAACCAAGCTTGAAGAGCACAAAGATTGCAAGTCCAGGCCTTCGGTTGAGGGTCCGAGAATGATTTGAAGCCATGGACTTGAGCACGCTTGAGGGAGGACCGACCACGGACCAAGGGGGAACACTTAGAGTCCATTTTGAGCCGTATCCATACCTCCAGGAAGAGGCGGAGCGCCTCCCCAAAGAGGCGGACCGCCTGCCAAAGTCCAGAAGGCTGCACAGCAAGAGGCGGAGCGCCTCCCCCACTGAGGCGGACCGCCCCTCACTGAAGGGCCCTGAGGCGGAGTGCCTCCCCCAATGAGGCGGAGCGCCTCCCCCTGTAAGACTAGACGGGATTTTGTGTAATTTTCCTGTTTTGCCCTTAAGTAGCCTTTTATGTCTTAGCCCACTTTGGGGGCATTTTAGTCATTACGCAAGGGGGTAGGAAAAACTATAAATACACCCCTTAGCCATTTCATTAGTTAGCCATTGTTTAGAAGATAGAATTGAGAGAGAACATTGAAGAGGCCGAGCCCTTCTTGTTTGAGCCCGAGGCTCGTGTATGTCTCGACTTGGAACTTTTGGAGATCGACACCTAGTTTGATTCCATTGTAAGGTTCGAGTTTCCCTTCTCCCTTTTGAATTCAATTAACGTTAGTAAATTGAATTCTATTCTTTCTTCTACTTTCTTGCCTTCCTAGTCTCGATTTCTTGTTATCTTTTACTTGCTTCCGCGTATCGTATGTTTTAGCTTCCACTATTTTTCCCTGCATCAAGTGAAGAGATGTGGATATTTGGCTCTCATATCATTTTCAGCTCCCTAAGTCATTTCTTTTACATTATTGCTTCGCCATAGCACCTTAGCTGAAGGAATATCTTTCGTCCTTAGTCAATGAATCTGCCTATCTAAAATTACAACTGGCACCTCTTCATAAGTCAACTGCCATGTGATCTGAACATCATCTATTGGTACAACTCTAGAAGGATTTCCGACACATTTTCTGTGAATAGAAACATAGAATACTAGATGTACCTCCTGGAGGTTTGTTGGAAGATCTAACTCGTAGGCTACACGCCCAACTCGTCTGATTATCTGATATGGACTTATGAATCTAGGGCTAAGCTTGCCCTTCTTGCAGAAACACATAACGCCTTTCATAGGTGATACCTTCAGGAATACCTAATCTCCAATCTGAAATTCTAAATCTCAACGTCGATTATCTGCATAGGACTTTTGTCTTTTCTGTACTGCTAATAATCTTTCCCTGATCAACTTGACTTTATCAACTGCTTGATGGATTAAGTCTGGACCTATCAATTGAGACTCACCAACCTCGAACCATCCTATTGGAGACCTGCATTTGCACCCATACAAAGCTTCATATGGCGTCATCTGTATGCTAAAATGATAGCTATTGTTGTATGCAAACTCTATCAACGGTAGATGTTTACTCCAGCTGCCTCCAAAATCTAACACACAAGCTCTAAGCATATCTTCTAACGTCTAAATGGTCCGCTCAGCCTGTCCATCTGTCTGGGGATGAAATTGATGCAGCCCGAACACGTGTTGATCAAGTGTTCAATCCATCGAGGCTGCTGACACGAAGCCAAGCTAAGCCAAGTTGTTGCACGATGTCCACATTCAACTAGCTTGGTCGGGAGAAAGCAGCCATTCCAAAGTTGAGTGGCTGAGCTCAAGATTCGAAGGCTTCATCTATAAGCTTGAGGTCGAAAAAGGGAGCAACCGAACATTCATCATCGATGCTGAAGAGTAAAGACAACCAACCGAAGGAAGAGCGTTCGATGTCAAAATGTGCAGAGCTGAATAACCAACCACTGAAGCCAAAAGCTCGAGCTCAAGTGTTCGAATTCGAGTGTTTGGCTGAAGGAGTGACCGAACACTCAACTTATTCAGCCCTGCGTGACTTACTCCTATTGATCGTCTATGACCGTTTTACTATTTTTCCCTCAGAATAGTTTAAACCTCCTTTCCTTTCATTTGTAGACACCTAATTTTTTATGAATGTTGAATTTAGCTGAATGCTAACTTGTGTCTCCGATGGAGCCGAACCCTGACGTGGGATTTTAAAGAACTTGTGTCATTCGGTGTTAGTTGTTTGAACATTTCTTCTTCGTCATTCAGTTTGCAAGAAGCATAGTTCTTCTTGAGGATTATTGCATAGTTTAGATGCATCTCCTTGTCTTCTCCGTTGTTTGAACCGAGACTAGTTCCTCGGATTCATTCCAACGAAGCAAGAGATTTGTCTTGCTTTCTATCTTTATTTTTCGTTGTTTAACTTCGGTTGCTAAGCTTCATCTTCTCTGATTTAGCTTGCACCATCTTGGTATCAGAGCACGGTTTGGGCTTGTTCCTGAAACCCCAATCCTATTTGTTTTATCTCGTGCGATTGTGTCTTTCAGTTTCAGCTTTATCCCCATTGTTGATTATTGTTACTGTTGTGTTTTATTACAAAAAAAAAAAGTAAAAAGAAGAAAAATTCAAAAATTTTGGTTGATTGGTTGGTTGTTTAGATCAAACAACCATTGATTCTTGTTCAACACTATCTGAGTATGCGAATGAGCACCTATCGTACACTGTTTGTCGACTAGGGTTTCTCGTTAATTTTGGACTGTTCTATCGTGGTATTGGTGCTGTTGAAACCCCAGTTGAGTTTTAGGTGTTCTTTGTTTAAGACTGGTGCTTATTGATTATTTTTTGTTGAAGTTTGAGTCAAAACTTCGAAGTTCCACTGTTGAGCCACCGTCCGTATGCCGGAAACTTGTATTGTAACAGTGTACGGACGAAGTGAAGCTGTGTTCTTAGCTCGACTGGAAACTGAGTTCCTCCGACGTTGAAGGTTACCGGAGTGAAAATGACCCAAAGTCTGTTAAGTCGTGGACTGTGAACGAAGTTGAAAATTTCGTCCGTACATCGGAAGTTTGAGTTCACTGTTCCATTGAAGAAGAAAGGGGTAAAGTGTCAAATCAAAACCCAGGTGAAAATTTTATCGGCTAGAAAAGGGAAAGTGGATAAGGTTAAAACCTAATCCGTACTAAAGGAGGGACCACTTTTGTCCGCACAAGAGTTGGTGTGTTCGAGAATTTCAAAAGGGGAATTGAAGGGTAGATTCTCCTAGGTTATCACTTTTCTTGTGTTCGATAAATCTCGTTAGTGGATCTCTGGAGTAAATCTTTCTACTCGAGGTCGTACTAACTTGTTTAAGCTTATAGGAACTCGTGCGTGCGGTGACCGAAGTCCAAATTTTGTAAAAAATTCTTTGACTCCCGAGCGCAGAGTAAATAGCGTATGTTCCATCGAGTCAACATCAATTCACTCATCTAGAAGGAGACAGTGTAACTTGTCAAATTCGAAGGAACTGGGAGAAGTTAATCAACTGATTAAGCCATTGGCTACAAGTTCTTGAGTGACCAAAAATTGAACCCATAAATTGAGTGGACCCGAGCGCCACCCAATATAAGTGAGGGAGTGTGTGAGGTGATTTCTAACCTAAACATTTTCATGGTCTTTGAATTGTGCAGGTACTATGGCTGGGAATGGAGGCGATGGAAACAACATTGAGGCGCCCGAATTGTCGTTAGCCGATCTCATGGCTACGATACAATGCATCATTGTCGAAGTAAGAGGAGTAAGTGCTCGAGTAGCTAACCTCGAGCAAAGGAGTGTGTCCGTAGCCTTGCCTGGGTCCGGCGCTGGAACAAGCAACTCCACTCCTATGAAACTGGAGCAATTTGCTGAGCTCGTTCGACAAGAACAGTTAAAGAACGAGGATGTTCGAAATGAAGCTATGGGCAATCCCCGAGCTGAACAACACCTGGGCAATCCCCAAGTTGCACAACACTTGGGCAATCCCCAAGCAGAGCAACAAAACTTGGCCAATCCCCAAGCTGGTCATCAACACTTGGGCATTCCCCAAGGTGAATGATTGCCACTTCCAATGGCCCGAAGACAAGTTGTGGTCGTTGATGAAGGGGTAGATGATGGATAATTTTGTGAGGTCGAAGATGAATATGAGCCGCCGTTCGTTCAACGAAGGCAGGTTCAACGAGGTCGTGGAAATTTCTGAGGTCGAGGCCGAGCTGCAAATGTTGATCGATATTTTGAGCGTGGAGCTGATGACTATTATGATGAGTATCCGGAGCCGATCCGAGGTGCTTGTGATTCAAACTTGAACAGTGTCAAGATCACTATTCCACCTTTCAGAGGAACTAGTGATTCGGACCAATATCATGATTGGGATATTCGACTGGAATGAATCTTCGAAACAAATGAGATTACCGAAGAGAGAAAAGCTGCACATGCTATTGCTTCGTTCGAGGAATATGCATCAACATGGTGGGAAGCTGAAAAAAGGTTGAGACGAAGGAATGCTTATCCCGAGGTCACCACATGGATGCAGTTGAAAAGAGCAACGGATGCTAAGTATGTGAATACCAAATATCGGCAGGAACAACTTCGAAAGCTCTTCGAATTGAAACAAGGGTCCAAATCGGTTGAAGAATACTATGATGAGTTCAAAAGAATTCAATTGGCTCTTGATATGGAAGAAGATGATGAGCAAGCCATCATTCGATTAAAAAATGGCTTGACTCGAGATGTGTCATCTCAATTGAGGCTGCATGTGTATCAGACTTTGGAAGATGTGTTTCATGCAGCCATCGAAGCTGAGAAATGAGTGAAGGATAACAAAGCAAACTGGTATCGAGGAGTCACTACTTCAACTCTTTTGAACTAAGTTAAAGAATGGAAGAATCCGAATCCAGCAAGTGCCGACACTGGCCGAGATCCAAAGAAACCCTTCGAAAGGGGAGTGACCGTTAACCAACCGAGGAAAGCAGGAGGTAAAGTTCAACTCAATACTCCTAGTGCTTCAAGCATTCAGTGTCATAAATATAGCGGTTATGGTCACATGGCAAAAGAGTGTCCAACTGGAAAAGTTATGCTTCTGCTCGAAGATGGAACCGTCCATGAGCAAGCGAGTGACACCGAGGAGGAAAATATCGAGGAGACTGACCGAGCTGACAATGATGATGGTCATGAAGCTGCCGAAGCTGATCATCCGAAAATGTTTCTGGTGGTTCGAAGGAGAATCTTTTCCATGCAAGATGTCGAGTAAGGGGGAAAGTATGTTCGATGGTTATTTATTCGGGTAGCTGTGTAAACGTGGTGAGCCAAACCTTTGTTTCACAATTGGGATTACCTACCTCGAAGCACCCTTATCCCTACAAATTGCAATGGTTGAATGAGTGTGGAGAATTGAAGATTGTCAAGCAAGTTTGGATCAAGTTCAAAGTTGAAGAATATCAAGATGAGATGATGTTCGATGTGATACCGATGCGAGTTTGTCATTTGCTATTGGGTCGACCATGGCAGTATGATCGGTCGGTTATTTATAACAGACGATCTAACACTTACACTGCTAAGCTCGGAGGGGACAGCTTTATACTCAAACCATTGTCTCCGAAACAAGTCAGCATGGACTATAAATGGATGAAAGAATTGAAAGAAGTGGCCAAGCTAAGTTTCCGATAGGAAAAGAAATTGGGGCCGAAGACAAACACTCACCACCCGAGGTAAGAAATATTTGTGCAATCATGAAACCGGGTGAGTATCTACGAGACAACGACAACGGTCAACTGATGATTTGCCTCGTGCACAAGGGTATCTTTCTAAATATGATTTTTCTAACGATAACCCTTTGCCTAGTGCTGTTCAAAGTATTTTGCAGGACTTCGAAGACATATTTCCCAAAGAAGTGCCAGGTGGATTGCCTCCGTTGAGAGGAATCGAGCACCAAATTGACTTCATTCCGGGGTCTCAAATCCCCAACAAGCCTGCATACCAGTGTAATCCCGAAGACACCAAAGAGCTCTAAAGGCAGATGGATGAATTACCGAACAAGGGCCTTGTTCGAGAGAGCTTGAGTCCTTGCGCCGTTCCTGTTATCCTTGTCCCAAAAAAGACGGACCATGCGGAATGTGTGTTGATTGCCGAGCAGTCAACAAAATCATGGTAACGTATCGTCATCCTATCACTCAATTAGATGACATGCTAGATGAGTTAAGTGGTTCTTCACGCTTTTCGAAGATAGACCTCAGGTCCGGTTACCACCAAATTCGAATGAAACCCAGAGATGCGTGGAAAACTGCATTCAAGACCAAATTCGGTCTCTATGAATAGTTAGTGATGCCTTTTGGCCTTTCTAACGCACCGAGCACATTCATAACATACTTCGATTAGCTGGAAATCTGAAACATGAACTAAATGATCCGAATATAAACTGAAGTCTAGTTGAATCTGAAACTGAAGGCTGAGCTAAACTATATTGATAACTGATTGTGATATGACTGATAACTGATAACTTGTAACTAGAAACTGGGAACTGATAGTTGACAACTGGTATTGACATTAAGAACTGATGGCTGATAACTAAGAACTAATAACTGGTACTGAGCTAAAACTAAACTGTTATCTGACTTAGTATCTGTTTGGTGTTATGGGTTGTATCCCCTCAAATCAGGTGACTGAATATCTGAACTAGCCTCATGTATAGTCATGTGGTGTATACTGTGGCTATATACAGGTATATAACAAACCTGGAGGGTGTTATGGGCTATGTCCCCCCCCCCCCCAGCCAGTAGTCTCTATAGTCAGAGTGTGTGAATGACACCCGGTCACATTAGGTATTTAAACTCCCGCCTAAACCGGAGGGGCTAAGTCCCCCAGACGGGTAGTATCACACGTGACCGGACTGTGTGTCTAATGTTCAACCTGTTTGGAGGTCTCCAAATCACACATAATATGATCACAATATAAGCATAAACATGTATGAGTCATAACACATGTGGACACAATAGATATGAACATAAAAGAATTAACAAGAAAATCCTAGATAGAATCATAGACACAACCTGGAACTTAGAATTTGTCCAACTCTTTGAATTTTCATAAAACATTCGGTAGAGTTTCCCCTAAAACTGGATGATCCGCAAAAATAAAACCAGCACTATAATACACACGGGAATGGATGTCCGAATAAAATGATAACATAAACAGATTAAATGGATAACATGACGAGACGACTGGACGTCATTACAAATCCGCATACAGAATCTCAGGAAGGCACCACTGCCCCCACCTTGCGACCTAATATTCAGGGTCTAAATCAAAGTTATAGACTTTATAGTCTTCATGAAAATTGTAGATATAAGTCTTAGAGTTCTAGAAAATTCTAGATCATCCAAATATCAAGTTTGTACAAAGAGTTATGCTTAAACTACTAAAACTGTTTGAAGATAAAAATAATTTTCCAGATTTTCAAACATTTCGTGTTGTTGTTTTGAATATCTTTCACCTTGGTTTTTTGTACCAAATTAAGTAAATACAAGGTTCCCTTGATGCCATAAAAGTTTCCCACAAGAAACACCAAGTTTGGAACTAATACAAGCTTCAAAAGCTACAAGATAGATGCAATGTCAAAAGAAATGTTTAGCCTTACATACCTTTGATGTTTTTTGCTTCTAAACCTTGTTTTCCTTGAATTTCAAACCTCTCAAAGCTTCAACAACCTCTAACAGAGAATTTAGGCACTTTTCTTAGAGATGAAGTAATTCTAAAACTTAAGCTATAGATTAAAAGGAGGTAGCACGACGTTACCTTCACCGCATAGAGCGTTCCGATGTAATTCATCTTCAATTTTGAGTTAAAATTGGCGTTTTTCCTTGCAAAATCCTATCAATGGCTTAAACTTTATGAAAACTCTATTCCTACCATGAATTTCTGGAAATGATGAAAAAGAAGATAAGTTTTCCTTTTATATTCGAAATATTTCACTTCTAACCCTCTTTTGCGCTTATGTCTCTTATTCTGGCCTTACTTCTGACGCTCATATCTCTTTATCCAGATGTTATATAAGCAAATGGGAAATTGAGTTCGAAACTACATTCCAAGACCTTTAATTTGGTATATAATATGTCCGAAAAATACCTCATATAATACACAAAATTAATTCCCCGAACATTATATTCAACATTTAAATGTCATATATAGTCATATTATGACTTTAGACTTACTTAAATTATGTTTAACATGTCATTAAAATTGTATACAACATCTTAAACATACGGAGTGTAACAGTCCGGGTCAGTCGTTCCGTCGTACTTCAAGTTATCCGGCAAGTGGAAGTGCTTTGGTATGCGGACCGGTACAACACTTGCCTTGTAAGCATGTTTATAAAACTTCTGCTCATCTACCGTGGTAACTTGAGGTGGAGCACCCAGCACATTATCAATTCGGTCATGGATGGCCTTCATCTCCTTTATGAGGTCCTTCCGAAGGTTTATCGCCTTCTCCGTTACTAGCAACAAGGATCGGTTCCTGAGAGGTGTCTTTTGGCTACTCAATGGGATCCTCAGGTTGTATGCTGGGATCATTGGTATCCTTTGCGGACTTGTCTACTGCGTCTGCAGTATTCTTTGAAATGCTATCGACGTCAGACATGATTGCGCCTTTTCCTAGAGTACCTACAATTGCCTGGGCCCTACGGTGGGCACCAAACTGTTTATGCCTAAAATTGTACATCTAGGTTAAACAGTTAATTATGGTTGGGGTCAAAAGTAATACATAATTACAATGAAAAAGCATGTAAATCTGATGAAGATAGTAATAAATAAATAAGGCGAAATAAGTAATAGAAAGGCAGAGTAATTCTTATTCTTTGAGAATAGCTGGATTCCGTGGTGAATTGCATGATGTACAATACCGTGTAAGGAGGGGTATTTATAGTAGTGATACCCAGTCCTAAATAAGATAAAATACAAAGACTAATAAGGCTATAGGCCTTTAACTCAAGGTGGTGGTATATACTGAACCCTAACTAGGAGATTGTAAACCCTAGGCGGCGGGATGTATACCATGCGTCATGTGGCCGTGCCGCCTAAACGGTTGTTGTCTCCAGGAGCAGGCGAGTATCTTTTATGCCCGGTGACTTGTAAGATAAGTTTAATCTCACCAGCTGGACTCGTATCTCCGTAATAGTAGCTGACGTATTTTTACCCACACAGCCAGGCCACCACTGACCGCCGCTGGAATATTGCAAAAATTACATCCCCAGATTCGTCTTGGACTCATCTTTCTGTTTCTACCATTGATTTTTTTTGAAATCACTCTAAATTAGTGTAGATTTTATTTTAAAAATATGGAAAAACTTTATTCAGTGACTTTGTGGTCTGATGCAATATATTTTACGCGAAAGCAAAGATAATGAAAAATCAACAAGATAACAAGAAAGTTAAGGATTGGGAGAACAAAAATAGAAGAGAGAATGAATCAAACTCACATACGAAGATTGATTCCAAGGAAGAAAGAGAAACTTGAATCGAATAAAGGATTCATACTAGCAATGAATTTCATTGGTTCTCAGTCTAAGAGATAAAGTTGATGCTTTAAGCTTCTACAAGAAGGCAACGCCTCTTCTATGTTTATTCTCAATAATGTAATCTTACTAATGAAATAAACCCTAGGTATAAGGTATTATAGGTTTTTCCTTACACGCCTAAAGTATCATACAGTATCCCCCAAATAGGCTAGATATAAAACACCACGTAGGGCCAATAAAGTACTAATTTTTTAAAAGTCAAACTAATCATGTAATTGACAGCTGAGCACATGGCCGTCTGCCCTGGGAAGGAGGCGCCCCGCCTCAAGCAAGCTTCAGAGAACTTCACCTTCATGTGTTGGCTGGGGGCTCCGCCTCAGCATATGGGCGCTCCGCCCAATGGAGATCCAGGGAGTCTTCAATCCGATACTTAGCCAATTTTTTAGGCTTGTTGTGCATGGGCGGTCCACTCACCGTTGGAGGCGCTCTTCCCCTTGGTGAATTCAAGGCTGAACTGTCTCAACATGTGTGGGGACTCCACCTTCCTTCAGGGGCGCTCCACCTTTCACTGAAGCTGCACCAAAGCTCGTTCGTTTCCCCGAACTCTCCTCCGAAGCTCTTGCCTTTGCGCCCCTTTAGCTTGAGTCTTGATGGATGGCATCGTAGCTCAAATTATATTGCATCATTTACTTACAATTGAGTCAAACTAACTTTGCCCAAATACAAATGATGCTGAATTGGCCTTATTTTATTTTTATTTTAGATTTTTGTATATTGGCAAAGTGCTGACATTTTGGTGTCATTTGCTTGTAAAATAGACATAGTTATTTTGCTTAGTCATAAATAAATACGGCTGGATTGTCTTCATTTTATATTTTCATATGTATTTCTATGGATGAATAAAGTGAAGATGATTTGGACTTATGTTTTTGCAAAATATACTTAATATTTGGCTCACATTATGAATAAATGATAAAAGATTGCCGCTATCTCAAAATATATAAGCACTTGAAAGTATTTTTTGCGAACGAATAAAGTAAGGCCGATTTGCATCATTTATTTACAAAATGAACATATTTTTTTTATCATTGTATGAAGAAATGATGTCGAATTGGTCTTATGTTATGTTTTATTTTATTTTTTGTATATGAGCAACACGATGATAATTTGGCTTTATTTATTTATAAAATAGACGTGAAATACAGACGGATTGGCTGCTTTATATATGAGCGAAACGATGACGATTTGGCGTTATTTATTCACAAAATAGCCGTAAAACACAACTGGATTGGCATTGTTTTCTGTTGTGTAGGAAGCAAGGGCATTTTTTGTAATTTCAGATGTAAAAAAGTGTGGTGGCATTTTTATAATTACGGCTTCAAAGAAGGTGCGGTGGTATTTTTGTAATTACGGGAAGTTCTCTATTAGTAAGGGAATTATGTACTTTCAGCTTCATTTAATGTAAAAGTGCTTATATTTTCAAGATACCAAAAAACTATTTATATTTTCAAGATCAAGTGCATTTGTGCTCAATTGTGTAATTCACCCCTACCTCCACCCTAAGGCTCAAGTCCAAAGATGAAATAATTTTTTGCACTTTTATTTTAAAGCTTAATACCTATAAATATATACATATTTTAATATATAAAATATATTTTATGCATATAATTTTATTCAGTTTGATTCGGTTCGGTATTTTCTTGGATTATTTTCGTAAAATAAAAAACCTAACCTTATTTCTCGGTATGGTTACGACTTTAAAATAAAACCTATGGTTTTAAGAAAATAACCTCACAATCGATATGATACGGTTATGTCGGTTATGATCGATTTGCAAATAATCATTATGACCCATATGTAGAGGACTCCTTTCTCATTTGATCTATCCAAGTTTGTTAAAATTTCTCAGTAGAAGTGTAGCTAAAAATCTTGATAAAGATAGGATAATAATATTTCTATATTTCTCTCTAGTTCTTTCAATATTGTTTCCCTTTTAGTATTATTTTACAATACGTTAGTAACATAAAGCTCTATTGAGTGAAGCTAAATATTTATGTAGTGGGTTATCTTCTTAGTCGATATAATATTTCCTCCCTTGTATTCTTTCTTTAAACCCAACTTCATAATAGTGCTATATTAATTTCTGTCACTATATGCTTGTCATGGAGTATATCTGTGAATTCTAGTACTCCACCAACTATATTGCTAATATAAAACTTAATAACAAGCCATTGAGATAGTTCAATACCTACGGGCTGTGTTGCTATTTTTTTGTGTAGCGTTTCTCATTTACCCTAGTGATTATTGCTTATCCCGCTTGCCTTTATAAAAGTGGATATGTTTAACAATAGTTAATTTTCAATAAAATCTAAGAAGAAAGGTGGCAGAAAGTTACTTTGTTAGTTTTCACCAATGATTTTATTTGCTTTCTGGAAATAATTTTTACCATTACACAACTTAACTTTTTAGCATACATAGTGTATTAATTGTGAGTAATTTGCAGTGATACATAATATATCAAAATAACACAAAATATATTAGAAATTATCATTGTAGTATCAAGTGTTTAAAGTTATCAATGGTAGCTTATATTAAAAAAGTTGTATCCATATATCTAGTACTACATATACTCATCACCCTAATCATTGGATAATACTATATATTTGGCTTAATACATACACATCCCCTTGAACTTGACCATTTTCTCATTTAGACACCTCAACTAAGGGTGTGATGTATTGAACACTTAAGGTAGATGCAAAATGTACCTTTTAGACACATTTTTAACATTTACACAAAAATATGTAGACGCGTGATATTCACACCCAAACTTAACCAACAAATTTCATCCACACCACTTATTACCCCACTTATGCTCAGACCATCCACCACAAGTCCACAACCCTCCCCATAACCCCACCAACAAAAAGCAACTTCTTTGGACTGGTGGATCTGGTGGCTGATAAAGTGATGGCCACCCCGCCACCACCATATTCATACATTTTCAATCCCAATCACGTGTATGTTATTATGTTTAATAATTTAACCTAAATCTAAATAAATCCTTAAGAAGGTTGGTATCGGTGGAACAGACATTAATTATATGGAAGAAAAGATCTTGAATTAAATCCATAATCACCCATAATTCTTCTTGCTTATTCTTTTTTTTTCAATCTCTCCTTGTCTAATATAAACTTCATTTTTGTTGAACAATTTTCTGTTGGAACTTTTAGGTAATGTGGTAGAGATAGACGTTTAGTGGTCAACCTGTGACATAATACTGGTGACATGTGGTTTTTTAAGGTAGTTTAAAGAATTTTGAAAATTGGCGTTTTGATGTCTCTGAAAGGTGATTTGGTGGTGGAGATTATGTTGAAAGATAGGTTATAGAAGCTTGTGGTTATGAAATTTTGCAGGTGAGCCTGGGCGTGGTGTTGAATGTTTGTTTCTTGAAAGTGGGATGGTGGAGTGGAACTGTTTTAATTCTACATAGGTGAGTGGATGTGTTTGTAGACTGGTGGGTATGACGCTTTTAGTTGGTGGATGATGGCCTTGTAGGTGATTTATAAATGGAGGCAATAACTACCTTGTAGGAGGTGGGCAAAGAGATGGTGGAAGAGATATGGTGGTATATTAGTGGCATGGAGGGGTGGCTGCAGGTAAAAGTGAAAGAGATGGCAAAAAAATTAGTATAAAAAAGAATTTGTTAGTTGTTCATCCTCCCAGAGGAAGTGTGATACACTCCATGCCATGTTAGCATTGTGTTCTAAGAGGTACATTTTGTATCTACTTTAAGTATTTAATAAATCACGCCCTTAGTTAAGATGCCTAAATGAGAAAAATTGACAAGTTTAAAGGGCTATGTATGAATTCAGTCTATATAACTTCAAGTTGCTTATTTGAAGTTAATGGAGAGTAAAGACAAGGAAGAAAAGAAGATGAACAAGGAAAAGTATAAGGCTGCAAGGAAGACAGCGAAGTTAGCAGTTACAGATGCTAAGAGTCAGCCTTTTATCATCTGTATAAGGAGATAGTGGACAAACGTGGGGACATGAAGTTGTATAGGCTCACCAAGGTGAGGGAGAGATGGTCTCGCTACCTCAATCAAGTGTTGTGAGTTAAAGACGAAGATGACACTGTATTGGTGGAAGACACGTACATTAAGCACAGATAGAAAATATACTTCCATAAGCTCTTACATAAAGAGAGGGATATGAAAATTGTGATGGGCCATTAGAGCACCCCAAGAGCCATCAAAATGTCGTGTAAGGTAGGTGTATCAATCTTGAGGAGGTTAAAGAGGTAATCCGCAAGATGAAATGGGAAAGAGCGACTGGGCCAGGCGAGATCCTACTGGAACATTGAAGGAGCACATGCAGAGTAGGCATGGAGTGGTTAACTGAGTTATTCAATGTTATCCTTAGGACTAAAAAAATTCTCGAAGAATGGAGGTAGAGTACCATGATACAGTTGTATAAGAACAAGGGAGATGTTCAAAATTGTAACATCTATAGGGGTATCAAGTTGCTAATCTATACTATGAAAGCTTTAGAGATGGTGGTAGAGAAGAGGTTGAGAAGGGATGTTGAGATATCTGAGAACCAATTCAGTTTCATGCCCAGACGATTGATTACTGAAGCCATCCATCTTATAAGGAAGCTTGTAGAGAACTATAGGGACAAGAAATAGGACCTACATATGGTGTTCATTGATCTGAAAAAGCTTACGATAAAGTTTCAAGGAGGTCCTATGGAGATGCTTGGAGTTTAAAGGTGTTCATGTGGCATACATCAGTATGATTAAAGACATGTATGATAGAGCCAAGACTCAACTGAGGATGCCAGGAGGAGAATATGAACACTATGTATTAGTGCAGAATATCTAAAGGGAGGTGCCATGGTGTATATTATTTGCAAATGACATAGTTTTGTTTGATGAGACACATAGAGAAGTTAATGATAAGTTGGAGGTTTGGAGATAGACCTTAGAGTCTAAGGGTTTTAGGTTAAGCAGGACGAAACAAAGTACACAGAGTGCAAGTTTAATGATGTATCACATGAGTTCGATGTGGAAGTGATGCTTGCTACCCAAACTATCCCCAAGAAAGGAAGTTTCAAGTATCTTGTGTTGTTACTTCAAGAAAATGGAGAGATTGATGATGATGTCATACATCATATAGGAGCGGGTTGTATGAGGTGGAGGCTCGCATCTGGTATCCTCTGTAATAAGAAAGTATCACCTAAACTAAAAGGTAAGTTCTATAGAGTGGTCGCCAGACCAGCTATGTTGTATGGGGCTGAGTATTAGCCAGTTAAGAACATACACGTTCAGAAGATAAGTGTAGCAGAGATGAGAATGTTTAGATGGATGTTCAGGAATGATGTCATACGTGACAAGGTAGGAGTGGCGTTAGTGGTGGACAAGATGTGCGAAGCCAGACTGAGATTATTTGAAAAAGTGAAAAGGAGGAATTCAAATGCTCTGGTAAGGAGGTGCGAGGGGTTGGCAGTGTTAGGTCTTTGGAAAGGAAGAGGTAGACTAAAGAAGAATTTGGGCGAGGTGATTAGACATGACATGGCTCACATGCAGATTACCGAGGACATGACCCTAGATAGAAAAGTGTAGATGTCGAGGATTAGGGTAGAAGGTTAGACAGTAGTCATGAGAATTCAGTCTTGGTATCATTTATATTATTTTTATGCTTTGTTTATCGTATTATGTGCTTTATTGCTTTCACTATTTTCTGTTTACCTTGCTTATCAGTAGTTTCTTTGTCAATATTTTCTTTATCATTGGCAGTTTCATCTTATTTTTTCAAGTATGTTTTAAAAATTTATTTTTAAGCCGATGGTCTATCGGAAACAGCCTCTCTACCTTGGTGAGGGTAAGGTCTGCGTACATCTCACCCTCCCTAGATCACACTTGTGGGATTACACTGGTATGTTGTTGTTGTTGTTGTTGTTGTTGTTGTTGTTGTTGTTGTTGTTGTTAGCTCTTGTGCCATCATGCCATTTGTTGAGAATAAGACGGTGGGTTCAAATCCCAACGAACCATGAGTATAAGACATTGGGTTCAAGTCCTAGTACACCATGATGATAACATGTTGCTTTCAGATACCAATACATTATGACCTGACGCACCTTTATTATGAGGTATTATAAATTATGAAATTCGTCCCAATAGATATGCCCCATTCCTATATGTGAATATTGTAGCAACACATGATCCCCCTAAGATGAATGTGAAAGCAACACATGCTCAATTCCTGTAGGCAAATATGGTAGTAACATATGAGATGTCTAAAAGAGAGCAAAATAATTTTGTCCCTGAGAAAAGACAAAAAATTTATGCCTGCAAAAAAGGCAAACTAATTTTATGTTTGAAAGAAGGCAAAATATTTTCATGTCTGAAAGATGACAGTATAATTATTGTGATCAAGCCATGATCGTAGATAGGATAAGAAAATAAATAATAATCGTCACCATGGTTAAAATAAAAATAAATAAGAGAACAATAACGATGCTCAAATATAAGGCACGTCCCTGAAGGGAATGTGACTTGTGATAACTATTGTGTAAACATAGTCATTCATGAAATTAAATGTGATAATATATGATAAAAGTTATATCTGAATATGGACGTGCTCGTGCATGGTGGATAAATACCACTACTTACATACAATAGAGAGGTGCTAGAAGAATTAAATTTGAATACGCCATTTATTGTACCATGAATGGTCGTTGCTCATGTACCTATTGTATGTTATTTGTTGAGCCTTATTACGAACCACAAAAGAGCAAGTGACGTAAGAAATAAATATTGTCTATAATGATTTGATCAATGATCATAATTATATGGCTTTTGACACGACCCTAGTTTCCGACTAGGCCATGCGGGTACTCGACAACCTCCAATAGAGAACCCTATAGACTTAACTCAAGATAAACGATATGAAATCAACTAATTAACGATATGGGATCAACTTAACGGTATAAGAAAACTCAAAAGATATTTATCTTATAAACATATACGACAACATACATACAGGATGTCAGAAGAAATGTAGTTAAACCCCAGATACATAGGTCTAGAGGTTTCTAGATCAGACGTCTAAAAAGTCCAAAAGATATACACGTCTCTCTAATAGAGTAAAATAATATAGAACTATAATACTACAACTAGCCGCATCAATGAACAAGCTGGTTCACCACAGATAGCTAGAAACGTCATGGTCCTCAATCACGTTGTGTGCTAAGTCCTAGAGCGGAATATACCGAAAAAAAGATACAAAAAAAAAATAAAGAGGGAATGAGTCATAAGGACTCAGTAAGCGAGAAATGACTAGCTAACCCAAAGCATAGACAAACTAGTTGGGGGAAGCAGAAACAATCGATGTCAACAAGTAAGCAATGCACTAATAGTCAGAGCAACAATCACATAAGCAAGCCAACACATTTAATGAAATGAGACATGATGCAATAGGATCACATGTGCCCTTAATCTCGTCTCTAAGTGGAATACTCCGCATTCGAGGGTTATACAATCCAATCAATCAATTGGAATGGAATACCCCTGCACCTAACATAACATGAAGCTGAGGCAGAATACTGCTGCGCTTAGTAATGACTAAAGAATCCTCAACCGGAAAGTATAACATATGAATGCATTTCAAGGCTGCGGCGTAGTAAGTACACCGTGTCGGCAGCTATTCACATAAAGAACACATGAATATAATATTCATTAAGCCAAAAACAACCAAAGAAATTGATACTCTTACTTACCTCCAGTCTTGGGTTTAATCAATAACTAGACGACTTCCTTTCCCTTCCGATGTCCCTCAGAACAATCCTGCTGAGTCAAAGAAACATAGTCACACTCATAAGTGCCCGAGGAAGGAATATCTAACATTTATACGGAAAAAGAAGGAAAATCAAAACACCCCTAGGCTGGACTTAGCCGAAAGCCCATAAAATATATATTTTTGAACTCCTCAGAGTCCCACGAGTACAGTTATACCATTAGTTTTCATAATAGAGTTCAATTTTACTAAACTTCCAAATTGCGCATACTTTAAGGTTCTAACCCAATTTGTCCAATTCATTTTCAAGAAATTTGACCTCAAGAATCATGAACTAATGAAACTAAAGGATTTAAGATTGATACCTGATGATTTCCAACAGTTTGGTACTTGAATTTTTTTTAGAATCGAATTGGGAATGATTTTAGCCGTAGTCCCTAGTATACCCTTTGAGACAATGTTATAGTGCCAGGACCAGCACCGCCGTGCCTCAGACTAGCACTGTCGTGCCCATGTGCACACGGTCATGCAGAAGGGTCAGAAGAACCGGCGTTGTCGCACAATATATGGTGCAATCGCGCAGAGAAAGTGCTAGAAAATGCACCAGTATTTCAGGTCCAAACGGGACCCTACGAATCTCGGAATGACCCCAAACTTTGCACACAAGTTATAAAATACTTATGGAACCTACTCACAAATACAGACCTCGAATTGGATCCCTGAAACACAAGATAAGGTTTAAATAGAAATAGGTCAAATTCTTATCTTTCAAAACTTTAGAAAAAACTATCTGAACAACCTCAGATTTCACTTTCAAAAGTTCACACAGGTCATAAATGACCATGCGAACCTTACAATGCTTTCAGAGTTTGAATTGGAGCTCATTTACTCAAATTGAGCTCGAAAACCTCTTTTAAGCTTTACTAACAACCAAAACTGAAACTTTCTTCCAAGACCTACCAACGAGATCCGAATCAGCTCAAAATTTACAAAAAGGTCCTAATGGACCCTTTGGAGCTTTTAAGACTATCAGCATGCTAATCAGAGTCCAAACTCCTAAAATAACTAGCTAAGGTTGTTTCATTTTTAATCTTGAAAGAGATATTCACCTAGGGATTGTGATATTAAATATATGGTAGTACAAAACTAATGGAAGCTATGGAATAGCAAATTTATTACTAGCCAGAGAAATAAAATTGATTATTAATGAACTATTCTACTGTAGTAAGTCCCAACAAGAACATAGTAAATTTAAATACATTTGCCAAAATGGCTACCATATTAAGATTACAAATATGGGAAGACTGAGTATCTTCCTATTACTACATTCATTGCGGGTAAAAATGATTTATATGAAGAGTTACCAACCTATTCTACTGGTTTGTACTACACAAATATAAGCATGGTGAAATCAAAGGCACGCCACAACAAATCAAAAGTTTATTGGTATAAAGTTTCATATTATAGTAAACTAGAAGTTTACTTACAAGTTGGCATCTGATTTTACCATCTCGGTTCAAATATGATACACAAAAAATATAATTGAGAATTCTCATAGGTGTATACTGGAGAATCAGGATTCAAGAATCTCTTTATGTTGCTTGTTCTCATGACAAACTAATTACTAGACTGGCTAAAGTTGGGATAAGGATCCCGATATTTCTGGAACATATAAAACAATGAATATGAGCTTATTCACCTGCCATGTGAACCATCTAGTTATTCTATGGTTTTAAATAAATGTATCTATGGTCACATGTGCATTTAGTTTAAAACCCCCAATGGTACTTGCGAGGTTAAATTTCTTGCTCAAATAATTTGATTAAGATCACGATTTCCAGAATAAGCAATCAAGACAATTTATCCTAAAAATGTTGGTTGGCATCAAAGCTGGTTTAGAAAATTAAAAGCCTCCAATTAATAGCTTAACCATATGAGAATAATTGTACCTAAATAAATATTAGATATGGTATAATTATAAAAGCAAAATTGTACACATCACGTCAATAAATGAAAATCTCCCCTCATGATTGGTTCAAGGCCAGGAACTAAATATTTTCCATCTAATAATTTTGATGTGTAGGATATTATCAATTGCCCTACCATGATGCACAAAGATGGATTCTCAAATAAGGTTGAGGATGAATGTTAGGTTTCTTAACATTAAGGGAAAGAATAATTAAAGCAGTTAAAAGGAATAAATAACACTATTTATCTTTAGTATGATCATCATAAAAAAGAATTCAAGTCACAATCAGACACATTTGCTGACCCATAACTAATTATCATATTCCAGTTGCAAAAGTTTCAATTTGAGTTGATATTCCAGTCTATTTATGCAAATGAGTCTAAGACACACTTAAAGCGAGATAGACCATTCGATTCGAAAGATAAATGAAATGATCTTGGCTAGTCGTTTCGGAAGTTAGGACCCTGATTGAGAAGCCGGCAGTCTTAAAAGCTCCATTGATAGTCTTAAAAGCTCCGTAACATTCATTATGACCTGTTTATAAAGTTTGAGCTGAATCAGACCTTGTTTGGTAGGTCTTGGGAGATGTTTTTGTCTTATAGTATCGGTAAAGCCAAATTATTATTTTCGAGCTCGATTTGCGTAAATGAGATCTATTTTGAAATCTGAAGGCATAATTATGTTTTTATGGTTGTTTCTAACTAGTGCAAGCTTTCAGAAGTTAAATTCGATGTAGTTCTGATAGTTTTTGAAAATGTTCTGAGAGTTTGAACTTATCCTCTTTCCGTTCGACCCTCGTCTTGTGTTTTGGAGATCTGATTCGAGATCCATCTTTACGAGTATGTCATATATGTTTTGAATGACTTGCGTTCAAAATTTGGGGTGGTTTCGAGCTTGGTAGGGTCTCCGGACCCAAAATACAGTGCCAGCTGGTGCTGCTAAGTTGTTTGGAAAAGTGCCTACGCGCCCGCGCCCTCCTAGACACTAAAGCACTGGGTTTGGCTGAGAATACAGCACGGCCGTGCGCCCTCTAGCACGATAGCACAAGGTAGTTTTGTGATTGCGCCTTGATAATAGGGCAAATTTATACATAATTGGATGTGGTTTACCATACTGCTGAGTTAGGGTGGTCACGTACCTCTACCCTTTTCTGTAGCTTAGAGGTTGCATCTGCTTCCAATCGTCTAGAAAGGAGGGCTACTCCGAAGTCCCCCTGGTGGCTGGATACCTGGTACGCTAAGTATAGGTTTCTTTTCTATGTAGAGTATCCATCACCAGCTGAAAACTGCAAAGGGATGTCTCCACTTCAGTCCCCCGTTCCACTGAAGGATTCTTTAGTTGGACTAATTTTTCGTTGCACATGTGACTGCGCTATGCTGATGTTGCTGCTTGGGGTGCTGGATGCCTTACCTTCTGTACACCAAGGGAGTTCCCTAACCGGTGTGTCCCCTAGATAGGAGTTTCAATACTTTTAAGATAGAGTCCCTCAGGATCTTTTAGTTTCTTAGAAAGAGTTGTTGCAAACATCGTTGTCTTTAAGATCTTGATTGTATATTGTGGCCTTCGGTCCTTTGATTAATGAAAACGAATGTTCATCAATATGTATTTTTTGTGTACTTGTTTATTTACTTGTAATATAGTCAAGCAGCATTTTGTGCCCTTTTCGGGCATTTTTCTATTTGAAGCCATTTGTGCGCTTATAGAATGTGGCTTTTATAATGCATCAATAGATGATGGCTTAAGTGCGTCCGCTATGGATGCCTTTGAGTAGGGCATGACCCGTGCCCGTAAGGGGATATCTTTAGCTCATTGCGATTGACGGGATATTTTTGTGTTCATGGAGAACAGATGTGCTTGTCTGCTCGAGTGCTTAACAACTTGTTTGGATGGTTGTAACCCATGGTATGGTATTGTATTGTTACTATGGGTACGTTGTTTATTTTGGTTGTTTCTTTAACTAATATTGTATGGTATCGTTAAATCCATGGTTATATAACCATGAAAACTGTCACTTTATGTAACGGCCAATTTGGTGGGATCGCGTCGTTACCTATTTTTCTTACCCATCAAGCCCTCACTTATTATTTAATATTCCCATTTTACCCTTTACCTTATTTTTAATTATTAAACCACGGTAAACAATACAGTCTATCCAAACGTTGTACAACACAATACGATACAGTACAATACGATACAATACAATACAACACATTATGAAACGATGGGTAACAACCATCCAAACGGAGTGTAGGTCTTTCACGGCACTATGTGAGCGAGCGTCCCCACTGACATATAGGTGCTAATGTTGAATTGGTGATTTCAACGTATGATAGTGCCTATTGGCTTAACTAGAACTAATCTAGCTTGAGCGAGTGCATAACTCTAACTCGCATTAAGGAGTGAGTATTTTACTTCAACTTAAAATATGGTCGAGGGCTATGAATGATTGGATCTAGATGATCTAACTTAAAACTGATTAAAACAAAATAGTAGTATTATTAAATAAAGAGGGTGCATGGGCCGAATAAAAGTTTTAATAAACTCAAATAACATTGCTTGGGCTTAGATACTCTTTGAAAAATAGAAAGATCAAGAAAGTACATGTCTTGAGTATGAGGGCCTACTGGCCTTTAAAGAGTACACTTCTTAAGAATGTGATGTTCTAGTTGTTTGGAATAGTTGTTCCTTCCATGTCTTCAAGGGTGTACGCTCCTTTTCCACGATGCCCTAGATTTTATGTGGCCCTTCCCAGTTTGGGACTAGGTTACCTGTGTTGGCCTCCTTGGTGCTCTGAGAAACTTTTTAGAGGATCAAATTACGTTGAATGAGCGTAAGTTGGTCCTCGCATTGTAGTACTGCTCCATTCGTTGCTTCTGGGTCGCTAGGTGTATTGCTGCTAGTTCCTGGTGCTTATCCAGTAGGTCGAGCGAAACTACTAAAGAATTGTTGTTGGGCCCCTCCTCAGCAAATGACTGGTGTAGGCTGGATTCACCTATCTCCATGGGGATCATGGCAGCTGCTCCGTACGTCAGTGAAGATGGGGTTTCCCCTATACTTGCTTTTGCGTTGTGCGGTAAGCCTACATGACTCCTGGTAACTCCTCCGACCACTTACCTTTAGCTTTCTCAAGCCGCTTCTTCAGGCTATTTATGATGTTCTTGTTTGAAGATTCAGCCTAGCCGTTTACCGAGGGGTGATAAGATGTTGATGTTATCCTGATTTTCCATTCCTTCAAGAACTTCGTGACTTTGGCTCCTACTAACTAGGGTCCGTTGTCACAGGTGATCTCAGCTGGAACTTTAAACCGACACATAACGTTCTTCCAGATGAACTGTATCACCTCCTGCTTTCAGATCTGGGCGTAAGGTGTCGTTTCAACAGAATTAGTAAAATAATCAGTCATTATGAGCAAGAAATTTACACCTCCGGGTGCTTTGGGCATGGGCCCCGCAATGTCCATCTCTTAATTCATGAAAGGCTACAAAGTAATTACTGAGTGTAGAGGCTCTGCTGGCTGATGAAATGCATGGGAGAATCGCTGGCAGCTGTCGCATGTTCTGATGAGTTTGCTTGCGTCGCTTTCTATCCGGGGCCAGTAATAGCCTGCTCATATTATCTTCCGAGCTAGGGCTCTTCCTCCAGAGTGGTTTCCACAATGTCTTTCATGAATCTCCCTTAGTACGTAATCGGCTTGTGTTGGACCTAAGCACTTGGCGAGTGGGCCACCGAACATCCGTCGGTATAGCTCTTCACGGATGAGGCACTAACGAGCCGCTATCCTAAGCTGTTTGCTTTCCTTCTTGTCGTCGGGAAGCATTCCCTTATCCAGGTATTCAATCCACACATGACGCAAGTCCTAGATGAGCCTAATGGTGTTAACTTTGAGGCACTTCAGGTCTGAGTAAGTTAGTTAGATCACCGCCTCTGGGCTGTCCATATTCATATCTACAGCTGCTGCTAGGCTAGCTATGGGCTTCCATGTTCTCCTCCCTTGGTATTTGAGCGAACTTCCACTTGTGAAAAATTTTCATATGCGCCTCAACTTTAGCTAAATATTCTTGCATCCGAGCATCTTTAGCCACAAACACTCCATTTACTTGGTTGGCCACCAGTTGGGAATCCATGCAAAGTCTGCCTTCCCTGGGCCCCAATATGTATTCTAATTCAAGAGCTTGAATTAGGGCTTCATATTCTACTATGTTATTCATGATTAGCGGGCAGTTGACGGCCTTACGGAAAGCCTTTCTGGATGGAGACTTAATTACCTAACCGAGCCCCACCCCTTTGACATTTAATGCCCCGTTAGTATAAATTAACCGTTCTCCGGGGGTGACTCCTCCTATTTTCTTCATCTTTCAACATCATATAGATGTTGAAGTTTGCGATGAAGTTTGCAAGGACTTGTGATTTGATGGTCGTTCATGGTTGATAGATTATGTCATACTCCCCTAACTCTACGATCCTTTTTGCTAACCTTTCTGAAAATTCGGGCTTGTGAAAAATGGTCTGTAGGGGAAAAGATGAGACCACCACGATCATCAAGCTCTGAAAATACGATCACAACTCTCTAGCCGCAACAACTAGTGCCAACGCGAGCTTCTCCAAGTGCTGGTAGCATGTCTCTGCGTCTAGGAGAGATTTGTTGTCATAATATATGTGAGACTGCACTCCTTTTTCTTCTTGTACAAGGACGGCGCTTACAGCTACTTTTGAGACTTT
Organism: Petunia x hybrida; assembly: GCA_037355625.1. Classification (NCBI taxonomy): domain Eukaryota; kingdom Viridiplantae; phylum Streptophyta; class Magnoliopsida; order Solanales; family Solanaceae; genus Petunia; species Petunia x hybrida. Next base: position 2,827,393 of record JBBBVM010000032.1, on the reverse strand, counting down.
TAGATACAACAAAAGTTGTTCTCCTTCGTATGGTTTAGTCAGCAGCAGAGGTTTGGAGAGATAATGCTTCAAATCCCAAAGTGCTTGGCTACATTGTTCTGTCTACTCGCAACTTTTATTCTTCTTCAGCATGTTGAAGAACTAATGGAAGCGTTCCGAGACCGAGAGATGAATTGGCTAAGTGGAGTTATCCAGTCGTTAAGTCTTTTCACCTCCACCTCATTCTTCAAAACCTTTGGTATAGCCTCGATGGCCTTGATCTTGACTGGATTGGCTTCTATCCCTCGATTCGAGACGATGAATCCAAGTAATATTCCCGACAACACGCTGAAGGTGCATTTTTTTGGGCTTAAGCTTCATGCAAAATTTATAAGTATTTCGAATGCTATCTCCAGGTGTTGTGGTCCTTTGTAAATTCTGATTTGGCCGGCATATCATTGATGTATACCTCCATAGTCTTGCCAATTTGGTCCTTGAACATCAGGTTTACCAACCTTTAATAACTGGCCCCTGCGCTCTTCAAACCGAAAAAAATCACCCTATAGCAATAAGTCCCCCTATCTATGATGAATGAGGTTATCTCTTGATTATTCTGATTCATCAGGATCTGATTGTACCCCGAATATGCATCCAAAAAAACTATCATGTCGTACCGTCAAATCGATTAGTTGATCGATGTTGGGCAATGGAAAAGAGTCTTTCGAGCAGGCTTTGTTTAGGTCAGTGAAGTCAATGCACATCCTTCATTTGCCATTCTTCTTTAGGATGACCACCACATTCAATAGCCAATCTGGATAGTGGACCTCTCGAATAGATCCATTATTTAACAACTTCTCTACTTCTTCATGGACTGCTTGCCTTTTTTCTCGGCCAATCGGTCGTTTCTTTTGTTTGACGGGTTTAAAATTGGATTGACATTTAGGTTACGGGTAGTTACCTGAGTTGATATCCCTGGCATATCGATATGTGTCTAGGGGAAGGTGGTGGCTCGGGCGCGCAGCAAGCTGGCAAACTATTGCTTGGCTTCGGCCAAAAGTTTGGCCTCCACATAGAATTTCGTGTTTGGAGACTCCTTATCAAAAATCAGCTAATCCAGCTTGTCTATCGTGGCCTTGACGACTTCATCTTCTCCATCCAGATCCCGTAGCACAGCGGGGCGATTCCTGAGAGGTATTGCTATCGTGATTTTCTGATTCGAATGGTACATTTGTTATTAAACAGGGCCCGAGTAACTTGTCCAGTAGCTTCCTTTGATTCTTCACTTCTTTCTTTACTGCGCATGTGACGGCAGCGACGTAACAGCTCTTGGACAACTTCTGCTCCATTCGTATCTTTTTCACCCCCTACAGAGTAGGGTACTTGAGGACTTGGTGAAGTGTTGAGGGTACCACACGTACTTTATATATCAAAGGCCTCCCTAGGATGATGTTATATGAGAGGCCGCATGTCATGACTTGGAAAGACGTTAGCTTCGACATCCCAGGGATGAGAACCATGAGGACTATTTCCATGATGGATCTTTCGCCAGAGCTATTGAAGCTAGTTATCGTGTATGGGCTTGAGACTATATGGCGTTGTAGCTCCATCTCGCAAATGACTTCCCATCAGATGATGCTCATGGCGCTTCCTGGATCTACCAACACTCGCTTAACCTGGGTGTCGAGTACCCTGAAGGTGATGATTAAAGCATCATAATGCGGGTAGAAGAGCTCTCTTCCGTCGTTCCCCTTGAACTGATCACGTTGATACGAGGTCTTTTTCTCACTTCCTCAATGTGCTTCACAAACCATCACTGCTTTGGCCTTCTCTATATCGACCCCTGGTCCTTCAAAGATCGTATTGACACTCTACTTGTTCCTCTGTATTTTAGGCGGTGGATCACCCTTCTTCTACGGGTAGGTCTTTGAGATGTCCTTCGAGCCCAGGATTGTCTGCTACTATGAAACTCCTTGAAGCAGTCTCCATGTTGATCGTCCTCTTGGCACGGAATTTGGTGAATTATTCACGGGCTCGGACCCTCGTGGGGATGCTGGCCTCGGGAATGAACCGGCAAAGAGCGCTTCCAGACGTTTTTCCAGAGTTTCGGCCATGGTGGGTGAGTTCTGAGCCGTTTGCTCCTCTACGCCTTGAGAAGGTGAGAACACCTTCAAGCCTATTCCTACTTGCGTGCGGCAAGTCATCATCATGGTCGCTTTCGATAGGGATTGGCCCCTTGGACGCGTCTTTCGGCTGCCTATCGAGATCGCTGGATCCTTAGAGGCGTCGTTGACTGCGTTGGTTGTATTCTTTAGGATATCATTGTTGTCGTTCGACATGCTTGTGCTTTTCCTTCGTATAAACCTAAAATTGTCTGGCCCCCACTGTGGGCGCCAAACTGTTTATGCCTAAAAATTGCCCAATAGGTTAAACAGTTAAATAGTAAAGAGGGTCACAACTAATACAGTAAATACTAAGGAAAATGTAAATAAAGCAGAAAATGAGAAATTGTATTTCTTGAGAATAGGCGGATTCATGGTGAACTTGATGCTTGATACAATAAGAGAGAATGGTATTTATAGTATAGGTTTACCCAGTCCTAATTATGGTAAAATACAATATTTATAGGTTGTGGGCATGTTTACGCAAGGCAGTGATACTAATTAACCCTAACTAGGAGACTGTAAACCTAATGCGGTGGATGTTTGCCTTATGGCCCTAGGCCCGTACCTGATGAGGGACCGTAGCTATAGAGTAGGCGTTTATCCTCAGCGCTACGTGACTTGTAGAGTAAGTCTTGTCATCACCAGCTGGACTCATATCCCTGTAATTATAGGTGGCGGATTTTTTACCCACACACTTTTGTTGTTCTTGTTGTCTATTTCGTCTCGGCAGGTTTTACTCCAGGATCGAGTTCGTCGGGTGATTGAGGAGCGAAGATGATTTTAGCTATGAGAGTGAGCCAGTTTTTGTTTAGGATAGCCACAAGTTCTTGTTCTATTATGTTAGCTATATTTTGCTCCCTTTGGGAGATGTACATATTTCTTTTGTACTCTTAGATATTTTGTCTGGATAGCCCTAAACCTAGTTTGTTGAGTAGACAACTGTACCTCTTTCTGAACATCTTATCTGTATATATGATATGCCCCTCTCAAGTTAGTTTTGTATCTATTTTGTTAATTCAGTTGAAAGGGTTTGCCCGGTGGATCTTGGGAAGGATGTTGGGTGCCCGCAAGGCCTAGCCGAAAATCCTGGTCGTATTAATAAAAATCCTTAAAAAATGAAAAGGAGCAAATAAATTAAGATGGTCAAAAGGTGGAAAGACTATAGAAGAATCTACGACATAACATTTCATGAAACCTCATTCCATATACCTGAAAATAATAATATGAATAGGTCTCGATAAGTTGTTTCATGTTAAGAATCAATATAAAGTTATTCGAAAATATCTTGCATATTTGTTAAACATCAATATTATATATAAAATTATGAGCATCTTGAACTTAAGCATGTTAGGAATACACACATGAAATTATTGGCCAAAACATCAAAATTACAATTCAACATTTAAAAGATGTGAAGTTTTTGGACCTATACTCTTTACACGTAAAGGTATAAAGCCAGTGGTGTACACATGAGTTTTTGTGCGGAGACTAAATAAGAAAAATAAAGTCATTAGATATAAATATACGACTTATGACACAATGACTTTTTGCAAAAACGTAGCATTAATTATATGGATATATATTCTTATATGGTGGATGTAATCAAACTTCACATATCTTTATCTGGCAGTTTGGCTTAGAGAATACCTCTTGAAAGAAAGATACAAAAATAATTAAATTAGTCCTTGTGTCTTTGTAAAAAGGGTATGAATATGAATCTGGTATAATAGATGTATACGTTAATTTAAAATTTATTGGAACTCCTCAAGAGAGCTTCCAAAGACAATGAAATATTTGAAAGAAGAATTTGAAATGAACGATCTTGGAAAGACAAGTTTTTGTCTTTATTTACAAATTGAGCCATTGCTTGGTGGAATATTTGTCCACCAATCAATATATAGAAAAGATTCTAAAACAGTTTTACATGGATTAAGCACATTAGCACCCCGATTGTTGTAACATCAGTGATGTTAATAAAGATACAGTATTGTGAAAATAATGAAGAGTTTTTTGGTACTGAGGTACCATATCTTAGCGCAATTGGTGCACTCGTATATTTTGCTAACAATCCAGGACCATATATACCTTTGTTGTATACATATTGGCAAGATTAGTTCTTCTCTCACATGAAAATATTGAACGTGTATTAAGTATTTATTCATATACCTCCAAGGGACTATTGATAATGGATTCAAATTCAAGTCACAGTTGATTGGTTATGGTGAAGCTGGATATTAGTCAGATCCACATAAAATAAAGAACACTCTCAAATATACTATTTATTTACATATGGAGACACAAATATATCATGGCCTTCAAGTGATAATCTAGCGGATATGTTTAATAAATCATTCTAGCATCAACATTTGAGAAGCTGATACAAAAGATTGGAATGTGTCATCTGCAAGATATCAAGTAAACTTTTCATCAGAGGAGTAAAATATACGATGTACTTTTTTTTCATAACCAAGGTTTTGTCCAAATTGATTTTCTCTGGTAAGTTTTTTAATGAGGCATATCTCAGTTCGTATTACAAAATGTGTGTACTCTTTTTTCTTTACTGACTTTTTTCCACCGGATTTTTTCTAATAAGGTTTTGACGGGGCACATTTACTAATATTGTTTCAAGGGGGAGTGCTACATATCAAGTAGTCAACTTTTAATTTGGTTGTCTATATTAATAGACATCAACTTTGTGTAATATTTGGCCTAAATATTACTTGTCAAGTGGATAGATTTTTTGATAAGTTTGAGTTGAAATATTTTAGTAAGCCAATGGAGAAATTCAAGTTTGCTTCTTCTTCATCGACTTGCTTCATGGTAATAACAACTTGTGTTTGAGAGATTGGAGAAGTAAGTTATCAAATTAAAGTTTGCTTCTATAGTTGTCATCAAGATGTCAATGAGTTGTAAATAGGGATGTCAATGGTTCGGTTCGGTCGGTTATTTTGAAAATTCTGTACCATACCAATTTTTTTGGTTATTCTAGCATATATAACCAAAATTTGAATTTTCAAAACCGTCCAATTAATATCGTTTTTCTTTGATTTCGCTATGTTTCAATTAATTTTTAGTAATTTTTTAATAACGTCATCTAACTACCACAGGAACAAAACTGTATTCTTTGTATAAAAGACAACAAGATTGAAAAATCTGTAGCACTTTCATCGCTAAACGCATACGGTCCTAGTGACGAAACCAAAATATAAATTTCATTCTACTTAAGTAAACGATATTAGAGATAACAATAATATCATATTCAACTAAATATTGGGCGATAGGTACCTAAAGTAACTCATTATAATATGCGGTAGTGAAGCACTTTACAACAGTGGCGTAGCGAAAAATTTTTTCAAGGGTGTTCAAGCTTTAAAAAAAAATATTTCTTCAAAATGTATAAGTTGTGATTTGATCTCGGGTTGTTTAGCTAAATTTAACTATCATGCATCACTAGGCTAGCACTACTAGTTGTGTCAAGGGTGTTCAAAATGTAATATTTAGTCATAAACACGTAAATTTAACTATGTACACGGTATAACTTTTCGGCGAAGAGTGGTCACCTGACCACCCTTGCCCCTATGTGGCTCTGCCGCTGCTTTACAATACCAAGTCTCGAAACAACAGTTTGTGAGAGTGAGTAAGAATAAATTAACAAAAAGCTAGACAATCATTTACATTATTGCGATGATATTTGATTATAATATAATATAAAATACTATATTAAATAAAAGTTCAAAATAACCATAAGTTAGCATGAATCTAAAAGGAGATTAAACCTTTACTTAAAGTGTGCAAACAAGACGAATGCAAATAGTCTGCGAACTTCTATAATAAACTTGTTACTTCTGCAAGAACTAGATTTAAGGGAGTTTGGAATCTAAAATTGGCGGAAACACTACACAATTGAAGCATGTTAATTTCAACTTTCAATGAGTACTAGTACTATTACAGTAGGTTGGGATGTTGGGTATTATTAATTTTTCCCCAAGGACTAGAGTGAAAAAATTTATGCTTTGTTTTTTCTAGACTGAACTAAACTATATATAATTATACATATAAATTTAATATATAAAATATATTTTATATACGCATACATATTTATTCGGTTCGGTTCGGTTTGGTATTTTTTTCGGTTTCTTTTTATAAAAAAAAAAAAACCTAACCTAATGATCGGTACAATTATGAGTTTGCATAAGAACCTATGGTTTAATGGTAAAGAACCTAAAGTTCGGTTCGGTACAATTCGGCTCGGTCGGTTATAGTCGGTTTTCAAAAAATATTGACACCCCTAGTTGTAAAGATCCAACTATAAGTGATTGACAAGTTACTCAAGTTGAAAAATGAAGAGATAGAGTTAAAAGATTTTACTATAAATAGAGGATATTCGTATCTCATCTAATCTATCCAACTTTGTATAAAATTCCTAATATAAGTGTAGTAATAAATCTTGATAAAGATGGAATAACAATATTTTCATATTTCTATCTACTTCTTTCAATATTGTGTCCATTTAATTTTATTTTACAACAGATAGAGTACAATTCTCAGAGTAAATGAGAAGATTGGGCTGAAAATACACTCGACGTATAAACTAAAGGATTTTCTATTTTCTTTCCCTTTTTTTCGTAAGTTGAGATTAAGGATATTTTCCATTTTATTTAACTTGTAAGTTGAGATTAAGGATAAAGTATTGACAAAATTAGTCATTTAAAACTTGTGGGTAATTCTAAGCTAACGTTGGGACATAGATTTGTTTGAAACATAAGATTTTTTTGAGGTTGAGTTGAAAATAATTTTTGGAAGTTGAGTTTGTGTTTGTACATGCATATTACTTGAAAAAGGTTGAAGTTTTGTGAGTAAAAAATTTGAAAAACTTAAAAAATTAGTCTAAAACACTTTTTGAAACTTGAAATTGTTTGATAACTTTTCATAACAGAGCATTGTTTTCAAAATATTTATGAATAAAAGGTTAAAAAAACTAATGGCCACTAAAATTTTCAAAATAAAAAAGTAAAATAAGATGTTCAAGAAATTCTTTCTCTTTACTCTTGTTCTTTATTTCATTTCTCATCGTCCTCTTTTCTCTTCTTCTTATTTTTTTAGTCCTTCCTCCTACTCTTTAGCTTCTTCATCATCATTTTTGGTAATTAAGCTTTTTATTAAAACACAACTGCAGCTCAAATAAAGCAAAAGGAGCAAGGACTGGACATCCTCATCCTGGTCAGTATCATCTTAGTTTAGCTACCACTTGCTACATCAGATCAACATAAATTTAGATAAAAATCTAAAAAAAGATTGATTCTTTTTCAGCATGTTCTTCAAAGCCCTCTCTGCAAAAAATAATCTTGACTGATGTTCCTCACAATTGCATGGTGGTCTTTGTTCTTCTGTTGGGAAACTCTTGCATTCCTTTCCTGCCGAACATGATACATCGCTTCATTTAGAGCTATTCTAAAAAGTTCAACAGCTGCAGTCTTTCCATTCTAATAAGTCTGTGCCCAATGCAGTTCGTCTTACCAGTTGTAGACTTGCATATTAATCCACTACCAATTCAAAAGACTTGCTCATATGTTTATAAAGCAGATACAAAGGAAGAACAGGTTTTCATGGGCTTCATCACGTACTTCACAAAATGGACATGTAGCATTATCGACCACCCTCCATTGTACCAACATGTTCTTGGTATTAAGTCAATCATAGATTGTCAGGAGGAAGGTGAAGTGCATTTTAAGAGGACTAAAGTTATTATAAATGAGTCTTTTCCAATGCACTTTAGGCATATCTCCTCTTAGTTTCAAGTATACAGCCTTAATCGATAGGTGGTCATCAACTTCAAGTCAGCTTCTTCATAGCCAATACATTGCATGTTTCATCATCCAGGACATTCTGTAGCATCCAGTAAGCATGCTTGACTTGAACCTACCACAATGGTTTTCTTTTATGTAATATATATGCCTGAATATCTAGTAAAGTGAAACCCTTCGACGATTTAGGATTGCATAGTTTCTCCCAAGTAATGAGAGTTCTTTTGGAAGGATTGGTGTTGCTAGTCCATAGGAATTTCCTACACATGCTCTCAATTTGTCGGATGACTTTTTTAGGGAGTAGGAATATCTATGACCAGTATGATTGGAGTCTAGACGGAAAAGAGAATACCCTTGTTCAACTGTACTCTATCTCCATAAGAAAGAAATGTAGTTGTCCATGAGGTAATTATGTGAAACATCTTGTCCATCAGAGACTATAATTGACTGTTTGGTCTAATATGCTTTCGCTTTATCTGTACAATCATTGTACACTTTATTGTACACCTCCTCATCCACCGGCTCGCAGTTTAACTCCAAAGATGGAAGTATATATTCCAAGGCGGTGGAATTGTAACGATAAAAAACAAGAAGCCCTAGTGAAAGAACGCATGATACTGCATTTGCGTGAGTTTGTCGAAGATGAATAGTTTTGTGTGGTGGTGGTGAGGAGGTTAACAAAGGTAGAGGTAAGAGGTCGTGGTGGAGGAACCTCATTTTCAGAGTAATCAAGTGTAGTATTATCTTGAGGAGGTCTCAAGTGTAGTATTATCTTGAGAAGATTTGATCGAAGACCTCCTCAAGTCTCTATATAATTAAGTGACCTCTGATTTTACCTTTCACTTATTTTCGGTGAAAGAAAATCTTATGTTGGGTTAAGTTCGATGTTGGAGCCGAATTAGAAATGGAAAAGCTTGAGGGTGTTTGAAAAATTTAACATGACCCAATAAATACCAACGACCATACTGGTTGCTTGTCCACCAAGATTTTGTATACCAATAAACTTACAATTTTGGGCTTCTAAATAATTTTATTATCAAATAATTGGTGAGAAAATTAGCGATATGATGGATATGTGGGTTCGTTGAATTTTAAAATACTTAAAAAGAACCTAGATTCCCCCTGCCACCTCCCTGCAGCCCCCTTGTCACCCTTGCCATATGCCGCTAGCCGCCATCGACCGCCGCCAGTCACAGGTCATCGACTTTTTTAAAAAATATTTTTTCTACTTGTATATCTGGTATATCTCTATTGTATGTACAATGATACACTGATATATAATAGAGATACACTAAATATACAGTTATACAATTAATGTATGTTATTGTATACCAGTTTTACATCCATTGCATGTACATTATATGTTCAATGTATCACCACAAATACAATGAAAAACAGTGAACATACAATCCTCCACCTTCAAACCCCTACCAAAAGCACCATAACCACCATAAAAAGGGGAAAAAATATGATGGAGAAGAAAAAGAACTATAAATACAGATATACAAGCAATACACAAGAGATACATAAGTGATACAATTGATAAACATGACATACATTTCAGATTCATATATAATTGACATACAGTTTGCATAAAGTTAGAATATAATTGGTATACAGTTTAAAAAGTTTCAGATTTCTATCAGATTTGAAACGCCGGAGAAACGCTGCCGCCTCTAGATCAACAATGAAAGTGAAGTAGCACCACAACTCGATCGTCGGAGAACACCGAAGAATCAATAGATAGAGGGAGAGCTCGTCGGAGAAGGAAATGGGAACAGACGCTACAGATCTCAAGCAATAACATCTTGTTAAAAAAAGGCCGCAGCTGCTGTGATCGGTGATCGACAGCAGCAGCTGCTTGCCGGAAAAGTTTGACGTCAGAGGAAAGGGAGGAGGGGCTAGGTGAAGGAGAGAGAGAGAATAGGGTTAACGTTTTTCTTTAACTCTTTATACGTTTTTATTATATTTTATAACATATGTTAAAATGTCATTATTTTTTATAAAGTAGGCAAATTATCACTATGTTCGGTAAATAAGAGCACGAAGGTTACAGCATGCATGATTTTTTCAAATATAAATCATACTTTAGGGAGAGTATTTTGAGAAGAATGGGCCAAAAGACCCCCTCAAGTCTTTAATTAATAAAAGGGGACGCGCGTGGAGCGTCGAATGACGCGCGCGTTTAACATTAAACCATGGGCCATATTAGAAACAACAAAACTTGCGGGGCTTGATTAAAAACCTTTTGGACTGAATTAGCAATCCCAAAAACTTTTAATCAAAAGGTGGGAAAAGGAACCGAACGGACGCAGGCAATGATTTAAAACATCGAACCCCAAAAAACTTCTCTTACACACTTCACAGTTCTCAAGTTCATCTTCTACAGTAGCTCTACGCAGTTTTCTAAACATCATCGTCGCCGAGCTTAAACATTTTTCTGGTAACATCTAAAGGTAAATTTTGAACAATATTGATGTTTTTCAAGTGAATCGGGTTTTTTCTTTGCTATTTTGCTATTTTGAAAAAACTATGATTTTTACGCCTTTTTACAGTACTGAGAAAGTTCTTGTGAAAATCTTTGTTTTTGTTGATTTTTTCGTCAAATAGTGCTATGTTCTTGTACAAATAGTGAAGTTTTGCATGTTTATGTTATATTACTATGTTAAGAGCATACTCCTTCGAAGACTGAAACATTGTGAGACAGTGTTCTAAACGTGTGATACGATGTTTGAAGTTGGTGATGTATTTTAGATGATTTTTGTTAAAATAAATTAGGGTTTTTAAAAATAAATAGGCTAAAGGTTGAAAAAATGTTGTACGCATACTCCTTCGCAGAGTCAAACGTCGTGGGACAGTGTTCTAAACGTGTGATGGGATGTTTGAAGTTGGTGATGCATTTTAGATGGTTTTTGTTAAAATAAATTAGGGTTTTATAAAATAAATATGCTAAAGGTTGAAAAAATGTACATATAGTCAAGATTTTGCATGTTTATGTTTGTGCATGCATGTTTAAAGTTCTAAAACATTTGAGACAGTGCTCCGACCGTGCGAGAGGATGATAACGTTTAATGATGACTCTACTTGCATGCTTGTACATCTTTAATTGATGAATGTACTTGTGATTTGCAGCTACAATGGCTTATAAGCGGGGAATTAAGAGGAAGGAGACTACTCCTCCTAGTAAACAGCCTCCTATGAAGAGGAGACTAATATTGGAGGACGAAGAGGAGGGGTCCCTAGACTATGATGTAAATGTTGGGCCACAGCTGCCGGAAGATGGTAATCTATCAGAAGAAATAGAAGCGCTGTTTGGTGATGATGACTGGGATGAAGATGGAAACAAAAAAGAGAGCCTTTTAAATGTGGAAGAAGAAGAGGAGGTGGGAAGGTTGGTAAATAATCTTGCAGGGGAATTTGAAGGAGTTGCAAATGTAGAAGAAGTAGATGATGTACATGAAGTTATAGAGATAGTAGATGTTCAAGCTGGTGAAGGAGGTAGGAATGGTAGGGAAGAAGAAGAGGGTGAGAGATGCGAAGGAGAACGTCAGTTCGTAGACGACGTGGGAGCTGATTCTGCAGAGCCACCTAGAGAGGTATAGTTGAGAACATACATAAAGTTGTTCGTCACTTTACAGTAGAATGTTCAATATTTTTTATGTGATTTGAGAACACTCGCGTGCATGATCAGATCAATCTTAACTATGTTCGAAGTATTTTATTGTAGTTCTTGGAACATCTCAAGGGATGTTTCATGCATCTGATATTATGTTCTTACTACCCTGGTGATTCCTTAAACTAACAAATTTCAAAACATTGTGCAGCCTGAGTTCGTGCAGCCTGAGTACGTCACCAGTGTCATTCCACCAATGGTGCTGAAGACTTACTTGGATGAGCATGAGCATTTTCAATCCAAGATAACTGTCCGCTCGTCGCTTATTGGACGAATGCGTGAGTTCAGGATTGTGCTGCGTACAAGTGGTTTGTATGACAAGTTCAAAAACAGTATCTTTGGCCATTTCTTGGACTTGCCGGAGGAGCCATCGTTTCCAACCAGGTTGGTGCACAATATTCTGCTAAGAAGAGTTTTGTGCAATAAAGAAAAAGAAGCTTGGTTCAATTTCAATGGAGTGCCTGTTCGTTTTGGCCTCCAAGAGTTTGCTTTGATGACAAAGCTGAGATGCCAAGCCTATCCAAGTGTCCAATGGGAGGCTGCGATCAAAGAGAGGGGCGGGGAGATGTGGGAGTATATCTCAACGGCGTGGGAGGATGGGAAAGCAAGAGCAGTAACTGCTTCCCGGTTGCTGAGTTTGATAGAAAATGAGGAAGTTCCTGAACGGTACAAGTTTGGGCTTGCCATGGCTTGGTTTGTTCACTCAATATTGTGCGCCAAGGACAAAAAAGCTGGTATTGAGGAATTACTGGTCTGTCTTGCATACCTTCCTAATGAATTTGCCAAGTATCCTTGGGGGCGGAAAAGCTTCGAGCTGACCATTGAGTACCTGACGAAGCCCATGGCTGATCGTGCAGCTAGCAAGGCCAAGGACGGGCCAAATTACAATCTTTATGGGTTTCCTTGGGCATTTGTGGGTTGGGTATTTGAAGCAATACCTTCGCTTCGTCCCAGGGATTTTCCCAAGGAGAGGAGCATGCCAAGGATGCACAGGTGGATCACTGAAAAGAATGAAAGAGACTCCCTAAGGCTGTTTGAGAATGTTGCAAAGCCTGTAAGTACTTTACCTACAATTTTCTAAATGTTGGAACATCTGCAATGTCGTTATAATCATTGTTGTTAATGTTAAGAACATCTTTTCAGATGTTCGATCACGACAGATATGATGTTTCATTTTTAATGGTGTTAAATGTCGAACAGTAATAATGATGTTCTGAACACTCTTTTATGGTATGTAGGTGGTGCACCCTTTTATTGACCCTATCGATGCAGAGAGGGAAGATGAAACTTTTCAGAATATTGAGCCGTTTGTTGATGGGGCCGACGAGGTAATTGATCACCTTGTTGTGATGTTGGAGGGGGCCAGCTCGATCGTTGGTGGTGATCGAGTGACAGTTTTTAGGAATTGCCCCAGGACCCCTCCAAGAGAGGTAATTGATGAAGGAAAGGTTGGTGAAGAATTTGTTAGTGGAGGTGTTGGCAGATGTGAAACAGAAGTTGGTGATGAGATTGGTGGTAGGGCTGGTCGTTTTACTGGTGGGCTTTTTAGTGGTAGGGGTTTGTTCGAAGTTGGAGAAAGCTCTAGGAGGAGAGAACAGGAGAATGTGGAGCCTAGTGTCTGCAGTTGCAAGTGTCACGACTGCCTTCAATGGCGACAGGGACTGGATCAGAAGCTTGATGCGATCCAGCTGTCCCTTGCTAATTTAGTAGCGTCGTCGTCAAAGAAGAAGCAGCAGCAGCAGCGACCAAAGAGGAATATTTTGTTGTCCAGGATGCTCCAGGCAAAGAAGAACAAAGGAAAGAAGAAAATGACTGCTGCCAGAATGGCAAGGTTAGTAAAACATCCAATTAGAATCGTTGAACATAAAAGGGACGTTCTTCTATTAAATTTATAAAAAATTTTCAAACATTTATATTTTGTTTTTTTGGAAATTTAGAGAGAGAGCTCAAGTCAGGCTCCAAAATCTCGGGAGATTGCCAGTGACACTGTACAAGGCACTCGACATTCACAAGAAAGCTGAATTTGACGCTTTCATGGAGGAGAAGAAGGAACAAAATACTGCCTTCCTGTGTCACGAGTTTAATTACTTGGATTTTCTGGACTTCCTGGACGTGAAAGAGTGGATGTGGGATAGCGTAAGTGCATCTCTTTACTTCTATTGTTTTGTTAGTGTTTGGTTTTTATCGAAGAACGCACATTTGTTTCTCCGTTCGGAACCTGATGGTCCTATGTTCGTTGAACATTCGACTTGCTGGTCCAAACATATAATAGTATGTGTCGGCATAGTTTTATTCACAACTTCTAATTTGTTTTATTCTGCAGTTTATGGATGAGTACCTGGCCTTGATGCGTGTGAGGCATAAGGCTTACCCCCGACATTATGATAGCTCTGATCTCATCCTCGATCTTTCATTCTTGACCAACATGTGCGTTCGATACGCTGCGGCTGAAGAGGAGGCAAGGGGGTTTGATGTCGGCCTTGACAAATACCTAGCAGCATATAAGTTTGAGGATACATTCCTTGATTATGCCAGAGGTAAGTCTCCATATCCGGGTGGAAGGAAGTGGGATGGTGTGAAAAGACTCTTTGCCGTGTATAACATTGAAAGCACGCATTATGTTACATGCGTCTTTTATTTAGAGGAGGCAAGGATCGATGTCTACGACTGCAACATTGGGGTGTACAATGAAGACCGCTTTGATTCAATAATGGGGCCAATTATGTACATGTTCCCAGTATACATCCGGCAGTCGGGGAAATTCAACCACCTCCCTCCTGAAATCCAATCTATGGAAATGTGGCCGTACGAGCGCATCCAAGGCCTTCCAAGGAATTTGACTGGTACTGCATGTGGAGCGTATGCCATCATGTTCCTCGAACATTTGCTGTCCAACACCCCGATGGAAGATCTTTGTGACAATGTGATAGAAGACTGTCTAGTTAAATTTGCTGTGGACATATTCCATGGCAAATTAGTCCCTTAGTATGGGTTGTAAAATTTGGATAATTATGTTTTTGTTTTTGATGGGTGTAATATATGGATGATTACCCATTTTTGATGCGTATATATGGCAAATGATGACTATTGTTTTGCATTACACTGAACATCGAGTTTACATTATTAGAACATCTGTATTATGATAAGATTGACTTAAAAATATTAAAATTATAGACTATAGGAACAGCATTAGTTATTTTCGGAACATTATTTTGTACGTTCAAATAGTTTTTAATTTAATGGTTATTTGATGTTCAATATCTAGTAAATAGGGAAACAACAACAGATGTTCTAAACATTAAAGTTACTTTATACATTGATAATCAAGAACCAGGCGATTCAGCGCTTTACAAAAGTATGCTAATTATATTAGCATTTAAGACATTACTTAATAAACAGTCATATTAACATCCTGGTCAATAATATGCGTTTTCACTTCAACGCGATGCAGTCCTTTCTTGATTCAAGGTTGCTATCTGGAGCATGTTCTTTATCCTCTTTATTTCTTTCAACATCTTTTTGACGTCCCTATTGTAGTATTCGAAGAATTCCTCAAATTTGAACTTCCAACCCCAAACTTCAGCACGAAGTTGCTCCAAAATATCATTTGCACGTTCTTGTCGTTCAGCAGATGTGTTTCGACTTTTTCTTCCTCCTATTAGCTTGGCTGATCCTCTTCCCGTTTTTCCTTCTTTTTGCTTGGCTGATCCTCTTCCCTTTCTTCCTTCTTTTTGCATGGCTGACCCTCTTCCCGTTTTTCCTTCGTTTTGCTTGGCTTCACTTCTTCCCGTTCTTCCTTCGTTTTGTTTGGCTGACCCTCTTCCCGTTCTTCCTTCTTTTTGCTTGGCTTCACCTCTTCCTTCTTGTTTCAATGTTGCTCCCTTTGTCGATTTTGGTACTCTTGACGTGGATGCTCTTGTATTTGTTGCTCCTGTTCTTGCAGCAGTAGCAACTATTGAGGAGGAAGGTCGGCGAACCATTTTTATTTTTGGCTGAAGATTATAGGTTGTAGTGGTATAGAGTTTTTTGAATTTGAATGGTTTGATCGAGTATTTATAGGAGAAAAATAGGTAACCGACTTAAGTGTGTTTTATCCAAAACACTAGCCGTTATATATTTTTTTAAATTTTTGAAGTGACGCTTCGTTGCTTTGCTTCAGATTTGAATTTAAGGGGATAGCCGTTAAGTGTATAATGATGAGTAGTTTAAAAAATACCAATAGTCGTAATAGTCTACTGGAAGGCTATAAATAATTTTCAAACATGAAGATCAATTTGAATTATAAACGTCAAAAACCAATAGACTAATGGAACGAGTATATGATGATTCGTATCGCCATGAAGATGTTCTGACTTCCGCGGGAAGGATTAGGAACCCCTGGTCACAGTTAAAACACGTGTACTAACCCCAACCATTCAATGCGAATATGCGCCTCTTTAAATCATCACATATGCAACCGAAAAGGCACCAAGCCTTCTATAAATGTTAAATGTCTGCACAACAACAACAAGGCGAAACAAAAACAATGTCTCGCAGAGTAAGGCAACCAAGAGCACCAGAACATGATAGTGGAGTTCCAAGTACTAGTAGGTTCACTGAAATCGATCATGTCCGTGAAGATATCGCAGATCTGACCTCAGATGTTGATCAGTTTGCAGTATATATAGGAAATGTGGAGGATCAAGTGGAGCGATTAAGAATTAGGTTCGATGAATTCCGTGAGGATATCAATCTTATTAAGCGTATGCTTCGTGGTATTCAAGCTGCACTCGAGATTGACCCCCAAAACTACTCTTCACCACCACGGCCTCCAGCGGAACGCATGTGAAATGAAGAACTATTTCAAGTGTAGTCATTTAAGAAGATTTTCTATATGACTTGAATGTCGTGTTTAGAACTGTTGTCCTTTAATTTTCAGTACAATCTAGCATGTTTTGAATATTTATGAATGTTATTTTGCATTACACTGAACATCCCGTTTGCAGTATTAGAACATCCGTATGATGATAAATTTGATTTATACACTACAAAAATAATAGGAATTTGGAACGCCATTGATAAATGCTCGAAACATTAACTTAAACGTTCAAATAAACAGCAACTGGTATCAAATAAACCTAGCTACAATGAAACCCAAAAAAGCTGCCCAAGACAATAAGAAATACAACTTCCACCGTTGCAATTTAGCCTCTAACTTGCTGATCTTCAATAAATTTGTAGTATTACAAGCCCCTAATTTGTCAACTTCCTTCAGCAAATTGGCCCTTTCTTCACAAACTTCATCAAGTGAAATTTTCAACTTATTTAAAACCAATGTAGTAGGCTGGGGATACTCCTCGTCACACCATTCCCAAAATCCGCAATTGCTACTACCCTTGCGGGGACACTTGCAAAATTTTCGTCCAGCATTCGACTGTGTGCCCGCCGTGAATTGTATCGCAGGTAAGCCACACCAACATCGACGATTTTGAGAGGAGCTGTGAGAACAAGTTGATCCTTGATGAGACATGGTTGAGTTAAGAAGAAGACGAGGTAAAGGGGGTCCCTAGGGATAACTTATAACAATAATGGGAAAAGACCTAATTAATTGAATGGTTGGGGTTATTCCACGTGTTATAAGATAATAGAACGGGTTGGGATTAATGTAAGTTGTGTGGAGCAGGTCGCTCCACGTATTTAAAACGGGTTGCTCCACTTTTTTTAGCATTAGAAAACCATGTTCGGCACGTAGAAGAGATTGTTCTAATATCTATAAACAAATGTATCCGTTGTATTAGTACTACAAACACCAAAAAAAATTCCAAAGATTGATGCAAAAACATCTAATTTAAGTTACGAACGTTGGTTTATATGTTCAGTTCATAGTAGGTGCCTAATTTAATATGTAGTGTTCCAACCTTTAATATGGTTGTAATAAGAAACTATATAACATGAAAAGATTAATAAGTCTTTATATTTGAGGTTAAGTCATCATTATATAGATTATCCATTAGTTAGAACAACATCTAATGAAATACTCAATAACTTAGTAAGTGTTTCATTTGATATAACTAAGTAATCGCTTTCAATAGATATAAATGAGTATACTCTAGTAGAACTTTTATGAGTAAACACTTCCAATAGACATACTATTGATGTAGTCACCTTAAATACACATAATATTGAGTATTACAATCAATACTTGTATGATTTGAAGTCTTAGTTGTTGTAGATACACGAAGAATGCCTGTAATTGAGCTACACATAGATTGCAAGATCAGCAAATAGATTAATAATGTGTCTATCTAGTGATATAACGTCCAATCTATGCTACAATTCGTTATAATACACTTCTTAATGTTTAAAATTGTTAATTGATCTAGAATCAACCCTACACTCCTTATCCAAACAACCTAATAATTACATTTTGGTAAAATTAACGACATATATTTTGGTTTACTTACACATAGCATGTTTTGGAATCTTACTAAACTACTAAATCATTGTTTATGCATTTTAAATGATCCTTATATTAGTATTTATCAACTAATCCTCAACGGTACAAAAACAACATCAGTATGAAGATCCAGAACAGACTTGCGACGTTCAAGAATGTTCCAAAAAAGGTTCAGAACATGAGAATGAATGTTCTCTAAATATTAGGAATTTTTGCTGTTTGGGGTTAGGGTTAGGGTTATGTTTTGGGGTTCAGGGTTAGGGTTAGGGTTAGGGTTTAAACATCATTTATTATGTTTTGAACGTGCAAAAGGTACTTTTTATTTTGAGCAAACGAGTTTCATTTTAAACACGTGTACTAATTGATTATTATGTTTGGCACGTTCAGAAGAACGTTCTAATATCTCAAAAAAGAAATGTACACCAGCCCCGGGCTCGATTTTATACAAAAATGGGACGCGCGTGGAAATCGGAACAAAAAAAAGGTGGGGCCTTAATGGCAATTATGACAACCCCAAAAGTGAAGTTTTAATTAAAAATGCGGCTGATCAGTCTTATCAATTCAATCATTTCAAACATCGAACACCCGCCCCTTTCTTCTCTTACACACTTCTCGAGTCTTCTTCTTGAGTCTTCTATTTCGTCGCCAGCCATCTACATAATGTTCTCCGGCAACATCTAAAGGTAAATTTTGTACTATATTGATGTTTTCAAGTGAATCGGGGTTTATTGTTTTGCTATTTGGCTATTTCGATAAAGCTAGGGTTTTTACCCCTTCTTTCTGGTTCTGGACTGAAATTCTCGTGAAAATCTCTGCTTTTTGTTGATTTTTTCGTCAAATCTCCCAAAACAGTGCTGTGTACTGTTGTTGTTGTTGTTGTTGTACAAATAGCGGCTTTTGCATGTTTGTGTTAATAACGATTTTAAGGCCAAACTCCTTCTGCTATGTCAAACATCTTCATACTGTACTCTGAACTTTTGTTAGCATGTTTCAACTTGCTGATGCATTTTAGATGGGAGTTGTTAAAATATGTGCTAGCATGTTTACATTAATAACGATTTCAAACATCTTCATACGGTGCTTGGAACGTGGTTTAGAATGTTTGAAGTTGCTGATGAAGTTTAGGCGTTCACTTACGTAGTGGAAGTATTATCAACTTAACACATAATCTGATAATTTTCATTCATACTTAAGGAATCAAAATACATGTACAAAAGTACTTGACAAAATGCTTGACAAAAGTACTAGATATAATGCTTAGACAAAAGTACTAGTACTAGATATAATGCTTATATAAAAGTTCTAGTTGTCAGCATTGGGAGAATTTGGAGGAGTAGCAAACTGCTCCGGATTCATCCCTTGATGGATAAGGAGTCCCAAAAGCATTCTTTCAATACGCTCCCAGCGCTGAACTAACACTTGCCTCATGCTCCATACATCAGCAGATAAGCGGTCCACAGAATGGTTGATTGCAGTGATGTCAGTTTGTATACCGGCAATATCCCAGGCGATGTTTCCATAATGTTCGTTATGGTCAGGTTCGTCGGCTGGGGCATAGTGGCCATTAGCGACAACTTCGTTTTGGTTATTTTCCATTTGTGTCTGTTGTCTATGAAGAAATTTTGCTAATTCAAGTAGGAGGATAATTGTGTGTATGGAGGGACAAGGAAATGTTTGTATTTATAGATGATAAAAAACATAAAAAACACCAAAAGGCGTGATATGAACATTGAAAAGACGTTCACTACTCTCTAGGTGATGTATCTGGATTAATTAATGCCTTTTCGTATGCAGGTTTTGGGGGATGCTTGCACGAGGCAACCCTTCGCTTGATCAATCAGCATGACTATTGCATTACACTGAACATCCCGTTTGCAGTATTAGAACATCTGTATGATGATCAATTTGAATTATATACTACAAAAATAATAGGAATTTGGAACGCCATTGATAAATGCTCGGAACATTAAGTTAAACGTTCAAATATAAAAATATATAAAATTGTCAAGATTAAAATTCAAAAATCAACACTTTGAGTTTGGGAGGATTGTCCACTATCCACTCGTTTCGGGCAAGTAGTTTTTTTGTGGCCTGACCTTTTGCAGATGCTGCATTTGTTTCTCCTACTTGAAAATACTTCACCAACTGATGGTATCCGCTTTTTCCTTCGTCTACCCTTACCCACGTCGATGAAAGGAGGCAATATTCGTCTCTCAAGCAGCTCAGGAGGAACATTCCAAAATTCTTCCGGCGGAACAGCATTGATCGGTTCTGCATAGGCAAGCATATATGACTCTAACTTGTAATATGCAGAAGTGAAGTCATAGACGCACGCTCCATAGTCGTCTGGACGCAGCATTCTGATAGCTGCCATAGCATGTTTACAGGGTATTAAGTCAATTTGATACTCTCTGCACGTACAAGTTCTGTTGAGTAAATCGACTTCTGCTCCCTGGCCTGGACTGATGATGGTGAAACCATACGTACCTTTTCGACTAATTGCGAGCTTACCCCCTTCCTCCAGGTTGAATCTTATTTTTCCTTCAATTGAAGGGACGCATATGGTTGAAACCTCGAGGAACTCCGTAGCTCTCACATGGAATTTTTCGCCAAATGTACGATTGATATGATTTAATAGGGCAACGATAGGATATTCTCTTTCATCCCTCAGCATTGCATTTGTGGACTCAGCAATGTTCGATGTCATCACTGCAAATCTGAAATTGTAACAAACAAACAAAGACCTTAATGCTAAATACGTCTAATCCAAGTGCGAACATTAAGCATGCGATCAGAACATCAATAATTACGTCATACACATCATTGGTACTATTTTGAACGTCAATTAGAATGTTCTCGACTTAATTGACATGTAAATATAGAACATTCCAACGCAACGTTCAGAACATTTGGTATGAATGTTCATAGTCGTGTACCTGTGCCCAGGGAAAAAGCATCTGCTCCATTTATGGAACCCCACGTCATCTTGAAGATATCTGGCAACCCTTGGATCGTTGTCTTCGATTTGCTTAAAGTGCGTTCTGAAATCCTCCACACGATATGCATCTGCTGCCAAGTAATAGGACCCCAGGTGGTCTCCAAACTGAAACTTTGTACGGATATTTTCAGCAAGGTGCCTCGTGCAAACTCCGTAGTGAGCTTGGGGGAACCACTTGGCAACTGATTTTGCTATGCTTTTATGCCTGTCTGAAATGACGCTCAACTCATCATTGTACTGGGCTATGTCAACCAATTGTTCGAAAAAAAAATCATAGGAAGCATCACATTCTTTGTCCACAACGCAGAATGCAACAGGGAATATGTGCTTCTCTGCATCCTGGGCAACGGCAGACAACAACACACCGCCGTACTTGCCTGACAAATGAGTCCCATCAATAGCAAGGACTTTCCTCATATACAGAAAACCCCTAATCCAAGATCCGTAAGATATAAAAAAATACTTAAACCTCCCACAACTATCAAGCTTCAAAGCTGTCTTGCTTCCAATATTTTGGGACCTTACCATATAACTGTATGCCTCTAAAATTTCATAGCTGTGTTCATGTGTCCCTCTTGCTATTGCCTTTGCAATCTCACACCCCTTCAAACTTTTCCAATAACTAATGTTGCATCCCAATTCTCTGTTGAATGCAACCCTGATGTCTTTTGGTGTTATTCCTTTCCCCTCAATGTACCTATCTTTCATGTATTCACCAACAACATCAGCTGTGGCATGTTTATGGTGGCTTTGCAGGTGCTACACACCGCACGTGTGCTCGCCATTGTAGATTGTAATATAAAATGTATCACTACTATGATACCTCAATGCTCGAAGCCACCACCTGCAATTTGCATCAACACATCGGGCATAAAACAACCTTTTTGTATTCTTCACAGCTTTGAAAGAAAAAGGCTTCCTCACTGCAGCAAGCCTCAACTTCACCACTAATTCTCGCTTGTTCTTGAAAGTCATACCCTTTACAAAACCTGTGCCGTCTTTTCCAAAAAAATCGTTGCGGCTGCTCAATGATGGTGCTCTTTCTGAAGGATTACCAACTGCTTCTCCACCTTCTTCACCTTCTTCGTCTGCCTCTCCACCTTGTTTTAATTCATCTTCATCCATCTCAACATGCATATCTTGTTCATTCGAACTTGAAATTCCTTCAGGCCTTGGAATCACACTAACCCTTAGTGTTGGCCTAGCCCCAGCTGGGTCTACATCAGCCATATAAAGCTGAACATCATCATCAGACCTAATTTTAGATGGAGCAGTCTTTTGCTTTGCGGCAACACTCAGCATATATGAAATGCAAAGATCCCTAGGATCATCACTTACCCCCCAACTGCGTATGATTTTGTCGACAAGTTCATCATATGTAATATTCCTACTCACAAGGATAGGTCTTGTCTCTTTCACCTTAGGAATCCAAGCATAGCATTTCGAACGCTCAACCCATTCGCCGAGAAAATCAACTCCTAGTAGTATGTTGTCCCCCATTACTTTAACGATATCTGCAAGGTAGGATAAACATTCATCAAATGTGGTCCAGGTAGCAAAGGATACTGGAACATCGAAAAACAGATCCGAACATGCCCAAGGATGTTTAAGAATACAAGCATACTGATGTGAAACATCGATACATCAGTTCCGACAATCTACAAATATGTTCCAACATTATGAATAGCATTTACTGAACATGCTGTAAGATTATTCGGGCAACCAAAATTATGTTCCGTGACTCTGACTAGCACAATAGGAACATCAAAAGGATTATCCTGAGCATCTAATACAATGTTCCATAATTGTGAATACGTTGTACGAGTATTTGTAGAACAATCTTTATAATGTTGCGATCGTCACGGTAAGATGTTTCAAAACAGCAACATACTGGTTTAAAAGGGTTTTTACAAAAATTAGAATAGTAGAGATTAGCAAGAGGGAGATTTACACTTACAGGAGATATGGGAGTTGTCAAGCTTTCCAGTTTGAAGTAATGCCCAGCGTTAAAAGTAATGCCAACCAGAAATTGTTATTCAAAGAATTGCAGCGTATTTTCCCCAAATTATTTATTAAATTAGAGTCAATAATACCTCTAATTAACCGAAATGGATTTTAGATCTGACAATATTTTCCATTTGGGACAGTTGGAATGCAAGAATAATAGCGAAAACGAATGGAGATTGAAGAAAGCAGATGCGCAGCAGCTATGGTGTTTCAGGTCGGGAGGGAGAAGAGGAGAGAGGAGAGAGAGAGAAAGGAGGGAATAAACGGAGGGAAAAATATTTCCCTAATTTGGCAAATTTTATTTTTTATATACGTGAGGACCAAAGTGTAAGAAATGAAACTTTGGGGGTGAAGGGGAGTGGAGGAAAGTTGATGTTTAAGAGCATTAATTAGATGTGTCCCTTTTATTACATTAATTAAGACTTTGTCCCTTTTACCTATATTCACTCTTGAGTGTCCCTTTTGACCAAATGTCCCGAGTATTTTTGATGTAGAAAAAGAGACACGTGTAATTATCAAGACAGAGAAAATAAAGAAAAGGAAAAAGGAGGTTCTTCGGAACAAAAGAAAAAAAAGAAGGAAAAAACACTTATTTACGGCTAGTAGGAGTAGTTATATATGAGAGGGGAAAATCCCAAACCCACATAGTAGAGAGAAGAGAAGCAGCAAAAACCCCTTGTTTGAGTAGTGTGTGAGATAGATAGATATATATATCCATAAACCTAATAGAGTAAGATCTGATTGTATATTTACAAGTTTGAGGATGAGTAGTAAGGTAGAAGCGATGATACCAGCAGGGTGTCGGAAGATGGTACTAAGCTTAAAGGAAATAGTAAACTGTCCTGAACCTGAGATCTATGCTATGCTCAAAGAATGTAATATGGACCCCAATGAAGCCGTCAATCGCCTTCTTTCTCAAGGTTTTATTTCTTTCGGATTTTTTTAAAATAAAACTAACAACAACTTCTAATATATCAATGCTGGCCTTGTTTCTTTAGTTTATTTTTTTATTTATGATCTTTGTGTCTGTATTTGTAATTTATACCCTTTTCTTGAGTGCAAGATTTGATTTATATGCTAACCCTTGAGCTATGTTAAGCGATTCAACAAAAGGGATTTTTTCTATTCGACTATACACTACACTCCCTCTTCTCTTTCTTTTCCATCTTTTCTAAGCGAGTCATCTGAACAATTCTTTTCTCCTTTTTCTTGTATTTTATTTTCTGCTCTCCTTTATTTGTTTGGAAAATAAACAATGACACAGTCTTAAAGGGACTGAATTTAAATTAAAGCTGCAAACTAATTCATCTTTTATAGTTGAAATTATTTTAATGATATGTATTTTGGATGAATATTGTCATTGTTGTGTATAGGACATTGAAATTAATGCTATTAATTGCAATTTTAAAGTCATCAATACTAAATCAACTACCCAGGTGATTTATCTTCTAACTGTAAAATTTGTGCTTCACTTCCAAGTAGCGTCCTCTTCGCTTCTGGATGTTGGATAACATTTTAATGTTATTTAATTTGATTTGTGTGATTACTATTGCCATTTTTGTATATTGGATGACTAAGTTAATGATGTTAACTGCATTTTAGATGTTAGAAGTACTAAATGCCATGTCAAGTAACTTTTGTTTTTCTAACTGTGTGCTTAACTTCATAGAACCTTCGTTGTTCCTTATAAAAAAGAAGCATGTGTTTGCTTCTTGTCTATCTCTTAAAGCTCAGGAACTTGTTAGTTTTGGTGTTTGTTGCTTTTAGAACATTGGTTAATGTAGTTGCATGTCCTTGTTCAGTCAGAGTTTGCTATCTTTTAGGGAGTCCCAGTAAATCATTTTCACGTTCCTTTATGCTGTTCTATCGCTGAGATGATAATACTTTTAGTTATTGTTTACTGCATGGTTTGCCACCCCACTTATGGTGACCATGGTTTGTCATTATTATTGATCACCTTCTAATTGAAGTTCGTTGATTGGCTAGATACTTTTCATGAGGTGAAGAGCAAACGCGAGAAGAGAAAAGAGGTTTGTAATCTTTACTAAAGCAGGAAGTCTAGAGACAAATTAGTTATGGAGCAGATTTTACTTTCTTTTCCTCAATATCTGCCTTTTTAATGATTCATTTCAAGAAAAGGGAATTTATTTCTAGTCAGATCTCTTACTCCCCTGGTTTGATGATTAACTTCTGAGGGGGTCCTTAGTATATCGTATATTAAAAGTGGAAAAAAGACAGGAACTTTCTTTATTTTGATATTTGACAAGATTATTTTAGTTGGCACCCTATTATAATTCTTGATGCTCAAGCTCTTTTTGTCTTATAGTAATTAACCATGATGTGCCCTATGCTGTTTTGAGTCGTCTGCATGACACATTCCTCTTGATATGTTTATGTTTATCTGATGGGTTACATGCTCTAATGTGGAATATTATAAGCTGTTACGATGTTGCTTTCTTAAATGACTTACTCATTTCTTCACTCTTTATTCATATTCATCTTGGCTTCAGAACAAGGATACAGCTGAATCTAAGCCACGTGGTGCAAGTAGCAACTCAGGTCGCGGCAGTAGGAGTGCTGCAGATCGATACGTTGGGCGCGGCGGTTCAGGTATATGCATGCCAATGTACATTCTTTTAAACTGAATTAATTCTGAGTTTCGTATAGCTCGTCGTGTTAGCTCACAAGGATATTTGTTTGTATCTAGCCACCTTTCTAGAGTCCACAAAGCCTATTCTTGGATACAGGAAGGAGAATGGATCAAATACAAGTAATCTGACTTATACTCCTGGAGTTCCCGGAAGTAACGTAAGCAGGAGGGTTACAACCATCAGGTTAGTAATTTCAAATTCTTAAATGGTTTAGTTTCTTCTGAAAGTACATCACTTGCTTTTTGATACTCGTGTTGTTGGTGCCAGTAGAGTATTACTTAACACCACAGTATGTATCGTTCTGTTAAATTGTCTCTGGCATTAATATAATTATGTTTCTTACAATTTGTAATCTGTGTGTTGGACTTTTAAGTTGTTAACTCTTTTCATCTCTTTAGTAATCATGCAATTTAAGCTATTTACTATGTGCCATGTGACGGAGCACACTGCGAAAGTGCGGTTGGGAAGTGCATATTCGAAATTTCTTTCTGAATGCTTTTCTGGTTGTGTTACAGTGATGCACATGAAAATAAAAAACCAGCACCAGCAGCAGTCGATGGTGCTTCATCAGTCTCACAGCCTTCTTCTGGATATCAACCTGCTTGGGGTGGAGTGCCAGGTCAAGTTTCAATGGCTGATATTGTGAAGATGGGTAGGCCACAGAGCAAAGTGCCGAGTGTACCTAATGCATCTCAGCACAATGTCAACACCAGCCAAAACGATATTCAGGGCCCCGCTTATGGTGCATCACATCAAAATATTCAGTTCTCTGATGATCATGCTTTGAAAATGTCTGAGGTACATCGAGAGCCTGGGGATTATCCAGTGCAACATCTTTCAGCTGATGAGGAATGGCCGCAAATTGAGCCATCAGTTGCTAGTCAGCCCTCTTTCTCAGAGCCTCCTGCTGATTCAGAGCTGCATGCTAATCCAGCTGACGTGTCATATGACAGAATTAATCATCGAATTGAGATGGATGAGGTTCAGGGGACAGAGGACAGCAATGTTGAAAATCTCGGTAGTCCTCCAAGCAGAAAGTTTCAGGAGGATAATATAGGAGGTTCATCACTTTATGAAAATGATCTTTACAGATATCAGAACCAGAGTCATACTTTTGACCATCAACAAGGTTAATATATCCCAGCTTTGCATTTCAGTTTTGAAATATATGTTATTTGTGGTCATGTAGTTGTATATAGTTTGTTAGATAGAGTACTGGTGGTTGTTTGTTTTCCGTTATTCCATCCAAGGTGTCCAGGCCTTGGCAGGTGCCACAGGTTTTTTGTTTCAGGAAACTATAGATTCCTCTTTTCCCCCTTCTACCTGATTAGTGTAATGTTATCTTTGCGTGATTCTTGGTGTAACTGGATCGGCACTTCAACTGAATGCATTTGTAAAATCCGGGTTTGAGGTCTTTCAATCAGTTGTAATAATGCTCTGAACTCTCCTTGCAGTTGAAGATATTGATGTCTCTGTTTCATCAGTTTCTGCGAACTTGCAACAGTTAAATGTACAGGATGATCAAGGGCTGCCACCAGAGGGAGATGGTCCTTCTGTTGTAATCCCAGACCATCTTCAAGTTCAAACTGCAAACTGCTCACACCTAAGCTTTGGTAGCTTTGGCTCTGATATTGGTGGGTCCTTTTCTGGGCCTTTGGCATCTGCTCCAGGGAAAACTAGCTTGGAAGATGCACCTAAGGATGTTGATGGTTCATCAGTGGGGCACGTGGAATCCAGGTATACCTCCTATTATGCTGCGGATTTCCTTATCTTATTGATACTTTATCTTATTTTCAACATATAATGTAGAAATTTATGTTAATAATTATGCTAACAGACAACTACCCCGTTAGCCACTTCCTCCACTTAGATGATGTGGATATTTTTCAGTACTTTATTTTTGCCTCATAAGTTTTATCTTCCTTATTTTGATTTATGAAATTAAGTCACTCAGATGCACAGGTAGTTTTGCTTCTGATTTTCATAAATCATATTACAAATATCTTTGCGTTTATCTTAGTATTTCTGTAGTTGGCTATTTTAGATATTCATCATTGTAGTAAATCAAATTAATCAATTAGTGTATTCCTCATCCTAAACTGGTTGGGTTTTATCTATATCTATATGTTTTACCTGTTCCACTCTATCCGGATCATCCAATATCAATTAATTTATCATTTAAGAAAATTAGGGGATCTCTAAACCTTTGTATTAACATTCATATTAGAAGACCATCTTATATTTACATCTCCCTAATTCAAGTATAAAATATTCATCTTACAAGATAGCGAAAATCATCTTATTATTGAGATGATAAACTGAAATTGGTTTCCCATGCAAAACATTGCAGCTAAAAATGCTCCTAATTCTTAATGCATCTTTATATTGCAGAGCTCACGAATACTACGGTGATGAGTCTCTCAGAAATGCATCTGACAGTAACTTGTACCATAGAACTAATTCAAGTTCTGGAAATTATGATTCACCTTCGGCTTCACAGACAGAATCTTTGAAAGCAGAAATAAATGAACACGGAAATCAATACTCATATCCCTCCTCTGCTGCTGCCTACACATATGAAAGTGCACAGCAGTTGACTGCATCATATAGTCAGCCACCGTCAAGTTCCCAGATGCAAAATCTTGCTCCTTTCTCCAATGTGATGGTAAGAATACCTTCCTTCCTCAAGGATGTAAATAGTTTATGCTTTTCATTGGCTTCTTGTTTGTCCATAATTTTGTATAGCTCAAGATCAGAGGTAATTGTAAGGAAAATACATTGGAGTTAATCCCACTGATAACAAAATAAGTACACTGGAGTGAATCTAGTCGGTTTCTTGAGGGGAAGCGGATTTGTATTATAGTTGAACTTGTCTATCAGCCCCTAAGGAGATGATACACAGTAAATACTTGCTTCTATTTTTTTTCCACTTTTGATTTCATTTTTAAGGGTTTTAAGCACTTTTTGGGTGTTTGGTAAATACCTAAGGTGTTCGCAGAACAAGTCAATACAAGCCTAAAGCCATAAGTTGGACAAGTAGTTTACCTCATTATCCCCTGAACTTTTTAAAAGAGTGGAATGCCCTTTCCTCACTAAAAGCCTACCACTTCTCTTTTTCCTTCAGTAATATCATTGCCTTGAATTGCACTGTGTCATTTTTTCGAATGATTCTTAGTTTTATTAGATTAAATATTCTGAATTTAACTGATAGGTAATGATCGGTGTTATATATTATTTATCAACATTGTTACATGTAAATATTACATCAGACTAAACTATTACAGTGGCAAACATAACACTATATTCTCATGTGTGTCATTAGGCATTAGCTTTCAGATGCAATTCACTGTGGTAAAATCTTTCCCTATTTCAAAACCATGTTTGTAGAGTTCATGAGCTTTATTGAGAATGGAAGAGACTCTATATAAGAGATCTCTAGGTTAAAATAATTTGCTGTACACATGATGTGCATAGGATTGATGCGGAATAAAAACGAAAGCGATAAAAAAAGATAGGAGCAAGACGAGTCTTGAAGTCCCTTCGAGGTAGCTACGAGGAACGGGTCTCGTAACACCTCCAAATCGTGTCAAGAATAGCCTATACTATACGGATAGTCCTCAAGACGCACTCCGGTCTTGCAAATAGCCCGATCGGGTTTGGAATGAGACTCAATTAGTGCTACCAATTGATTCAAGCCAAAGGTAAAAGGTTTCATTCAATCAAGAGACCAAGTCTCAATTTGTTCTTCATTGTTCAAAATCTAGCTACCTGAAATAAAAGCCTAAGGGGTCCTTTTATAGGTGCTCTCTAAACATAATATAAAGCCTAAAGTACCCCCAAAGTGGGTTAGAAAGACATAAGCCATGTAGGGCTAAAGTTGGAATTACATTGCAAACTACATAAAATTCCCGTCAAGCATCAACAGAAGTGAGCGGTCCGCCCAAGGGTCTAGACGCGCCGCCTCTGCAGGAGCTAGTGGAGGAGTACTGTGAAGTGGGCGGTCCGCCTCATCACATGGGCGGTCTGCCTCTTCCAAATCCAGAGAGTGGTATTTTCTATACTTAGCTGTATTTCGCCAATTTCCAATTAGGCGGTCCGCCTCATCCTGGGAGGTCCCGAGACGGCTCAAAATGGTCTTGTGATGCTCTTCCTTGTGTTGGCGTCTTAGCTCGATTTGCCCCACATCAAGGATTCTGTTTATTCAAGTAAGAAAGTGAGCTATATGATCCTCGTATGATGCCATTTATTTTTCTTTTGAGAAAGGTAACAATTTGTACTACCATTTATATCATATATATAATTCCTATATGAATTTTTGCACTATCTTTGCTTATGAAACTTAAGTCAAATTATTAATTATTATATGTTCCGTAAATAAATAATCTATATTCATTAAAGATAATCTTATCTACTCAATTTATAACTTAAAGTAAACTTGAGACATAAAATAATTTTTACTTGAAATTAATGATCTTGCAATAATAAACTCATTCCTAGTGTCAACAACTTTAAGGCATTTCAATCATTTTAACAAAAAATGTTTTTTTTTTCATAATCATCAACTGTTTATTTTTCAGTTTCTAACACTTTTATCCTAAAACATAAGTACTTAATCATAAATTCAATTCCAACAATTTTAAAGTGCTTTCCAGCACTTGTGGCCTTAATGCTTACTTAAATTTAGCTACATGATTACTTATGAACTTGTTTGTGTTCACAGTAAAGGTGTTGGTCTACAGCTAGATGTTGTACCTTGCGACTAGTTCTCACATCATTAAGGAAAATCTTTTGCAAGTTATCAGCAATAGTTTTGTTGAACTTTGGTTGAGACCACTCAATTAACAAAAGTGAGTAATTCACCGAGGTCTACTAGAGTGACTGATGACTATGGGCGGGCTTTTACTGTCCTTTTTCTTGTGATCCTTTAATCTTTTCCTAGAATTTGCTGAGGAAAATCCTAATATTTCTGCTTAATCTATGTTTAAAGTTAATGAAAAACAATAGTGGAGCGTATAAAAAATCTACGTCTGCGCTGTATTTTGGGGGGTACTTGTAATAAGTGGTAACTAGCTGCTTTATTTACCTATTTATTTAACCTTATTTATATTCTTCAGGAATTGGTTTTGGATTTGAGAACTCCAGATAGATGAAAAGCCTATAATACCTGCTTCTCCGATTTGGTGTGTGTGTGTGTGGGGGGGGGGGGGGGGGGGGTTTGGAATATCTAAGTAATCGTTTTTATTTGTTTGAGCATAATACCCGAGTTTTCTATACATCCGCTTATTTGTTTGTTTGTTTTTTTTTTTTTTGGGTAGCAGCAGGCCTTCACTAACTCATTGCCAAGTACCTTGTTGGCTGCTAATGTTCATGCTGGTCGAGAGTCTGACCTTTCGTACTCACCATTTTCTACAACACAACCAATACCCACAAAATATGGAAACTCGGTGTCTTCGGTTGGTGGTTCAACAATTTCCATACCCGAGGTAATACTATCTTGATGAAGTTAATTGATCCTTCAGTGTATCTTCTTTTTCCTTGTGTCCACTTGGTATATTGCTTATAATTTGTTGCTTGTCAAATTTTGCATGTATGCTAAAATGCAAATGATGTTACTTAATACCTTTTTTTAAGGAATTTTAGTGGTCGTTATAGTTGTTATCTGTGCATGATGAGAATGTTATACATGATGGATCCTAATTACATCCAACACTTGTGAGAGCTCTTAACATTGTGGAGGAAAGTTAAAACATGGATTCTGCAGGTTGAAACTAAAAATTTGAAGCCCGTCCCTCTCTATGTCCATCCAATGTTTGAGAGCGGGCAATTTTTGGTGTTCTGTAGAAACTTTATGGTGTGTTTTGGTGCTTTCACTTAATAGACAAAAAAATAAATAAAAAGAGAGTAGTTACTGTTCATGGGTTCTCAGAGTACTCCAAATGATAAGTTGTTATATTTATGTGGTGGTCTTTCTCAGTGAGAGGAGGAAAGGAAGCTCATTCTTTTAGTTAGGAAAAGGATGTCGAAAGTTGTATAATATTCTTAAAGTAATGTTTCCTTTTGGATTTCTCATCTCACGTAGCACCTTCTTTAGGTTTTGCTGCTTTTGAAAAAGAAAAGAAAGGAAACTAAGTTATTAATTATCAGAAAATTAAAAGATTCACAATAAAAGTTGAAAATTTTGATTTCTTTATGCGGAATGTCAAATGTTAT
This sequence comes from Petunia x hybrida, assembly GCA_037355625.1. Lineage (NCBI taxonomy): Eukaryota > Viridiplantae > Streptophyta > Magnoliopsida > Solanales > Solanaceae > Petunia > Petunia x hybrida. The sequence goes on along the minus strand of JBBBVM010000032.1, from coordinate 2,795,473 downwards.
CTCAAGTTTATTTGGTGATTAGTGTGAAAGCTAGTGTAATCTATTATAGTTATCCTCTATACGAGAAGTGGTATAGGATGTAGATAGAAGATTGGCTACCTTATGTCCTCTTCCTTTCTCGAGAAACAAGTTAAACATGATTTCTTCGTTTTATCTTATTTCCTGGTGTACATGGTTGATTTTGTTTCTGTTGACTTGCAGTCTTTGAAGACGGCTGGTTTTCCATCCGCTCAACCCACACAGCAGGCACTTTCTGGAACTAGTGTCACCACTGGACCTGCAGTGCCACAACACCTTCCTGTACATCCATATACTCAACCAACGCTTCCTCTGGGACCATTTGCCAACATAATTAGTTATCCCTTTATGCCTCAGAGCTATACGTATATGCCATCTGCATTCCAGCAACCATTTGCTGGTAGCAGTACTTATCATCAGTCGATAGCGGCAGTGCTCCCCCAATACAAAAACAGCGTCTCCGTCAGCAGCTTACCTCAGTCTGCCAGTGTTGCTTCTGGATATGGTGGTTTTGGAAATACAAGTAGTATCCCTGGCAACTTCCCTATGAACCCCCCTGCTGCTGCTCCTGGTACTAACTTGAGTTACGATGATGTGTTAAGCTCTCAGTACAAGGATACCAATCATTTAATGTCTCTTCAGCAGGTAAGCAATTTATTTGTTATAAGAGCCGTTCAGTTCTTTAAAGTTAATAGGAGAATTTCTGTTTACTCACCCTTTCTCTAATATACTTGGTTTTGATTAATTTCACAAATGGATAAATAGTTCTGATAGCTACTGCATATGTCTGGTTAATTTCATTTGTCTTGCTCTACTTCTGTTGAAGTGGAGCTTTAGGAATGCTGTGTAGCACCCCCCTCCCCCCCCCCCCCCCCCCCCCTCTTTAAAACTCATAATGTATTCATTCTCCCTTCCTTTCAGAGCGAGAACTCGCCTATGTGGCTTCATGGACATGGACCTGGTTCAAGAACAATGTCGGCTGTACCTGCCAACACATATTATGGTTATCAAGGTCAAAATCAGCAAAGTGGTGGATTTAGGCAAGCTCAGCAGCCACTACAGAATCATGGATCGTTGGGCTATCCAAATTATTACCATTCTCAGGCTGGGATCTCTTTAGATCATCAACAGCAAAATCCAAGGGATGGGTCATTGGGTGGCTCTCAAGGCCAGCCAAAGCAGACTCAACAGCTATGGCAAAACAGCTACTAATATCTTGCTGCCTCCTGCTTTTTCAGGGTCTAGTAGTGAGTGTGGAAGTAGCCTTTCAGGGTTTTGCTGCAGAAATAACATGATCTCATGATGTCCCCAAGGGGGCTCAACTGACTGCTACCCTGTATCTCGAGGTTGTACTTCACGTATCTATCATCAGTTAAATGTAACGTAGGAACAAGTAAGCTAACGTGGTGCTAGTGGACTTTGCTTGTTGTGCAAGTGATTTGGATGTGGTAATTTAATTATCCGGTTATACTAATTTCCTACTACCAAAAATTCCTGGTTCTCAAGATCCCCTTCATTTGAAACTAGCCATATGGCTGTGCTTCCCGCAACTGTACTTTGTGGGACTACTCTTTTACATTTAGCAATAGTTTGTAAAATTTGGATTCAGTACATTTACTGGTAGTGATATTTGGAATATCATTCGAATAATGGTGCAGTATTTATATGGAAAAGTTGGTGCAAGTATTAAACTTTCCTTTAAATAAATCGCTCGAACCTTCATTAGGCCTATAAAATATACCCCTCATATTCGCTGTACTGCGAACAATTGGAATACCCAGGTTGTGCAAAGGAAGATCAATTTTGATGATCAAAATTAATTGTAAATACTGTACGCGATTTCATTATATTGGATGGAATTTAAATTATTTTGTAAAATAAATTAAGGGAGATTTACGAAAATACCTATCAACATTAAATATATATGCGCCCTTACCCATGAGTTTATTACCAGTCCTACCCATAAACTATTTATTTGCCCTACCCATTCAGACTTGGATACTATAATTTATGCAATATTCCATAAAGGTACTCATAAGGTATATCAAATGTATACAATAATAAATGGCTTGGTCGGATAAATATTTTAGTTTCATGGGTAGTGTAATTTTTAATGGGCACAACGGTTAAATACTTTCAAGGGTACATAGTGTAAAAAATCCATAAATTAAAGGTATTTTTCCACATGCCCACACTTTATAAAATATTACACATTTTTACCCATTTTAAATTTCATTTCAGTCCATTCCCTTTTTGGCACAAATATTTATCCATCTACCCAGCCTTGCGTGAAGATTTACACATCTACCCACTCTTTTAGTTCTAATTTTTCCTCGTTTCACAATCACACCTTTCATTCATCAGAACTTGCCCAACCCGTCAATTTTTCCGCTGATTGCCGAGCACCGTCGCTGGCAACGGCCAACCATCTCCTCTGGGCAAAAAATTTATACGGCTGGACTCCTCTTGTCACCCTCTCTCCATTCCTCACCTCTGTTTCCTCATAAAGTTGCTGCTTAGCCGTAGATCGAAGCTTAAAGGGTCATCGGAACTCTAACTCTGGCGCCCCCTACTCAGCTATGATCATACATCAACAGTGTCCATTCGGTCTCCTCTATGTGTTTCCGAAGGTATTTTTCCATGAAACCCTTCCACTCTCTCTGATGTAGGGCGAAACACGCAGAAACAAACAAGATAGAAAAGAGATAGAAAAAAGGAGAAAGAGATATAAGCAAGACGTAATTTGAACAATAATCAAAGTAGCACTGTGGAACTAGTCTCGATACACCTTCGATGAAGTCAAAAGACATCTATACTAACCAAACGCTCCTCAAGATTATAATGAATCTTGAAAAATGTTTGATCAAAGAGGATTGAAGTTCAATTGGATTTACCAAGTGAATTCAATCCCCAAAGGCTTTCTATAGGGAGATTCTTCTCCAAGTTTCATTCTTCAATATTCAAAGTCGGCTAATGAAAATAAAGACCTAATGGGGGGTATTTATAGGTTCACCCATAGGTAATACTTTACTATGACAAAAGAGCCCACAAGTTGGCCCAAATCAATAAGGACCACGCAGGGTCAAAATAGGACATAGTCCTAAGAGCTAATAAAATCCCGTCTCAGCTGAAACAGGGGGAGGCGGTCCGCCTACCCCTACTAGGCGCCCGCCCTGGACACAGTCTTGGTTGAGGCACCCGCCTCTGGCACTGGGGCGTCCGCCCTGACAAGTTCAGAAAGTTTCGATTTCCATACTTAGCTGCATTTTGGTGATTTTTGGAGGTTTTGTAGAGTGGGCGGTCCGCCCATCCTAGGTGGCGCTCCGTCTCTTCCTGGAGTGTTCTTGGCACTCCACCTTGGTCCTGAGGCCCTCCACCCTTCATAGAAACTATGACATGCGGCCTTCAACTCATCTCCAAAGCTCTTGCTTTTGCGTCCCTCGCGTCCTCTAAGCTTGGCTCTTGATGGTTGGCATTTAAGCTCAATTTAGGCTGCATCATCCTCCCTTTATTGAAAGGATTTCGTCCTCAAAATCACACAATCAAGGCCTACAAGCAACGATAAACACAATCAAAATTTCCTACTACAAGAGTAGGTTTAGCAAATTGTGTGAAAAACACACTCTTATAGTATAGCCAATTATCTATAACAATGATATAGTCTATGTCTCCAAAGGAAACAACAAGTACTTGACTCAAAAAATAAGTGCGCTCAACACAAGAATAAACAAAGAGTTCAATAGGATATGGAACATGCAAGATCAAATAGGCAAAGATCCTACAACTTATAAGTTCATGATTATCACACCATATACCAAATGTATGAGTCTTGCAATTTGACACATTGGTTTTTGCATGCATGGTTCCCAAGGTATGATCAACATATGGGATGGAGTAAGCAAAATAGTTCTCCCTACTACTAGCATCAATTACTCCACTCCCCTTCTTAAGAGCACTCTTACTCACACCAAGAGATACCTCCTGATACGGGGTAAATACGCGGAAGCAATAATCTAAACGAGCGGAAGCAATTAAAACACGATAACAAGAAATATAGATTGGGAAGGCAAGAAATAAAAAGAAAGAGATGAATCAACTCACATACGTGGATTGAATTCAATGGGAGAACGAGAAACATGAACCAAATTCCAGATTCATACTAGGATGAAATCCTTGGGTTCCCAAGTCGTAAGGGATACATGAGCTTCAAGCGCCAAACACGAAGGCTAAGCCTCTCGATGTTCTTTCCTCTCAATTCTATGATCAAAACTATCTAAGTGAAATAATGACCTAATGAAGACTCTTATAGTCTTCTACAATGCATAATGAAAGGTCCTAAATAATCCCAAAGTGGGTTAATACAATAATGGCCACTTAGCGTTAAAATAGGAATTACATGCAAAATAAAACAAAATCCCGAATTGCTTCCAATAGGGGGGAGGGGGGCTCCACCCTCCCTGCAGGGTGCCACCCCGGACATAGTGGGGCGCCCGCCTCAAGCTCAGGGCGCTCCGCCCCTACAAAATCCAGAGAGTGGTGTATTCCATACTTAGCCAAATTTTGAGGATTTTAAAGGATGGGCGGTCCTCCCACCTTGGGAGGCGCTCCACCTCTTCCTAGGGTGATCCACCTTCATCTTGGGGTGCTCCACCTTTGTCTTGGGGTGCTCCACCCTCCACACCAATAGTAGCATGTGGCTTGAAATCACCCTCGAACCCTCATCCGGAGCCCTTGACTTGTCTACTTTGTAATCTCAAGCTTGGCTCTTGATGGTTGGTGTCTTGGCCCGATTTGCCCCGCATCATCCTCCCCTTCTTGAGAAGATTTCGTCCTCGAAATCAAACCATCAAAGCTTACATTAAAAAACAAGCACAAACAAAGCTTCCCACTACAAGAGTAGGTCAGTGCAAAAAGTGTGGAAAACACATTCTTATGATAGAGCCAAGCATCAATAACAATTAAAAAGCTTATGTCTCCAAAGGAAACAACATGTACTTGACTCGAAAAGAAAGCGCATCCAACACAAGAACAAGCAAAGAGATCAATAGGACATGGAACATGCAAGATATAACAATCAATTTCCCTTTGACCCCTAAGCTTACTACCAACACACCAAGTCTTCAAATCAACATTTTTACAATGTGACACATTGGCTTTGGCATGCTCAACACTCAAGGTGTGATCAACATATGGGATGGAGTAAGCAAAATAGTTCAATCTACAACTAACATCAAATACTCCACTCTCCTTCTTAGAAGCACTCTTACACACACCGAGAGGTACCTCCTCACCTATACTTTTACCTCTAAGACAATCCTCCTTGCTAGACAAACTCCATAGGGAAGTGTCAAACATTGGATTATCTATAGAGTTAAGCTTTCCAAACCATGGAGGTTCAAACTCAAACTCTACTCTAGTTTGATACAATTCACCATCACCATTGAAGATGCCCTCATACAAAGGATTAGTATAGGCACATTTCTTAAGTTCACTAGCAAACAAAGGTGAAGTATTCAAACTGGAGACAACATCTACACTTGAGGAGTCATCGAACACAATTCGATCAATCTCATATACTAGAGACTCCTCAAGGTCGCGATCACCCTCACTACAATACATGAGACCACCACTATCAAGTAAGCAATCAAAGGGAAGAATAGAATATTCATGTAACTTATCTTCTCCTTTATCAAATATGGGTAAGGTGTCATAATAAGGCTCACTAGCAAGGTCAACCATAGTATCCTCACTAAAGAGAGGTTCAATGAAAATCGAGCTCACATCATGATGTGGCTTTTCAACCCTCTCAACTAGTGGTTCACATTCACTCATAAGTTGACCATTCGACTCTACACTAGTTGCAAACACATTGTAATCATACAAATCATCAACTAGCATAGAGTTTTCACAAACAATATCACAAGACAAGGAAGTAACCTTCTCAAGGGATGAAGAACTAACACATACCTTTGAGTGGCCATCTTACTCACTCAATACATTTGAAGTATCATGGCCAGTCCCTCAATCTTGTAGCTCACAATAGAAATCTTCTTCACCTCGCTTTTCCACTTTGGAACATGATTGAGGCTCCATCGGTTTGCCTCCAAGAATTCCTACACAAGAATTCAAACAAGTAGAAGAAAAAGATAAAGACTTAAGGTTAGAATAAGGGGTGATCTCACTCTCAATGATTTTTTCCCCTCTCTCTTTTCCCTCATTTTTCTTCAAGGTCGGGTGTAGATTCGGGTGGTGATAACCCACTCACATCACTCAACACAACCTCTCCCTTTTCCACTCGAGAGTTGTCACCAGTCACTCCCTTACTCCTCTCAATATTTTGTCTCTCATATTCGGGTGAGTTGGGATGAGGCCCAAGAATACCCATAGCCGGAGTAGGTGGACTCTTTACATCAACCCAGAATCTAGCACTTGGACACTCATCACTTGATGTCTCCTTCTTCTTCGTTGGTGAACTACTTGGCTTTGGAACTTGTGGTTTCAGGTTCACCTTGTTGACGCTTGCCAACCCTCCACTTGCACTAGTCCCACTATTTCTTGTGATTATAGGACTCCTTGATTGCTCGTTTTCACCCATGAAGTTTTCGCTCCTCGCTCCTTTGCATAGCAAAAGAAGGTACACTAGTGGGCAATTGGCCTCTTGCCGGATAAGGTACAAAGTCATAAACCCTTTGACCTATGCCCACAAGATACGCATCCTTCAAAATGCTATATTGCACCCTCTTTTCATGCAACCATGGCCCACCTAGCCAAACATCAAAGTGTTGAATGGGATACACATCACACCAAACATAACTCTTATAACTCTTATGAGATAAGAGCACCCGAGCCTCCTTGGAAACCCACACTCCATCATACTCATAAGGATGCTCTAGCGCATGACATGGTATCCTTTTCCTATCAACCAAAGAGGTGCTAATAAAATTGTCATCGGTATCACCAATCTTGAGCAAGTATCCTCTAATACCATTTACCTCAACAACGAACCTACGTCTACCCAAGTTTTGCAGAAATGCATCCAAGAGAGAACTTGAATTCCCACGAGTATCAACACCAACAACTTGGGTCTCCCTTATCCCTCCCCTCCTAGCAAGATTGCTAGGGTAACTTCCACTTTCCGTCACTCTTCCAACATTAGAAGTGTTGTTGAAAGTCGAGGAAGGAACCTTGCCATAGAACCCATAAGTGCCTCTCGCCTTGGTTCCATAGCCACTAGCACTACTCCTACTACAACTACCCATACCCCTCATGGCATTGATGGAACAATACAAGCCTTCTGTAGCAAAAGCAACATATTCTTTCATTCCACCCTTCACATGGGAATTAGGAGCTTTGAGCCGTTTAGCACAAGTAGGATAGGGAAGCTTCCCCTTTCCCATGGAAAAACCACCACCTCCTCCCATACTAATGGAAGGACTTCTACTAATCTTTTGTACATTTGTAGAAACATCAAAAGAAGATGCAAATGAAACATTTCTATAATCAACACCATCATCAGTTCTCTCTATATCACTATCAACATGTTCAAATTCATCATAAGAAGAGTAAGTAGAAACATTGTACCTTGAAGCGTCACCATCTTCGTATTCTTGACTAGAAGCATAAGGATCAACACATTAATCTTCATAAGCTTCATAGTCTTCATCAACCTCATGATCATCATAGTAAACCGCTTCATCACCATATGAGCCATGGTTTTCCGAATCGTCATAGTAATGCCCATTATTATCATCATAGGAACCATAGTCTCCATCATCTCCATACGAGTCATAGAAACTCGCGTCATCCCCATATAAGTCATAACCTCCACAATCATCATCCGACATAGTTGCAACAATAAGAGAAAGAACCTCGCAAAATCACTCCCTCACATTTATCACTCAATATATGAACACTTAAGGGCAAGGACTTAATGAAACGACATCGGTCAGTCGTTTCGGAAGTTAGGACTCCGATTGGTGTGCCGATAATTTTAAAATATTTGTAATGTCCATTAGGACCTGTCTGTAAAATTTGAGCTAAATCAGACCTCGTTTGGTAGGCATCGAAAGAAGGTTTCAGTTTTTATTGTCAATAAATATTAAAAAGAGATTTTCGAGCACGGTTTAGGCGAATGAGCTCCGATTCAAAATTCAAAAGTGCTGTTAGGTTCGTATGATTATTTGTGACTTTTGTGATTTTTCGAAAGTGAATTTCGATGTTGTTCGGCTAGTTTCGCTAAAATGCCGAAAGTTAAATAATTTGACCTTTTCCATTTAAATTCGCACCTTGAGTTTTGGGAGTCAGATTTGAGATCCGCCTTTGTGAGTATGTTACATATATTTTGTATAACTCGTATGCAAAAGTTGGAATTATTTCGAATATCGTAGGGTACTATTTTAATTTCCGTTAAGAAAAGAAAATAAAATAAAAGAAAACAAAAAAAAAAAAGAAGAGAAAAAGACAAAAAATACAAAGAAGGAAAGAAAAGGAAAACATGATGGCGGTTAGATGAGCTTTTATGGAAACAGAAAAACGAAACAGAATGAGAGAAAACGAGAAACAGAGGAAATTATCAGGAAAAAATGCCAGAAAATGAGAAAAGAGACGAGAAAATAGTAGATTTTTTACCCCGAAACATTCAGGTAATGATCTTAATGCATTATTTGAGTTTATTACGTGTGTTTGAATATGTTTTAATGGTAAAACTTGGAATATTAGACATCGTTTTAATAAGTTTAATAAATAGTTTAAAGGATCAAATGGACCCCGATAATGCAATTGATTATATATCCGTACTCAGTGAGTTATGGGCAACATATAAATATAATATTTAGGATTTGGTTAGGTGACCATAAATCCTGTACCTGGCCTGGCCTGCGTATTGCGTATGCGAATAGGGTATCAGGTTCCTAACTGGATTGCCCTAAGATGTGAGGAATGAAGCCTTTAGCCTAAATTGATATATTTTTCTGCTTATTGAATAGAGTGGGATCGTTTGGCAAGGAAACCAAAAGATAAAGCAGTTGTTGATTAGCCGTACTAACTTTTGGAAGAGGTAAGTGTTTATATCCATTTCTTTGGAGGCACCTGGCCTCATGGATAATCTACCACGTGTTCCTTACGTGTGTAGCTACCGATAGGCGTACTCATTACGCCTTAGCTTTGTATTTACATTGTATAATATATGTTATGTCCTGTTGTTGGTTATATTGCATTGAGGATCTGAACATTGTACTCTGGCTGTGAGTTGGTATATACTTTCCAACTGTCGATGAGAGTCCCACGCTGGTAATGGGTTATTATTGCTTCATATTGCATTCGTATGCACATTGCATCATATTGAGGGTAGGAGGATTCCGCCCTCGGAGCAGGAGGATTCCGCTCCATTGCATCATATTGAGGGTAGGAGGATTCCGCCCTCGGACAGGAGGATTCCGCTCCATTGCATCATATTGAGGGTAGGAGAATTCCGCCCTCGAAGCAGTAGGATTCCGCTCTATCTATTTGGCACATGTGACACCATTGCATCATACTGCATTCATCCCATTTCATTGCACCGCGTGCTGACTATTGTGTGACTATTATGCTGTATTTTGTGTACGCGGTATGTATACCATATTATGGACATATTTCAGTTTGCCTATATATTTCTGGCTCGTATTCTGGGTTGCGAGGATCGTGTTGCACGCCGCAACGGTATAAATATATGGATCGGGTTGCACGCCGCAACGGTATAGATATATGGATCGGGTTGCACGCCGCGACAGGATGAATATATGGATCGGGTTGCACGCCGCAACAGGATGTATTTCTGATTGTTGATATGTTCGGGATACCTATATGTTCTGGCTATCTTACGTTCCTGGTTTTAATGAGTTTGTGATTCCATACGTATTTCTAGTTATTATCTGGCTCTGCCTTTTCATAATTTAAATAAGAGGAATTTTGTTTATCTGTTTCTTTTCTCCTTGGCTAGCTATCATATTCTTTGAGGTGGCTAGTCTGCCCCACTTATTGAGTCCTTTTGACTCTCCCTTGTTTGTTAATTGTTTTTGTCTATCTATTTCGTTTCGGTAGGTTTGCTCCAGGATTGAGTTCGCCACGTTGTGAAGGAGCGAAGAAGACTTCAGCTGTCAGGGTGAGCCAACTTTTATTCCGGATGGCCACCAGTTTATTGGTTATTATTTCAGTTGCATTCTGCTCCCTTCAGGAGGTATCTGTCTTCTTTTGTACTCTTAGATGTCTAGTCTGGATAGCCCTAAACCTAGTATGTGGGTAGTCAGCTGTAATTTCTTTTTTTTTTTTACAGCTTAGAGATATCATTATGTTTGTATTTTTTCTAAGTCTTATTATTTTTTTATAAATTGAATTATATTTATTTTCCTAACTTAATTGATAAGGGTTCGCCCGACGGGTCTTGGGAAGGATGTCGGGTGCCCGCACGGCCTAACCGGATTTCGGGTCGTGTCAGTTGGTATCAGAGCCTAATTTAGAGTCTATCCAGACTAAGACAGTATCTAGTAGAGTCTTGCTGATGGGTATGTAGACGTCCGTACTTATCTACGAGGGGCTATAATGGCATTTAGGAAGTTTTACTTCCTTCTTTTCTGATCGTGCGTCGGTCTAGGATGAAAAAGTATTTTTGTTAATTCCTTCATGATAATTGTGAACCCTCGTGCGACAAATCAGCAAACGGTATGAGTTCAAGATGAAGCAGTTTAGCGTGGGGCTAGCACTGACGAAGCCCGAGAGTTTTGATCGTGCTGAAAATCTAGTTACGGAGGTCCCAGTCGTACAAGCTCGCGATGGGCAAGGGAGTAGGGTGTTGTGGTTCCCTTGGCTCTCTACGATGTTTTTACGAGAATCTTGGCCACGCAGATACCGCAATAACCTATTATTGCTAGGCAGCTTATCAGGTTGCCGCAGATGCAGATGTTCGGTCTCAGGGAGCTCCTATTCCAGTTCTTAATATTGCCGCAGTAAAGTATGTTCTGGAGGCAGCATGTGTTGTGCGTCCAGTTTTTCTGGTTGGTTAGGTAACTGAGGTAATTATTGGGTCCGAGTGCTCAAAGAGGTTGCATTATTTTACGCGGTTGAACATCCCGATATTCCTAAGCAATGCATTAGTTATCCCCTCTGTAAGTTATTTTAAAATAAAATGATGTCAGCGTATCCTTCAGGCTCTTGATTATATCGAGCGGTATGGTGTTGATTATTCTTCTTTCCAGTTCCAGGGTCCAGCCTTGAATTTGTGGGCCACTCTCTTATTAGCTAACTTGGTTCGATTTTTCTTCTAGATTCGTGGAAAAGTTCCTTTCGAGTAGCGAACGAGATGAAAAGTGTTGCCAGTTCGAGTGGATTGGACAGGGTAGCCTGTCGGTTAGCCTGTTGATGTTTCAGAATATGAGATTGAATTCTATAGAATGGCTGGATATGCATTAGAACTAGTTCATGAGCCTTTCGAGAGAGTCAAGTATTTATTGATGACCTTTCTCCTTCCTTGAGATCCCAGATGGCTCGAGAGATTGAGGTCGAGATTTCAGTTAATGTTGTTGTTAATATTGCTCAGAGGTACGAGGCATACCATACGTTAGAGCGGGAAGAATTAGAGCGGGAGAGCAAGAGATCCCGTGGCCCTGGTGGGCACTATGGTACATCATTTGGAGGTAAAAGTTCTGATTATTTTGGGAGGTCACCTTCCAGGTTATCTCAGCTTGTGTTACGTGATTCTTAGAGTGCGCCAGTAGCTTGTCAAGATCAGAATCAATCTTTTCTTTATAGCTATCAACAATTTTCCAGCTTCCACTTTTCAGCGAAAAGGTGGTATCATTGTAGTGAGTCTGGCTATTCTTTGAGGATTTTTTCCTTACTCCGACAAGTAGGCAGCCGTCTTTTCTCTCGTTATTAGGCATCTGCGCAGTCGCAGGGGATTTTATTTAGATCTCAGATTCTCAATCAGCCAGAGAAATACCACCATCCAGTAGAGGTTGAGAGCGTGGTGGCAGTGGTTCTTCAGAAGGTGATTACCAGGGTAGTGGCTCAGCTCAGCTGTAGAGGTAGTTCTATGAACTGTCAGTCTGGCAGGATGCTGAGATATCCAACGTAGTACACCCATGTATTTCTTCTTCCATTATATGTGAGTAAGATTTGATTATTCCGATCGCTCTGGACTTCGTTTATCTTACCATGGTTTCATTGGAAATTGTTTTTATTAAGAATCGATTGTGGTAGAGGGGTGAGCTTCTAATATAATTTATTCAGGGAATTTGTGAGACCCTACTAGTTTATCTGATTTATATGTGAGAGATTTGGGGGTGAGTGTCAGTATTGTCTGCTTGGCATCCTGTTGTATCTCTTTCTCTTATTATGTCAAAATCAGTTTACCTCTCTTCTCAGAATTTCGTGTTGGTTGGAAGATGGGATTCTAGTTCATCACCATCAGAGAGTGTCGTTGTTTCTTCCAGTGTAAAGTGCTTAGTAAGTAATATTCGATCTACGTGTCTCATCTTGGTTCGAGATATTAGTAAAGTCATGTTATCCCATGAACTTGTCTCGGTTATAAAAGGGTTTTCTGGCAAATTGTCAGAGTTTCCTTCTTATTGGGAGGTTAAATTGGCATAGATGTCATTCCATAAAGCTTATTTAATGTCTATTTATTCAATTTCGATTCTTTGGTTAGCCTGACTCGGAAGTAGTCTAGCTTTGGTAGCCAAGCAAATAAGAAGATGAGCTTCCAGAAGCTCTAATTATTTCCATCCTCGGTCTATTGCCATCTCTTCTTCTTCCGGAACTAGTGAGCTTGGGTGGTTAGCAGCCTCTCGTGGTATTACTTATGTTGAGCCAGAGTGCGTGTCAAGATAGCTGAGTAAGCACATTGTTGTTTTTCAAATCTACTAAGGGTAATGAGAGGAATCATTTGACCTTCGATAATCCATCAGGTGGTGGTGCTTATAGAAAATGTATGGAGTTGTGACTCGAGAGTTGCAGCTGTTTGGCAACTCGAAAGGGTAGTTGGTAGCTTAGGTCTGCCTACGTTCAGCTTTTAGCTAAATTTTCTTTACTCCAGCAGACTGTGCGGGGATGATTATTCCTTTTCAAATAGCTGCATGAGTTTGTGCTTTAAGTGGAGGAGTCTTCCTCCAAATACTGAATGGTAATACTAAATCTTTAAGGTAGTGATACCACTTTTGTCACGACCCAACCTATGACCACGACAGAAACCTACAATGAGTGTCGATCATTGCTAAATCCACTAATAATCTATTAATGATAGAGATAAGTTGAGAACCTGATCGTATATACGTACCTATCTGCTGAAAGCATAAAGTCTGGAAAGATGACACGACTTTAACTTGCTGGCAGTTAGAACACTGAACCATAAATTCAGCTATGTCAGACTTCATTCCGTCCCACCAGTAAATTTGCTTAAGAACATGGTACATCTTAGTTGAACCTGGATGAAGAGTGTATTTGGAATAATGTGCCTCTATCATAATCCGTCCACGTAAAATCTGCAACATCAGGAACGCAAAGTCTATCTTTATACATGAAAACACCGTCAGTAGTAACCTGTATGGTGACTCCGGTTTTCTTCTGGCTATCTGTCTGTATTCAACCAGAACTGGATCCTCATACTGACACTGTTTTACTTCATGGAAATTTAGAGTAAAAGGTCTAGTGCAGCTTGTCGACAATCCATCATTGGTGTGTATATCTCTTTCACACCTCAACTCTTTGAGAAGTTACTTTAGCGTTATAAGTGCACATGTAATCAACTTTGTTGCTGGTATTCTGCTTCAGCTCATGGTCCAACTACATGTCTCTTTTATTTTCACTTTTTCAAGTCAATATATTTCCAATTCAAAGACAATACCCTGAAGTAGATGTTCAGTCTGAAAATCATTCTTGGTCTGCATCATACTAACCAGTAGTATTTGCATGATCCTTATCCTTATATGATAGACCCTGTTCAGATAAACCTTTGACACACATTAGGATATGAGTAACTACATTCCCACAAGGAGCTTGCGGAACAACATTAACATCAACTGAGATGTTGCATAGTGCGTTCGTAAAAATAATGTAGCTTTCATCGAATCTTCTATAGTGTGTAGTGACAAGGTACTTCAAAAGCTCCTCTATTGTATCAAGCGTGAGCTAATTCTTAGTTTCATCGACCTGTTCTATATCGAAAGGTATATCGAAGAGGTGATTATCGGCTTAATCATGTTAACCCATTCAAAGTTTTGTGTATCTTTGTTTCGAAAATATAGAACTCTCCTCTCGTGATCGAGGAAGGATCAGTGCAGTCAGAATAAGCTAGGCAATGGCGTTATGATATTATCCAGCTATGTTTTTATCCAAGAGTTCGATATGTGTGTTATAATTCTGATCCTGTAATCAGGAAATAATGCCCGTGGAGTAGCTCATGAAGGTCGTACAAGTTCTCTTGTTATCTGCCTGACTCTTGCTTTAGACTTAGGCTCGTTCGAGGACGAACGAGAGTATAACTGGAGGAGAATGAAACGATCTCGGTCAGTCATTTCGAAAGTTAGGACTCTGATTGGCGTGCTGATAATTTTAAAATATTTGTAATGTCCATTAGGACCTTTCTGTAAAATTTGAGCTAAATCAGACCTCGTTTGGTAGGCATCGGAAGAAGGTTTCAGTTTTTATTATTAATAAATATTAAAAAGAGATTTTCGAGCTCGGTTTTAGCGAATGAGCTCCGATTCAAAATTCGAAAGTGCCGTTAGGTTCGTATGATTATTTGTGACTTTTGCGATTTTTCGAAAGTGAATTTCGATGTTGTTCGGCTAGTTTCGCTAAAATGCCGAAAGTTAAATAATTTGACCTTTTCCATTTAAATTTGCATCTTGAGTTTCGGGAGTCCGATTTAAGATCCACCTTCGTGAATATGTTACATATATTTTGTATAACTCGTATGTAAAAGTTGGAATTATTTCAAATATTGTAGGGTAATATTGTAGGGTACTATTTTAATTTTCGTTAAGAAAATAAAATGAAATAAAAGAAAACAAAAACAAAAAAAGAGAAAAAGACAAAAAATACAAAGAAGGAAAGAAAAGGAAAACATGATGGCGGTTAGATGAGCTTTATATAAGCTCATCTTTTATGGAAACAGAAAAACGAAACAGAATGAGAGAAAACGAGAAACAGAGGAAATTATCAGGAAAAAATGCCAGAAAATGAGAAAAGAGCCGGGAAAATAGTAGAATTTTTACCCCGAAACATTCAGGTAATGATCTTAATGCATTATTTGAGTTTATTATGTATATTTGAATATGTTTTAACGGTAAAACTTGGAATATTAGACATCGTTTTAATAAGTTCAATAAATAGTTTAAAGGGTCAAATGGACCCCGATAATGCAATTGATTATATATCCGTACTCAGTGAGTTATGGGCAACATATAAATATAATTTATTTAGGATTTGGTTAGGTGACCATAAACCCTGTACATAGGCATGGCCTGCGTATTGCGTATGCAAATAGGGTATCAGGTTCCTAACCGGATTGCCCTAAGATGTGAGGAATGAAGCCTTTAGCCTAAATTGATATATTTTCTGCTTATTGAATAGAGTGGGATCGTTTGGCAAGGAAACCAAAGGATAAAGCAGTTGTTGATTAGCCGTACTAATTTTTGGAAGAGCTAAGTGTTAATATCCATTTCTTTGGAGGCACCTAGCCTCGTGGATAATCTACCACGTGTTCCTTACGTGTGTAGCTTCCGATAGGCGTACTCATTATGCCTTAGCTTTGGATTTACATTGTATAATATATGTTATGTCCTGTTGTTGGTTATATTGCATTGAGGATCAGAACATTGTACTCTGGATATGAGTTGGTATATACTTTCCAGCTGTCGATGAGAGTCCCGCGCTGGTAATGGGTTATTATTGCTTCATATTGCATTCGTATGCACATTGCATCATATTGAGGGTAGGAGTATTCCGCCCTCGGAGCAGGAGGATTCCGCTCCATTGCATCATATTGAGGGTAGGAGGATTCCGCCCTCGGAGCAGGAGGATTCTGCTCCATTGCATCATATTGAGGGTAGGAGGATTCCGCCCTCGGAGCAGGAGGATTCCGCTCCATCTATTTGGCACATGTGACACCATTGCATCATACTGTATTCATCCCATTTCATTGCACCGCGTGCTGACTACAATGTGACTATCATGCTGTGTTTTGTGTACGCGGTATGTATACCATATTGTGGACATATTTCAGTTTTCCTATATATTTCTGGCTCGTATTCTAGGTTGCGGGGATCGGGTTTCACGCCGCAACGGTATAAATATATGGATCGGGTTGCACGCCGCGACAAGATGAATATATGGATCGGGTTGCACGCCGCAACAGGATGTATTTCTGATTGTTGATATGTTCTGGATACCTATATGTTCTGGCTATCTTACGTTCCTGGTTTTAATGAGTTTGTGATTCCATACGTATTTCTAGTTATTATCTGGCTCTGCCTTTTCATAATTTAAATAAGAGGAATTTTGTTTATCTGTTTCTTTTCTCCTTGCGTAGCTATCCTATTCTTTGAGGTGGCTAGTCTGCCCCACTTATTGAGTCCTTTTGACTCACCCTTGTTAGTTAATTATTTTTGTCTATCTATTTCGTTTCGGCAGGTTTGCTCCAGGATTGAGTTCGCCACGTTGTGAAGGAGCGAAGAAGACTTCAGCTGTCAGGGTGAGCCAACTTTTATTCCGGATGGCCACCAGTTTATTGGTTATTATTTCAGTTGCATTCTGCTCCCTTCAGGAGGTATCTGTCTTCTTTTGTAATTTAGATGTCTAGTCTGGATAGCCCTAAACTTAGAGATATCATTATGTTTGTACTTTTTCTAAGTCTTATTATTATTTATAAATTGAATTATATTTATTTTCCTAATTTAATTGATAAGGGTTTGCCCGACGGGTCTAGGGAAGGATGTCGGGTGCCCGCACGGCCTAACCGGATTTCGCGTCGTGTCACTTAATCTCTTAGAAACCACTGTTATCACAATTAGTATGCCCAAGTATTGGTTCGGAGTGGGGTTAATGGGACTTTATGGACGGACGGTTATTTAAAGTGTCAACTTAAGGCCAAAGAAAGTTCTACGACTCTTCTTTGAATTCTAATCTTCTATATGCACGAATGTCCTAATATGCTAAAGAGTTAGTTTCTTTCGAGTAGGCCAATTACCCTTGAAACACTAACCAAGAAGCTCGGAGGCAAAGAAAAAGCGGAAAGCCTAAGAAATCAACTACCCGAACCCCAAAATAAAAGGGGGGAGGGGGGCGCTCCACCCTGTCTTAGGGGCGCTCCACCCTAGAATTTCAGAGAGTTGAACTTTTCTAAGGCGGTCCGCCCTGCACCTGGGGCGCCCGCCCTGGGTTGTTCCTTCACCTTCAACAACGGGTTTGACCCGATTTCACCCAAATATATCGACGTTTTCAACTTGTTTTCAACTCTCAATGGTACCCAAAGATGTATATGTTGATTCTAAACAATCGCCAATAGGTTTTAACCCCAAACAAACAACAGCCAATCGATTTTGATTTTGAATCTAGTCTTTCTAGGGTTTTGAAAATTTTTGAGAATTTGAATCTTCAAATTTAGAAATACATCACCAAATCATAAAATTTTTGTACTGAAAGAACAGGTAAATGATATAGAATAATCTCCAATAAGTTATAACACTTGGGGAATCAAATCCAAACCAATCTTTGATTTTTTTTTTTGTAATTTTCAAGTTTTTCAATTTTTTTTGTTTTTCTTCTTTTCTCAAGAACAACAACAAACAAGAACAAGATACTAACACGATGAACAAGGAATGAGGGTTTGTAAGAAAAAATCCCGAGCCATGATCTGATACTAAATTGATATGGGGTAAATACGCGAAAGCAATAATTTAAACGAGCGGAAGCAATTAAGACACGATAACAAGAAATAGATTGGGAAGGCAAGAAATAAAAAGAAAGAAACGAATCAACTCACATACATGGATTGAATTCTATGGGAGAACGAGAAAATTGAACCAAATCCCGTATTCATACTAGGATAAAATCCTCGGGTTCCTAAGTAGTAAGGGATACATGAGCTTCAAGCTCCAAACACGAAGGCCAAGCCTCTCGATGTTCTTTCCTCTCAATTCTATGATCAAAACTATCTAAGTGATGAACTAATGAAGACTCTTATAGTCTTGTACAATGCATAATGAAAGGTCTTAAATACCCTCAAAGTGGGTTAAAACAATAAAGGCCACTTAGGGATAAAATAGGAATTACACGCAAAATAAAACAAAATCCCAAATTGCTTCCAACAGGGGTGGGGGTGCTCCACCCTCCCTGTAGGTCGCCTGCCCTGGACACAGTAGGGCGAACGCCTTAAGCTTAGGGCGCTCCGACCCCAAAAAATCCAGAGTGTGGTGTATTCCATACTTAGCTAAATTATGAGGGTTTTGAAGGATGGGTGGTCCACCCACCTTGGGAGGCGCTACGCCTCTTCCTAGGGTGATCCACCTTCATCTTGGGGTGCTCCACCTTTGTCTTGGGGTGCTCCACCCTCCACACCAATAGTAGCATGCGACTTCAAATCACCCTCGAACCCTCATCCGGAGCCCTTGACTTGTCTTCTTTGTTCTCTCAAGCTTGGCTCTTGATTGTTGGTGTCTTGGCCCGATTTGCCCCGCATCGCCTCCCCATCTCCACATTATCCTTTAAGACAACCCTCCTCACTAGAAAAAAGCATTAATAACAATTTCTTCATCATCATGGCCCACACAATGAAGGTTAGGACTGCTCGAAGAAGGACTCATCTCACTTGGAGTTTTCAACAAAGAGTTGTCTATGGAATCAAATCCTTCACACCATGGAGGTTCTAACTCACTCCTAACTCTAGTTCAATACAAATCACCACCTTTAATAAATATGCCTTCGAACAATGGATTAGTAAAAGTAAGCATCTCAACCTCATGGTCATACAAAGGTGAAGTATCAAAACTAGGTTCATCACCCGCACTTGAGGAGTCATCATAGATAACCCTATCTATCTCATTCAATAGAGACTCCTCAAGGTCACTACCATCCTCAGTACGGCACACAAATCCAACAAAATCAATTATATCTACAAGGGTATGATCAAACAACTCATCTTCCCCTTTATCAAATATGGGTGGTGTGCCATAACAAGGTTCACAAGCAAGGTCAACTACAACTTCTTCACTAAAGAGAGGTTCATTGAATACCAGGCTCACATCATGATGTGACTTATCAACCCTCTCAACTAGTTGTTCATATTCACAAACAAGTTGACCACTAGACTCTACACTAGTTGCAAGTTCAATAGTTGCATTACAAGTACCAACTAGCATTGAGTCCTCACAAGACAAAGAACTATCATGCTCATGAAAAGAAGAAGTAATAATTACACTTGAGTTGCTTCCTTGAGCACTCAAAATACTTAAGGTGTCATGATCAACTCCCTCTTCATGTAGCTCACAGTGACGATCTTCATCATCTTGCCTTTCTTCTCTAGAACATGATTGAGGCTCCAATGGATTGCCTCCAAAAGTACCTACACAAATGCTAAGACAAGAAGAAGAAGAAGTTAAAGAATGGTTTGAACAAAGGGTGTCCTCACAGTCAATTTTCCTTTCCTTTCCTCTCCCTTCTCTCATTTTTCTTTCAAGGCCGGGTGTAGATTTGGGTGACAACCCACTCACATCACTCCACACATCCTCTCCTTTTTCCACTCTAGGATTGTCAACGGTCACACTCCTATCAATCTCTTGTCTTTCACGTACAAGTGCATTGGGATGAGGTCCAAGAATGCCCTCATTTTGAGTAGAGTGACTCTTCTTTTCAACCCGACATGGCATAACAACAAGGTTTACGGCTTTGGGCTCGATCTCCATAGGAGACTTAGATTTAGCCGCCTCTTTAAGCTCCCTCATACGCCTATAATCATCACTCACTTGCTTGGGTGACAAGGGTTTAAGTGGGTAACTTTTACCCTCATACTTAGCTGTATAAGTATTGGCTCGTCCATTATGCATCACATGTCTATCATATTGCCAAGGTCTACCCAACAAGAGCTGGCAAGCTTGCATAGGCATAACATCAAACATAAGCTCGTCTTGATAAGCTCCTATCTTGAACTTGATCAAAACTTGCTTCACCACTCTCAACTCCCCACACTCACTCAACCATTGCAATCAGTATGGATGTGGATGTTTAAGAGTAGAAAACTTCAACTGTGACACCAATGTTTGGCTCACCACATTAGTACAACTTTCGGAGTCAACAATCATCGAACACACTTGTCTCTCCAATCTACATCTAGCATGAACAAGTTCTCCCTTTGCACATTCTCCTCCCCCTCAATACTCATGGCACTCAAACTCTTACATACCATAAGAAACGTATTGGGATCATCACCCTCCGCCACTTCCTCTTCACCCTCAACTTGTACACCTCCTTCAACTCCATCATCTTCAGGCTTACTTTCTTGCTCACACACGCTCCCATTATCCATGATTATCATTGTTTTATGAGTAGGTCAATTTTTAGCAAAGTACCCATAGCCCTTACATTTGTGACATTGAAAAGAAGAAGAACTAGGAGTGTTTAAATGAGTTTTAGAGCTACCTCCTGACTCCTTAGAGTCACTCCTTGGTGGTACCTTCTCAAGGGGCTTCATCACATCTCGGCCTCCACTAGCACCACCGGTACTTGGGCTCTTCCAATCACTAGTTCGGCTCAAGGGAGTAGATGTAATATTACCTCTAGAGCGAGTGGCTTTGTCTATTTTACTCCACCTTTCGGCTTCAGTGGCGGCATCAAATGCATATTGGAGTAAATGAAATATGTGCAACCTCAATTGAGAAGCCAAGTCTCGGTTTAGACCATTCTTGAACCGAATAATGGCTTTCTCTTCATCTTGCCTCTTCATATCCTTAGCCATTTTATTTCATGACACAACTTTGAATATTAGAATGATGAACACTATGAGTGAATCTCAATGAAGAAACCATGAGCGGGCATGATTTCACTTGGTCGAATACAAGTTGAACATCAAACCTTTTTGATCATTCTATTTGCAAGAGATGAGTGTCTCTTGAGGGTAGTTGCGTAGTATAGGTAATCCTTGACATGCACCCGGGGTGTATCAAGACAAGTTCCTCGGTGCTACTTAGGTAATCGTTTCAAGCCTCGTCTTGCTTTTATCTTAATATCTTGTTAGATAACGCTCTAACTTATTTTTGCTTCTGCATATTTCGTATCGTATTTGCTTCTACTATTTTGCCCCTTATCAATTTGTTCTTTCCCCAAACTCTTTTCACCTTTTCAGAAGTACAAAATAGGAGATGGTCTGGTAGAAATCAGAGAATAGAAGTTAGAAAACTGACATATCTATTCAGAAATGTCAATGTGAAAATTGTGATTGATATATTCGCATTAACTAAGCTCAAGAAGTTTTTTTTTTTTAAAAAAAAAGCCTCAATAGCTATATTATACAATATACTTCTTCCCATATTATAAGGAATCAAGCATCAATAGATAACCATCAATGATAACAGAATGGACTATCCATAACATGGTAGAATGCAGATTACAAAACATGTCCATCCTCATAATTGACACCTAATAAAAAGTATATCTATTGACATATAAACAAACAGGTATTTGTGTAGTAGCATGTAGGTCACATACATGTCTTGCACAAAAAAATCTAACAAGAATAAAAAGGGAAAAAAATATGTAGAAATCAGAGAATCAAAGTTAGAATATAGGAGATTGCACAAAAACAATCTGTGTTGAGCTTCTTTTCTTCATCATAGTCTTGAACAAAGACTCCACGTTCTATTGTATACATTTCATTATTTGCAGTGCAAAATGGTTCAGAGAAAAGACCTAACGACTAATAGACATAATAATAGAACAATCATTGATTGTGCATAAGTATTTTACTTGATAAATAGTAATTCATGTATAGCTTAGTATTAACTTAAAAAAACTATCACGTGGTTGTACTAAATTCCAAGCTTCCCTCTAAAATGGTTGTAACGACTTTCTAGATTCAACTTATAAATTTAAATCAACTTCTCAATAAATTCAAGTTGTTATTTTTAAGTAATCAATCACAAATAATTTACAACATTATACCAACAAAAGAATACTCCATGAGATAGAATATAAATGGGCAACAGTAAAATCTATAAACAAATGAGTTAACCAAATTAGCATAGCAAAAAGTTTCCAATACCATGAGTACTTTTTTTAAATTTATTCACATATGCCCATGCATATATTAAGTAAGCTTTAAAAAAAATTATTTTACCGAGTTAATTTAGTAGATCTAGAGAATGAAACCTCGTATTTCTTATTCCAATAATCAATCTAAAAAAGCTCGTGAGTCAAAACCAACCATCAATCCAACCAACTCAATTCCTTCAAAATTGAAGATTAAAATACCTGGATATTGAAAGCTCGTAACATTCAATCCTATTAATCGAGAAACAGAATTAAATCATCAATCTAAACAAGGGGCAGTGGAGAACGACAACACATAAAGATTCCAAAAGCAAAAAAGAAACCAAAAGGGGCAGAGGAAAAGAGCCGAGAGAGATGAAGCCCAAATTGAGCTTAGATGCCAACCATCAAGAGCCAAGCTTAAAGGACGCAAGGGACGCAAAAGCAAGAGCTTCGAAGATGAGTTGAAGGATACATGCCATAGTTTCTATGAAGGGTGGAGCTCTCCAAGAACACTCCAAGAAGAGCCAGCACACCTCCTAGGATGGGCGGACCGCCCACTCTTCAAACCTCCAAAAATCACCAAAATGCTGTTAAGTATGGAAATCAGAACTTTCTGAACTTGTCAGGGCGGAGTGCCCCTGTTCGAGAGGTGGGCGCCTCCACCAAGACTATGTCTAGGGCAGGCGCCTAGTAGGGGTAGGTGGACCGCCTCCCCCTGTTTCAGCTAAGATGGGATTTTATTAGTTCTTAGGACTATTTTCTATTGTGACCCTCTGTGGTCCTTATTGATTTGGGCCAACTTGTGGGCTCTTTTGTCATTAGTATTACCTATGGGTGAACCTATAAATACCCCCATTAGGTCTTTATTTTCATTAGCCTACTTTGAATATTGAAGAATGAAACTTGGAGAAGAATCTCCCAATAGAAACCCTTTGGGGCTTGAATTCACTTGGTGAATCCAATTGAACTACAATCCCTTTGATAAAACAAGTTGCAAGATTCATTGTAATCTTGAGGGTGTTTGCTTAGTATAGGTGTCTTTTGACTTCATCGAATATGTATCGAGACTAGTTCGTCGATGCTACTTTTGATTATTGTTCAAATTACGACTTGCTTCTATCTCTTTCTCCCTTCTTTCTATCTCTTTTATATCTTATTTGCTTCCACATGTTTTGCCCTGCATCAGTTGATATCAGAGTAAGGAAATGGTTTGTTTCAACAATCCCAATCATGTTCTTCGTGCCTACGTTAGTTTTATCTTTAGATTTCTTATTATTTTTGTTTGTTACCTAAAAAAAGTGAAAAGTTGAAAAAAAAATCACAAAACAAGTTAGATTTGATTTCCCAATCATTAAAAGTGATTGGGGATTGTTCTATATTGTTTTTCCGACCTTTTGGTACCCTTGAATCATGTTTTCGTGTTGTGCATTGAGAATTGAATGTTTGAAACCCTGACTTTGAAACCTTTGTGAAATTGCTTCAAATCTAAGAATCGAAGCTTGTTATTGATTGATTTGGGTTTAAAATCATCGGGGACTGTTAGAAACCATTAACTATACCATTGAGAACCATTGGAATTGAAAATCAAGTGAAAATTGATTGAAAATTTGGTGAAAATGGATCAAAACCCGTACCCTGAAAGAAGAGGTTGCGGGTTGCAAAAAACTTCACAGGACAGAGCGCCTCTGCACAGTAGGTGGCTTCCTACCTGAGCTTGAGGTGAAGCGCCTCCCCCTAGGGCAGAGCGCCTCGACCTTTTACGGCAACTAGGTAGTTTATTTCGTAGGTTTTCAATTGTTCCTTATTTGCACTACTTCCGACTAGTACTCCTTGAGTAATCTTCCTACTCACTTAGTACTAGTTCTTTGAGATCCTAGGATAAATCATGCGTGATTGGAGTTAGAATTCAAAGAAGATTCATAGAAGTTCCTTGGACTCAAGTGCTCAATTAAATAGTCATCCGTTCATAGAGTCACATTAACTCACTCTTCCCGAAGAGTACCTTGATTCTTGTGGACTTAGTAGATTATTGAGAAAGTTGTTCAATTTTAGGAGCCTCTTAAATCAAGCTTGAGTGATCCTATCTTGCTATATTGAGAGTATCCGAGTAACATTCAAAAGTGAGGGAGCGTGTGAGGTTTTATAACACTAACCTTTTCTTTGGTCTTTGATATTTGTAGGTACATGGCCTGATAAGGAGACAAGATCGGGGAGGTACCTGAAATCAACATGGCCGACCTCTTGGCCGAGATGAGGGAAATGAGTACCTGGATTGAAAACATTGAGAAAACAAAAACCCCGAGTGTCTTAAAAGATGCCAGAGAAGGCACTAGTGATTGTTCCATTGTGAGACCAGAATAATTTGCAGAGATAGCTCATCAACAACGCTTGAGAGAAGAGGTAGGCCATAATGATAGGGCGTTGGGCATTCCTCACAACTTGGGAAATCCCCAAGGTAATGGTCCACCACTCATGAGACCCCGAAGGAATGTGGTACTCATTGAGCAAGATGTTGTGGCTCAAGAAGGGGAGCTACCTGAACATGGAGATGCCTATGATGAATATGAGCTACTTTACCCGAATAGGAGGCCAATCCAAGGAGTTCGTGGTATGCATAGAGATCGTAGGCTAGGTCGAGGGCCTCGAGGAGGATATGTGGGAAGAAACTTGGAGCGTGACTATGATGCTTATAATGACTACTATGGGGGTTATCCGGAACCTCCCTGTGGGGGGTCATGATAACAACTTGAATAGTGTGAAGATCACAATCCCATCATTCAAAGGGAGTAGTGATCGAAAGAAGTTCTTGGATTGGAAGTTGAGTTTGGAGTGGATCTTTGAGACTAATGACATGTCGGGAGAGAAGAAGGCTACCTATGTTATTGCTTCATTCGAGACCTATGCTTCAACTTGGTGGGAGTCGGTTAAGAGATCTAGAAGAAGAATTGGGTTGCGCGTACGCATTACATGGGATGAGTTGAAGCAAGTGATGAGTGAGAAGTATGTTACCCGAGAGCATAGGTAAGAACAACTCAAGATGCTCTATGAATTAAAAAAGACCTCTAATCGGTTGAGGAATACTTTAATGAGTTTGAGAAGACCTGGATGTCCCTAGCTATTTATAGACCCTTCTAAGACTAATGTGAAATGACTAAAAAGACCTCAAACTAAGTTAAAACAATATACAACACTTAGGGGCAAAATAGGAAGTTCGCACAAAAATCTAGCTTCTTCAGAGTAGTGGGCGGAGCGCCTCAAAAGTGGGCTGAGCGCCTAAAATTGGAGCATTTTTGGGCAGTGGCATTTTGAGGCGGAGCGCCCACTTGTTCACAGCTTTGGGCGGACTGCCTAGGTGCTTGGGCGGACTGCCTAGGTGCCTGGGTGGTACACCCCTCTCCTTAGGCTGTGTGCTTCACTTGGGCGGAGGGCCTAGGGTCTTGGGTGGTGCGCCTGGTCCTGGGTCCTCTCGATACTTCTCCAAATTGCGCCTAAAGCCCTTGTCTTCCCGTCCTTTATAGCCATCAATCTTGGCACTCATTGATTTGAGTCTTGGCTCGATTTGCCCCGCATCATCCTCCCCTTCTTGAGAAGATTTTGTCCTCGAATTCGTCATGTTTCATGAAATCATCATCTCCTCGGATTGCCCAATGCTTTCCTCCCTTGTTCTTCATGAACATCACTTTGGTATAGGCTTTTTCCAAGTTCTCCTTTGCCTTAGCATAGAACCTAGGGCCTAGAAGAAACGAGAAGAACAACCAAAAACTCCTACTCCAAAAGTAGGTCAGTGCAAATAGTGTGGAAAACATACCCTTATGGTACAACCAAGCATCAATAGAAATAAAAAGGATTATGTCTCTAAGGAGTACAATAAGTATTTGGCTAAACAAGGACATGCATTCAACAAAGAAACAAGCAAATAGACCATTGGAACACGGAAAATGCAAGATCAAGTTATCAAATTCCCTATGATCCTTAAGCTCGCGGTCAACACACCAAACCTCTAATACAATGTTCTCACAATGTCATTGGTTTTGGCATGCTCAATTCTCAAAGTGTGGTTAACATGTGGGATGGGATAGGCAAAGTAGTTCAATTCACAATTAGCATTAATTACCCCACTCCCCTCCTTAAAAGCTATCATACTCACACTAAGAGATACCTACTCACCTCTAATTTCATCCTCAAGACAACTCCCTTCACAAGGTAAACTCTCAAGGAAGGCATTAATGATGGCCTCTTCATCATCATAACCCAAACCAACAAGTGTAGGGTCATTACCTCACTCGAAGCTTCAAACAAAGAGTTGTCTATGGGATCAAATCCCTCACACCATGGAGGTTCCAACTCATTCCCAACTCTAGCTCGATACAAATCACCACGACAAATAAGGATGCCCTCAAACAAAGGATTAGTAAAAGTACGCATCCCATGCTCAAGGTCAAGCAAAGGTGAAGTATCATAACTAGGTTTATCACCCGCACTTGAGGAGTCATAGAATATAATCTGATCCATCTCATCCACTAGGGAATCCTCAAGGTCACTATCATCCTTACTATAACACATTGTTCCACCAAAGGCAAGTATATCAATAAGGGTATGATCAAATAACTCATCTTCCTCTTTATCAAAAATTTGTGGAGTGTCATAACAAGGTTCACAAGTATAGTCAACTATCAATTCTTCACTAAAGAGAGGTTCTTTGAATATCGGGCTCACATCATGATGTGGCATTTCATTCCTCTCAACTAGTGACGCACAAGCACACATAGGTTGACTACGAGACTCTATACTAGTGGCAAGTTCAATAGATGCATTACAAGCACCAACTAGCATTGAGTCCTCATAAGACAAGGGACTATTATGTTCATGAAAAGGTGAAGAAACACTTACAATAGAGTTGCTTCCTTGAGCACTCATAGCACTTGAAGTATCTTGTTCAACCTCCTTTTCATGAAGCTCACAATGAATATCTCCGTCATCTTGTCTTCCTTCTAAGGCACATGGTTGAGGCTCCATTAGATCGCCTCCAAGAGTACCTACACAAAAGCTATAGCAAGAAGAAGAAGAAGATAACATATGGTTAGAACAAAGGGTGTCCTCACTCTCAATTCATTTTTCCTCTCCTCTTCTTTCTTTCAATTCGCTCTCATGTGCAAGTGTATGGGGATGAGGTCTAAGAATGTCATCACCTCGCTCACCTCCCCCAACTCCCTCATTTGCCATTGGTTGGCTCATAGGAGTAGTATAATTACCCCTAGAGTGAGTACCTACATCATTTTGGGGAATGCCCAAGTTATAGGGAATGCCCACTTATTGGGGAATGCCCAACATTTCATCATTAGTGCCTTCTCCGGCATCTTTTTGGACACTTGGGGTCCATTCTTCTTCAAGGCTCTCAAGCCTCAAGCTTATAGATCTCACCTCAGCCAAGAGGTAGGCCAAAGTGCTTACCGGAACCTTAGTGGTATCATCAATGCCTCCGACCATGTACCTACAAAAACCAAAACCTAAAGAAAAGGGTTAGAGTAAAAACCTCACTCGCTCCCTCACTTTTTGAGTGTCACTTGGGTACACTCAATTTAGTAGGTTGGATCACTCAAGCTTGATTTCAAAGGCTTCCTCGTAGTTGAACAACCACCTCCATAACCAATCAAGTTTACACGAACCAAATACTCTTCGGGGTGAGTGGAATTGATGTGACTTTATGGTCGAACGACTATATGAGTGAGCACTTGAGCCAAAAATGTTCTACGAGTCTTCTTTGAATTTTCAATTACAGCCACACATGAGGATCCTAAAAGCTCAATGAACTAGTACTAAATAAGTAGGAGAAATACTTGAGAAATACTAGCCGAAAGCAATACAAACAAAGAAACACCGAAAACTTAGGAAACCAACTACCCGAAGCCCCAAACAGGGGGAGGCGGTCTGCCCCTGTGGCTAGGCGGTCCGCATGGCCAAAGTACTGAGGCTACTGAATTTTTTTGGGCGGTCCGCCCCTGTGACTAGGCGGTCCACCTGGACCTGGTTCTGCAGCTTCACAAAAACGCGTTTTGGGTCGATTTGCACCCAAATTTTCCAACGATTTCAACCGGTTATTCAAATTCAAAGGTACCCAAAGGTGTATTCAACTATTCTAAACAATCCCCAGTGGTTTTATGCCCCAAACAAACAATCAACAAGGTTCGATTCAATTTTGTAGCAAAATTTCAAGGTTTTCAAAAATAAGGGTTTTGATTTTTCAACTTTTGAATCACAACACCAAACTTTGTTTTTATGGTACCAAAAGAACGGGTTAACGACATAGAACAATCCCCAATAAGTTTTAACACTTGGGGAATCACATCCAAACCAATCTACCAAATTTTTTTCAAGTTTTCATTTTTTTGTATTTCTTCTTTTTCTTCAAGAACAACAACAATAACAATGATACTAACACGATGAACAAGGAACGGGGGTTTGTAAGAACATAACCCGAACCTTGCTCTGATACCAACTGATAAGGGGCAAAATAACGGAAGCAAATACGATACGAAATATGCGGAAGCAAAAATAATTTAGAGCGATATCTAACAAGATATCGAGATAAAAGCAAAACAAGGCTTGAAACGATTATCTAAGTAGCACCGAGAAACTTGTCTCGATACACCCCGGGTGAATGTCAAGGATCACCTATACTACGGAACTATCCTCAAGAGATACTCGGCTCTTGTAAATAGAATGATCAAAGAGGTTCGATATTCAAGTTGGATTCGACCAAGTGAAATCATGTCCGCTCACGGGTTCTTCATTGAGATTCACTCAAAGTATTCATCATTCTAATATTCAAAGTTGTGTCATGAAATGAAATGGCTAAGGCTCTATTTATAGATCCTTTTAAGACTAATGTGAAATGACTAAGCCCTCAAACTAAGTTAAAACAATATACGATACATAGGGGCAAAATAGAAAGTTCACACAAAAATCTAGCTTCTTCAGCGTAGCGGGCGGAGCGCCTCAAAAGTGGGCGGAGCGCCTAAAATTGGAGCATTTCTGGGCAGTGGCATTTCTGTTCACATCTTTGGGCGGACCGCCTAGGTGCCTGGGTGGTGCGCCCCTCTCTTTAGGTTGTGTGCTTCACTTGGGCAGAGGGCCTAGGGTCTTGGGCGGTGCGCCTGGTCCTGGGTCCTCTCGATACTTCTCCAAATCGTGTCTAAAGCCCTTGGCTTCCCGTCCTTTGCATCCTTCAAGCTTGGCACTCGTTGATTGGAGTCTTGGCTCGATTTGCCCCGCATCACAAATACAAAGAAGTTGCATCACTTGAACTAGATCTTGTAGAATACCTTCATGTTTGTATCTAATTTGCTACGTTTTGAAATGGTTCATCTGTTTTCTTTAATAAAATCTAACCTTTATTGATTAAAAAAAACCCTGCATTTTAGTGAATGTTAACATGTCCCAAGCCGATATGTTTAACCTATGTTTGGGTTACTGTAGGATAAACTTGATCGTAATTATATGATATTCATCGCAAGTTTATCTTGAGATGGATATTCAGGAGAATGATCATTTATTTCATGAAACATACCAAGTTAGTAACAACTTACCCATAATTTTAGTATATTTTATTGATTTCACTCCTACTCTCAAGAATTTAATGTTTTAGTTTGTTACTACTTATTTTGAGCAAAATGGTAATGCTGGGTTGCTTTATCCAAATTGGTAATACTGAGTTTCTTTAACCTGTATGACACCTAGCTTGGTCACTAGGAAATCAGAAAAAGGTTTTGAGAGTAGCTTTAACTTCACATTAGTCATTTTGCTTTCCAAAATATATACCTAGCAGCGATATATTTGTTTGGATATTAATCTGTCCTATCCCCTTTAGTTTGGGGTTGGTTATTTTTATTTTATTTTTATTTGTTTGTCCTAATGAGTTTTGTGTTTCTCTTGAAGTTGTTGGGTTGTTGGGGGTCTTTAACTTAAATTGCATAGTTAGCGTAGCATTTGGCAGGAAAAGTCAAGAAAATCATTGTTGAAATACCTGTTCATTCTTGCTAGAAATTTTTTGGAACTTTAGATGAATATGTGATCCATCTTATTCAGGTAAAATTCTATTTTACTAGAGTCCCAGATAACATAATCTGCTGAAGCTTATTGTACTTGTCTTATGTAGTTCTATTATTTGGACTAATTTTGTCAAGACTTGTGTAATTGATCTGTTGGAAGCTTTTCTTTGCTTAGTTATTAGTGGGTGATTTTGGCATATTGTGTGAGAAATGTTATTCCTTTACATTTACTTCTATAGAATCAGTCATTGGATTCCTAGAATAAGATTCTTTGAAGAAAAATTTTTATTTTCTCAAGGCAATTATGTCTAATTATTATTTTATGTTTCTAGTGTATATAATCACACTTGATTAATTTGTACCATTTTTTAGGCAAGTATTTAAATTATTGTTGGTGGTAAAAGAACAGTTAAAACTAATTTTAGAGTAAAATTACAGTAAGTTATTTTACCAAGTGTGGGTGGTCGCTGTAGCTTTTTCTAAAGAGAATTCTTGGATACTTTTTACAGGTTTCAAAGAAATGGAGTTCACGAGAAGCAAGTTATATGGAATATACAAGTTCACTTATCATCTTTGTAGGAATCATGGGCAAACTTCACATTCTAGTTTAGAGTAGTAGCTAGCTATCTGCAAAGGATTATGTAAATAATATTGACTTGCATCACGGCTGTACATTTCCAGTAATGTAATATTAAATAATTTTCTATAATTAATTGCACACTCTATATAAATGAAAGCAATGTTTATCTTTATAGTATTATGTTGTGAGCAGGTTCTCTAAATGCAAATTATATATGTATGACATATAAATATAATTAATAATTATACCTTTTTGATTAAGTATATCTTTTTTGGTATATTGTATACTCTTTTGGTATACCCTTTTGTGTTTGGATCAAAGTGTGTGATGCTATCGAGAAAATAAATATTTTACTTTTTATTGTTTTAAACAAAGTATACCTTTTTGGGATACTGTATACTCTTTTGGTATAGACTTTTGTGTTTGGATCAAAGTGTGTGATGCTATCGAGCAATTATATATTTTAGTTTTTATTTTTTTGAATAAAGTATATCTTCTTGGTATATTGTCTACTCTTTTGGTATACCCTTTTGTGTTTGGATCAAAGTGTGCGATGCTACCGAGCAATAAATATTTAATTTTTTGTAGTTCTAAATAAAGTATACCTTTTTGGTATATTATATACTCTTTTGGCATACCTTGTTATGTTCGGAACAAAGTGCGAGATGTTTCAGAACATATAGATATCTCAATTTATATTGTTTTTAATGAAGTATACCTTATTGGTAAATTGTATACTCTTTTGGTATATCTTTTTTTGTTTAAATTAATGTGTGCGATTCTATCGAGCAAATAAATAATTTAATTTTTGTTGTTTTGAACAAAATACCTTTTTGGTATACTGTATACTCTGTTGATATACCTTGTTATATTCGGATCAAACTGCGAGATGTTACATAACACATATATATTTTAATTTTTATTATTTTTAAAGAAGTATACTTTTTTGGTATAGCGTATACTCTTTTGGTATATTCTTTTGTGTTTTGATCAAAGTGTGTGATGCTATCGAGCAAATAAATATTTGAAATTTTTATTTTGAATAAATTATACCTTTTTGTAATTGTATACTCTATTGGTATACCTTGTTATGTTCGGATCGAAGTAGGAGATGTTACAGAATACATAGATATTTCAATTTTTATTGTTTTTAACGAAGTATACCTTTTGTGTACTCTTTTGATATACTCTTTTGTGTTTGAAACTTTTTGTGTTTAAATTACAGTGTGCGATTCTATCGACCAAATAAATAATTTAATTTTTGTTGCTTTGAATAAAATACCTTTTTGGTATATTGTATACTATTTTGATATAGCTTGTTATATTCGGATCGAACTGCGGGATGTTATTTTTATTATTTTTAAAGAAGTATACCTTTTTGGTATATCGTATACTCTTTTGGTATATCCTTTTATGTTTTGATCAAAGTGTGTAATGCTATCGAGCAAATAAATATTTAAATTTTTTGTTTTGAACAAATTATACATTTTTGGTATACTGTATACTCTTTTGGTATACCTTGTTATGTTCGGATTGCAGTGTGAGATATTACAGACTACATAGATATTTCAATTTTTATTGTTTTTAACGAAGTATACCTTTTGTACACTCTTTTGATATACCCTTTTGTGTTTGAATCAAAGTGTGCAATGCTATTGAGCAAATAAATATTTCAGCTTTTGTTGTTTTGAAAAAACTATACCTTCTTGGTCTACTGTATACTCTTTTGGTATACCTTGTTATGTTCGTATCGAAGTGCGAGATGTTATCGAACACATAAATATATTAATTTTTATTGTTTATGATGAAGTATACCTTTTTTGTATATTGTATACTCTTTTGGTATACTCTTTTGTATTTGGATCAAAGTGTGCGATTTTATCGAACAAATAAATATCAAAGTGTGCGATTTTATCGAACAAATAAATATTTCAATTTTATTGTTTTGAACAAAATATACCTTTTTGGTATACTGTATACTTACATAACACATTGATATTATTTTTTCTTAACAAAATATAATTTTTTTTATATATTGTACTCTTTTGGCATACTCTTTTGTGTTTGAATTAAAGTGTGCAATGCTATCGAGTAAATTGATATTTTAGTTTAAAAAGTATACCTTCTTGGTATACTATATACTCTTTTGGTATACCTCGTTACTTTTGGATCAAAGTGCGAGATGTTACCGTACAAATAAATACTTCAATTTTTATTATTTTGAACAAAGTATACCTTTTTGGTAAACTATATACTCTTTTGGTATATCTTTTTATGTTCCGATCGAAGTGCGAGATGTTACAGAACACATTGATATATTTTTTTTATTTTTAACAAAGTATAACATTTTTTTAAATATATTTTACTCTTTTGGTATACTCTTTTGTGTTTGAATTAAAGTGTGCAATGCTATCGAGGAAATTAATATTTCAGCTTAAAAAGTATACCTTCTTGGTATCCTATATACTATTTTGGTATACGTCGTTACTTTTGGATCAAAGTACGAGATGTTACCGTACAAATAAATACTTCAATTTTTATTATTTTTGACGAAGTATACCTTTTTTGGTATATTGTATACTATTTTAGTATACCCTTTTGTGTTTGGATCAAAGTATGCGATGCTAATGAGTAAATAAATATTTCAGTTTTATTGTTTTGAACAAAGTATATTTTTTTGGTATACTGTATACTCTTTTGGTATACCTTTTTATGTTCGGATCGAAGTGCGAGATATTACTGAACACATAGATATTTTAATTTGTGTCGTTTTGATGAAATATACCTTTTTGGTATATTGTATACTCTTTTGGTATACCATTTTGTATTTGGATTAAAATTTTCGATGCTATCGAACAAATACATATTTGACTTTTTGTTGTTTTGAATAAAGTATTCCTTTTTGTTATACTGTATACTCTTTTGATATACCTTGTTATGTTCGGATCGAAGAACGAGATATTACAGATGTTGAACCCCCAAAAAAATAATCCCGAAAGGCTAAATTTAGGAATATCAACTGAATGGACTAACTCTTTTCGAGTTTTTGGAGTCGCCACCCAATTTAAGGAAACTAGGGGACCAAATAAGCAAATGCGTGCAAAACTCCATTTTAAGGAAAATGCTCTTTTCAGAGATTCTAAGTAAGAGGTTTTATTAGTTTTGAAAGAAGGTTTTCTAGACACTTTCAAAACTCCGTAAGTTACGGTTAATCCGACAGGTTTCCAAAATATTTACAAGTGTTCTTTTTTCTTTAATAATAATAATAATAATAATAATAATAATAATAATAATAATAATAATAATAATAATAGTAATAATAATTCTAATGATAATAATAATAATGAAAAATTATCTAAAATAATGAATTGAAATAAACTCATTTGCAAGAATAATGTAACTTGCACGCATTTGCTCAAATGGACCCAATTTGCGTAAAAATAAAAGACAACTCCAAAATTAAAGGTAATGAACATAAATTGGATCAAATAACTCAAATATTATTCATAAATGAATTAATGATAAATTATTCTACAAAGTTTACATAACTGTCCTAAAGAGGAAAGGGAAAGGAATAAGAAATTTAGAAGAGCCCGAAAAATGACTAACTCACGGGAGCCTTGAATTTCTACGATTTTCTAAATGTCTTGAAAACTTGAACCCGAGCTTGACCCCAATGCAACTCTAATGCCGATGAGCCATTCCCAATTTGTGAGTTTAGCCAGCTCGTTTCCTGAGTTCCATGCCAAAATAAGAAAGATAAGAAATAAGAAAAACCTATTTGAGAGAAAGGAAAACAGAGAAATGCATTCAAGCAAAAAGAACGTCATTTATGATACTAAAGTATAAAGGCTGTCCTAGTCCATTCCAAATGACTAGCAATCTAATTCAATTTGTCAATACTAACAATGCAGCTGCTGACTATCATTGGGATAACAACACGACAAGGGTGAAAATTTCAGCCAAGACTTCAAGTTACTCTTAATAGAGAATGCAATTTAACAGTAACAGCAAAATTCCAACTAAACCAAGTACTATAATATCTTTAAAGAATATACTAGAGTTGGGATTCCATTCAATTCTGCCAGCACCTTAGTAAAAGAAAAAATAAAAAATTTTACTTAAATTACTAACAGACTTCAAACAGGCCAAGAAGAAGTAATAAATAATTTAGTAACAGATAAAACTATTTTCCTTTAAAATCAACTAAGCAATAAAGAGTTCATAAAAGTACCAATCTTCCTAACTAAAGAGAAGATGACATGACCCAAAATCCGGTTAGGCCGTGCGGGCACCCGACATCCTCCCCTAGATCCGTCGGGCGAACCCCTTACCAATAAAATTAGGAAAATAAATATAATAATTCATAAATAAGGACATGACAAAAAAAAAAAAAATACAGACATACTGATACCTCTAAGCTGTACAAAAGAAATTACCGCTGACTACCCAACATACTAGGTTTAGGACTATCCATACAAGACATCCAAGAGTACAAAAGAAGACAGATACCTCCTGAAGGGAGCAAAATACAACAGAAATAATAACCAATAAACTGGTGGCTATCCGGAATAAAAGCTGGCTCACCCTGACAGCTGAAGTCGTCTTCGCTCCTTCACAACGTGGCCAACTCAATCGTGGAGCGAACCTGCCGAAACGAAATAGATACACAAAAAACAAACAACAAACAAGGCTGAGTCAAAAGGACTCAATAAGTGGGGCAGACTAGCCACCTCCAAGAATAGGATAGCTAGTCAGGGAGAAGAAACAGATAAACCAAATTTCTCTTATTTAAATTATAAAAAGGCAGAGCCAGATAATAACCGAAAACACGTATGAACCCATAAATTCAACCAGGAATATGAGCCAGAAACATGTTAACAAATAAGCCATGCACATATAGGCGGAACAGTAGTCATGTACCGCAAGTCTACACAATGGTATGAATTGAGATGGAATAAAATGAAGTGAGTTAAAATGAAATGAAATGAAATACGATGTAAAGGGTCACATGTGCCCGCCATCCCATCTCGAAGCGGAATACTCCTGCATTCGAGGGGAATCCAATCTGATAACCAACTGGAGCGGAATACTCCTGCACTCTCTTGGGGCGGAATACTCATGCACCCGATATAATATAAAGCTGAGGCGGAATACTCTTGCACTCTCCTGGGGCGGAATCCTCCTACCCTCAATATGATACAATGGAGCGGAATACTCCTACTCCTAGGGCGGAATACTCCTACCCTCAATATGATGCAATGGAGTGGAATACTCCTGCTCCTGGGGCGGAATACTCCTACCCTCAATATGATGCAATGGAGCGGAATACTCCTGCTCCTGGGGCGGAATACTCATGCACCCAATATGATATGCAATGTAATGCATATGAATTACATATAATGCATCTGAATGCAATGTGATGCAATAATAACCCTTCACTGGCGCGGGACTCTCATCGACAGCCGGAAAGTAGATGCCAACTCACAGCCAGAGTACAATGCTCAGATCCTCAATGCAATACCAACAGCAGGACATGACATATAATATACAAGGTGAATCCAAAGCTAAGGCGCAAGGAGTATGCCTATCGGCAGCTACACACGTAAGGAACACGTGGTAGAAAATCCACGAGGCCAGGTGCCTCCAAAGAAATAGATATACACACTTACCTCTCCCAAAAGTTAGCTTTGCTAATCAACAACCGCTTTATCCTTTGGTTTCATTGACAAACGATCCCACTCTATTCAATAAGCAGAAAAATATATCAAATTAGGCTAAAGGCTTCATTCCTCACATCTTAGGGCAATCCGGTTAGGAACCTGATACCCTATTCGCATACGCAATACGCATGCCAGACCTATATACATGGTTTAAGGTTACATAACCAAATCCTAAATAAATTCTATTTATATATTGCCCATAACTCACTGAGTACGAATATATAATTAATTCTATTATCGGGGTCCAATTGACCCTTTAAACTATCAGTTGAAGTTATTAAAACGATGTCTAATATCTTAATTTTTACCGTCAAAATATATTCAAATACACGTAATAAACTAAAATAATGCATTAAGAACATTACCTGAATGTTTCGGGGTGAAAATTCTATCTTTTCTCCGTCTCTTTTCTCATTTTCTGGCATTTTTCTACCTCACTGCCTTTTCTCCTTTACTTGCTTCTAAATTGTTTGCGTTTCTGTTTTGACATCTTTAGCATATATATGCTAAGCTCCCCACCGCCTCCATTCTTTGTTTCTTTCCTTTTTGTCTTTTTCCTTTTTCATTTTTTTCTTTTCTTTTCTTTTCTTTTCGCGATGAAAATTAAAACGGAATCCTACGCTATTCGAATCAATTCCAACTTTTTGCATACCAGTTATACAAAATATATGTAACATACTCGCGAAGGCGGATCTCAAATTGCACTCCCAAAACTCAAGATGCGAATTTAAATAGAAAAAGTCAAATTATTTAACTTTCGGCATTTCAGCGGAAACTAGCCGAACAACATCGAAATTCACTTTCGAAAGTTTACAAAAATCACAAATAATCATACGAACCTAACGTCACTTTCAGATTTCGAATCGGAGGTCATTCGGCAAAACCGAGCTCGAAAATCTCTTTTTAATATTTATCGCCAATAAAAACTGAAACCTTCTTCCGATGCCTACCAAACGAGGTCTGATTTAGCTCAAATTTTACAGACAGGTCCTAATGGACATTACTAATATTTTAAAATTATCGGCACGCCAATCGGAGTCCTAACTTCCGAAACGACTGACGGAGGTCGTTTCATTCTTCTCCACTTAAACTCTCGTTCGTCCTCGAACGAGCTTAAGTCTAAAGAAAAATTCGCACAGATAACAAAAGAACTTGCACGACCTTCATACGCTACTCCACGGACCTTATCTCTTGATTACAGGATCAGAATTATATTACGCACATCGTACTTTTGGAATAAAATATATCTGGATAATATGATAATACCATTGCACAGTTTATTCTGACTAAGCCGATCATTCCTCGATCATGAGAAGAGAGTTCTACAGTTTCGAAGCAAAGATACACGGAACTTTGAATGGGTTAACTTGATTCAGCCGATAATCCCTCTTCGATATACCTTTCGACATAGAACAGGTCGATGGAACTAAGAATTAGCTCACACTTAATGCAATAGGGGAGTCTTTGAAGTACCTTGTCACTACACATTATAGAAAATTTGATGCAAGCTATATTGTTTTTACGAACGTACTATGCAACATCTCAGTTGATGTTAGTGTTGTTCTGCAAGCTCCTTGTGGGAATATAATTACTCATATCCTAATGCATGTCAAAGGTTCATCTGAACAGGGTCTATCATATAAGGATAAGGATCATGCAAATACTACTGGATAGTATAATATAGACCATGAATGATCTTCAGACTAAACATCTACTTCAGGGTATTGTCTTTAAATTGAAAATATTATGACTTGAAAAAGTGAAAAATAAAAGAGACATGTAATTGGACCATGAGTTGAGGCAAAATACCAGCAACAAAGTTGATTATATGTGCACTTATAACGCTAAAGTAACTTCTCAAAGAGTTGAGGTGTGAAGGAGATATGCCAATGATGGATGGACGACAAGCTGCACTAGACCTTTAACTCTAAATTTTCATTAAGTAAAACAATGTCAGTATGAAGATCCAGTTCTAGTTGAATACAGACAGATAGCCAGAAGAAAACTAGAGTAGCCATACCGGGTTACTACTGACGGTGTTCTCATGTATAAAGATAGACTTTGTGGTCCTGATGTTGCAGATTTGCGTGGACAGATTATGATAGAGGCACATTATTCAAATATACTGTTCATCCAGGTTCGACTAAGATGTACTATGATCTTAAGCAGATTTATTGGTGGGATAGAATGAAGTGTGACATAGCAGAATTTGTGGCTCAGAGTTCTAATTGCCAGCAGGTTAAAGTCGTGTCATCTTTCCAGACTTTATGCTTTCAGCAGATAGGTACATATATATGATCAGGTTGCCAGCTTATCTCTATCATTAATAGATTATTAGTGAGTCTAGCAATGATCGAAACTCATTGTAGGTTTCTGTCGTGGCCTTAGGTTGGGTCGTGACAAAAGTGGTATCAATGCCTTAGAGATTTAGAATTACCATTCAGTATCTGGAGGAAGAATCCTCCACTTAAAGCACAAACTCATGCAACTATTTGAATAGGAATAACCATCCTCGCACAGTCTGCTGGACTAAAGAAGATTTAGCTAAAAGCTGAACGTAGGCAGACCTTAGCTACCAACTACCCTTTCGAGTTGCTAAACAGCTGCAACTCTTGAGTTCACAACTCCATACCTTTGCCGTAAACACCACCTCCTGATGGATGGTACTTCTATTACCCTTAGAAGCCTTGAAAAACAATAATATGCTTATTCGGCTACAATAACACGTTCTCTGGCTCAATACAGGGAACATCACAAGTGGCTACCATCCACCCAAGCTCACTAGTATCAGAAGAAGAAGAGATGGAAATAAACTGAGGATAGAAACAATTAGATCTTTAGGAAGCTCATCTTCTTATTTGCTTGGTTACCAAAGCTAGACTACTTCCGAGTCAGGCTAACCAAAGAATCGCAATTGAAGAAATAGATATTAAATGAGCTCTATGGAGCAACATCCATATCAATCTAACCTTCCAATAAGAATGAAACTGACAATTTACGAGAAAACCCTTTTATAATCCAGATAAGCTCATGAGATAATATGACTTTAGTAGCGTTTTGAACCAAGAAGAGATACATAGATCGAGTATTACTTACAAACCACTTTACACTGGAAGAAACAATGACACTCTCTTATGGTGATGAACTAGAATCCCATCATCCAACCAACACGGAATTCCGAAAAAAAAGAGGTAAACTAATTTGATATAATAATAGAAGGTGGCACGACAAGATGCCGGGCAGACAATAGCGACACTCACCGTCAAATTTCTCATATTTAGACCAGATAAATTAGTAGGGTCTCACCAATGCCAGGAATAATCATACCAGAAGCTCGCCCCTCTGCCGCAACCGATTCTTAATAGAAACAATATCCAAGGAAACAATGGAACATGATATGACAGACTATCTCCAAATCGATCGGAAGAATCAAATCTTACTCACATATAAGGGAAGAAGAAATACATGGGTCTACTACATCGGATGCCTCAGCATCCTGCCAGACTGGCAGTTCATAAAACTGCCTCTGCGGCTGAACTAAGCCGCTATAGTGATAATTACCTTCTGAAGAATAACTGCCACCACGCTCTCAACCTTTACTGGATCGTGGTATTTCTCTGGCTGATTGAGATCTAAATAAAATCCCCTGCAACTATGCAAGTGCCTGACGAGAGAAAGGATGACTGCCTACTCGCCGGAGTAAGAGAAAACTCCTTAAAGGATATCCAGACTCACGACAATGATACCACCTTTTTTCTGAAAAATAGAAGCTGGAAAGATTGTTAATAGCTGTAAAGAGAAGACTGAATCTGATCTTGACGAGCTACTGACGCACTCTAAGAACCAAGTGACACAAGCTGAGATAACCTAGAAGGTGACCTCAAAAAATAATCAGAACCTTTACCTCCAAATGAGGTACCATGGTTGCCCACTAGGGCCACGGGATCTCTTGCTCTCCCACTCTAACTCTTCCCGCTCTAACTTATGGTATGCCTCGTACCTCTGAGAAATATTATCAACAACATCAACTGAAATCTCGACCTCAATCTCTCGAGCCATCTGGGATCTCAAGGAAGGAGAAAGGTCATCAGTAAATCTTTGAATCTCTCGAAAGGCTCATAGACTAGTTCTAATGCGTATTCAGTCATTCTATAGAATTCAATCTCATATTCTGAAACACCACCAGGCTAACCAACAGGTTACCCTGTCAAATCCACTCAAACTGGCAACATCTTTCATCTCGCTCGCTACTCGAAAGGAATTTTTTTCCCACGAACCTAGAAGAAAAATCGAACCAAGTCAGCTAATAAGAGTGCGGTCCACCAATCCAGGGCTGGACCTTGAAACTGAAAAGTAGAATAATCAACACCATACCGCTCGATATAATCAAGAGCCTGAAGGATACAAATACCCTGACATTAATTTTTTTAATAAAATCACGGGGTTTATCTGATGCATAAGAATATCGGAAGGTTCAACCGCGTAAAATAATGCAACCTCTTCGGACACTCGGACCGAGCCATTACTCAGGCTAACTAACCAGCCAGAATAACTAGAAGCACAATACATCTGTCTCCGGAACATAATTCACTGCAGCAATATTAAGAACCGGAAAAGGAGCTCCCTGAGATCGAACATCTGCACATGTGGCAACCTGATAGGCTGTCCAGCGAATAATAGGTTCTTACGGTATCTGCATCGCCAAGATTCTCGTAAAAGCATCGCAGAGAGCCAAGGGAACCACAAGGTCCTGCTCCCTTTCCCATCGCGAGCTCGTACAGCTGGGACCTCCGTAACTAGATCGTCAGCACGATCAAAACTCTCGGGGCTTCGTCAGTACTAGCCCCAGGCTAGACTGCTTCGTCTTGAACTCATACCGTCTGCTGATTTGCCGTACAAGGGTTCACAATTACCACGAACGAATTAACGAAAATACTTTTGCATCCTAGACCGACGCACGATCAGAAAAGAAGGAAGTGAAACTTCCTAAATGCCATCATAGCCTCTCGCAGATAAGTACGGATGTCTACGTACCCATTTGTGAGACTCTACTAGACACTGTCTTAGTCTGGATAGACTCTGAATTAGACTCTGATACCAACTGACACGACCCAGAATCCGATTAGGCCGTGCGGGCACCCGACATCCTCCCCTAGACCCGTCGGGCGAACCCTTACCAATAAAATTAGAAAAATAAATATAATAATTCATAAATAAGGACAAGAAAAAAAAAATAAAGACTCTACCAGGGTACCAAAGGGAGAACTCTTTTTTCGCTCATTCAGATGAATAAATTCCGTGAAGACGAACAAGACTAGAGCTACTAATCCCTCTTACATAGAGCACATGTACAGAACATAATAGATCAAGCTTACAAGCCTAAGACCTCA
Organism: Petunia x hybrida; assembly: GCA_037355625.1. Taxonomy (NCBI): domain Eukaryota; kingdom Viridiplantae; phylum Streptophyta; class Magnoliopsida; order Solanales; family Solanaceae; genus Petunia; species Petunia x hybrida. The sequence goes on along the minus strand of JBBBVM010000032.1, from coordinate 2,753,442 downwards.
CCATGAGATCTTTCACTAACAGCTGCACACACACATCACAGCTTAATAGGCCACTACCTATTCACACAAACAGACAAATACCAGAAACTACTTCACTACCTCTAGGCCTCAGGAAACTAACCTGAACTCTGAACCCCAGGAAACAAACCCCTGAACTTCTATGAACCACCTGAACTTCTAACATCTCTTGCAGCTACCTACAGCTTACCAAACAAACCCTCAAACACCTGCATATTAACCAGAACCCCTAAACAACCCTCTCCCATCACTTGCAACAATCCAGAAATCAAGACAACCTTCATACACCCTTTCAAACTCCTACATTGCCTCCAAACACCATAGACAACTTCAGGACACTCTTTAACCCCTTAAACTCTTTCTTTGAGCTCACCAACCATCATCCTGATGCTGCAGCCATAACAAACTGAAGATACATAAAATCTCTGCTATAAACGCTCAAAATCCAAGCCCTTTTTAATTCTGAAGACACCCCTGGAACCTAATTAACACCTGCTTATCACCCTCTCAGCACAAAAACAGGAACTACTACACTAAACCAAAACCCACAGCCCCTTCTCTACTTCTGCTTGCCTATGGACTGCACAAGTAAAAGAATCCAAGGGCCCTTCTACTCACACCAAAAACCCCTCAAACAGACAGATATCCAGAGATAAGTAAGGGCAAAAACATCATACTAGACAAAGATTTCATTTTTTAGCTTAAATTGGTTTCTGCATCTTTTAAAAAAGATTCAATCACAGAATATGTACTTAACTTCCACCATCTTCTTAACCAACATATGAAAGTCCTAAATTACCTAATACTTGACATTATGAGCTAAAAGAAATTGGAATTTTAACTACGTTATCTCATAACAACTCATATACGAGTAAAAGATTCGAACTTTATGCTCATTTCTAGACAAAAGATCAAAACATACACCAACTGAGCAAAGCCATGAAACAAAGCTAAAGACATATACTTAGCTAAGGACAAGTTCAAACACCAATATATCAAATACTGTAATATTCGCATACATAACTTCAAACTTCAAATAACTGTACTATACTAATCCATATTGCTAAAACTGATATAGAAACAAAGAAAAAAGGAAAAGTTAAGATTTTTACCTGCTGCAGGGCAGTGAACGAGGGGCTATGAACTGAAGAATGCGACTCGAAACAAGTGCGACGAGTTGAACAAAGTCACGACTCGACTAATGAAGAAGCGATAACACGACTTGAAATCAATAGGAACAGAAAAATACTACTCCAGAAATCAAAACGAGAAGTTAAACTATAACCACTTTTTTAGAAAGAAAATCAGAGGACTGAAATAGAAATTGTGTCATCATTTTTTTTACTGCTATTTTTCTCTATGTGAACTCCTTGAACCCCTATGATTTTCCCTCTATCTTCACGACTATCCCCCTCATTTTACTTTCAACTTCAGCTTTTATATCCCTCCATTAGGGTTCAAAAGGCGATCGAATTTGGAGAAAGAATTCCTTCAGAGACCTAGAGAAACAGACAAATTCTTGCAATGCACACACATATCAAATAAGAAATGCATCCTATGATATGAAGGATCGTTTTACGCACGAATGATTTTGAAAAGTGCTTTGTGCCACATGCATAATTTCATTTGCTAACAAAATGCGAAGCCTAAAAGATGGTATCGCATTTATTGAACTTTTGTTACATCGGCTGATATTGAAATAGTGTAAGAGAAAGAAACATTGCTAGAGGGTTAGATCATGGCCAGGTGAACATCTTTTATGCCGATCCTTCCCCAGAAGATTCCTCTTCTTCTTTCTCGGACGAGCTTGCCTCTAATGAATATCCTTGGAAGATGATATTGTCTGCATCAGTCAAGAGCCGGGATATATCGAACGTAAAGTTCTTTAACATTTCCCAAGTCTTTCTTCCTTTCTCTTCTATTCAGTTTTTTTCCACAGAGTTCATTCCTTTGCTAGCCCATACTCCAATAGACTCTATGCGCTTTGTCAGGAATTCTGCCTTACTACGCCATTTTCCTTTTTCTTTGTCCTTTGCTTCGATCAAACTTTGCTTCTTTTCTATTTTCCCTTGTGCCCTTGCCAGTTGTTTGTGTAATCTTTTGTACTCAGATTCTAACTCATCAGCATTCCTTTTCCTTTTTTGTTGTTGCACTTGATTGAATTGCCCTTGCTATGTCTTTCCTAAGCCTGTCTGGGTAATCTTCAGCATAGTCAGCGTCAAACCTGTCTTGTCCAATAGTCTTGATTCCCATTAGTTGTCTTTCTCTCCTAAGTTCCATTATCTTGTCTTTAAACGGGATCACTCCTCTGAGAACATTCGCTTTGAAACTTCTGATGTCTGCAATTTGGGGTACTGTCTGTTTTCCCCTGCTTGTCTAAGTGTCCTTAAAGGAGTGTATGGATAAACTCCTCTAAAGCCCACTAAGATGAGAAATGATTCTTTTTCGGGCCGTGTGATTACTGTTGTGCTGGGAAAGTAATCAAACATCCATTGAATATTTTCAGGTGTCAGTTGACAGAACATGTGGTGCCAACCTTTGGTAGTCGTTGGTTGGTCCCATTTCCCAAAAGCATTGTCCATGCGGGAGGTATGAATCAAGATGTAGTTTTATTTCGGTATGGAAAGGAAAGCTTGGTCTTTGTTATCCATCCTTTGCAAATGCTCCATCAGCCAGATTTGTAAAAGCAAATTGCAACCTTTAAAGAAACCAGCGCCCTTCTTGCTTCTTTCTAAAGCTCGGTACATCTCTGCAACAATCATCAGTACCAAAGTGTATTTCTTGTTAATGTCTTTGAGTAAACCATTAGCAATTGAGACCATGCAAACATCAACTCGTCTTTGTGCTGTGGAAAGACGACAGTCCCTAAAAACACGGTGACAAAAGCAAGTACCCTTCGCTCTTGCCAATCTACCTGGTCAATGTTGAAATAGCTTTCAGATTCTTGAAATGCTTCTCCATATCCAAATTTGATGTAGGGGGAGTTAGAGAAACTCCCGATTGCCGTATACTGTTTGTGCATAATTCGGGCTTAAACTCTACTATTCCGAAAAACTCCTCGGCTAAGTGTTCTTAGGCATCTAGACTTCTTTACTTTCAAATGGAAATTGAGTCAACTCGCCTATTTCCTCTAGTAGCGGTGTCAACTCTATACTCCCAACGTGGAAAACTACTAGGTCTACATCCCAACAATGTACTTCTGCTTCTATCATCCCTTCTACTGCAGGTGTTCCATTAGTGAAATCAGGTTCCTTGACACCACTTTAACTCGGTATTATTGATTATGCTTAGGTTTCCTCACCAATCTCTGAGCAACTGAGGGGTTTCAACAACCATGTCAAATGTTCTAGTGGCCATGATCTTTTGGAAAAGGCGAAGGATGATAGGAAAAAGATGACTAAGATTCGCTTTACTGTGAGCAAAATGATCAACGTGTGGCACAAGTTTTTGAAAACAATACGACAGAGGATATGAGGAGATGTGTCGTTGTGAGTTGAGAACCCTTTAGACATTTTAGAAGAAATTGCTAATGGACCTGTTACATGCCAAGGATGTCAAGTCTTTATATAATGCTTAAAGAATAAACGTGCGTTATGTGTCATCATGTCTATCACGTGCTTATTTGTGCTTCAAATTGGGCCTTTAATGCCTCTTTGGTTACCATTTAATGCCTTTGAATAGCATTGAATACAGAATAATTCTAATTGTTTAAGAAATAAACGGTCGTTTCTGATTCAGTTTGGGCTTTTGATGCCGCATCGGTTTCCTTCGTGCCTTTGAATGGCATTGAATGCAGAATAACTCTGATTGTTTAAGTAATCATTTCTGATTCAATTCGGGCTTTGACGCCTCTTGGGTAACCTTTGTGCCTTTGAATGGCATTGAATACAGAGTACCTATGATTGTTTAAGCAATCATTTCTGATTCAATTCGGGCTTTTAACGCCTCTTGGGTTACCTTCATACCTTTGAACGTCATTGAATACAGAATAATTCTGACTGTTTAAGCAATCATTTCTAATTCAATTTGGGCTTTTGACGCCTCTTGGGTAACCTTTGTGGCATTAAAATACAGAGTAATTTTGATTAAGCAATCATTTCTAATTCAATTCGGGCTTTTGACCGTGTAGGAATAAACAATCATTTCTGATTCACTTTGGGCTTTAAAGCCTCTTTGGTAACCTTTGTGCCTTTTAATGGTACTGAATGCAGAACAATGTTAATAAACGGTCCACATTTTGCACGTTCAATCTTTGAAGTAAATGCAAATAAATCATGTTCAACGCTCTTTGGGTTTAAAAACCCGTTCGAATTGTTTGAACAAGTTGGCCTATCGGACTTGAGAACAAGTCGACTAATGATATGTCATGATGCATGATTCCTAGCACCACTACTAAGGAATGGAGTTAGCTAGACCGGGTGTTATATCCTCCCAGGCGGACGGATCGGGAGCGGGAACGTCTCGGACCAAATAGATTCTAAAGGAATTTTTATGTGAGGGGAGATGTGGTTGTAACCACCGTTCTTTCAACACACGATTTTAGAAAGTTGACAGGAGTGGCGGAAGATATGCATGATATGCACAAGTTTAGGAATGTACAAGTCTTGAAACAAATGCACAAGTCAACCTCGGGAGTGGGAGTAAAACTAACACATGAAACAACATGTTAGAAATAATAATTTCATACGCAAAGCAGATCAATACACATAATATGCATGATAGACGTCATATGATGACGCTTTTGGACGAGGTTGGCTAATGGACTTTAACATACCAAGGATGTTAAGCCTTCTTAATTTGATTATGGTATTTAAAATTGAATGTGTATTTTGTATCATCCCAATTGTTCTTATAACCCAGAATTAATAGAAAATAATTTTATAAAATAATTAATTTCATAAATGTAGAAATAATATTTTTGTTTTAGATAAATAGGAATAATAATTGATCTTGCTACATTAAAGGTAGAAAAAATTAATTTAAAATCTATGATTTTGTTTTCATGAAAGTAGAAAAATTAATTTCGTTCATAACCCAAAAAATAATTTTATAAAAATATTGGTTTTGTTTGAATAAATAATTGATTTTGTTATGAGAACCCACTTTTATGTGAACAAATGGTCTACATTAGACACGTTCAACTTTAAATAAATGCACACATAACATACTTAAATGTCCCCTAGGGTCGAAAACTCGTTCGGTTCATTCAAATATGGTGAACTAACAGACTTAGACCTGAGCCGAAGTCAAAATAGTCCTAAATATGACATGATGTATGATTTCTAGACTAAGAATGGGGTAAGTCTAGACACGGTACGACCAAGGAGTGGGACCATTTGAAGTCGTTGGTTGTACCATGGACCAACTATATTCTAAAATATTCCTCCTAAAAGGTTTTCTGTGGTGAAGCAACCGTGGGATCCACGTAATCGTTCGTGTGTGTGCAAAGTGTCGTTTCCCAGGAGTGGAGGAAGTGTGAGTGACATGAACAAATAATAAAAGATAATCACACAATTCAAGAATAAAACACATAAATGAAAAATAAAAACTACACCTTAATCCTGCAAAAGACAAAGAAGAAAAAAGTTAGTATCGAAACAAATGGTAAGAAAATAAAACAAATAAAAGAATCCCAATTTAAAGTCCGTTATGGCTTGAACCTTGACTTCCCCAGCGGAGTCACCATTCTGTCATACCCGATTTTGGACTTAACTCGAGGCGAGTCGGGTTTCGAATTTGACTGGGAGAACTCGTTTGAGTTTAGATGCTGGAGTCGCCACCTAACATATTTTTTTTAACTATTAGGGCACCTATTTTGTTTATAGCCAATTTTACAATTAACTCTAAAACTTAGTCTACAAACCAGATATTCTAGGTAAGAGGTTCAAGTTAACTCAAGAGGAAGGGCTTAGGCACTTCTTTAGCTCCACCAAATGTGGTTACCGGCCGGACTTTATAATTGGGATTCTAAACAGTTAATTAAACCAACTAAGCAATAAAATATTTGAATATTAAACTATAACTTTAAAGATAATTAAGAGATATTAGCCTCTTCTAATTACCAAGCTTTATGTCTTGCAAAATAAACAAACAAGTTAATAAGAGTTGCAAACGAAATTAATAAAATGAAATCAAATAAAGTCAATAATTTTAAATATTTTCTCCTTTTCGAAAGTGTCGTCGTCGTCTCTTATTTTACCTCGCAAAAATGTAAAAGAAATAAGTTAATGAATAATAATAACAATAATTTAAAATAATAATAATGATAATAATAATAATAATAATAATAACAATAATAGTTTTAAAATAAAGGGGAAGGGGATTTTTAAAAGTATCGGCTCAGGTGTGTATGAATTGGGTGGAGGTTAGGGACGTCGATACGGCTGCGAACACGCCGGCCGGTAGTGTTGCCATGCCAAGTACCGGTCTTATCACTTGATGCCGGGCAAACTAGCTCGAGACCCTTCACAAGAAGCCAAGCCAAAGCTATCCATGATGCTCACCTTCACTTGGTATGGAGAGGCTTGAACGAGGAAGATGGAAGCTCCGGAACAACCTTAAAGATCATGCATTGGAGCACCATGGAAGGGGAACCATCTAGGACACTTGGAGAGGCTCAAGAGACACAAAAGGAGGCACCCCAAGAAGCTTCAGGAAGAGGCGGACCGCCTACCTGAAGAGGCGGACCGCCTACAAAATGCACACTCTCTGGATTTAGGAGGGGCGGACCGCCTACCTCACAGAGGCGGACCGCCTCCTTGACTGGTGGCCTCAGGATGCTTGGACAGGGCGGAGCGCCTACTAGGGGTGGGCGCCTACCCCTGTTGTGACCCCATCCGAATTTTGACTATTTTGTGTGTATAATTCCGACTTTGGCCCTAAGTGGCTTCTATTGTTTAAACCCACTTAGGGGTATTTTAGACACTTCATTACATGTTGTAGAAGGCTATAAAAGCCTTCATTAGGTCTTGAACTCATTTAACCAATCTTGAATGCAAAACACAAGAGAAATACTCTCTATTGAAACCTTTGATTCTTGGCTTGAATTTCAATTGGACGATTCCAAGTTGAACCTCAAACCTCCCCGACCATTCTATTTGCAAGGACCACGTGATTCTTGAGGATAGTTGCATAGTTCTAGGTGATTCTTTCCAATCGCTCGGGGTGTAACGGAACAAGTTCTCCGTTGCTACTCGACTTTAATGTAAGTCTCGTCTCACTTTTATCTTTACTCGCTTTCATAGGTTTTCCCTACATCAGTTGGTATCAGAGCAAGGCTAGGGTTGCGTTCTTACGAGCCCTCGTCCTACTCTTCGTGCTTGTCTTTTATGTTCCGTGTTTATTTTCGTGTTCTTGTTCTTGTTTCATTGAAAAAGAAGAAAAAAAGTCAAAAACTAGAAAACCCAAAAATTTGCTAGAAATCGTTGGTTGTTACGATTTTGTTGGTTTTGATTATCGGGGATTGTTTGTTTACGTGAACCCGACAATTGGGTACCAACAAAACGCGTTTTGGAGTTGAAAATCAAAGGTTGGAAAATTTGAACCCTAGGTGGGGTATTTTGCAAAATTTGCCAAAACTTGTTTGATGTTATGAATTTGTGGTTGTTTGGTATCGGGGATTATTCCTTATAGTTACCCCGTCATTTTGATACCACTATAACATCATTTGGAGTAGCGGAGTGAAAATCGAATTTTTGAAATCTTGGTGTTCTTGAAGTTTTTGAAGAATTTGCTCCAAATCTTTGAATCAAGTTGTTTGTTGGTTGTTTGTTGGATTAGGCCATTGGGGTTTGCTTGTTATAGTTCAAAACAACTTTGGGTACCATTACATATCAAAAACTCCTTGAAACATTGGAAAATCGGGTGCCAAAAACCAAGAAACGGACTTGAAACTGTGCAGGAGAAAAGGCCTAGGCGGACCGCCCCTCATCTTAGGCGGACCGCCCGAATTTCTGCCACTCTCTGGATCTTGGAGTAGGCGGACCGCCTACCTTACAGAGGCGGGGCGCCCACTCCCTGAAGGGTGTCCGGGTAGTTTGTTTCTTAGGCTTTCGTGGTTTGTTTGCTTCCATTACTTCCGGTTAGTACTTGGCGGGTAATTCTCCTACTCAACTAGTACTAATTCATTGAGCGCTTAGGATATTCGTGCGTGTTGGTGTTTGATAACTTCAAAGAAGACTCGTAGAATTTCTTTGGCTCAAGTGCTCACTTAAAAGCCGAACGCCCATAGAGTCCCATTAACTCCACTCTTCCCGAAGAGCAATTGGAACTTGTTGGATTGTTTGGTTGTTGAGGTAGTTGTTCAACTCCGAGGAAGACTTTTGAATTCGAGCTTGAGTGAACCTACCCCAAAACAAGAGTAAACCCGAGGGACAATCAAAGGAAAGGGAGCGAGTGAGGACTTTTACTCTAATCTCTTTACTTGTTTTTGATTGTTGTAGGTACAATGGCGGATGAGAAGGCCAAATCAACCATTGACGTTCCCGTTGACGTCTTGGCTAGTCTATTGGCCGAGGTGAAAACCTTGAACCTTAGAATGGAAGTCTTTGAAAAGGAAAGGACCCCGAGTGTCCAAAAGGATGCCAATGAAGGCACAAGTGATGATTCAATCATGAAGCCGGATCAATATGCGGAGTTAGTTCGTCGACAACGGTTGAGGGACGAGGCTCTTGCTAGAGAAAGATCGTTGGGCACTCCCCAACCCTTGGGCAATCCCCAAGGAGATGTCCCACTCTTAAGGCCCCGAAGAAATGTGATTCCTCTTGAGCAAGTTGATGAAGCTCAAGAAGGGGAGGGCCTCGGTTTAGATGATGATTTTGATGCTCATTATCCACCTAGGAGAGCGATGAACGGAGGCCGAGGGATGGATGGAGGTCGTGGGCGAGGTCGAGGACCTCCAAGGGCTTTCATGGGAAGGGACTTGAGAAGGGAGTATGATGAGGTTGAAGACTACTACGGGGGTCAACCGGGACCACATCGTGGGGGTCGTGACACTAACCTCAATAGTGTAAAGATCACTATCCCGCCTTTCAAGGGGACTAGTGATCCGGAGGCTTTCTTAGAATGGAAGGTTCAATTGGAGCGGGTCTTTGACACGAACGATATGTCCGAGGAGAAGAAGGCTACCTATGCCATTGCTTCCTTTGAATCTTATGCCTCTACATGGTGGGAATCCATGAAGCGATCAAGGAGACGACTTGGGTTGCGGATGAACATCACTTGGGAAGAGTTGAAAGAAATAATGAGCAACAAGTATGTGACTCCCAAGTATCGACAAGAGCAACTCAAACGGCTCTATGAATTGAAACAAGGCTCCAAATCCGTTGATGAGTATTTCAATGACTTTGAGAAGAACCGGATGGCTCTTGATATGGAAACGGAGGATGAGGAACAAGCTATCATCCGTTTCAAAAGTGGCTTGAGTAGGGAGATTGCTTCCCAATTGAGGCTACACACCTTCCACTCTCTACAAGATGTGTGTGATGCCGCGGTTGAGGCCGAGAAGTGGTTCAAAGAAGAGAAGGCTCCTCGCTATGGGAGTACCACCACTACCACTCGAACAACTCGCCCCAAAGAATGGAAGACCCCATACACAAGTGGTGCAAGTGGGAGTCGAGATGTGAAGAAGCCTTTTGAGAAGGCTACCCCAAAAAGCGACCACATAGAGGTTGGAGGTAATTCTAAAACTACTTTAAATACTCCTTCTTCTTCTTCTTTCCAATGCCATAAATGTAAGGGTTACGGCCACTTTGCCAAAGAGTGCCCTACCCGAAAAACAATGATTGTGATGGATGATGGGTTGGTCTATGAGGGGGAAAGTGAGTCCGAGGGAGAAGTTGAGGAGGAGAGTGAGGAAGTTGAGGGTGAGGGTGAAGAGAGAGTGACGGAGGGGGATGATCCTAATATGTTCCTTGTGGTTCGCCGCATTTTGGGAACCATGGTGAGTGAAGAGAGGGAAGATGAACAAAGGGAAAACTTGTTCCATGCTCGGTGTAGAGTGAAGGGGCAAGTGTGTTCCATGATCATAGACTCGGGTAGTTGTGCGAATGTGGTGAGCCAATCCTTGGTCTCACAATTGAAATTGACTACCCAAAAGCACCCTAATCCCTACCGTTTGCAATGGTTGAGTGAGTGTGGGGAATTGAGGGTCTTGAAGCAAGTCTTGATTAGGTTCAAGATTGGGAACTATCAAGATGAACACATGTTTGATGTGGTGCCAATGCAAGCATGCCACCTTTTATTTGGTAGGCCGTGGCAATACGACAAACAAGTGGTTCATGATGGCCGGGCCAACACTTACACGGTTAGACATGAGGGGAAGAAGTTTGTGCTCACACCCTTGTCCCCAAAGCAAGTAAGTGAAGACTATCGGCGCATGAAAGAGTTGAGGGAAGCGGCTAAGGCCAAGTCCCCGGTTGTGGCCAAACCTTTGGCCGAGACTCCACCTTCTTCCACCGGTCGCATGTGTGCCATGATGCAACCGGGTGAGGTTTTTAAAGGTAATGATGGCACCAAAATGCTCATATGCCTAGTGCACAAAGGTATGGTTTTAAATTCCGAAAGTGATTATTTATCTAACCCTAACCCTTTGCCTAGTGCCATTGAAAATGTTTTGAAGGTCTATGAGGACATGTTCCCGGATGAGATGCCGGATGGATTGCCTCCTTTGAGGGGTATTGAACATCAAATTGACTTTGTCCCGGGCTCTCAAATTCCCAACAAGCCGGCATATAGGAGCAATCCCGAGGACACAAGGGAGCTACAAAAGCAAATTGATGAGTTGCTCACCAAAGGCTTGGTGAGGGAGAGCTTGAGCCCTTGTGCCGTGCCCGTGATCCTTGTTCCGAAGAAGGATGGCACTTGGAGGATGTGTGTGGATTGTCGAGCGGTCAACAAGATCACGGTAAAGTATCGACATCCCATACCTCGTTTGGATGATATGTTAGATGAGCTTAGTGGTTCTAGCATCTTTTCAAAAATAGATCTTAGGTCCGGTTACCATCAAATCCGAATGAAACCCGGAGATGAATGGAAAACCGCATTCAAGACCAAGTTTGGTCTATACGAATGGTTGGTGATGCCCTTTGGCCTCTCCAACGCGCCTAGTACTTTCATGAGATTGATGAACCATGTGCTAAAACCCTTCATCAACAAATTCGTGGTCGTCTACTTTGATGACATATTGATCTATAGCAAGTCTATAGACGACCACGTTGGCCACTTGAGTCAAGTACTTGAAGTGCTACGAGCCGAAAAGCTCTATGCCAACTTTAAGAAGTGTGCCTTTTGTGTTGAAAAGGTTGTCTTTTTGGGCTTTGTTGTTAGTGTCAATGGTGTAGAAGTTGATGAGTCCAAAGTTGAAGCCATTAGAGACTGGCCTACTCCCACCACCGTTTCTCATGTGCGGAGTTTTCATGGCCTTGCTAGTTTCTATCGGCGCTTTGTTAGAGACTTTAGCACCATTGCCGCACCACTCACCGAGTTGGTGAAAAAGGACAAGTCCTTTGTTTGGGGAGAGCCACAAGAGAAGGCTGTCCAAGAATTGAAAAGTAGGTTAAGTACCGCCCCGTTGTTGCAATTGCCCGACTTTGGGAAGGCTTTTGAGGTAGAGTGTGATGCCTCGGGGGTGGGTATTGGGGGTGTTCTCATGCAAGAAGGGAAACCCGTTGCCTACTTTAGTGAGAAGTTAAAGGGCGCAACCTTGAATTACTCTACGTATGACAAGGAGTTGTATGCCCTAGTGAGAGCTTTGGCCCATTGGCAACACTATCTATGGTCTCGGGAATTCGTGATCAAGAGTGACCATGAGTCACTCAAACATCTAAGAGGCCAAGAGAAGTTGAACAAAAGACATGCCAAATGGGTGGAGTTTATTGAGTCCTTCCCTTATGTAATTCATTACAAACGGGGTAAGGACAATGTTGTAGCCGATGCGCTTTCTAGGAAGTTCGCCCTTGCTACCACTCTTGCTTCTAGACTTATGGGTTTTGAGAGTATAAAATCTTTCTATGAACATGACCCAAAGTTCAAGAGCATTCATGATGCTCTAGTGAGTGGGGAAAGGGTGGAAAAATACCAATGGGTGGATGGCTACATTTTCAAGAATGGGAGAGTGTGTGTCCCCGAGTCCTCTTGGCGAGAATTGCTAGTGCGTGAAGCACATTGTGGAGGCTTGATGGGTCACTTTGGGAGGGATAAGACTTTGGCCATTCTTATGGAGCAATTCCATTGGCCTAAGAGGGGAATGCATGTTGAGCGGCTATGCAATGCTTGTTTAGATTGCAAGCACGCCAAGTTTAAGTCGAATCCCCATGGCTTGTATACTCCTTTGCCTATTCCTACTAGCCCGTGGATGGACATTTCGATGGATTTTGTTATGGGTTTGCCGCGGTCTAGAGGGGGCCATGATAGCATTTATGTTGTCGTGGATCGGTTTTCCAAAATGGCTCACTTCATTCCTTGTAAGAAGAGTAGTGATGCACACCATGTAGCCTCCTTGTTCATTGATAATGTGTTAAAATTGCATGGCGTGCCTCAAACCATTGTAAGTGATACGGACACTAAGTTCCTAAGCCATTTTTGGAGATGTTTGTGGGGTGCCCTTGGCACCAAATTGTTGTTCTCTACGTCCCACCACCCTCAAACGGATGGCCAAACCGAGGTGGTGAACCGAACCTTGGGGTCTCTTCTTAGAGCTATGACCCGAGGTAAGGCCGGGACATGGGTGGAGAAGTTACCACTCATGGAGTTTGCATATAACCGCACATTGCATAGAATGATTGGCATGACTCCATTTGAGTGCGTTTATGGTTTTAATCCTTTGATTCCACTTGATCTCACCCCTTTGCCAAGGGAAATGGTTGTTAATGTTGAAGGTACAAGCCGAGCTAAGGCCTTGATGGACCTCCATGCCAAAGCAAAGAAGAACTTGGAGGAAGCTTATGAAAAGTTAGCCACCAAGAAAAACAAGGGAAGGAAGAAAGTGGAATTCAAGAAAGGAGATTGGGTGTGGGTGCACTTCCGTAAAGAAAGATTCCCAAGCATTAGAAAAGGGAAGTTGGCACCCCGATGGTGCAATGCAATTCCCGAAGGGGTTGCTAACACAAACGCGGAAGAACAAACAATAAAGATAAAGATAAAAGCAAGACAAAACTTGCTTCTTTCGAAAGAACAGTGAGGAACCTGTCTCAAAGCTCAATCAAAAGGGATACAAGGATCACCTATACTATGCAACAATCCTCAAGAGAACATTGCCTCTTGCAAACTGAATGATCAAGAGGAATGTTCAATCGGACTAACCGAAAGCCACAAGTCCTTAAAAGCCCTCACCGGGGTTTTGCTCACGACGGAGACAAGAAGAAATGTGCTCGGCACTTTCATTCAATTCATCAATGTTCAAAAACTAGGTACTTACAATGAAAGGAAACAGTGTTTATATAGGAAATACTAAGGGTAGACTAGTAAATAGGTCACAGTTGACCAATAGAATTAAGCCACGCAGGGCTGAGTTAAAATGTGTTCGGCAGACTTTGACTTCGGTAAGCCTTGGCTTCGGTTCTCGATTGTCTGTTCGAACACACACTTGTTGCCTTCGGACGCTCAATTGTCTTCGAGCTCATTGTCCTTGGTCACTTTGCCTTCGGGCTCAAATCTGAAGATATTGCCTTCGATTCTTGAGCTCGGCCACTCAGCTTCGGAGAAATTGTTTTCCTTCGGCCAGGCTAAGTGAACGTGCACATCGTGCAGCAGCTTGGCTTGGCTTCTTGTCATCGGTCTCCTCGGTGGATCGATCACTTGATCAGCACGTGATCGGGCTGCATCATCCTCCCTTTCTTGAGAAGATTTCGTCCTCGAAATCAAGCCCTCCTCGTCCTCCGAAGTTGGACCTACAACACAAGGAACTAAGTCAGCAACATTAAAGGTGTTGGACACGTTATACTCATCAGGGAGGTCGATCACGTAGGCATTGTTGTTGATCTTGGTCAACACTTGAAATGGACCATCCCCTCGAGGAGCCAACTTTCCTTTCCTTTGGTTCGGGAAGCGTTCCTTTCGGAAGTGAACCCAAACCCAATCTCCTTTCTTTAATTCCAACTTTTTACGCCCCTTGTTTTTCTTTAAGGCAACCTTTGCATAGGCCTCCTCGAGGTTCTTCTTCACCTTTGCATGCAATTCGATCAAGGCAGCTGCTCGTCGAGTACCTTCAAAATCAAGAACAGAATCTCGAGGCAATGGGGTTAAATCAAGTGGAATCAAAGGATTAAAGCCATACACACATTCAAACGGGGTCATGTTGATCATTCTATGCACCGTTCGATTGTATGCGAACTCCATCATGGGCAAACGATCAGCCCAGTTTCCAACCTTCCCTTTGGTCATTGCCCGAAGCAAAGATCCCAAGGTTCGGTTAACTACCTCGGTCTGTCCATCAGTTTGAGGATGGTGAGACGTCGAGAATAGTAGCTTGGTGCCGAGGGCACCCCACAAACATTTCCAAAAATGACTCAAGAACTTCGAGTCTCGATCACTCACAATAGTACGAGGTACACCATGAAATTTTAACACATTAGAAACAAACAATGTAGCTACATGCTGTGCATCATCACACTTTTTGCAAGGAATAAAGTGAGCCATTTTTGAAAAACGGTCAACCACAACGAAGATGCTATCATGTCCTCCCCCCGACCTTGGTAACCCCAAGACAAAGTCCATGGATATATCAACCCAAGGTCGATCAGGCACAGGCAACGGGGTGTACAATCCATGAGGGTTGGACTTCGATTTTGCTTTCTTGCAAACGAGACAAGCGTTGCAAAGTTTTTCCACATCTCGTCGCATTTTGGGCCAATGGAACTGCTCGGTCAAGATACCAAGAGTTTTATCGACACCGAAGTGCCCCATTAGTCCACCTGAGTGAGCTTCTCGAACCAAGAGCTCTCTCCACGATGACACTGGCACACAAACCCTCCCATTTTTGAAGAGGTAGCCATCATGCCACTGATATTTCTCAACCTTTCGGCCACTCAAGATTGCGTCTCGAACACATTTCAGCTTGGGATCGTCCTCGTACATCGACTTGATGCTTTCGAATCCCATGAGCCTAGAGGCGAGAGTGGTCGCTAAGGCAAATTTCCTTGATAGCGCATCGGCCACAACATTATCTTTTCCCTTTTTGTAATGAATTACATAGGGAAAGCTTTCAATGAATTCAACCCACTTGGCATGTCTTCGATTCAATTTCTCCTGACCTCAGAGATGTTTCAAAGACTCATGATCACTTTTGATCACAAACTCTCGAGGCCACAAATAATGCTGCCAGTGGGCGAGTGCTCGAACGAGGGCATACAACTCTTTGTCATACGTAGAGTAATTCAAAGTTGCACCCTTAAGCTTTTCGCTAAAGTAAGCGATCGGCTTCGAGTCTTGCATCAGCACTCCTCCGATCCCAACTCCTGACGCATCACACTCGACTTCGAATGCTTTGCCGAAGTCAGGGAGTTGCAACAACGGGGCAGAACAAAGCCTCCGCTTCAACTCTTGGAAAGCCCTCTCTTGGGACTCTCCCCACACAAATGGATTGTCTTTCTTCACCAGCTCGGTTAAAGGAGCTGCCACGGTGCTAAAGTCACGAACAAACCTTCGGTAAAAGCTAGCTAAGCCATGGAAGCTACGAACTTGTGATACCGAGGTTGGAGTTGGCCAATCTTTGATGGCTTCGACTTTTGATTCGTCGACTTCGACACCATTAGCACTGACAACAAATCCAAGAAAGACTACACGATCGACACCAAAGGCGCATTTCTTGAAGTTGGCATACAACTTCTCTTCTCGAAGCTTTTCAAGTACTTGCCTTAGGTGGTCGACATGTTCATCCACGGTTCTGCTATAAACAAGTATGTCATCGAAATAAACGACAACAAACTTATTTATGAACGGTTTGAGCACATGGTTCATCAGTCGCATGAATGTGCTCGGTGCATTGGATAAGCCAAAAGGCATCACCAACCATTCATAGAGACCGAATTTGGTCTTGAATGCGGTTTTCCACTCGTCCCCGGGTTTCATTCGGATCTGATGGTAACCGGACCTGAGGTCTATCTTCGAAAAGCAGGAAGAACCACTTAACTCGTCTAGCATGTCATCTAATCGAGGGATAGGATGACGATACTTTACCGTTATTTTGTTGACTGCTCGACAGTCAACACACATTCGCCATGTTCCATCCTTCTTCGGGACAAGGATAACAGGAACGGCGCAAGGACTCAAGCTCTCACGAACGAGGCCCTTGTTCAGCAGTTCATCAACCTGCCGTTGGAGCTCTTTGGTGTCTTCGGGATTACACCGGTATGCAGGTTTGTTAGGGATTTGAGACCCTGGTACGAAGTCAATTTGGTGCTCGATTCCCCTCAATGGAGGTAATCCACCTGGCATTTCTTCGGGAAACATGTCCTCGAAGTCCTGCAAAACTTTACGAACAAACAAAGGCAAAGGGTTATCATTAGAAAAATCATCATTAGAGTTTAGAAAGATACCCTTGTGCACGAGGCAAATCATCATCTGACCGTGGTCGTTGCCTCGTAAGATCTCACCGGGTTGCATGATTGCACAAATTCCTTTCACTTCAGTCGGTGAGTTTGTCTCTTCAGGCCCCAATTTTGCTCCCATCGGAAGCTTAGCTTTGGCCGCTTCTTTCAATTCTTTCATTCGTTTATAGTCCTCGGTGACTTGTTTTGGAGAGGGTTTGAGCATGAAACTCTTCCCATCAAGCTTCACAGTGTAAGTGTTGGATCTGCCGTTGTGAATAGCTGTTCGGTCATACTGCCATGGTCGACCCAATAGCAAATGACAAGCTTGCATCGGAACCACATCGAATATCATCTCATCTTGATACTCTCCGATTTTGAACTTGATCCACACCTGTTTGACAACTCTCAATTCTCCACACTCATTCAGCCATTGTAACTTGTAACGGTGGGGATGCTTCATCGTAGGTAATCCCATTTGTGAAACCAAAGTTTGGCTCACTACATTGGCACAACTACCAAAATCAATGATCATCGAACACACCTTTCCCCTCACTCGACATCGGGCATGAAAGAGGTTTTCTCTTTGGTTGTCCTCTTCTTCAAGAGTCATGCAGCTCAAATTCCTTCGAACCACAAGAAACATTTCCGGATGATCAGCTTCGGCAGCCTCATGATCATCATCAACTTCAGCTCGATCAGTCTCCTCGATAATTTCCTCCTCGGTGTCACTCGCTTGCTCATGGACGGTTCCATCTTCGAGCAGAAGCATAACTTTGCGAGTTGGACACTCTTTTTCCATGTGACCATAACCTTTGCATTTGTGACACTGAATGTTTGAAGCACTAGGAGAGTTGAGTTGAACTTTACCTCCCACTTCTCTTGGTTGGTTAACGGTCACACCTCTTTCGAAGGGTCTCTTCGAATCTCGAACAGCGTTAGCACTTGCTTGGTTTGGACTCTTCCATTCTCTACCTCGGTTCAAAGGAGTAGAAGTGGTAACTCCTCGATACCGGTTTGCCTTATCGTCCTTTACCAATTTTTCAGCTTCGGTGGCAGCATCAAACAAATCTTCCAACGTGTGGTACACGTGGAGTCTCAACTGAGATGACACATCCCTAGCCAAGCCATTTTTGAATCTGATAATGGCTTGTTCTTCATCTTCGACCAGATCAAGATTCAATCGAACCTTTTCAAACTCATCGTGGTACTCTTGGACGGACTTGGACCCTTGCTTTAACTCATAGAGTTTTTGCATTTGAGTCTGCTTGTACTTGGCACTCAAATACTTACCATCCATCGCTCTCATCAATTGTGGCCATGTATTGACTACTGGATAGTCATTTCTTCTTCTATGCCTCTTGTCAGATTCCCACCATGTTGATGCATAAGCTTCGAACGAAGCAATGGCATGGGCAGCTTTTCTCTCATCGGTCATCTCATTGGTTTCAAAGATGCGCTCCATTTTAAGCTTCCATTCAAGATACTCGTCGGGATCACTAGTTCCTTTAAAGGGTGGAATAGTGATCTTGACACTGTTCAAGTTTGAGTCTCGAACAGCTCTAATCTGTTCGGGAAACTCATCTTCTCGATCATCAGCCTCACGCCCAATATTTCTTTCAACATTTGCGCCTCGGCCTCGACCTCGGAAATTTCCACGACCTCGGTGTGCTTGCCTTCGTTGAGCGAATGGCGGCTCACGCTCATATTCGTCCTCGGGAAATTCCTCTTCATCAACCTCTTCGGCAACAGCTCCAAGATCTCTTCGGGCCGCTGGAGGTGGTATTCTTTCTCCTCGGGGAATGCCCAAGTTTTGATTTCCAGCTCGGGGATTGCCCAAGTTTTGTTGTGCTTGGGGATTGCCCAAGTTAAGCTCTCTTCGAATTGCTTCACTCGTCAACTGATGTTGTCGAAGAAGCTCAGCATACAGCTCAGGTTTCATCGGAGTGGATTCGCTTGTTCCAGCGCCGGACCCATGCATGGCCGCGGACGCACTTCCCTGCTCGAGGTTAGCTACTCGAGCACTCACTCCTCTTACATCGGCACTGACACTTTGTATCGCAGCCATGAGATCGGCTAACGACAATTCAGGCTTTTCAATGCTTTTGCCATCGTTTCCAGCCATGGTTCCTGCACAAGTCAAAGATCAAACAAATGTTAGGGTTAGAAATCACCTCACACACTCCCTCACCTTTGATGGGTGGCACTCGGGTCCACTCAATTTATGGGTTCGGTTTTTTTTTTTGATCACTCAAGGACTTGTTAACAGTGGCTCGTCTGATTGATCGGTCCTCTAAGATCCTTCAAGTTCGACAATAGTCACTGCCTCTTCGGGAAGAGTGAAGTGATGTTCGACTCGATGGAACGGACGCTTTTTAACTGAGCTCGGGGAGTCAAAAGAATGTCTACGAAAGTTTGGAATTCGGTCACCCCTTCGCACGAATTCCTATCAGCTTAAAAGAGTTAGTACGACCTCGAGTAGGACAATTACTCAAAAGATCCACCAACTAGAATTTGACACGAAAGAAAGTGAGAACCTAGGAGAATCTACCCTTTGATTCCCTTTTGGAATCTTTTTCGATCACACCCACTCCTGTCCGTACAAAAGTGGTCCCTCCTTGGTACGGATAGGGTTTTACCTTATCCACTTTCCTATTTTCAGCCGACAATTTTCACCTGGGGTTTTGGTGTTTACACTTTAACCCCTTTCTTCCTCAATGGAACAGTGACCTTGCTCCGGCGTACGGACGCAACAACTTCGGTTCACTGACCACGAAATTCAACAGATCTGAGTTGCTCTTTCAACTCCGGTTCCAAACAACAACGGAGGAAATCAAACGGAGTTCTTCGAACTAAAATTCAGCTCGTTCGTGTCGTACACTGTTACGAACTTGTAACAATTTCCGGCGTACGGACATCGATTTAAACTCAGAGCTTCGATTTTTTTTTTTTTTTTTGAGCAACAAACAAACCCAAATTACTCAAGAACCACCAATCTTCACCGGTTTCTTCCAAACACAGTGGGGTTCGAGTTCAGTCACCATTAAAGCTCAAAACAGTCCAAAATTCACCAAGAAACCCTAGTCACGAAATCAGTACGTCTGGTATTCGTTGGAATCAGAACTCGATGGTGAACAAGAATCCAAGATTGTTTTTCCCAAACAACCAACAATCAAACACAATTTTTGAATTTCTTTTAACACTTTTTTTTTTTGTAAGAATACCAACAGTAACAAAAATCAAATCAGAACTCGAAAAGGAAAACAGAGACTCATACGCACGAAAATAAAGATAACGTGAACAGGATTTGGGGTTGTAGAAACAAGCCCAAACCGTGCTCTGATACCAAGATGGTGCAATGCAATTCCCGAAGGGGTTGCTAACACAAACGCGGAAGAACAAACAATAAAGATAAAGATAAAAGCAAGACAAAACTTGCTTCTTTCGAAAGAACAGTGAGGAACCTGTCTCAAAGCTCAATCAAAAGGGATACAAGGATCACCTATACTATGCAACAATCCTCAAGAGAACATTGCCTCTTGCAAACTGAATGATCAAGAGGAATGTTCAATCGGACTAACCGAAAGCCACAAGTCCTTAAAAGCCCTCACCGGGGTTTTGCTCACGACGGAGACAAGAAGAAATGTGCTCGGCACTTTCATTCAATTCATCAATGTTCAAAAACTAGGTACTTACAATGAAAGGAAACAGTGTTTATATAGGAAATACTAAGGATAGACTAGTAAATAGGTCACAGTTGACCAATAGAATTAAGCCACGCAGGGCTGAGTTAAAATGTGTTCGGCAGACTTTGACTTCGGTAAGCCTTGGCTTCGGTTCTCAATTGTCTGTTCGAACACACACTTGTTGCCTTCGGACGCTCAATTGTCTTCGAGCTCATTGTCCTTGGTCACTTTGCCTTCGGGCTCAAATCTAAAGATATTGCCTTCGATTCTTGAGCTCGGCCACTCAGCTTCGGAGCAATTGTTTTCCTTCGGCCAGGCTAAGTGAACGTGCACATCGTGCAGCAGCTTGGCTTGGCTTCTTGTCATCGGTCTCCTCGGTGGATCGATCACTTGATCAGCACGTGATCGGGCTGCATCACCCGAGGAGATGGCCCGTTCCAAGTGATATCCAAGATCAACAACAATGCCTATGTGATTGATCTACCGGGTGAGTACAATGTGTCAAATACTTTCAATGTTAGTGACTTGGCTCCTTGTGATGTAGGTGATGCCGTGGAGGATGACGCCTTAATTTCGAGGACGAAATCTTCTCAAGAAGGGGAGGATGATGCCGGGCAAACTAGCTCGAGACCCTTCACAAGAAGCCAAGCCAAAGCTATCCATGATGCTCACCTTCACTTGGTATGGAGAGGCTTGAACGAGGAAGATGGAAGCTCCGGAACAACCTTAAAGATCATGCATTGGAGCACCATGGAAGGGGAACCATCTAGGACACTTGGAGAGGCTCAAGAGACACAAAAGGAGGCACCCCAAGAAGCTTCAGGAAGAGGCGGACCGCTTACCTGAAGAGGCAGACCGCCTACAAAATGCACACTCTCTGGATTTAGGAGGGGCGGACCGCCTACCTCACAGAGGCGGACCGCCTCCTTGACTGGTGGCCTCAGGATGCTTGGACAGGGCAGAGCGCCTACTAGGGGTGGGCGGACCGCCTACCCCTGTTGTGACCCCATCCGAATTTTGACTATTTTGTGTGTATAATTCCGACTTTGGCCCTAAGTGGCTTCTATTGTTTAAACCCACTTAGGGGTATTTTAGACACTTCATTACATGTTGTAGAAGGCTATAAAAGCCTTCATTAGGTCTTGAACTCATTTAACCAATCTTGAATGCAAAACACAAGAGAAATACTCTCTATTGAAACCTTTGATTCTTGGCTTGAATTTTAATTGGACGATTCCAAGTTGAACCTCAAACCTCCCCGACCATTCTATTTGGAAGGACCACGTGATTCTTGAGGATAGTTGCATAGTGCTAGGTGATTCTTTCCAATCGCTCGGGGTGTAACGGAACAAGTTCTCCGTTGCTACTCGACTTTAGTGTAAGTCTCGTCTCACTTTTATCTTTACTCGCTTTCGTAGGTTTTCCCTACATCATCACTCCATCACCGGCTCGTTTGTAATCACGGCTATACACGTCATCATAGCCTTTTTTGTTTTAGGAACGTGGGAATAGGATTATTTTTTATCTGTTCAAATCAATAGGCCTCAAATAAATAATTATTTTCCTTGGCCATAATTGATGAGCGTCCGTCAATTCGTTGTTTATCCGTCAATTAAATGTGTATAGGCCTCAAATAAATTGTTATTTTCACTGGCCTACATTCAAACTGTACGAGTCCAGCTGCATATCAAGCAAACATACTCACTGCATCGCAAATGGATAATTGCAAGGTAATCCCGTAAAATAAACTAATCCACACTGTATCTAAGAGAAAAGTCAGAAACACTGTAAAGATAATAAAGAACCAAAACAGGCAACAACATATAAACAAAATAGCAATAGTGGAACCATCAAACCCAGAACGCCGTCGAGTCCCCAATTCCAGAATGCAAGCAGAGGACCAGCCTAATACGCTGAGACATAATTCAACGGCAAAGAGTGACACCGCCTGGGTAGCGGCGTCGCTACCACCCACCATCCTCTCCTTTTCAGTTTCGACTCTAAATTCAGAAACAACGACAGATTATTTTGACGGTGGTTCGAAACAAAACTCCATAATCAGCCGAGTCAAAGGGGAATCTCCGAAAGACAAACAAAAACGAGAACAAATAGTACAGAGGCACAACAAAATTCAAAGAACGGTGAAATTGAATCGAGTCGGCACAGCGAATCACTAGGAGGGAGCGACGCAGTCGAGCTTTTCCGGCAGAACTCCGGCAAGGCTTGCGGCATCACTGCCACCATCCCTTCTTGATGTCTCTTTCCCCCACTCTTTCAACTCCCTCGTCCCGATCTGTACACCCCCATCCCTGATTTAACTGGTTCTGTTCCACCTCTGTTTCCGCTGTTTTTGGTTTCGATTTGTGAAAGTATGTGTTGTGTTTTTTTAGATGTGTGCACTGGTGTTTGATGATAAAAATGAGGGGTTGGTATCCGCCGTTTACTGTGTATGTGGGTTTGTATTTTCAAGTTTTTGTAATTGGGAAGATGATAGGAGGGGTATATTTATTGTATGTACTGTGTTTGTAGAGAAGAAGTAAGGTCGAGAAGAAGGCTGAGAGAGCAAGTGGGGTCTACTGGATTTTTGTATATTATGATGGTGTGTATGTTGTACTGTATCTTGGAGTGGGTCGGGAGAGAAAACTGGACAAAGAACAACGAAGGGGATGAAGATGACTCCCAAAAGAGTGGGGTCCCAGAGTGGGGTCTGCCATATGTGTAAAGATATTAGGAGGTTGTGAGGAAGAAAATGTACTGTGTATTGTTAATGCCCAAAAATGGGGAAGAAGAAGTACTGTATATGTAATACCCGAACCAGAAGATAGCCGTTTGAGGATTTTGAGTGATTGGAGGGGAGGAGATTAGGGAGAGATTTGGGTAGGATTGATGAGGGATTTTTGGAATGATTTGGAGATTGGAAAGGATTTTGGGGAAATGATTTAGGAGCAAAGATTTGGAAATATGCTCTTTGCAAAATTCAAAAGTAAGGATATACTTGGTTAGAAACTGCGTCTAGTCTCAATGGCGAAAGATAAACAAAAAAATAACAAATAAATAATGAAATAATGAATTTTGGTAGAGGTTTGAAAAAGGAAAATTGAATAGTTTTTGGATTTTATTTTAAAATAATTGGAAGAAAATAGAAATTAATCCTAATAGCACGGGCGTACCTAGATGGACTCTCGTCTAGATTCGTAGGAAATTTTAGCAAAATGAAAAGGAAAATAAGTAAATAGAAAAATGAATATTTTCTTTTAATTTGGCTAATATGCAACTTAAAGGTGCAAAAAGAAATTTATATATATATATATATATACACACACACACACACACAAATACATACATACATACATACATACATACATACATACATACATACATACATACATACATACATACATACATACATACATACATATTATGTGAAATGCACAAATTCAATAATACTCAAATAAAATTATTTAAATATAGATAATCACATATAATTATTAATTTGCACAAATAAATTGAAACAAATTTGACATGTAGCATAAGTGATGCAATCATGTGACATATTAAATTGCACAAATATTAACAGTTTAATAAATAGCCTAATGATGCAAATTTACGTAATATAGCCACACTTAAGTATATAATATATAAATAGAGGATAACGCACGTAAATGCATGATTTGTAATGCACATTTTTCACAAATAGTCACAGTGCACCTTTAAGTTAAATTATAACAATAATAGTTTTAAAATAAAGGGGAAGGGGATTTTTAAAAGTATCCGCTCAGGTGTGTATGAATTGGGTGGAGGTTAGGGACGTCGATACGGCTGCGAACACGCCGGCCGGTAGTGTTGCGATGCCAAGTACCGGTCTTATCACTTGATGCCGGGCAAACTAGCTCGAGACCCTTCACAAGAAGCCAAGCCAAAGCTATCCATGATGCTCACCTTCACTTGGTATGGAGAGGCTTGAACGAGGAAGATGGAAGCTCCGGAACAACCTTAAAGATCATGCATTGGAGCACCATGGAAGGGGAACCATCTAGGACACTTGGAGAGGCTCAAGAGACACAAAAGGAGGCACCCCAAGAAGCTTCAGGAAGAGGCGGACCGCCTACAAAATGCACACTCTCTGGATTTAGGAGGGGCGGACCGCCTACCTCACAGAGGCGGACCGCCTCCTTGACTGGTGGCCTCAGGATGCTTGGACAGGGCGGATTGCCTACTAGGGGTGGGCGGACCGCCTACCCCTGCTGTGACCCCATCCGAATTTTGACTATTTTGTGTGTATAATTCCGACTTTGGCCCTAAGTGGCTTCTATTGTTTAAACCCACTTAGGGGTATTTTAGACACTTCATTACATGTTGTAGAAGGCTATAAAAGCCTTCATTAGGTCTTGAACTCATTTAACCAATCTTGAATGCAAAACACAAGAGAAATACTCTCTATTGAAACCTTTGATTCTTGGCTTGAATTTCAATTGGACGATTCCAAGTTGAACCTCAAACCTCTCCGACCATTCTATTTGCAAGGACCACGTGATTCTTGAGGATAGTTGCATAGTGCTAGGTGATTCTTTCCAATCGCTCGGGGTGTAACGGAACAAGTTCTCCGTTGCTACTCGACTTTAATGTAAGTCTCGTCTCACTTTTATCTTTACTCGCTTTCTTAGGTTTTCCCTACATCAGTTTGTATCAGAGCAAGGCTAGGATTGCGTTCTTACGAGCCCTCGTCCTACTCTTCGTGCTTGTCTTTTATGTTCCGTGTTTATTTTTGTGTTCTTGTTCTTGTTTCATTGAAAAAGAAGAAAAAAAGTCAAAAACTAGAAAACCCAAAAATTTGCTAGAAATCGTTGGTTGTTACGATTTTGTTGGTTTTGATTATCGGGGATTGTTTGTTTACGTGAACCCGACAATTGGGTACCAACAAAACGCGTTTTGGAGTTGAAAATCAAAGGTTGGAAAATTTGAACCCTAGGTGGGGTATTTTGCAAAATTTGCCAAAACTTGTTTGATGTTATGAATTTGTGGTTGTTTGGTATCGGGGATTATTCCTTATAGTTACCCCGTCATTTTGATACCACTATAACATCATTTGGAGTAGCGGAGTGAAAATCGAATTTTTGAAATCTTGGTGTTCTTGAAGTTTTTGAAGAATTTGCTCCAAATCTTTGAATCAAGTTGTTTGTTGGTTGTTTGTTGGATTAGGCCATTGGGGTTTGCTTGTTATAGTTCAAAACAACTTTGGGTACCATTACATATCAAAAACTCCTTGAAACATTGGAAAATCGGGTGCCAAAAACCAAGAAACGGACTTGAAACTGTGCAGGAGAAAAGGCCTAGGCGGACCGCCCCTCATCTTAGGCGGACCGCCCGAATTTCTGCCACTCTCTGGATCTTGGAGTAGGCGGACCGCCTACCTTACAGAGGCGGGGCGCCCACTCCCTGAAGGGTGTCCGGGTAGTTTGTTTCTTAGGCTTTCGTGGTTTGTTTGCTTCCATTACTTCCGGTTAGTACTTGGCGGGTAATTCTCCTACTCAACTAGTACTAATTCATTGAGCGCTTAGGATATTCGTGCGTGTTGGTGTTTGATAACTTCAAAGAAGACTCGTAGAATTTCTTTGGCTCAAGTGCTCACTTAAAAGCCGAACGCCCATAGAGTCCCATTAACTCCACTCTTCCTGAAGAGCAATTGGAACTTGTTGGATTGTTTGGTTGTTGAGGTAGTTGTTCAACTCCGAGGAAGACTTTTGAATTCGAGCTTGAGTGAACCTACCCCAAAACAAGAGTGAACCCGAGGGACAATCAAAGGAAAGGGAGCGAGTGAGGACTTTTACTCTAATCTCTTTACTTGTTTTTGATTGTTGTAGGTACAATGGCGGATGAGAAGGCCAAATCAACCATTGAGGTTCCCGTTGACGTCTTGGCTAGTCTATTGGCCGAGGTGAAAACCTTGAACCTTAGAATGGAAGTCTTTGAAAAGGAAAGGACCCCGAGTGTCCAAAAGGATGCCAATGAAGGCACAAGTGATGATTCAATCATGAAGCCGGATCAATATGCGGAGTTAGTTCGTCGACAACGGTTGAGGGACGAGGCTCTTGCTAGAGAAAGATCGTTGGGAACTCCCCAACCCTTGGGCAATCCCCAAGGAGATGTCCCACTCTTAAGGCCCCGAAGAAATGTGATTCCTCTTGAGCAAGTTGATGAAGCTCAAGAAGGGGAGGGCCTCGGTTTAGATGATGATTTTGATGCTCATTATCCACCTAGGAGAGCGATGAACGGAGGCCGAGGGATGGATGGAGGTCGTGGGCGAGGTCGAGGACCTCCAAGGGCTTTCATGGGAAGGGACTTGAGAAGGGAGTATGATGAGGTTGAAGACTACTACGGGGGTCAACCGGGACCACATCGTGGGGGTCGTGACACTAACCTCAATAGTGTAAAGATCACTATCCCGCCTTTCAAGGGGACTAGTGATCCGGAGGCTTTCTTAGAATGGAAGGTTCAATTGGAGCGGGTCTTTGACACGAACGATATGTCCGAGGAGAAGAAGGCTACCTATGCCATTGCTTCCTTTGAATCTTATGCCTCTACATGGTGGGAATCCATGAAGCGATCAAGGAGACGACTTGGGTTGCGGATGAACATCACTTGGGAAGAGTTGAAAGAAATAATGAGCAACAAGTATGTGACTCCCAAGTATCGACAAGAGCAACTCAAACGGCTCTATGAATTGAAACAAGGCTCCAAATCCGTTGATGAGTATTTCAATGACTTTGAGAAGAACCGGATGGCTCTTGATATGGAAACGGAGGATGAGGAACAAGCTATCATCCGTTTCAAAAGTGGCTTGAGTAGGGAGATTGCTTCCCAATTGAGGCTACACACCTTCCACTCTCTACAAGATGTGTGTGATGCCGCGGTTGAGGCCGAGAAGTGGTTCAAAGAAGAGAAGGCTCCTCGCTATGGGAGTACCACCACTACCACTCCAACAACCCGCCCCAAAGAATGGAAGACCCCATACACAAGTGGTGCAAGTGGGAGTCGAGATGTGAAGAAGCCTTTTGAGAAGGCTACCCACCCCGAGAAGCGACCACAAAGAGGTTGGAGGTAATTCTAAAACTACTTTAAATACTCCTTCTTCTTCTTCTTTCCAATGCCATAAATGTAAGAGTTACGGCCACTTTGCCAAAGAGTGCCCTACCCGGAAATCAATGATTGTGATGGATGATGGGTTGGTCTATGAGGGGGAAAGTGAGTCCGAGGGAGAAGTTGAGGAGGAGAGTGAGGAAGTTGAGGGTGAGGGTGAAGAGAGAGTGACGGAGGGGGATGATCCTAATATGTTCCTTGTGGTTCGCCGCATTTTGGGAACCATGGTGAGTGAAGAGAGGGAAGATGAACAAAGGGAAAACATGTTCCATGCTCGGTGTAGAGTGAAGGGGCAAGTGTGTTCCATGATCATAGACTCGGGTAGTTGTGCGAATGTGGTGAGCCAATCCTTGGTCTCACAATTGAAATTGACTACCCAAAAGCACCCTAATCCCTACCGTTTGCAATGGTTGAGTGAGTGTGGGGAATTGAGGGTCTTGAAGCAAGTCTTGATTAGGTTCAAGATTGGGAACTATCAAGATGAACACATGTTTGACGTGGTGCCAATGCAAGCATGCCACCTTTTATTTGGTAGGCCGTGGCAATACGACAAACAAGTGGTTCATGATGGCCGGGCCAACACTTACACGGTTAGACATGAGGGGAAGAAGTTTGTGCTCACACCCTTGTCCCCAAAGCAAGTAAGTGAAGACTATCGGCGCATGAAAGAGTTGAGGGAAGCGGCTAAGGCCAAGTCCCCGGTTGTGGCCAAACCTTTGGCCGAGACTCCACCTTCTTCCACCGGTCGCATGTGTGCCATGATGCAACCGGGTGAGGTTTTGAAAGGTAATGATGGCACCAAAATGCTCATATGCCTAGTGCACAAAGGTATGGTTTTAAATTCCGAAAGTGATTATTTATCTAACCCTAACCCTTTGCCTAGTGCCATTGAAAATGTTTTGAAGGTCTATGAGGACATGTTCCCGGATGAGATGCCGGATGGATTGCCTCCTTTGAGGGGTATTGAACATCAAATTGACTTTGTCCCGGGCTCTCAAATTCCCAACAAGCCGGCATATAGGAGCAATCCCGAGGACACAAGGGAGCTACAAAAGCAAATTGATGAGTTGCTCACCAAAGGCTTGGTGAGGGAGAGCTTGAGCTCTTGTGCCGTGCCCGTGATCCTTGTTCCGAAGAAGGATGGCACTTGGAGGATGTGTGTGGATTGTCGAGCGGTCAACAAGATCACGGTAAAGTATCGACATCCCATACCTCGTTTGGATGATATGTTAGATGAGCTTAGTGGTTCTAGCATCTTTTCAAAAATAGATCTTAGGTCCGGTTACCATCAAATCCGAATGAAACCCGGAGATGAATGGAAAACCGCATTCAAGACCAAGTTTGGTCTATACGAATGGTTGGTGATGCCCTTTGGCCTCTCCAACGCGCCTAGTACTTTCATGAGATTGATGAACCATGTGCTAAAACCCTTCATCAACAAATTCGTGGTCGTCTACTTTGATGACATATTGATCTATAGCAAGTCTATAGACGACCACGTTGGCCACTTGAGTCAAGTACTTGAAGTGCTACGAGCCGAAAAGCTCTATGCCAACTTTAAGAAGTGTGCCTTTTGTGTTGAAAAGGTTGTCTTTTTGGGCTTTGTTGTTAGTGTCAATGGTGTAGAAGTTGATGAGTCCAAAGTTGAAGCCATTAGAGACTGGCCTACTCCCACCACCGTTTCTCATGTGCGGAGTTTTCATGGCCTTGCTAGTTTCTATCGGCGCTTTGTTAGAGACTTTAGCACCATTGCCGCACCACTCACCGAGTTGGTGAAAAAGGACAAGTCCTTTGTTTGGGGAGAGCCACAAGAGAAGGCTGTCCAAGAATTGAAAAGTAGGTTAAGTACCGTCCCGTTGTTGCAATTGCCCGACTTTGGGAAGGCTTTTGAGGTAGAGTGTGATGCCTCGGGGGTGGGTATTGGGGGTGTTCTCATGCAAGAAGGGAAACCCGTTGCCTACTTTAGTGAGAAGTTAAAGGGCGCAACCTTGAATTACTCTACGTATGACAAGGAGTTGTATGCCCTAGTGAGAGCTTTGGCCCATTGGCAACACTATCTATGGCCTCGGGAATTCGTGATCAAGAGTGACCATGAGTCACTCAAACATCTAAGAGGCCAAGAGAAGTTGAACAAAAGACATGCCAAATGGGTGGAGTTTATTGAGTCCTTCCCTTATGTAATTCATTACAAACGGGGTAAGGACAATGTTGTAGCCGATGCGCTTTCTAGGAAGTTCGCCCTTGCTACCACTCTTGCTTCTAGACTTATGGGTTTTGAGAGTATAAAATCTTTCTATGAACATGACCCAAAGTTCAAGAGCATTCATGATGCTCTAGTGAGTGGGGAAAGGGTGGAAAAATACCAATGGGTGGATGGCTACATTTTCAAGAATGGGAGAGTGTGTGTCCCCGAGTCCTCTTGGCGAGAATTGCTAGTGCGTGAAGCACATTGTGGAGGCTTGATGGGTCACTTTGGGAGGGATAAGACTTTGGCCATTCTTATGGAGCAATTCCATTGGCCTAAGATGGGAATGCATGTTGAGCGGCTATGCAATGCTTGTTTAGATTGCAAGCACGCCAAGTCTAAGTCGAATCCCCATGGCTTGTATACTCCTTTGCCTATTCCTACTAGCCCGTGGATGGACATTTCGATGGATTTTGTTATGGGTTTGCCGCGGTCTAGAGGGGGCCATGATAGCATTTATGTTGTCGTGGATTGGTTTTCCAAAATGGCTCACTTCATTCCTTGTAAGAAGAGTAGTGATGCACACCATGTAGCCTCCTTGTTCATTGATAATGTGTTAAAATTGCATGGCGTGCCTCAAACCATTGTAAGTGATAGGGACACTAAGTTCCTAAGCCATTTTTGGAGATGTTTGTGGGGTGCCCTTGGCACCAAATTGTTGTTCTCTACGTCCCACCACCCTCAAACGGATGGCCAAACCGAGGTGGTGAACCGAACCTTGGGGTCTCTTCTTAGAGCTATGACCCGAGGTAAGGCCGGGACATGGGTGGAGAAGTTACCACTCATGGAGTTTGCATATAACCGCACATTGCATAGAATGATTGGCATGACTCCATTTGAGTGCGTTTATGGTTTTAATCCTTTGATTCCACTTGATCTCACCCCTTTGCCAAGGGAAATGGTTGTTAATGTTGAAGGTACAAGCCGAGCTAAGGCCTTGATGGACCTCCATGCCAAAGCAAAGAAGAACTTAGAGGAAGCTTATGAAAAGTTAGCCACCAAGAAAAACAAGGGAAGGAAGAAAGTGGAATTCAAGAAAGGAGATTGGGTGTGGGTGCACTTCCGTAAAGAAAGATTCCCAAGCATTAGAAAAGGGAAGTTGGCACCCCGATGGTGCAATGCAATTCCCGAAGGGGTTGCTAACACAAACGCGGAAGAACAAACAATAAAGATAAAGATAAAAGCAAGACAAAACTTGCTTCTTTCGAAAGAACAGTGAGGAACCTGTCTCAAAGCTCAATCAAAAGGGATACAAGGATCACCTATACTATGCAACAATCCTCAAGAGAACATTGCCTCTTGCAAACTGAATGATCAAGAGGAATGTTCAATCGGACTAACCGAAAGCCACAAGTCCTTAAAAGCCCTCACCGGGGTTTTGCTCACGACGGAGACAAGAAGAAATGTGCTCGGCACTTTCATTCAATTCATCAATATTCAAAAACTAGGTACTTACAATGAAAGGAAACAGTGTTTATATAGGAAATACTAAGGGTAGACTAGTAAATAGGTCACAGTTGACCAATAGAATTAAGCCACGCAGGGCTGAGTTAAAATGTGTTCGGCAGACTTTGACTTCGGTAAGCCTTGGCTTCGGTTCTCGATTGTCTGTTCGAACACACACTTGTTGCCTTCGGACGCTCAATTGTCTTCGAGCTCATTGTCCTTGGTCACTTTGCCTTCGGGCTCAAATCTGAAGATATTGCCTTCGATTCTTGAGCTCGGCCACTCAGCTTCGGAGCAATTGTTTTCCTTCGGCCAGGCTAAGTGAACGTGCACATCGTGCAGCAGCTTGGCTTGGCTTCTTGTCATCGGTCTCCTCGGTGGATCGATCACTTGATCAGCACGTGATCGGGCTGCATCATCCTCCCTTTCTTGAGAAGATTTCGTCCTCGAAATCAAGCCCTCCTCGTCCTCCGAAGTTGGACCTACAACACAAGGAACTAAGTCAGCAACATTAAAGGTGTTGGACACGTTATACTCATCAGGGAGGTCGATCACGTAGGCATTGTTGTTGATCTTGGTCAACACTTGAAATGGACCATCCCCTCGAGGAGCCAACTTTACTTTCCTTTGGTTCGGGAAGCGTTCCTTTCGGAAGTGAACCCAAACCCAATCTCCTTTCTTTAATTCCAACTTTTTACGCCCCTTGTTTTTCTTTAAGGCAACCTTTGCATAGGCCTCCTCGAGGTTCTTCTTCACCTTTGCATGCAATTCGATCAAGGCAGCTGCTCGTCGAGTACCTTCAAAATCAAGAACAGAATCTCGAGGCAATGGGGTTAAATCAAGTGGAATCAAAGGATTAAAGCCATACACACATTCAAACGGGGTCATGTTGATCATTCTATGCACCGTTCGATTGTATGCGAACTCCATCATGGGCAAACGATCAGCCCAGTTTCCAACCTTCCCTTTGGTCATTGCCCGAAGCAAAGATCCCAAGGTTCGGTTAACTACCTCGGTCTGTCCATCAGTTTGAGGATGGTGAGACGTCGAGAATAGTAGCTTGGTGCCGAGGGCACCCCACAAACATTTCCAAAAATGACTCAAGAACTTCGAGTCTCGATCACTCACAATAGTACGAGGTACACCATGCAATTTTAACACATTAGAAACAAACAATGTAGCTACATGCTGTGCATCATCACACTTTTTGCAAGGAATAAAGTGAGCCATTTTTGAAAAACGGTCAACCACAACGAAGATGCTATCATGTCCTCCCCCCGACCTTGGTAACCCCAAGACAAAGTCCATGGATATATCAACCCAAGGTCGATCAGGCACAGGCAACGGGGTGTACAATCCATGAGGGTTGGACTTCGATTTTGCTTTCTTGCAAACGAGACAAGCGTTGCAAAGTTTTTCCACATCTCGTCGCATTTTGGGCCAATGGAACTGCTCGGTCAAGATACCAAGAGTTTTATCGACACCGAAGTGCCCCATTAGTCCACCTGAGTGAGCTTCTCGAACCAAGAGCTCTCTCCACGATGACACTGGCACACAAACCCTCCCATTTTTGAAGAGGTAGCCATCATGCCACTGATATTTCTCAACCTTTCGGCCACTCAAGATTGCGTCTCGAACACATTTCAGCTTGGGATCGTCCTCGTACATCGACTTGATGCTTTCGAATCCCATGAGCCTAGAGGCGAGAGTGGCCGCTAAGGCAAATTTCCTTGATAGCGCATCGGCCACAACATTATCTTTTCCCTTTTTGTAATGAATTACATAGGGAAAGCTTTCAATGAATTCAACCCACTTGGCATGTCTTCGATTCAATTTCTCCTGACCTCGGAGATGTTTCAAAGACTCATGATCACTTTTGATCACAAACTCTCGAGGCCACAAATAATGCTGCCAATGGGCGAGTGCTCGAACGAGGGCATACAACTCTTTGTCATACGTAGAGTAATTCAAAGTTTCACCCTTAAGCTTTTCGCTAAAGTAAGCGATCGGCTTCGAGTCTTGCATCAGCACTCCTCCGATCCCAACTCCAGACGCATCACATTTGACTTCGAATGCTTTGCCGAAGTCAGGGAGTTGCAACAACGGGGCAGAGCAAAGCCTCCGTTTCAACTCTTGGAAAGCCCTTTCTTGGGACTCTTCCCACACAAATGGATGATCTTTCTTCACCAGCTCGGTTAAAGGAGCTGCCACGGTGCTAAAGTCACGAACAAACCTTCGGTAAAAGCTAGCTAAGCCATGGAAGCTACGAACTTGTGATACCGAGGTTGGTGTTGGCCAATCTTTGATGGCTTCGACTTTTGATTCGTCGACTTCGACACCATTAGCACTGACAACAAATCCAAGAAAGACTACACGATCGACACCGAAGGCGCATTTCTTGAAGTTGGCATACAACTTCTCTTCTCGAAGCTTTTCAAGTACTTGCCTTAGGTGTTCGACATGTTCATCCACGGTTCTGCTATAAACAAGTATGTCGTCGAAATAAACGACAACAAACTTATTTATGAACGGTTTGAGCACATGGTTCATCAGTCGCATGAATGTGCTCGGTGCATTGGATAAGCCAAAAGGCATCACCAACCATTCATAGAGACCGAATTTGGTCTTGAATGCGGTTTTCCACTCGTCCCCGGGTTTCATTCGGATCTGATGGTAACCGAACCTGAGGTCTATCTTCGAAAAGCAGGAAGAACCACTTAACTCGTCTAGCATGTCATCTAATCGAGGGATAGGATGACGATACTTTACCGTTATTTTGTTGACTGCTCGACAGTCAACACACATTCGCCATGTTCCATCCTTCTTCGGGACAAGGATAACAGGAACGGCGCAAGGACTCAAGCTCTCACGAACGAGGCCCTTGTTCAGCAGTTCATCAACCTGCCGTTGGAGCTCTTTGGTGTCTTCGGGATTACACCGGTATGCAGGTTTGTTAGGGATTTGAGACCCTGGTACGAAGTCAATTTGGTGCTCGATTCCCCTCAATGGAGGTAATCCACCTGGCATTTCTTCGGGAAACATGTCCTCGAAGTCCTGCAAAACTTTACGAACAAACAAAGGCAAAGGGTTATCATTAGAAAAATCATCATTAGAGTTTAGAAAGATACCCTTGTGCACGAGGCAAATCATCATCTGACCGTGGTCGTTGCCTCGTAAGATCTCACCGGGTTGCATGATTGCACAAATTCCTTTCACTTCAGTCGGTGAGTTTGTCTCTTCAGGCCCCAATTTTGCTCCCATCGGAAGCTTAGCTTTGGCCGCTTCTTTCAATTCTTTCATTCGTTTATAGTCCTCGGTGACTTGTTTTGGAGACAAGGGTTTGAGCATGAAACTCTTCCCATCAAGCTTCACAGTGTAAGTGTTGGATCTGCCGTTGTGAATAGCTGTTCGGTCATACTGCCATGGTCGACCCAATAGCAAATGACAAGCTTGCATCGGAACCACATCGAATATCATCTCATCTTGATACTCTCCGATTTTGAACTTGATCCACACCTGTTTGACAACTCTCAATTCTCCACACTCATTCAGCCATTGTAACTTGTAAGGGTGGGGATGCTTCATCGTAGGTAATCCCATTTGTGAAACCAAAGTTTGGCTCACTACATTGGCACAACTACCAAAATCAATGATCATCGAACACACCTTTCCCCTCACTCGACATCGGGCATGAAAGAGGTTTTCTCTTTGGTTGTCCTCTTCTTCAAGAGTCATGCAGCTCAAATTCCTTCGAACCACAAGAAACATTTCCGGATGATCAGCTTCGGCAGCCTCATGATCATCATCAACTTCAGCTCGATCAGTCTCCTCGATAATTTCCTCCTCGGTGTCACTCGCTTGCTCATGGACGGTTCCATCTTCGAGCAGAAGCATAACTTTGCGAGTTGGACACTCTTTTGCCATGTGACCATAACCTTTGCATTTGTGACACTGAATGTTTGAAGCACTAGGAGAGTTGAGTTGAACTTTACCTCCCACTTCTCTTGGTTGGTTAACGGTCACACCTCTTTCGAAGGGTCTCTTCGAATCTCGAACAGCGTTAGCACTTGCTTGGTTTGGACTCTTCCATTCTCTACCTCGGTTCAAAGGAGTAGAAGTGGTAACTCCTCGATACCGGTTTGCCTTATCATCCTTTACCAATTTTTCAGCTTCGGTGGCAGCATCAAACAAATCTTCCAACGTGTGGTACACGTGGAGTCTCAACTGAGATGACACATCCCTAGCCAAGCCATTTTTGAATCTGATAATGGCTTGTTCTTCATCTTCGACCAGATCAAGATTCAATCGAACCTTTTCAAACTCATCGTGGTACTCTTGGACGGACTTGGACCCTTGCTTTAACTCATAGAGTTTTTGCATTTGAGTCTGCCTGTACTTGGCACTCAAATACTTACCATCCATCGCTCTCATCAATTGTGGCCATGTATTGACTACTGGATAGTCATTTCTTCTTCTATGCCTCTTGTCAGATTCCCACCATGTTGATGCATAAGCTTCGAACGAAGCAATGGCATGGGCAGCTTTTCTCTCATCGGTCATCTCATTGGTTTCAAAGATGCGCTCCATTTTAAGCTTCCATTCAAGATACTCGTCGGGATCACTAGTTCCTTTAAAGGGTGGAATAGTGATCTTGACACTGTTCAAGTTTGAGTCTCGAACAGCTCTAATCTGTTCGGGAAACTCATCTTCTCGATCATCAGCCTCACGCCCAATATTTCTTTCAACATTTGCGCCTCGGCCTCGACCTCGGAAATTTCCACGACCTCGGTGTGCTTGCCTTCGTTGAGCGAATGGCGGCTCACGCTCATATTCGTCCTCGGGAAATTCCTCTTCATCAACCTCTTCGGCAACAGCTCCAAGATCTCTTCGGGCCGCTGGAGGTGGTATTCTTTCTCCTCGGGGAATGCCCAAGTTTTGATTTCCAGCTCGGGGATTGCCCAAGTTTTGTTGTGCTTGGGGATTGCCCAAGTTAAGCTCTCTTCGAATTGCTTCACTCGTCAACTGATGTTGTCGAAGAAGCTCAGCATACAGCTCAGGTTTCATCGGAGTGGATTCGCTTGTTCCAGCGCCGGACCCATGCATGGCCGCGGACGCACTTCCCTGCTCGAGGTTAGCTACTCGAGCACTCACTCCTCTTACATCGGCACTGACACTTTGTATCGCAGCCATGAGATCGGCTAACGACAATTCAGGCTTTTCAATGCTTTTGCCATCGTTTCCAGCCATGGTTCCTGCACAAGTCAAAGATCAAACAAATGTTAGGGTTAGAAATCACCTCACACACTCCCTCACCTTTGATGGGTGGCACTCGGGTCCACTCAATTTATGGGTTCGGTTTTTTTTTTTGATCACTCAAGGACTTGTTAACAGTGGCTCGTCTGATTGATCGGTCCTCTAAGATCCTTCAAGTTCGACAATAGTCACTGCCTCTTCGGGAAGAGTGAAGTGATGTTCGACTCGATGGAACGGACGCTTTTTAACTGAGCTCGGGGAGTCAAAAGAATGTCTACGAAAGTTTGGAATTCGGTCACCCCTTCGCACGAATTCCTATCAGCTTAAAAGAGTTAGTACGACCTCGAGTAGGGCAATTACTCAAAAGATCCACCAACTAGAATTTGACACGAAAGAAAGTGAGAACCTAGGAGAATCTACCCTTTGATTCCCTTTTGGAATCTTTTTCGATCACACCCACTCCTGTCCGTACAAAAGTGGTCCCTCCTTGGTACGGATAGGGTTTTACCTTATCCACTTTCCTATTTTCAGCCGACAATTTTCACCTGGGGTTTTGGTGTTTACACTTTAACCCCTTTCTTCCTCAATGGAACAGTGACCTTGCTCCGGCGTACGGACGCAACAACTTCGGTTCACTGACCACGAAATTCAACAGATCTGAGTTGCTCTTTCAACTCCGGTTCCAAACAACAACGGAGGAAATCAAACGGAGTTCTTCGAACTAAAATTCAGCTCGTTCGTGTCGTACACTGTTACGAACTTGTAACAATTTCCGGCGTACGGACATCGATTTAAACTCAGAGCTTCGATTTTTTTTTTTTTTTGAGCAACAAACAAACCCAAATTACTCAAGAACCACCAATCTTCACCGGTTTCTTCCAAACACAGTGGGGTTCGAGTTCAGTCACCATTAAAGCTCAAAACAGTCCAAAATTCACCAAGAAACCCTAGTCACGAAATCAGTACGTCGGGTATTCGTTGGAATCAGAACTCGATGGTGAACAAGAATCCAAGATTGTTTTTCCCAAACAACCAACAATCAAACACAATTTTTGAATTTTCTTTTAACACTTTTTTTTTTTTGTAAGAATACCAACAGTAACAAAAATCAAATCAGAACTCGAAAAGGAAAACAGAGACCCATACGCACGAAAATAAAGATAACGTGAACAGGATTTGGGGTTGTAGAAACAAGCCCAAACCGTGCTCTGATACCAAGATGGTGCAATGCAATTCCCGAAGGGGTTGCTAACACAAACGCGGAAGAACAAACAATAAAGATAAAGATAAAAGCAAGACAAAACTTGCTTCTTTCGAAAGAACAGTGAGGAACCTGTCTCAAAGCTCAATCAAAAGGGATACAAGGATCACCTATACTATGCAACAATCCTCAAGAGAACATTGCCTCTTGCAAACTGAATGATCAAGAGGAATGTTCAATCGGACTAACCGAAAGCCACAAGTCCTTAAAAGCCCTCACCGGGGTTTTGCTCACGACGGAGACAAGAAGAAATGTGCTCGGCACTTTCATTCAATTCATCAATGTTCAAAAACTAGGTACTTACAATGAAAGGAAACAGTGTTTATATAGGAAATACTAAGGGTAGACTAGTAAATAGGTCACAGTTGACCAATAGAATTAAGCCACGCAGGGCTGAGTTAAAATGTGTTCGGCAGACTTTGACTTCGGTAAGCCTTGGCTTCGGTTCTCGATTGTCTGTTCGAACACACACTTGTTGCCTTCGGACGCTCAATTGTCTTCGAGCTCATTGTCCTTGGTCACTTTGCCTTCGGGCTCAAATCTGAAGATATTGCCTTCGATTCTTGAGCTCGGCCACTCAGCTTCGGAGCAATTGTTTTCCTTCGGCCAGGCTAAGTGAACGTGCACATCGTGCAGCAGCTTGGCTTGGCTTCTTGTCATCGGTCTCCTCGGTGGATCGATCACTTGATCAGCACGTGATCGGGCTGCATCACCCGAGGAGATGGCCCGTTCCAAGTGATATCCAAGATCAACAACAATGCCTATGTGATTGATCTACCGGGTGAGTACAATGTGTCAAATACTTTCAATGTTAGTGACTTGGCTCCTTGTGATGTAGGTGATGCCGTGGAGGATGACGCCTTAATTTCGAGGACGAAATCTTCTCAAGAAGGGGAGGATGATGCCGGGCAAACTAGCTCGAGACCCTTCACAAGAAGCCAAGCCAAAGCTATCCATGATGCTCACCTTCACTTGGTATGGAGAGGCTTGAACGAGGAAGATGGAAGCTCCGGAACAACCTTAAAGATCATGCATTGGAGCACCATGGAAGGGGAACCATCTAGGACACTTGGAGAGGCTCAAGAGACACAAAAGGAGGCACCCCAAGAAGCTTCAGGAAGAGGCGGACCGCCTACCTGAAGAGGCGGACCGCCTACAAAATGCACACTCTCTGGATTTAGGAGGGGCGGACCGCCTACCTCACAGAGGCGGACCGCCTCCTTGACTGGTGGCCTCAGGATGCTTGGACAGGGCGGAGCGCCTACTAGGGGTGGGCGGACCGCCTACCCCTGTTGTGACCCCATCCGAATTTTGACTATTTTGTGTGTATAATTCCGACTTTGGCCCTAAGTGGCTTCTATTGTTTAAACCCACTTAGGGGTATTTTAGACACTTCATTACATGTTGTAGAAGGCTATAAAAGCCTTCATTAGGTCTTGAACTCATTTAACCAATCTTGAATGCAAAACACAAGAGAAATACTCTCTATTGAAACCTTTGATTCTTGGCTTGAATTTCAATTGGACGATTCCAAGTTGAACCTCAAACCTCCCCGACCATTCTATTTGGAAGGACCACGTGATTCTTGAGGATAGTTGCATAGTGCTAGGTGATTCTTTCCAATCGCTCGGGGTGTAACGGAACAAGTTCTCCGTTGCTACTCGACTTTAGTGTAAGTCTCGTCTCACTTTTATCTTTACTCGCTTTCGTAGGTTTTCCCTACATCATCACTCCACCACCGGCTCGTTTGTAATCACGGCTATACACGTCATCATAGCCTTTTTTGTTTTAGGAACGTGGGAATAGGATTATTTTTTATCTGTTCAAATCAATAGGCCTCAAATAAATAATTATTTTCCTTGGCCATAATTGATGAGCGTCCGTCAATTCGTTGTTTATCCGTCAATTAAATGTGTATAGGCCTCAAATAAATTGTTATTTTCACTGGCCTACATTCAAACTGTACGAGTCCAGCTGCATATCAAGCAAACATACTCACTGCATCGCAAATGGATAATTGCAAGGTAATCCCGTAAAATAAACTAATCCACACTGTATCTAAGAGAAAAGTCAGAAACACTGTAAAGATAATAAAGAACCAAAACAGGCAACAACATATAAACAAAATAGCAATAGTGGAACCATCAAACCCAGAACGCCGTCGAGTCCCCAATTCCAGAATGCAAGCAGAGGACCAGCCTAATACGCTGAGACATAATTCAACGGCAAAGAGTGACACCGCCTGGGTAGCGGCGTCGCTACCACCCACCATCCTCTCCTTTTCAGTTTCGACTCTAAATTCAGAAACAGCGACAGATTATTTTGACGGTGGTTCGAAACAAAACTCCATAATCAGCCGAGTCAAAGGGGAATCTCCGAAAGACAAACAAAAACGAGAACAAATAGTACAGAGGCACAACAAAATTCAAAGAACGGTGAAATTGAATCGAGTCGGCACAGCGAATCACTAGGAGGGGAGCGACGCAGTCGAGCTTTTCCGGCAGAACTCCGGCAAGGCTTGCGGCATCACTGCCACCATCCCTTCTTGATGTCTCTTTCCCCCACTCTTTCAACTCCCTCGTCCCGATCTGTACACCCCCATCCCTGATTTAACTGGTTCTGTTCCACCTCTGTTTCCGCTGTTTTTGGTTTCGATTTGTGAAAGTATGTGTTGTGTTTTTTAGATGTGTGCACTGGTGTTTGATGATAAAAATGAGGGGTTGGTATCCGCCGTTTACTGTGTATGTGGGTTTGTATTTTCAAGTTTTTGTAATTGGGAAGATGATAGGAGGGGTATATTTATTGTATGTACTGTGTTTGTAGAGAAGAAGTAAGGTCGAGAAGAAGGCTGAGAGAGCAAGTGGGGTCTACTGGATTTTTGTATATTATGATGGTGTGTATGTTGTACTGTATCTTGGAGTGGGTCGGGAGAGAAAACTGGACAAAGAACAACGAAGGGGATGAAGATGACTCCCAAAAGAGTGGGGTCCCTGAGTGGGGTCTGCCATATGTGTAAAGAGATTAGGAGGTTGTGAGGAAGAAAATGTACTGTGTATTGTTAATGCCCAAAAATGGGGAAGAAGAAGTACTGTATATGTAATACCCGAACCAGAAGATAGCCATTTGAGGATTTTGAGTGATTGGAGGGGAGGAGATTAGGGAGAGATTTGGGTAGGATTGATGAGGGATTTTTGGAATGATTTGGAGATTGGAAAGGATTTTGGGGAAATGATTTAGGAGCAAAGATTTGGAAATATGCTCTTTGCAAAATTCAAAAGTAAGGATATACTTGGTTAGAAACTGCGTCTAGTCTCAATGGCGAAAGATAAACAAAAAAATAACAAATAAATAATGAAATAATGAATTTTGGTAGAGGTTTGAAAAAAGGAAAATTGAATAGTTTTTGGATTTTATTTTAAAATAATTGGAAGAAAATAGAAATTAATCCTAATAGCACGGGCGTACCTAGATGGACTCTCGTCTAGATTCGTAGGAAATTTTAGCAAAATGAAAAGGAAAATAAGTAAATAGAAACATGAATATTTTCTTTTAATTTGGCTAATATGCAACTTAAAGGTGCAAAAAGAAATTTATATATATATATATATATACACACACACACACACACAAATACATACATACATACATACATACATACATACATACATACATACATACATACATACATACATACATATTATGTGAAATGCACAAATTCAATAATACTCAAATAAAATTATTTAAATATAGATAATCACAGATAATTATTAATTTGCACAAATAAATTGAAACAAATTTGACATGTAGCATAAGTGATGCAATCATGTGACATATTAAATTGCACAAATATTAACAGTTTAATAAATAGCCTAATGATGCAAATTTACGTAATATAGCCACACTTAAGTATATAATATATAAATAGAGGATAACGCACGTAAATGCATGATTTCTAATACACATTTTTCACAAATAGTCACAGTGCACCTTTAAGTTAAATTATAGCCAATTTTTAGAAAAGGAGGGACAACATTGGGTGTCAACACCATGCAAGTGCCCGATCGCCAGGAATCCAACGTGCTCGTGATGAAGCTTCACATCATTGGGCGCGATCGCGATACCCAAGGCGCGGTCGCGATAAAAAGTGTTTCATACAGTTTACTACTTTAGTACATAGGGATTACTTAGTTATTTTGTAATAAACCTAAGAATTACTATATATAGTGTCATTAGGAGTAATTAGCCATAGTTAGAGATTTGGATGATTGAGAATACTCTTGTGAGAGTTTGTGTATGGGTTGTATCCCTTATCTACTTCTTGGATCTCTCTTGGATCCTCTTGTGTGAGAGATCCATTGCTTGAGTTCAAGTCTCTTCCCCCTCGGATATTGGTCTTTGATTTTATTCGTATTAATTAGAGTATTACAATTTGTTTGTGATACTCTAATTTACTTACAATTTTGGGATTGATTCCTTTCTTTCTTCTATCTTTTCCCCTATTCCCTTCTATTCTTTACTTTGTGTCGTTTATTTTATCTTGTTGTTGATCGTTTCCTATTCTTAGCGATTAGGATCATATCATTTGATATCAGAGCTCAGATTGGTGTTTGTTCCTACAAAAAGTATCTAGGTTTTTGTTTATCAAAATCTGAAAAATCACAAAAATATAAAAAAATTAAAAACTCCAAAAACATTGAGTCATAGATTTAGGGTTTCGTTTGGATGAAATCTTTGTTACCAATTATTGGTTGATGATTCTAGAAGCTGTATCTTGAAGGAATTGAACAACAAACAACATTTGGGGTATCAATTTGAAGAATCAAAATATAGGGTTCTTCAAGTTCTTTTGATTTGGGGCTTTTGCATTTTGAGTGTTGTTTTGGAAGAATTGATCATTGGGGTTTGTTCACGGACTTATAAGGAGCTTATATCTCAAATTTAAAGCAATAACAAGTTGCTTTGGGAAGATTCAGGTGAAGAAAATTTCCAAAAATTCGGGCTTCAAGTTCTGCATCAGGCCCAGATTTTGTTCTTCACAATCGCGCGCCAACTGTCGCGATCGCGCAGGCTTGTTGAAGTTTTTTTTCGCGATCGCGCGCCGACAGCGCAGAGTTATTGACTTACTCTTCGCGATTGCGCCAAAAATCGCGCGATAGCGCTGAACAAAAAAATCATTCACTTTATAGATTGCTCGGAACGGCCCCTAAACAGTTTCAGATCACCCAAACCCTTTTCATATCATCAAATACATTAAATTTCTAGATCATAAAAAAATTTCATCCAAGTCTAAATTCATTTCGTGCTAATTTGATTCAAGCTTTTCTCTTTTTCGTTTCATTGCATGTTTTATGTATTCCTAATCCGTTTGTGTGTCTTTATCCGTTTCTTTGGTGTCTTATAAACTTCACTCCGAACCGAAGCGTGGATATTTACCTTGAGAAATGAGGTTGTAGAACCTTGAAGAGATTGAGTGAGCCCTTTGAGTGCAAAAAGGCTTGAGTCGTTAGAATACGAGAATGTGGTCAAAAAAGCCATAGACTTTGAGTGTATACACGAGTGGAAAGAAAATTAAGTGATCATATATTGAGTGATACACGTGAGAGAGTGAATTTGTGAGGTCCTTTTCTCTTTATTCTTGCAACTATGTACTCGGATGATAATTGCGGAGGTTATGACTCCTATGGAGATGACTGAAGTTTTGATGATGATTATAGAGACTATGGTTCCTATGATAATGGTGGAAGTTGCTATGATGATTCGGGGAACTATGGCTCTTATGGTGATGAGGCGAGTCACTATGGTGATCATAGAGCTCGTGAAGACTATGAGGCTTATGAGGATGAATGCGATGATGAAACTAATATGCGTCTAGTCTTGGAGATGATGATACTGACGCTTCAAGGTACAATGTTCCTACTTACTCTTCTTGTGATGAACTTTAAAATGTAGATAGTGACATAGAGAGAATTAATGAAGAAGTTTATTATAGAGGTTTTTCATTTTCATCTTCTCTTTGTGTTTCTAAAATAAACAAGTGAGCAGTAGTGGTCTTTCTATTGGATTGAAAAGATGTGGTAATCGCTCCATAAGAAAAAGAGAGCTTACATCTCCTAATTGCTCTAAAATGTTCAATGACTCTAGTTCTTATGTGAGAGGAAATATGAGGCAAAGGGTAAGAGAAAGTGCTACTTGCTCTCCAAATAATTTGACTTGGTCTAATAATGCTTTGAGAGGTTTGGAGGGTTATGGAGGTAAGACAAGTAGGATGAATGCTTCTTATGGTCCGACTATTAGTGATCATCCATTCGGCCATTACTATGAAGATGGACACAAAAAGAAGCTAAGTAGATTTACTATTAGTGTTGAAGGATTTGGAGGCTATATTCTACAAGTTGATAACATTGATGCAAATTGAATTAGCCCTACTTTGGTTAAGGAGTTGAGACTACGTTGTTATAAATTGGCAACTCCATATGAGTATAATGGAGTATGGATAGATAGAGTAGTAAAGGTTTGCATTTCTAAAGGAGGATATAAGGAATATGTGTTTTGTGAAGTGTACCCTTTGTACACTTGTCATGTTTGGTTGGGAATGCCTTGGATGCAAAACAATAAGTTTCAATACAATGCATCAAGGGACATGTACTATGTGGGAATGAATAGGAGGTGCTATGACTTTGCTCCTAGAAGACAAGTCAAGAAATATGACTTGGAGGGTTGTAGGAAAATTGGCACTTCAAGTGGTGTCAAGTTGAAAGTTGAGGTGAAGAGTACTCCTATCCCTTCCAAAGGGATTCTTGGCACGTATCCTAGTCCAATTGAACTTGAGAGAGAAAAGATTGAGAGGAGTAAGGGAGTGGGAAGTGACAACTCAAGAGAGGAAAAAGGAGAGCTTGAGTTGGTGAAGTAAGTGAGTTGTCACAAGAAAAGAGAGAAGAGTATGAAGAAGAATTGAGAGAAAAGAAAGAGGAAAAACAAAAGAGTAAGGGTGAGGATTTTCTTTATTTTTATGATT
The DNA here is from genome assembly GCA_037355625.1 of Petunia x hybrida. Classification (NCBI taxonomy): domain Eukaryota; kingdom Viridiplantae; phylum Streptophyta; class Magnoliopsida; order Solanales; family Solanaceae; genus Petunia; species Petunia x hybrida. The sequence continues at coordinate 2,708,858 of JBBBVM010000032.1, read as the reverse complement.
CTAACCTTTCTTGTTTCTCTAGTTGTTTTGTGCCTTAAAAGGTATTTTTGGAGGAGCAAAATTGCAGAATCCTTCTTCGGAAGTGGTTCCATTCCTTGAAGAAAAGAAGGAGATCAAAGTGAAGTCTTCAAATGAACAAGTGAGCTTAAATTTGAAAAGTCAAGGTAAAGAAGAATCTTTAGGTGTGCTACAAGGTAACAAGAGAAGAATGGGCCAAAAGACCCTCTCAAGTCTTTAATTAATAAAAGGGGACGCGCGTGGAGCGTTGAATAATGCGCTCGTTTAACATTAAACCATGGGCCAGATTAGAAACAACAAAACTTGCGGGGCTTGATTAAAAACTTTTTGGACTGAATTAGCAATCCCAAAAAACTTTTAATCAAAGGTGGGAAAATGAACCGAACGGACTGAGTGCAATGATTTAAAACATCGAACCCCAAAAATCTTCTCATACACACTTCACAGTTCTCAAGTTCGTCTCTTCTACAGTATTCTACGCAGTTTTCTAAACATCGTCGTCGCCGACCATATACATTTCTCCGGTAACATCTAAAGGTAAATTTTGAACAATATTGATGTTTTTCAAGTGAATCGGGGTTTTTCTTTTGCTATTTTGCTATTTTGAAAAAACTATGATTTTTACGCCTTTTTACAGTACTGGAAGAAAGTTCTTGTGAAAATCTTTATTTTTGTTGATTTTTTCGTCAAATAGTGCTATGTTCTTGTACAAATAGTGAAGTTTTTGCATGTTTATGTTATATTACCATGTTAAGAGCATACTCTTTCGAAGAGTGAAACATCGTGAGACAGTGTTCTAAACGTCTAATACGATGTTTGAAGTTGGTGATGCATTTTAGATGATTTTTGTTAAAATAAATTAGGGTTTATAAAATAAATATGCTAAAGGTTGAAAAAATGTTGTACGCATACTCCTTCGCAGAGTCAAACATCATGAGACAGTGTTCTAAACGTGTGATGGGATGTTTGAAGTTGGTGATGCATTTTAGATAATTTTTGTTAAAATAAATTAGGGTTTTATAAAATAAATATGCTAAAGGTTGAAAAAAATGTTGTACATATAGTCAAGATTTTGCATGTTTATGTTTGTGCGTGCATGTTTAAAGTTCTGGAACATCTGAGACTGTGCTCCGACCGTGCGAGAGGATGATGACTCTACTTGAATTAGGGTTTGATAAAACATATGTATATTATGTTTCACACACCCATATTGCATGTTTGCACATCTTTAATTGATGAATATACTTGTGATTTGCAGCTACAATGGCTTATACGCGGGGAATTAAGAGGAAGGAGACTACTCCTCCTAGTAAACAGCCTCCTTGGAAGAGGAGAATTATATTGGAGGACGAAGAAGAGGGGTCCCTAGACTATGATGTAAATGTAGGGCCACAAGAAGCTGTGAGGGTGCCGGACGATGGTAATCTATCAGAAGAAATAGAGCGCTGTTTGGTGATGATGACTGGGATGAAGATGGAAACAAAAAAGAGAGCCTTTTAAATATGGCAGAAGAAGAGGAGGTGGGAAGGCTGGTAAATAATTTTGCAGGAGAATTTGAAAGAGTTGCAAATGTTGATGATGTACAAGAAGTTATAGAGGTTGTAGATGTTCAAGCTGGTGAAGGAGGTAGGAATGGTAGGGAAGAAGAAAGAGGGTGAGAGATGCGAAGGAGACGTGGGAGCTGATTCTGCAGAGCCACCTAGAGAGGTATAGTTGTTGTCTAGAACATACATAAAGTTGTTCTTCAATTTACAGTAGAATGTTCAATATTTTTTTATGTGATTTGAGAACACTCGCGTGCATGATCAGATCAACCTTAACTATGTTCAAAGTATTTTCTTGTAGTTCCTTGGAACATCTCAAGGGATGTTTCATGCATCTGATATTATGTTCTTACTACCGTGGTGATTCCTTAAACTAACAAATTTCAAAACATTGTGCAGCCTGAGTACGTGCAGCCTGAGTACGTTACCAGTGTCATTCCACCAATGGTGCTGAAGACTTACTTGGATGATCATGAGCATTTTCAATCCAAGATAACTGTCCGCTTGTCGCTTATTGGACGAATGCGTGAGTTCAGAATTGTGCTGCGTACAAGTGGTTTGTATGACAAGTTCAAAAACAGTATCTTTGGCCATTTCTTGGAGTTGCCGGATGAGCCATCATTTCCAACCAGGTTGGTGCACAATATTCTGCTAAGAAGAGTTTTGTGCAATAAAGAAAAAGAAGCTTGGTTCAATTTCAATGGAGTGCCTGTTCGTTTTGGCCTCCAAGAGTTTGCTTTGATGACAAAGCTGAGATGCCAAGCCTATCCAAGTGTCCAATGGGAGGCTGCGATGAAAGAGAGGGGCAGGGAGATGTGGGAGTATATTTCAACAGCATGGGAGGATGGGAAAGCAAGGGCAGTTACTGCTCCCCGGTTGCTGAGTTTGATAGAAAATGAGGAAGTTCCTGAACGGTACAAGTTTGGGCTTGCCATGGCTTGGTTTGTTCACTCAATATTGTGCGCCAAGGACAAAAAAGCTGGTATTGAGGAATTACTGGTCTGCCTTGCATATCTTCCAAATGAATTTGCCAAGTATCCTTGGGGCGGAAGAGCTTCGAGCTGACCATTGAGTACCTGACGAAGCCCATGGCTGATCGTGCAGCTAGCAAGGCTAAGGACGGGCCAAACTACAATCTTTATGGGTTTCCTTGGGCATTTGTGGGTTGGGTATTTGAAGCAATACCTGCGCTTCATCCCAGGGATTTTCCCAAGGAGAGGACCACGCCAAGGATGCACAGGTGGATCACTGAAAAGAATGAAAGAGACTCCCGAAGGCTGTTTGAGAATGTTGCAAAGCCTGTAAGTACCTACAATTTTCTAAATGTTGGAACATCTTCAAAGTCGTTATAATCATTTCTGTTAATGTTAAGAACGTCTTTTCAGATGTTCGATCACGACAGATATGATGTTTCATTTTTACTGGTGTTAAATGTCGAAAAGTAATAATAATGTTCTGAACACTCTTTGTGATGTTAAGGTTTATTTCTCTTATACATTGTATTCTTAACAGATATTTATGGTATGTAGGTGGTGCACCCTTTCATTGACCCTATCGATGCAGAGAGGGAAGATGATATCTTTCAGAATATTGAGCCGTTTGTTGATGGGGGCGATGAGGTAATTGATCAGCTTGTTGTGATGTTGGAGGGGGCTAGCTCGATCGTTGGTGGTGATCGAGTGACAGTTTTTAGGAATTGCCCCAGGACCCCTCCAAGAGAGGTAATTGATGAAGGAAAGGTTGGTGAAGAATCTGTTAGTGGAGGTGTTGGTAGATGTGAAACACAAGTTGGTGATGAGATTGGTGGTAGGGCTGGTCGTTTTACTGGTGGTCTTTTTAGTGGCAGGGGTTTGTTCGAAGTTGGAGAAAGCTCTAGGAGGAGAGAACATGAGAATGTGCAGCCTAGTGTCTGCAGTTGCAAGTGTCACGACTGCCTTCAATGGCGACGGCAGGGACTGGATCAGAAGCTTGATGCGATCCAGTTGTCCCTTGCTAATTTAGTAGCGTCGTCGTCAAAGAAGGAGAAGCAGCAGCAGCAACCAAAGAGGCATATTTTGTTGTCCAGGATGCTCCAGGCAAAGAAGAACAAAGGAAAGAAGAAAATGACTGCTGCCAGAATGGCAAGGTTAGTAAAATATCCAATTAGAATCGATGAACATAAAAGGGACGTTCTTCTATTAAATCTAGAGATTTTTTCAAACATTTTTTTTTTGGAAATTTAGAGAGAGAGATCAAGTCAGGCTCCAAGAGAGATTGCCAGTGACACTGTACAAGGCACTCAGCATTCACCAGAAAGCTACATTTGACGCTTTCTTGGAGGAGAAGAAGGAACAAAAGACTGCCTTCCTGTGTCACGAGTTTAATTACTTGGATTTTCTGGACTTCCTGGACGTGAAAGAGTGGATGTGGGATAGTGTAAGTGTATCTCTTTACTTCTATTGTTGTGTTAGTGTTTGGTTTTTATCGAAGAACGAACATTTGTTTATCCGTTCGGAACTTGATGTTCCTATGTTCGTTGAACATTCGACTGGCTGGTCCAAACATAAAATAGTATGTGTCGGGCATAGTTTTATCCACAACTTCTAATTTGTTTTATTATGCAGTTTATGGATGAGTACTTGGCCTTGATGCGTGGGAGGCATAAGGCTTACCCCCGGCATTATGATAACTCTGATCTTATCCTCGATCTTTCATTCCTGACCAACTTGTGCGTACGATACGATGCGGCTGAAGCGGAAGCAAAGGGGTTTGATGTCGGCCTTGATAAGTACCTAGCAGAATATAAGTTTGAGGATACATTCCTTGATTATGCCAGAGGTAAGTCTCCATATCCGGGTGGAAGGAAGTGGGATGGTGTGAAAAGACTCTTTGTCGTGTATAACATTGAAAGCACGCATTATGTTACATGCGTCTTTTATTTAGAGGAGGCAAGGATCGCTGTCTACGACTGCAACATTGGGTTGTACAATGAAGATCACTTTGATTCAATAATGGGGCCAATAATGTACATGTTCCCAATATACATCCGGCAGTCGGAGAAATTCAACCACCTCCCTCCTGAAATCCAATCGATGGAAATATGGCCGTACGAGCGCATCCAAGGCCTTCCAAGGAATTTGACTGGTACTGCATGTGGAGCGTATGCCATCATGTTCCTCGAACATTTGCTGTCCAACACCCCGATGGAATATCTGTGTGACAATGTGATAGAAGACTGTCTAGTTAAATTTGATGTGGACATATTCCATGGCAAATTAGTCCCTTAGTATGGGTTGTAAAATTTGGATAATTATGTTTTTTTTTTTGATGGGTGTAATATATGGATGATTACCCATTTTTTGATGTGTATATATGGCAAATGATGACTATTGTTTTGTAGTACACTGAACATCGAGTTTACATTATTAGAACATCTGTATTATGATAAGATTGACTTAAAAATATTAAAAATTATAGACTATCGGAACAGCATTAGTTATTTTCAGAACATTATGTTGTACGTTCAAATAGTTTTTAACTTAATGGATATTTGATGTTCAATAACTAGTAAATACGGAAACAACAACAGATGTTCTGAACATTAAAGTTACTTTATACATTGATAATCAAGAACCAGGCAAAAACATTCTTGATCGTTCAAAGATTCAGCGCTTTACAAAAGTATGCTAATTATATTAGCATTTAAGACATTACTTAATAAACAGTCATATTAACATCCTGGTCAAAATATGCGTTTTCACTTCAACGCGATGCAGTCCCTTCTTGTTTCAAGGTTTCTATCTGGAGCATGGTCTTTATCCTCTTTATTTCTTTCAACATCTTTTTGACATCCCTATAGTAGTATTCAAAGAATTCCTCAAATTTGAACTTCCAACCCCAAACTTCAGCACGAAGTTATTCCAAAATATCGTTTGCACGTTCTTGTCGTTCTGCAGAAGTGTTTCGACTTTTTCTTCCTCCTATTAGCTTGGCTGATCCTCTTCCCGTTTTTCCTTCTTTTTGCTTGGTTGATCCTCTTCCCGTTTTTCCTTCTTTTTGCTTGGCTGATCCTCTTCCCTTTCTTCCTTCTTTTTGCATGGCTGACCATCTTCCCATTTTTCCTTCATTTTGCTTGGCTTCACTTCTTCCCGTTCTTCCTTCTTTTTGCTTGGCTTCACCTCTTCCTTCTTGTTTCAAGGTTGCTCCATTTGTCGTTTTTGGTACTCTTGACATGGATGCTCTTGTATTTGTTGCTCCTGTTCTTGCAGTAGTAGCAACTATTGAGGAGGAAGGTCGGCGGACCATTTTTATTTTTTTATTTTTGGCTGAAGATTATAGGTTGTAGTGGTATAGAGTTTTTTGAATTTGAATGGTTTGATCGAGTATTTATAGGAGAAAAATAGGTAACCGACTTAAGTGTGTTTTATCCAAACACTAGCCGTTATGTATTTTTTAAAATTTTTGAAGTGACGCATTCGTTGCTTTGATTCAGATTTGAATTGAAGGGGATAGCCGTTAAGTGTATAATGATGAGTAGTTTAAAAAATACTAATAGTCTACTGGAAGGGTATAAATAATTTTCAAACATGAAGATCAATTTGAATTATAAACGTCAAAAACCAATAGACTAATGGAACGACTATATGATGATTCGTATCGCCATGAAGATGTTCTGACTTCAGCGGGAAGGATTAGGAACCCTGGTCGAAATTAAAACACGTGTACTAACACCAACCATTCAATGTGAATAGGCGCCTCTTCAAATCATCACATATGCAGGCTAATGGAACGACTATATGATGATTCGTATCGCCATGAAGATGTTCTAACTTCCACGGGAAGGATTAGGAACCCCTGGTCAAAATTAAAACACGTGTACTAACCCCAACCATTCAATGTGAATAGGCACCTTTTTAAATCATCACATATGCAACCGAAAAGGCACCAAGCCTGGTACCATCTATAAATGTTAAATGTCTGCACAACAACAACAAAAACAACAAGGCGAAACAAAAACAATGCCTCATAGAGTAAGGCACCCAAGAGCATCAGAACATGATAGTGGAGTTCCAAATACTAGTAGGTTCACTGAAATCGATCATGTCCGTGAAGATATCGCAAATCTGACCTCATATATTGATCAGTTTGCAGTATATATAGGAAATGTTGAGGATCAAGTGGAGCGATTAAGAATTAGGTTCGATGAATTCCGTGAGGATATGAATCTTATTAAGCGTATGCTTCATGGTATTCAAGCTGCACTCGAGATTGACCCCCAAAACTACCCTTCACCACCACGGCCTCCAGAGGAACACATGTGAATTGAAGAACTAACTTCCTTGCAAGTCTAGTCATTTAAGAAGAATTTCTAATTGTCTTGAATGTCGTGTTTTGAAGTGTTGTCCTTTAATTTTCAGTACAATGTAGCATGTTTTGAATATTTATGAATGTTGTTTTGCATTACACTGAACATCCCGTTTGCAGTATTAGAACATCCGTATGATGATCAATTTAAATTATATACTACAAAAATAATATGAATTTGGAACGCCATCGATAAATGCTCGAAACATCAACTAAAACGTTCAAATTTATAGATCTTAGTAGTACTCGATGAACAACGATTGGTATCAAATAAACCTAGCTACAATGAAACCAAAAAAAACTGCCCAAGACAATAAGAAATACATCTTCCGCCGTTGCAATTTAGCCTCTAACTTACTGATCTTCAATAAATTTGTAGTATTACAAGCCCCATATTTGTCAACTTCCTTCAGCAAATTGGCCCTCTCTTCACAAACTTCATCAAGTGAAATTTTCAACTTGTTTAAAACCAATGTAGTAGGCTGGGGATACTCCTCGTCACACCATTCCCAAAATCCACAATTGCTAATACCCTTGCGGGGACACTTGCAAAATTTTCGTCCAGCATTCGACTGTGTGCCCGCCGTGAATTGTATTGCAGGTAAGCCACACCAACATCGACGATTTTGAGAGGAGCTGCGAGAACAAGTTGATCCTTGAGACATAGTTGAGTTAAGAAGAAGACGAGGTAGAGGGGGTAGGGATAACTAATATTTCAATAATGGGGTAAAAAGACCTAATTAATAGAATGGTTGGGGTTATTCCACGTGTTATAAGGTAATAATAGAATGGTTGGATTAATGTAAGTTGTGTGGAGCAGATCGCTCCACGTATTTAACACGGGTTGCTCAACTTTCCAACGATTGATGCCAAAACATCTAATCTACGTCACGAACATGGGTTAGTATGTTCAGTTCAAATAGGTGCCTATTTTAATGTGTAGTGTTCCAACCTTTAATATGATTGTAATAAGAAACTATATAACATGAAAAGATTAATAAGTCTTTATATTTAAGGTTAAATCATCATTATATAGATTATCCATTAGTTAGAACAACATCTAATGAAATACTCAATGACTTATTAAGTGTTTCATCTGATATAACTAAGTAATCGCCTTCGATAGATATAAATGAGTATACTCTAGTATAACTTTTATGAGTAAACACTTCCAATAGACATACTATTGATGTAGTCACCTTAAATACACATAATATTGAGTAATCTCTTTGAATATACATAAAATTCCAACGATTGATGCCAAAACATCTAATCTACGTCACGAACATGGGTTAGTATGTTCAGTTCAAATAGGTGCCTATTTTAATGTGTAGTGTTCCAACCTTTAATATGATTGTAATAAGAAACTATATAACATGAAAAGATTAATAAGTCTTTATATTTAAGGTTAAATCATCATTATATAGATAATCCATTAGTTAGAACAACATCTAATGAAATACTCAATAACTTATTAAGTGTTTCATCTGATATAACTAAGTAATCGCCTTCGATAGATATAAATGAGTATACTCTAGTATAACTTTTATGAGTAAACACTTCCAATAGACATACTATTGATGTAGTCACCTTAAATACACATAATATTGTTCAGTTCAATCAATACTTGTATGATTTGAAGTCTTAGTTGTTGTAGATAAACGAAGAATGTCTGTAATTGAGCTACACATAGATTGTACGATCAAAAAATAGATTACTAATGTGTCTATCTAGTGATATAACGTCCAATCTATGCTACACTTCGTTATAATACGCTTCTTAATGTTTAAAATTGTTAATTGATCTAGAATCAAACCCTACACTCCTTATCCAAACAACTTAGTGTTTGCACTTTAGTATAATTAACGACATATATTTTGGTTTACTTACACATAGCATGTTTTGTAATCTTAATAAACTACTAAATCATTGTTTATGCATTTTAAATGATCCTTATATTAGTATTTATCAACTAATCCTCAACGGTGCAAAAACAACATCAGTATGAAGATCCAGAACAGACGTACCACGTTCGAGAGCGTTCCCTACAAGGTTCAGAACAGGAGAGCGAATGTTCTCTAAGTGTTAAAAAATTTTGGGGTTTGGGGTTAGGGTTAGGGTTAGGGTTTGGGGTTCAGGGTTAGGGTTAGGGTTAGGGTTCAAACATCATTTATTATGTTCTGAACGTGAAAAAAGTACCTTTTATTTTTGAGCAACCGCGTTTCATTTTAAACGAACTACCTAATTGATTATTATGTTTGGCACGTCCAGAAGAACGTTCTAATATCTCAAAAAAGAAATGTACCCCTGCCCCGGGCTCTATTTTATAGAGAAAAGGGACGCGCGTGGAATTCGGAACAAAAAAAAATGGTGGGGCCTTAATGGCAATTATGACAATTAAAAAATGCGGCTGATCGGTCTTATCAATTTCATCATTTCAAACATCGAACACCCGTGCCTTTCTTCTCTTACACACTTCTCAAGTCTTCTTCTCGAGTCTTCTATTTCGTCGCTGACCATATACATTTCTCCGGTAACATCTAAAGGTAAATTTTGAACACTATTGATGTTTTTCAAGTGAATCGGGGTTTTTCTTTTGCTATTTTGCTATTTTGAAAAAACTAGGGTTTTACGCCTTTTTACTGTACTGGAAGAAAGTTCTTGTGAAAATCTTTGTTTTTGTTGATTTTTTCGTCAAATAGTGATGTGTTGTTGTACAAATAGTGAGGCTTTTGCTTGTTTGTGTTAATAACGATTTTAAGGCCAAACTCCTTCTGCTATGTCAAACATCTTCATACGGTACTCTGAACTTTTGTTAGGATGTTTCAACTTGCTGATGCATTTTAGATGGGTGTTGTTAAAATATATGCTAGCATGTTTACGTTGATAAGGATGTCAAACATCTTCATACGATGCTTGGAACGTGTGTTAGAATGTTTCAAGTTGCTGATGAAGTTTAGGCGGTCACTTATGTAGTGGAAGTATTATCAACTTAACACATAATCTAATAACTTTCATTCATACTTAAGGAAACAAAATACATATAGAAAATTACTTGACATAATGCAAAAGTACTAGTGCTATATATAATGCTTAAATAAAAGTTCTAGTTGTCATCATCATTGGGAGAATTTGGAGGAGTCGCAAACTGCTCCGGATTCATCCCTTGGTGGATAAGGAGTCCCAGAAGCATTCTTTCAATACGCTCCAAGCGCTGCACTAACACTTGCCTTATGCTCCATACATCAGCAGATAAGCGGTCCGCAGCATGGTTGATTGCAGTAATGTCAGTTTGAATACTGGCAATATCCCAGGCGATGTTTCCATAGTATTCGTTATGGTCAGGTTCGGCTGGGGCATAGTGGCCATTAGCGACAACTTCCTTTTGGTTATTTTCCATTTGTGTTTGTTGTCTATGAAGAAATTTTAATAATTCAAGTAGGAGGATAATTGTGTGTATGGAGGAACAAGGAAATGTATGTATTTATAGATGAATTTAACATAAAAAACACCAAAAGGCGTGATGTGAACATTGAAAAGACGTTCACTACTCTCTAGGTGATGTATCTGGATTAATTAATGGCTTTTTTCGTATGCCCGCTTAGAGGGATGCTTTCACACCTTTTAATTGCACAAGGCAACCCTACGCTTGAATCAATATGACTATTGCATTACACTGAACATCCCGTTTGCAGTATTAGAACATCCGTATGATGATCAGTTTGAATTATATACTACAAAAATAATAGGAATTTGGAACGCCATTGATAAATGCTCGAAACATTAAGATAAACGTTCAAATATAAAAATATATAAAATTGTCAAAATAAAAAATCAAAAAGCAACACTTTGAGTTTGGGAGGATTGTCCACTATCCACTCGTTTGGGGCAAGTAGTTCTTTTGTTGCCTGACCTTTTGTAGATGCTACATTTATTTCTCCTACTTGAAAATACTTCACCAATTGATGGTATCCGCTCTTTCCTTCGTCTGCCCTTACCCACGTCGATGAAAGGAGGCAATCTTCGTCTCTCAAGCAGCTCAGGAGGAACATTCCAAAATTCTTCCGGTGGAACAACATTGATCGGTTCTGCATAGGCAAGCATATATGACTCTAACTTGTAATATGCAGAAGTGAAGTCATAGACGCACGCTCCATAGTCTTCTGGACGCAGCATTCTGATAGCTGCCATAGCATTTTTACAGGGTATTAAGTCAATTTGATACTCTCTGCACGTACAAGTTCTGTTGAGTAAATCGACTTCTGCTCCCTGGCCTGGACTGATGATGGTGAAACCATACGTACCTTTTCGACTAATTGCGAGCTTACCCCCTTCCTCCAGGTTGAATCTTATTTTTCCTTCAATTAAAGGGACACATATGGTTGAAACCTCGAGGAACTTCGTAGCTCTCACATGGAATTTTTCGCCAAATGTACGATTGATGTGATTTAATAGGGCAACAATAGGATATTCTCTTTCATCCCTCAGCATTGTATTTGTGGACTCAGCAATGTTCGAGGTCATCACTGCAAATCTGAAATTGTAACAAACAAACAAAGACATTAATGCTAAATACGTCTAATGCAAGTGCGAACATTAAGCATGCGATCAGAACATCAATGATTACGTCATACACATCATTGGTACTATTTTGAACGTCAATTGGAATGTTCTCGGCTTAATTGCCATGTAAACATAGAACATTCCAACGCAACGTTCAGAACATTTGGTAAGAATGTTCATACTCGTGTACCTGTGCCCAGGGAAAAAGCATCTGCTCCATTTATGGAACCCCACGTCATCTTGAAGATATCTGGCAACCCTTGGATCGTTGTCTTCGATTTGCTTAAAGTGCGTTCTGAAATCCTCCACACGATATGCATCTGCTGCCAAGTAATAGGACCCCAGGTGATCTCCAAATTGAAACTTTGTACGGATATTTTCAGCAAGGTGCCTCGTGCAAACTCCGTAGTGAGCTTGGGGAAACCACTTGGCAACTGATTTTGCTATGCTTTTATGCCTGTCTGAAATGACGCTCAACTCATCATTGTACTGGGCTATGTCAACCAATTGTTCGAAAATAAAATCGTAAGAAGCATCACATTCTTTGTCCACAACGCAGAATGCAACAGGGAATATGTGCTTCTCTGCATCCTGGGCAACGGCAGACAACAACACACTGCCGTACTTGCCTGATAAATGAATCCCATGAATAGCAAGGACTTTCCTCATATACAGAAAACCCCTAATCCAAGATCCGTAAGATATAAAAAAATACTTAAACCTTCCACAACTATCAAGCTTCAAAGCTGTCTTGCTTCTTATATTTTTGGACCTTACCATATAACTGTATGCCTCTAAAATTTCATAACTGTGTTCATGTGTCCCTCTTGCTATTGCCTTTGCAATCTCACATCCCTTCAAACTTTTCCAATAACTAATGTTGCATCCCAATTCTCTGTTAAATACAACTCTGATGTCTTTTGGTGTTATTCCTTTCCCTTCAATGTACCTATCTTTCATGTATTCACCAACAACATCAGCTGTGGCATGTGTATGGTGGCTTTGCAGGTGCTGCACACCGCACGTGTGCTCGCCATTGTAGATTGTAATATAAAATGTATCACTACTATGATACCTCAATGCTCGAAGCCACCACTTGCAATTTGCATCAACACATCTAGCGTAAAACAACTTTTTTGTATTCTTCACAGCTTTGAAAGAAAAAGGCTTCCTCACTGCAGCAAGCCTCAACTTCACCACTAATTCTCGCTTGTTCTTGAAAGTCATACCCTTTACAAAACCTGTGCCGTCTTTTCCAAAAAAATCATTGCGGCTGCTCTGTGATGGTGCTATTTCTGAAGGATTACCAACTACTTCTCCACCTTCTTCACCTTCTTCGTATGCCTCTCCACCTTGTTTTAATTCATCTTCATCCATCTCAACATGCATATCTTGTTCATTTGAACTTGAAATTCCTTCAGGCCTTGGAATCACACTAACCCTTAGTGTTGGCCTAGCCCCAGCTGGGTCTACATCAGCCATATAAAGCTGAACATCATCATCAGTCCTAATTTTAGATGGAGCAGTCTTTTGCTTTGCGGCAACACTCAGCAAATATGAAATGCAAAGATCCCTAGGATCATTACTTACCAGTTACCCCCCAACTGCGTATGATTTTGTTGACAAGTTCATTATATGTAACATTCCTACTCACAAGGATAGGTCTTGTCTCTTTCACCTTAGGAATCCAAGCATAGCATTTCGAACGCTCAACCCATTGACCGAGAAAATCAACTCCTAGTAGTATGTTGTCCCCTATTTACTTTAACGATATCTGCAAGGTAGGATAAACATTCATCAAATATGGTCCAGGTAGCAAAGGATACCGGAACATCGAAAAACAGATCCGAACATGCCCAAGGATGTTTAAGATTACAAGCATACCGATGTTGAAATATCGATACATCAGTTCAGACCATCTACAAAAATGTTCCAACATTATGAATAGCATTTACTGAACATTATTCGGGCAACCAAAATTATGTTCCGTAACTCTGACTAGCACAATAGGAACATCAAAAGGATTATCCTGAGCATCTAATACAATGTTCCATAATTGTGACTACGTTGTACGAGTATTTGTAGAACAATCTTTATAATGTTGCGATCGTCACGGTAAGATGTTTCAAAACAGCAACATACTGTTTAAAAGGGTTTTTACAAAAATTAGAATAGTAGAGATTAGCAAGACGGAGATTTACACTTACAGGAGATATGGGACTTGTCAAGCTTTGCAGTTTGAAGTAATGCCCAACGTTATTCAAACAATTTCAACGACAAGCTTTCCAATTTCAAGTAAAGCAAACCAATTAAAAGTAATGCCAACCAGAAATTGTTATTCAAAGGGTCAAGGGTATTTTCCCCAAATTATTTTTTCAATTAGAGTCAATAATACCTAATTAACCGAAAAGGATTTAGATATGACAATATTTTCCGTTTGGGAGAGTTGGAATGCAAGAATAATAGCGAAAACGAATGGAGATTGAACAAAGCCAATGCGCAGCAGCTATGGTGTTTTCAGGTCGCGAGGGAGAAGATAAGAGAGGAGAGAGAGAGAAAGGAGCGAATAAACGGAGGGAAAAATATTTCCCTAATTTGGCAAATTTTATTTTTTATATACGTGAGGACCAAAGTGTATGAAATGAAACGTTGGGGTGAAAGCGAGTGGAGGAAAGTTATGTTTAAGAGCATTAATTAGATGTGTCCCTTCTACTACATTAATTAAGACTTTGTCCCTTTTACCTATTTTCACTCTTGAGTGTCCCTTTTGACCAAATGTCCCAGGTAACAAAGCTAATCCTAACTCTTGTACTTTTTTGGATGAGCTTGATAGAGACTTGAGTATGGTTGATAGTTTTGCTTTTTGTGAAATTAATGATTCTTTATCTTGCATTGAGGCAATAGTCAAAATGAAAGTTGTAAGCATGCACTAGTTGGGAACGCTTGTGAAAAGAAAATTGATGGTTTTGTGTGTGTGAATTGTTCCATACTAGTGGTGTGCAAATGGATGAACTTAAACAAAATGACTTGTGTTATAACACCCAACCTTTGTTTGACAAATATGAAAATGAATTGCTTGATATTGATGTGATAACATTTGATAGCATTCTTGATTTTGGTGGTAGTTTCTGTCAAGGTCTTAAGGTGTTTGACAATCCATTATTTGATGAAAATGAGCAAGAAGAAGTGTTGGGGAAGTGATTTTAGTATTGCCAACCCACTATTTGTTGAAAATAATTCTTGTGACTTGCTTAAGTGTGATAATTGTGCGGGTGTTAGCAAGCTAACTCCCAAAATATTTGTTGAAAGCTTGTCTAATATTTGGAAGTCCTCCAAAGGTGAATATTACTCCTTAAAGAAGGAGAGAGGCACTAGTCTTGATGATGCGGGGAAAATCGAGTCTAAGTACTTACCATCAAGAGCCAGGATTGGAGGATGCAAAGGACGAGAGGTCAAGAGCATTGGAGGAGAGTTCAGGAGCGAATTGAAGAAGCATCAAGAAGATTCAGCACTAGGCGCCCCACCTGAAGGGTTAGGCGCACCGCCCAAGCAAAGGACTTCCCAGGCGCTCTGCCCCAATGAGCCACTTCCCAAAAACGCAACAGCATCCAGGCGCTCCGCCCAAGGCTAGGTGCTCTGCCTCCAATACTTTATAATCCGAGTTTTAGTTAGTTATTTCCTATTTTAGCTCCATGTGGCCTATTACGTGTAACCCAACTTGTGGGGACTTTTATGTCATTTCATTAGGGGTGTGGAATATTTATAAATACCACACTTAGTCATTTTATTTTATTAGCTAACTTTGAATTGAGAATTAGAAGAATTGAGGGAGGCTAGGCCTTCTTGAGAAGCTAGAAGCTTCAATGTATCTCTTACTTAGAATCTATGGTGGATAATCCTAGTATGACCCTTTGAATGGTTCAAGTCTCTTTCCCCCTTTGAATCAATCTACTTTGGTTAGTTTGATTCGTTCTTTCTTCCATTTCTATTCTCCCCCGTCCCTACTTTTCCCTTTATCGTCTTTACTTCTTGCTTCTGCTACTTGTTATTGCTTCCGCGTGTTTTACCCATATCAGTTTAGTATCAGAGCAAGGCTCGGGATTTGTTCTTACAAACCCTTGTTCCTTGTTCATCTATCTCTTATCTTTACTTTATTGTTGTTGTTGTTATTCTTGAGAAAAGAAACAAAAAGAAACAAAAAAGTGAAAAGTTGGAAAATACAAAAAAATTGTTGAAACTTATTGGATTTGATTCCCCTATCAATGAAAAGTATTGGGGATTGTGCTATATCATTTACCCGTTCATTTGGTACCAATTTTATATGATTTGCAGTTGTGGATCAAAAGTTCGAAAAATTGAAACCCAACTTGAAACCCTTGCTTGAACCGCTTTAAATCTCAATTGTGCTCTTGTTATTGGTTGTTTGATGTTAAAAATCATTGGGGTTTGTTGGGATTAGTGAAATACAACTTTGGGTACCTTTGATTTTGAGATAACAGATTGAAAAAGTTGAGATTTTGGGTGCAAAAACCACCAAAACACGTTATTTGTGGAATCTGGAAACATGTCCAGGTGGACCGCTCCATCGGAATTGAGCTCTCAGGATCTAGGTCCAGGCGGACCGCCCAGCAGATGAGGCGGACCGCCCACCCCTGACTTGGTTCAGTTTTGTTTTGTTTTGTGGTTTTTTTGTGTTCCGTTTGCTTCCGTACTTCTTGGTTAGTATTTCTAAGGTAATTGTCCTACTTTATTGACACTAACTCTTGAGCTTTTAGGTTGTTGTGTGTCTTGGAGCTTTACTTAAAGTTGTAGAAATTTCTTTGGCCTCAAGTGTGCACTTTAAATAGCGTCCGTACATAGAGTCACATAAACTCCATTCCGAACCATTACTTGGGTGTACTAGTTGTTGATCTTACCATTGTGGTTCCTAAGAGATAGGGGGCATATTTGGTTGAGGATTTGGGAGTGTGAATCCTAAAAAGAGTGTTGAGTGCCACCACCAAAGGTAAGGGAGAGAAAGTGAGGTTATTTTGTACGAACCGTTTGCTTTCTTAAAATGTCTCTTGCAGGTAAAAGGAGTCATAAGGGAGGTTTAGATGGAAGTGGAAATGGTGAGAAAAGTGTAACTGAGATCGAGTTAGTTCAATCTTACCTTCGGGACATTATGACCGAGGTAGATGCAATGAGCACTCGAATTCAACATTTAGAGGATACTTAGGATGCGAATGAGACCGAGGGAAGGGATAGTATGAGTAGTTCTATGGGTTGTGGGATCGAAAAAGGTAGGGGAATTTTCTACCAAACTCCTATTTCAAGGAGCTCATATGGGTTCTATGATGAGAATCATTACTCGACTTTCAACAACACATCTAATGTTGGAAGAGTAACGGGAAGTGGACACTATTCTTGTGGTATTGCTAGTAGGGGAGAAATAAGCAAGTACCCATCTCGTAGTAGTGGCTCAAGTGAGACTACTATTGATGGGATGTGTAAGGGGCGCTACTTAGATGATCTCTTAAGGAAAAGAGAGTGGTGTCAATTCATAGTGAGCCTTAATGAGAATCGTGGGTATGTGCTTCAAGTGGATGAAGGTGAAGCAAGTTGGATTAGTCCTCTTGTAGTGAGAAGCTTGGGGATACCTTGTGTTGATGGAGTGGCCCGGGTAGTTGTTTCACAAAGGAACTTTGAAGAAGAAATTGAATGCAAAGTGGGTCCTTTAGAGGGATGTGATGTTATGTTGGGAAAGCCTTGGCTTCTCAAAAGATACTTCAAGTTCACCCACATCCTTGGCGGTTATCAAGTTAAAGCACAAGGAAAGATGCAACTCCTCCTTCCTAGGAAAGAAAAAGTACAACCAAGAAAGCCCACGAACATGAGAAATAGTGGGACACCATTGAGAAGAAGCCTTATGATTGAAAGAGTGCAATCAAGAAGTCCTACAATCACAAGAAATGGTGGGACAAATACCAGTAAAGGGTTGACAATTGTCAACAAGGTGAATCCGAAACCAAAAGCTCCAAAGCCAAGTGGTTCACCAACAAAGAAGAAAGAGACATCAAATGATGAATCTCTAAGTCCTAGATTCCGGGTTGATGTTAAAAGTCACCTACTCCGGCTTTGGGTATTCTTGGGCCTCGCCCCAACTCACCCGAATTTGAGAGACAAAAGATTAAGAGGAGTAAGGGAGTGACCGGTGACATTCCTCGAGTGGAAAAGGAGATGATGTATTGAGTGATGTGAGTGGGATGTCACCACCTGAATCTACACCCGACCTTGAAAAGAAAATGAGGGAAAAGAGAGAGGGAAAAAGAATTGTTGCGAGTGAGAACACCCCTTAATCTAACACTTACTCTTTATCTTTTTCTTCTACTTGTGTGAGTACTTGTGTAGGTATTCTTGGAGGGGCAAGGTGAAGGAGATCTTCAATATGAGCTTCAAAATGGAGGGACAATTCATGACATTTCAAGTGCATTGAGTGAGTAAGATAGCCACTCAAAGGTATGTGATAGTTCTTCCCTTGAGAATGTTACTTCCTTGTCATGTGATAGTATTTGTGAATACTCTATTCTAGTTGATGATATATATGATTTTAATGTATTTGCAACTAGTGTTGAGCCTTTTGGTCAACTTGTGTGTCAATGTGAACTACTAGTTAAGAGGGATGATAAGCCATATCATGATCTGAGCTCGATTTTTATTGAACCTCTCTTTAGTGAAGATCTTGAAGTTGGCCTTGCTTGTGAACCTTGTTATGACTCCCACCTATATTTGATAAAGGGGAAGATGAGTTGAATGATTATCCTATCCTTTCTCTTGATGATTTGCTTGATAATGGTGAATCTATGTGTTGTAGTGAGGATAGTAGTGACCTTGAGGAGTCCCTAGTGGATGAGATGGATCGGATTGAATTTGATGACTCCTCAAGTATGGATGATGACTCTAGTTTGGATGCCTCACCTTTGATGGGTAGTGGACTTGTTTTCACTAACCCTTTGTTTGAAGGGAATTTGATAAGAATCAAAAACGAAACGCGGAAATAAAGATAAAGAGCGAGACACTACTCGAACTCCCTACGAAGTAACTATGGAGAACTCGTTCCATAATACCCTCGTATCGGTGTCAAGGAGGACCTACACTATGCAACTACCCTCGAGCCACACTTGGGGCTCGCAAATAGAATGATCGGGTTTTCGGTTCAAGACTCAACTAGATTCCACTAGTGAATTCAAGCAACCAAGGCAAAGGTTTCTCCAAACAAGAGATAGTTTCTTTTCATCATTCATATAATTCAAGGTAGACTAAGGTTTGAATAGGTTTGTGAAGTATTTATAGACTTCACTTACATGTAATGAAAGCTCAAAAATACCCCCAAAGTGGGTTAAAACAATAAAGGCCTCATAGGGCTATAGTTGTCCAAAACACAGCAAATAAACTAGGAATCCCGCAACCCTTCACAAAGTAGGCGCCCAGCCTACTCTAACTAGGCGCCCCGCCTCTTTTCACTATGCTGAAGGAGTGGGCGGTCCGCCTGGCTTGGGATTCTCACAGAGGCGGTCCGCCTGGTGAGATCCAGAGAGCGAGCAAAAACTAGGCGGCCGGCCTAGTTGAGTAGGCGGTCCGCCTAGTGCTGTGGCCTCTTGAGTTGCTTCCAAAAGTGCTCCGGATGCCTCGACAAGTGTACTAGAAGGTCCTCCATCCATGGCACACCAAAGTATAGTCTTCAAGTCACTCCCGAGGCCTTCTTCCATACTCTTCCATGTCAAATGAAGATGGGTGTCTTGGATCAACTTGGCTTGACTCCGAGTAAAGGGTCTTGAGGGGGTTTGGGTCTTATCATCCTCCCCTTCTTGAGAAGATTTCGTCCTCGAAATCGAAGCATCATCCACGACCTCTTCATCATTAAGCACAGCCTCTTCATTACCTACATTCAAAGGAACCAAGTCACTAACATTGAAAGTATTAGAAACTTGATACTCACTTGGCAAGTCGACCACATAGGCATTGTTGTTTATCTTCGAGAGCACTTGGAATGGGCCATCTCCTCGGGGTGCCAACTTCCCTTTCCTAAGGTTTGGAAACCTTTCTTTCCGGAAGTGCACCCACACATAGTCACCCTTCTTGAGTTCCACCTTCTTGCGTACTTTGTTCTTCTTGGCGGCAACCTTAGCATAAGCTTCCTCCAAGTTCTTCTTCGCCTTTGCATGGAGTTCAACCAAAGCCTTGGCTCTAGCTTTACCTTCAAAATTAACAACCATTTCCCTTGGAAAAGGGGTTAGATCAAGGGGAATCAAGGGGTTAAATCCATAAACACACTCGAATGGAGTCATGCCTATCATGCTATGCAATGTGCGATTGTAGGCAAACTCCATAAGAGGTAGACGATCAATCCAAGTCCCGGCCTTACCTCGAGTCATGGCTCTAAGAAGAGCACCCAAGGTTCGGTTTACCACTTCCGTTTGCCCATCGGTTTGGGGGTGGTGGGACGTGGAGAACAAGAGCTTGGTGCCTAAAGCACCCCATAAACACCTCCAAAAATGACTTAGGAACTTAGTGTCCCTATCACTCACTATGGTTCGAGGCACACCATGCAACTTCAAAACATTTTCAATAAACAAAGTTGCCACATGTTGTGCATCATCACATTTCTTGCATGGAATGAAATGAGCCATTTTGGAGAACCTATCCACAACAACATAAATGCTATCATGGCCCCCCCTAGTCCTTGGTAATCCCATCACAAAATCCATTGAGATATCCAACCATGGACTAGTAGGTACGGGGAGAGGGGTATACAACCCATGAGGGTGGGCTTTAGATTTGGCTCGATTGCATTCAAGGCAATTAGCGCAAAACTTTTCCACATGCACCCTCATCTTTGGCCAATGGAATTGTTCTTGAAGAATGGCCAAAGTCTTTCTTGTGCCAAAATGTCCCATGAGTCCCCCGCAATGTGCTTCATGCACAAGCAACTCTCTCCAAGAGGACTCCGGAATGCACACCCTACCATTTTTGAAGATATAACCATCAAACCATTGGTATTTGTCAACTCTCTCCCCTTTCTCTAGAGTGTCATGGACACTCTTTAGCTTTGGGTCATGAGCATACATCAATTTAATGCTCTCAAAACCCATGAGCTTAGAGGTGAGAGTGGTGGCTAAAGCAAACTTTCTTGAAAGCTCATCCGCCACAACATTGTCTTTCCCTTTCTTGTATTGGATCACATAGGGAAAAGACTCAATGAATTCAACCCACTTGGCATGTCTCTTATTGAGCTTCTCTTGGCCTCTCAAATTCTTGAGTGACTCATGGTCACTCTTGATTACAAACTCACGAGGCCAAAGATAGTGTTGCCAATGGGCAAGGGCTCTCACAAGGGCATACAACTCCTTGTCATATGTAGAATAATTCAAGGAGGCCCCTTTCAACTTTTCACTAAAGTAGGCGATGGGTTTGCTATCTTGCATTAAAACACCACCAATTCCCACCCCCGAGGCATCACATTCAACCTCAAATGCCTTTCCGAAGTCGGGCAATTGCAATAGAGGGGCGGTACTCAACCTACTTTTCAACTCAAGGAAGGCCTTCTCTTGAGGCTCTCCCCAAACAAACGGTTGGTCTTTCTTCACCAATTCGGTGAGTGGAGCGGCAATGGAGCTAAAGTCCTTCACAAATCGCCTATAAAAGCTTGCGAGACCATGAAAGCTCCTTACTTGAGTCACGGTAGTAGGAGTAGGCCAATCACGTATGGCCTCTACCTTAGACTCATCCACCTCCACTCCTTGGGCACTCACGACAAACCCAAGGAAGACCACCTTCTCAACACCAAAGGCACACTTTTTAAAATTAGCATAGAGCTTTTCGGCTCTCAACTTTTCAAGCACTAGCCTAAGGTGTTCAACATGGTCGTCTATTGATTTGCTATAGATCAATATATCGTCAAAATAGACGACCACAAACTTGTTGATGAATGGCTTTAGAACATGGTTCATTAGCCTCATGAAAGTGCTAGGTGCATTGGAGAGCCCAAAGGGCATCACCAACCATTCATAGAGACCAAATTTGGTCTTGAATGCGGTTTTCCATTCATCACCGGGTTTCATCCGGATTTGATGGTAGCCGGACCTAAGGTCGATTTTGCTAAACACACATGAACCGCTCAATTCATCTAACATATCATCAAGCCGGGGAATAGGATGACGGTACTTTACCGTTATTTTGTTCACGGCCCGACAATCAACACACATTCTCCAAGTGCCGTCCTTTTTGGGGACAAGGATCACGGGCACGGCACAAGGACTCAAGCTTTCCCTCACCAAGCCTTTAGTGAGCAATTCATCAACTTGCTTTTGCAATTCCCTTGTATCCTCCGGGTTGCTCCTATAGGCCGGTTTGTTCGGGATTTGGGATCCCGGGACAAAGTCTATTTGATGCTCAATGCCCCTCAAAGGAGGCAATCCATCCGGCATTTCATCCGGGAATATGTCACCAAAATCCTTCAAAACATTCTCAAACACACTAGGCAAAGGGTTAGAAGAAAAATCACAATTAGAGTTTAGAACCATACCTTTGTGCACTAGGCATATGAGAAGCTTGTTGCCATCATTTCCTTTTAGGATCTCGCCCGGTTGCATCATGGCACATATGCCACCGGTAGAAGTAGGTGGGATTGCCACCAAGCTTTTGGACAAAGGGCTAGTCACAACAACCGACTTAGCCTTTGCCACTTCTCTCAACTCCCGCATCCGTTTGTAATCATCGCTCACTTGTTTGGGAGTCATGGGCGGGAGCACAAACTTTTTCCCCTCATGTGTCACCGTATAGGTGTTGGCATGACCATTATGAACCACACGTCGATCAAATTGCCACGGCCTACCAAAGAGTAGGTGGCATGCTTGCATAGGCACGACATCGAACATGTGTTCATCCACATAGTTCCCAATCTTGAATTTGATCAAGCATTGTTTAACCACCCTCAACTCACCACACTCACTAAGCCATTGAAGCTTATAAGGACTTGGGTGTTTCAAGGTAGGTATTTTCAATTGGGTAATAAGTGTTTGGCTAATAACATTAGCACAACTTCCCGAGTCAATGATCATAGAGCAAAGGAGACCCATGACTCGGCATTTGGAGTGAAAAAGGTTCTCTCGTTGTAAGGTTTCAACATCCTCTACACACATGGCTCCTAGACTCCTCCTAACAACAAGGAAGGCATGGGAATCATCATCTTCTTCCGTGGCAATCTCTCCAACATCTCCTTCCTCCTCACCCTCTACTCCCTCTTCTTCCCCCTCCTCGGGCTCACTATCTTGCTCATAGACCAAGTCACCGACAAGAACCATAGTTTTCCGGGTAGGGCAATCTTTAGAGAGATGACCATAACCTTTACACTTAAAGCATTGAGTAGAAGAAGAGATTGGATTACTCAATTGAGTTCTAGAATTACCTCCCACGGGTTGTGTTGACCTTTCAAAAGGCTTTTTCACTTCCTTGCTAGCACTCGCACCACTTGCACTTTGGAATTTGGCATTAGTTGTAGGAGACTTCCAATCCTTTGGCTTGTTCAATGGAGTAATAGCATTACTCTTGTAGCGAAGGGATTTCTCCTCTTTGAGCCACTTCTCGGCTTCAACCGCATCCTCACATAGCTTGTAGTGATCATTGTACTTGTGAAACTTCAAAAGTGAAGCTATGTCTCGGTTTAAGCCCCCTTTGAAATGGATCATGGCCGTCTCATTGTCTTCCTCATCCAAGTCTAGAGTCATCCGGACTTGTTCAAACTCATTGAAGTACTCCCCAACCGACTTGGAACCTTGTTTCAATTCATAGAGACGCTTTTGTTGGTCCACTCGGTATTGGTTAGTCAAGTACTTTTCATCCATCACACGGATCAACTCATCCCAAGTAAGATTAAGGACCATCCCCATCCTCCTTCTATTCCTCTTTACCGACTCCCACCATGTAGAAGCAAAGGACTCAAAGGTAGAGATAGCATACTTAGTCTTATTCAATTCGGGCATGTCATTGGTGTCAAATATACGCTCCATGGACAACTTCCAATCAAGGTACTCCACCGGATCACTACTCCCTTTGAAAGGAGGAATAGTAATCTTCACACTATTAAGATTATTGTTGTTGTCACGACCCCCACGGAATGGCTCCGGTTGGCCCCCATAGTGGTCTTCATTCACACCATACTCCCTTCTCGCATTCCCTCCAACAAATCCCATAGGTGGCCCTCGACCTCGGCCCCTACCTCGATCCACATTACGACCCCAATTCATACCACGTCTTGGTTGAAAGTGATCATCAAACCCATACATATCATCACCATACTCGGCTTCCTCCCCTTCTTGAGCTTCATCGACTTGCTCAAGAGGTTGCACATTTCGGATGGGTCTTGGTAATGGGTTGTTTCTTGGGGGATTATCCAAGATACGGGGAATGCCCGTTCGTTCAATTCTCTCTCGATCTTCCTTTACCCGTTGTTGATTGAGCAATTCAACAACTTGCTCTGGGGTAAAGGTAGGGCTACTTGAGCCTTCACCGGTCTCAATTTGGACACTCGGGGTCCCCTTTTCAATTGGGACACTCGGGGTCCCTTGGTCTCCTTGGGTACTTGAAGCACCCTTTTCAAGTGACTCAATCAGTTGAGTCATAACATCCATCTTGGCAAGAAGGCTAGCCAAGGCCTCCTTGATGAAATCTTGACCTTCGTTGGCCATTGTACCTACAAGAAAAGAAACAAGAGTTAGTTAAAACACCTCACTCGCTCCCTCACTTGTGTTCACTCGGATCACTCGTATGGTGGCGATGGCTATTTCACTCTTGCTTGAACTCAAAGCTTCACAAAGTTGAATAGTAAACCTAAACCTAATCACTCGACTCAAGAGCCAAATGTACTCCGGGGTGAGTGGAGTTAATAGGACTCGATTGGAACGCTAAGCACTTTGAGTGAGGACTTGAGTCAAAAGGCACTACGGATCTTCTTTGAGTTCTAGTCTCCGTTCTAAGGCACGATGATCCTAGTAGCTTGAAGTAATTAGTACTAATCGAGTAGGATTATACTCTAATAATACTAATTAGAAGCGATGCAAACAACAAAACAAACGAACCTAGAAGAAACTACCCGATTCCCAACTCTCCAGGAAGTAGGCGCCCCACCTGTTTGGACTAGGTGGTCCGCCCAGTGTCTGCAGTGGGGAGTAGGCGGTCAGCCTACTCTGAGTAGGCGGTCCGCCTCTGTAAAGTCCAGAGAGCACAAAAAATTCAGGCGGTCCGCCCGTTTTCCTAGGCGCTCCGCCTACTGCAAGTTTCAGCACAGTTCAAACACGATTTTCTTGGTTTTGCACCCAAAAATTCATCAATCCACACGTTGTTTTGGCAAATCAAAGGTACCCCAATGTTGTTTCAAGCACAGAGATCAAACCCCAATCAATTTTATCAAACCCCAATCAAAGTTCAACATTCCACCATGTTCATAGCTAGGGTTTCAAATTTTCAAGTTCTTCAAGGGTTTCAAATTTTCAATCCTTGTGTTTCTACTTCAAATTCGATGCTCAGGGTACCAAAAGAACGGGTTTCCAACAAGGAACAGAACCCAATATCAATCAAGCAATGGGTCCAACAAACCAAGATTCTATGATCAAATTTTTGTGTTTTTCAACCCTTTTCTATTTTTTTTTTTTTTTGTGTTTTCTTCTTGTTCTTCAACAATAAACAAGAACCTAAGATAGAAACCAACCTAGGCACGAAGAATCAAGGGTCGGGGGTTTGTAGAAACAAAACCCGAGCCTTGCTCTGATACCAAGATGATAAGAATCAAAAACGAAACGCGGAAATAAAGATAAAGAGCGAGACACTACTCGAACTCCCTACGAAGTAACTATGGAGAACTCGTTCCATAATACCCTCGTATCGGTGTCAAGGAGGACCTACACTATGCAACTACCCTCGAGCCACACTTGGGGCTCGCAAATAGAATGATCGGGTTTTCGGTTCAAGACTCAACTAGATTCCACTAGTGAATTCAAGCAACCAAGGCAAAGGTTTCTCCAAACAAGAGATAGTTTCTTTTCATCATTCATATAATTCAAGGTAGACTAAGGTTTGAATAGGTTTGTGAAGTATTTATAGACTTCACTTACATGTAATGAAAGCTCAAAAATACCCCCAAAGTGGGTTAAAACAATAAAGGCCTCATAGGGCTATAGTTGTCCAAAACACAGCAAATAAACTAGGAATCCCGCAACCCTTCACAAAGTAGGCGCCCAGCCTACTCTAACTAGGCGCCCCGCCTCTTTTCACTATGCTGAAGGAGTGGGCGGTCCGCCTGGCTTGGGATTCTCACAGAGGCGGTCCGCCTGGTGAGATCCAGAGAGCGAGCAAAAACTAGGCGGCCGGCCTAGTTGAGTAGGCGGTCCGCCTAGTGCTGTGGCCTCTTGAGTTGCTTCCAAAAGTGCTCCGGATGCCTCGACAAGTGTACTAGAAGGTCCTCCATCCATGGTACACCAAAGTATAGTCTTCAAGTCACTCCCGAGGCCTTCTTCCATACTCTTCCATGTCAAATGAAGATGGGTGTCTTGGATCAACTTGGCTTGACTCCGAGTAAAGGGTCTTGAGGGGGTTTGGGTCTTATCAGAATTCTAAAAGAGGTAGTGAAGTGAATCAAACTAGAGAAGAGTTTGGATTTAAATCTCCATGGTTTGGAAAGTTTGACTTATAGACAATCCATTATTCGGAACTCCAAGTGAGATGAGTGGTCTTGGTATTGGTTGTGTTGGACCATCTTTTAGTAGTCGTAACCTTAATTGTGTGGACTATCATGATGAAGAACCTATTTTGGAGACTTTCCTTGGGAGTTTGTCTAGTGAAGAAGGTTGTCTTAGAGGTGGATTTGGAGGTGAGAAAGTCACTCTTGGTGTGTGTAAGAGTGCTTCCAAAAAGAGGAGTGGAGTATTTGATGTTACTTTCCAATTGAACTATTTTGTTTACTCCACCCCACCTGATGATCACACCTTGGGTGTTGAGCATGCCAAAGCTAATGTGTCACATTGTGATAATATTGCATTGAAGGCTTGGTGTGTTGGCTATCAGCTTAGAGATAATAGGTTCCTTGATTATTTGATCTTGCATGTTCCATGTCCTATTAATCTCTTTGCTTGTTATAATTTGTGAGTGTTTGTCATTATTGAGCCAAGAACTTATTGTTTCCTTTGGAGACAAAAGCTTTTTTTATTAGTATTGATACTTGGCTCTATCACAAGAGTGTATTTTCCACATCACTTGCATTCACTCTTGTTGAGCTTACCAACTATTGTAGTGGGAAGTTTTGGTGTGTTAATCACGAACTTAGGGATCATAGGAATTTTGATGGTTTGATCTTGCATGTTTCATACCCTATTGATCTCTTTGATGGTTCTTGTGTTAAGTACATCCATTGGGAAAGCCAAGTACTTTTTGTTTTCTTTGGAAACATGCACTTTATCATTGTTATTGATACTTGGTTATACCATAAGAGTGTGTTCTCCATACTACTTGCACTAACCTACTCTTGTAGTAGGAGATTTTGTTTGTGCTGGTTCTTGGTTGTAAGTTTTGATGGTTTCATTTCGAGGATGAAATCCTTTCAAGAAGGGGAGGATGATGCGGGGCAAATCGAGCCTAAGTACTTACCATCAAGAGCCGGGATTGGAGGATGCAAAGGACGAGAGGTCAAGAGCATTGGAGGAGAGTTCGGGAGCGAATTGAAGAAGCATCAAGAAGATTCAGCACTAGGTGCCCCGCCTGAAGGGTTAGGCGCTCCTCCCAAGCAAAGGATTGCCCAGGCGCTCCGCCTACCAAGGCAGGAGCTCCGCCCCAATGAGCCACTGCCCAAAAATGCAACAGTATCCAGGTGCTCCGCCCAAGGCTAGGCGCTCCGCCTCCAATACTTTGCAATTCGAGTTTTAGTTAGTTATTTCCTATTTTAGCCCTATGTGGCCTATTATGTGTAACCCAACTTGTGGAGACTTTTATGTCATTTTATTAGGGGTGTGGAACATCTATAAATACCACACTTTTCCATTTTATTTTATTAGCTAACTTTGAATTCAGAATTAGAAGAATTGAGAGAGGCTAGGCCTTCTTGAGGAAACCATTCGACGGAGTTGGAAAGGACTTTGCTAATCATAAAGCGAAGATATGGCAAACAAATGAAGTAGCCTTATGTTCGGATCCCAGCCGGGGCGTGAGCGCGGTGGGAACGGGCTTCCCAAGAAGCCATCCTGGGCCGGGGTTCCTCGGGTCTCTATAAAACAGAATGAAAAGGGCCGGCGAAGGGTAGAAAACGAAAGGCGTTTTCTGATCCCCCCCCCCCTGAGCTGGGGGGTGCTTGTGGGGGGGTGTGAATTTCTCAATATGAGAGAGCCATTCCAAGTAGCGTCAAACCAGAATTACTACAATCCTTTTTAGGAAAGATCAATCAGTTCAAGCATTGACAAACCCGCCTTCCTTCTATGTTTAGGACGGAGACTCTTTCTGCCTTTGTCGAACTGCCTTGACGCTGTGCCCACCAGCAGCGGGATGCTACTTACGAGCTGGTCAGGGACAGGTTTCGGTCACTCTTTCGATGCCATGCCATTGTGGTGGCACGGGAACCACTGAATGGAGGCTGTTTTCATTACCGTGAAGTCCACCCTTTTAGCCTAGACAAAATTTTTAAGGTTGATTTGATACTTATTCTGACACGGTTCATAAGGTCATAGCACAGACCAGATGCTACTTCCTTCGTCGAGTGAGCTGCGGAGATCCGGTTCTAACTAAACTTCCTTTCTTCCCTGAGACTGTTCCTCTCTGCTGGAAAAAGTTACAACCTCTAGCAGATGGTTTGAAATTGATTCTAAAAGAACCTATTTCACCAAGTAGTGCTAATTTCTCCCTTTTTAGAATGGCTCCAGTGGCTACATTTATGTTAAGTCTGGTCGCTCGGGCCGTTGTACCTTCTACTTTGGACTTACATTCAGCTTGCCTTCTGTGGAGCTAACAGACCGTGCCACTATTATACCTCCCTCACCTTACTCGTCCATTCACTATGTCACTTGCTTTAGCTGTCGTGACCGAGTCTTGGTTGATTAGTTTTCCTTTTCTTGGTCTAGTGTGGCTAACAGGCGATAGAAGGATGAACCTAGCCTAGCCTTCGTAAATCACACTAAAGCGGACACCCAACTATGGAAAAGCCTCCTTAAGGGTGGGTTAGGTTAGTCAATCCGGCCCGAGACGCGTTCGTTGACAAAACCGCCATTCCCGACCAATTTCGGCACTAGTTAAATAGGGTTAATCACCCAGATCTTGAATCAACTAGTAGATCATCAACAAAGGGGCACAGTTCTGCTGAGACACAAGTCCCCCTGCCGGAGCTACCCGAACCTGAAGTGGAAGTCGAGGGGCTGCTCAGTGAGAAGAAGCGTCAAATGATTTGGACAGTTGTCGCGTTGGCGGAGCAGGGAGCCTACAGGGAAGGTTGGGGCAATGAGGAGCTAGACGACCTTTTGGGAATAGAAGGGCAAGGGGAATATGCCAATGAACTTTAAGCAAGGGACAAATCTGGGGATGGCAAGGTTCTTTATATCGATGCGGCATTACCGCAGCACCGCAACCACTCTCGCTTAGCTACCACTTGTCTTTGCTTGCTTACTTCTAAAGCAAAAGAAGCTACAAGCTTCAATGTATCTCTTACTTGGAATCTATGGTGGATCATCCCAGTATGACCCCGTGAATGGTTCAAGTCTCTTTCTCCCTCTGAATCAATCCACTTTGGTTAGTTTGATTCATTCTTTCTTCTATTTCTTTTCTTCCCCATCCCCACTTTTCCCTTTATCGTGTTTATTCCTTGCTTCCGCTACTTGTTATTGCTTCCGTGTGTTTTACCCGTATCAGTTGAGTATGCATTTGAAATAGACTTTGCTAGAGCTTCCAATATTAAGAGTGATAAATTGTCAATGGAGGCTTGGCATGAGTCGGATGAGCTTAAAAATGAAGATTGTTTTGTGAATGAACTAGCTAGTTGGTCCTTTTCTAGCCGAGTCTTTGTTGTTGGAATTGAAAAAATGTTCTTTATGGTTGCTTTTGATACTTGGCTATATCATAAGAGTGTGCACTTTGAGCGTGAGTGTATGAGTTTTGTTCCATCCTCCTTTTTGTGTAGTGCTTGGAAAGTTATTGAGTTATCACTTATTCGCATCATGGTTTTGCAATATACAAATTCGAGGACAAATTCTTTTAAAGAAGGAGATAATGATGCGATTCGAGTTAACACTCAAACCCGTGGAGGATTCATGCTCGACATCAAGAGCTTAGAGTGCTTTACGAGGGCATGGAAAGCAAGATTCAAATCAAAAGTGGCCAAAAGATCAAATGCAAGCTTGCTGGATTCTGGAAGTCTGAGTATTCTTCCCTATCGTGAGGCAAGAGGCGCGTTGGCGAAGAGGCAATTAGCTCAAGTGCGCGGTCACAATGAAGCAGTCCATGCAAGTGCGCGATCATGAGGAATCCAACGTGATCGCGATGAAGCTTTACATCACTGGGCGCGATCGCGACATCCAAGGCGCAGTCGCGATGAAAAGCGTTTCAGACAGTTTACTACTTTAGTACCTTGGGACTACATAGTCATTTTGTAATAAACCTAGAGATTACAATATATAGTTACATTAGGAGTAATTAGCCGTAGTTAGAGATTTGGATGATTGAGAATACTCTTGTGAGAGTTTGTGTATGGGTTGTATCCCTATCTTCTTCTTGGATCTCTCTTGGATTCTCTTGTATGAGAGATCCATTGCTTGAGTTCAAGTCTCTTCCCCCTCGGATATTGGTCTTTGATTGTATTCATATTAATTAGGGTATTACAGTTTGTTTGTGATATTCTAATTTACTTACAATTTTTGGGATTGATTCCTTTCTTTCTTCTATGTTTTCCCCAATTCCCTTCTATCCTTTACTTTGTGTCATTTATTTTATCGTGTTGTTGATCATTTCCTATTCTTAGCGATTAGGATCATATCACAAACTCTCCTTAAATAAGACAAGAATCCTCCGTTAGTTTTCACAAACTAATACAGAAAGCAAAACTGATAAATTTTATAGGACGGAAGGAGTACCAAGTATTTATAATGTATGTTATGATCTTTTTTTTCATGAGAATAACAGAGTAATTCCTGAAATTGACTCAAATAATATAGTAGAGATGATCCCATGGCAGGCTAAAACTTCATGGAGGTTGAATAATTGGATCTCTTAAATTAAAATAGCAATTCGGAAAGGCTACATGGGAGAGCATATTATGCTTTAGAAAAGAAAATTCTATTGCTAATATCCTGACAAAACAAGGTTCTATGGAATGAACTACGAGGAATTTCATACCATTCAAGATCTTCCTCAAGCTGCTAGAGGAGCCTTTAGAATGGAAAAAGTTGGGCTTGCCAACTTCAGACTTCAGAAGAGAAGGAAGATAACAGCTTGTGGATAAAATTTTCTATAAATTGAACCAAAGAAACCGACCGATTCAAGTTTAACATTCTAAAGCCTTTTAACTACCAGAAGTAACTGTCATATATGATTCATATAGCATCTCTCAACAAGAGTGATTTGTGCACCGGACTGAACTTATAGCATCTCCCAACAAGAGTAATTTGAGGCATACTTGATTCGGCTGATATTGTATTATTATTTGAGTTCTCTATGTCAAGAAAAAAGGAAGAATGAAATAGCGAAAAAGAGATTGCGCTTGGAACAACAATCATGACTACATAAAAAAGAGTTAGGTTTCTTAAATCAGGTATATTCTGGCAAATGAAAATGAACTTTTTTACGAACAAAAATCGAGTACCAAATTCAAACAAACATGGGTGACTTAATCAAAAGGGGCTAACTATAAATAAGAGAAGAGTACTCACATTGCCTTCACATCAGAGGGCTCAAAAGTATGATCATCAAAAGATAAAGGCTGAACAGACTCCATAGACACACTTAAAGAGTCTTTTTGTGTGGCCACCGTGAGGTAGGCCATTGTTAATTCTCCATCATCATGAGTTTTCTGCTTGTTACATATGTTTAAATGTGTAGGAATGAAACTGGATCAAGCCAAGTGATTTGGTGCAAAAAATATGGCCGAAAATGGAACTTCAAAGTCTGAGTAAAAACCTGAGACAAAAATTGACAAAGCAGCAGAACAAGCATGCAGCGCCGTGCAGGGTAACATGGAAAGGCGATTTGGAGCACCATCATAAAATTAAGCAAAAATTCAAGCTTTTGCAAATCATGCTTGCCGACGCACACTGGGCTCTCTGCCTCGCATCGCGACATGCCATTTTTTTGAGCTTCGACTGGAAAACTAATTTAGAGTGATTTAAACAAGGAATTTCCACATAAATAGTCATCAATATACCATATTAACAAGTTACCTAGCATTAACTTAATTTAGTCACAATATTTATATTTAAAATTTGATTTATAATTAAAAATATGGCATATAATTAGATTAATATTTTTATATATAGCTTCTGTATACATATATATACATATATATATTTGTCTTATATTTTTTAAATATTTATATCATCAAATTATATTTAATAAATATGCTAGAAATAAAGAAAAGACAAAATATAGTTACAAAAAGTGGATAAGGGTTGGAAATGGTTATGTGGAGTAATAATCCCTTTAAAAAACTACACGTACATCCTATTTTGTTTACACAGCTCTACCCATTACATTTATACCCATAACTTATTTACATGCTATACCCATTAGCTAATTACCTTCCTATTTTGAGACATAAAACAATAACTTAAGTCCCACATTCTCCCCAATCTTTTATGTTCTCTCTTTTTCTTTTGTTATTCTTTTCTCCTTCTCCATTTTCACTCTTCTTCTTTTTATTTTATTTTTTCTTTTTTTATTTTTTCTTTCTTTTTTATTTCTCCTGTTCTAGGACTACTCATGTCTCCCCAATTTTTTTATTTTTTTAATGTATTTTCTTTCTCGGTAATCTTATTATACTAAAAAATTGTATTTTTAATTTTTTTCTTTCTCCAAAAAACTATACTTTGTTCAAAAATACAAAATTAAAATATTTATTTGCTCAATAGCATCTCACACTTTGATCCAAACACAAAAAGGTATACCAAGAATATATGATATACCAAAAAGTATACATCATTTAAAACAACAAAAAATAAAATACCTATGTGTTCTGTAATATCTCACATTTCAATTCAAACATAACACGGTATACCAAAAGAGTACACATTATACCAAAAAATTATACTTTGTACAGAAACAAAAACTGAAATATTTATTTGCTCGATAGCATCTCAAACTTTGATCTAAACACAAAAGAGAATACCAAAATACAGTATACAATATACTAAAAAGGTAACTTCTTTAAAAATAATAAAATAAAATATTAATGTGTTCTGAAACATCTCGCACTTTGATCCAAACATAACAAGGTATACCAAAAGAGTATACATTATACCAAAAAGGTATACTTTTTCAAAACAATAAAATTGAAATATTTATTTGCTCGATAACAACGCACACTTTGATCCAAACATAAAAGGGTATACCAAAATAGTATAAAATATACCAAAAAGCTATACTTCTTTAAAAACAATAAAAATTTAAATTTTTATGTGTTCTATAAGATCTCGCACTTCGATCCGAACATAACAAGTTATACCAAAAGAGCATACAGTAGACCAAAAAGGTATTCTTTATTCAAAATAACAAAAAGTGAAATATTTATTTGCTCGATAGCATCACACACTTTGATCCAAACACAAAAGGATATACCAAAAGCGTATACAATATACTAAAAAGGTATACTTCGTTAAAAACAAAATAAATTGAAATATCTATGTGTTCCGCAACATCTAGCACTTCGATCCGAACATAACAAGGTATACCCAAAGAGTATACAGTATACCAAGAAGGTATACTTTTATCAAAACAACAAAAGCTGAAATATTAATTTGCTCGATAGCATTACACACTTTAACTCTAACTCAAAAGGGTATACAATATATGAAAAATATATACTTCTTTAAAAATAATAAAAATTAAAATATCTATGTATTATGTAACATCTCGCACTATGATCTGAACATAACAAAGTATACCAAAAGAGTATATAGTATACCAAAAAGATATTCTTTATTCAATACAACAAAAAATAAAATATTTATATGCTTGATAGCATCACACACTTTCATCCAAACACAAAAGACTATACCAAAAGAGTATACAATATGCCTGATGCAACGTAAAACGAGCGGAAGCTAAACACTATACAAATATGCGGAAGCGATTAAATACAAGATGGATGACATCAATGATATTGGGAAACAAGGATTGGGGAGTCAAGAAACGAGAAGAAAGAACGGATAATTGGAATTCAAGACATGAATTTAATTTTCCAAAAGGGAGAATGAAACTGGAACCTTACAATGAATTCACGCTAGTGGTGAATCTCCATAGATTTCAAGTCGTACAAGATTCTTGAAGCCTCGGGCTTCGAACTAGAAAGGCTAGGCCTTCTCTAATTCTCTCTTCTCAAATGTTTATACAAGGTCAACTAATGAAAATGAAGAGCTAATGTTATATTTATGCATTTACATTGATAAATGGACAAAATTACCCCTGCAGCTGATTCTGGTTCGCTGATCAACCTCTCTACATCGCGATCACGCCAGGAAGGCTCGCGATTGCGCAGAGCAAAGCAATCAACATTGCGATCGCGCTTCATAGGTCGCTATCGCACAGTTCAGCAAGTTACCCTTCGCGATTGCAGGTAGTGTCGCGATCGCAAAGAACATTTGTTCTTCAGCAGGCAGTGAGCTCACAGTGTGCTGCCCTGTTTTTGCCCTGTTTTATGCTGCCCTATTTCCTGCCCTATTTTGGCGCTCCAATGCATGATCTTCTAGACGTTTTCGGAGGCCTTGACTCGTACCCCTTGTGCTCTCGAGCTTGGTTTTTGATTTTTGGGAACTACATCATTTTATATTGCATCATCCTCCCCTTCTTGAAAGGATTTCGTCCTCGAAATCGAACCATCAAAACTTACAATCAAAGCAAGCACATCCAAAAACTTCCTACTTCACAAGTAGGTTAGCTTAACAAGAATAAGTGCACGTGGTGTGGAAACACACTCTTGTGATAGAGCCAAGCATCAATACCTATTAAAAAGCTTATGTCCCCAAAGGAGACTACAAAGTCTTGGCTCGACAAGAACAAGGACTCATTTTCAAAACTAGCAAAGAGATCAAAGTCATGCAACATGCAGCAATCAAATGTCCTATGACCCTTAAGCTTACTATCAACACACCAAGACCCTTAAGCTTACTATCCACACACCAAGCCTTCAAATCAATTTTATCACAATGTGACACATCGGCTTTGGCATGCTCAACACTCAAAGTGTGCTCAACATATGGGATGGAGTAAGTAAAATAGTTCAATTCACAACTAACATTGACTACTCCACTCCCCTTCTTAGAAGCACTCTTACACACACTGAGAAGTACCTCTTCACCTCCAAGACGATCCTCCTCACTAGACAAACTCCAAAGGAAGGTCTCCAAAATGGGTTCTTCATCATTATAGTCCACACAACGAAGGCTAGGACTACTAGAAGATAGGTCAACACAACCAATATCAAGACCAATCTCCTTACTTGGAGTTCCAAACAATGGATCATCCATAGAGCCTAACTTTACAAACCATGGAGGCTCGATTCTACTACCGACCCTAGTCCGATACAATTCACGACCACAAATGAGATTGCCTTCAAACAATAGAAATGTAAAAGCATGCACCTCAAATTCATGGTCACACAAAAGCATAGTATCAAGACTAGGTCCTTCACTCTCACTCGAGGAGTCATCGAAAATAAATCGATCCATCTCACACTCTAGAGACTCCTCAAGGTCACAACCATCCTCACTACGACACAAGAGACCACCACTATCAATTAAGCAATCAAAGGGAAGAATAAGATTATCATGCAATTCATCTTCTCCTTTATCAAATCTGCGTGGGGTGTCATAACAAGGTTCACAAGCAAGGTCAACTTCAACATTTTCACTAAAGAGAGGTTCAATGAAAATCGAGCTCACATCATGATGTGGCTTTTCAACCCTCTCAACTAGTGGTTCGTTTTCACACACAAGTTGACCCAAAGGCTCTACACTAGTTACAAACACATTATATTCATGCAAATCATCAAACTAGTATTGAGTTTTCACACACATTGTCACAAGACAAGGAAGTATCATGCTCAAGGGAGGAAGAACTATCACATACCTTTGAAGTGTCATGGATGTCTCCACCTTGTAGTTCACATTTTGCATCTCCTTCACCTTGTCTTTCCATCTCGGAACATGGTTGAGGCCCCCATTAGTTTGCCTCCAGGAATCCCTACATAAGAATTCAAACACATAGAAGAAAAAGATAAAGGGTTAAGGTTAGAATAAGGGGTATCCTCACTCTCAATTTTTCTTTTTCCCTCTTTCTTTTCCCTCATTTTTTTCCAAGGTCGGGTGTAGATTCGGGTGGTGACAACCCACTCACATCACTCAACACAACCTCTCCTTTTTCACTCGAGAGTTGTCATCGGTCGCTCCCTTACTCCTCTCTATCTTTTGTCTCTCAAATTCGGGTTAATTGGGACGAGGCCCAAGAATACCCATAGCCGGAGTAGGTGGAATTTTCACGTCAACCCGGAATTTAGGACTAGGAGACTTATCACTTGATGTCTCCTTTTTCTTTGTTGGTGATCCACTCGGCTTGGAAGTGGCTTCGGGCTCACCTTGTTGACAATTGCCAACTCTTTTATAGCACTAGTCCCACCATTGCTTGTGTTTGTAGGACTTCTTGTTTGCACATTGTTTCCCATGGAATGAAGTTCTTGATCATTGCTCCTTTGCCTAGCCATAGAAGGTGCACTAGTAGGCACTTGGCTCTTCGCCCGGTAAGGCACAAAGTCATAAACTCTTTGCCCTACGCCCACAAGATACGTATCCTTCACCACACTATATTGCACCTCTTCCCCTCTAACCACGGCTCACCTATCCACACATCAACATGACGCATGGGATACACATCACACCACACATATCATTTATAATTCCTATGAGATATGAGTACCCGAGCCTCCTTAGAAACCCACATTCCATCATACTCATAAGGATGCTCTAGCTTATGGCATGGTATCCTAAGCCTATCAACCAAAGAGGTGCTAATACAATTGGCATCGGTATCACCAATCTTGAGCAAGTATCCTCCAATACCATCTACCTCAACAACGAACCTACGTCTACCCAAGTCTTGCACATTAGCATCCAAATGAGAATTTGGACGCCCACAAGTGTCAACACCAACAACTTGGGTCTTCCTTATCCCTCCACTAGTGGCAACACCACTAGAACAATCTCCACTTCCCATCACTCTCCCAACATTAGAAGTGTTGTTGGAAGTCGAGGAATGAACCTTGCCATGGAACCCATAAGTGCCTCTCGCCTTGGTTCCATAGCCCATAGTAAACTCCTACTACAACTATCCACGCCCCTCACGGCATATAACCCATTTCTAGCAAAAGCAAAACCATTTCTCAAACTAACCTCCATATGGGAATTAGAAGCATTAGGTCGCTTAGCGTACCTAACCCCTTTCACAGTGTACTGCCCTGTTTTTGCCCTGTTTTGTGCTGCCCTATTTCCTGCCCTGTTTTGGCGCTCCAATGCATGATCTTCAAGACGTTTCTGGAGGCCTTGACTCGTACCCCTTGTGCTCTCGAGCTTGGTTTTTTATGGTTGGGAACTACGCCATTTTATATTACATCAATGCCAAAAAGGTATACTTCATCATAAACAATAAAAATTAAAATATCTATGATTAATTAACATCTCACACTTTGATCCGAACATTTCGGACACCCCATTCTGCAGCGGAGTATGAACACACGACAGCTCACCTTTGATTCCTATCTTCAGGAGCATGAAATCAAAGACCCTTGACACGTATTCTCCGCCAGAGTTCAGACCTCAACCTCTTGATCTGGAGATTTGACTTATTTTCCAAACTTTCTATATTTTAAACTTAGAAAGAGCTTAGGACTTCTCTCTAAGTAAAGAAAGCCAGAGAGAGATTGGAAACTGTCGGACTTATTGTCCCAAGCAGTTCAATTACTCCATCGAGCAATATGAGAGAAACATTGACAAAGCAAGGAAAATGTTGGTCGAACTCAAAGGCACCTATGGCTTACCTTAAGACCTTCTGACACCAACATCCAAGGATCATTTTTGCTACACCTGTCTACACAGTCACACCACTCACAATAAATGACTGAGACCTAAAGCACTTTCCAACTCACTCCAAGCATTCAAAGGGTCAGTGAAAGTTAATATTGGAAAGACAGAGGTGTAGCAAATACTTGAGCACAACAGCCAAAAATAAGCAAACCAATTCAACTCGAAAATGAGAGGCAAAGACGTAATGACAAAGCCATCATTGTATGACAAACCTGGAGACCCCTGGAGTATTTGGAAGTATATCTTTACCCACTAGCAAAGATAAAGCAAGACGGTGAAGTTATTCGAGACACTTACAATAGCAAGGGTCAAGTTAATTTTGGCCGAAGGCTTTATTGAAGTGATATGAATTCTCATGACAATAACTGCAATAGGACGCAACAATGCAAGAGTACACATGATATGAGCAACCTATATTGAGTTCGGCAGCTCGGCAATGAGATATTTCCAACAAGGAAAGTTGGTACAAAGACTATATTCCAGCAGTTGGTTGACAAATATGAAAGATGCTAAGTACCTCTTTGAAAGACACATAGCCATCATGACAAATTTGCAAGGAATGATGACAAATGCACTCAAGGTCCTGGTATTCAACAAAAGCCAACATCCTTTTCTGTCACACAACACTATCTATTTCTCACACAATATCTCTATCACTTTTCAGTGAAACTCAACTCCTCGCCTCCCGCTTAAACAAGTGTCGGTCGTTTGGCCAAAATCCTTGCCTTGACTGCTACATAAGGCACTTAGGCAATCTCTTGTGATGTCTCTACGATCTATCACAACCTCCAAATTCAACTGCTAATCCGTCATCCATGGTCTAGGTATTCTCTTAAGCTCATGTGTCTTTTTTGCTTCAAATCTTTTCTAACATGCCCACACTCTTTTGTGCATTTCACCACTTTGTTAGGGTTGCCTTACGTTTAAACACCGAAATCGGTCAAGAATCTGCATTCGAAAAGGCCGAAATAGCAAACCAAGCTGAAAACACTTTCTCCTACCACAAATTCCTTTGAACCATCAGCATATGACAGCAAGAGAATTCAGACAATCTCAATACTATACGACCCGCATTATCCTCACACGAGAGTCACAACCAAGAAGTCCAAATCACTATACGACCAAGCCCACAAAACTCAAATCTTTATTCCTTTGGCTCAGTCATGCACCCAACTTACACAATAAACAACCTCTCCTCTGTTAAGACTTTCAACTAAAACCCTATCAGGCTCAACCCAATCATAGACGTACAAAGAGACAAAACCTCACGCCTTTGTTCCTTTAGCCCAATCAAATGACATTTCGACCAGCAGATAAACTACTCTATGGATACCCATTCCTAAATTTGATCCAACAAGATCTGCACTTAAAAATTCCATACCATGACACGGCAAGACATCCAGCACCGAAACACAAAGTTCAGAGCCTGATTAACCCAAAGCAAAACGGTGGAAAACTGTAACTCCCAAACCACGAACACACTTCCTACAAAAGCCAATCCATACAAGTTAGCTCCATGACTATCAAAAGCAAAAAACACAAAAATATCCCATCACAACCTAAGACAAATACAATTTTAGACAATCTCCAAATCCAGCAAAATCCAAATATCAGACCTCAGCCTGGGTCATCAATAAACCCAATCGTCACACTAAATGGCGAACGTAAATTTTAGCCAATACATTGGTGTTCAGTGCAATGTAACCACCTTTTCTCGGTGATCTGTCATAAACAATAAACTGGGACAGAATTTTGAGGATCCCCTCAAAAATTTCGAAAGACACAAACTTAACACTAGGGCAGAAATTTTTGAGATCCCCTCCTTAGCACATCGCATGACATACAATAGGATTTTACTTGTTGCACTTTACTGATGCAGGGAAAACACGAAAGCGATAAAGAAAGATAAAAAGCGAGACGTGGCTCGAACAATGATCCAAGTAGCACCGAAGAACTTGTTTTGATACACCTCGGGTGAAAGTCAAGGAATACCTACACTACGCAACTACCCTCGAGTCAACTAGAACTCGCAAGTAGAATGATCGGGGAGGGGTCGTTGTCCAACTAGAATCCACTAGAAGTAAACAAGTCCCAAACATAGGTTCTTTCTTTCAATCTCAAAGAGCATTGCTCAAGTTTCACATTCATCAATAATAAGATAAAATGTTCAAAATAGGCTAAGCTTGGCTATTTATAATGTTTCCCAAGCTTGCACAAAGACTATAATACCCTTACTAATAAGGTCCATCAAATAGGCCACGTAGGGCAAAATAATAAAAGAAACATAAAGTCGGCAGCTGGGAAGGGCGCCTGAGCTAGTCCTGGGCGCTTGGATTATGCTGTAGCTGGGCTGGGCGCCTGGAGTCAGGCGGGCGCCTGGGGCGGGAGCCTAGGCAGGTGGGGCGCCTGTGCACATTAGCGCCCTTAGGCAGTGAGGTTTCCAGGCGGGGCGCCTGAATGTGCTGGGCCTCCCTCCATCTCCTTAGGCATGAGGCCTAGAGCTGAGATCATCCAGAACGTCTTCCCAATGCTTCCTTCATCGAGTCCTCTCTTCACCAAGTGTAAATGCACCTCTTGGACCTCCTTGACTTGGCTCCGAGTGAATGGCCTCCTCGTGACGGATTGCCCGACATCATCTTCCCCTTCTTGGGAAGATTTCGTCCTCGAAATCGCAATGTCCTCACCCTCGGCTCCATCATCTCCTACATCATGAGGAGTTAAGTCAGAAATATTAAAAGTGTTAGAGACATTATACTGACTTGGCAAGTCGACCACATAAGCGTTGTTGTTGATCTTTGAAAGCACTTGGAATGGTCCATCTCCTCGGGGTGCCAACTTCCCTTTCCTAAGGTTTGGAAACCTTTCTCTGTGGAAGTGCACCCACAAATAGTCACCCTTCTTGAGTTCCACCTTCTTGCGTCCCTTGTTTTTCTTGGAGGCCACCTTTGCATAAGCTTCCTCAAAGTTCTTCTTCGCCTTAGCATGTAGTTCAACCAAAGCCTTGGCTCTAGTTTTACCTTCAAAATTAACAACCATTTCCCTTGGCAAAAGGTTAGATCAAGGGGAATCAAGGGGTTAACACGAAAGCGATAAAGAAAGATAAAAAGCGAGACGTGGCTCGAACAATGATCCAAGTAGCACCGAAGAACTTGTTTCGATAAACCTCGGGTGAAAGTCAAGGAACACCTAAACTAAGCAACTACCCTCGAGTCAACTAGAACTCGCAAGTAGAATGATCAGGGAGGGGACATTGTCCAACTAGAATCCACTAGAATTAAACAAGTCCCAAACATAGGTTCTTTCATACAATCTCAAAGAGCATTGCTCAAGCTTCACATTCATCAATAATAAGCTAAAATGTTAAAAATAGGCTAAGCTTGGCTATTTATAATGTCTCCCAATCTTGCACAATGACTAAAATACCCTTACTAATAAGGTCCATCAAATAGGCCACGTAGGGCAAAACAGTAAAAGAAACATGAATTCAGCAGCTGGGAGGGGCGCCTGGACTATGCTGTAGCTGGGCTGGGTGCCTGGAGTCAGGCGGGCGCCTAGGCAAGCGGGGCGCCTGTGCACATTGGCGTCCTTAGGCAGTGAGGTTTCCAGGCGGGGCGCCTGAATGTGCTGGGCCTCCCTCCATTTCCTTAGGCGTGAGGCCTAGAGCTGAGATCATTCAGAACGTCTTCCCAATACTTCCTTCATCGAGTTCTCTCCTCACCAAGTGTAAATGCACCTCTTGGACCTCCTTGATTTGGCTCCGAGTGAATGGCCTCCTCGTGACGGATTGTCGGGCATCATTTTCCTTACTCTTGATGCATCGATTGAGGGTACACAGCCCGATGTCGAATTCTGTCATTTAAATTAGCTGAGGATACACAGCCTGAAGCGTTGATTGAGGGTACACAGCCCGATATCGATTTGTCATTTTAATTTAGCTAAGGGTACACAGCCCGAAGCGTCGACTGAGGGTACACAGCCCGATGTCGATTTGTCATTTAAATTAGCGGAGGGTACACAGCCCAAAGCGTCGATTGAGGGTACACAGCCCGATATCGATTTTTAATTTTAATTTAGCTTAGGGTACACAGCCCGATGCATTGACTGAAGTTACACAACCCGATGTCGATTTGTCATTTAAATTAGCTGAGGTACACAACCCGAAGCGTCGATTGAGGGTACAGCCCGATATCGATTTGTCATTTACATTAGCTGAGGGTACACAGCCCGAAGTGTCGGTTGAGGGTACACAGCCCGATATCGATTTGCATTTACATTAGCTGATGGTACACCGCCCGAACCGTCTTTTGAGGGTACACAACCTGATATCGATTTGTCATTTACATTAGCTGAGGGTACACAGCCCGAAGCGTCGACTGAGGGTACAAAGCCCGATTTCGATTTGTCATTTAAATTAGCTTAGGGTACACAGCCCGATGCATCGGTTGAGGGTACACAACTCGATATCGATTTGTCATTTAAATTAGCTGAGGGTACACAGCCCGAGGCGTCGGTTGAGGGTACACAGCCCGATATCGATTTGCATTTTAAATTAGTTGAGGGTACACAGCCCGAAGCGTCGACTGAGGGTACACAGCCCGATATCGATTTGTATTTAAATTAGCTGAGGGTACACAGCCCGAGGCGTCGGTTGACGGTACACAGCCCGATATCGATTTGTATTTTTATTTTGCGGAGGGTACACAGCCCGATGCATCGACGGAGGGTACACAGCCCGATGTATCGACGGAGGGTACACAACCTGATGTCGAAACTGACACCGCAGAGGGTACACAACCCGATGCAAATTTTGACATTGTAACAGGAAGACTGGAGAGTAGACAGCCCGTTGAAAGGACAACATGACAAACAGTGTTCAACCAAATGAAGGAATGATAGGCATCCCTGCATGGAAAGATACACAGCTCAATACAAAAGGAGTATACAGCCCGACATGACAAGCACACTTTTGAAGGACGAAAAACAATGGGCATACAATCCGGTGTCACACTGGCAAGATGATCAAACAACAGTTCAGCACGACAAGGAAACTACCTCTTGACGAGAAGCACTTAGCAAATGGATATCCCCCAGAGGAGAGGCACACATTCCCTAGCACTGAGCACTTGAAAGCGGACCAGATAAAGGAGAGCTCAACTCAACAGGGAAGTTTACTTTATCTTTATTTTTATCTCAATTTGTATTTGTCTTGATTTTGCTATAGGGATTCTATGATCTCTCGACAAACCCCTGCGTCCCACTCTCACACCTACTCCTAAAATCACTACAAATTGTGCAACCACAAAACCTCAAGCACATACAAAGCTTAGTCCCAAGACCCAATTCAAAAGGCTTAATCCTACAAGACAATGACTCTGCTACACCCACAAGCTACCTATTTTTCCAAGTTCCAAAACGCTCAAAACTACAGTTCCTTACTCGCACCAGTGATCTACCCAACCTTCCCTTGCCAATTGGGTACCAGCTCTGTATTCCTTCCTATTCGTGCCCATCTGTTTGAATCGTACATGTTCATCGTGCTCTACCCCTCCGTGTTCCTCAGTTCATTCAAGACAATGCTGAGGCCAAAATGACTCTTCTATCGAGTTATGGTGGAAAATGTGTCCATATAAACCCCTCTTTATGGGTGTGTCGTGCACCACATCTTCATAACTAGGACGTTTACAAGCCTATTCCACCACACTCGGTCTATCCATGTTATCTCGACTTCGACAACGTCTCTGTTCTACCTGCAAAATACCTATTCTGTCGAATTCAGGCATGCCCAAAAGCCGATCATTTCATACCCTCACAAGTAATCTACCTAATCCTTCATTGCAAATTAGGATGTCATTTCGCATTTCCCTTTGATGAATGTCTATCTTGCCTATTCAAGCTTATCTACGGCAATCGTGCGTGCCTTAATGCTTAATCGTGCCCATCAGTTTGAATCGTGCGCGTTTATAAAATCGTTCCTTAAAGTTTCTCAGTTCAGCCAAGGTAATATTGAAGACGAGATTACTCAGTTATCGAGATGAAGTGGAAACTATGTACATATAAACTCCTCTTTATGGGTGTGCAGCGCACCACATTTTTATAACTAGGACGATTATAAGCCTCTTTACCCACGCTCGATCTACTGATTACGTCTCATCTTCGGTAGTGCCTTTACTCTATTCTTCGTTTATCCCGCTTAAATGCAAAGCATACACGAATCGAAACTTTACATACTTCAAGAAGTTTAGTCTTTACATCCAAAATCGTTCGCCATAAACATCTCATACAGGCAACATGCCATTCTAGAACTACACACGGTCTGATTCTCGTGAAACTCGAGATATGTAGGCAACTCAGAGACCGGGGTTCGGCCAAAATAACCCCCAAAACTCACATTCTCCCCTTTCAATCATTTTTCCAACCAGTCGTGACAAAATTGGCTAATCCGTCAACTATCTTTGCCCGAAGACTCTTTCATCATCCCTGGGCAAAGAGGGGCAGCTGTTGACACCCAATTTTGTCCCTCCTTTTACTAAAAATTGGCTATAATTTAACTTAAAAGTGCAGTGTGACTATTTGTGAAAAATGTGCATTAGAAATCATGCATTTAT
Organism: Petunia x hybrida; assembly: GCA_037355625.1. Lineage (NCBI taxonomy): Eukaryota > Viridiplantae > Streptophyta > Magnoliopsida > Solanales > Solanaceae > Petunia > Petunia x hybrida. The sequence continues at coordinate 2,664,443 of JBBBVM010000032.1, read as the reverse complement.
GTGCGTTATCCTCTATTTATATATTATATACTTAAGTGTGGCTATATTACGTAAATTTGCATCATTTAGGCTATTTGTTAAACTGTTAATATTTGCGCAATTTAATATGTCACATAATTGCATTACTTATGCTACATGTCAAATTTATTTCAATTTGTGATTATTTGCGTAAATTAATAATTATCTGTGATTATCTATAATTTTTCCTTCTCCTTTTGCTAAATTCCTACAAATCTAGACGAGAGTCCATCTAGGTACGCCCGTGCTATTAGGATTAATTGCTATTTTCATCCAATTATTTTAAAATAAAATCCAAAAAACTATTCAATTTTCCTTTTTTCAAACCTCGACCAAAATTCATTATTTCATTTTTTATTTTTTATTTTTTATTTATCTTTCACCATTGAACCTAGACGCAATTTCTAACCAAGTACATCCTTACTTTTGAATTTTGAAAAGAGCATATTTCCAAATCTTTACTCCTAAATCATTTCCCCAAAATCCTTTGCAATCTCCAAATCATTCCAAAAATCCCTCATCAATCCTACCCAAATCTCTCCCTAATCTCCTCCCCTCCAATCACTCAAAATCCTCAAACGGCTATCTTCTGGTTCGGGTATTACATATACAGTACTTCTTCTTCCCCTTTTTTGGACATTAACAATACATAGTACATCTTCTTCCTCACAACCTCCTCATCTCTTTACACATACGGCAGACCCCACTCTTTTGGGAGTCATCTTTATCCCCTTTGCTGGTCTTTCTCCAGTTTTCTCTCCTGACCCACTCCAAGATACAGTACAACATACACACCATCACAATATATAAAAATCCAGCAGACCCCACTTGCTCTCTCAGCCTTCTTCTCGACCTTCCTTCTTCCCTAGAAACACAGTACATACAATCAGTATACCCCTCCTATTATCTTCCCAATTACCCAAAATTAAAAATACAAACCCACATACACAGTAAACGGCGGATACCAACCCCCCCCCCCTCATTTTTATCATCAAACACCAGAACACACATCTACAAAACACAACACACACTTTCACAAATCGAAACCAAAAATAGGGGAAACGGAGGTGGAACAAAACCAGTGAAATCAGGGACGGGGGTGTACAGATCGGGACGAGGGAGTTGAAAGAGTTGGGGAAAGAGACACCAAGAATGGAGGGTGGCAGTGATACCGCAAGCCTCGCCGGAGTTCTGCCGGAAAAGTTCACCGGCGTCGCTCCCCTCCTAGTGATTCACTGTGTCGACTCGATTCAATTTCACCGTTCTTTGAATTTTGTTGTGCCTCTGTACTATTTGTTCTCGTTTTTGTTTGTCTTTCGCAGATTCCCCTTTGACACGGCTGATTATAGAGTTTTGTTTCGAACCACCGTCGAAATAAACTGTCGCTGTTTCAGATTTTTTAGTCGAAACTTAAAAAGGAGAGGATGGTAGGTGGTAGCGACGCCGCTACCCACCGTTGTCGCTCTTCGCCATTGAATTATGCCTCAGCGTATTAGGCTAGTCTTCTGCTTGCATTCTGGAATTGGGGACTCGACGGTGTTCTGGGTTTGATGGTTCCATTATTGCTATTTTGTTTATATGTTGTTGCCTGTTTTGGTTCTTTATTATCTTTACAGTGTTTCTGACTTTTCTCGTAGATACAGTGTGGATTGGTTTATTTTGCGGGATTACCTTGCAATTATCCATTTGCGATGCAGTGAGTATGTTTGCTTGTTATGCAGCTGGACTCGCACAGTTTGAACGTAGGCCAGTGAAAATAACAATTTATTTGAGGCCTATACACATGGAATTGACGGATACACAATGAATTGACGGACGCTCATCAATTATGGCCAAGGAAATAATTATTTATTTGAGGCCTATTAATTTAAACGGATAAAACAATCCTATTCCCACGTTCCTAAAACAAAAAAGGCTACGATGATGTTTATAAGCCGTGATTACAAACGAGCCGGTGATGGAGTGATAAGACCGGTACTTGGCATGGCAACACGACCGGCCGGCGTGTTTGCAGCCGTATCGGCGTCCCTAACCTCCACCCAATTCATACACACCTGAGCCGACACTTTTAAAAATCCCCTTCCCCTTTATTTTAAAACTATTATTGTTATTATTATTATTATTATTACCATTATTATTATTTTAAATTATTATTATTATTATTATTATTATTATTATTATTCACTAACTTATTTCCTTTACATTTTTGCAAGGTAAAATAAGAGATGACTACGACATTTTCGAAAAATAGAAAATATTTAAAATAGTTGACTTTATTTGATTTCATTTTGTTAATTTCGTTTACAACTCTTACTAACTTGTTTGTTTATTTTGCAAGGCATAAAGCTTGGTAATTAGAAGAGGCTAATATCTCTTAATTATCTTTAAAGTTGTAGTTTAATATTCAAATATTTTATTGCTTAGTTGGTTTAATTAACTGTTTAGAATTCCAATTATAAAGTCCGGCCGGTAACCATATTTGGTAGATCTCGAGAGATGCCTAACCCCTTCCTCTCGAGCTAACTTGAACCTCTTACCTAGAATATCTGGTTTGTAGACTAAGTTTCGGAGTTAATTGTAAAATTGGTTAGAAATAAAATAGGCGCCCTAATACGCCTAGTTAAAATATATGTTAGGTCGCGACTCCAACATCTAAACTCAAACGAGTTCACCCAGTAAAATTCGAAACCCGACTCGCCTCGAGTTGAGTCCAAAATCGGGTATTGACACATGGACTGCTTTATCGCGACCACGCTCTGCTTCTCGCGACCGCGCACTTGAGCTAACTGCCTCTTCGCGATCGCGCCTCTTGCCTCGCGATAGCGATGCATACTCAGACTTCCAAAATCCAGAAAGCTTGCATTTGATCTTTTGGCCACTTTTGATTTGAATCTTGCTTTCCATGCCCTCTTAAAAGACTCTAAGCTCTTGATGTTGAGCATGAATCCTCCACGGCTTTGAATGCTAACTCGGATCGCATCAGTTTGTCACTTATAAAATCATCGAGCTCACGAAAAGAATACATCAGTTCTTTGTAACCTCTTTGTTGTTCCCTTAAGGAATTAATAATTATTCGATGTAGGCTTGTAGCCTTAGCAATTGTTTCAAGTAAAGATAACGTGTTTAGTTATTCTAAACTTTTGATCCGCAGAGACCTGTTGAATTGGGATGATAAATCTGGTAGCGAATTTGAGGGAACAAAATGCGGATAACATTTCTTTTTGTACCATACACTGGATCTTTACTATATGCTTTTTTGTCTTTTTTTTTGATGCTGTAAGTTTAATATTCACTATAGAGGCATACTAGCACATTGTTCGTTCTAAATCTAATACAAAATGAATCTTTTCTTAAAAACAATTAAATTTCACTGAGTTGAGGCCTTTGTGGAGTATAATTATGATGACTTGATACTCGGGGAAGTCCCCATACAGTCATCTGATAGTTGTATGATTATGTATATATAGAAACAAGGTTAGTTGCGAGAGCAATTTGCTTCCGCCTTTTTTTTTTTTTTTGCTTAAATTGCTAACGGGTTGTCTTGATAGGATTGTTGAAGGTTGAAGAAAAATGAGTCAAGTTCCTTGTGTGGACGAGTCTGATCCATCTGCTTCAGTCTCTTTATCCGTATTCCCGTATAGATTAACAAGCCTTTCTATACTCTCGACCTAACATTAGACAAGTCGTCTCGTCTAATCTACTAAATAAGAAAAAAAATCCACTTACATTAGTATAGGTGGGAAAAAAGGTTGAGCGGAGGAGGCAAACCAACTATGTAAAATAGAGTTTTTCTCAGCGTACGTTCTCATACTTTTGCTTCTCTATTTGAAAAATTTATTGGTTCAGTGTTCTACCCTTTTCTTTATGAGTATACTTATGGAGGAAAAAGTCGTTTGAAGTGCATTCATTTTCTATTTAAAATCTCTGCATGACCTTAAAAATGATAATGATTTTTCCATTTTCTTTATTAAGTTTCCGCCTTATGGTGGTGGTCTCCTGTATTTCTTCACAAAAAATTTATAAAAAAAAGTAGGTAAGGATTCACACTGACCTCCCAGACCATACCGAATGGACTTGACCCTTGTTTAACACTTTAACTTCAATTTATCTTCCTTACCCCCACCCCAATGTATTTACATTCTGCTGTATATGTTACGTACGATACCCATACATCACCAAAATACAGATTTTGCCAACTTGGTTTACCTTCCTGATTGATAGATGATTTGCTGAGTTTCCTGGACAATTTCCTTCATTTGCCAAATGGCAAGGTGTTTTGCTCAGCCCGTCCAACATATTGATCACAATCAGTATTTATGCCTAAAACTTGTCGTATAGGTCAAATAGATAAATTTAGGAGTTACTAGTAATAAAGTAAATACGAAGAAATAATATAGAAAAAACAGAGAAATAGTTGTAATATTCCTTGAGAATAGGCGGATTCATAGTGAATCTCTTGTGTTGAATACAATGAGGGAGAGAAGTATATATAGCTCTAGGTTTACCCCAATCCTAATTATTATAAAATACTATATTTATAGGTCTCGAGCTTGTTTACAAAAGGCGGTAATACAAAGTTTAATCTAACTAGAAGAGTAACATTCTTAAGGCAGCTAAGTATGTGCTTATCGGCTCTAGGCCTGTGCCTGATGAGCGGTCGTGGATGTGGAGCAGGTGTACATCCTCATCCCCTCGATAGCTTGTAGAGTAAGTCTAATCTCTGTCAGTTGGACTCGTATCTCCGTAATAGTAGGTGATGTACTTTTACCCACACAGTCAATCTCTCCACTTGTTAAGCGCTGCCGTAAGCGGTCAGGAAGTGAAAGAAGTGTGAATGAAGACATAAAGGCCTGATCAAGCCTGGTTCACATGTCTTTTCATCTGCAATTACACTTCTGATAGCACTCAAGCACGTCGACGTGTAGTCCTGTGATTGGTGAGTTACACCCACGTCTTCCCAACACTATAGCTTCTCTCTCACATCCCTTTATTATCGGGATTTTCCACGAATGCCATAATCATCACAATCCCACGTCTATTAGACAATTTTCTTACTTTTCGAGGTTTTCCAACACATATATACATACATATATTTCGGAATTCCGTACTTTTGTCATTATCTTCATCTCGTCCTTACCGTTGAAAATTTTTTTCAAGCTTCAGTGCTTTTTTTTTCTTTCAAAATCCATCATATTCTCAATGGCTGATGCAGTAAACTTCCTCCCAAAGGATTTCATGGCTCAAGATTATATCCCTCTGAGTCTGAGTTATAAGAATGGCGGCAAATTGTTGGGGCAGACTCCTAAACAAGAAGGGAATAACAACAATACGACTTTTGAAGCGTACCCTTCTGCCATCCAGGCTGGTGATCTTCAGCGTATCAAACTAGATTGTAGTTGGAAATCAGATGTAGAAATTGTCATCCCGATCGCTGTACAAAGAATATCCCGCTACCATGTTGGTTATTCATTTGTTCATACATATCCTTTCACCTTCAGTTTTGGGCGTCGAGTCTATTCGATCGTGGAAGAACTATGTCACCAATACAATATCTACTTAGGCCAAGTCGGATATTTTGTTTGGTGCTTGGTTGTTGTTCTAGATCATTTGGCCACAAAAGTTGGTCTTGATTTCACCTTCTGGAACTTGCATGCTTTCTTCTCTCCCCGCCAGATTAAGTCAGGCATGTTGAATTTCAAGAGACGGGAACGATAGGCATAGTCTCCAACATTGAAGATTATAACGACCGTGGTTGGTGTTTTCTTTATATGGCTTTGCGTACTTCATACCTTGTTTCATTTGTTCCTTTCCCAAAAGTCTTCAAAAGAAAGTGTAAGTTTTCTTTTATCGTTTTTGCCTTGTAACTTGCCTTGTGTTGTAGCTTCCTGCGCTAACTTCTGATTTCTGATTTCTTTATTGAACCGTCTAACTGATCTTCTTGTTACTCGTGAGGCCCTGGGTTAGTAGGTCACTATGATATTTACGAAGAATGCTTCCAATTCGATGACTTTTCAATTTGTGTCCGGTCTGAATCATTGGCGAGCGAAGGATCGTGGTATGTCATTTCTTTGCTGTAGTTAGCGATATTTGTCTTACTCGTCGCTTGACTCTTTTCTTCCTCAGGTCTCTCTCTCCATGATATGCCTAAATTGGTAGACATAAAGATTGCTTCCCAATTTATATTGTCCGACTTATCTGTTTCCGCTGAGAGAGTCGCTGGACTGGCCGAGAGCTCTCGTTCCTTGAAGAGGAAAAGATAAAGTAGGTCTGTTAAGGCCATTGTTGTTGAGCTCTCATAAGGTTAATCTTGTCTCAAACATGTTGAGCCAGTTGTAGAAGTCTTTTGTACGAATCTAGAAAACAATAATTTTTTATATGTATGAATTTTACACCTAAATTGGTTTAGATTACATGTAACAAAGGAATCAGACTTATTGAATAAAAGATACATTAGGCTTATTCCACATGTAAAAGCAAGACTTATTTTTATGGTTCTCTTACATCTTTTCCATTTTCATTGTTCACATGTATACCTTCACCCAACAAACAAATAAATAAATAAAGAATTGATTCAAAAAATTAGTAAAACATGAAAGAAACTGATGACTTTATGGAAGTTGTCCAACATAGCGACCAAAATGACAATATCGCTACCATAAATTTGTACTAATTCTTCTATAGTTTATGTCATGTTTGACATTGTTTCTTTAAAAGAACTCTTCTCCTTTTTTTTAAAAGAACTCTTCTCCTTTATTCGACATCCTGATTCCTATATATGGAGAGGTTTAACTTGGACATGGAGTTATTGTTTGCTTTAAGTCAACCGTTTGCAAGGTTTGGTGCAAGGTTTGGTAGTTGTTTAGAACTACATCCAAAATTTGGTATTGCTTGTAACGAACATTCATATGAATTGTTATTCTTTTTTCTTATGGATTCAATGCCTCATTCAATATAATATTATTTTGTACTCTTCTAACATGCTAGTTGACACAATTCATACTATTGGTATATGCCAATTCTATATGTCACTTTCTGTTTAGGTTTAGCTAATCTTGTTTTCCAAACAAGTTTTTCTAAAACTATTTTTCTCTAGCGGAGAGTCTATCGGAAACAACCTCATCATCTTGGTGAGGATAAGGTCTGCGTACATTTCACCCTTCCAAAACTCCACTTGTAGAATAACACTAAGTATATTGTTTTTTTAAACTATCTGTTTAGCTAAATGATTCACTATTTTCAAATTTAGATATCAACCGCTATTTACATGATTTGATTTTATTGACATATACGTGCATTTCACATATCTAAAAACTAGGTTTAATGTATGTTTGAGGTATTACGGAAAGTTGGAGACTCATTTTGTTTCCATACGACTTCAGCCGTATCTGTGACTAGTAAATTGGAGCATGCCATTCCTAAAAGTATTTCTGCTCAAGAATGGTCACCGTTGGTCTTAGTAAATAGCAAGAACGACAATTTGCGATACAACATCCTTGCTAACCTCATAGCTTTTCCTTGAGTTGACAAATTCATTCAATTAACTCAAACACAAATTAAAGGAAGACGTCAAGCATAAAGGGTGCATAATCTATATAGATGGAAAACTGACAACCCCTCTAAGTAAAAAAATAAACGATATTTTTATCCTTAATTAAATATTATTTTGAGTACCTTTGTGTACAAGAAGGTAAATACTCAATCAATTAATTATAACAAAAATAAAATATTACATTTAAAAATATGCATTGTATTGGATAAACCCGACGTCACTTAAAAAGTGACACGTGTCTGCCACGTGGCACGGGCAGAAGTTTCCTCGGACAGACATGATGACTGGCCAAACGGTTACCACGAGCAGTCCCAGAGCAGTAACTTAACGCTTCCCAAATCAGCGCGATTTGAATGAGCGGTTACCTAATCGTACGCGATTTCTTAATGAATGATCATGAAGGCAACGGTTATATACCCAGCGGTTACAAACCCAACGGATGCCTAGAAAATCTATAAATAGCACTCGTTCTCGAATCATTGTAACACACATTCTCTGCTCTATCTACAATATCAATAAAATACTCTCTCTTTACTCTTGCTCAATACTGTTCATTATTTACATTTGTTGGATACTTTGCTCTCAAGTCTTCAAGTATAATCAGTATCACGGAATCCTCACCGAGATCAAGCGATCCGAGACGGTTCCTTCTATTTACTTATTTCATTCTTTAATCTTATTTGTCTTTGACTATCCCGTATTATTTCCATATCATCAGTTATCATCATCGGAAATCGTGCATATATATTCATAATCTAGTAATTAGTGCAATTCCATATTTAATTTGGCTAAACTCTTAATCTAAACTATTGTCGTGACTCTGCAAATACAAATTTAATTGTTAATTGGTCTAAATCGGATCTAGATTAAACAATTTGGCGACTACAGTGGGAGCAGGTCAATAGCCTCTATAAGTTAATAGTTTGTCTTTTTCCTGCATTGTATTCTTTTCTGTCAACCTTTTGTTTGTGACTAACATGGCAGAAAGCGATTCACAACGGACTGTGGCGGACAACGGTCAAGAACGTGCCCTTCAGGCCAGCCTTTACTCCCCAGACTGCTCATCCGACGGGCAAGAACGCTCTTCCCAAGGGCCAAGAAGACAACGGGACAGGCTTGCACGCTCTCAGAGCAGAACCCCGTCTAGAAGACAGCGCTATAGGAGTCTCTCCCCTGACCAAAGGAACCTCCAAAAAACAATCTTCGAATTTATGCAGCAACAGATGGAGGTCAACAGAGGAATAAACGAGGCGATCAACTCTCTTCGAGGGCAAATCGCTCCAGTTACAAGGACTGATCCTGTAGCCCAAGGTCGAGATGTTCCTTCTTCACATACTTCAAGGCAAGATGGAGAACGAAATACGGCCAACAACGGAGGAACCATGGATCCGACGACCCAAGCAAACCAAAATCAGAATGGAGGATCTGCGGTATCCACTAAGATGAGCATCGTCATGGAGACACTCACCAAGAAATTCAAAGAGAGTCAAGAAGCGCTTCAAAAATCTCTCCATGAGAGAATTGATCAGATACCAGGCGCTTCGCCCACATTGAAGAAAATTGACGTTCAACGCTACTCGCAAAGGCCTTGGAAGAAGGAAGCAGCACCAAAGGCGATACAAAAAATGTTTAAAATGCCAAACATTTCGAGATATCGTGGGACATCTGACCCCAATGATCATCTTATGATGTTTAGAAATTTTATAAAACCAAGTGATCTCACCGACGAGGAGATCGAATCAGTGCAATTGAAAAAACTCGTGGAAACCCTGGCGGATGGAGCTCTACGGTGGTACTCTATGCTACCACCAAACTCTATTGGGTCCTTCACGGAGATGGCTGAGTTGTTCGTGAAAGCCCATACAGGCGCCCAGAAGATGGAAACTCGCGTGGAGGACATCTTTGAGATCAAGCAAAGCCCGGTGAGTCCCTCTGAAGATATGTGGACCGTTTTCAGCGGGAGCGCATGTTGTTACCCAAGGTACCGGACAGATGGGCAGCCATTGCATTCACAAACAGTTTGGATGTCAAAAGCTCAGAGGCTACGCGCAGGCTATACGATTCTCTTCGCAAATTCCCAGCAGCTAATTGGTCGGATGTCTATAATCGCTACAACTCCAAGGTACGCATTGATGAAGACAAGCTGATAGGGACCAGTGCCCGAGGTAAGGGTCAATCACGAAGCGGTGGCTTTGGCGGGAAGATGGAGTCAGAAAGGTCGGATGTACATTATGAACCGTACCCTGACCGATCACGCAACAACTCCAAAGGGCGAGGTCGCAACAACAAAGGGCTAGCACGAGGAGGCGATTCAGAGTCAGATACTCGTGGAGCCCCAAGTCTACCAAACTTCAATGTAGAAATGACTGAAGTGATTGTAGCCCTCAAAGATATGGGCGAAAAGGTCAAGTGGCCAAAGGACATGAAAACCGATCCTGGTAAGAGAAATCAAGACCTTTGGTGCGAATTTCATCGCGACCACGGTCACACCACTGAAGATTGCAAGGCCTTAAGATATGAGGTCGCGCATTTACTAAAACAGGGATTCTTGAAAGAACTCCTAACCGAGAAGGGAAAGCAAACTCATGCGAAGGCTCAGCAAAACAAATTTGGCCCTCCACGAGCATCTTCCCCGAAGATGACAGTCAACGTCATTTCAAGCGGGATCGAAGTTGACTCCGTTGTTTTCACAGCGAAGAGGTACGCAAAGGTCTCTATTAAAAAGACCAAGCATCCACGGCCAGAAAAAACAATAACGTTTGAAGATTCAGACATAGATGGCTTGCAGTTCCCACATGTTGACGCACTGGTCATAACATTGCGCATGGAAGAATTTGATATCAAAAGAGTGCTCATTGATGCGGGCAGCTCTGCAAATATCATTCAATCACGAGTTGTCAAGGAGATGCAACTAATGGAGAAGATCGTGCCAGTATCGCGAGTTCTCTCCGGCTTTAACAACTCAAGCGAGAAGACCCTTGGTGAGATCAGCCTCACTACTCTTGTCGAGGGGGTAGCGAAGGAGACGGTATTCCAAATTGTCAACAGAGATATGGCCTACAACATTATCCTGGGAAGACCATGGATCCACGAGATGCGGGCCGTTCCCTCCACATATCATCAGGTATTGAAATTCCCATCAGAATGGGGAATACGTGAGGTACGAGGAGAGCAATGCTCTGCTCGAGACTGCTATTCGGTGGCCCTCAAGCTGCCCGAAGAAAACAAAAAGCAATTACAACAACCGGGATCTGACGCAGCAAAAGCAGAGTATGAGGTCCCGGAATTCATCACAAAAGCTAGAGGCACGAGAAAATTATACACTGACCGTGGAAGCTTTGGAACCAGAGGAACTATTCGCGGACATGCCGGAGCGTAAGGTCTACTTGGGGACAGAGTTAAATGAACATCTACGAGTAGATATCCTTCAATTCCTCAAGGAGCGGCATACGACGTTTGCCTGGTCACATGCAGACATGACGAGTATTTCTCCAGAAATTATCTCTCACAAGCTGAAAGTCGACCCGTACCACCGTCCGGTGAAGCAGAAGAAGCGCCAACAGGGAGCTTTTCAGAATCAAATCATAAATGATGAGGTTGATCGACTGCTGAAGATTGGATCTATATGCGAAGTTAAATATCCGGACTGGCTAGCCAACGTGGTCGTTGTGGCCAAGAAGAACGGGAAATGGTGAGTTTGCATTGACTTCACTGATCTAAACAAAGCCTGTCCGAAGGATTTATATCCTCTTCGCCGGATAGATCAGTTGATTGATGCAACCACCGGACACGAGGTGCTCACCTTCCTTGACACATATTCAGGGTATAACCAAATATTGATGGACCCCAACGATCAGGAGAAAACGTCATTCATAACATGCAGAGGTACGTATTTCTATAAAGTCATGTCGTTTGGATTGAAAAATACATGTTCAACGTATCAACGATTGGTCAATTGTATATTGCACGATCATATCGGGAAGACCATGGAAGTGTACATCGATGACATGCTGACCAAGTCAAAACGGGCAGAAGATCATCTGGCACACTTGAAGGAAGCCTTCCGAATACTCGACCAATACAACATGAAGCTTAATCCAGAGAAGGCGCATTCGAAGTTGGTTCAGGAAAATTCCTAGGCTTCATCATTTCTCAACGTGGAATTGAAGTCAATCCCGCTCAAATCAAGGCGATTGAGTCAATTCCAGACGTACTCCACAACCGGAAGAACGTCATGAAACTAACCGGAAGGGTGGCAGCATTGCGCAGGTTTATATCCCGCTCATCTGACCGGTGCAAAAGTTTCTTCGATGTTCTGAAGCAGAACAAGGAATTCGACTAGACTCCCGAATGTCAAAAAAGCACTGAGGGATCTGAAAATATCTGTCCAATCCACCACTACTCTCTACTCCTCAACACGGGGAGCAGTTGCTGATCTATCTAGCAGTTTCAGAATCTTCGGTAAGCGCAATTTTGGTTCGAGAAGAAAAAGGTAAGCAGCTTCCCATTTACTACATTAGTAAAGCTCTGATTGATGCGGAAACACATTACCAGCCCTTAGAAAAACTGGCTTTAGCACTAGTAACTGCTGCCCGTAAATTACGTCCTTATTTACAAGGTCATTCAATAGCTGTAGTGACAACCTTTCCTTTACGCAACATTTTGCATAAACCCGAATTTTCGGGAAGGTTGGTTAAATGGGCTGTAGAATTAAGCGAATTTGATATTACCTACCAGCCCCGGATAGCAATAAAATCACAAGCCCTAGCAGACTTCGTAGCAGACTTTAGCTCTAATATATATCCTATGGCAGAAAAAGATGCAATTCTCTATTCTGGGCAGGCCCCTGGCGTTTGGACCCTACTTACTGATAGCTCCTCGAGCGTCAAAGGGTCCGGTCTTGGACTGGTTCTTGTCACCCCCTCCAGAGAAACCGTCAGGCAGGCCATCAAGTGCCCGTTTATTACTAACAATGAGGCCGAATATGAGGTCGTAATTGCAGGATTGGAGTTAGCCTGAAGCTATGGAGCAAACGTTATCAAACTCAGGAATGACTCTCAACTAGTAGTCAACCAGGTGACCGGAGGTTTCATTGCACGGGAATCCAGGATGCAAGTGTACCTTGCCCGTGTGAAAGAACTTCTGGCCCAATTCGACGAATGAGAAGCGCTCCAAATTCCACGACAAGAAAACCATGAAGCAGACGCCCTGGAAAATTTGGGGTCAGTAGTAGAAATTGGGGCGGCCAGCTCCACGGCTGTCATTCAACTCCTCTGCACGACCATAGATCGAGAAAAGTTTGAAGTTAATGCTATAAACGCAACTTGGGACTGGCGAAATGAAATCACGAACTATATTCTTCATGGAACTCTGTCCGATGACGCGAAAGCCGCTTGCAAACTCAGAATAAAGGCTGCCCGGTATACAATTATCAACGGCGATCTTTACCGCAAGATGTTCGCAGGGCCCCTAGCAAAATGCCTAGGACCGAACCAGATCAACTATGTGATGCGAGAGGTCCACGAAGGCTGTTGTGGTAATCATTCTGGGGGCAAAGCATTAGTGCGCAAGTTGATTCGCATAGGGTATTATTGGGATAAGATGGAGAAGGACACAAATGATTTCATCAAGAAATGTGATAAATGTCAAAGGTTTGCACATCTTCTCCATCAACCAGCAGAACCGCTCCACTCAATAATCTCCCCCTGGCCATTCTTGAAATGGGGAATGGACATAGTTGGTCCTGTTCCTGCTGCGCCAAGAGGAGTACGTTTCTTGCTAATCATCACTGATTACTTCACCAAATGGGTCGAAGCGGCAGCATATGCAAAGATACGACAAACAGAGGTAATTGACTTCCTTTGGCGATATGTCGTGTGTCGCTTTGGAGCACCTAAGGAAATAGTCATGGATAACGGCCCGCAATTCATTGGCCAGAAAGTGACTAGGTTTCTCGACGACTTGCACATTAAAAGGATTACTTCTTCTCCATACCACCCGGTTGCCAATGGACAAGCAGAATCAACAAATAAAATAATCGTTGAATCTTTCAAGAAGCGGCTTGAGCAGGCCAAAGGGTGTTCGGTAGAAGAACTACCCGGCGTACTATGGGCTTATCGCACTACAATAAAGATGAGTACAAGAGAGACACCTTACTCATTGGTATACGGTGCAGATGCTCTAATCCCAGTTGAAATCGGAGAGCCCAGCCTACGGTATACGCATGCCGCCGAAGAATCCAACTCAATGAATCTCTCTGATGAATTAGATTTCCTCGAAGAACGAAGAGAACTAGCACTCGTACGAGTAGTCGCCCAGAAGGAACGAATCGCACAATACCATAATCGGGGACTACGCGTACGAAGTTTCCAGGTTGGAGATTTTGTATTGAGGAAAGTATCTCAAAAGACGCAACAAGCAAATTTAGGAAGGCCTCTACTAGGTAGTCGTGTCAGTCGACAAGGGATCTTACCGTTTGGCACGACCAGATTGCTCAATCATCCCAAACAATTGGAATGTGATTAACCTCAAAAGGTACCACTTCTGAATGGTAAAACGGTCAGTTATTCTATTCCTACCTTTTACTTTTATGACATTCTTTCTTTTATTATACTTTTGCTAAATGGTACTAATGCCCTAAACAAGGCCAGATCCGTTTAGCTCAACTGGTAGAGCTCGAAGTTCTTCAACTTCGCGGCTGTGGATTCGAATCCCTCAACGGACACACTCCTCGTTTGGTTATATGTGTTCTTTTATCTCCGACCAGCCTTAACTCTTTTTATGTTAAATCTTCCTGTGTCTCAACATAAAAATAAGGAGGGTGGTAAGAGGCCCCTGTAGGCCAGATAAGACCTTAATAAAGGCGAAAGACCTTGTAAAAAGACGAGTTTTCCAAAACTTTTTATGGGACAAGCTTCCACGAAAATAAGAGAAGTCGTTCACAAGGCCAGCAACTCGGCCAGAGTTAAACTACAAACTTTCTGCGACGACTTTCAACTATCAAAACGATAAGAAAAGTTGTTCGCAAGGCCAATGATTCGGCTAGAACCTATTGACCATGACTTGGTCAGAATGAAACAACTGCGCAGATCATTCACAACTTACAACCTCTTCCTAGGGAAATGCTAAGTTAAAACATTCGGACAGACTTTTGAAGACAAGAACTTAGCAAAGTTCAAACTTTTGAAAACCTCTTAAGCAAAAGGCACAAAGGCAACAACACATCCAAACGAAAGATCAAAGATTCAGGATATATACAGTCATTGAATTAAAAAGGTCTGAAAATATATACATTATCCTGACAAAACAATAAAATGCCGAAAACGGCTGACAGAAGTTTTGTTGAGTGATCAAGGCCAACAGAACCAGCCAAACAAAGATCAGAGAGTCCTTAAGAGACCTCTATCCACAACCAATCATCCGGCTCTCGCCAGATACACAACCCTACAAATCAATTTGGGGGGGCATTAATTTTGGGGACTACGACCAGAACCCGATGCACTAGCTTCATCGGGTCTGTCATCGTCACCCGAGCTCTCATCATCATCTTCCTCAGACTCTTCAGAAGAAAGGTTCAGCACTTGCCTCACTTCGCGAACGGCGCACTTTGTTTTCGACATCGCTTCCTCGACGTTGATCTGACCAGCGTGGACCTGCTCGAGCAATGTTCGCTTGGCCTCGAGTGCAGTAAGCTTCGCCTTGATCTCAAAATGATCACACAAGTTGGCCAAGTCCTTGGATAACGCGTCCTGAACGCTCATCGACCGGGCAACTTGGTATCTGGTGGCTTGCAGTTCAGCTCGGGCTTTAGCAGACTCTTCCTTAGCCCTTTGCAGGTCCATCTCTAAAGATCCACGCTCATCGAGTGCCTTGTTCAGCGAAGAGTTGCGTTCTTCAAGCAAAGCCTCCAGGTCCCGAGCAGATTGTGCGAACCTTTCTTTCTCTTCAGAAAGAAGGTCCTTTTCCTTGGTGAGTTCGTTAATCTGTTCAACTCGTTTGTTGTTGGTCTCGGCCAACCAGTTAACTTCATCCCCAAGGAAACTACACTTCTCTGCCAGAGCCTTATTCTCCTTCAGAGTCTCCAGCAGCTCTTTCTTCAAATCAAGTACCTGATCAGGGTTGTTGATCCTGAAACGGAACATCAACTCGGCAGCCATCAGACTTGACTGAAAATGCAAAAGAAATAAAGTTAGAAGTGTGAATTCTACGTCACTTCCAACTCAAGAAATGTTCAAGGGGCACTTACCCGAGCAGAATCAGCGGCAATTGCAAAAAGCCAGGTCTTCATCGGTCATTTCCCTTATTGTCCACTCTTCACGGGGACCAATGAGTGATGAAACCGCCTTGGCTAAACTGCCCGGCCTGGTCACAAAGTTGACATTGGGGGTTAGCTTCATAGTGCATTCCCTCTTGCAGTACTTAGGCTCCCTAGCCTACTCAGCGGGAAAGTTCGGACCAAATTTGTAGCGCATGCCCTGAATGTCCCTTGCTTCAGTCAGACCGCTGATAGTAGTCCGCCGAGTGAGCCTCGTCCTTGACATGTCAGAATCATTCTCCACTACAGGGTCCCTTGTGTCGCATTCATGAAGACAGACAGGTACCTCCCCCTCAGCGGCCACGTTCTCCAAGTCCTCGAAGTAAAAAACACGAGGACCCTGGCCATCTTCTTGGGGAATCTCTTCCTTTTCTTCTTCTTCTTCTTCTTCGCCAACCTTTCTTTTCCCCTTATCTACATGAGAAGGAGCCGCCTTTACCCCGTCATCAACTTGAGGACTCCCCTCCGGAGTACGGGCAGCCTTCTCCTCATCCCTCTTCTTATCACTTCGGAGGTAAGGCTTTCTCATAAGGTCTGCGACAGTTTCAGAATATGAAATGTCGATCACCTCCTTGTCAAAACCCTCTCCCCGTGCATACTCGGGGACTTCAGCAGGAGTCTTGACACGCTCTTCTTCAGGCTCAGGCACACTAGCACCAAGCAGGGTCTCACCCCCAACGACTGAGGTCTGCCCAGCAGCAACGGAAGCCTTACGAGCAGATTTCTTCCTTGCTCCGCCCTCGCCTTGGCTCTTCTTCTTCCTCTTCAGGGAGCTAATGCCGCCAGACAATAGCTCCTTGCCGCCTTCCCTCCTGCGAAGTGCCTCCGCTGTAGCTCTTATGGCTGCGACCTCATCCTCAAGGTCAACAGCAGGTCCTGACGGCATAGCCTGAGGGGAAGGGGCAGGAAAGAAGTCTCCCTGTGTGCCTAGACCTGCAAAAACACAGAGCGGTTAGATACAGCAAAGCCACGAAGAGAGGGGATAGCAGCAGACAGTGAAGAGTTCTCACCGTGAGCCTTTGCGGTCCGACCCTTTTTCGTGGCAAAGTATGTCCATTACTTCTGCTCAGCAGGGAACTTCTTCAGAATAGCCTCAACCCACGCTGTCAGCTCATTAACCGATATGAGCTCATCGTAGGGTAGCTTGGCAGCTACAAGGAAGGATCAAAGGAATGAATAAACAAAGAGCGGAAGCATGAAAATTCCAAAGACGAACTCGGGAACTTACGCCTCTTATTCCAGATCTCGGAGAGAGGAGCCTTGGAGTTAGAGAACAATGCCTGGGTGCGCACGAATATGTACCGGTGCAACCAACCTCGGTCATTTGTGTCCTCAGAACTGCGTATCAGGCCCTTGCTCCCACGCATTCTGGCGTTGACAAAACTATCCTTAAAAATTTGTATGTTGTACAAAGAAATAAATGCTCATATTCAAAACTTTGACCGGTTTCTTCGGCGAACCAGTCCATAAGTGTTATCATTCTATACATACTGGGGCCCAGTTGTCCTGGGCAGAGAAAATACTCCCTACAGAGCCTGTCGAGTACACGATGTAGGGGTAACGTGCAACCAACCGTGAATGGGTAGGTGACATGGCCGTCCACCCAGCCCTATGTGAAGTAATGTTCTCTGTTCCAGACACCGGCAAAATGGGAACAATCGTATCCCAACCGCAGTCCGCTCTAACTCGTAGGATCATCTCCGACGTGATCCCAGACTTGAATCTGTACGCTGGCCATACGCGTACATCTCCATAATTGTTGAAGGCACAACACTGCAATCTTTTTTCCAGTTCACCCCAATTCTTGGGGATAATCTCTGCAGCAGTAGCCTGGGCAGCCCTAGGTCTGGGGGTAGCCGTAGAAGAAGTACCGGTGGCAGCATCCATTTTCAGATTTTTCTTAGCCTTTGGAAGCATGGTTAAAGAAGAATTGAAAAATTGGAAGGAAGATTGAAGAAAATTCAAGGGTTTTTTTCAAGATTTGGAAGTTGTGGAATGAAAGCAAGTAAAAGGGTTAAAATTCAGCAAACCTCTATTTATAGGAGTAAAAGTCCGGCCCATCAAGTATTAAGTTGATAATTTTTATTTTCGCAATACTTAATCATACTAAAAATTACTATTGTACGAAGGTCAGTAATTAATATTTGTATGATTTTAGTCATAGAAATTTTATAATATATTAAGTACTAAGGCCAAATAATTGTTTTCCATACTCCTAATTTCTAATGCATAATAACAGTTTGTCATTAACACAAAAGAGGACCAAGAAAATGTATTCATATCAAGCTGAATATTTGATATATTTCAAAATTTGCATGATTAAATTTGTTCAAATATTAATTGCTAGCCTTCGTAAAATAGTAATTTTTAAGATGATTATGTATTGCGAAAATAAAAATATCGATCGGAAAGGATTCGATATATCAGTACTATAAATTTATATTTTTTTCCTTTAATTTATTTGCAACTATACACGGTTATTACGAAATATTTATAATTTTTGTAGTAATTATTAGGAATACACGTACATTGCACATGTCAGAAAACTAATGATTTATAAAAAAGTTCTACATGACAAAGAAAGTAGGACCTACAGATATATAAAAATATTTTAAAAAGCCACATCACATTTTCAATGGGTGACGGTGCAAAAACCGGTCAGAATTACTTTTGAAAATATTTTCTCTAAGTTGGGTGACCTTTTTGAGACCAACCAAAGCAAAGTGACTTTGGTGATTAATTTTCCAAAGTTGAGTGACCATTTGAGTATGTTTGGAGGAAGAAAAAGCAAAAAGAAAAAGTAAAACGTGCGCTCAAAAATATTTATATATAATTAGCTTTCAAATTTCAATTAGAAATTGATACGAGTAGATTTTATTAGAGCTTTAAACTAATGTTTTCAAAGGTATTTTCGGGGCGAGTCCCGAGGCGAGCCCCAGAGTGAGGCGTACCAAAAATGCACCAGGGCGTCTTGGCGGGGCGTATGATGTAGATCCTAAGGGAATTGGATAATTTAATATTCATATTATTAATAAGGCTATTATTATCATTTAGTGATAGAGTTTATCCTTATGCTTATCTTGGTAGATTAGATTAATTATCTTTTATTTTATTTTTATCTCTTAGCAGGAGATAAAGTTTATCTTTTAGGATATTACCAAGGTTCCCTGCTATAAATAGGGCATCCCTAGTTCATTGTTAGATAGTTTAGTTGATGAATAACAATATTTGAGTTGATTCTCTCTCCTAATTCTTCTCCTTTATCTCTATTCTTCTTCCAATTCTCCGTTTTCCCTATGGTGTTGCATCAATTTTGGTATCAGAGCCTTCAATGATTCTAACTCCATGGATCCATATTATTCTACCACTATCCACTACGACCCCAAAGTCGTCGAAGACTTATTATTGGCAATGATTGAAACTACCTCTCGTATGATCCAAAAATTCGACAATATCCAGAATAAGTGGTCTGCACGCTCCAGGACACTCCCTGAAGCTGCAGATTTTTTAGATATGGTTGAGTCGGTAGAAGATAAGCAAAACAACGAGGAGGTTTGTGATGTTCAGGTGTTCGACGAAATGTTTGAATATTTCGCAGAGACCAAAGCTCATATGCTCGAAGAAAGTTCTTATTGTTCTTCCAAGGTTTTCATTGATATTTATTCAGATGATACAATTTTTATCACTACAATAAACTCTCATTTCGAAAAGGAATCATTAGTGGAGGAAAACAACGTGAATATGAGATTTGAAGGTTCATACATAGACCTTGTTTAGCAGAAGAATCATCTGTTACATGTTGCTACATGTATTCCTAGGAATGGATTTTATTTGTTTGATCCAATTATTTTGAATTATATCACCAGTCACACACGCTGAAGTCGAGTTTTGATCCACCCAGAGAGAATGATGTAGATCCTAAGGGAGTTGGATAATTTAATATTCATTTTATTAATTAGGTTATTATTGTTATTTAGTGATGGAGTTTATCCTTATGCTTATCTTGGTAGGTTAGATTAATTTATCATTATCTTTTATTTTATCTTTATCTCTTAGTTAGAGATAAAATTTATCTTTTAGGCTTTTACCAAGTTTCCTGCTATAAATAGGGCATCCCTAATTCACTGTTAGACATTTTAATTGATGAATAACAATATTTGAGTTAATTCTCTCTCCTAATTCTTCTCCTTTATCTCTATTCTTCTTCCAATTCTCTATTTTCCTTATGGTGATGCATTAATTTTGGTATCAGAGCCTTCAACGATACTAACTTCATGGATCCATATTACTCTACTGCTATCCACTACGACTCCAAAGTCTTCGAAGACTTATTATTGGGAATGATAGAAACTACCTCTCGTATGATCCAAAAATTCGACGATATCCAGAATAAGTGGTCTGCATGCTCCAGGACACTCCCTGAAGCTGCAGAATTTCAGTTATGGTTAAGTCAGTAGAAGATAAGCAAAACACTGAGGAGGTTTGCTGACACGACCCGGAATCCGGCTAGGCCGTGCGGGCACCCGACATCATCCCCTAGATCCGTCGGGCGAACCCTTACCAATTAAATTAGGAAGATAAATATAATTTAATTCATAAATAAGAACAAGACGTAGAAAAAGCACAGATATACTGATACCTCTAAGTTGTGCAAACAAATTACAGCTAACTACCCAACATACTAGGTTTAGGACTATCCAGACTAGACATCTAAGAGTAAAAAAGAATGCATACGCCTCCTGAAGGGAGAAAAATGCAATTGAAATAGTAAACATAAAACTGGTGGACATCCTGAATAAAAGCTGGCTCACCCTGACAGCTGAAGTCGTCTTCGCTCCTTCACAAAGTAGTGAACTCAATCCTGGAGCGAACCTGCCGAAACGAAATAGATAGACAAAAACAAACAACAAACACGGGTGAGTCAAAAGGACTCAATAAGTGGGGCAAACTAGCCACCTCAAAGAATAGGATAGCTAGCCAGGGAGAAGAAAAATAGGTAAACCAAATCCATCTTATTTAAACTATAAAAATGCAGAGCCAGATAATAACTGGAAACACGTATGGAATCATAAACAACCAGGGACATAAGATAGACAGAACATATAGGTTTTTAAGTATCCCGAACATATCAACAATCAGAAATACATATTGTTGCGGCGTGCAACCCAATCCATATATTTATACTTTCGCGGCGTGCAATCCGATCTATATATTTATACTGTTGCGGCGTGCAACCCGATCCATAAATTTATACTGTCGCGGCGTGCAACCCGATCAATATATTTATACTGTTGCGGCCCTGCTCCCTTACCCATCGCGAACTCGTACAGCTGGGGCCTGCTTAACTGGATCGTCAGCACGATCCACAACTCTCAGGGCTTGAGTAGCTCTAGCCCCAGGCTAGACTACTTCGTCCTGAACTCCTACCGTTTGCTGATTTGTCGCACGAGGGTTCACAATTACCACGAAGGAATTAACGAAAATACTTTTGCATCCTAAACTGACGCACAATCAGAAAAGAAGGAAGTGAAACTTCCTAAATGCCATCATAGCCTCTTGTAGATAAGTACGGACGTCTACGTACCCATCAACGAGACTCTACTAGACACTGTCTTAGTCTGGATAGACTCTAAACCGGGCTCTCTACGATGCTTTTACGAGAATCTTGGCGATGCAGATACCGCAAGAACTTATTATTCGCTAGGCAGCTTATCAGGTTGCGCAGATGCAGACGTTCGGTCTCAGGGAGCTCCTATTCCAGTTCTTAATATTATTGTAGTAAATTATGTTCCGGAGGCAGCATGTGTTGTGCCTCTAATTATTCTGGCTGGTTAGCTAGCCTGAGTAATGGCTTGGTCCGAGTGTCTGAAGAGGTTGCATTATTCTACCTAATTAAACCTTCTGATGTTCTTAGGTCATGCATCAAATAATCCCTGTGTAATTTTTAAAAAAAAAATAAAATGATGTCAGTGTATCATTCAGGCTCTTGATTATATCGAGCGCTATGGTGTTGATTATTCTGTTTTCCAGTTTCAGGGGTCCAGTCTTGAATTGGTGGACCGCTCTCTTATTAGCTAACTTGGTTCGATTTTTCTTCTAGATTCGTGGAAAAGTTCCTTTCGCGCAACGAGCGAGATGAAAAGAGTCGCCAATTTGAGTGAATTGAATAGGGTAGCTTGTCGGATTTTAGAATATGAGATTAAATTTTTTTAGGATGGTTGGATATGCACTATAACTAGTCCATGAACCTTTCGAGAATGTTCAAAGATTTATTGGTGAACTTTCTTCTTCCTTGAGGTCCCAGATAGGTCGAGATATTGAGGTCGGGACTTCATTTGATGTTGTTGTTGATATTTCTCAGAGGTATTAGGCATACCATAAGTTAGAGCGGGAGAGCAAGAGATCCCACGGTCTTGGTGGGCACCGTACCTCCTTTGGAGGTAAGTGTTCTAATTATTTTGGGAGGTTACTTGCCAAGTTATCTCAGCTTGTAGAGCGTGATTCTCAGAGTGCGCGAGTAGTTCATCAAGATTAGATTCAGTTTTCTCTTTGTAGCTTTAAACAATCTGTCCTGCTTCCATTTTCAGCGGAAAGGTGTTATCACTGTCATGAGTCTGGTTATCTTTTGAGGAGTTTTCCCTTACTCCGACAAGTAGGCAGTCGTCCTTTCTCTCGTCATCAGGCACCTGCACAGCCGCAGGGGATTTTATTTAGATATTAATCAGCCAGAGAAATGCCACTATCCGGCAGGGGCTGAGACCGTGGTGGTTGTGGTTCTTCTAGAAGTAATTATCAGGGTAGCAGCTCAGCTCAGCCGCAGAGGCTCGCAGGATGCTAAGGCATCCGATGTAGTAGACCCAAGTATTTCTTCTTCCCATATATGTGACTAAGATTTAATTCTTCCGATCGATCTGGAAATGGTGTGTCTTATCATGTTTCGATTGTTTCCTTGGATGTCGTTTCTATTAAGAATCGGCTGCCATAGATAGGTGAGCTTCTGGTATGATTTATTCCTGGCATTCGTGAGACCCTTCTAGTTGATCTAGTTTAAATGTGAGAAATGTGGGAGACAATATCGTTATGGTCTGCTTGGCATCCTATTGTGCCACCTTCTTTTATTATGTCGAATCAGTTTACCTCTCTCTTTGGCATTCAGTGTTGGTAGGATGATGGGATTCTTATTCGTCACCATCAAAGATGTCATTATTTCTTATGGTATAAAGTGGTTAGTAAGTAATACTCGATCTACGTGTCTCCCATTTGTTCGAGACGCTAGTAGAGTCATGTTATTCTACGAGCTCGTCTTAATTATAAAAGGGTTTTCTGGTAAATTGTCGGAGTTTCTTTTTTTATAGGAAGGTTAAATTGGCATGGATATTATTCTATAAAGCTTATTTAATGTCTATTCCTTCAATTGCTATTCTTTGGTTAGCCGACTCGGAAGTGGTCTAGCTCTGGTAGTCGAATAAATAAGAAGAAGAGCTTCCTGAAGCTCTAATTATTTGTATCTTTAGTCCATTGTCATCTCTTCTTTGTCCGGCATTAGTGAGCTTGGCCGGCTAGTAGCTGCTTTTGATGTTCCCTGTTGACACCCAATTTTGTCCTGAATTTTTTTTGAATTAATGTCTAATTATTTTAAATAAGTCTAATTTTAAAAATCAAAAGCTATTGATTAATTTGGAAGAAAATAGGCCAAATTTGTAAGACATACTCTAAAATCCAGCCTATTTCTGCAAGCATGACATATACATTACACTCCCTCCCCAATTCAGATTACCCATTTTTTTCCCCATTACACCCGATTTCAAATCCCCAACCTGTTTCCCTTACCCATCGACCCCACTGATTTCCCCTTTCTCCAGCTCAGCGTTCGTACCAAACCCTATCTGATTAGAGCCGTTAGAGGGCCATTTGGGTATTTTTGCCCACTCCTAAAAGCCCTAAAGGTGGAGGTATATATCTGAAGTTTTGGTTCAGTAAAGGGGTCGGGCAGCAACAGTAGGGGCCAGGGGTTTTAAGTTCACAGAGGGGGAGCCGTTGGAGAGTGGATAGAGCAGCAGCGAGGGAGATGACAGGGAGATATTACAGTGATAGAAAATAGAGAGGCAGAAATACATACAAAGGAAAGCAGCACATACACTTTACTTTATTTTCCTCAAGTTCAAGAAGCACGGCTGTTGTTCATGATTTTCCGTTGGTTTTTTTTTTTTTGCTTTATCGCTTATCGTTTTCAAGTCGCTACTTCATTATTTGAGTCATCGCCTTATTCGAGTCATCGCATTTGTTCGAGTCGTCGACGTCGCTAGCCGCTTGGTCGAGTCGCTTTACTTCGGATCCTCGCCCCAACTCGCTGCGCCGCAAGAGGTAATTTTCCAAACTTTTTGTTATTTTCTGTTATTCTATCACGTTTTGAACTTAAAAATGCAGCTTGTGCTCCTAATTTGGTTGGTGTTTGCAATAGTTTAATCGAGCTTGTCACTATAATTTTCTGATTTAATTTTAAAGTTTGAATATAGCTGTAAAGATGCAATCTTTTAGTTGCTTTTGTGGTACTCTAGATCATGATAGTTAGCTTGTTAGTTCCTGTTTATTCTGCACTAAGATTGGTGAAACCGTGTTCGACTACTCTAGTTTAGTCGCTTGCAGTTTGTGTGAAAGGCAATTGCTTTATGCATGATATGAAATGCTTGAATTTTGACTGAGTTCTTCATGAAATAGTTCTTAAGAATAGTTGTGAGTTGAAGATTCCTTGAAGCTCAAATCTGTTTCCATTTTAGTCACTTGTGTGTTCACTGTTGGTTCTTAAATTTCTGCATATCAATGTTCTGTAGTATGGTTCCAATAAATGGCCAAAGTATGTTAAAAGTCTGAATCGTTTGCTTGGTGTAGCGTGTTTTAGTTAAATACGACATCATCCTTAGTATCTTCTTTAGTCAGTTATTGTCTGCTATAAGAAAATTATTACAAACTTTGTCTTATAAAAAGTTTAGGAATATTAGTAGGCATCTTGCTTTTCTCTCTCTTAAGTAATAACAATCGTTTGGTCAGTTTGCATATACATGTTTGAATTCCCACATTAAATTATTGGCCGGTTTGTTTTCTGATAGTTCATAGGGCTTGGGTAAGTGCAGTAGTCTAGTAGAGTTGCTTGGAGAGTTTCTGTTGGCTATTTTCAGAGAGCTGCAGTGAGGTAGCAGGGGATTAGAGGTGCTGCCAGGTCTGGGATGATGTTTCAGAAGTTGTGAGGATTCAGCTGGTTTGCTTAGGGATTTCCAGGTGTGTGCAAGAAGGTTTGAAGTTGTCTCTGGTGGGGTCTGAGTGTAGGAAGGTGGTTTGAGGTTGATATTAGAAGCTGCAGTTAGTCTAGAGGATCTGAGGTTGTTTCAGGGTGCAAAAGGGGCAGTGTAGGAGTCTGTTCCGGTGATATGTTGTAGCAGGAGTTTAGGGTAGGTAGTTTAGTCTTTTCTTGGAGATTTCAGAGGGTGCGCAGGTGAGATTGTAGTTTGATAAGAGGTGAAAGGGGCTTGGTTTTAGTTGCAGATGGTGTAGTTGTTGCAGCAGGTTGGTCTAGATTTGATAAGCCCCAAATCGAGCCAAGGCACCTTGCCAACATGTATCAAGCTTGGAATAGGCAAAGGATGCAAGGGCAAGAGCTTCGGAGATGATTCAAGCATGTTTAGGCGATGGAGCACCGGTGCTCCACCCCACAGGCAGCCAGGCGCTCTGCCCAGGCAAGCCAGGCGCTCCGCCTGAGATACACTTGCTCCAGGCGCTCTGCCCAGCCCCCAGGCACTCCGCCCAGCCCCCTCCACTGACCAACTTTGTAGGCGCTCCGCCCAAGAAACGGGCGCTCCGCCCGATTTGCTGAAGCACGGGATTTTAAGTGTGTAGTGACTATTTTGACCTTGCATGGTCTTTTAGCTTAAGCCTAGCTTGTGGGCATTATAGACCTTTTACTTAATGCCTAGAAACCTCTATAAATAGCTAGATAGCTTATTTTATTCCTTAGTCTATTTTGAATGATGAATTAACATTGTAAAGAGGGATCTCTTTGGGTTTATGAAAACCAACCTTGAGTTTGGGACTTGTTTACTTCTAGTGGATTCTAGTTGCCTAACAACCCCGCCCCGATCATTCTATTTGCGAGTCCTAGTTGGCTCGAGGGTAGTTGCCTAGCGTAGGTGTTCTTGACCTCCTCTCGGGGTGTAACGGAACAAGTTCTCCGTTGCTACTTGGGACTTGTGATCGAGTTACGTCTCGTTCTTATCCTTTTTATTTTCCACGTTTGATTCTTATCAGTTTGGTATCAGAGCAAGGTTCGGGTATCGTTCCTACGAACCCCGACCCTTGATTCTTCGTGCCTAGTATCTTCTTTTAGTTTTCTTGTTGTTGAAGTTATTGGGAAAAAGAAAATTACAAAAAAATTGAAAAATTCAAAAATTCAAAAATTGGCATAACTTTTTGGTGTTTGTGATTCTTGATATGGGTGTTATGGATTCTTGATTGTGATTGAATTCCCGTCGTTTGGGTACCAAATTTGTTGGGATTGGATTGAATTGAAAATTGAAAACCCCAATTGTTGTTAAACCCTACCAAACCCTTGTTCTTGAGAAAATTGATTGATTTTGGGTTGTGTGTTAATGGGGTTTTAGAATTGATTATTGGGGATTGATCTCTATTGAAAACCGAACAATTTGCAACAAGAATCGTGTGATTCGGAGTTCGGTAACATAGTTTTTGAAGAATCAAAACCCACTTTTGAACCTTGAAACCCATGTTGAAACCCCAAACTTGAAATATTTGAATCTTGATTGAGCCTTATTTGTTGGTTGTTTGGGTGTGAAATTGATTGGGGATTGAAGGTTGTATCAAGGAACAATTTTGGGTACCTTTGATTTGGTCAAAACACCTTGGAATCGGCCTAGAAATTGGATTGAAAACGAAGAACACGGAGTGAAAAACCCAGGTGTTCTTCGTCCAGGCGCTCCGCCTAAATTTTGGGCGCCCCACCTGACTTGTGCTTGCCCCAGGCGCTCCGCCTAAATCCCAGGCGCCCCGCCTGACCAACCCCACTGCACCAAAAACTCAGGCGCTCCGCCCCACACCTTTGGGCGCTCCGCCCCACACCTTTGGGCGCTCCGCCTAACACCTGAAGGGTTAGAATTGGGTAGAATCTTCTAGGATTTCTTGTTTCGTTGTTTGCATTGCTTCCAATTAGTGCTATTAGAGTATAATCCTACTCGATTAGTCCTAATTACTTTGAGCTATTAGGATCATCGTGCCTAGAAAGGAGACTAGAATTCAAAGACGATCCGTAGTATCTTTTGGTTCAAGTCCTCACTTCAAAGTGCTTAACGTTCATCGAGTAATATCAACTCCACTCACCCCGAAGTACAATTGGCTTGTGAATAGTTGGTTGAGTTGAGGATTGTTAGTCAACTACTTGAAGCTTTTGGTAATTAAGTTCGAGTGAAATATCCACCACCACCCCCAAAAGAGTGATCCGAGTGAACACAAGTGAGGGAGTGTGTGAGGTCTTTTACTAACGTTTGTTGCTTTTTGTAGGTGCAATGGCAAGCGATGGAGATGATCCCATGAAGAACTTCATGGCCACCATTATGGCTAAATTGGAGGATATATCATTGAGACTTGAAACCATCGAGAGGAATCAAATTGAGACCAGTGAGAAGAGGACCCCGAGTGTCCAAATTGAATCCGGAGAGGGCACGAGTCATAGCACTCCTATGATTCCCGGACACTTTGTTGAGCTAACCAAGAAGTATGAACAAAGCAAAGTTGAAGCTCTACGAGAGCGTGAGTTGGGCAATCCCCAACAAGAGAGCAATCCTCTCAACTTGGGCAATCCCCAAGGAAATACTCCACTTCGAAGACCCGTTAGGTTTGTCCCACCTCTTGAGCAAGTTGTTGAGGCTCAAGAAGAGGAGGAAGCCGAGTATGTTGAGGAAGCCTATGGGTATGATGCTCATTATCAACCTAGGAGGCCAATGAATTGGGGTCGAAATGTGGATAGGGGTAGAGGCCGAGGTCGAGGGCCACCCATGGGATATGGAGGGAGGAATGCTAGGAGGGACTATGTTGCTTATGATGATCATTATGGAGGCCAACCGGAGCCTAACTATGGGGTACGTGACAACAACAACAACCTCAATAGTGTCAAGCTCAATCTTCCACCCTTCAAGGGAACTTGTGATCCGGAGGCATACATGGAATGGGTACTACACATGGAGAGAGTGTTTGATACTAATGAGATGACCGAGGAGAGAAAGGGGACCTATGCTATTTCTACCTTTGAGGCCTATGCTTCTACTTGGTGGGAGTCTATGAAGAGGTCTAGGAGAAGGATGAATTTGCATTTGAATGTGACTTGGGATGACTTGAAAGGACTTATGAATGCCAAGTACATAACTCCAAGGTATCGATAAGAGCAACTCAAGAAGCTCTATGATCTAAAACAAGGTGTCAAAACGGTGCATGAGTACCATGATGAATTTGAGAAGATCCGGATGGCATTGGATATGGATACCGAGTGTATAGAACAAGCAATGATCCGCTTCAAGAATGGTTTGAGCTATGGTATAGCTTCTCAATTGAGGTTGCATACTTATCTTTCACTTCAAGATCTACTTGAAGCCGCCATTGAAGCCGAGAGTTGGCTTAAGGGAGAGAGGTCCAAAAACAACACTCCTACTACTACAAGCAAGCAGAAAGAGTGGAAGACTCCAAATGCAAACTTCCAAGTACCAATGCTAGCAAAGAAGTGAAGAAGCCTTATGAGAAGACTACACCACACTTGGAAGGTACTTCTAAAACTCGTTTGAGTATTCCTATTTCTACTTCTACTCAATGTTATAAGTGTAAGGGCTTTGGGCATATTGCTAAAGAATGCTCCACAAAACGAACCATGGTTGTGGTTGGCAATTTGGTGTATGAACAAGAAAGTGAGTCCGAAAATGAGGAAGTAGCGGAGGATGAGGAAGTTGATTGTGAAGAGGCCGTAGAAGAGGATGATGGCCCTCAAATGTTCTTGGTGGTTAGGAGAAGCTTGAGTACCATTGTTATGGAAGAGGGGATGGAAAATGATCAAAGGGAAAACCTCTTTCATGCTAGGTGCCGAGTAATGGGCCAAGTATGTTCAATGGTTGTTGATTCGGGGAGTTGTACCAACATAGTGAGCCAAACCTTGATTTCCCAATTGAAGTTACCTACTCTAAAGCATCCAAAACCATATCGATTATAATGACTTAGCGAGTGTGGTGAACTTCAAGTGGTGAAACAAGCGTTGATTGAATTTAGCATTGGGAGCTATAAAGATAAGATCATGTTTGATGTGGTCCCGATGCAAGCATGTCATTTATTGTTTGGGAGACCATGGCAACATGATAGGAGTGTAGTGCATGATGGCCGAACCAACTCCTATACGGTCAAGCAAGATGGGAGAAAGTATGTGCTTAGACCTTTGACTCCAAGGCAAGTGAGGGAAGACAACAAACGAATGAAGGAGTTGAGGGAAGCGGCTAAAGCAAAGTCACCCATTGTACTTGAACCCGAGGCAAACAATCTTATTGTTTTGCCATTACATGATGAAAATGAGAGTCACTCCACTTCAAATGAGAGAGAAAAGATAGAGAGAAGTGAGGGAGCGACCGGTGACAATCCAAGAGAGGAAAAAGGAGAGGATTTGAGGAGTGATGTGAGGGGATTGTCACCACAAACTACACTTGACCATGAGGTAAAATTGAGATAGATGAGAGGTGAGGAAGGAAAAATTGAGAGTGAGAGCACCCATTGTTCTAACCCTTCTTTATCTTCTACTTTTTCTTGTGAAAGTTCTTGTGTAGGTACATTTGAAGACAAGCCATTGGAGCCCCAATGTGAGCTTCATGAAGGAGAAGTTGCATATGACACTTCAAACCTTGTGAGTGATCAAGGAAGTACTACAAATGTAAGTGTTACTTCACCTATTCATGAGCCGACTAGCTACTTGTCTTGTGATGACTCAACACTAGTTGGTGTTTTGAATGCATCTAGTGAGTATGCCACTAGTGAAGAGTCTAGTTGTCAACTTGTATGTGCTTGTGAAACACTAGTTGGAAGGGATGCTATGCCACATCATGATGTGAGCTCATTGTTCATTGAACCCCTCCCTAGTGTAGATTTGATAGTTGACCATAATTGTGACCTTTGCTATGACACACCACCAACCTTTGACATAGGGGAAGATGAGGTAGTTGACCATTCCCTAATTGATATGCTTCTATTTGGTGGACCAATGTGTTGTGGTGAGGATGGTCTTGTCCTTGAGGAGTCCAAATTGCATGAATTGGACAAGGTTGTCAATGATGACTCCTCAAGTGAACCTAGTCTTGATAACTTGTCTATGCTTGATCATGATAGTGAGATGCATGTGTACACTAATCCATTGTTTGAAGGCATTCTCATTAGTGGTATTGACTTGTATCGAACTAGGGTGAGAAATCTAATGGAACCTCCATGGTGTGAAGGGTCTGATTCCTTAGGCAATCCATTGTTTGAGAATTTGGGTGCGGTAGATGGTTCTTTGAGTGACCCTACTATTGTTTGTTGGGGTTATGATGAAGAAGAGTCCATCATCAATACCTTCCTTGAGAGCTTGTCTTTCGAGAAGGATTGCTTAGGTGATGAAATTGGAGGGGAAGAGGAATCCCTTGGTGTGAGTAGGTATGCACTAAAGAAGGGGAGTGGAGTGCTTGATCCTACTTGTAGGTTGGGCTATTTGATTCACTCCACTCCACATGTTGATCACGCCTTGAGGATTGATTGGTATGTTGATTTTGAGCTTAAGGTTCAAGAGGGTTTTGATAGCTTGATCTTGCATTTTTCATGCCCCCATGACCTATTTGCTCATTATCTTGTTGAGTGCATGTTGATCTTTAACCAAGTGTTTATGGTTTTCTTTGGAGACTTGATATTCATGATTGTTATTGATGCTTGGTTATATCACAAGAGTGTGTTTTCCACACTTATTGCACTAACCTACTTTCAAAGTAGGAATTCTTGTGTTTTGTTTGTCGTTGCTTGTAGGTTCTAAGCTCCATGTTAAGGCAAAGGAGACCTTGGAAGAAACCTATGTCAAAGTGACGATCAAGGGTTACAAGGGTGGAGAGCATTGGGCACCCCGAAGAGATGATGCCATCTACGTGAATGCATTGATTTCGAGGACGAAATCTTCTCAAGAAGGGGAGGATGATAAGCCCCAAATCGAGCCAAGACACCTTGCCAACATGTATCAAGCTTGGAAGAGGCAAAGGATGCAAGGGCAAGAGCTTCGGAGATGATTCATGCATGTTTAGGCGATGGAGCACCGGTGCTCCACCCCACAGGCAGCCAGGCGCTCCGCCTGAGATACACTTGCTCCAGGCGCTCCGCCCAGCCCCCAGGCACTCCGCCCAGCCCCCTCCACTGACCAACTTTGTGGGCGCTCCGCCCGATTTGCTGAAGCACTGGATTTTAAGTGTGTAGTGACTATTTTGACCTTGCATGGTCTTTTAGCTTAAAGCCTAGCTTGTGGGCATTATAGACCTTTTACTTAATGCCTAGAAACCTCTATAAATAGCTAGATAGCTTATTTTATTCCTTAGTCTATTTTGAATGATGAATTAACATTGTAAAGAGGGATCTCTTTGGGTTTATGAAACCCAACCTTGAGTTTGGGACTTGTTTACTTCTAGTGGATTCTAGTTGCCTAACAACCCCGCCCCGATCATTCTATTTGCGAGTCCTAGTTGGCTCGAGGGTAGTTGCCTAGCGTAGGTGTTCTTGACCTCCTCTCGGGGTGTAACGGAACAAGTTCTCCATTGCTACTTGAGACTTGTGATCGAGATACGTCTCGTTCTTATCCTTTTCATTTTCCGCGTTTGATTCTTATCAGTTTGGTATCAAAGCAAGGTTCGGGTATCGTTCCTACGAACCCCGAACCTTGATTCTTCGTGCCTAGTATCTTCTTTTAGTTTTCTTGTTGTTGAAGTTATTGGGAAAAAGAAAATTACAAAAAAATTGAAAAATCAAAAATTCAAAAATTGGCATAACTTTTTGGTGTTTGTGATTCTTGATATGGGTGTTATGGATTCTTTATTGTGATTGAATTCCCGTCGTTTGGGTACCAAATTTGTTGGGATTGGATTGAATTGAAAATTGAAAACCCCAATTGTTGTTAAACCTACCAAACCCTTGTTCTTGAGAAAATTGATTGATTTTGGGTTGTGTTAATGGGGTTTTAGAATTGATTATTGGGGATTGATCTCTATTGAAAACCGAACAATTTGCAACAAGAATCGTGTGATTCGGAGTTCGGTAACATAGTTTTTGAAGAATCAAAACCCACTTTTGAACCTTCAAAGCCATGTTGAAACCCGAAACTTGAAATCTTTGAATCTTGATTGAGCCTTATTTGTTGGTTGTTTGGGTGTGAAATTGATTGGGGATTGAAGGTTGTATCAAGGAACAACTTTGGGTACCTTTGATTTGGTCAAAACACCTTGGAATCGGCCTAGAAATTGGATTGAAAACGAAGAACACAGAGTGAAAAACCCAGGTGTTCTTCGTCCAGGCGCTCCGCCTAAATTTTGGGCGCCCCACCTGACTTGTGCTTGCCCCAGGCGCTCCGCCTAAATCCCAGGCGCCCCGCCTGACCAACCCCACTGCACCAAAAACTCAGGCGCTCTGCCCCACACCTTTGGGCGCTCCGCCCCACACCTTTGGGCGCTCCGCCTAACACCTGAAGGGTTAGAATTGGGTAGAATCTTCTAGGATTTCTTGTTTCGTTGTTTGCATTGCTTCCAATTAGTGCTATTAGAGTATAATCCTACTCGATTAGTACTAATTACTTTGAGCTATTAGGATCATCGTGCCTAGAAAGGAGACTAGAATTCAAAGAAGATCCGTAGTATCTTTTGGTTCAAGTCCTCACTTCAAAGTGCTTAACGTTCATCGAGTAATATCAACTCCACTCACCCCGAAGTACAATTGGCTTGTGAATAGTTGGTTGAGTTGAGGATTGTTAGTCAACTACTTGAAGCTTTTGGTAATTAAGTTCGAGTGAAATATCCACCACCACCCCCAAAAGAGTGATCCGAGTGAACACAAGTGAGGGAGTGTGTGAGGTCTTTTACTAACGTTTGTTGCTTTTTGTAGGTGCAATGGCAAGCGATGGAGATGATCCCATGAAGAACTTCATGGCCACCATTATGGCTAAATTGGAGGATATATCATTGAGACTTGAAACCATCGAGAGGAATCAAATTGAGACCAGTGAGAGAGGACCCCGAGTGTCCAAACTGAATCCGGAGAGGGCACGAGTCATAGCACTCCTATGATTCCCGGACACTTTGTTGAGCTAACCAAGAAGTATGAACAAAGCAAAGTTGAAGCTCTACGAGAGCGTGAGTTGGGCAATCCCTAACAAGAGAGCAATCCTCTCAACTTGGGCAATCCCCAAGGAAATACTCCACTTCGAAGACCCGTTAGGTTTGTCCCACCTCTTGAGCAAGTTGTTGAGGCTCAAGAAGAGGAGGAAGCCGAGTATGTTGAGGAAGCCTATGGGTATGATGCTCATTATCAACCTAGGAGGCCAATGAATTGGGGTCGAAATGTGGATAGGGGTAGAGGCCGAGGTCGAGGGCCACCCATGGGATATGGAGGGAGGAATGCTAGGAGGGACTATGTTGCTTATGATGATCATTATGGAGGCCAACCGGAGCCTAACTATGGGGTACGTGACAACAACAACAACCTCAATAGTGTCAAGCTCAATCTTCCACCCTTCAAGGGAACTTGTGATCCGGAGGCATACATGGAATGGGTACTACACATGGAGAGAGTGTTTGATACTAATGAGATGACCGAGGAGAGAAAGGGGACCTATGCTATTTCTACCTTTGAGGCCTATGCTTCTACTTGGTGGGAGTCTATGAAGAGGTCTAGGAGAAGGATGAATTTGCATTTGAATGTGACTTGGGATGACTTGAAAGGACTTATGAATGCCAAGTACATAACTCCAAGGTATCGATAAGAGCAACTCAAGAAGCTCTATGATCTAAAACAAGGTGTCAAAACGGTGCATGAGTACCATGATGAATTTGAGAAGATCCGGATGGCATTGGATATGGATACCGAGTGTATAGAACAAGCAATGATCCGCTTCAAGAATGGTTTGAGCTATGGTATAGCTTCTCAATTGAGGTTGCATACTTATCTTTCACTTCAAGATCTACTTGAAGCCGCCATTGAAGCGAGAGTTGGCTTAAGGGAGAGAGGTCCAAAAACAACACTCCTACTACTACAAGCAAGCAGAAAGAGTGGAAGACTCCAAATGCAAACTTCCAAGTACCAATGCTAGCAAAGAAGTGAAGAAGCCTTATGAGAAGACTACACCACACTTGGAAGGTACTTCTAAAACTCGTTTGAGTATTCCTATTTCTACTTCTACTCAATGTTATAAGTGTAAGGGCTTTGGGCATATTGCTAAAGAATGCTCCACAAAACGAACCATGGTTGTGGTTGGCAATTTGGTGTATGAACAAGAAAGTGAGTCCGAAAATGAGGAAGTAGCGGAGGATGAGGAAGTTGATTGTGAAGAGGCCGTAGAAGAGGATGATGGCCCTCAAATGTTCTTGGTGGTTAGGAGAAGCTTGAGTACCATTGTTATGGAAGAGGGGATGGAAAATGATCAAAGGGAAAACCTCTTTCATGCTAGGTGCCGAGTAATGGGCCAAGTATGTTCAATGGTTGTTGATTCGGGGAGTTGTACCAACATAGTGAGCCAAACCTTGATTTCCCAATTGAAGTTACCTACTCTAAAGCATCCAAAACCATATCGATTATAATGACTTAGCGAGTGTGGTGAACTTCAAGTGGTGAAACAAGCGTTGATTGAATTTAGCATTGGGAGCTATAAAGATAAGATCATGTTTGATGTGGTCCCGATGCAAGCATGTCATTTATTGTTTGGGAGACCATGGCAACATGATAGGAGTGTAGTGCATGATGGCCGAACCAACTCCTATACGGTCAAGCAAGATGGGAGAAAGTATGTGCTTAGACCTTTGACTCCAAGGCAAGTGAGGGAAGACAACAAACGAATGAAGGAGTTGAGGGAAGCGGCTAAAGCAAAGTCACCCATTGTACTTGAACCCGAGGCAAACAATCTTATTGTTTTGCCATTACATGATGAAAATGAGAGTCACTCCACTTCAAATGAGAGAGAAAAGATAGAGAGAAGTGAGGGAGCGACCGGTGACAATCCAAGAGAGGAAAAAGGAGAGGATTTGAGGAGTGATGTGAGGGGATTGTCACCACAAACTACACTTGACCATGAGGTAAAATTGAGATAGATGAGAGGTGAGGAAGGAAAAATTGAGAGTGAGAGCACCCATTGTTCTAACCCTTCTTTATCTTCTACTTTTTCTTGTGAAAGTTCTTGTGTAGGTACATTTGAAGACAAGCCATTGGAGCCCCAATGTGAGCTTCATGAAGGAGAAGTTGCATATGACACTTCAAACCTTGTGAGTGATCAAGGAAGTACTACAAATGTAAGTGTTACTTCACCTATTCATGAGCCGACTAGCTACTTGTCTTGTGATGACTCAACACTAGTTGGTGTTTTGAATGCATCTAGTGAGTATGCCACTAGTGAAGAGTCTAGTTGTCAACTTGTATGTGCTTGTGAAACACTAGTTGGAAGGGATGCTATGCCACATCATGATGTGAGCTCATTGTTCATTGAACCCCTCCCTAGTGTAGATTTGATAGTTGACCATAATTGTGACCTTTGCTATGACACACCACCAACCTTTGACATAGGGGAAGATGAGGTAGTTGACCATTCCCTAATTGATATGCTTCTATTTGGTGGACCAATGTGTTGTGGTGAGGATGGTCTTGTCCTTGAGGAGTCCAAATTGCATGAATTGGACAAGGTTGTCAATGATGACTCCTCAAGTGAACCTAGTCTTGATAACTTGTCTATGCTTGATCATGATAGTGAGATGCATGTGTACACTAATCCATTGTTTGAAGGCATTCTCATTAGTGGTATTGACTTGTATCGAACTAGGGTGAGAAATCTAATGGAACCTCCATGGTGTGAAGGGTCTGATTCCTTAGGCAATCCATTGTTTGAGAATTTGGGTGCGGTAGATGGTTCTTTGAGTGACCCTACTATTGTTTGTTGGGGTTATGATGAAGAAGAGTCCATCATCAATACCTTCCTTGAGAGCTTGTCTTTCGAGAAGGATTGCTTAGGTGATGAAATTGGAGGGGAAGAGGAATCCCTTGGTGTGAGTAGGTATGCACTAAAGAAGGGGAGTGGAGTGCTTGATCCTACTTGTAGGTTGGGCTATTTGATTCACTCCACTCCACATGTTGATCACGCCTTGAGGATTGATTGGTATGTTGATTTTGAGCTTAAGGTTCAAGAGGGTTTTGATAGCTTGATCTTGCATTTTTCATGCCCCCATGACCTATTTGCTCATTATCTTGTTGAGTGCATGTTGATCTTTAACCAAGTGTTTATGGTTTTCTTTGGAGACTTGATATTCATGATTGTTATTGATGCTTGGTTATATCACAAGAGTGTGTTTTCCACACTTATTGCACTAACCTACTTTCAAAGTAGGAATTCTTGTGTTTTGTTTGTCGTTGCTTGTAGGTTCTAAGCTCCATGTTAAGGCAAAGGAGACCTTGGAAGAAACCTATGTCAAAGTGACGATCAAGGGTTACAAGGGTGGAGAGCATTGGGCACCCCGAAGAGATGATGCCATCTACGTGAATGCATTGATTTCGAGGACGAAATCTTCTCAAGAAGGGGAGGATGATAAGCCCCAAATCGAGCCAAGACACCTTGCCAACATGTATCAAGCTTGGAAGAGGCAAAGGATGCAAGGGCAAGAGCTTCGGAGATGATTCATGCATGTTTAGGCGATGGAGCACCGGTGCTCCACCCCACAGGCAGCCAGGCGCTCCGCCTGAGATACACTTGCTCCAGGCGCTCCGCCCAGCCCCCAGGCACTCCGCCCAGCCCCCTCCACTGACCAACTTTGTGGGCGCTCCGCCCGATTTGCTGAAGCACTGGATTTTAAGTGTGTAGTGACTATTTTGACCTTGCATGGTCTTTTAGCTTAAAGCCTAGCTTGTGGGCATTATAGACCTTTTACTTAATGCCTAGAAACCTCTATAAATAGCTAGATAGCTTATTTTATTCCTTAGTCTATTTTGAATGATGAATTAACATTGTAAAGAGGGATCTCTTTGGGTTTATGAAACCCAACCTTGAGTTTGGGACTTGTTTACTTCTAGTGGATTCTAGTTGCCTAACAACCCCGCCCCGATCATTCTATTTGCGAGTCCTAGTTGGCTCGAGGGTAGTTGCCTAGCGTAGGTGTTCTTGACCTCCTCTCGGGGTGTAACGGAACAAGTTCTCCATTGCTACTTGAGACTTGTGATCGAGATACGTCTCGTTCTTATCCTTTTCATTTTCCGCGTTTGATTCTTATCAGTTTGGTATCAAAGCAAGGTTCGGGTATCGTTCCTACGAACCCCGAACCTTGATTCTTCGTGCCTAGTATCTTCTTTTAGTTTTCTTGTTGTTGAAGTTATTGGGAAAAAGAAAATTACAAAAAAATTGAAAAAATCAAAAATTCAAAAATTGGCATAACTTTTTGGTGTTTGTGATTCTTGATATGGGTGTTATGGATTCTTTATTGTGATTGAATTCCCGTCGTTTGGGTACCAAATTTGTTGGGATTGGATTGAATTGAAAATTGAAAACCCCAATTGTTGTTAAACGACCAAACCCTTGTTCTTGAGAAAATTGATTGATTTTGGGTTGTGTTAATGGGGTTTTGGAATTGATTATTGGGGATTGATCTCTATTGAAAACCGAACAATTTGCAACAAGAATCGTGTGATTCGGAGTTCGGTAACATAGTTTTTGAAGAATCAAAACCCACTTTTGAACCTTCAAAGCCATGTTGAAACCCGAAACTTGAAATCTTTGAATCTTGATTGAGCCTTATTTGTTGGTTGTTTGGGTGTGAAATTGATTGGGGATTGAAGGTTGTATCAAGGAACAACTTTGGGTACCTTTGATTTGGTCAAAACACCTTGGAATCGGCCTAGAAATTGGATTGAAAACGAAGAACACAGAGTGAAAAACCCAGGTGTTCTTCGTCCAGGCGCTCCGCCTAAATTTTGGGCGCCCCACCTGACTTGTGCTTGCCCCAGGCGCTCCGCCTAAATCCCAGGCGCCCCGCCTGACCAACCCCACTGCACCAAAAACTCAGGCGCTCTGCCCCACACCTTTGGGCGCTCCGCCCCACACCTTTGGGCGCTCCGCCTAACACCTGAAGGGTTAGAATTGGGTAGAATCTTCTAGGATTTCTTGTTTCGTTGTTTGCATTTCTTCCAATTAGTGCTATTAGAGTATAATCCTACTCGATTAGTACTAATTACTTTGAGCTATTAGGATCATCGTGCCTAGAAAGGAGACTAGAATTCAAAGAAGATCCGTAGTATCTTTTGGTTCAAGTCCTCACTTCAAAGTGCTTAACGTTCATCGAGTCATATCAACTCCACTCACCCCGAAGTACAATTGGCTTGTGAATAGTTGGTTGAGTTGAGGATTGTTAGTCAACTACTTGAAGCTTTTGGTAATCAAGTCCGAGTGAAATATCCACCACCACCCCCAAAAGAGTGATCCGAGTGAACACAAGTGAGGGAGTGTGTGAGGTCTTTTACTAACGTTTGTTGCTTTTTGTAGGTGCAATGGCAAGCGATGGAGATGATCCCATAAAGAACTTCATGGCCACCATTATGGCTAAATTGGAGGATATATCATTGAGACTTGAAACCGTCGAGAGGAATCAAGTTGAGACCGGTGAGAGGAGGACCCCGAGTGTCCAAACTGAATCCGGAGAGGGCACGAGTCATAGCACTCCTATGATTCCCGGACACTTTGTTGAGCTAACCAAGAAGTATGAACAAAGCAAAGTTGAAGCTCTACGAGAGCGTGAGTTGGGCAATCCCTAACAAGAGAGCAATCCTCTCAACTTGGGCAATCCCCAAGGAAATACTCCACTTCGAAGACCCGTTAGGTTTGTCCCACCTCTTGAGCAAGTTGTTGAGGCTCAAGAAGAGGAGGAAGCCGAGTATGTTGAGGAAGCCTATGGGTATGATGCTCATTATCAACCTAGGAGGCCAATGAATTGGGGTCGAAATGTGGATAGGGGTAGAGGCCGAGGTCGAGGGCCACCCATGGGATATGGAGGGAGGAATGCTAGGAGGGACTATGTTGCTTATGATGATCATTATGGAGGCCAACCGGAGCCTAACTATGGGGTACGTGACAACAACAACAACCTCAATAGTGTCAAGCTCAATCTTCCACCCTTCAAGGGAACTTGTGATCCGGAGGCATACATGGAATGGGTACTACACATGGAGAGAGTGTTTGATACTAATGAGATGACCGAGGAGAGAAAGGGGACCTATGCTATTTCTACCTTTGAGGCCTATGCTTCTACTTGGTGGGAGTCTATGAAGAGGTCTAGGAGAAGGATGAATTTGCATTTGAATGTGACTTGGGATGACTTGAAAGGACTTATGAATGCCACGTACATAACTCCAAGGTATCGACAAGAGCAACTCAAGAAGCTCTATGATCTAAAATAAGGTGTCAAAACGGTGCATGAGTACCATGATGAATTTGAGAAGATCCGGATGGCATTGGATATGGATACCGAGTGTGTAGAACAAGCAATGATCCGCTTCAAGAATGGTTTGAGCTATGGTATAGCTTCTCAATTGAGGTTGCATACTTATCTTTCACTTCAAGATCTACTTGAAGCCGCCATTGAAGGGAGTTGGCTTAAGGGAGAGAGGTCCAAAAACAACACTCCTACTACTACAAGCAAGCC
Organism: Petunia x hybrida; assembly: GCA_037355625.1. NCBI lineage: Eukaryota > Viridiplantae > Streptophyta > Magnoliopsida > Solanales > Solanaceae > Petunia > Petunia x hybrida. The sequence continues at coordinate 2,624,593 of JBBBVM010000032.1, read as the reverse complement.
AAAAGAGTGGAAGACTCCAAATGCAAACTTCCAAGTACCAATGCTAGCAAAGAAGTGAAGAAGCCTTATGAGAAGACTACACCACACTTGGAAGGTACTTCTAAAACTCGTTTGAGTATTCCTATTTCTACTTCTACTCAATGTTATAAGTGTAAGGGCTTTGGGCATATTGCTAAAGAATGCTCCACAAAACGAACCATGGTTGTGGTTGGCAATTTGGTGTATGAACAAGAAAGTGAGTCCGAAAATGAGGAAGTAGCGGAGGATGAGGAAGTTGATTGTGAAGAGGCCGTAGAAGAGGATGATGGCCCTCAAATGTTCTTGGTGGTTAGGAGAAGCTTGAGTACCATTGTTATGGAAGAGGGGATGGAAAATGATCAAAGGGAAAACCTCTTTCATGCTAGGTGCCGAGTAATGGGCCAAGTATGTTCAATGGTTGTTGATTCGGGGAGTTGTACCAACATAGTGAGCCAAACCTTGATTTCCCAATTGAAGTTACCTACTCTAAAGCATCCAAAACCATATCGATTACAATGACTTAGCGAGTGTGGTGAACTTCAAGTGGTGAAACAAGCGTTGATTGAATTTAGCATTGGGAGCTATAAAGATAAGATCATGTTTGATGTGGTCCCGATGCAAGCATGTCATTTATTGTTTGGGAGACCATGGCAACATGATAGGAGTGTAGTGCATGATGGCCGAACCAACTCCTATACGGTCAAGCAAGATGGGAGAAAGTATGTGCTTAGACCTTTGACTCCAAGGCAAGTGAGGGAAGACAACAAACGAATGAAGGAGTTGAGGGAAGCGGCTAAAGCAAAGTCACCCATTGTACTTGAACCCGAGGCAAACAATCTTATTGTTTTGCCATTACATGATGAAAATGAGAGTCACTCCACTTCAAATGAGAGAGAAAAGATAGAGAGAAGTGAGGGAGCGACCGGTGACAATCCAAGAGAGGAAAAAGGAGAGGATTTGAGGAGTGATGTGAGGGGATTGTCACCACAAACTACACTTGACCATGAGGTAAAATTGAGATAGATGAGAGGTGAGGAAGGAAAAATTGAGAGTGAGAGCACCCATTGTTCTAACCCTTCTTTATCTTCTACTTTTTCTTGTGAAAGTTCTTGTGTAGGTACATTTGAAGACAAGCCATTGGAGCCCCAATGTGAGCTTCATGAAGAAGAAGTTGCATATGACACTTCAAACCTTGTGAGTGATCAAGGAAGTACTATAAATATAAGTGTTACTTCACCTATTCATGAGCCGACTAGCTACTTGTCTTGTGATGACTCAACACTAGTTGGTATTTTGAATGCATCTACTGAGTATGCCACTAGTGAAGAGTCTAGTTGTCAACTTGTATGTGCTTGTGAAACACTAGTTGGAAGGGATGCTATGCCACATCATGATGTGAGCTCATTGTTCATTGAACCCCTCCCTAGTGTAGATTTGATAGTTGACCATAGTTGTGACCTTTGCTATGACACACCACCAACCTTTGACATAGGGGAGAATGAGGTAGTTGACCATTCCCTAATTGATATGCTTCTATTTGGTGGACCAATGTGTTGTGGTGAGGATGGTCTTGTCCTTGAGGAGTCCAAATTGCATGAATTGGACAAGGTTGTCAATGATGACTCCTCAGGTGAACCTAGTCTTGATAACTTGTCTATGCTTGATCATGATAGTGAGATGCATGTCTACACTAATCCATTGTTTGAAGGCATTCTCATTAGTGGTATTGACTTGTATCGAAGTAGGGTGAGAAATCAAATGGAACCTCCATGGTGTGAAGGGTTTGATTCCTTAGGCAATCCATTGTTTGAGAATTTGGGTGCGGTAGATGGTTCTTTGAGTGACCCTACTATTGTTTGTTGGGGTTATGATGAAGAAGAGTCCATCATCAATACCTTCCTTGAGAGCTTGTCTTTCGAGAAGGATTGCTTAGGTGATAAAATTGGAGGGGAAGAGGAATCCCTTGGTGTGAGTAGGTATGCACTAAAGAAGGGGAGTGGAGTGCTTGATCCTACTTGTAGGTTGGGCTATTTGATTCACTCCACTCCACATGTTGATCACGCCTTGAGGATTGATTGGTATGTTGATTTTGAGTTTAAGGTTCAAGAGGGTTTTGATAGCTTGATCTTGCATTTTTCATGCCCCCATGACCTATTTGCTCATTATCTTGTTGAGTGCATGTTGATCTTTAACCAAGTGTTTATGGTTCTCTTTGGAGACTTGATATTCATGATTGTTATTGATGCTTGGTTATATCACAAGAGTGTGTTTTCCACACTTATTGCACTAACCTACTTTCAAAGTAGGAATTCTTGTGTTTTGCTTGTCGTTGCTTGTAGGTTCTAAGCTCCATGTTAAGGCAAAGTAGACCTTGGAAGAAACCTATGTCAAAGTAACGATCAAGGGTTACAAGGGAGGAGAGCATTGGGCACCCCGAAGAGATGATGCCATGTACGTGAATGCATTGATTTCGAGGACGAAATCTTCTCAAGAAGGGGAGGATGATAAGCCCCAAATCGAGCCAAGACACCTTGCCAACATGTATCAAGCTTGGAAGAGGCAAAGGATGCAAGGGCAAGAGCTTCGGAGATGATTCAAGCATGTTTAGGCGATGGAGCACCGGTGCTCCACCCCACAGGCAGCCAGGCGCTCCGCCCAGGCAAGCCAGGTGCTCCGCCTGAGATACACTTGCTCCAGGCGCTCCGCCCAGCCCCCTCCACTGACCAACTTTGTGGGCGCTCCGCCCAAGAAACGGGCGCTCCGCCCGATTTGCTGAAGCACGGAATTTTAAGTGTGTAGTGACTATTTTGACCTTGAATGGTCTTTTAGCTTAAAGCCTAGCTTGTGGGCATTATAGACCTTTTACTTAATGCCTAGAAACCTCTATAAATAGCTAGATAGCTTATTTTATTCCTTAGTCTTTTTTGAATTATGAATTAACATTGTAAAGAGGGATCTCTTTGGGTTTATGAAAACCAACCTTGAGTTTGGGACTTGTTTACTTCTAGTGGATTCTAGTTGCCTAACAACCCTGCCCTGATCATTCTATTTGCGAGTCCTAGTTGGCTCGAGGGTAGAATGATCGGGGCGGGGTTGTTAGGCAACTAGAATCCACTAGAAGTAAACAAGTCCCAAACTCAAGGTTTGTTTTCATAAACCCAAAGAGATCCCTCTTTACAATGTTAATTCATCATTCAAAATAGACTAAGGAATAAAATAAGCTATCTAGCTATTTATAGAGGTTTCTAGGCATTAAGTAAAAGGTCTATAATGCCCACAAGCTAGGCTTTAAGCTAAAAGACCATGCAAGGTCAAAATAGTCACTACACACTTAAAATCCCGTGCTTCAGCAAATCGGGCGGAGCGCCCACAAAGTTGGTCAGTGGAGGGGGCTGGGCGGAGCGCCTGGGGGCTGGGCGGAGCGCCTGGAGCAAGTGTATCTCAGGCGGAGCGCCTGGCTTGCCTGGGCGGAGCGCCTGTCTGCCTGTGGGGTGGAGCACCGGTGCTCCATCGCCTAAACATGCTTGAATCATCTCCGAAGCTCTTGCCCTTGCATCCTTTGCCTCTTCCAAGCTTGATACATGTTGGCAAGGTGTCTTGGCTCGATTTGGGGCTTATCAAGATTCTGATAGTAGGAATCAGGAATGTGAGGGTGTAGGTAGGTTCTGCTCTTTTGGTTTGTAGGTGCTCAAGTTTTGTGTTTTGGTGGTCCTAGAGATGTTCAAGCAATTAGAGGAGGCCTGGTATGCATGCAGGTGTTCAGTATAGTTTGCAGGTGTTTAGTTTATGATCCTAGTGGTTTTCAGGGATGATTAAGGGTTGTTTTGATAGCTGCAAGTAGCTGTAGAAGGTTCAGGGTGTTGCTTGGCTATTCTCTGATTGTTTGTGAAGTTTTTAAGAGGTTCTGGAGGGAGTATTAGAGGAGCCGCAGTTTCTGTGTGTAGGCAAGTGTTAGAAGAAGTGAAGGGTGGTCATGTGGTTGCAGAGTAGTCAAGCTTTTTCTCGTCTCTGTTGTATGGTAGGTCTGCTAGGTTGTTTAGGAGCTCAAGTAAAGAGTCCAGGTTGAAGGTTTGCTCTTGAAAGTTGAAAATAAGTTGTGAGGAGTGTAGTATCTGCTAGAAGGAGGTGTTGGTGTCTTGTTTTTTCCTTGGAGTTGGTGAATGTGTGAGGGTGTGTCTGCAGCCTTTGTTCCATGTTTCCCCTTGGCTCCCTTGTATATCAACTAGTCTAACTCTGGATTCCTCCCATAAGACCTGATCCTACATATTAAAAGTTCTGAATCTATTCTTTGGGTGTTGCCTGGTAGCTTAGTTTTCTTCCTGGTTCAATTCTTTTCCTCTGCTCTTTTCGTCTTCAACCCAGCCTTTTGTCTTTTGCTTATTTTCAATGCAAGTTGGGTTAGAATATTCTTATTGCCATAGATGTTTGGAGAGTTATAAAAAATGGTCTGAAACCTGTAGCGTATGCTATGATTTTGTCAAGAGGAATCTGGTACCTGTTAGTCTTTAAAGTGAAGGAGATTGCTCTATGAGTTCCATAGGATATTCTCTTTAGTTATGTCCATTTTCCTCTCTTAAAAGCTGTCTTAAAATCTGGATAATGTTCTATAGGTTTGCGATTCTGTCGAACTCTTGTGTTTCTGCCTAGGCTGAGTGTGTTTCTGCCTATTTGGAGCAAGTTTAAAATATGTCTGGTGTGTTTATTTCTCTGTTATCAAGCAAAATAATTTGAGATAATTTGCTATTGGTCTAGTGCCTTATTTACATGCTCGGGTCTCACAAATGGGTGAGCCGCGCTTTTATGATTATTACTTTATATATCACGCCTATAAAATTTAATTAGTTTGGCATTTTAACACAGCTTTAATAAGGGTTACTAACTAGGCTAGTAACTTTTGTCGCTTGTTATGTTTCCTTAATATTGGTCATTTAAGTATTTGACACGCTGATCAATGTTTGTTTGAGTCAAAAGTATGGTTAAAGTTCCACTTCGTTTATTGTAAGTCATTGTAGCTTGTCATGTAAAGCCTACTAATGATTACGGTGTAATTTTGTTGGTTGTATGTCCAATTCTAATTCTTCTTTCGTTTCCTGCTAGAATGCATAAAGTCTGGTCTCCATGGATTTTTTTAGTTTAACTAAAGCTTTAGTTATTTGTGCAAGTCTTATTTTATATATCAATTTGCAAGTTACATATGTGTATTATCTTTTAGTATTTATTAATTCCATTTCTTCTTTATCTTTTCCTCTTCTTGGCATGGACACAACCTTGGGCGAGTCTGGAAACTAAGTCATAGCAGGCCTTGTGCGAAATCTACATATATACATTCCTGGCCAAGTTTAGGCCTGCTGGCCCACCTTTAGTTGCTGCTGCATAACCCAGATTAGGAGGAATTTTCATTTGATCTCCTTATTGCGGTGCCTTCAGTTGTTAGCCGTTCCCGGGTTCTATTTTTCCACTCTATCCTCCTATTCCCTTTTAGGCTAGAACATAGTATTTTCCTTCTTTTATTAAAAGTACTTTCTTTTATGACACCTAGATTTCTTGGTTGATTTAGTTTTAAAGGGTTAATGCGGAAAGTTTTGATCTTTTTCAGTGTGTGTTTACTTGGACATAAACTATGTTATTAGGACATGTTCTTATATTTTCAGGAGTTACACCTAAGTTCATATTTTTTACCTGCTTGCTAGTTTTCATCAAATTTTGGCGTTGTTCTTCTTGTTAAATCTTGTCTGAGTTAAATAGTTAGGATGAACTTATAAGTTGGATTAACTAACTGTATGATTCAAAATTTCTGTCCTGTTTATATTTAATTTTAAAGAGCAGTTAGTAGAATTATTAAGTCAAGAATTATGTGCTTAGACTTGCTTATGTAATTAGGCTAAAAGAGTATCAAATTGAGTAAGACTTAATCAATTTTCTTTTATCATTAAAGTTTTATTCTGTTTGCACTCATTTTGAGATAAGAAAATGTTTAAGCTTGTTCTCTGATCTTGTCTCTTCAAGAAGCAATTTTGGAAGATTTAACTTTGGTGTAATTTGTATATCTGGCCTGTCCAATTTCAATAGTCCAGTACTTGGGAAACTAGGTTCCTGGTAATTCATCCATGTTCATTTGAGAAGTTTACTCTAGTACTTTATTTTAGAGTTAATAATAACATGAAATTTAGTTTTAAACCAAGAGATATATGTATGGCTTTGTTTGAAGCTTGATTCTTTCTGTTAAACTTTTTGGGGTATCTATTCTAAAGTGGCATGTAATATGTAAGTCCTTCGCTTAATATGTGAATGTTTGATGGCTGAATGGTCAAAAGAAATGCCTTTCGAGGCTGAGTGCCAAATTCCTGTGATCTGCTTTCATTTTAGCATGGCAGACTTTATATTATTCTTTTGTTTTTTTTAAGTATAGGTGTTTGGATCAAGTTAATCCTCCTGTTTGAATTACATCATTTTAATTATTTTTTTATATATATTTACTAATCCTTATTTCCATTTTCCTTGGCATGAAATCACCTTTGGGATCGAGTTGGCAAAACTCACAAGTTGGGATCGAGTTGGAAAAACTCACAAGTTGGGATGTTATTTGGGATGAAGTTGCATTGAAGCCATTGGGTCAAGCTCGCGCTCAAATTTTCAAGATCTTTAGAAATTTTAGAAAATTCAAGGCCCCCGCGAGTTGGTCAATTTTCCGGGTTCTTTTTTATCTCTTGGTCTTCCCTTTTCCTTAGGATATTTACATAAATTATTGTAGAATGAATCATCTATTTATGAATAAATTGTGATTATGGTACATTGTTTACCTTTATGTTCATCACCTTTCAATTTGGAGTTGCTTATTTTAAAACCAATTGGGTCTATTTGAGCAAATGCGTGCAAATTACAATATTTTACAAATGTATTTGTTTCAATTAATTATTTTATTTTAGAAGATCTATTATTATTATTATTATTATTATTTTTAAATAATTCTTTTACAAGAAAAGCGCACTTGTAAATATTTTGGAAACCTGTCGGATTAACCGTTTTTAACGGAATTTCGAAAGTGCCTTAAAAACCTTCTTTCGAAATTAGAAAAACCACTTACTTAGAATCTCTGAAAAGACTGCCTTTTTCCAAAAACGGAGGTTTGCACGCATTTGCTTATTCGGTTCCCTGTTTTCCTTAAATTGGGTGGCGACTCCAAAAAACTCCAAAAGAGTTAGTCCATCCCGTTGATATTTCTGAAATTTAGCCTTTCGAGGTTAATTTTTTTGGGGGTTCAACATTTCTTTGTTGAGCCAGAGTGCATGTCAAGTTAGTCGGATAAGCACATTGTTGTGTTTCAAGGCTACTAGGCTTCAATTGACCCCTAAGTTGATCCATTAGGTGGTGGTGCTTAAGACAAAGGTATGGAATTATGAACTCAAGAGTTGCAGCTGTTTGGCAATTCGAGAGGGTAATTTGGTAGCTCAGGTCTGAGCCGCATTCTGTTTTAGCTAAGTTTTCCTTAGTCCAACAGACAGTGCGAGGATGTCGGGTGCCCGCACGGCCTAGCTAGAAGTCCGGGTCGTGTCATTTGCGATGTTCAAGTGCTCGATGAAATGTTTGAATATTCAGCAGAGACCAAAGCCCATATATTCGAAGAAGGTTCTTATTGTTCTTCCAAGGTTTTCACTGATATTTATTCAGATGATATAATTTTTATCTCTGCAACAAACTCTCATTTTGAAAAGGAATCATTAGTGGAGGAAAACAATGTGAATGGGAGATTTGAAGGTTCACACATAGATCTTGTTCAACAAAAGAATCATCTGTTACATATTGCAACATGGATCCATAAGGATGGATATTATTTGCTTGAAATCTTAGAATTATATCACCAGCCATACTCGTTGGAGCCGAGCTTTAATCCACATGTAGAATGATGTAGATCCTAAGGGAACTGGATAATTTGATATTTATTTTATTGATTAGGTTATTATTATCATTTAATCTGATAGAGCTTTTCCTTTTCTTAGATTTTATCTTTATCTTTTAGGATTTTACCAAGGTTCCCTACTATAGGGTATCTCTGGTTTAATATTAGACAATTAAGTTGATTAATAAAACTTAAAATCTGATTCTTTCTCTTAATTCTTCTCCCTTATCTCTATTCTTCTTCCAATTCCTCATTTCCCTTATGGTGCTGCATCAACGTAGATCCTGAAGGCGTAAGTCCTACAATTTTTGGGGCGTATCGGGGCATACTCTTAGGCGTTGGACGAGTCTCGGGGCGGAAGTCCAAAAAGAAATTCAAAATTCAATTTTTTTTTTAAAAAAAAAAATCTCAATAAATTTTCAATCTAATGCATACACTCAAATATCAACTTGCTAATTAAATTCTCAACAGTTTTTATTGTTTCTTAGTTCTACGTAATTTTTTATTTTTATTCTAACATAAACTTTGATTTTCTAGAGTTCCTACATAATTTTACCCCTATTATATGATTTATATTTTTTAAAAATATTTATATCAATTATTTTATTATATAAAATATTAAATATTACAGATCCGTGGGGCTTATGCCCAATGCCTCGGAGCTTACGTCTCGCCCCGTATCAGGTAAAACACCTCCCCTCGCCTCACGCATTTTATAACATTGCTTTAAACCTGTTTTTTGTTAGTCACTCGTGTTTAGAATTGACCTCTGCCACGTCATCTCTTAAGGTGATATTAATACCACTTCCAATATGCTAAAGAGGGCCATAGGTCACCTGCAAAATTGGGGGTGTGGTATTTTCAGAATAAGTTTAGGTACCACATTATGTATTCTGCCCAAGTCTAATTCTTGGGAAAGAAGAATCATATTTGAACGAGATTACTGCTGTAGAATAGTACTCCTAATATACTAATAAATGATCACATACAAGAAATAATGGATATAAATACTCTTGCATCTGAATTTGTATAGTTATATTTCCATTGAAAGTTCACCTTCTTTTTATTATTTTATCAACCGACACATTTTTTAAATAGTTATTATGTGATTTTCTTAAAGTTTATACTCATTCATAAGGGGGGACACGCGCGCAAAGCACATATCCAAATATACTAGTTATATTATAGTAGGGCAACCCAATAAAAAAGAATCATGAAAAGACAATACGACTAAAATCCATACTGCAAACAAAGTTCTTCCCCCTCTCTACACATGAATCAAGTTCGCATTGCATCTTAGCGTGTCTACAAAACCCAAACGATGTAGAAACAACAGACTTAGCATAAGTAGAAGATTTAGGGCCAAAACAGATGCAACTTGATGTTCATCAGCTAGTTCATTCAGAAGGAATGAAATCAATGCTTGCAAGACCTTGATTTCCCTTTCTTTTGTTGACATAACAGATCATTTGAGAAGAGATCTCGCTAGATGTTCCCGAGCGGTTGCCAACGCTTGACTTATAGTCTGTACAAAACCCCAAAGCACGTGTAGCGAAAAGAGGAGTCAGTTACACAGGGATTTAATTAATGAAAAATGAAAGAGAGCAATATTTACCTGCTCCGACAAAGGTGCCCCAGAATCCACACTATTGCTTGCCACTTTCCCAGCGATAACATTTGCGTCTGTTTCAAGAACAATCCTACAGAGATAAGATGGAGGATCTTCATAAGATGAGATAAGATGGAGGATCTTCATAAGATTGGAAGTAGTTTTAAATTCTCTAGCTTTTTTTTGTTTTTTTTTTTTTTACAATAAGGCAATAAAGATTCTCCTTCAGCTTGGTTCCAGTAACTGAAATCAAGAGCAAGACCGAGTGTCAGGTTCTTTTCCATTTTCATTTCCCCACTTCAATGCTCAAGGTCAAACACTCAAAACAGAACTACAGGGTGCGTGTCAATATGAATTTCTTAAGCCACATGGTCGAAGCTTGGAATGGCATAAGAAATGGACATTGAGTCTAATGTAACAGGAAAGCAGAACTACCTCCCTTCGATCAATGAACATCCACTGTCAAAGAAAAAAGCTAGCCAACTCCCACAATGCAACTTATCATAAAAATGAATGATGATCAACATAGGAAAAGGGATAACTTGATTGACTACAGGAAAATAAGAGACAAGATGTAACTAATAGAAGATACAATGGTATGGTATGGTATCACTATCATCTATGTATGACTCGAATGTTTACAGCTATGTTGATGAGAGCTTTTTATTGTTTATAAAGGGAACACCCGTTCAAAGGGAACACCTGTTCAAAGGAAACCACTACACGCTTTCTTCTTCATTTGTTCCCTTTTTTTTTTTTTTTTTTTTTTTTTTTTGCAAACTGAGACATCTCCCAGGGTTAGTGCGCATAGTTCTAAACTCGATGGATAATGTGCCGGCTCCTCTACCCTTCTCCACTCAAATACTAGACTTTTGGGTTCGAACCAATGATGTGTGTCCAACCCATACATCAAGCTTCATTCTTCTATATTTTTTTTTTTTTGGGGGGGGGGGGGGGGGGGGGGGCAGGGTGGGTAACTAAAAGTTTCAATGCAAAACTGTAGAGAAAGCAAGTTCAAACGAAGATTTTCATATACTCAGCCTTTGAAATAACAATATGCTTATATAATATAATCATGGTACAACCCTCTTACCCGCCATCAACAATTTCATCAAGGCACAAAAGAATAAGGTCCAAATTTTCAAGTGCTTCCTTCTTATCTATGTTGCCTCTACAACAAAGTCATTTGCAGCAAGATGAGTACGTGAAGATAACAATATCAAGGGAAGCATATCAAAAAGGAAAGTATAGCTCTTGTAGACAACCTAAGAAGAATACCAACAGCATCAAAAAATCCCTGGAGCACACTGGCAAGGATTATTTCATTTTCATCCTCACTCCCAGTAACAAAGAAATGAAGATCTTGAGAAAACTTGTAAACAACAACGTAATTATCAAACAATGTTATCTCCGCTGCAGAATTAGTAAGAAGAGAGGTCAGATAGATCAAGATTGGCTTCCACATCACAAACTTACAGTGTTAGCAACAACGAAAGGGGGCAAAGAAGAAGCAATATGTTGCAGAAGTGGTTAATCACAAGGGCATTCTTTCATATCTCCAATTTAATCACTGGCATAAAAACAATTTTAACGATGTGAGGAGTAACGACTGAGCAAGACTTCAAATTCATATGATCTAGAGAAAATCGACATCAAGAAGGGGACATGCAAACAAGCAAAACAATCCAAGTCTTTTTTAAATTTTTACTATCAGCCTACCACCTCTTATCAGAGTTCCATTTAGTAAATAGAGTTCCATTTAGTAAATGAGCAGAACTTCTAATAGCTTGTCTTTGTATTTGGCTTTTGATTTACCACAGGAGTTTTATTACGTTCAATGTCAATGGTGACGGGTAAGATATACTGCACCAAATAGTCCCACAAACAATTACAATGCATAATGGAACTTAACCGACAGGCAGGATGAATTTTGCTTCCTTTGCACGTCCAAAGGCACAAGTTCAAGCCATGGAAATAGTCATTGATGCTTGCATCAGAATAGGCTACGTACATCACACCCCTTTGGGATGCGGCCCTTCCCCGGACCCTTCGTGAATGTGGGATGCTTTGTGCACCGGGCTACCCCTTTGCATGTCCAAAGGAAGATCAAAATGTGCAACCAGTAAAACTTGAACATATGCAACAAAATTAAGGGCATAATAAAAACCAAACCTAAAAAGTATATATAACAAATTAAGAGTAAAACTAAAGGAGCGAGCATACCTTCTGCCCTGGCATTAGTCTTTTGAGTCTTTGCAAACACAGCCTTCTCAAAAGCTTCCTTAGCAATATTTGTTGGCCATTCATCTGCATAGTACTTTACAGCAACACGCTTTCCTTCTGAATCTAGTAGCAGAATGTTCTTGACTGCAGGGCAGGTGTCCTACAAAGAGGATGTGAAGCACATCATGTAGCAGGATCTTTTGTCTACACATCCAGATGTGAAAGAATAAGGGATGAACTTTTTTCCTACTTCTATAGCAAAAAAGTTTTAAAACGTATGATGTCACATTTGAAACGCATGGAAGTCATCTAAACTGATTCTAATTCTATCTATCAAAGCTTCAAGTTCAACACCGTTCTAATTTCCAAGATATACTCCCGCTTTTACTTCCTCATACAGACCCTCAGCATATTCTCCTTTTACTTTTCAGTCCAAGCACAAGTGTAACATAAATCATAATCAAAGCCAAGCACAATTGCAGCATATATAAAGCTGGCTTACACCGTAATAGACGTCAACCAAAGATACCTTTACTCCAAGCCATATACAAAACAAAAAATATCCAAACGCCTTAAACCAGAATTTTATTCACTGGCCTTATCGCTTTGTTCTCTTGATGGAAAGTCCTCAGTATTTGACAGAAGGAGGAAAAAAAAAAGACTAAATTTCACCTTAGAACATACGTCCCTATTATAAGGTATGTTATTGTCTTCTTGAGCAAGAATGTACATTCTAAAGAAATAAATACAGCATCCGAATTCAAGAAACATGACGATAACTGGTAGTATAAACAGTGTATAACCTACTGCGGTAATAACAAAAAGATTTAGGCACAAAGTTTAGGAAAGAAAGATGGACCTTTAAAACCGTATGGTCTAAAACAAGTCATATAAATTTGTGTGACTGTAGATCATCCGATTAAGAGTAAATGTTAAAGTTAAATTGCGTGGCTATTGAAAGGTGGCAGCAAAGTGTGCCATATAAAATCCACAAGTTTTGTTAATTATTCTTCATTTTTCACTTTGGGGACTTATATATGCTAGATCTGATTATGTCACGAAACATAAGAAGAAATGGAAACACAACTAAATACGAAGCCAAATAATCCAATTAAAACTCAAAATTCATAGAATGAGCTTGTTTTGGGACCCAATATATAAAGAGTAAGCATAATTTGAAAAATAAAGAGGGAGAGCTGACCATTGTAACTGAAAGGGGCGGATCGCTCGACCGTCGAGAAAGGAGGGCGTGATACTCCGTTCTTTTTGCCTTTTCTATTGTTCCTCTTTTATTGTTTCCATTTTGCTGGGCGTTACAACATGGGTAAGGGCATTTATTTTTATTAAGATTAAAAGACTGAACCTGAATGCAAAATTGAATATTAAGATATTATTTCTGTATTTGAATATTGTATTATTAAAACTGTTTGTTTTTACAAGATCTGAATGAGTGTAATTTATTTATATTTAAATATAATATTGTATAATTTGAATAAAATAATAATTAAATACTATATTAATATATCATAATAAAAGTTCTCATTATTCAAAAATAAAATTATTAATTAGATATCAAATTAACGTCTAATTTGAACTAGAAAAATCAAATTATGACATTCAGACACTAAAAAACTCTATCAAGTCACTAAAATATAAAAAATTCAATTTTTTTCATCTTTGCATAAGTTGATTTGCAAGTTGCTCGCGTAAATTGTTCATCATTTGTGAATTTTCAGCTGTCCAACTTGGTCCATTCGTTTCATCTAATATTTCTCCATGTTTTCCTTCGTCTTCAAATATTACTTGAGGCAAATCAAATTGATTAAAGAAGTCATCATTTATACGCTCCTTCCTGATGAAATTATGAACCGCAAAACAAGCAATAACAACACACATCAAGTTGATATGGAGCCATCTTGTCCAATATCGGAAATCTTGCTTTCAGAACTCCATAAGCACGTTCAATGACATTCCTGAGTTGTGCATGAGCATGATTAAACTTTTCCTCCTTATTTATGGCACGCCTATGTTGATAATCTCCTAACCAATATCAAATATTACGATATGGTGATAGGAATCCTCGAGTATTAGGATATGCTGCATCACATAAATAGTACTTACCTGATATAAAGATAAAAATGTTTGACAATAATAATATAAAAAATTATTATTTCAGCAGTTTAAGTTGTATCACTTATTAGGTGGAGGAAATGGGAAGCCATTATGTGGATTAGATGCAATCTCTGTTAGGACACGCGCATCATGTGCTACCCCTTCCCATCCAGCAAAAACATAAGTGAAAATCATATTGAAATCGCATATCGCCAATATAATTTGATAACATTCACCCTTTCCCCTTCCTTTATAAACAATTTGTTGATTAGCTGGAACAACTGCACTTATTAATGTACCGTCAAGTGCGCCTATTGCTCCCTACAAGAAAATATATAATTATGTTTAAAGTTTTAAAGAAAAGAAATTTATTGATGAAACTTTTTGTCCTTCTGATAAGACCCAAACCCCCTCAAGACCATTCACTCGGAGTCAAGCCAAGTTGATCCAAGATATCCATCTTCACTTGATATGGAAGAGTATGGAAGAAGGCCCCGAGAGCAACTTGAAGACCATGCTTTGGTGTGCCGTGGATGGAGGATCCTTTAGGACACTTGGAGAGGCCCAAGAGACCCAAAATGAGACATCCCAAGGGGCTCCAGAACAAGGCGGAGCGCCTCCCAGCTGAGGCGGGGCGCCTCCCAAAATCCAGAGGCATGAAAGGCTCAGGGCGGACCGCCTCCCAGCCTAGGCGGACCGCCTCCCTCAGATCCAGAGAGCTGATGACTGCTGGGCGGCCGCCTCCCCCTACTAGGCGGACCGCCTACCCCTGTGACCCACATGCGGGATTTTTAATGACTTTTATTGGAACTTCCAACTTTAGCCCTGCGTGGCCTTATTTGTTTTAACCCACTTTGGGGGGTATTTTAGACCTTTTTGTATGACTAAGTGAAGCCTATAAATACTTCACTTAGCCTCTTTGAAACATTACCTTACCTTTGAATCTTATGAATGATGAATAGAGTTTATCTCTTTTTATGAAGAAACCCTTTCTTGGTTGCTTGAATTCACTAGTGGAACCTAGTTGAGTCTTGAACCGAAAACCCGATCATTCTATTTGCGAGCCCCAAGTGTGGCTCGAGGGTAGTTGCATAGTGTAGGTCCTCCTTGACACCGATACGAGGGTATTATGGAACGAGTTCTCCATAGTTACTTCGTAGGGAGTTCGAGTAGTGTCTCGCTCTTTATCTTTATTTCCGCGTTTCGTTTTTGATTCTTATCATCTTGGTATCAGAGCAAGGTTCGGGTTTTGTTTCTACAAACCCCCGACCCTTGATTCTTCGTGCCTAGGTTAGTTTCTATCTTAGGTTCTTGTTTGTTGTTATTAAAAGAAGAGAACTACAAAAAAAATTGAAAAATTGAAAATCTAAAAATTTGGTGTAACTTGTTGGTTTGAATGATTCATGATATGGGTGTTATAGATTCTTGATCGTGGTTGAAATCCCGTCGTTTGGATACCAAAAACACTTGGATTGGTGAAGATTGAAAATCAAAACCCCAAAACCCTTAAAACCCTTGATGAACTTGTTCTTGATGACTTTTGATTGATTCTTGGGTTGGATTGATATTGGATTGAGATTTGATATTGGGGTTTGATCCTTGTGTGATTCCCGTTCTTTTGGTACCTTAAACACCCAATTTGGAGTTGTATTGCATGAATTGAAATTTTGAAACCCCATGAGAATTTGAAAATTTTGAAACCCTAGCTTTGAAGAAGATGAACATGGTGGATTGCTTGATATTGATTGGGGTTTGATAAAAGTTGTTGGGGTTTGATCTTTGCGACTCATAGAACATTTGGGTACCTTTGAATTGCTAAAACAACGCTTGATTAGTTGAATTGTTGGGTGAAAAACCAAGAAAAACGCGTTGTTGAACTGTGCTGAAGGTTGCAGAGGCGGAGCGCCTATATTCTGAGGCGAAGCGCCTCAAGTCTGTGACCTCTCTGGAATTTGCTGAGGCGGAGCGCCTCCACCTGAAGCTTTACCCTGGGCGGACCGCCCACTCTCTGAGGCGGGGCGCCTACTTCCTGAACGTTGGGAATTGGGTAGTTTCTTCTAGGTTCTCGTGTTTTGTTGTTTGCATTGCTTCTAATTGGTACTATTAGAGTATAATCCTACTTGATTAGTACTAATTACTTCGAGCTAATTAGGATCATCGTGCCTTAGAAAGGAGACTAGAACTCAAAGAAGAACCGTAGTGCCTTTTTGACTCAAGTCCTCACTCAAAGTGCTTAGCGTTCCAATCGAGTCCTATTAACTCCACTCACCCCGGAGTGCATTGGGCTTTTTGAGTCGAGTGATTAAGTTTAGGTTTACTATTCAACTTCGTGAAACTTTGAGTTCAAGCAAGAGTGAAATAGCCATCACCACCATACGAGTGATCCGAGTGAAAACTTGTGAGGGAGCGAGTGAGGTGTTTTGACTAACTCTTGTTTCTTTTCTTTGTAGGTACAATGGCCAACGAAGGTCAAGATTTCATCAAGGATGCCTTGGCTAGCATTCTTGCCAAGATGGACGTCATGACTCAAAGGATTGAGTCACTTGAAAAGGGTGCCTCAAGTACCCAAGGTGACCAAGGGGCCCCGAGTGTCCCAATTGAAAAGGGGACCCCGAGTGTCCCAATTGAGACCAGTGAAGTCTCAAGTACTCCTAACTTTACCCCGGAACAAGTAAGCCATGTCATTGAGTTGTTCAATCAACAACGGGTAAAGGAGGACCGGGAGAGAATTGAACGAACGGGCATTCCCCGTATCTTGGATAATCCCCCAAGAGACGTTCCATTACCAAGACCCATCCGGAATGTGCAACCTCTTGAGCAGGCCGATGAGGCTCAAGAAGGGGAGGAAGCCGAATATGGTGATGATATGTATGGGCTTGATGATCACTTTCAACCGAGACGAGGTATGAATTGGGGTCGTAATGTGGATCGTGGTAGGGGCCGAGGTCGAGGGCCACCTATGGGATATGTTGGAGGGAATGCGCGGAGGGAGTATGGTGTGAATGAAGATCACTATGGGGGCCAACCGGAGCCGTTCCGTGGGGGTCGTGACAACACCAACCTCAATAGTGTAAAACTTAGTCTCCCAACCTTCAAAGGGAATTGTGATCCGAATGCTTACATCGAATGGGTGCTACAAATGGAAAGATTGTTTGACACAAACGAGATGTCCGATGAGAAGAAAGGCACCTATGCTATTTCATCCTTTGAATCCTATGCATCTACTTGGTGGGAATCCGTCAAGAGATCAAGGAGAAGGGCGGGAATCCCCGTGAATGTGGGTTGGATCGACTTGAAGGGTATCATGAGTATCAAGTACATCACTCCTCGATATCGTCAAGAGCAACTCAAGAAGCTTTATGAGTTGAAGCAAGGTGTCAAGACGGTGCATGAATATTATGATGAGTTTGAAAGAACTCGAATGGCTTTGGATATGGACACCGAAGATGAGGAGCAAGCCGTGATCCGTTTCATGAATGGGTTGAGCTATGGTATAGCTTCACAATTGAGATTGCGTGCTTATCTATCACTTCAAGAGGTTCTTGATGCCGCTATCCAAGCCGAGCAATGGCTTGAGAAAGAGAAGTCCAACCGTTACAAGAGCAACACTTCTACTTCCATGAACAAACCAAAGGATTGGAAAGCTCCCACAACGAATGCCAAATTCCCAAGTGCAAATGCTAGCAAGGATGTGAAGAAGCCATTTGAAAGGTCTACACAACCCGTGGGAGGTAATTCTAGAACTCAATTGAGTAATCCAATCTCTTCTTCTACTCAATGCTTTAAGTGTAAGGGTTATGGTCATCTCTCTAAAGATTGCCCGACCCGGAAAACTATGGTTCTTGTTGGTGACTTGGTCTATGAGCAAGATAGTGAGCCCGAGGAGGGAGAAGAAGATGGAGTAGAGGGTGAGGAGGAAGGAGATGATGGGGAGATTGCCAAGGAAGAAGATGATGATTCCCATGCCTTCCTTGTTGTGAGGAGGAGCCTAGGAGCCATGTGCGTGGAGGATGTTGAGACCTTACAAAGAGAGAACCTCTTTCACTCCAAATGCCGAGTCATGGGACTCCTTTGCTCTATGATTATTGACTCGGGAAGTTGTGCTAATGTTATTAGCCAAACACTAGTTACCCAATTGAAAATACCTACCTTGAAACACCCAAATCCTTATAAGCTTCAATGCCTTAGTGAGTGTGGTGAGTTGAGGGTGGTTAAACAATGCTTGATCAAATTCAAGATTGGGAACTATGTGGATGAGCACATGTTCGATGTCGTACCTATGCAAGCATGCCACCTACTCTTTGGTAGGCCTTGGCAATTTGATCGACGTGTGGTTCATAATGGTCATGCCAACACCTATACGGTGACGCATGAGGGTAAAAAGTTTGTGCTCCCACCCATGACTCCCAAAGAAGTGAGCGATGATTACAAGCGGATGCGGGAGTTGAGGGAGGTGGCAAAGGCTAAGTCGGTTGTTGAGACTAGCCCTTTGTCCAAAAGCTTGGTGGCAATCCCACCTACTTCTACCGGTGGCATATGTGCCATGATGCAACCGGGCGAGATCCTAAAAGGAAATGATGGCAACAAGCTTCTCATATGCCTAGTGCACCAAGGTATGGTTCTAAACTCTAATTGTGATTTTTCTTCTAACCCTTTGCCTAGTGTGTTTGAGAATGTTTTGAAGGATTTTGGTGACATGTTCCCGGATGAAATGCCGGAAGGATTGCCTCCTTTGAGGGGCATTGAGCATCAAATAGACTTTGTCCCGGGATCCCAAATCCCGAACAAACCGGCCTATAGGAGCAACCCGGAGGATACAAGGGAGTTGCAAAAGCAAGTTGATGAATTGCTCACTAAAGGCTTGGTGAGGGAAAGCTTGAGTCCTTGTGCCGTGCCCGTGATCCTTGTTCCCAAAAAGGACGGCACTTGGAGAATGTGTGTTGATTGTCGGGCCGTGAACAAAATAACGGTAAAGTACCGTCATCCTATTCCCCGGCTTGATGATATGTTAGATGAATTGAGCGGTTCATGTGTGTTTAGCAAAATTGACCTTAGGTCCGGCTACCATCAAATCCGGATGAAACCCGGTGATGAATGGAAAACCGCATTCAAGACCAAATTTGGTCTCTATGAATGGTTGGTGATGCCCTTTGGGCTCTCCAATGCACCTAGCACTTTCATGAGGCTAATGAACCATGTTCTAAAGCCATTCATCAACAAGTTTGTGGTCGTCTATTTTGACGATATATTGATCTATAGCAAATCAATAGACGACCATGTTGAACACCTTAGGCTTGTGCTTGAAAAGTTGAGAGCCGAAAAGCTCTATGCTAATTTTAAAAAGTGTGCCTTTGGTGTTGAGAAGGTGGTCTTTCTTGGGTTTGTTGTGAGTGCCCAAGGAGTGGAGGTGGATGAGTCTAAGGTAGAGGCCATACGTGATTGGCCTACTCCTACTACCGTGACTCAAGTGAGGAGCTTTCATGGTCTCGCAAGCTTTTATAGGCGATTTGTGAAGGACTTTAGCTCCATTGCCGCTCCACTCACCGAATTGGTGAAGAAAGACCAACCGTTTGTTTGGGGAGAGCCTCAAGAGAAGGCCTTCCTTGAGTTGAAAAGTAGGTTGAGTACCGCCCCTCTATTGCAATTGCCCGACTTCGGAAAGGCATTTGAGGTTGAGTGTGATGCCTCGGGGGTGGGAATTGGTGGTGTTTTAATGCAAGATAGCAAACCCATCGCCTACTTTAGTGAGAAATTGAAAGGGGCCTCCTTGAATTATTCTACATATGACAAGGAGTTGTATGCCCTTGTGAGAGCCCTTGCCCATTGGCAACACTATCTTTGGCCTCGTGAGTTTGTAATCAAGAGTGACCATGAGTCACTCAAGCATTTGAGAGGCCAAGAGAAGCTCAATAAGAGACATGCCAAGTGGGTTGAATTCATCGAGTCCTTTCCCTATGTGATCCAATACAAGAAAGGGAAGGACAATGTTGTGGCGGACGCGCTTTCGAGGAAGTTTGCTCTAGCCACCGCTCTCACCTCTAAGCTCATGGGTTTTGAGAGCATTAAATTGATGTATGCTCATGATCCAAAGCTAAAGAGTGTCCATGACACTCTAGAGAAAGGGGAGAGAGTTGACAAATACCAATGGTTTGATGGTTATATCTTCAAAAATGGTAGGGTGTGCATTCCGGAGTCCTCTTGGAGAGAGTTGCTTGTGCATGAGGCACATTGCGGGGGACTCATGGGACATTTTGGCACAAGAAAGACTTTGGCCATTCTTCAAGAACAATTCCATTGGCCAAAGATGAGGGTGCATGTGGAAAAGTTTTGCGCTAATTGCCTTGAGTGCAAGCGAGCCAAATCTAAAGCCCACCCTCATGGGTTGTATACCCCTCTCCCCGTACCTACTAGTCCATGGTTGGATATCTCAATGGATTTTGTGATGGGATTACCAAGGACTAGGGGGGGCCATGATAGCATTTATGTTGTTGTGGATAGGTTCTCCAAAATGGCTCATTTCATTCCGTGCAAGAAATGTGATGATGCACAACATGTGGCAACTTTGTTTATTGAAAATGTCTTGAAGTTGCATGGTGTGCCTCAAACCATAGTGAGTGATAGGGACACTAAGTTCCTAAGTCATTTTTGGAGGTGTTTATGGGGTGCTTTAGGCACCAAGCTCTTGTTCTCCACGTCCCACCACCCCCAGACCGATGGGCAAACGGAAGTGGTAAACCGAACCTTGGGTGCTCTTCTTAGAGCCATGACTCGAGGCAAGGCCGGGACTTGGATTGATCGTCTTCCTCTTATGGAGTTTGCCTACAATCGCACATTGCATAGCATGATAGGCATGACTCCATTCGAGTGTGTTTATGGATTTAACCCCTTGATTCCCCTTGATCTAACCCCTTTGCCAAGGGAAATGGTTGTTAATTTTGAAGGTAAAGCTCGAGCCAAGGCTTTGGTTGAACTCCATGCAAAGGCAAAGAAGAACTTGGAGGAAGCTTATGCTAAGGTTGCCTCCAAGAAAAACAAAGGCCGCAAGAAGGTGGAACTCAAGAAGGGTGACTATGTGTGGGTGCACTTCCGGAGAGAAAGGTTTCCCAACCTTAGGAAAGGGAAGTTGGCACCCCGGGGAGATGGCCCGTTCCAAGTGCTCTCGAAGATAAACAACAATGCCTATGTGGTCGACTTGCCAAGTGAGTATCAAGTTTCTAATACTTTCAATGTTTGTGACTTGGTTCCTTTGAATGTAGGTAATGAAGGGGTCGTGCATGATGATGAAGAGGTCGTGATTGACACTTCGATTTCGAGGACGAAATCTCCTCAAGAAGGGGAGGATGATAAGACCCAAACCCCCTCAAGACCATTCACTCGGAGTCAAGCCAAGTTGATCCAAGATATCCATCTTCACTTGATATGGAAGAGTATGGAAGAAGGCCCCGAGAGCAACTTGAAGACCATGCTTTGGTGTGCCGTGGATGGAGGATCCTTTAGGACACTTGGAGAGGCCCAAGAGACCCAAAATGAGACATCCCAAGGGGCTCCAGAACAAGGCGGAGCGCCTCCCAGCTGAGGCGGGGCGCCTCCCAAAATCCAGAGGCATGAAAGGCTCAGGGCGGACCGCCTCCCAGCCTAGGCGGACCGCCTCCCTCAGATCCAGAGAGCTGATGACTGCTGGGCGGCCGCCTCCCCCTACTAGGCGGACCGCCTACCCCTGTGACCCACATGCGGGATTTTTAATGACTTTTATTGGAACTTCCAACTTTAGCCCTGCGTGGCCTTATTTGTTTTAACCCACTTTGGGGGGTATTTTAGACCTTTTTGTATGACTAAGTGAAGCCTATAAATACTTCACTTAGCCTCTTTGAAACATTACCTTACCTTTGAATCTTATGAATGATGAATAGAGTTTATCTCTTTTTATGAAGAAACCCTTTCTTGGTTGCTTGAATTCACTAGTGGAACCTAGTTGAGTCTTGAACCGAAAACCCGATCATTCTATTTGCGAGCCCCAAGTGTGGCTCGAGGGTAGTTGCATAGTGTAGGTCCTCCTTGACACCGATACGAGGGTATTATGGAACGAGTTCTCCATAGTTACTTCGTAGGGAGTTCGAGTAGTGTCTCGCTCTTTATCTTTATTTCCGCGTTTCGTTTTTGATTCTTATCACCTTCATTAAAATATTTTATAATAGACAAAATTGTTAAATTCAGGTAAGTGCACCGAATATTATAGTTTGTGTAATTTCTTTTTTTTTTTATATTTCACAAGTTGTTGTTGTTATTGTTATTATAACAAATCAAAATGTTCTAGAATAATTTTCTTTGATATACTAAAGCTAAAATTACCGTAAACAAGTAATTTAAACCTTTTTATGATTAAATCTAATAAAAATTAGATGTTGAAATAGAAGAGTTGTTAAAACTTCACTTTATTGATTGACTCTTAAGTTTTTGGGGCAAAAGTCTTTGATCAAGCTTGTACAAACTTCTTTATTGTGCATCTTTCTTTAATTGTATTTATATTATTTTTGTCAAATTATATTATTTGTATTCCATGGCAATGGTATTTCAAGTCGAATGCATATCCGCTACCTTGGTTTTGATAGTTTATTTAGGTTTACTAATCCTTGAATGAAGAGCCATCTTTGTTTTTCAGTGGAATGAATTTGGGTATGTAGACTTCCAGCTTCAATATAATTAAAGTCTTTATATTGTATTTTGTCTAATGTGGCATAAATTTTGCAAGCTTATATACATATGTGTACTTCCTGCGAGTGCCCCAGAACAATTTATTCTTGGTTAGATCTATTATTTATAAATTGACAAATCATTTTAAAGGCTTGTTGGTAGGCTGGTGATGCAATGTAAACACGGAAGCGATAAAAAAATGATAAAAGTGAGACGCAACTTAAACAACTTATGAGGTAACACCGAAGAACGATCTTTCGATACACCCTCGCTCGAGTTAAGAAGTACCTACACTACGCAACTATCCTCAAGAGACACCCGGCCCTTGCAAATAGAATGATCAAAGAGGATTGAAGTTCAACTTGGATTCTTCCAATTGATTTCAAGCGAAAAATATTACAAGGTTTTTAGAGTGTTCTCATCAATGTAGTGTATTCAATGTGAAGTGAATGGCAATAATGATGAACGGGTGTATTTATAGCACCCCTTTACATGCTATGAAAAGTCTAAATAGCCCTCAAACTAGTTTAGAATACATTAGAACACTTAGTGTTAAACTTGGATGTTCACACAAAAAGTTGTAGAATTCAGCAATTTAGGCGCTCGGCCTAAAGTTAGGCGCTCGGCCTGGTGGAGCCATTGACCAAGGCAATGTATTTCTGAGGTGCTCTGCCTCCTTGGTCAGGCGCTCCGCCTGGGGCTGCCTTGTCTGAGGCGCTCCGCCTGGCTTCAGGCGCACCTCCTGGGCGCCAAGGGGCTAGGCGCTCCTCTTGTTTCTGGGCGCTCCACCTGGCCCTGAAGCGTAGGTGTCCCTCCTTCGATTGAGCTCAAATGCGAGGTCTTCAAATTATCTCCCAAGCTCGTATCATCCATGCCTTTCCAAACCAAGTGTGAGTGAGTGTCTTGAATCTCCTTGGCTTGACTTCGAGTAAATGGTCTCGATGCAATTTGGGTTGCATCATCCTCCCCTTCTTGAGAAGATTTCGTCCTCAAAAATTAAGGCGTCATCCTCTAAGGTATCATCACCTACATCACAAAGAGTCAAGTCAAAAATATTGAATGTGCTAGAAATATTATACTCACCGGGCAAGTCGATCACATATGCATTGTTGTTGATCTTAGAGAGCAATTGGAATGGTCCATCTCCCCGGGGTGCCAACTTCCCTTTCTGAATGTTTGGGAATCTCTCCTTGCGGTAGTGCACTCACACATAATCCCCTTTCTTGAGTTCCACTTTCTTCCTTCCCTTGTTCTTCTTGGTTGCAATCTTTTCCTAGGCCTCCTCCAAGTCCTTCTTCACCTTGGCATGAAGATCAAGCAATGCCTTGGCTCGAGTTTTACCTTCAAAATCAACAACCGCATCCCTTGGCAAAAGGGCAAGATCAAGTGGAATCAAAGGATTAAAACCATAAATACAGTTAAATGGAGTCATGCCAATCATTCTATGCAAAGTGCGGTTATATACAAACTCCATGAGTGGTAGCTTATCAATTCAAGTCCCGGCCTTACCTTTAGTCATGACCCTAAGTAGAGCTCCCAAAGTTCAGTTCACCACCTCGGTTTGAGGGTGGTGGGACGTAGAGAACAGCAATTTGGTGCCAAGAGCACCCCACAAACACTTCCAAAAATGGCTAAGGAACTTAGAGTCCCGATCACTAACAATGGTGTGAGGCACCCCACGGAACTTTAACACATTATCAATAAATAAAGAAGCTACATGTTGTGCATCATGACTCTTTTTTCACGGAATGAAGTGCGCCATTTTGGAGAACCTATCAGCGACAACATAAATGTTATCGTGTCCTCCTCTAGTCCGTGGCAAAGCCATAACAAAATCCATAGAAATATCGACCCACAGACTAGTAGGTATGGGAAAAGAAGTGTACAAGCCATGGGTGTTGGATCTAGACTTAGCCCTTTTGCAATCTAAACAAGCATTACAAAAATGTTCCACAAGAGGCCTCATCTTCGGCTAATGAAATTTCTCTTTAAGCATGGTCATAGTCTTATCCACTCAAAAGTGACCCATCAAGCCCCTACAATGTGCTTCTCGCACTAGCAATTCTCTCTAAGAGGACTCGAGGACACACACTCTCCCATTCTTGAAAATATAGCCATTTACCCATTGGTATTTCTCCACTCTCTAGAGCATCACGAATGCTCTTGAGCTTCGGGACATGTTCATACATCAATTTTATACTTTCAAAACCCATAAGCCTAGAAGCAAGAGTGGCAGCAAAGGCGAACTTCCTAGAATGTGCATCGGCTACAACATTGTCCTTTCCCTTCTTGTAATGAATTACATAGGGAAAAGACTCAATGAACTCCACCCATTTGGCATGCCTTTTGTTCAACTTCTCTTGGCCTCTCAGATGCTTGAGTGACTTATGGTCACTCTTGATCACAAATTTCCTAGGCTATAGATAGTGTTGCCAATGAGCTAGAACTCTCACAAGGGCATACAACTCCTTGTCATACGTGGAGTAATTCAAGGTTGCACCCTTCAGCTTTTCACTAAAGTAGGCAACTGGTTTTCCTTCTTGCATGAGAACACCTCTATACCCACCCCGAGGCATCAGATTCAACCTTAAATGCCTTTCTGCAGTCAGGCAATTACAACAAAGAGGCGGTACTCAACCTACTTTTCAACTCTTCGAAAGCCTTCTCTTGAGACTCCCCCCCCACACAAAAGCCTTGTATTTCTTCACCAACTCAGTGAGTGGTGCGACAATGGTGCTAAAGTCCTTAACAAAGCGCCTAAAGAAACTAGCAAGGCCATGGAAACTCCTAACATGAGAAACGGTAGTAGGAGTTGGCCAATCTCTAATGGCTTCAACTTTGGACTCATCAACCTCTACGCCATTGGCACTAACAACAAAACCAAGAAAGACAACCTTTTCAACACAAAAGGCACACTTCTTAAAATTGGCATAGAGCTTTTCGGCTCTTAGCACTTCAAGAACTTGATTCAAGTGGCCCACATGGTCATCTAATGATTTGCTATATATCAAGATATCATCAAAATAGACGACCACAAACTTATTGATAAACTGCTTTAAGATATGGTTCATCAACCGCATGAAAGTGCTAGGTGCGTTGGAGAGGCCAAAAGGCATCACCAACCATTCATAGAGACCAAACTTGGTCTTGAATGCGGTTTCCACTCATCACCCGGTTTCATATGGTTTTGGTGGTAGCCGGACCTAAGATCTATCTTATAGAAGAAACTAGAACCACTCAATTCATCAAGCATGTCATCAAGACGAGGTATGGGATGACGATACTTTACCGTTATCTTGTTGACCGCACGGCAATCAACACACATCCTCCATCTCCCGTCCTTCTTTGGCACAAGAATGACCGGTACGGTACATGGACTCAAGCTTTCATGAACCAAGTCTTTGTTGAGAAACTCATCCACTTGCCTTTGCAACTCCTTTGTATCCTCGGGATTGCTCCTATAGGTAAGCTTGTTTGGGATTTGGGACCCCAGGACAAAATTAATTTGGTGTTCAATCCCCCTCAAAGGAGGAACTCCACTTGGCATATCTTCCAGGAACATGTCCTCAAATTCCTTCAAGACATTCTCAATAGCACTAGGCAAATGGTTAGGGTTAGAAAAATAATCACAATCGGAATTTAGAACCATACATTTGTGAACTAGGCAAATGAGCATTTTGGTGCCATCATTACCTCTCAAATACTCACTCGGTTGCATCATGACAAAAATGTTACCGATGATAGATGGTAGAGTGGTAGGGCCCTTGGCCAAAGGCTTAGTAATAAGGATCAAAATCAAAAGACGATAAAAGATAAAGATAAAGGGGGAGCGAGACTTGTGTCAAACTCCCTACAAGGTAACCACGGAGAACTTGTTCCGTGATACCCTCGTATTGGTGTCAAGATTCGCCTACAACTATGCAACTACCCTCGAGACAACAACGGACTCGCAAGTAGAGTGATCGGGGGTTTGGGGATCAACTAGAATCCACTAGTAGACTCAAACCATCTCAAAAGATTTTCATTCAAAGAGACTCTTCTCTTGAACATTGTTCATTCAATCATTCATATCAAAGCTAGCTAAGGAAAATGAAAGGCTAATTGGAGTATTTATAGGCCTCACCTAGACATTAATGAAAGGCCTAAAGTACCCTTAAGTAGATTCTAAAGTCATAAGCCACGTAGAGCTGTAATAGGAATTACATAGGATAAAAACTAGAATTCTCGTCATTCTTCAGCAAAGTAGGCGCACCGCCTAGTGTAGTAGGCGCCCCGCCTAGTTGCTCTGCAGTGGGGAGTAGGCGCCCCACCTCTGTAAAGGGGCGGACTGCCCATAGAACTTCAGAGAGTTGCGTAGGCGGTCCGCCTAGTAAATAGGCGGTCCGCCTGCTTCTCCGGCTCCTTGAAACGCCTCAAAATGTGTCTCGAATGCTCCCCGTTCCATGGCGTTCCAATGCATAAGTCCTTCCTTGGAACTGGATGGTGTTTTTGGATGGTTGCTCGACTTGCCCCGATCATTCTCCCTTTCTTGAGAAGATTTCGTCCTCGAAATCAAAGCTTGGTCTCTCATGGCTTCATCAACTCCTCGGGGTGGCCAAGAATCTCCTCCTTTGTTTCTTCTGATCGTCACTTTGACATAGGCTTCTTCCAAGATCTTTCTCGCCTTAGCATGGAGCTTAGAACCTACAAGCAACGCCAAGCAAACACAAGCAAACTTCCTACTTTGAAAGTAGGTTAGTGCAAGAAGTGTGGAAAACACACTCTTGTGATATAACCAAGCACCAATGAGAAGTATAAATATCAAGTCTCTAAAGAGAACAACAAGTACTTGGTTAAAGATCAACATGCACTTAACACAACAATGAACAAATAGGTCATGGGGACATGGGAAATGCATGATCAAGCTATCAAAATCCCCTTGAAACTTAAGCTCAAGATCAACACACCAATCTATCCTCGAGGTGTGATCAACATGTGGAGTGGAGTGAATCAAATAGCCCAACCTACAAGTAGGATCAAGCACTCCACTCCCCTTCTTTAGAGCATACCTCCTCACACCAAGGGATTCCTCTTCCCCTCACATTTCATCATTTAAGCAACCCTTCTCAAAAGACAATCTCTTACGGAAGGCATTGATGATGGATTCTTCTTCATCATAACCCCAATAAGCAATAGTAGGGTCACTCAAAGAACCATCTACCTCACCCACATTCTCACACAATGGGTTGCCTAAGGAGTCGAACCCTTCACACCATGGGGGTTCCATTTGACTTCCCACTCTAGTCCGATACAAGTCATTACCACTACTGAGGATGCTTTCAAATAATGGATTAGTGAAAACATGCATCTCACTATCATGATCAAGCATTGACAAGTTATCAAGACTAGGTTCACTTGAGGAGTCATCATTGACAACCTTGTCCAATTCATGCAATTTGGACTCCTCAAGGACAATACCATCCTCACCACAACACATTGGTCCACCAAATAAAAGCATATTAATAAGGGAATGGTCAACTTTCTCATCTTCCCCTTTGTCAAAGGTTGGTGGTGTGTCATAGAAAAGGTCAAAATCATTGCCAACTATCAAATCTACACTAGGGAGAGATTCACAAAACAATGAGCTCACATCATGATGTGGCTTGGCATTTCTCTCAACTAGTGTTTCGCAAGCAAACTCAAGTTGACAACTAGACTCTTCACTAGTGGTATACTCACTAGATGAATCAAAAACACCAACTAGTGTTGAGTCATCACAAGACAAATAGCTAGTAGGCTCATGAAAAAGTGAAGTAAAACTTACATTTGTAGTACTTCCTTGATCACTTACAAGGCTTGAAGCGTCATATGCAACTCCTTCTTCATGAAGCTCACATTGAGAACTTTCCTCATCTTGTCTTTCCTTCCAAGCACATGGTTGAGGCTCCAATGGCTTGTCTTCAATTGTACCTACACAAGAACTTTCACAAGAAAAAGTAGAAGATAAAGAAGGGTTAGAATAATGGGTGCTTTCACTCTCAATTTTTCCTTCCCCATCTCTCATCTCTCTCAAATTTACCTCAAGGTCAAGTGTAGTTTGTGGTGACAATCTACTCACATCACTCCTCAATTCCTCTCCTTTTTCTTCTCTTGGATTGTCACCGGTCACTCCCTCACTTCTCTCTATCTTTTCTCTCTCATTTGAAGTGGAGTGATTCTCATTTTCATCATGCAATGGCAAGACAACAAAATTGTTTGCTTCGGGTTCAAGTACAATGGGTGACTTTGCTTTAGCCGCCTCCCTAAACTCCTTCATCCACTTATAGTCTTCCCTTACTTGCCTTGGAGTCAAAGGCCTAAGCACATACTTCATCCCATCTTGCTTAACCGTGTAGGAGTTGGTCCGACCATCATGCACAACACATCTATCATATTTCCATGGTCTCCCAAACAATAGATGGCAAGCTTGCATCGGGACAACATCAAACATGATCTTATCTTTATAGTTCCTAATGCTAAACTCAAGAAACACTTGCTTCACTACCTTTAGTTCACCACACTCAGTAAGCCATTGTAAGCGATATGGGTTTGGAAGCTTTCGAGTGGGTAACTTCAATTGGGAAATCAGGGATTGGCTCACTATGTTGGCACAACTCTCCGAATCAACAACCATTGAGCACACTTGCCCCATCACACGACATCTAGCATGAAAGAGGTTTTCTCTTTGATCATTTTCCACCTCCTCTTCCATGAAAATGGTACTCAAGCTCCTCCTAACCACCAAGAATAGTTGAGGATCATCATCCTCCTCAACGGCATCCTCACAATCAACTTCCTCATCCCCCTCTACTTCCTCATTTTCGGACTCACTTTCTTGCTCATATACCAAATTACCAACCACAACCATGGTTCGTTATGTAGGGCAATATTTAGCAATATGCCCAAAGCCCTTGCACTTATAGCATTGAGTAGAAGTAGAAGTAGCATTACTCAAGCGAGTTTTAGAAGTACCTTCCAAGTGTGGTGTAGTCTTCTCATATGGCTTCTTCACTTCTTTGCTAGCACTTTCACTTGGAAAGTTTGCACTTGTAGTCTTCCATTCCTTTGGGCTTGCTTGTGGTAGTAGGGGTGTTGCCTTTGAATTTTTCTCCTTTTGATGCAGCCTAAACACGTGCTGATCAATTGTTCGATCCACCGAAGAGGCCAATGACACGAAGCCAAGCCAAGCTGTTGTACGATGTTCACATTCACTTGGCCTGGTCGAAGAAAAGCAACTGCTCCAAAGCTGAATGACCGGGCTCAAGAACCGAAGGCGTCATCTTCAAATTTGAGCCCGAGGACAAAGTGACCGAACACCAACAAAATGTGTTCGAAGTCAAGGGAGCGTCCGAGGACAAATGAGTTCGAGCAAGCAACCACGCATTGAAGTCGAGGCTGCCGAACACACACTTAGCTCAGCCCTGCGTGGCTTGTTTTATTAGTCACTTGTGACTATTTATCGCTTTATCCTTAGCATAGTCTATAAATACTCCATTTCCATTTCATTGTAGACGAGCTGTTTTTAGTTGTATGAAAAACATAGCAAGTGCTATTGTGAGTCTTCGATGGAGCTGATAAGAATCAAAAATCAAACGCGGAAAATAAAGATAGGAGTGAGACACTACTCGAACTCCCTACAAGGTAACCACGGAGAACTTGTTCCGTGATACCCTCGTATCGGCGTCAAGGAGGACCTACACTATGCAACTACCCTCGAGCCGCACCTGGGACTCGCAAATAGAATGATCGGGGGTGGTTTGGGGTTCAACTAGAATCCACTAGTAAACTCAAACCGTCTCAAAGGGTTTTCATTCAAAGAGAATCCACTCTTGAACATTGTCATTGACAATCAATCATTCATCATAATAGCTAACTTAGGAATAATGCTAAGCTATGGAGTATTTATAGGCCTCATTCAAGACATAAGGAAAGGCCTAAAGTACCCTTAAGTAGATTCTAAAGTCATAAGCCACGTAGGGGCATAATGGAAATTACATAGGCTAAAAACTAGAAAATCCCGCAGCTCTTCACAGCACTAGGTGCCCAGCCTTCTAGGAGTAGGCGCTCAGCCTACTAGGAGTAGGCGGTCCGCCTCCTCTGAGTAGGAGGTCCGCCTGGACGAGATCCAGAGAGTGATCCAAAAGTGGGCGGTCCGCCCCTTTGACTAGGCGGTCCGCCTGCTTCCCTGAGTGCTTGAAACGCCTCGAAATGTGTCTCTAAGGCTCCTCGTTCCATGGCGTTCCAATGCATAAGCTCTTCCTTGGCCTTGGATGATGTTTTTAGATGGTTGCTCGATTTGGGTCTTATCATCCTCCCCTTCTTGAGAAGATTTCATCCTCGAACTCAAGGCTTGGTCTCTCATGGCTCTAACAACTCCTCGGGGTGGCCAAGAATCTCCTCCGTTGTCCCTCTTGATCGTCACTTTGACATAGGCTTCTTCCAAGACCTTCCCCGCCTTAGCATGGAGCTTAGAACCTACAAGCAACGACAAGCAAAAACACACAAACGTCCTACTTTGAAAGTAGGTTAGTGCAAGAAGTGTGGAAAACACACTCTTGTTGTATAACCAAGTATCAATAAGAAGCACAAATAGCAAATCTCCAAAGAGAACAATAAGTACTTGGTTCACTAAAAGTATGCACTCAACACGATAATGAGCAAATAGGTCATGGGGGCATGAAAAATGCAAGATCAAGCTATCAAAACCCTCTTGAACCTTAAGCTCAAAATCAACATACCAATCAATCCTCAAGGTGTGAACAACATGTGGAGTGGAGTGAATCAAATAGCCCAACCTACAAGTAGGAACAAGCACTCCACTCCCCTTCTTTAGAGCATACTTACTCACACCAAGGGATTCCTCTTTCCCTTCCATTTCATCAACGAGGCAACCCTCCCCAAAAGTCAAGTTCTCAAGGAAGGTGTTGATGATGGACTCTTCTTCATCACAACCCCAACAAGCAATAGTAGGGTCACTCAAAGAACCATCTACCTCACCCGAACTCTCAATCAATGGGTTGCCTAAGGGGTCAAACCCTTCACACCATGGGGGTTCCATTTGACCACCCACCCTAGTCCGATACAAGTCATGTCCACTAATGAGAATGCCTTCAAATAAAGGATTGGTAAAAACATGCATTGATGTTTGGCATTTTATGCTTATATTTCCTTAATATTTCCGCATATTTGAGCTTGTTTTGCACTCGTTTTATAGTTTATGAATATGGTTTTACACTGATTTTATGTCGTGCGTGTGTAGGTTGTTACGCAGTGTAATTGGAGCTTTTAGGAGCATGATTGAGCGAGAAAAGATTGGATTTTGATTGAGGATTGGATCGAGCACACGAAGGCATGACACGGACACGATTTCGGACCAAAGAAGAAGGAGATTGGCTGGGCGCCGTGGGCTCCGCGCCGCGCCACCCATAGCGCGCAGGGGTTGGGTGCGGTTGCCCATGCGCCGCATGCCCAAAGCGGAAGAGTCTGTGGCGTCCTCTGGTTGTCCTCGCGCGTTCCGAGGCGCGGGGCGCCCGTTATAGCGCCCCTGGAGCGAATTTTGACTTCCTATTTCGTCTAGGCTTGGGTCTAACTTATTACTATGTGTTTGTAAACACTATAAATACTCTTTTACTTAGTTTTTCATGGGAGTTGAGACTTTGGAGCAAATTGGAGAGCTCATAACATCAAGACAAGGGTTTTTCTTCCTACCATTAATTTATTACATCATTATTTCATTATTACATCAATTCCTTGTGTTGTATTTATGAGTATGCGTAGCTAAATCTATCGTTCTAGGGTTAGAGTATTACATGAAGGTTGATGTTTGAAGATTGATTCCCATTAATTGAATCCCATTACGGGTTGCTTATTCTTTCTTGATTTCACTTGTGTAATTGTCAGGGCCCGATTATTACGCATTATCTATGGTTTTTAGATTGAACTCGAAAGAGGGAATTTAATTACGTAATAAGAAAGAGTAGAACTAGTTTGTGAACCCGGGCATCGGGGAACCAATTTGTGAGTAGGATAGACATATACTTGCTCGCCTAGTTTAACTAATTACATAATTCGTTAATGCGTGCACGTGATTCAACCCATAGACATATAGGGATTGGAGTAGCCTGCATAGACCGTGAAGAACTGAAAGGTTTTCATGGGTACATTTAATCTGTTAGTTAGTAACCCGGGATTTAAGAAGTGGAATCAATTGGAAAACTCAACTGGATTGTTCGTAACTCTGACCCTGGACCGTCTCCTTATTACTGATAACAACCAAGTCTTGCTCCATTGCTTGAATTCACTTTTACCATTTAATTACTGTTCTTTAGTTAACAAAATCCTCACTATTGGAAAAGATCCCTGAATAGTTTAAATAAATTGTTTGCTAGAACTCAGTCTGCATAGTCCTCGTGGGAACGATACTCATCTTATCACTTTATTACTTGTCGACCACGTATACTTGCGTGTGCGTTTGGGAGCAACATGCATCTCACTATCATGATCAAGCATAGACAAGTTATCAAAACTAGGTTCACTTGAGGAGTCATCATAGACAACCTTGTCCAATTCATGCAATTTGGGCTCCTCAAGGACAATTCCATCTTTACCACAACACATTGACCCACCAAATAGTAGCAAATCAATAAGAGCATGATCAACTACCTCATCTTCCCATTTGTCAAAGGTTGGTGGTGTGTCATAGCAAAGGTCACAATCATAGTCAACTACCAAATCTACACTAGGGAGGGGTTCAATGAACAATGAGCTCACATCATGATGTGGCATAGCATCCCTTCCAACTAGTGTTTCACAAGCACATACAAGTTGACAACTAGACTCTTCACTAGTGGTATACTCACTAGATGCATCAAAACCACCAACTAGTGTTGAGTCATCACAAGACAAGTAGCTAGTAGGCTCATGAAAAGGTGAAGTAACACTTACATTGGTAGTACTTCCTTGATCACTCACAAGGTTTGAAGTGTCATATGCAACTCCTCCTTCATGAAGCTCATATTGAGGCTCCAATGACTTGTCTTCAAATGTACCTACACAAGAACTTTCACAAGAAGAGATAGAAGATAAAGAAGGGTTAGAACAATGGGTGCTCTCACTCTCAATTTTTCCTTCCTCACCTCTCATCTCTCTCAATTTTACCTCATGGTCAAGTGTAGTTTGTGGTGACAATCCACTCACATCACTCCTCAATTCCTCTCCTTTTTCCTCTCTTGGATTGTCACCGGTCACTCCCTCACTTCTCTCTATCTTTTCTCTCTCAATTGGAGTGGAGTGACTCCCATTTTCATCATGCATTGGCAAAACAATGAAATTGTTTGCCTCGGGTTCAAGTACAATGGGTGACTTGGCTTTAGCCTCTTCCCTCAACTCCTTCATCCGTTTGTAGTCATCACTCACTTGTTTGGGAGTTAGGGGTTGGAGCACGAACTTCTTTCCCTCATGCGTCACCGTATAGGTGTTGGCATGGCCATTATGAACCACACGTCGATCAAATTGCCAAGGCCTACCAAAGAGAAGGTGGCATGCTTGCATAGGCACAACATCGAACTTGTGCTCATCCACATAGTTCCTAATCTTGAACTTGATCACACATTGTTTAACCACCTTCAACTCACCACACTCACTGAGCCATTGTAGCCGGTAAGGATTTGGGTGTTTTAGGGTGGGTATTTTCAATTGGGCGACTAGTGTTTGGCTAATAACGTTAGCACAACTCCCCGAGTCAATGATCATAGAGCAAATGAGACCCATGACTCGGCATTTGGTATGAAAAAGGTTTTCTCTTTGTAAGGTCTCAACATCCTCCACACACATGGCTCCTAGACTCCTCCTCACAACAAGGAAGGCACGGGCCTCATCATCTTCTCCCATGACAATCTCCCCTTCATCTCCTTCCTCATAACCCTCTACTTCCTCATTTTCGGACTCACTTTCTTGCTCATACACCAAATCACCAACCACAACCATGGTTCTTTTTGTAGAGCATTCCTTAGCAATATGCCCAAAGCCCTTGCACTTATAACATTGAGTAGAAGTAGAAATAGGATTACTCAAGCGAGTTTTAGAATTACCTTCCAAGTGTGGTGTAGTCTTCTCATAAGGCTTCTTCACTTCTTTGCTAGCACTTGCACTTGGAAAGTTGGCATTTGGAGTCTTCCACTCTTTCGGCTTGCTTGTAGTAGTAGGAGTGTTGTTTTTGGACCTCTCTCCTTTGAGCCAAGTCTCGGCATCAATTGCGGCTTCAAACATATCTTGAAGTGTGAGATAATGATGCAACCTCAATTGAGAAGCTATACCATAGCTCAAGCCATTCTTGAATCGGATCATGGCTTCTTCTTCACCTTCGGTATCCATATCCAATGCCATCCGGATCTTTTAAAATTCATCATGGTACTCATGCACCATTTTGACACCTTGTTTTAGATCATAGAGCTTCTTGAGTTGCTCTTGCCGATACCTTGGAGTTATGTACTTGGTGTTCATAAGACCTTTCAACTCATCCCAAGTCACATTCAAATGCAAATTCATCCTTCTCCTAGACCTCTTCATAGACTCCCACCAAGTAGAAGCATAGGCCTCAAAGGTAGAAATAGCATAGGTACCCTTTCTCTCCTCGGTCATCTCATTGGTGTCAAACACCCTTTCCATTTGTAGTACCCATTCCATGTATGCCTCCGGATCACAAGTTCCTTTGAAGGATGGAAGATTGAGCTTGACACTATTGAGGTTGTTGTTGTTGTCACGTACCCCATAGTTAGGCTCCAGTTGGCCTCCATAATGGTCATCATGAGCAACATACTCTCTTCTCGCATTCCTCCCTCCATATCCCATGGGTGGCCCTCGACCTCGGCCTCTACCCCTATCCACATTTCGACCCCAATTCATTGGCCTCCTAGGTTGATAAGGAGCATCATACCCATAGGCCTCATCACCATACTCGGCTTCCTCCTCTTCTTGAGCCTCAACAACTTGCTCAAGAGGTGGGACAAACCTAACGGGTCTTCTAAGTGGAGCATTTCCTTGGGGATTGCCCAAGTTGAGAGGATTGCTCTCTTGTTGGGGATTGCCCAACCCACGCTCTCGTAGAGCTTCTACTTTGCTTTGTTCATACCTCTTGTTTAGCTCAACAAAGTGTCCGGGAGTCATAGGAGTGCTATGACTCGTGCCTTCTCCAGATTCAATTTGGACACTCGGGGTCCTCCTCTCTCCGGTCTCAACTTGATTCCTCTCGACGGTTTCAAGTCTCAATGAGATATCCTCCAATTTAGCCATAATGGTGGCCATAAAGTGCTTCATGGGATCATCTCCATCGTTTGTCATTTCACCTACAAAAAGCAACAAACGTTAGCAAAATACCTCACCCACTCCCTTACAATTGTTTCACTCGGCTCGCTCGTGTTTGGTGGGGGATGGATATTTCACACAAGTTTGAGTCTAAAAGCTTCAAGTAGTTGATCAACGAACCACGACTCAATCACTCAACTTATCAAGTCCAAATGCACTCCGGGGTGAGTGGAGTTAATGGGACTCGATTGGAACGATAGGCACTTTAAATGAGGACTTGAATCAAAGGATACTACGGATCTTCTTTGAATTCTAGTCTCCTTTCTAAGGCACGATGATCCTAATAGCTCAAAGTAATTAGCACTAATCGAGTAGGATTATACTCTAATAGCACTAATTAGAAGCAATGCAAACAACAAAACAAGAGAACCTAGAAGAAACTACCCAATTCCCAACTTGAAGGAAGTAGGCGCCCCACCTGTTTTGAGTAGGTGGTCCGCCTGGTTCCCTGTAGAGGGGAGTAGGCGGTCAGCCTACTTGAAGTAGGCGGTCAGCCTACTAAAACAGGCGGTCCGCCTCTGTAAAATCCAGAGAGTGAACAAAAAGTAGGCGGTCCGCCCCTTCTACTAGGCGCCCCGCCTAGTGCAACTTCCAGCACTGTTCAAACTCATTTTTCTTGCCTTTGGCACCTAAAAATCCAACAATTTACACGTTGTTTTATCGATCCGAAGGTACCCAAACGTTTTTTCAAGCACAGAGATCAAACCCCAATCAATTTCATCAAAACCCAATCAAAATTCAACAATCTACCATGTTCATCATGTTCATAGCTAGGGTTTCAAGCTTTTTCAATTTCTTCAAGGGTTTTCAAATCTCAAATCATGGAATACAACTCCAAGTCGTGTGTGTTGGGTACCAAAATAATGGGTTTCCAATAAGGATCAAACCCCAATAACAATCACAATACGAATCAATCCAAAACACAAGATAGAACAAATTTTTGGTATTTTTCAATTTTCCAATTTTTTGTGATTTTCTCCTTTCCAATAACAAGAACAAGGAAACTAAAGATAGAATCGACCTAGGCACGAAGAATCAAGGGTCGGGGGCTTGTAGAAACAAATCCCGAGCCTTGCTCTGATACCAAACTGATAAGAATCAAAAATCAAATGCGGAAAATAAAGATAGGAGTGAGACACTACTCGAGCTCCCTACAAGGTAACCACGGAGAACTTGTTCCGTGATACCCTCGTATCGGCGTCAAGGAGGACCTACACTATGCAACTACCCTCGAGCCGCACCTGGGACTCGCAAATAGAATGATCGGGGGTGGTTTGGGGTTCAACTAGAATCCACTAGTAAACTCAAACCGTCTCAAAAGATTTTCATTCAAAGAGAATCCACTCTTGAACATTGTCATTGACAATCAATCATTCATCATAATAGCAAACTTAGGAATAATGCTAAGCTATGGAGTATTTATAGGCCTCATTCAAGACATAAGAAAAGGCCTAAAGTACCCTTAAGTAGATTCTAAAGTCATAAGCCACGTAGGGGCATAATGGAAATTACATAGGCTAAAAACTAGAAAATCCCGCAGCTCTTCACAGCACTAGGCGCCCAGCCTTCTAGGAGTAGGCGCTCAGCCTACTAGGAGTAGGTGGTCCGCCTCCTCTGAGTAGGAGGTCCGCCTGGACGAGATCCAGAGAGTGATCCAAAAGTAGGCGGTCCGCCCCTTTGACTAGGCGGTCCGCCTGCTTCCCTGAATGCTTGAAACGCCTCGAAATGTGTCTCTAAGGCTCCTCGTTCCATGGCGTTCCAATGCATAAGCTCTTCCTTGGCCTTGGATGATGTTTTTAGATGGTTGCTCGATTTGGGTCTTATCAGGAGCCGAACCCCGACATGGGCTTTTAAAGAACTTGTGTCAATCAGTGTTATTCGCTTGGACATTTTCTTCTTGGTCATTCAATTTGCAAGAAGCGGGTCTTTCTTGAGGATTGTTGCTTAGTATAGGTGATTCTTGACCTTCATTCGATCGAGCTTGAGACAAGTTCCTCACTGTTCTTTCGAATCGAAGCAAGTTTTGTCTTGCTTCTATCTTTTATTTTCTTGTTGATTTCTTCCGCATTTCGTGTCTAGCTTTCCCTCGGGTTTGCTTGCACCATCTTGGTATCAGAGCAAGGTTTGAGTTTGTTCTTACAACCTCAAATTCTGTTCATTAAATCGTGCTTGTGTCTCCAGTTTCAGCTTTCTTCCTTGTTGTTGATTGTTGTTGCTGTGGTGTTTACAAAAAAAAAATGTAGAAAAAGAAAAAAATTCAAAAATTGTGTTTGATTGTTGGTTGTTTAGATTAAACAACCATTGATTTTTGTTCACCATTGTTTCCTGATTCCAACGAGTACCCGACGTACAACATTCGTGACTAGGGTTTCATGGTGAAATTTGGGACTGTTCTGAGCTTAAATGGTGAATGATTTAGAACCCCAGTGTGTTTTGGTTGAAACCGATGAAGATTGGTGGTTCTTGAGTGATTTGGGTTTGTTTTGTGCTTAAATTTTGAAGTTCTGTGTTTGATCCGTCGTCCGTACACAGGAAAATTGTTACGATTTGTAACAGTGTACGAACACGAACGAGCTGGTTCTTAGCTCGAAGAACTTGAACTGATTTCCTCCGATTATTATTGGAACCGGAGTTGAAAGAAGCAACCCTAATTCTGTTGAAATTATTGGTCAGTGAACGAAGTTAAAGTTTTTCGTACACCGGAGCAAAACCTTCACTGTTCCATTGAAGAAGAAAGGGGTAAAGTGTAAAAGATCAAAACCCCAGGTGACAAGTTGTCGGCTGGAACAGGGAATTGGATAAGGTAAAACCCTATCCGTACCAAGGAGGGACCACTCTTGTACGGACAAGAGTTGGTGTGTTCGAAAAAGTTTCCGAAGAGGAATCAAAGGGTAGATTCTCCTAGGTTTTCACTTTTCTTGTGTTCGAAAATTCTAGTTAGTGGATCTTTTGAGTAATTCTTCCTACTCGAGGTCGTACTAACTCATTTGAGCTTATAGGAACTCGTGCATGGGGTGACCAAAGTCCAACTTTCGTAGAAAATTCTTTTGACTTCCCGAAGCGCAAGAGTAAATAGCGTCCGTTCCATTGAGTCAAATCAACTCACTCATCCCGAAGGAGACATTGTAACTTGTCAAATTCGAAGGAACTGAGAGAAGTTGATCAACCGAGGAAGCCATTGGCTACACGTTCTTGAGTGACCAAAACCGAACACATGAATTGAGTGGACCCGAGTGCCACCCATCAAAGGTGAGGGAGTGTGAGAGGTGATTTCTAACCTTAATATTTGTTTGGTCTTTGACTTGTGCAGGTACCATGGCTGGGAATGGAGGCGATGGCAAAGGCATTGAGAAGCCCGAAGTGTCGTTAGTCGATCTCATGGCTGCGATACAAGGCATCAGTGCCGAGGTGGGAGGAGTGAGTGCTCGAGTAGCTCAACTCGAGCAAGGAAGTGTGTCCGTAGACTTACTGGGGTCCGGTGCTGGAACTAGCAACTCCACTCCAATGAAACCTGAGCTCTATGCTGAGCTTATTCGACAACATCAGTTGAAAAGTGAGGCAATTCGAAGAGAAGTTTTGGGCAATCCCCAAACACAACAAAACTTAGGCAATCCCCAAGCTGAGACTCAACACTTGGGCATTCCCCGAGGAGAGAGAATACCACTTCCAATGGCCCGAAGACAAATTGAGGTCATTGACGAAGAGGTGGATGAAGGAGAATTTCCTGAAGCCGAACCTGATTATGAGCAGCCGTTCGCTCAACGAAGACAAGCTCACCGAGGTCGTGGAAATTTCCGAGGTCGAGGCCGAGGCGCAAATGTTGAACGAAATATTGAGCGAGAGGTTGATGATCGCTATGATGAGTATCCCGAACAGGTTCGTGGTGTTCGAGACTCAAACTTGAGCAGTGTCAAGATCACTATTCCACCCTTTAAAGGAACTAGTGATCCAGATGAATATCTTGAATGGAAGCTTAAAATGGAGCGAATCTTCGAAACCAATGAGATGGCCGAAGAGAGAAAAACTGCCCATGCCATTGCTTCGTTCGAAGCGTATGCATCTACATGGTGGGAAGCTGACAAAAGGCATAGACGAAGGAATGCCTATCCCGAAGTCATTACTTGGCCACAGTTGAAGAGAGCAATGGATGCTAAGTATTTGAGTGCTAAGTACAGGCAAACTCAATTACAAAAGCTCTATGAGCTAAAGCAAGGGTCCAAGTCAGTCCAAGAATATCATGATGAGTTCGAAAGAGTTCGATTGAATCTTGATCTGGTAGAAGATGAAGAGCAAGCCACTATCCGATTCAAAAATGGCTTAGCTCGGGATGTGTCATCTCAATTGAGGCTACACGTGTACCACACGTTGGAAGATCTGTTCGAAGCTGCCACCGAAGCTGAGAAATTGGTAAAGGATGATAAGGCAAACCGGTATCGAGGAGTCACTACTTCTGCTCCTTTGAACCGAGGTACAGAATGGAAGAGTCCTAACCAAACAAGTGCCAACACTGTTCGAGATTCGAAGAGACCCTTCGAGAGGGGTGCGACCGTTAACCAACCAAGAGAAATGGGAGGTAAAGTTCAACTCAACTCTCCTAGTGCTTCAAATATCCAGTGTCATAAATGCAAAGGTTATGGTCACATGGCAAAGGAGTGTCCAACTCGCAAAGTTATGCTTCTGCTCGAAGATGGAACCGTCCATGAGCAAGCGAGTGACACCGAGGAGGAATTTATCGAGGAGGCTGACCAAGCTGAAGGTGATGATGATCGTGAAGCTGCCAAAGCTGATCATCCAGAAATGTTTCTTGTGGTTCGAAGAAATTTGAGCTGCATGACTCTTGAAGAAGAGGACAACCAAAGAGAAAATCTCTTCCATGCCCGATGTCGAGTGAGGGGGAAAGGTGTGTTCGATGATCATTGAATCTGGTAGTTGTGCAAATATAGTGAGCCAAACCTTGGTTTCACAAATGGGACTACCTACGTTGAGGCATCCCCACCCTTACAAATTGCAAGGGCTGAATGAGTGTGGAGAATTGAGGGTTGTCAAACAAGTGTGGATCAAGTTTAGAATTGACGAATATCAAGATGAAATGATGTTCGATGTGGTGCCGATGCAAGCTTGTCATTTGCTATTGGGAAGACCATGGCAATATGACCAGTCAGTCATCCATAATGGAAGATCCAACACTTACACTGCAAAGCTCCAAGGGAAGAGTTTCATACTCAAACCGTTGTCTCCAAAACAAGTCACCGAGGACTATAAAAGGATGAAAGAATTGAAAGAAGCGGCCAAAGCTAAGCTTCCGATGGGAGCAAAATTGGGAGCCGAAGACACAAACTCACTGCCCGAAGTGAAAGAAATCTGTGCAATCATGCAACCGGATGAGTTTCTACGAGGCAACGACAACGATCAGATGATGATCTGCCTCGTGCACAAGGGTATCTTTCTAAACTCTAATGATGATTTTTCTAATGATAACCCTTTGCCTAGTGCTGTACAAAGTGTTTTGCAGGACTTCGGAGACATGTTTCCTGAAGAAATGCCAGGTGGATAACCTCCGTTGAGAGGAATCGAGCACCAAATTGATTTCGTACCGAGGTCTCAAATCCCCAACAAACCTGCATACCGGTGTAATTCCGAAGATACCAAAGAGCTCCAAAGGCAGGTTGATGAATTGCTGAACAAGGGCCTTGTTCGAGAGAGCTTGAGTCCTTGCGCCGTTCCTGTTATACTTGTCCCAAAGAAAGATGGAACATGGAGAATGTGTATTGATTGCCGAGCAGTCAACAAAATAATGGTAAAGTATCGTCATCCTATCCCTCGATTAGATGACAGGCTAGACGAGTTAAGTGGTTCTTCATGTTTACGAAGATAGACCTCAGGTCCGGTTACCAACAAATCCGGATGAAGCCCGGAGACGAGTGGAAAACCGCATTCAAGACCAAGTTCGGTCTCTATAAATGGTTGGTGATGCCTTTTGGCCTATCCAATGCACCGAGCACATTCATGCGACTGATGAACCATGTGCTCAAACCGTTCATAAATAAGTTTGTTGTCGTTTACTTCGATGACATACTTGTTTATAGTAAATCTGTGGATGAACATGTTGAACATCTAAGGATAGTGCTTGATAAGCTTAGAGAAGAGAAGTTATATGCTAACTTCAAGAAATGTGCCTTTTGTGTTGAACATGTGATCTTTCTGGGATTCGTTGTCAGTGCTAATGGTGTTGAAGTCGACGAGTCAAAAGTCGAAGCCATCAACGATTGGCTAACTCCAACCTCGGTATCACAAGTTCGTTGCTTCCATGGCTTAGCTAGCTTTTACCAAAGGTTTGTTCGTGACTTTAGCACCGTGGCAGCTCCTTTAACCGAGCTGGTTAAGAAAGACCATCCATTTGTGTGGGGAGAGCCCCAAGAGAGGGCTTTCCAAGAGTTGAAACGGAGGCTATGCTCTGCCCCGTTATTGCAATTCTCTGACTTCGGCAAAGCATTCGAAGTCAAGTGTGATGCGTCTGGAGTTGGGATTGGAGGAGTGCTGATGCAAGAATAGAAGCCGATCACTTACTTTAGCGAAAAGCTTAAGGGTGCAACCTTGAACTACTCAACGTATGACAAGGAGTTGTATGCCCTCGTTCGAGCACTCGCCCATTGGCAGCATTATTTGTGGCCTCAAGAATTTGTGATTAAAAGTGATCACGAGTCCTTGAAACATCTCCGAGGTCAGGAGAAATTGAACTGAAGGCATGCCAAGTGGGTTGAATTCATTGAAAGCTTTCCCTATGTAATTCATTACAAAAAGGGAAAAGATAATGTTGTGGCCGATGCGCTATCAAGGAAATTTGCCTTAGCGACCACTCTCGCCTCTAGGCTCATGGGATTTGAAAGCATCAAGTCGATGTACGAAGACGATCCCAAGCTGAAATGTGTTCGTGAGGCAATCTT
Organism: Petunia x hybrida; assembly: GCA_037355625.1. Taxonomy (NCBI): domain Eukaryota; kingdom Viridiplantae; phylum Streptophyta; class Magnoliopsida; order Solanales; family Solanaceae; genus Petunia; species Petunia x hybrida. The sequence goes on along the minus strand of JBBBVM010000032.1, from coordinate 2,581,719 downwards.
GAGTGGCCGAAAGGTTGAGAAATATCAGTGGCACGATGGCTACCTCTTCAAGAATGGGAGGGTTTGTGTGCCAGTGTCATCGTGGAGAGAGCTCTTAGTTTGAGAAGCTCACTCCGGAGGTCTGATGGGACACTTCGGTGTCGACAAAACTCTTGGTATCTTAACCGAGCAGTTCCATTGGCCCAAGATGCGATGAGATGTGGAAAAGCTTTGCAACGCTTGTCTCGTTTGCAAGAAAGCTAAATCGAAGTCCAACTCTCATGGTTTGTCTACCCCGTTGCCTGTGTCTGATCGACCTTGGATTGATATATCCATGGACTTTGTGTTGGAGTTATCGAGGTCGGGGGAAGGACATGATAGCATCTTTGTTGTAGTCGACCGTTTTTTCAAAAATGGCTCACTTTATTCCTTGCAAAAAGTGTGATGATGCACAACATGTAGCTACCTTTTTGTTTCTAATGTGTTGAAATTGCATGGTGTGCCTCGTACTATTGTGAGTGATCGAGACTCAAACTTTTTGAGTCATTTTTGGAAGTGTTTGTGGGGTGCCCTCGGCACCAAGCTACTATTCTCGACGTCTCACCATCCTCAGACTGATGGACAGACCGAGGTAGTTAACCGAACCTTGGGATGTTTGCTTCGAGCAATGACCAAAGGCAACATTGGAAACTGGGCTGATCGTTTGCCCATGATGGAGTTTGCATACAATCGAACAGTGCATCGAATGATAAATATGACCCCGTTCGAATGTGTGTATGGTTTTAATCTTTTGATTCCACTTGATTTAACCCCATTGCCTCGAGATTCTGTTATTGATTTTTAAGGTACTCGGCGAGCCACTGCCTTGATCGAATTGCATGCAAAGGTGAAGAAGAACCTCGAGGAAGCCTATGCAAAGATTGCATTAAAGAAAAACAAGGGCCGTAAAAAGCTGGAATTAAAGAAGGGGGATTGGGTTTGGGTTCACTTCCGAAAGGAACGCATCCCGAACCAAAGGAAAGGAAAGTTGGCTTCTCGAGGGGATGGTCCATTTCAAGTGTTGACCAAGATCAACAACAATGCTTACGTGATCGACCTCCCTGGTGAGTATAACGTGTCCAACACCTTTAATGTTCCTGACTTAGTTCCTTGTGTTATAGGTCAAACTTCGGAGGACGAGGAGTTTTCGAGGATGAAATCTTCTCATGAAGAGGAGAATGATGCAGCCCGAACACGTGCTGATCAAGTGTTCGATCCACCCAGGAGGCCAATGACACGAAGCCAAGCCAAGATGCTGCACGATGTTCACATTCACTTGGCCTGGTCGAAGGAAAGTTCGAAGCTGAGTGGCCGGGCTCAAAAATCGAAGGTGACATCTTCAAATTTGAGCCCGAGGACAAAGTGACCGAACACCAACAAAATGTGTTCGAAGTCAAGGGAGCGTCCGAGGACAAATGAGTTCGAGCAAGCAACCACGCACCGAAGTCGAGGCTGTCGAACACACACTTAGCTCAGCCCTGCGTGGCTTGTTTTTATTAGTCACTTGTGACTATTTACCGCTTTATCCTTAGCATAGTCTATAAATACTCCATTTCCATTTCATTGTAGACGAGCTGTTTTTAGTTGTATGAAAAACATAGCAAGTGCTATTATGAGTCTCCGATGGAGCTGAACCCCGACGTGGGCTTTTAAAGAACTTGTGTCAATCGGTGTTATTCGCTTGGACATTTTCTTCTTGGTCATTCAATTTGCAAGAAGCTGGTCTTTCTTGAGGATTGTTGCTTAGTATAGGTGATTCTTGACCTTCATTCGATCGAGCTTGAGACAAGTTCCTCACTGTTCTTTCGAATCGAAGCAAGTTTTGTCTTGCTTCTATCTTTTATTTTCTTGTTGATTTCTTCCGCATTTCGTGTCTAGCTTTCCCTCGGGTTTGCTTGCACCACCTTTAAGCCAAGTCTCGGCTTCAATTGCGGCTTTAAAAATATCTTGAAGTGAGAGATAATGATGCAACCTCAATTGAGAAGCTATACCATAGCTCAAGCCATTCTTGAAGCGGATCATGGCTTGTTTTACACATTCGGTATCCATATCCAATGCCATCCGGGTCTTCTCAAACTCATCAAAGTACTCATGCACCGTTTTGACACTTTGTTTTAGATCAAAGAGCTTCTTGAGTTGCTCTTGTCGATACCTTGGAGTTATATACTTGGTATTCATGAGTTCTTCCAACTCATCCCAAGTCACATTAAAGTGTAAATTCATCCTTCTCCTTGACCTCTTCATGGATTCCCACCACGTAGAAGCATAGACCTCAAAGGTAGAAATAGCATAGGTACCCTTTATCTCCTCGGTCATCTCATTTGTGTCAAAAACCCTCTCCATGAGTAGTACCCATTCCATGTATGCCTCAGGATCACAAGTTCCCTTAAAGGATGAAAGATTGAGCTTGACACTATTGAGGTTGTTGTTGTTGTTACGTACCTCATAGTTAGGCTCCGGTTGGCCTCCATAATGTTCATCATGAACAACATATTCTCTTTTAGCATTCCTTCTAGCATATCCCATGGGTGGCCCTCGACCTCGGCCTCTACCCCTATCCACATTTCGACCCCAATTCATTTGCCTCCTAGGTTGATAAGGAACATCATACCCATAGGCTTCATCACCATACTCGGCTTCCTCCCATTCATGAACTTCATCAATTTGCTCAAGAGGTGGAACATTCCGCACGTATCTTCGAAGTGGAGCATTTCCTTGGGGATTGCCCAAGTTGTGGGGATTGCCCACGGGTTGGGTGTTTCCCACCACACACTCTTGAAGAGCTTCAACTTTCTTTTGTTCATATCTCTTGGTTAGCTCCACAAAGTGTCTGGGAGTCATAGGAGTGCTATGACTTGTGCCTTCTCCGGATTCAAGAGGGACACTCGGGGTCCTTCTTTCAATGGCCTTAACTTGGAGACTTGTGGTCACCTTCTCAAGATCTTCAATCTTTTGGCCCATGATATCCATCTTGGCAAGGACACTAGCCAAGGCATCCTTTACAAAATCTTGACCTTCGTTGGCCATTGTACCTACAAGAAGAACAAATGTTAGTGAAATCACCTCACACATACCCTCACGTGTATAGCACTCGGGTCACTCGTTTTAGTGGTGGTGGATATTTCACTCAAGTTTGAGTCTAGAAGCTTCACGTAGTTGATCAACGAACCACAACTCAATCACTCACTACACAAGTCCAATGCACTCCGGGGTGAGTGGAGTTAATGTGACTCGATTGGACGATAAGCACTTTCAAGTGAGGACTTGAATCAAATGATACTAGGGTCTTCTTTGAATTCTAGTCTCCTTTCTAAGGCACGATGATCCTAATAGCTCGAAGTAATTAGTACTAATCAAGTAGGATTATACCCTAATAGTACTAATTAGAAGCAATGCAAACAACAAAACAAGAGAACCTAGGATAAACTACCCAAATCCCAACTTTCAAAAAGTAGGCGCCCCACCTCTTTTGGAGTAGGCGGTCCGCCTAAAAAACAGGCGGCCCGAAGTCCAGAGAGCTCACCCAAAGTGGGCGGTCCGCCCCTGTGACTAGGCGCCCCATCTACTGCAAATTCCAGCAATGTTCAACTTCGTTTTTCTTGCCTTTGGCACCCAAAAATCCAACAAATCTCACGTTGTTTTAGCAATCCGAAGGTACCCAAATGTGTTTTCAGCCACAAAGATTAAACCCCGATGATTATTAGCTAACCCCAAGTAATATCAATCAAATCACTATGTTCATCATGTTCATAGCTAGGGTTTCAAATTTTCAAATTCTTCAAAGGGCTTCAAATTTTCAAATCATGGAATACAACTCCAAATCATGTGCTTTGGGTACCAAAATAACGAATTTCCAATAAGGAACAAACCCCAAAAACAATTACAACAAGAATCAATCCAACGAACAAGATAGGCCAAATTTTTGGTGTTTTCAATTTTTTTTTTTTTTTGTGTTTTTCTTCTTTCAATAACAATAAACAAGAAAACTAAAGATAGGAATCGACCTAGCCACGAAGAATCAAGGGTCGGAGGTTTGTAGAAACAAAACCCGAGCCTTGCTCTGATACCAAGATGATAAGGATCAAAATCAAAAGACGATAAAAGATAAAGATAAAGGGGGAGCGAGACTTGTCTCGAACTCCCTACAAGGTAACCACGGAGAACTTGTTCCGTGATACCCTCGTATCGGTGTCAAGATTTGCCTACAACTATGCAACTACCCTTTGACGACACCGGACTCGCAAGTAGAATGATCGGGGGGAGTTGGGGATCAACTAGAATTCACTAGTAGACTTAAACCATCTCAAAAGGTTTTCATTCAAAGAGACTCTTCTCTGGAACATTGTTCATTCAATCATTCATCAAAGCTAGCTAAGGAAAATGAAAGGCTAATTGGAGTATTTATAGGCCTCACCTACACATTAATGAAAGGCCTAAAGTACCCTTAAGTAGATTCTAAAGTCATAAGCCAGGTAGGGCTATAATAGGAATTACATAGGATAAAAACTAGAATTCTCGTCATTCTTCAGCAAAGTAGGCGCACCGCCTAGTGTAGTAGGCGCCCCGCCTAGTTGTTCTGCAGTGGGGAGTAGGCGCCCCGCCTCTGTAAAGGGGCGGACCGCCCATAGAACTTCAGAAAGTCGGGTAGGCGGTCTGCCTAGTAAATGGGCGGTCCGCCTGCTTCTCCGGCTCCTTGAGACGCCTCGAAATGTGTCTCGAATGCTCCTCGTTCCATGGCGTTCCAATGCATAAGTCCTTCCTTGGCCTTGGATGGTGTTTTTGGATGGTTGCTCGACTTGCCCCGCATCACTTAGTCACCACAACGGACTTAGCTTTAGCCGCTTTTTTTAACTCCCCCATGCGCCTATAGTCATCACTCACTTGTTTAGGCGTCAAGGGCTTGAGCACATATTTCTTACCCTCATGTTTGGCCGTGCAATTTTTGGCTCGATCATCATGAACCACACTCCTATCATATTTCCAAGGCCTACCAAACAAGAGGTGGCAAGCTTGCATTGGCACCACATCAAACATAAGGTCGTCTTGATAGTTCCCAATCTTGAACTTTATCAAGACTTGCTTCACCACCTTCAACTCCCCACATTCACTCAACCATTGTAATCGGTAGGGGCTTGGGTGTTAAGGGTAGACAATTTTAATTGTGAAACCAAGGTTTGGCTCATATCATTAGCACAACTACCCGAATCAACAATCATAGAGCACATTTGTCCCTTCACCCTACACCTAGCATGGAACAAGTTCTCCATTTGCACATCTACCTCCTCCTCACTCACTGTGGCACTCAAACTACGACGTACTGCCAAGAACATGCTAGGGTCATCACCCTCCGCCACATCCTCTTCTCCCTTAACTCCCTCACAATCCTCAACGACCTCTCCCTCGGGCTCACTTTTCTTCTCATACACCAACCTATCATCCACGATTATCATTATTTTTCAGGTGGGGCAATCTTTGGTAAAGTGGCCATAGCCTTTACACTTATGACATTGAAAAGTAGAAGAAGAATGAGTATTTAATTGAGTTTAGAGTTACCTCCCACTTTTTTAAAGTCACTTCTTGGAGTAGCCTTCTCAAAAGGCTTCTTCGCATCACGACTTCCACTAGCACCAATTGTGTTTGGGCTTTTCCATTCTTTGGGTCGAGTCATTGGAGTAGAAGTACTACTCCTATAGCGAGGAGCTTCTCTTCTTTGAGCCACTTTTCGGCTTCAACCGCGGCATCACAAACATCTTGAAGAGAATGAAAGATGTGTAGCCTCAATTGAGAAGCAATCTCCCCGCTCAAACAATTCTTGAATCGGATGATAGCTTGCTCCTCATCTTTCGTTTCCATGTCAAGGGCCATTTGGTTCTTCTCAAATTCGTTGAAGTATTCATCAACCGATTTGAAGCCTTGTCTCAACTCATAAAGCCTCTCGAGTTGTTCTTGCCTATACTTGGATGTGATATATTTGGTGCTCATCACCTCTTTCAATTCTTCCCAAGCAATGTTCACGGGCATCCCAACTCTTCTTCTTGACCTCTTGACGGATTCCCACCATGTGGAAGCATATGACTTAAATGAAGCAATTGCATAAGTGACTTTCTTCTCCTCGGAAATGTCATTTGTATCAACTACCCGCTCCAATTAGACCTTCCACTCAAGAAACTTCTCCGGATCACTAGTCCCTTTGAAAGGTGGGATAGTGATCTTCACACTATTAAGGTTGTTGTCACGACCTCCACGGTTTGGTTCCGGTTGACCCCCATAGTAGTCATCAACATCCTCATATTCTCGCCTCAAGTTCCTATCCACATAAGCCCTTGGAGGTCCACGACCTCTATCCATTCCCCAACCTCCATTCATTGCCTTCCTATTTGGATAAGGAGCATCATAATCATCATAATTATCACCAAGTCCGGGGCCATCCCTTTCTTGAGCCTCAACAACTTGCTCAAAGGGTGCTATGTTTCTACAGGGCCTCATGAGTGGAACTTAACCTTGGGGTTTGCCCAAGGGTTGGGGATTGCCCAACAATCTTTCACGAACAAGAGCTTCCTCTTTCAACTGTTGTTGACGAGCTAGCTCGGCAAATTGCTCCGGCTTCACGGTTGAGCCATCACTTGTGCTTTCCCCGACATCTTTATGGACACTCGGGGTCCTTTCTCTTTCAAAAATTTACATTTTGAGGTTTAAAGACTTCACCTCGGCTAAAAGAGTAGCCAAGATGCTTGTTGACACCTCAACGGTATGTTTTACTTATTCCTCAGCCATGTACCTACAATCAATAAAAAACAAGAAAAGAAATTAGAGTATAAGTCCTCACGCACTCCCTCACCTTGATTGTCACTCGGGTACACTCAAGTTGGGGTAGGTTTACACAAGCTTGATCTTAATGGACTCCTCGTAGTTGAACAACCTCCTCGATAACAAAACTAATTCACAAGAACCAAATACATTTCGGGAAGAGTGAAGTTGATGGGACTCAATGAACGCTAGGCTATTTAGGTGTGTACTTGAAGCAAAAATTAAACTACGAGGCTTCTTTGAGGCCTACTCTCCTCTAGGCATGAGTACCCTAATCGCTCAATGAACTAGTACTAATTAAGTAGGAGTGCTACTCTCAAAGTACTAGCCGAAAGCAACGGGAACCAAAGAAATACGAAAACCTAAGAAATAAAACTACCCGAACCCGTCCCAGGGCTGGGCGGTTCGCCCAGAGTGTCAGGCGGTCCGCCTGGAATTGGCACAATTTTAGGCAATGAGCTCCTCAGTTGCTTCGCCCAGAGGTTAGGCGCTCTGCCTAGACCTGTGTTTCAGATTTCACAAAAATAGGATTTTGGTCGATTTGCAACCAATTTTTCCAATGATTTCAAGATGTTTTTCAATTTCAATGATACCCAAAGGTGTTTTAAGCTATTACAAACAAACCCCAATGATTTATAACAACAAACTTGATTCAAGATTTTGCAGCAAATTTTTTAATGGTTTCAAGAATTTTTAGTTTTCAAAACTTTGATTTTCAACCCGCAACACCAATCGACGTAATGGGGGGTATAAAAAAATGGGTTAACATCATAGAATATTCTCCGATAACAAACATCTAATAAATCACTACAACCAACAAGATCTAGCAATTTTTTTGTGATTTTCAAGTTTTTGTATTTTTTTGTTTTTCTTCAAACTAAGAACACTAAGATAACAATGGTAATAATAACAACAAGAAAACACAATGAACAAGTAATCGAGGGATTGTAGAAATGATACCCGAGCCTTGCTCTGATACCAATTGATGCAATGTAAACACGAAAGCAATAAAAGTAACGATAAAAGTGAGACGCAACTTAAACAACTTACAACGTAGCACCGAAGAACGATGTTTTGATACACCCTCGCTCGAGTCAAGAAGTACCTACACTACGCAACTATACTCAAAAGACACCCGGCTCTTGCAAATAGAATGATCAAGGAAGATTGAAGTTCAACTTAGATTCTTCCAATTGATTTCAAGCCAAAAGTATTACTCCCTCCATTTCAAATAGGATGAACCTTTTCACTTTTTGAAAGTCATTTTGACTAATCTTTGAACCTAAATTAAACTATATTAAATTAATATTTTCAAATAAAAAATTTGCATATTCAAAAACTATACGAAAAGTACTATAACATGCAACTCTTCGCATATCAATATGATTAAAAAAATCATCTTAAATTGTTGGTCAAAGTTCATCCAGTTTGATTCTCGAAAAGCGCAAAAGTTCATCCATTCTGAAACAGAGGGAGTACAAGGTTTTGAGAGTGTTCTCATCAATGCAGTGTATACAATGTGAAGTGAATGGTAATAATGATGAAATGGTGTATTTATAGCACCCCTTTACATGATATGAAAAGTCTAAATAGCCCTCAAACTAGTTTAGAATATATTAGAACACTTAAGGCTAAACTTGGATGTTCACACAAAAAAGTAGTAGAATTCAGCAATTTAGGCGCTCGGCCTAAAGTTAGGCGCTCGGCCTGGTTGAGCCACTGACCAAGGTAGTGTGTTTCTGAGGCGCTCCGCCTCCTTGGTCAGGCGCTCCGCCTCGGGCTGCCTTGTCTGAGGCGCTCCGCCTGGCTTCAGGCACACCTCCTGGGCACCAAGGGGCTAGGTGCTCCTCCTGCTTCTGGGCGCTCCGCCTGGCCCTGAAGCGTAGGTATTCCTCCTTCGATTGAGCTCAAATACAAGGTCTTCAAATCATCTCCCGAGTTCGTATCATCCATGCCCTTCTAAACCAAGTGTAAATGAGTGTTTTGGATCTTCTTGGCTTGACTTCGCTTGAATGGTCTCGATGCAATTTGGGTTGCATCAGCTGGCCATAGAGCAGAGCCGGCTCGAAGCTCGAATGTCGGCTCGGCTCGGCTCGGTGTCAATTTAGCTTGGCTCGGCTCATTTCAAAAAGAGGCTCGGCTCGACTCAGCTTGGTTCAGTCAAAGATCGTTTCCAACGATGATGCATCTTTCTCTAGCTTATAATCTTAAATTATGAAATTGAAATTATTTTATTTCATAAGATATATCAAAGTTTTAAGCAGAGAATAAAGGCTTAACTTTAATGTAATTTTTTTGCAAAGTTTTTTGTTCTATTGCTTATGTTTTAACTAAAAGTATTATGTTTTATATTTTATTTTGCTTTTATAATTCAACTATATTTTTTTGTTTGTAGTAATTAAAAATATTTTAAATCAAATCAATTTGAAATCAATAATATTTTAACTTATTCATTGTAGGTTAAAACTAATTATCATGTTCTTAACATCATCTCTAAAAACTCTTTTTTTTTTATTATGATCAAAAGAAAAACTTGAATATTATTTTATATATTATTAAGCATGGGAAAAAAAAAGCCGGCTCAAGCTCAGTCAAACTCTAGCAAAGCTCGGTTGAGCTCGGCTCGGCTTGGTTTGGTATAAAGCTCGGCTCGGCTCGTTTCTATAGTATAATAAGCTCGGCTCGGGTTCAGGCTCGGCTCGCTCGCTCGATGCCCAGGCCTACTCGATTTTATCACCCTCGACATAAAGATAAGAAACAAAAATAAAAGTGTTAGGTTTCCAATTGATAGGGAAAATGGGAATAAGAATATTACTCATCATATTTATTAAGTTTGTAAGCTTTACAAAATGATTAACTAATGTATCTCTTGCTTCCTCTTTTGAAACATAAAACCACAAAATGTACGAAATAAGCATGAAAAAAGACCATTATTTATGTAAGAGAAAAAAGATAAATGTGTTGGAAGACCCAGAGGCGAATCTAGAATTTGAACCTTATGGGTTTTAAATTTTAGGATAACGATTTTAAGTGAAAGTTACTGGGTCCTCGACTTGATTTTTGTCCAAATTTAATGATTTTTTTAATAAAAATACAATGTCCGCGCAAAACCTATTGGGTTCTGCCGAGCCCACTCTCCCTACTCTACATCCACCACTGGGAAGACCAGTCCTTGGACTTACAGATAGATATTTTAATCTTTAAAAAAAGAAATCGCTCACAATACTCGCGAATAGAAGTCGTTGAAAAATAATGTTTGAATTCATAAAGAGAATTCATTTTTGCAGATAGACATTTTTGTTGCAACTCTTTAAGACAAAAAACAACATAGTAGCATTTCTTTGAGGCATTCAATGAATGTACCGACGACCTTTTTCAAGCTAAAATCATGTATTTGGAATGCTAAGTAATAGATTTTTATACAAATATAATAGAAAGAGACAGTAAATAGCTTTCTGATGCAATTAATTACTTTTCGAGCAGTTGGAATAGGATGTTGTGCTTCATGCCATAAAACCGAACTAATTTTCAATACCTTATATGAATTTCCATGATTTGCATCTATCACTGATTAAGCCAAATAATAATTGAATTTTCTGAAATATATCATAAGCTTATCTATATTTTATTGAGAAAAAATAGGTTCTTTCAAGATTAACATTCTATTTGTCTACATATAAAGGTTTGTCTATACATAAAGGTTAGTGTTGAAGTATTTCATACATGCCAGAGACTTACAATTTCTGATTCTTTACGCTTTCTCTGGTCTAACAAAAGGATCACAAAATGCATGTATTAGATATATGCTTCAATAAATGTCAAAATCAGTTTAAATTAACCCAAAGTAAATAGGAAATCAGTGTATATCAAGGAGGAAATTTACAATACATCAAGACACAACCAAGCACATAACCGAATCGAGCAATTGGAAGTTCATTTATTATTGGTTTAAGAAAGTTGTCTTGAAGTCTGTAGGAAGTACGGATACCATTTTATTTCTTTGAAATGCTATCGATTATACAAAAATAGAAAAAGTTAAATGCCTTTTATCCTTTAAAGGAAGTGTAGGTGTTCTCTCTCTCTCTCTCTCTCTCTCTCTCTCTCTCTCTCTCTCTCTCGGAGTCGTGTAAGTAAAGTTTTCCATCCTCGCTATATCTTTTCAATTTTGTCATTTCTCTATCCCTTTTGACCATGATTGCATCCTGAAATTGCAAGCCTATGATCAGGTTCAAACCTGTTAAATATTTTATTAACAACTTCTACTTTATTAAACTTCATCACTACAGCAAATCATTTACTCTTGTGAACATCGCAAGCAAATGGATCGAGAAAGAAAGTATGGTATCTCAGGAAAAAAAACTTCATGTACTATGTTATTTTAAGTCTTAAATAAATTAATGATCCGTGAACTGTGATGTAAATCTTTATCCTTGGTCTTCCTTACAATCCTGTAAAGAAGATTCAGAAATCTATTATCTGAAAAATATTTTTTATTTAGGAAAAGAAACTATTTAATCCTAATACACTGGTATGTTTTTCAAGTTGGAACTTTAGTGAAAAATAAGTTGGACTGATGATCTATTTCTTAACCTCTTAGTATATCCCTCCAACGAATAAATTAGTCTTAGGATTTCGTTTCCTCTATATAAATAAGCAATTGCTAGATGTTTCTTAATTGTTACAAGTTTCAAGATTGATAGATGAAATATCAGATTTCTTTGCAATCTTGACATGTAAAAAGAATATGAAGATTCTTTTTTTTCCTGGTGGATTTGGTAGTTCATTTACTAAGAAGTTCCACAATCCTAATTAACACTGGTGCATCAATAGTTCATGATACTAAAACAGAGTTACTGCAGAAGATTCTCCTATTTTATAACATGTTACTGGTGAAGTACTCTAGAGCTGATACAACATTATGGTTAAAATTAACAAATGGATATCTCATTCCTACCTCAGTTCAAAAACTTGATGCTTTTCATGCCAGTTAATAGATATTTTTGAATGTTCAACATCCAACAAACTATTCCCAAATGCTAGAATCAAAATGGATTTCTACTTAAAAAGAGCTATTATTAGCAATCTAAGGTAGCGCATATAAGTATATTCAATTTGGCTTGCAGCCTCTTGAAGAACCAAAGTTAAAATGATATGTGTAATAGATATTGCTGAATGTTCAGCAGCCAACAAACTATTCCCAAATGCTAGAATCAAAATTGATTTCTACTTAAAAAGAGCTATTATTAGCAATCTAAAGTAGTGCATATACGTAGATTCAATTTGGCTTGCAGCTTCTTTGAAGAACCAATGCTAGAATCATATGTGTAATAGATATTGCTGAATGTTCAACAGCCAACAAACTATTCTCAAATGCTAGAATCAAAATTGATTTCTACTTAAAAAGAGCTATTATTAGCAATCTAAGGTAGCGCATATAAGTAGATTCAATTTGACTTGCAGCCTCTTGAAGAACCAATGTTAGAATCATATATGTGCCAGTTGTCAGACAATCCCAGAAAAAATTTCTGATCCAGTTGGTTTCGTTCTCTTAGACGAAATCACAATAATAGAATTTTTTCGTCGCTAGTAGTCTTACTTTAAGAATCAATTGTACATTGAATTATTGCACAATTAGCTAGTATCAATATCTACTTGCTTAATAAAAGGTCAAACTTTCATTGGAGGACGCTACCATGTCATACTTAAAAAGAAACAGAAAGTTTAAGCCTCAGAATTGGAGAAAAAATATACTTACCCAAATGCTCTAGTGCAGATATCGATCACTTAAGAAGCTCTTATGCCTCGGCTAAACTATACTATGTGCAAAAACTGCAGCGCAAAGCACTTAATAAAGAAAAGAGATTAACATAAAATCTTTTAGCTATAAGGCAATGGAATTGAAGATAAGATGGCCATATAGCTAAGAGCATGAAAGAAAGCAATACTTATTTGGCATTTGAGTATATCAAAGCACATAAGCATTGCCCATTAATTTCATATAACGAAACGCTGTAATTAATATTCATTTTTAAGTAGATATTTTGAAGTATGCAAACTTACCTTATTTATGATCTTCAGGTAGCAGAAATATTACTGGAAGGAAAGGAAGAATCTAGTCCACCCACTACACCAAGGTTTTATGGACTTAAAAACCATTGCAGCACCTATAATATTGGATAACATACTGTAGACAAAAGATGGTAAAAGGAGTAGGCATAAGCTGAACTAACTTGGTTATATCTTTGTATCTTGTAGCAAGGAATTGTTTTGCTGCATCAAACAATGGTTGTACTGCTTCAGCCATCAGGACACTAAAGGAACTAAGGAAGGTCCAAGTACAATAAAGATGCCTCCAGAGTCATAAGCAAATTGCGCAGTAGCCGGCTACATACCTCATGCAAGAAGCAACCTCAAATTTGTCAGCATCCATAAGCATGTCCAGCAAAGCAGGCGATGTATTTTGTAGTCAATGTATTACTATACATAAAATTCAGGAGCTCCATCAGTGCAGCTTCCTATGCTCCATGGGAATAAATATAGAAAAATTAGTTGTATGTGGGAGGACTACTACTTTTAATCCCCTTCATAGATGAATCCGCAATTTCCAAACATATGTCCAGTAGTAACAATCATGAACATTAACAATATGACTATGTATATATGCCACGAGTAGATGAATGTTATAAAAAAATGCATAGTAGATATTTGTCTTGGATACCTATGAATGCTCAGATATCAAGTTTGCCTAACTCTACTATTTCTTTCTTCTTGAGTCAAGATACAGGGAAAACAAAAAAGGGGAAAATAAAATGCAGTTATGGAAAATTGTAACTTCCAATCTGCACCAAAGAAATTGCAAAATTCAATTATGGTATATGTTAGGATTGTGTTGTTTATCTTCATCTGCAGATAGTTACAATATTTTGCAATTACATGGCGTCAGTAAGTAGTAAAAAGATGAGAGTATTACTCCGTCAAGAAGTTAGAACCATCCACTAAGACACAAAGTATTCTTATACAAATTTTCGAATAAAATCTCTTAAATGAATCAGTGGGAATGAAGATTTTTTAGAAAAAGTTGCATTTACCTCAAGTGTCAAACAAACCGTTTCAAGCCAAGAAAGTGCATCTAATTAGATTCAACATTATATAACTTGATCTTTTAACATTGTATCTACCATAAATTCAGTATCATTCAAATAAGGAATTCAATACAAATAATAGTACTCTAAATTTTTACCAAAATAATAAAGTAAAATCTAGATTAAAAGTTAACAATGTATAGAAATACTATATGCATAGTAGATAGCTTTAAAATGTAGAGCATGTAATTTTAAGACCCTTGAGTTTTTCCTCTGCAATATCAAGAAACAGATTTTTCATGAGACATCTCCCATCAATTTTATTCCTATCACCATATTTCTTCCATAATATTTTTCTCCATTCCTATATCAAGGATTCTTAACAACTCCTAGGAGATTAATTTTATTGTATATATATGTACCTCTTAAAACAGCAAGTGGTGGTATATATATATATATATAAAATCGGCGCAGGAGCTGCTACAATTGCTTCAGCGGGAGCTGCTGCCGGTATTGGAAATGTTTTCAGTTCTTTCTTTATTCAATTCATTCCTATCCTTTTTGTTTTCAGTCCCGGGTTTCGTTTCCTCTCCAAGCCAATCGATCCGGGTTTGGTTAAGTAATCTGTCTATTCATCAGTCAGTTCGGACAAGATCTCTATCTCTTGAGGCTCTGGCCCATGATCCAAGAGACCCGAAACTAGTTAATCACTCCGTGCATTCGCCTTTTTGAATTGGCTATGCCGAAAGCGAGAAGTAGCTGAAACCTCTATGTGGAAAAGTTTCTTATTGCGAAATGAATGGCATTCTAGAAGCTCTAGCAATCGGCTTTCAATCCTATGATTTTACTCGAATAGCTATATATATATATATATATATATATATATAATTTGGCATTATTGATTTTTCAGATAAAATCAAAATACTCGAGAGCCTTTTCCTTTGTATTTATTCTAATATTGTGTTTTAATTTATTTAATAATTTGGCATGCAGTTTGCATATATATATATATATATATATATATATATATATATATATATATATATATATATATATATATATGAATAAATACAAAGGAAAAGGCTCTCGAGTATTTTGATTTTACCTAAAAAATCAATAATGGCGTAAGCTTTGATGAGTCAACCTACAGAGAAAGCTGGTGAGAAAGATATAAAGAAAAAAACTAAATCGCTGTATTATTTCAAAAGTATGAGAAGAATTTTTTGTTTTTATCACTGTAGAAGGTTCACGTATGGCAAAGTGAAAAGACGTTATAATGCCAGCAAAAATCATCTCATGCCACTACTATTTAACGTGTGTAGTGGTTACATTGTGAGCAACTTTTTTTAGATAATGATAAAATACTAAAAAAAAAAGGTAGTTATATAACTACAGGGTAAGGTAGTTATCTCATTTTTCAAATTCAAAATGAAAACAGAATCCTTCACGCGTTTGCTCATATCTTCAAATTCAAATAAAATAAAATTTAAATTCCAACTACTTTTGAGCCAATTAAAAGTTAATTTTTTTTTCAGCCAATTAAAAAATTAACTAAACTAACGAAAACCTAATTAATTTACCTAAAACTTCTAAGTAGCTTTCTACTTCTTTGTCACCTCATTATTTTTTATTGGCTACTATATTCCTTTTAATATATAATAGATTTTGGTAGCTAACCTACGATTTAGTTCAATCAAGATTAATGCAAACTATCACAAATATATAAGTGTAGCTGCATGATGAACACTCTTTAACTTATCAACTTTTAGGAATCAAATTACAAACTTTTTATTTCTTGTTGCTTTATTTAACACTTTTATCAGTAATACTTACTGATTTTATGTGACTCTAGAATATGAATAGTGTACTTTTGTATTTTTTTATTCTCTAGGCCTAAATATATATATTATAAACTAATAATGTTAGAATTAATTTTTTGGGAAGGCTCGAGCTTGTTCAAAAGTGCTTATGCGACATATTTAATCTAGAGAGTTGAAATTCCATAATTTCACTTTGTATATACAAGAATACCACAAGATATAAGTGTACCGTGTTGATTTTGGTTGACAAATATTTCCATCTACATAGAAGAGGTTAGTCAGCGCAATACTATTTCTTTTAAAATTTATTTTCTCTTCTTTCCTTCAATGGTCATGATGTAGGAAATCAAACGCGAAAAGTAAAAGATAAAGAACGAGACGTAACTCGATCTCTAATCCCAAGTAGCAACGGAGAACTTGTTCCGTTACACCCCGAGAGAAGGACAAGAACACCTACGCTATGCAACTACCCTCGAGCTAACGCGAGCACGCAAGTAGAATGGTCGGAGAGGAAGAGTATTCATCTAGATCCGCTAGAAGAACTACAAGTCCCAAAACAAAAGGTTTCATTCAATAACCAAGAGCCTTGCTCATGTTCAACATTCATTAATCATCAATAATAAGCTAAGTGTAAAATAAGCTAGGCTTGGATATTTATAGTGTTTCCCAAGCTTACACAAAGACTTAATTACCCTTACTAATAAGGTTTAACAAATAAGCCACGCAGGGCAAAACAGTAAAAGAAGCATAGTCTTTTCAGCTGGGAGGGGCGCCTGGACTGTAGGAGGGGCGCCTGGCTTGGCCTTCAGCTAGGCTGGGCGCCTGAAGCTAGGTTGGGCGCCTGGCTTGGCCTTCAGCTAGGCTGGGCGCCTAGCTAGGTGGGGCGCCTGGCTTGGCCTTCAGCTAGGCGGGGCGCCTGGCTAGGTGGGGCGCCTGGGTGCCTTCCATTCTTAGGCAGTGAGCTTCCTAGGCGGGGCGCCTGGGCTAGGCGGGGCGCCTAGCTATGCTGGGCCTCCTTCCTTCTCCTTAGGCGTGGAGCCTAGTGATGAAACCATCCGGAACACTTCCAAAGCCCTTGACTTCAAGTTCTTTGTATTTTCCAAGCTTGGCACATGTCGGAAAGTGTTGGAAAATGTCTTGGCACGATTTGCTCTGCATCATCCTCCCCTTCTTTGAAGAGATTTCGTCCTCGAAATCAATGCATTCATGTTCATGGCATCATCTCTTAGAGGTGCCCAATGCTCTCCTCCTTTGTAACTCTTGATCGTCACCTTGACATAGGTCTCTTCCAAGATCTCCCTTGCCTTAACATGGAGCTTAGAACCTACAAGCAACGACAAGCAACACAAGAATTCCTACTTTGAAAGTAGGTTAGTGCAAGAAGTGTGGAAAACACACTCTTGTGATATAACCAAGCATCAATGAGAAGCACAAATATCAAGTCTCCAAAGAGAACAATAGGTACTTGGTTAAAGATCATCATGCACCTAACACAATAGTGATCAAATAAGCCATGGGGATATGAAAAATGCAAGATCAAGCTATCCAATTCCCCTTGAACCTTACGCTCAAGATCAACAAACCAATCAATCCGCAAGGTGTGATCAACAAGTGGAGTGGAGTGAGTCAAATAACTCAACATGCAAGTAACGTCAAGTACTCCACTCCCCTTCTTTAGAGCATACTTACTCACACCAATGGATTCCCTTTCACCTCCAATTTCATCTTCTAAGCAACCCTTTCCAATAGACAAACTCTCAAGAAAGGTATTGATGATGGACTCTTCTTCATCGTAACCCAAACAAGCAATAGTAGGGTCACTCAAAGAGTCATTTACCTCATTCAATTTCTCACACAAGGGGTTTCCTAAGGGGTCAAACCCTTCACACCATGGAGGCTTCATTTTACTACTCGCCCTAGTCCGATACAAGTCATTACCACCATTGACATTATCTTCAAACAATGAAAATGTAAAAACATGCATCTCAACATCATGATCAAGCATAGACGAGTTATCAAGAGTAGGTTCTTTTCCCTCACTCGAGGAGTCATCGAAAACAAATCGTTCCATCTCACATGCCAAAGACTCCTCAAGGTCACAATGATGGTCAACTATCAATTCTACACTAGGGTGGGGTTCAATGAACAATGGGCTCACATCATGATGTGGCATAGCATCCCTTCCAACTAGTGTTTCATAAACAAACTCAAGTTGACAACTAGACTCTTCACTAGTGGCATATACACTAGATGCTTCACAAGCTCCAACTAGTGTTGAGTCATCACAAGTCAAGTAGCTAGTAGGTTCACGAAAAGGTGAAGCAACACTTACATTTGTAGTACTTCCTTGGTCACTCGCAAGGCTTGAAATGTCATGTGCAACTCCTTTTTCATGAGGCTCACATTGAAGCTCCAATTGCTTATCTTCAAGCGTACCTACACAAGAACTTTTACAAGGAGAGATAGAAGATAAAGAAGGGTTAGAACAATGGGTGCTCTCACTCTCAATTTTTCTTTCCTCACCTCTCTCCTCTCCCAAATTTACCTCATGGTCAAGTGTAGTTGGTGGTGACAATCCACTCACATCACTCCTCAATGCCTCTCCTTTTTCCCCTCTTGGATTGTCACCGGTCACTCCCTCACTTCTCTCTATCTTTTCTCTCTCATTTGAAGTGGAGTGACTCTCACTTTGATCATTCTTTGGCAAGACAACGAGATTGTTTGCCTCGGGTTCAAGCACAATGGGTGATTTGGCTTTAGCCGCTTCCCTCAACTCCCTCATCCGCTTGTAGTCATCACTCACTTGTTTGGGAGTTAGGGGTTTCAACACAAATTTCCTTCCTTCATGTTGGAGCGTGTAAGTGTTGACACGTCCGTTGTGAACCACTTGTTGGTCAAATTGCCAAGGCCTTCCAAAGAGAAGGTGGCAAGCTTGCATTGGCACAACGTCGAACAAGTGTTCATCCACATAACTACCCATTTTGAACTTGATCATTGCTTGTTTCACTACCTTAAGCTCTCCACATTCACTAAGCCATTGTAACCGATATGGCTTGGGGTGTTTCACGGTTGGCAACTTCAATTGGGATATAAGAGATTGACTCACTACATTTGCACAACTCCCGGAATCAACTATCATAGAGCAAACAACATCTTTGACCCGGCACCTAGCATGGAAAAGATTTTCCCTTTGCAAGGTTTCACTATCTTCCACAATCATAGCTCCTAGGCTCCTTCTCACAACCAAGAAAGTATGAGGATCCTCATCCTCCACCGTATCATGAAGCAAATCATTCTCCTCTACTCCCTCATCTCCCTCTACTCCCTCTACTCCCTCATCTTCCGATTCACTCTCTTTCTCATATGCATCATTACCAACAACAATCATGGTCCTCTTTGTAGGACATTCCCTAGCAAAGTGACCATAGCCCTTGCACTTGTGGCATTGTATTGAAGAAGAAGTAGGAGCATGTAGTTGAGTTTTAGAGTTACCTCCCACATTAGGTGTGTTCTTCTCATACGGCTTTTTCACATCCTTGGTAGCATTTGCTCCACTTGTTCCACTTGCACTTGGGAACCTTGCATTTGTAGTAGGAGGCCTCCAATCCTTTGGTTTGCTTGTTGGAGTAGTAGTGCTACTCTTGTAGCGGAGGGATTTCTCCTCCTTGAGCCATTTCTCGGCCTCAACCGCATCTTCACATAGCTTGTAATGATCATCATATTTGTGGAACTTCAATTGTGAAGCTATGTCTCGGTTCAAGCCCCCTTTGAAACGGATCATGGTCGTCTCATTGTCTTCATCATCTAAGTCAAGGATCATTCGGATTTGCTCAAATTCGTTGAAGTATTCACCAACCGATTTGTAACCTTGCTTCAAATCATATAGACGCCTGTGTTGTTCAACCCGGTATTGATTAGTCAAGTACTTCTCATCCATCACACGGATCAACTCTTCCCAAGTAAGATTAATAGCCATACCCGTCCTTCTTCTATTTCTCTTCACCGACTCCCACCAAGTAGAAGCAAAAGATTCAAAGGAGGATATTGCATACTTGGTTTTCTTCACATCGGGCATATCATTGGTGTCAAAGATACGCTCCATAGCCAATTTCCAACCAATGTACTCCACCGGGTCACTACTTCCTTTGAAAGAAGGAATAGTGAGCTTCACACTATTAAGGTTGTTGTTGTTGTCACGACCCCCTTGGAGTGGCTCCGGTTGGCCTCCATGGTGATCATCATAAGCAACATAGTCCCTTCTAACATTCCTCCCTCCATATCCTAAGGGTGGCCCTCGACCTCGGCCTCTACCCCGATCCACATTTCGACCCCAATTCATAGCTCGCCTTGGTTGAAAGTGATCATCAAACCCATACACATCGTCACCATAATCAACTTCCTCCCCTTCTTGAGCCTCAACAACTTGCTCAAGAGGTTGCACATTTCGGACGGGTCTTGGTAGTGGAAAGTTTCTTGGAGGATTGTCCAAGATACGGGGAATGCCCGTTCGTTCAATTCTCTCTCGATCCTCCTTTACCCGTTGTTGATTGAGCAATTCAACAACTTGCTCCGGGGTAAAAGTAGGACTACTTGAGCCTTCACCGGTCTCAATTTGGACACTCGGGGTCCCCTTTTCAATTGGGACACTCGGGGTCCCATGTTCACCTTGAGTACTCGAGGCTCCTTTTTCAAGAGAATCAATCCTTTGGTTCATGAGGTCCATCTTGGCAAGAAGATTAGCCAAGGCCTCCTTAATGAAATCTTGACCTTCGTTGGCCATTGTACCTACAAAGAAAGAAACAAGAGTTAGTTAAAACACCTCACTCGCTCCCTCACTTGTGTTCACTCGGATCACTCTTTTGGGTGGCGGTGGATATTTCACTCAACTTGTAGTTCCAAAGCTTCACGTAGATGATTAGCAACTCCTCAACTCAACTAAACTATTCACGAGTCACGCACACTCCGGGGTGAGTGGAGTTAATGGGACTCAATGAACGCTAGACACTTTGAAGTGAAGGACTTGAGTTAAAAGATTCTACGTTTTTCCTTAGAATTCTACTCTCCTTGCTAGGCACGAATCACTTAAGAGCAATCAAAGGGTTAGCACTATTCAAGTAGATCGGTTACTCAAATTAGTACTAACTAGATGTTATGTTATCAAACAAAGGGAAATACCTACGAAAATCTACCCGAAACAATACCTTCAGCACTCAGGAGGGGCGCCTGAAACTCAGGAGGGGCGCCTAGATTGTGCTGTGTTCCAGGCGGGGCGCCTGGGTCTAGGCGGGGCGCCTGGGACTTAGGCAGTAGCCAAGTCAGGCGGGGCGCCTGGCTTAGGCGGGGCGCCTAGCCTGAAGCTTTTTCCAACTCGTTCCAAACTCGTTTCAAGTCGATTTTCAAGCCTCAAATCCGATGTTTTCAACTTGTTTTCACAATCCAAAGATACCCAAAGTTGTGTTTGATCTTCCTTAACAAAACCCAATCAAAGTTTCAATCAAACAATCAATCAAATCAGGATTCAATCTCAAGAACTCAAGAACACAAGGGTTTATCAAAAGGGTTTCAATAGGGATTGTGATTCATCAAGGTAGGTGTTAAACATGTTCAAATCCCACAAAATTGGTACCGAATTGTTTGTTTTTCAATGAAGATCAATCCCCAATAACAAGTTTCCAAACAACATCAATCCAACCCAAGAATCAAGCCAAAATTCATCAAGAACAAGTTCTTCAAGGGTTTAAGGGGTTTTGGGGTTTCAATTTTTCAAACTTCACCAATTCCAACAATTTTGGTACCCAAGTAACGGGAAATCAATCACGATCAAGAATCCATAACACCCATTTCACAAATCATCCAAAACAACAAGTTACACCAAATTTTTGTATTTTTCAATTTTTCAATTTTTTTGCAATTTTCTCCTTTCTAACAACTTCAACAACAAGAAAAACTAAAGAAGATACTAGGCACGAAGAATCAAGGGTCGGGGGTTTGTAGAAACAAAACCCGAGCCTTGCTCTGATACCAAATGATGTAGGAAATCAAACGCGGAAAGTAAAAGATAAAGAACGAGACGTAACTCGATCTCTAATCCCAAGTAGCAACGGAGAACTTGTTCCGTTACACCCCGAGAGAAGGACAAGAACACCTACGCTATGCAACTACCCTCGAGCTAACGCGAGCACGCAAGTAGAATGGTCGGAGAGGAAGAGTATTCATCTAGATCCGCTAGAAGAACTACAAGTCCCAAAACAAAAGGTTTCATTCAATAACCAAGAGCCTTGCTCATGTTCAACATTCGTTAATCATCAATAATAAGCAAAGTGTAAAATAAGCTAGGCTTGGATATTTATAGTGTATCCCAAGCTTACACAAAGACTTAATTACCCTTACTAATAAGGTTTAACAAATAAGCCACGCAGGGCAAAACAGTAAAAGAAGCATAGTCTTTTCAGCTGGGAGGGGCGCCTGGACTGTAGGAGGGGCGCCTGGCTTGGCCTTCAGCTAGGCTGGGCGCCTGAAGCTAGGCTGGGCGCCTGGCTTGGCCTTCAGCTAGGCTGGGCGCCTAGCTAGGTGGGGCGCCTGGCTTGGCCTTCAGCTAGGCGGGGCGCCTGGCTAGGTGGGGCGCCTGGGTGCCTTCCATTCTTAGGCAGTGAGCTTCCTAGGCGGGGCGCCTAGCTATGTTGGGCCTCCTTCCTTCTCCTTAGGCGTGGAGCCTAGTGATGAAACCATCCGGAACACTTCCAAAGCCCTTGACTTCAAGTTCTTTGTATTTTCCAAGCTTGGCACATGTCGGAAAGTGTTGGAAAATGTCTTGGCACGATTTGCTCTGCATCAGGTCATATTGTAAATTATTTTCATGTTGTTAACTCATCTTTAATAATTCGACTACAGTGAATTAGCTTGAAGCTATTTAGTTTTCAGCCATAAAACTTCAGCTATTGTGGATCTTTGGACTTGTATGTCGATCCTGACATGTGTGCTTTAAGGCTCTAATAGAATCTACCGTATGTTGGGTTCAATTAAGAGAGCTCATTAAATTTTTATCTTTACAATTGAACGTTATTCGTTTAATGAATTAATAAATTGTGACAATACATTTGACAATACAAGAGGTGTATAGTTTAATTTTTTTCACTGTCATGTTATAACTTATTAGACTATTGTTTAAAATAAGATAACTTAGATTATCTTTCCAATTGTTATTTACTACTTGAAGGTTTATATATGACTACTTAAATTTAATGTTTAAGCTGCACTGGTCTCTCCACAAATAAGTACCACATATATAAATAGTTTTCATGACAAACTTAATATATGTTAAACATACATGTTATCAACACCTATTTATGTCTTTTTAATTTCTAACAAAAGATTCTCTTTCCTATTGTTTTGGTAAATAAATTTTTAATTATTACGCGAAGTGACACGTGCAAAACACGTTTGCTAAAACTAGTGTTTAAAAATATATTTATTTACTTGGTGGGAAGGAAAAATAAAGCTCAAATATTCGTTCACTCATACATTGAAATGAAATCTAATTACGTCTCAATCCTAAACAAGTTAAGATTGATTATAAGAATCTTCACTGACCAAATTCCTATTCAAATTCATCTCAAACAATATTGTTTAAGTTCTTTATATATTATATTCGCGAAAAAAATTCGAATAGGACTAAGAAGTTCATAGAAAACATATGACTTACTAACATGATACCAACTAGTCAGTATTGACTATATAGATTTTCTTCTTCCGTTATGTCTTATCATTCGCAAACTTTGCATGGATTTCAAGAGATCATAGATCTTGCAAGACAACTTCCTTCGATAAGATCTATAATCCCCTTTTAACACCTGTAGACAAATAAATTTTATTGGACCAAAATCCATAAAGTAATTTGGCCATATGTTAAATTAAAAATATACATGTTAAATTAAAGACATATTGGTCCAAATAAATTAAATAGGATGATATAAATGGATTAATTATTTACGTCCAATGTACATGGTTTTAATAAGCAGTCCAAAAGTTATTGTACCGGTGCATTTAATTGGACTTCAAATAAGAAGCCCACTTTTATTAGCCCAAAGCTAATGGATGTCATTCTATTCTAAAGGCCCAAATCAGTGTCACGTGTCAAGTGACGTGGTGCCAAGTCAAATGAAAGATCCAATAGGATTATGTCATATGCCAAATGACGTGGCAATCCAAGTGAGGTCCAAAAGGCCAATAAATATGTGCCACGTGGACAAATGACATGTTCTAGTTAATAAAATGCAGCATTGTCACTGCTTAGATCTGATTGGCGGGTCCACGGGCCATCTTAATGGCTACTCCATCCCACATCTATATAAAGGGGTTAGATCCCTCATTTGAGATCATCAGAAATCAGAGAAAGAAACTCATAACAAGAAGCAATAAGGAGCTCGTGGATCAAAGCCTGCAAATTGCTATAAATCTTCAAGGAGTTATATATTTCTCTACAAGTTCATCAAGAGGAAGAATCAAGATCAAGCTCAAAAGGTCCTTGGATTTATCTCTACAAGTTCATAATAAGGAAGATTCAATATCAAGCTCAAAAGCCCTTGGATCTCTACTTGTAATATTTATAATTGAAAATACGAGTCAGAGAAAATTATAGAGATTGTACTACTCTTCATAATATATTGAAATCAAATACTACAGTTGTTAAAATATCTTCATGTCTTGATATTTAATTATTTCTTGACGCGAATTTACTTGTTACAAATTTTGGCACGCTCAGTGGGACTTTCTCTACCTCTCATCTCAACTTTTCAACTCACAAAGTTCAATAACATTGAGATGGCTTCCAAGAACACCAACTCAAAATCTGTTGCTGCTGTAAAATCTGCTTGGCGTCATGATCTTGATGCCAACTCCAAGTTCTCCTCTAAAGTTGAAAGCTTCATGAATGCTACTAAGGGAAGCTTTGGACCAGTTACAAGGAACAAAGGAATTTGTTTGGACAATAAGCACTCCAAGTTCCGTCTGCATCAATTGCAACTTTCAATTCTTCATCTTCAAAAGGAGCAGGATCCTCTGCTAGTCGTTTGGAGGAAGGAAGCAACATTGCTGAAATCGTTGAAAGGATTTTAGCTCGGCTTAGCATATCTGATCTAAGAAGAAAATCATGAAAGGAAGCAATGATGATTCGAGTGTTGGATCATCTCCAACTACACCGCCAGACATAGGAAAATCAAGGATTAATCTGTGGAAAAATTCATGTTACTCTCCATCAACTCCAACAACCGTGCAAGTGATGACGACTAATACTTTAATAGTGGAGGAACAACTTGCAAACTTGACACAGGTGATTGATGGTTTAACAAACTATGTCAAGGATCAAGACGCTCGTATCAACAAGATGGAAAGCATGATGGAGGGAGAATCTAGCCATGCACCAGGAAAATGTCCAGAGGTTCAAGAGATGATTAATACTCTAGCGAAGCAAGCAACACATGCTAAGAAAATCTAAGTTTTTGCTGATAGGGTAATTCTAATTGATCAACTAAATGAGATCATTATGGGGACAATCAAGGATAAGTACGAGGTTGTTTCCAAGTCTTCTCTCGCATATGTTAAGCCGTACACTGCAAGGATTGATAACTTGAAAATGCCTACTGGTTATCAGCCCCCAAATTCAAATAGTTTGACAGCAAGGGAAATCCAAAGCAACATGTGGCGCACTTTGTTGAAACATATGGAGATTATCTTGTCAAGCAGTTCGTTTGCTCACTTAAGGGAAATGCCTTTGATTGTTATATGGACCTCGAGTCTGGTTCCATTGATTATTGGAGGAGTTGCACCACGAGTTTCTCAGTCGCTTTTATAGGACAAGGCGTACTGTGAGCATGATAGAGCTCACGAGCACTCACCAACGAAAGGAAGAACCAGTTATTGATTTTATCAACTGATGGAGGCATGCAAGTCTTAATTGTAAAGATAAGCTAAGTGAAGCGTCAGGAATAGAGATGTGCATTCAAGATATGCATTGGGGCTCCACTACATCCTGCAAGGAATAAAGCCTGGGACTTTTGAAGAGTTGGCCACACGCGCTCATGATATGGAGTTAAGCATTGCTTCCAGTGGAAGTGAAGAACCGCCTGTCTATGAATCTCGCAGAGGAAAAGACAAGCAAGAAGTCAAGAAATGGAGCAAGCTGGCGCCCAAAATTGAAAACAAAGAATCTATGAATGTTGATGATGCACCTTTAAAGTTCACCACAAAGGTAAGAAAGAAGCAAAGGGTGAAGACAAATTTATTTAAGGACAAGCCAAGTCGGAAGTTGACTTTAAAAGAGATGCAAGAAAGGGAATATCCATTCCTAGATTCTGATGTTCCCGCAATTTTTGATGAACTTCTGGAGATAAAGTTCATTGAGCTACCAGAGATGAAGCGGCCCAATGAAGCTGGAAAAATGAATGATCCGAATTATTGCAAGTTGTGGGGCACTCGCTCGAGAAATGCTTCCTCTTCAAATACAAAATAATGGAATTGGCCAATGAAGGGAAGACTATACTGCAAGATGAAAAGGAAGATGCGAACTAGGTTTCCATCATGTTTGGCTCGCACGACCCTGTGATGATCTGTAACTTCGTTGAAGGATATGAAGAGAACGACGCCATGATCAAGTTTGGAGACTTTGAACCTATATTAATAAATCAATCACTACAACTCGCCAAACTAAATGTACAGAGCTTGGAGCAAGTATCATTGGAAGAAGGTGAAGCTCAAACTGATCAAGGAGATGATGAAGGTTGGATACTAGTGACTCGGCGGAGACGCTACAAAATGAATCAGCTGAGCAACCAACAAGGCAAAAGGTGTTGAAAAAAACAAGAAAGCAGGATGCTATTTGATGTCCACAAAAGGCAAAGATGGAGGTTTACCACTATTAAAAGCTGCGTCAGCAAGTGACTCTGGAAGAGTTTTTTCCAAGTTGGTTTCACATGGAGATTCCTAAGGGTGATAGTAAGACTTCGTGTTGTAATGCTGATAAAGAAGAAGAGAAGAGTGAAACATCAGAGTTGTTACCACCAGCGCAATCAGAAAATCTCATTGAGCTTATCTCCCAAGAACCAAATACTTGTGAAGCAAAGATCACCTTCATAAATGATGACATTCTACTTGGTGGGACTCCTCATAATCGTCCCTTATTCGTGGTTGGCTATGTTAATGAGCAAAGAGTGAATAAAATCTTGATTGATGGAGGATTTGGAGTCAACATCTTGCATATCCGCATGCTGAAGGAACTAGACATCTCTACTGAAGAACTAACGCAAAGTCACTTGTTGATTCAAGGATTCAACCAAGGGGGGCAAAGGGATATAGGTGCCTTAAAAATGGATCTCACCATTGGAAAGATGACTTCAAGCGCATGGATGTATGTGATCGATGCAAGGACTTCATATAATATCCTACTTGGTAGGCCTTGGATACACGAGAACAAAGTGATTCCATCCACTTATCACCAATGCCTAAAATATCATGAGGGTGGAGTTGAAAAGACGGTCGTTGCTGATGACAAGCCGTTTACCGAAATAGAGGCACACTTCGTTGATGCAAAATTCTACTTGAAGAATGTCGTGGAAGGAATTGTAGCCGATAACAAAGCAACAACCAAAGTGCCGAGCTTGCAGCTAAAAGAGCTGAGGTGGCAGCTGGTAAAGCAAAGGTTGTAGCTGATGGAGATCAAATTCTCTTCAATCAAAGTAACGTACACAAGGCAAATGTTGCAGCTTCGAGCAAGAAAATAAGTCCTACACTCCGCTACATTCCAAAATTGAAGAAAGAAGAAGGTCAGTCATCTAATCTCCAAAGTGATCTGCTAAAGGGATTAACTCTCCCCGTCAAGCGAATTGATGCGATGAAGTTGACCTCGGAGTTGGTTGGTGGTTTTGTGGCTAAAATTCCACCGTTGAATAATGAACTCCCTACGAAGCACACAAATGAGGGATATGATCTGAATGCTTACAAGTTGTTTGCAAAGGCCGGATATGATCCCAATGAACCATCTACATTAGGGAAGCTGTTACATGAAGGTACCATGAAGAAATCACGTGAAGGCTTGGGTTATGAGAAACCTCTACCGGTTCGTATCTCTATAAGAAGGGCAAGCATTAGTCACATCACCATTGAAGATGAGTAAAGCAGAATCACGTGTGTACTTGGTGTATAACCTCAGCAGTACCTTCCATCAGAACCCAGAAGTTTCAAGCAAGAGGCCTTCTGTCTTTGATCGGCTGGGAAAACAATTTTCAAGAACTTCTGTCTTTGATAGATTGAGACCTTTGAATAAGAAAAACAAACCTCCAAGTAAATCTAAAAATACGAAGGTGCATGCCTCTTCTAGATATTGTCAAAGTGTTATCCCTTTAAGAATGAGATGTGAAGAAAAATTGATAGTCTCATGCGGAGATGTGTTAAAGGTCAAGACTCACACTATAGTCCACACGAAGGAGCGTGACGAAGATGAAGAAAGTATGGGATTTTCATATCACATCATCGCACAAGAAGAGAAAAATATTCTATCTCCAAATGGGATCATAAATGAGTTGGAGGATATTTCTTGATGTCACCACATATTATTCAACAATGATGATCCTCATGAAGAAGAAGATTCTACATATGCTCTACCTGAGCTAGAGGAAAGGGTGAAGGCAACAGTTGATGCATTGAAAAAAATTAACTTTGGCACAAATGAAGACTCAAGGCCCACTTATATAAGTGCTTTGCTAGCAGCCGATGAAGAAAATGCTTATGTGGAGCTGTTGAAAGAGTACAAGGATGTATTCGCTTGGAGTTACAAAGTGACCCCTGATTTAGACCCAAAAGTGGCAGTTCATCATCTCACAGTCAAGAGTGGTGCTCGTCCCATAAAATAAGCCCAACGTCACTTTAGGCCAGATCTGGTTCCCTTGATTGAGAATGAAGTCAACAAGCTCATCGAGACTGGTTTTATTCGTGAAGTCAAGTATCCCACATGGGTTTCAAGCATATTCCCTGTAAGGAAGAAGAATGGCCAAATTCAAGTTTGTGTCGATTTTTGAGAGATCTCAATAATACATGTCCTAAAGATGAGTTTCTGCTTTCTATCCCAAAACTCATGATCAATGCCACTACTGGTTATGAGGCTATGTCTTTTATTGATGGCTCCTCCGGCTATAATCAAATTCGCATGTCACCTAAGGATGAAGAATTCACGGCATTCCGATCTCCTAAGGGTATTTATTACTACAAGGTGATGCCTTTTGGCTTGAAAAATGATGGAGCAACTTACCAAAGAGCTATGCAGAATAGCTTTGATGACTTGCTTCACAAGAATGTAGAGTGCTACGTTGACGACTTGGTGGTAAATCTAGAAGAAATAGGGGCTACTTACAAGACTTGATAATGGTGTTCGAGTTGTTGCGAAAGCACCAACTCTGAATAAATCATTTGAAATGTGCATTTGGAGTTACTTCTCGTAAATTCCTTGGTTTCATCGTACGACATCGAGGCATTGAAATTGATCGAGCAAAAGTAGATGCAATTTTAAAGATACCCGAGCCCAGAAATCTCCATGAATTGAAAAGTCTGCAAGGAAAGCTAGCTTACCTTAGGAGATTCATCTCAAATCTAGCTAGGAGATGCCATCCATTCAGTCGTCTCATGAAGAAGGGTACTCCTTTCGACTGGGACCAAGTTTGCAGCAATGCCTTCAAGAGCATCAAATCCTACTTGATGAAGCCTCCTGTTCTAGCAGCTCCAATACCTGGAAAGCTGTTGATATTATATATTGCAGCACAAGAAAAGTCAGTGGGGGAACTTTTGGCTCAAGAAAATAGCGAAGGAAAGGAAAATTCAGTTTACTATTTGAGTAGAATGATGACATGACACCAATTGAGATGAAGTATTCGTCAATCGAAAAGTTGTGTTTGGCACTAGTCTTCTCCATTCAAAAGTTGAAGCATTACTTTCAAGCTCATGCCGTATGACTGGTTTCTAGAGCAAATCCCATCAAGTTTGTCATGTCGAAGCCCATCCTTAGTGATCGATTGGAAATATGGTATCTCCAAATTCAACAATTTGAGATCATATACATCCCTCAAAAGGCAGTCAAAGAACAAGCATTGGCAGATTTTTTGGCAAATCATCCAATTGCTGACGGATAGGAGCTGACTGATGAGTTACCTAATGAAAATGCAATGTTAGTTGAAGTTCAACCATCTTAGAAGATGTAATTTGATGGTGCTGCACATCGCAATGGAGCTGGTGCTGAAGTAATTTTTGTAACGTCCCAAGAAAAAGTATCGCCTATTCCTTCACCTTAACTCAACATTGCTCCAATAATGTCGCAGAGTATCAAGCGCTCATACTTGGGCTTGAAATGGCCGTCGACATGAAACAATTGCAGTTGCAAGTCTTTGGAGACTCTAAGTTGATGATAAATCAGCTTCTAGGTAGCTACGAGGTAAAGAAGCCCGAGTTGCGTCCCTATCACGATTATGCACAAAGTTGATAGGATGGCTTGGCGATGTAACTCTTCAGCATCTGTCAAGGAGGGAGAATAAGAAGGCTGATGCCTTAGCCAATCTAGCTTCAACACTTGCCCTGCCTGATCAGACAAAAGTTACTATCTTTCAAAAATGGGTAGTGCCACTTTTAGACAATGACGAGGGTAAAAAGAACGGCCTTCAACATCTTGTTGTTATTTCTGATGTCGACGAAGAAGACGGGCGGCAACTATCATCAACTACTTGAGTTATGGGATACTTCCAGAAAATCCAAGAAGGAGAATTGAAATCCATCGTCGAGTGCCACGCTTCCTCTACTACAAAGATACTCTATATAGAAGATCATTTGAAGGAGCGCTTGTATGATGTTTAGGATAGGATGAAACACTTCAAGCTATGCAAGAAATGCATGTTGGGGTATGTAGATCACATCAGTTTGGGCTGAACCTCCACTTCCACATAAAAAGGATGAGATATTATTGGCCAATGGTAAATGATTTCTTGGACCAAGCTCGAGGATGCAAAGCTTGCCAGGTCCATGCAAATTTTATACGTCAGCCACCTGAAGTGTTACACCCGACCATCGCATCTTAGCCATTTGACGCTTGGGGGCTAGATACTATTGGACCATTGCCAAAGTCTTCTAGAGGAAATTTGTTCATCTTGGCTGCAACTGACTACTTCTCAAACTGGACAGAAGTTGTCGCTCTTAAGGAAGTGAAGAAGGAGAATGTTGCAAATTTTATCCGAGTAAATATCGTTTACCGCTTTGGTATCCCATGATATATAATAACGGATAATGGCAAGACATTTGATTATAGGCTGATGAATAATATTTGTGATATGTTTGGCTTCAAGCAGCTTAATTCTTCTATGTACCGCCAATAGTCTAGCTGAAGCATTCAATAAGACTTTGTGCAACTTGCTGAATAAAGTTGTCTCCAAATCCAAGTGAGATTGACATGATAGGGTAGAAGAAGCTTTATGGGCATATAGGATGACTCATCGCACACCAATGCGGGAAACTCATTACTCACTTGTCTATGGGGTTGAAGCAGTCTTACCACTAGAGCGACAAATACCATCGTTGCAACTTGCTATCCAAGAAAGGCTTATTGATGAAGAAAATGCTCGCTTGCACCTTGAAGAATTAGAGGCTCTTGATGAAAAGAGACTTGAAGCTCAGCAAAGTCTCGAATGTTACCAAGCTCGGTTATCTCGTGCATAATATAAAAAGGTTCGCCAAAGGTCCGTCCAAGTTGGTAATCAAGTTCTTGCAGTAAGAAGGCCCATCTTCACCTCTCATAAGTCTGGAGGCAAGTTCACCACAAAATGAGATGGGGCATATGTTGTGCAAGAAGCCTATTCAAGTGGTGCTTATAAACTTACTGATGCTAAAGGAAAAAGAATCGGTCCCATTAAGGGGAAATTTTTGAAGACGTACTATCCTTGAAGAAGATCGCTCCTTGACGTACAAGCATAAACTGCAAGTTATGACTGGCCTACCAGAATTTAAACTGTGCGGCGCACACACAAAAAAAAAGTTTGTTAGGTTGAAAACCTCGAAAGAGGCGGCCTAGGCAAAATTTAGGACACAAAAATGTCTGCTAGGTTGAAAACTACGAAAGAGGCGGCCTAGGAAAAAGTTAGGATATAAAAATGTCCGCTAGGTTGAAAACCTCGAAAGAGGTGGCCTAGACAAAAGTTAGGGGACAAAAAAAAAAGGGTCCGCTAGGGTGAAACCTCGAAAGAGGCGGCCTATGCAAAAGTTAAGACAAAAAAAAAATCCACTTATACCGAACTGCGTAATGACTTGATCCTCTTCACCAGGATACGTAGGTGGCTTAGAGTTCATTCTAAGTTCAGTCACATAAATATAAAAGGTGTGTTCGACACGACGTGATGATGCCATGTTGATCCTTTCATATGTGAAGGAAAATGAAGAAGAGTGATGTCCCATGTCTTGCTCCACGAATCTATTTGAATAGCAAGTTTTTATTATCAAAGCTTGCAACCCCAAGGAGAAAGGTGGATTTTTAGCAGCTTGTTTTAGATTTCGAAGTCTAGATCAAAGCATTCTTCAAGACAAATTCAATAAAAACTTGAGCCGCACAAAGCTGGAAGCTTGAAAGTTATAGGATTTGAAAGATGTCTTCAAAAATTAATCCAAAACATTCTTGAGGGTGTTTGATTATTAATTTTGGATATGTTCTTAATATTGATGTTACATTTCTGAAAATTCAAGCAAAATGTGATTTGGACTCATATTCTACAAGTTATGAATATTTTGCCTAAGCTGCGCAAATCTGCAAGTCTGGACTAGATAGGAATTAAAGGCTGACTTCAAAAATTCATCTAGAATTTTCTAAAGGTGGATACTTCTGCATTTTTGATATATTTTATCAATTGAAGTCTAGTTTCTAGAAAGTTAAACGCCTTGTGATTCATACTCATATTCTACAAGTTTGAATATTCTGCCTAAGCTGCGCAAATTTGCAAGTTTGGACGGGATAGGAATTAAAGGCTGACTTCAAAAATTCATCTAGAACAATCCTGAAAGTGGATACTTCTAAATTTTTGATATATATTAGCCCTTTAAGTCTAGTTTCTAGAAAGTTAAACGTCTTGTGATTCGCATACACATATATGAAGTTATGAATATTTTGGTGAGATCGCGCAATGCTGAAGAAATCTGAACATGATAGGAGTTAAAGCAATATTCAAAAATTCACCCAGAACGCTCTTGAAGTTATTTGCTGCTGAATTTTGGATATATTTCAGATCTTGAAGTCTAATTTCTATAAAGTTAAAGTTATTTGGAATCTGACATTCATGCATCAAGATATAAATTTTCTGTCACAAGTGTGCAAGGCTGTCAAAGTGCAATAGAAAGAATATTAAAGGCACAATCAAAAGAGACACAACATAATCCAAAGGCACTAAGAGAATCTTATTTCTGATGAAAATATCCGCTATTTAATCAATTAAAATAAAAGGAAAAGCAAAATTAAACAATGTGCATAGCCTAATCTAGAGATAAATCAAGTCTTGATGGCTAGCTTTTACGCCCTCCTGCTTTTCTTCCAAATGAGTAGCATCATCAGCCGTCAACAAATCCATGCCATCATATGAAGAGATCTCATTCTCAACGGATGAAACTTTTGATTTGATATCCTCAATTTCCTTTTGAGCGGCCTCGATAATGGCTTCAAGATGCTTTCTCTCTTTTTGTAGATTCTTTAGCTTAATCTTTGTGGACTTCGACAGGTTTTCTTTCAAAAAGACTTGCTCAAACTTCTCAGTTTCTTCTAACTTGAATGATTTAAGATGCTTATTGGCTTCCGAGAGTAGTTCTAGCTTCTTAGTTTCACTCGTTCTATCAGCCAAGTTGGATCGTTCTTGATTATATGAAGTAGCAAGCTCTAAAAAAAAGTCAATTAAGGTCTTCAAAGGTGAAAAATCAGCGATATTCGTATTTCTTTAAAAATTGACTTGACCTCTTCCTCAATTTTTGAAATGGAGTCTAAGTTAATTTCAAAGAGGCTGTCGCGGATGTCCTCCCAAAGGCCATAAGTATATTTATTCCTTCGATTAAAGACAACACTCCTTCATTCAAAAATGGATATGCCAGTATTTGGCTTTGAGGGTGCAGGAGGAGTCCTACTTGAATTGGAAATTGACCTTGATAATTCCCCAACTTGGTGAGCAGAAGATACTTCTCCCTCTAGCTTGGTGGTAGAATGTTCAACACCATTTTCCTGCACAAAAATTGATTAGCCAAGTTATTTTATCATAGCTTAAAATGAGAAGTTCAAAATCATTACTTTTTCACTACAAACTATTAGTGTATTTGAAAGACTTCCTGTGCTATGAATCTCAACCACACTTTCATTAGTGTCTTCCACCTTTTCTACACGCACTTTCTTAAGCTTCCAACAATGATCTCCATTACTGCTCCCATCTTTGTCTTGTGATGATCGTTTGTTTAGAGATTGGGCATCCTTGACATGATCATTTAATGAAGGAGATTCGTTGTCCCCTTGATGGTCTTGAACAAGTATTTCTTATTATGGCACCTCTATAGGAAGCTGTGGTTCCTTTCCTTGCCTTTGCAATGTCCCAAGCGTTTAACCTTCGAATTAAGAGGCTTGTCGACCACTAAGACTTCTCCGCTATACTCTTGACCTATATCCTCCAATTGTGCACTTGTAGATGCTCCACTAGCATCCACCAAGAATTGCATATTGTCTTCAAGAAAGTTTCCATGCACCTTATCCCACCAAGAAACTAGATGAATGATGTTTCCGCATAGATGCATATGATTTCTTCATGGTGGATGTGACATGAGGAAAAATTTCCCTTGATTTGGAGTTGGTCATTACACAAAGCCTTGCAAATTTAATTCCTTCTTCTAGAGAAGCCGCGCGAAGATCTTGGAGTCAAGTAACTTAGGACATCTTGAAGGAAACCAAATTGTCGGCTGAAACAGTGAGGACTATAAGGTTCAATAATGAAGGAATGTCCATCTCTCAGCTGAAGATAGTTTGAGCAAATGCTCATGAAGTAAATTGTGTCCAACTCTTGCGCAGTGATATTATTATGATAATGAAATAGATTATGCCTTTCAGGCGTTGTAGAAAGCCATATAGCAACATCGGCTTTGTGAATACACGTCCTCGCCTCATCATCCTTAAAATACTTGGCACCGCCTTCTCCCGAGTATACAGTCATAAGAGGAACAGTTGGTCCACCGGGTAAGGCATAATGAGTTCTGAATAGTAGGCCAACCAGCCATACACATAATGGGTTAGGAAGGAAATATCGATAGAATCAAGTTACGAACATTCAGATATTATATTTAAACCTTTGTAGATGCTAGCCAAGACTGGGACCGCAAGGCCAATTTTTCATCTTCTTGCTAGGTAGCTTACAAGTCTAAAAGTCCCAGGCTGAATGAAATCACCTTCCTTCGAAGGTAGCACGAAAGTACATAACCAGCAGGCTAAAAAGGCAGCCAAGTATGTCTCATCTCTCTTATGGCCCTTAGCTCCAAGTTTAGTGAATAATGCCTCTTCTGCGCTCGTCCAGCTAGCTACAATTTTGTTGATGTCTTTAGAAGGATTATGTGTTGCCTTGGGATGAACATCCTTCTTTTCTTTCCTTAACGGGTGCTTAGTAACCCTGTTGCTCCAAAATTGTATCCATTTAGTCACGGAGACAGCTGGGTTGTTGTTATCTCTCTCTTGAAGCTGATGGAAGACGTCAAACAAGTGCTCACATAATGGTGCAAGGAATCTTTTGTCTTTGTCATTTGTTCTTGTAAGTTCCTCTGTATTTGGGACGACTTCCTCATATGGAAATCCCATCATAGGAAGACTACTAATCGTATATAAATCCCAAAGAGATATGGATAGCTCCCTATGTGAAGTAAGCAAAGTGTATGTAAGCTGACATCATGCCTCGCAAAAACCTTGCATAATATTTGTGCTGCGATCATATATAAACATTGAAGCATATAGAACATCATAAATATTTGTGGCTCTCAAAGTATGTTGCCACCTAAAGAGGACATCATCTCCCTACTCCCAATAGCCGGGAATGAAGTGGAATTCGCCATTGAAAGATATAGTCACCCCAATTGATTTCCCCTTTAAGGATTCGGTGTCCCAAGCATGGAAGAGGACTTGCAATGTTGGTGTCACGATAATTGGGGGAACAAAGAGACCACGCCTTTGGAGGACGACTACTATATTCAAGAGTCTAATCTAATGAAGGGAATGGATCATTCAATAATGGCCAAGTAGCTGCATATTGCCCAACTAATAGTGTGTCGATCGGTAGTCAAGTCTCCACCTTATCACCTTTGTAGTTTGAAATAACGAGGCACTTAGGCTGGAAGAACTGGAATCTCTAAAATGAACCATATTTGGGCTGCGCGCACACAAATAATAAGTATATTAGTGCAAAGTGTAGAGCATAATGAGAGATAATGTCTTGTTATAATAATTAAGTGAAGATGACATCTGTAATGGGTATGAAGTCAGTGGTTCAAATGGAGAAAAGTTTGTTAAAAAAGATCATGTCTCTATGCCATAAAAGACTATTGTTCCCGCGCCATAGAAGACTATGTCTCCACGACATAAAAGACTACTGTCTCCACACCATAGAAGATAATTGTCTCCACGCCATAGAAGACTGTGTCGCTGCGCCGTGCAAAAATATAGTAACACAAGCCATTGAAGAGTGTATCACATGCGCCATTGAAGAGTATGCTTCTGCGAACCATAGAAGAATATTCTTTTCTCTCATCGCAGCATAAACGAAAAATATTGTCTCGAATATTGAAGTCACCACAATCGTGGACAAACAAAGATCTCACCATCGCTTTCATTATCTTGGTCCCAAACCAACTGGTTAACCTGCAAAAGTGACAAAGAAATAAAGACACGCAATAATGAAAATACAAGAGAAACATGAAGCTTACTGTTCAAACTTGCAGCAGAGAATCAGTGATCAGGCTTATTAAGCTTTATCTTTCTTACTGTGATGTATAAAAAGAAAAAAATGTCAGCAAAACGTTCGACAAATGAAGGGGTAGTAACATAGAAGCACAAGCAACTAAGTTAAAAGGAAAGACTGTCTCCTTTCCCAGGCACAAGCTAAACAAATCAGTAACTGGTGTTGCTCTAGAAGACAAAAAAAAATTCCTTGCGTGAAAGCAACAACCAGAGAGCGCATTTCCTTGAGAGCAACAAGTTAAGCACATGACCATACATTAAATCCTTAAGAGTAGAATTATAGCAAAATCTTCTTAAACACTATTCATGCAATCTTCTACAAAAAGATTTTTTTTTTTTTTTTTTTTTTTTTTACTACTGGAAGATAACAGGACTATTGGCTCTTAAAAGATCATTACATTATCAGGGCATGTAGTTCGAGCAGTATTTTTTTTTTTAAAAAAAAAAAAATTATTCAAAGTGGGTTTCATACATGAACATATTTAAAGTTAAGGTGGAAAGGGACGAAATATTTGGTGGTTCAATTCCTACGTGTTTACTTGGAAGCTCACGAATTAATGTCTTTAACCTTTATGGGTAAAATATATATACTATATATATATATATATATATATATATATATCATGTTCATCATGTTACGAAGAGGAAGTCTGAAAGCAAGGAAAAAGAAAACGAAGGAAAAAAGAGAAAAAAGATAAACATGAAATCGCGAGAAGAGATTGAGCAACCTACCGTCTTGAAATAAGTTGGGAAGATTAGAAGAATTGAGCATACAAAGCTCTTTATATAGACTTTGAAGGGAGGTGGTTATTAGAGTCCCATGAGGATTATATAATTGTGTCCTAATAGAATTTTGAAAGTATAAGAGCACCTGGTGTCCTACTTGGAGGAGACAAACCAAGTATTGTTGATATTGGGATTTCCTAGTGCAAAATGGAACAAGCAGCCGCTTTCAGGGATGTAACTGAAGTATAGCCAATTTTCTAATGCATTCTGCTTACAAAATAGCCACTTTCAATACTGTTGGCTGAAACCTAGCCAGTTTTTGTGTGACTTGCTATCGAGTAGTCTCTTTCAGGGCTGCTAGTTGAAGTGTAGCAGTTGTTAGCACAAGCTAACCAAGTAGCCAAAATTTTGGGTGTTAATTAAAAATAACCCACAAGAAAAAAATTACTTCAAGCCTAGTCTTGCAAGTTTGGTATTTTTTTACCCCGACAAGTCTTGAAGTAGGGGGCACTTATGGACAAATAAATTTTATTGGATCAAAATTCATAAAGTAATTTGGCTATATGTTAAATTAAAGATATATTGGTCCAAATAAATTAAATGGGCTGATATAAATTGATTAATTATTTACGTCCAATATACATAGATTTAATAAGCAGTCCAAAAGATATTGGACCGGTCCATTTAGTTGGACTTCAAATGATAAGCCAACTTTTATTAGCCCAAAGCTAATAGATGCCATCCTATCCTAAAGGCCCAAATCAGTGTCACGTGTCAAGCGACGTGGCGCCAAGTCAAATGAAAGAGCCAATAGAATCATGTCATATGCCAAATGATGTGGCAATCAAAGTGGAACCCAAAATGCCAATAAATATGCGCCACGTGGACAAGTGACATGTTCTAGCCAATAAAATGCAGCCTTGTCACTCCTTAAATCTGATTGGCCGGTCTACGGGCCATCTTGATGGCTACTCCATCCCACATCTATATAAAGATGTTAAATCTCTCATTTGAGATCATCAGAAATTAGAGGAAGAAACTCATATAAAGAAGCAATTGGGACCTCGTGGATCAAATGCTACAAATTGCTATAAATCTTCAAGGAGTTATATATATTTCATTACAAGTTCATCAAAAGGAATATTCAAGATCAAGCTCAAAGGCCCTTGGATTTATCTCTACAAGTTCATTATAAGGAAGATTCAAGATCAAGCTCAAACGCCCTTGGATCTCTACTTGTAATATTTATAGTTGAAAAGACGAATCAGTGGAATTATAGAGATTGTACTACTCATCATATATATTGAAATCAAATACTACAGTTGTTATAATATCTTCTTGTCTTGATATTTATTTATTTCTTGACGCGAATTTACTTGTTACAAATTGGTGGCTTCATTGCTAATGAAGGTCATTACAAGCGGATAAAATGTGCAGAGCTTGGAGCAAGGAACCTATCTTAATGTGCTTCAAAATAACTGTCTACAAATTGAGAAACACGTTTTGATGTCTATCTCTTTGTGAATATCCTAGATTTATGAGTTTTGATGTGATCTCTTGTAATTTCTTAGATGTCTTCTAAAGGAATATGTGACCCCTATTTATAGGTGTGATCTAGAGTTTTATGTGGAGTAGCCTCCAAGTAAACGTTGTTGAACTAACCGTAATTTTGTATGAGCCGATCCATAAAATTTTAATGCCTACAAATGCCCCCACTTCAAGTCTTGTTTGAGTGGAGATATGAAGACAAGATTTGAAAAATTGGAGATCTTGCCCCAGATTTGGCCTATGTTGTTAAAGATGCCTTTTTTTTTTTTTTTGCTTGTGAGAGAAGAGATGAATGGGAGAACCGGTCCCACCAGGCGTTCCAATTTGTTTGAATAAAATTTAGCAATTTTTTATTGATAAATATATGAGTACAATTTTGTGTATTCCCTTGATTCTTCCCTCCGATTTGATATCCG
The DNA here is from genome assembly GCA_037355625.1 of Petunia x hybrida. Classification (NCBI taxonomy): domain Eukaryota; kingdom Viridiplantae; phylum Streptophyta; class Magnoliopsida; order Solanales; family Solanaceae; genus Petunia; species Petunia x hybrida. Next base: position 2,542,271 of record JBBBVM010000032.1, on the reverse strand, counting down.
TAACTCGAGGGGCTTAGCGGCGTATTTTTCGAACCTAGGATGATTTGCATCTCCTTAATTTATTTGATGATCAAAAAGAGACTAGAAAGACATATTTGGTGTCTTTTTTGTGATCTCTTGATATTTTGAGATGCTCTTGCTATAGCATATGGAGCCCTTTATATAGATGTGGCTTAGGGTTTGGTGGAGTAGCATCCAAGTAATCCTAATGGGCTCATCTTGTAGAAGCCGTAGGTTTGACAAAATTTCAATGTCTACAAATGTCTCCACTTCAAGTCTTGTTTGAGAGGAGACACGAAGACAAGATTTGAAGTGCCGAGAGATGTAGCCCCCGGATTTTGCCACCATTGTTGAAGATTTATTTTTGCTTGTGAGAGAAGAGATGAAAGGCAGAATTTGTCCCACTGGACGTGCGAATTTGTTTGCATAGAATTTAGCCATTACAAACAATATAAAGAAAAGTACTTTTATTCATAAAATATGTGAGTACAATTCAGTCAATCCCTTTATCTTCTCTCCATATATTTCTCCATGATTCGAGGGCTTTAGTAAGGTATTTCTCAAATTAGGAAGTCGAACCGCTTCATTGCTACATAATTGTGAGAAAGACGTTTTGATGTCTTTCTCTTTGTAAATATCCCAGATTTATGGAATTTGAGGTGATCTCTTCTAATTTCTGAGATGTCTTTTAAAGGAATATGTGACCATTTTTTATGGGTGTGATCTTGGACCTTAGGTGGAGTAGCATCCAAGAAAACTTTATTGGACTAATCCTAATTTTGTATGGGCTGATCCAACAAAATTTCAATGTCTACAACACCTTCATTCACCATGATTTTATACCTCTAGATTGGTTCACCTAGAGGTCGACATAGGACATGCTTAAACAATCTCGAGTGATCCTCGCTCATTTTACCCTTAGGATAGGTTTGGTATGAACGAAAATGCTTTCTCACTTATTTTTTGTTGGTAAGCAGGTAAAAAAATATTATCCAACAAGAATTTATGTATAATCTGGCAAGCACTATGGGATGGGAATAAGGTGAGAGGTAGGAAAGAGATGGGGTTCGAGGTCTGAAGTCAAAGGGCGGGGGCTCGAAGTTGGGGTGTGGGATTTGGTGATAGTACAATGATATATGCAGCAAAATAATCATACAGTTAAGAATTGAGGAACGAGAACTAGCACAGAAGAAAAAGAAACCAACAATTTGGTCTAAACCTCTGGACCAAAAAAACAATTTGTTCTAAGCCTAGGTTTTTGTTTTATGTTCACTAACTGGTTATATCTTAGGCACATCATCATCATATAAGATCACAAAATCTCCAATATAAAGTACAAAAAATGCGGTTCATTATCTCTTGAAATACTCTAGGAGTTTTAGGTAAACCATGTAACAATATAAGCCAATTGTATATACCAAACTTTGATTTATATAATAATGAAACTTTTGCACCTATGATCCTCCAATAGATTGGTTCTATAGTAGAGCGATTCCTTGTTTTCATGCTTGCTCAAAATCTATAAGTATCGATCAATGTAGTTAGAATTAAGTAACAAAGAAACCATTCACTTGTGCTTTCTGGGACTCAGCCATCCCACACTTAATATTCTTGTTCACACTAAGGGTGTGTTTGGTATGGGGAAAAATATTTTTCAATTTTCTTTTGTTTGGTTGGTCAAAATGATTTGGAAAATATTTTTCTAGAATATCCGTTTTCCTCCAATTAAAGGAAAATATTTTCCCGAAAAATAAAAGGGAAAACATTTTTTTAAAATTCAAATCCAAACCCTAACCCCCACCAAAACTCCCCTACCCCCATACCACCTACCTCTTCCTAACCCCCCCCCCCCAAATTCCAACCCCACGCCATTCATCAGTTTAACGTCGTCTCTGATGCTGGTGCCAATGCCGGCTGCTGTCATCAGAACTGCTATTGTCTCCGACATCGGAGTCGTCGTTGACGCCGGTGAGAAACCCTACTCTCCATTTTCACAACCGTGATCAGAATGGCTTCGTTGTGGACCCTCCCTTCGCTATCTGTCCTCCCTTCACCATCGGCCTTCTCTTCGTTGTGGACCCTCCCTTCGCCGGCGACCCTCAGCCGTTTCATCTGCCTCCGCCGTAGATCCTGCCTTCGTCGGAATCTTGCCGGTACTTTCTCCTCGACTCTCTATCGGACGTCACTTTCTGGCCGTGATCGGAATGGCTGTTCACGACGGCTATGGTAGCAGCAAACTAAATGCTGTTCAACTAACTCATTTTAGGGGTGGGGTATATTGGGGAAGGTGGGTGGGTGTATTGGAGGTGTTAAGCATAAGATAATAGAAAGAATTTTTTTTTCTTATTTTGTACCAAACACAAGAAAATAAGTTAAAACTTACTTATTTTCAAAGAATTGGAAAATATTTTCCTTGATACCAAACATTGCCTAAGTGCAAAATTTTCATTCTGGGCATCACATCCTGGCAACTTTTGCATTTTAGCTTGCTTCATTAGAATGTCAAGGTGGGCAATAGTTCCGAGAAGCTCGTTATCATTAGTGTCACTGTCATCCTAAAACTGGTCGGTCCACATTTTGAAACTTTGTTTAAGAAAGAATTTTCATCTTGTGGACCTTTATCCTTCTTACAAAGAAAGGTCACTCCTTTAAAGTCTTCCAATTCTTGCAAATTATAATCACCAATACTAAACAATATTAAGTTAGTTATTTCTTTCTCAAACTCTCATGTTGTTGCCCTCCCATCCTTTTCTCCTTAACAATAGATTGTACATGGTGTATTTTTACCCACACAATCCCAAATGTCACAAAAATTAAGTGATAATTTGGATAGATACATGTATTCAAATGGTTTATTGAATAGCATAGGAGAACTAAATCGACATCCACAATAATTCTATTTGTTCAAAACAACCACAAAATATTAACATGGATTTGCAAGTGCAATCAAAGATGAAAATTACTATGGCCTTTTTAAAATAAATTGTAATTGTGAAGTGCAAATTCTCATCACTTCACGCTGTACCAAAACAAAGTCTGGATATTAAAGAATAAAGCCACAAAAATTTATGAATTAACAGTTGAAAGAGGCAAAGACCTCAGCAATCCAATTGCCAAACTAGCATTAATCTTCAGATGGCAGAAGGGATTGCAGTTCTTCACTTTTCTGCAATATCTTTGCAGGTCTAATAATTGTTTTAACTTCTAGCTCTGTTCTCTCTTCCAAATTCCCCACTCGTATAGTTTCGCAACCAGTAAATATTACACGTAACTAACAAATGAATGAAGGGAAGTAACTAAATGTTCTTGTTCCTTGGTAAAACCACTATTTACTAGTGCTGCTACCATTATTAGCTGCAATGTATCTCTGTCGTGCATGGATTTCTGTTGTGCATCCTTAAACTCACTTCAAATGCAGACTAATCCCTCTACCTTGATAAAGAGCGGAAGACTTGAATTTTCGGTGCTGAGGAAACTTGACAGGACGAAGCAATTTCCATCATCTAATCATAACATCTAGAAGTGGTATCTGCACATTAAAAATAAAAGATAATCAAATTTAAGACTCCTAATCAAAAGCTAAAATTTAAGAACTATATGGAAAAGGATGGATAGACATAATCTAGTTGAGCAGCTTTTGGAATGATTCAATCTGGTAGTTAATCAGTTAAAAACCACAGATAATTTCACGTCCAGTTATTCGATTTACTGACTTCTTTTATAATAGTCAAATCAACATTATTAGTCTGTGCTGTTATCCATCAGATTTTCCAGAAGTGCATGGAGTTGGTATGCAAGCTAGACAGGAAATGTAGCACCATGTCATTTATATAAGGAGAGTTTGTCAATCACCATTCTTCATAAGGGTCTTAACGATCACCTTGATTCGTAATTTAGAGGACTTATTGGATGTTAAGCATCAATTCCAGGATGGTGTTTAATTGAAGAATGTTAAACAACAGTGAAACCAAGCCATGTATATATAATACTAATAAAATTGTAGCTCATCGCAGCCCGTCATATATTCCTTGCAGTTATAAAGTTGGTCAAAATTGGTATTACTTGGCATTGGAAGCATCATATACAAAGTAAAGATTATTTCATTCACTCACATTTTTTTATAGGAATAACTTTTTTTTAATAGGATTTGGTTCACTCACTTTCTCAAGTCAATAAGGGTAAATTTCTGACATTGCCAGTCAATTGGGTGAATGATTACAAAAAGGAATATACAAACACAAGATATACTATATCTTGAGACGGGGAGTAAAAGCTAATGTCAAGTAGATCTATTTGATTTGGTCGTTTGAACTCGAAATATCTAGGAGAAGGTATGAGGAAGAGGAATAGGCAATACCGCAGAGAGGCTGCCAGCACTTGTTTGAAAAGATGTGTGAGAAAAAGAAAAAAAAAAAAGCGCACCTTCAGCTGTCTGTATGCATTGTCCAGTCCAAGAAACAGCTAGAAAGTGCAGAAATCACATTTAAACAGAATAGAAACCTAGTTTACAGTTGATGTGTTTTTGCCGTACTTTTTGACTTGCACATAAAATGCCTTAACTTTAAGATAACATCCAAAAATGGAATCTCTTGATGGATTAAATTTTTTGGATGAGCAAAGCACAGGAGACATTCGCCAGCCTTTTGAGGGTTCAGTAATAACTTCTGGAGAGAATAACATCATCAACTGACTGAAAATCCATTGATTACCTCTGACATGCATACACACTGTCAATTTACTTTTAGTACTGTATTTAGATGATTCAAAACTGCATGTATATAAGAGGTAACGGACAGATTGTCATTGTAGAGCTAATTAATGTGTCTTATCACCTCTAAAGATAGTTTTTATAGATGAAAACGGACTTTGAACCCTCAAAACATCTGAAAAAATGATGATTTTCAAGGCACACCGCTTCTTTTAAACGTACAAATTACATTGTTGAGGGGAGGTAACATTTTGAACATCATTTCAAACTTAGGATGCTATGCGCATAGTTAAAAACAGTTGAAAAAAGAATATACGACCCTTATAAATTAGGTACCAAAATCTCAAATTGGATCAACAAATGATGCAAATCTCTAGTTGAGTTAAGGAGCTGGACATAATGGACTAGTCAGGGAACTTCTTATTACTTAAGAGCCTCATCTTGAGAAAACTGTTCAATAGAAAACTAGGTAGTTTCTAAATATGGTGACAGTGTAAATTGACAGAAGAATGGCAACCAGAGATACCACTGCGCACTTCCTATCAATGGGAGCTCTGACAAGACAGAAACAAAGTACAAACCTGAAATATTCCACTTCAAGCAGCTAGTTTTCAATCTAAGGCTAAGGGCATAGAAATGCGATAGAGAGGTTAGCAATTCTTAGTGAGAACAAGACATTTACTGAATAATCTCGAGTGTCAACCCAATCTTTTGTTTGGTGGATAAAGCTGAACGTGAAACAGTTAAGAAACAACCATATTGGTCTAAGCCATATCATTGTTGAAAATCTAATCGAGTTGATCGAACGATGTCTACTTAGTGGGTAATCAAGTTTGTCGAGAATCAACTTTGTAGCAGGCTCATCTTAAAATAAAATAAAATACAAAGTGCAAATTAAGGTACGTGGGAAGCCTGGGAGGTATGTATACAACTATACATCCTTTCGATCAACTAAAGCTCCACAAAACATGGAAAAATTTGACATCTGCTGTATCAGATTCTAGCTATAATTATCCTTAAAAAGAAAAGGGTTAGTGAGAGCGAAGACAATTAATGGCTACTTGCAAATATGAAACGTTCATCCAAGAATGTGAATACGTGCTATAAATGAAACATTTTCCAGTAGAGAATCTAGCATTATTTGGACATAGTTTAGCTTCTCAGCGACAGGTGTGGAGATATTGATTGTATCACTCTGCCAGTGCTTTCATTAATTAAGTGGCAAAATAAAACATCAGTAGTGAACTACATTAGATCTATCACTACTAGAAATATTACAAATACGAGCTCACTAAAACAATCTTCAGAGGTTACCTGAAACAGAGTCTCATCTTGAAACGGGCTTCTGAAGAAGAGCAGTCAAATAAACTTCCCCATTCTTGACACCACTAGCATCATTCTTATTTGCTACTGCCCACTTCACTTTCTTGTAGTTCAACTTCCAAATCAATGGTTGAAATACCTTGTCAAGATCCGCTTTTTTACTAAAGAAATGATCCAACCATAAGTAGCCACCGCCCCGTAACACTCTATCCACATCAAAAAACAAGAACTCCATCATTGTCAATGGAATCCACCTATTGACAGCATGGCCACATCTCACAAGATCCACTACCCCATCAAATACTGGCAACCGTTGCTGCAACGGCACGTGTAAAGGCACCAATCCCCTAAGTGCAACAGTCTCGCTATAAGGTGCACCAAGATTCATAGTTGTAGTCACAACAGTTACATTATGCAGCTTCATTTGTGCAGCAAAAGTTCCAGTAGCACCACCAATGTCAAGTGCAAGCCTAACGACACTTTTCGAGGACTTAGTAAGCTGGAGAAACTGTGGGATAGGGAGATCCAGATCTGATTTGTAACCCAAGAATCTTGATTGTTCAACTTTCATATCAAAACCCAAGTTGGGATTAGAGTGAGACAAACAAGAAAAGGTTTTGCAAGTGTAGGTGTTGATCCAGAACAAGGCCTTATCAGGGAGTGTAGAAAATGGTGTTTTAGGAAGAGAAGTGGGAATAGTAGAAGGGGTTCTTGAAAAGCAACGCCTCCTAGGAAGAGGGTGGCAGCCTCTAAGGATAAGGGACTCAGCTACAGAAGAAGAATCAGAGGGACAAATACTAAAGGGTGTATAATTCATGTACTGATAAAGCAACTCAGGATGGTCTTTACAAGAAGAAGCAATAGGGGAAAGGTGAGTGTAGAGAAGGAGGTCAGAAGGGATGGTAAGTGTAGATTTTTTCTTGGCAGCAGCAGATGGAGGAGCAGGAGGCTGGAGGCGCGTGAGGTGGTTAATGGTGGCGCGTATAGTTTGAAGTTGGTGGAGGAGGTGGTCAGGAACAGGAGCTGAAACAGAAGAAGGCTTGGATTGGAGATTAGAAGTGAGGTGATACAAAGATAGAATGTTGGTAGCTACCATTGCTACCAAAAGGACCAAGTTTAGACCCATTGTGAAACCCATCCTGCAAAAGTTTCTTGCTTTGCTCTCCTGATAGATACACTAAAACAGTGTCTCAAAAATGTACTAGAAAGTTTTGTGCTTACTGTTAAGTGTTAACTACAACTACCGACCCCAGTCAGTGAGAGAAATTTACATTAAATGTTAGATTTGTATTTAGATCTATGGAAAGAGACATGTTTTTGGTGTCTCATATTCCGGGTGATTTTTCTTCTATAATACTACTATAGTGCTGATGTGAATGTTTTGTTTGATGTAAGATGTGAGTGGGCAATTGGGATTTGGTGTGAAGTTCTTACTTGTTAGTCAAAATGTTAGTAACTTGTTTTTACACACTCTGCGCTCCTGTGCTAATATTTTTGATGTTCATGTGGTTTGTGAAGATGTCTTACTATAAAATAATCACAAGTGGAGTTTCGAAGGCACGTGAACGCGGGTCACTCTCTTTTGATTGCTATAATATCATTGTATTCTCTTTTCCGGTTTTTATTTATATATAGTAATATGCTAGCTTTTGGATAAAGATTTGGCCAAAACTTGAAAAAAAAAATAGTTTTTGAAGTTGGTTGAAATATAATTTTTGAAAATTAAAATTGTATTTGGACAAACATTTTACTGGAAAAGAAGTTGAAATTCTATGAATGAAGAAAAACCCCCCAAAAAGTGGCCTTACTAAGGCCACTTTTTGGTTTTTGAAAAAGTCTATTTCAAAAAACTTTCAAGAAACTTATGTCCAAGCATTGTTTACCAAAAATGTTTGAAAAAGTGTTCCCTATGTCCAAACGGGAGTTATATGTAAGCTTCAGATCTTTCGTTGTCGTCCGGGATAAAGAGACAGATTCTGACTCTTTTTCGTTCTGGATTTTACACAAAACACGATTATTTTTTCGAAGACACGTGTCATTGGTCATTTAATCCTTTAGTTTTTCCTTTTGAAGCAACTTTCCCTCTGATCATGGGTTTCTCGTGTCCTTTAGTTGAGGAGTCCTCTGATGTAATATAAATTGGGCCTAAACGACAACCATCAAGAGCCAACCTCGAAAGCACAAAGAGTACAAGTGAAAGGCTCCGGAAGCGACTTGAAGATCATGCATTGGAGCACCATGGAAGGAGGACCTTTAGGCGACAAAGGAGTGGCTCGAGAGACACATTTTGAGCCGTTTCAAGAACTCCCAGGAAGGGGCGGAGCACCTCTTTTGAAGGGCGGAGCGCCCACTTTTTTAGGCAATCTCTGAAGTTGCCAAGGGGCGGACCGCCCTGATACGGATCGAAATAAAGACAAGAAAAACGATAGGAGCGAGACTCGTCTCGAACTCCCTACGAGGTCTCCACGAAGAACTTGTTCCGTGAAACCCTCGATTCGGGTCAAGAGTTATCTAACGCTATGCAACTACCCTCGAGTCACACTTGGGACTCGCAAATAGAATGATCGGGGCGGGGTTAAAGGTCAACTAGGTCCACTAGAAGATTCAATTCCCAAACAAAGGTTTCTTTCATTAACTCGAGAGATACAACTCTTCAAAAGTATTCATTATTCATCAAAGTAATCTAAGTTGAAATAAAAGACTAAGAGCCCTTTTATAGGTGTCTCACACACATAATATAAAGTCTAAAAAACCCCCCCAAAGTGGACTAAAATGATATAAACCATGTAGGGTTAAACTAGGAATTTCACAACAATAAAAATAGAATTCCCGTCATGCACTTCAGTAAGTAGGCGCCCCCGCCTAGTTGAGTTTCACTGGAGAGTGGGCGGCGCCGCCTCTGCACAGGGGCAGACCACCTGGTGAACTTCAGAGAGTTGAGGGGGCAGTCTGCCTAGTAAAGTTGGCGGTCCGCCTCGTAAATTTGGTGGTTCGCCTCTTCCTGTGGCTTCTTGAAACGTCTCGAAATGTGTCTCGGATGCTCCTCCTTCCATGGCGCTCCAATGCATGATCTTGAAATGCTCTTCCTTGGCCTTGGATGGTGCTTTGGATGGTCGCTCGTTTTGCCCCGCATCATCCTCCCCTTCTTAAGAAGATTTCGCCCTCGAAATCAAGGTGTGTTCTCTCATGGCATCATCAACTTCTCGGGGTGGCCAATGCTCTCCTTCTTTGACTTTCTTGAACGTCACTTTGACATAGGCTTCTTCCAAGGACTCCCTTGCCTTAGCATGAAGCTTAGGACCTACAAGCAACGACAAGCAAACACAAAGCTTCCTACTTCGAAAGTAGGTTAGTGCAAGAAGTGTGGAAAACACACTCTTGTGATATAACCAAGCATCAATAATAAGCACAAAAATCAAGTCTCTAAGGAGATCATCAAGTACTTGGTTTAATGGAAACATGCACTCAACACAAGAATGAGCAAATGGGACATAGGGACATAGAAAATGCAAGATCAAGCTATCAAAATCTCCTTGCAACTTAAGCTCACGATCAACACACCAATCCATCCTCAAAGTGTGGTCAACATGCGGAGTGGAGTGAGTCAAATAACCCAACCTACAAGTAGCATCAAGTACCCCACTCCCCTTCTTTAGAGCATACTTACTCACACCAAGGGATTCTTTTTCACCTCCAATTTCTTCACCTGTGCAACCCTTCTCAAAAGTCAAGCTCTCAAGGAAGGTATTGATAATGGCTTCTTCTTCATCATAACCCCAACAAGAAATAGTAGGGTTACTCGAAGAATAATTTACCTCACTCAAATTCTCACACAATGGATTGCCTAAAGGGTCAAACCCTTCACACCAAGGAGGTTCCATTTTACTACTAACCCTAGTCCGATACAAGTTACTACCACAAATGAGGATGCTTTCAAACAATGGATTAGTAAAAGCATGCATCTCAATGTCATGATCAAGTATAGGTAAGATATCAAGACTAGGTTCATTGCTCTCACTTGAGGAGTCATCATAGACAACCTTGTCCAATTAATGCAATTTGGACTCCTCAAGGTCATTACTATCCTCACCATAACACATTGGTCCACCAAATATAAGCATATCAATAAGGGTATGATCAATTATCTCATTTTCTCCTTTGTCAAAGATTGGTGGTGTGTCATAGCAAAGGTCACAATTAAAGTCAACCATCAAATCTACACTAGAGAGAGGTTCATTGCACAATGAGCTCACATCGTGATGTGGCAAAGCATCTCTCTCAACTAGTGTTACACAATCACACACAAGTTGACTACTAGACTCTTCACTAGTGTCATCTTCAATTGATGTATCACAAACACCAACTAGTGTTGAGTCATCACAAGACAAGTAACTAGTAGTCTTATGAGAAGATGAAGCAACACTTACATTTGAAGTACTTCCTTGTTCACTCTCAAGGCTTGAAGTTTCATATGCAACTCCTCTTTCATGAAAGCTCACATTGAAGATTTTCCTCCACTTGTCTTTCCTTCCAAGCACATGGTTGAGGCTCCAACGGCTTGTCTGCAAATGTGCCTACACAAGAGCTAACACGAGAAATAGTAGAAGATGAAGAATAGTTAGAACAATGGGTGCTCTCACTCTCAATTTTTCTTTCCTCACCTCTCTTCTCTCTCAATTTTCCCTCAAGGTCAAGTGTAGTTTGTGGTGACAATCCACTCACATCACTCCTCAAATCCTTTCCCTGTTCCTCTCTTGGATTGTCACCGGCCACTCCCTCACTTCTCTCTTTCTTTTGTCTCTCATTTTCAAGTACATTGGATAGAGATTCAAGATTATCATCATTTGGAGTAGAGTGACTCTCACTTTCATCATGCAATGGCAAGACAATAAGATTGTTTGCTTCGGGCTCATGTACAACAGGTGACTTTTCTTTTTCCGCTTCCCTCAACTCCCTCATATGTTTGTAGTCTTCCCTTATTTGCCTTAGGGTCAAAGGTTTAAGCACATACTTCTTTCCATCTTGCTTGATCGTATAGGAGTTGGTCCGGCCATCATGTACCACGCACCTATCATATTGCCATGGTCTCCCAAACAAAAGATGGCAAGCTTGCATGGGGACTACATGATAAGAATCAAAATGCGGAAAGTAAAGATAAGAGGAACGAGGCGCGTTCCGAACTCCCTACAAGGTAACCACGGAGAACTTGTTCCGTGATACCCCCGTATCGGTGTCGAAAAGAGCCTACGCTATGCAACTACCCTCGAGCCACACTTGGGACTCGCAAATAGAATGATCGGGTTTTCGGTTCAAGACTCAACTAGGTTCCACTAGTGAATTCAAGCAACCAAGAAAGGGTTTCTTCATAAAAAGAGATGAACTCTATTCATCATTCATAAGATTCAAAGGTAAGCTAATGTTTGAAGAGGCTAAGTGAAGTATTTATAGGCTTCACTTAGTCATACTAAAAGGTCTAAAATACCCCCAAAGTGGGTTAAAACAAATAAGGCCACGCAGGGCTATAGTTGGAAGTTCAAGCCAAAAGTAATAAAATATCCCGCAGGCCAACACAGGGGGAGGCGCTCCGCCTCCAGGTTGAGGCGCTCCGCCTCAGGGTGGTGAGGCGCTCCGCCTCAGGATGAGGCGCTCCGCCTCAGGATGGTGAGGCGCTCCACCTCAGGATGAGGCGCTCCACCTTCTTCTGCTCAGCTCTCTGCCTTTTGGTAGGCGCTCCGCCTTAGCTTTGAGGCGCTCCGCCTCCTTCTGGAACTTGTGCAAGAGGCTCAAAATGAGCTTGAGGTGGATCACCTTGGAGCCCAAGTAGTCCTCCATCCATGGCACACCAAAGCATGCTCTTCAAGTCGCTCTTGGGGCCTTCTTCCATACTCTTCCATGTCAAGGGAGGATGGGTGTCTTGGATCAACTTGGCTTGACTCCGAGTGAAGGGTAATGTGGTAGTTTGGGTCTTATCATCCTCCCTTTCTTAAGAAGATTTCGTCCTCGAAATCAAGGCTTTGGCTCTCATGGCATCAACAACTTCTCGGGGTGGCCCCAACTCTCTTTTGTTCTTCTTGATCGTCACGTTGACATAGGCTTCTTCCAAGATCTTCCCCGCCTTAGCATGGGGCTTAGAACCTACAAGCAACGACAAGCAAAAACAAGCAAACGTCCTACTTTGGAAGTAGGTTAGTGCAAGAAGTGTGGAAAACACACTCTTGTGATATAACCAAGTATCAATAACATTCATAAATATCAAGTCTCCAAAGAGAACCATGAGCACTTGGTTAGAGATCATCATGCACTCAACAAAATAATGAGCAAATAGGTCATGGGAAGATGGGAAATGCAAGATCAAGCTACCAAAATCCCCTTGAACCTTAAGCTCAAGATCAACACACCAACCCATCCTCGAGGTGTGATCAACATGTGGAGTGGAGTGAATCAAATAGCCCAACCTACAAGTAGGATCAAGCACTCCACTCCCCTTCTTTAGAGCAAATTTACTCACACCAGGGGAGTCCTCTTCCCCTCCAATTTCATCACCTAAGCAACCCTTCCCAATAGACAAACTTTCAAGAAAGGTATTGATGATGGCCTCTTCTTCATCATAACCCAAACAAGCAATAATAGGGTCACTCAAAGAGTCATTTACCTCATTCAAATTCGCACACAAGGGATTGCTTAAGGGGTCAAACCCTTCACAACATGGAGGCTTTATTTTACTATTCACCCTAGTCCGATACAAGTCATTACCACCAATGACATTATCTTCAAACAATAGAAATGTAAAAACATGCATTTCAACATCATGATCAAGCATAGACAAGTTATCAAGACTAGGTTCCTTTCCCTCACTCGAGGAGTCATCGAAAAAAAATCGCTCCATCTCACATGCAAAAGACTCCTCAAGGTCACAATTATGGTCAACTATCAATTCTACACTAGTGAGGGGCTCAATGAACAATGGGCTCACATCATGATGTGGCGTAGCATCCCTTCCAACTAGTGTTTCACAAACAAACTCAAGTTGACAACTAGACTCTTCACTAGTGGCACATTCACTAGATGCTTCACAAGCTCCAACTAGTGTTGAGTCATCACAAGACAAGTAGTTAGTAGGTTCATGAAAAGGTGAAGCAACACTTACATTTGTAATACTTCCTTGGTCACTCGCAAGGCTTGAAATGTCATGTGCAACTCCTTCTTCATGAAGCTCACATTGAGGCTCCAATGACTTGTCTTCAAATGTACCTACACAAGAACTTTCACAAGAAGAGATAGAAGATAAAGAAGGGTTAGAACAATGGGTGCTCTCACTCTCAATTTTTCCTTCCTCACCCCTCATCTCTCTCAATTTTACCTCATGGTCAAGTGTAGTTTGTGGTGACAATCCACTCACATCACTCCTCAAATCCTCTCCTTTTTCCTCTCTTGGATTGTCACCGGTCACTCCCTCACTTCTCTCTATCTTTTCTCTCTCAATTGGAGTGGAGTGACTCCCATTTTTACCACGCAATGGCAAAACAATGAAATTGTTTGCCTCGGGTTCAAGTACAATGGGTGACTTGGCTTTAGTCGCTTCCTTCAACTCCCTCATCCGCTTGTAGTCTTCCCTTACTTGCCTTGGAGTCAAAGGTCTAAGCACATATTTCCTCCCATCATTCTTGACCGTATATGAATTGGTCTGGCCATCGTGCACCACACATCTATCATATTGCCATGGTCTCCCAAATAAGAGATGGCATGCTTACATCGGGACAACATCAAACAAGATTTTGTCTTTATAGCTTCCCATGCCAAACTCAATCAATGCTTGCTCCTCCACCTTTAACTCCCCACACTCACTTAGCCCTTGTAATCGATATGGTTTGGGATGTTTCAAGGTGGGTAACTTCAATTGGAAAATCAATGTTTGGCTCACTATGTTGGCACAACTTCCCGAGTCAATAATCATGGAGCAAACTACACCCATGACTCGGCATCTAGCGTGAAAGAGGTTCTCTCTTTGATCATTCTCACTATCCTCCACCAATACGGCACCTAAGCTCCTCCTCACAACTAGGGAAACTTGAGGATTATCCTCTTCAATCATTTCCTCCTCCACATCTTCCGTGGGTGGCCCTCGACCTCAGCCTCTACCCCTATCCATATTTCGACCCCAATGCATTTGCCTCCTATAAGGAACATCATACCCATAGGCCTCATCACCATACTCGGCTTCCTCCTCTTCTTGAGCCTCAACAACTTGCTCAAGAGGTGGGACAAGCCTAAGGGGTCTTCGAAGTGGAGCATTTCCTTGGGGACTGCCCAAGTTGAGGGGATTGCCCTCTTGTCGGGGATTGCCCAACCCACGCTCTCGTAGAGCTTCAACTTTGCTTTGTTCATACCTCTTGTTTAGCTCAACAAAGTGTCCGGGAGTCATATGAGTGCTATGACTTGTGCCTTCTCCGGATTCGATTTGGACACTCGGGGTCCCCTTCTTGACTTTGGCCCTTGAGGCCCTTCTTTCAAGAGTTTCGATCCGTAGGCTCATACTATCCAATTTTGCCCAGATAGTAGTCAAGGTATTCTTCACAAAGTCATCACCTTCATTGGCCATAGTACCTACAAAAAGCAACAAACGTTAGCAAAACACCTCACCCACTCCCTTACAATTGTTTCACTCGGCTCGCTCGTGTTTAGTGGGGGATGAATATTTCACACAAGTTTGAGTCTAAAAGCTTCAAGTAGTTGACCAATGAACCACAACTCAATCACTCGACTTATCAAGTCCAAATGCACTCCGGGGTGAGTGGAGTTAATGGGACTCGATTGGAACGATAGGCACTTTAATTGAGGACTTGAATCAAAATATACTACGGATCTTCTTTGAATTTCTAGTCTCCTTTCTATGGCACGATGATCCTAATAGCTCAAAGTAATTAGCACTAATCGAGTAGAATTATACTCTAATAGCACTAATTGGAAGCAATGCAAACAACGAAACGAGAAAACCTAGAAGTTTCTACCCAATTCCCAACCTTCAGGAAGTAGGCGCCCCGCCTCAGGAAGTGGGCGGTCCGCCCTGGGCAAACCAACAGGGGGAGGCGCTCCGCCTCTTCAGGGGAGGCGCTCCGCCTCTTCAGGGGAGGCGCTCCGCCCCTAAATTGAGGCGCTCCGCCTCTGCAACTTTTCAGCACAGTTCAACAACGGGTTTTTCGACTTTAACACCCAAAATTCCAACAAACCACACGTTGTTTTAGCAATCCAAAGGTACCCAAATGTTGTTTTACCCACAAAGATCAAACCCCAATGATTTTTAACAAACTCCAATCGAAAACAACGAATTCACCATGTTCATCCTCTTCAAGAACACAAGGGTTTATCAAAGGGTTTCAAAATAGATTGTGATTCATCAAAGTAGGTGTTATATAGGTCCAAATCCCACAAAATTGGTACCGAATCGTTTGTTTTTCAATGAAGCTCAATCCCCAATATCAAGTTTTCAACCCAACATCAATCCAACCCAAGAATCAAGCCAAAAATCATCAAGAACAAGTTCATCAAGGGTTTAAGGGCAATTAGGGTTTCGATTTTTCAAACTTCACCAATTCCAACAATTTTGGTACCCAAGTAACGAGAATTCATCCACGATCAAGAATCTATAACACCCATATCATAAATAATCCAAACCAACAAGATACACCAAATTTTTAGATTTTTCAATTTTTCAATTTTTTTGTAATTTTCTTCTTTCAATAACAACAAACAAGAAACTAAAGATAGGAATCGACCTAGGCACGAAGAATCAAGGGTCGGGGGTTTGTAGAAACAAAACCCGAGCCTTGCTCTGATACCAAGATGATAAGAATAAAAATGCGGAAAGTAAAGATAAGAGGAACGAAACGCGTTCCGAACTCCCTACAAGGTAACCACGGAGAACTTGTTCCGTGATACCCCCGTATCGGTGTCGAAAAGAGCCTACGCTATGCAACTACCCTCGAGCCACACTTGGGACTCGCAAATAGAATGATCGGGTTTTCGGTTCAAGACTCAACTAGGTTCCACTAGCGAATTCAAGCAACCAAGAAAGGGTTTCTTCATAAAAAGAGATAAACTCTATTCATCATTCATAAGATTCAAAGGTAAGCTAATGTTTGAAGAGGCTAAGTGAAGTATTTATAGGCTTCACTTAGTCATACTAAAAGGTCTAAAATACCCCCAAAGTGGGTTAAAACAAATAAGGCCACGCAGGGCTATAGTTGGAAGTTCAAGCCAAAAGTAATAAAATATCCCGCAGGCCAACACAGGGGGAGGCGCTCCGCCTCCAGGTTGAGGCGCTCCGCCTCAGGGTGGTGAGGCGCTCCGCCTCAGGATGAGGCGCTCCGCCTCAGGATGGTGAGGCGCTCCACCTCAGGATGAGGCGCTCCACCTTCTTCTGCTCAGCTCTCTGCCTTTTGGTAGGCGCTCCGCCTCAGCTTTGAGGCGCTCCGCCTCCTTCTGGAACTTGTGCAAGAGGCTCAAAATGAGCTTGAGGTGGATCACCTTGGAGCCCAAGTAGTCCTCCATCCATGGCACACCAAAGCATGCTCTTCAAGTCGCTCTTGGGGCCTTCTTCCATACTCTTCCATGTCAAGTGAGGATGGGTGTCTTGGATCAACTTGGCTTGACTCCGAGTGAAGGGTAATGTGGTAGTTTGGGTCTTATCACTACATCAAATATGATTTTATCTTTATTATTCCCAATGCTAAACTCTATCAACACTTGTTTCACCACTTTCAACTCACTACACTCACTTAGCCATTGTAAACGGTATGGTTTTGGATGCTTTAGAGTGGGTAATTTCAATTAGGAAATCAAAGTTTGGCTCACTATGTTGGCACAACTTCCCCAATCAACAACTATTGAGCACACTTGCCCCATCACACGACATCTAGCATGAAAAAGGTTTTCTCTTTGATCATGTTCCACCTCCTCTTCCATGAATATGGTACTCAAGCTCCTCCTAACTACCAAGAACAATTGAGGATCTTCTCCTTCTTCGGTAGCCTCTTCACAAGCAATTTCTTCATCTCCCTCTACTCCCTCACCCTCAGGTTCACTATCTTGCTCATACACCAAATTACCTATCACAACCATGGTCTTTCGAGTAGGACAATCTCTAGCAAAATGACCATAGCCTTTGCACTTATAGCATTGAGTAGAAGTAGAAGTAGGATTGCTCAAGCGAGTTTTAGAATTACCTTCCACATGTGGTGTAGACTTCTCATATGGCTTCTTCACTTCTCTACTAGCACTTGGAAAGTTTGCATTTGGAGTCTTCCAATCCTTTAGCTTGCTCATAGAAGTAGGAGTGTTGCTCTTGGGGTAGGTGGACTTCTCTCCCTTAAGCCAATTCTCGGCTTCAATTGCGGCTTCAAAGATATCTTGAAGTGAAAGATAAGCATGCAACCTCAATTGAGAGGCTATACCATAGCTCAAGTCATTCTTGAAACAGATCACGGCTTATTCTTCACCTTCGGGATCCATATCCAAAGCCATCCGGATCTTTTCAAATTCATCGTAGTACTCATGAACCATCTTGACACCTTGCTTTAGCTCATAAAGCTTCTTAAGTTGCTCTTGACGATACCTTCGAGTCACATACTTCGTATTCATTAGACCTTTCAACTCATCCTAAGTCACATTCACATGTACTCCCATCCTTCTTCTTGACCTCTTCATGGACTCCAACCAAGTAGAAGCATAGGTATCAAAGGTTGAAATAGCATAGGTGCCTTTCTTCTCCTCGGTCATCTCATTTGTGTCAACCACTCTCTCCATGAGTAGTACCCATTCCACGTATGCTTCTGGATCACAAGTTCCTTTAAAGGTTGGAAGATTGAGTTTAACACTATTGAGGATTGTTGTTCAACTACGAGAAGCTTCTAGATTCAAGTTCGAGTGAAATATCTTATTGCCATGGTCTCTGAACTTTGGGAGGCGGGGCGCCTAGTAACAGAGGCTCAATCCACAAGTCAAGTGTACTCCGGGATGAGTGGAGTTTATGTCACTCAATGGACGATAAGCTCTATAAAGTGAGGACTTGAGTCAAATGATACTATGAATCTTCTTCGAATTCTACTCTCCTAACTAGGCACGAGTTGCCTAAAAGCTCAAAGACTAGTACCAATTAAGTAGGAAAGTTACTTAGAGAAGTACTAGTTAGATGTTATGCAAGCAAGGAAACAAGAGAACCTAGGAAAAACTACCCAAACCAACACTTCACAAAAACAGGCGCCCCACCCTTTCTCAAGTGGGTGGTCCGCCTTAATTTCTGCAGAGGGAGGTGGGCGGTCCGCCTCTGTTACTAGGCGCCCCGCCTCCCAACTGTGTTCTTCAGCACAGTCCAACTTCGTGTTTCTTGGTTTAGCACCCAAAATTCAACAATTTTCACGATGTTTTATCAATCCGAAGGTACCCAATCGTGTTTTCAATCACTATGATCAAACCCCAATAAAAAACAATCAAATTTCAAAGATTTAAAGTGGGTTTTCAAAAGGGTTTCAAAATGGTTTTTGATTCTTTACTTTTGATGTTATACAACTCCAAATATCACAAAATTGGTACCAAATCGTTAGTTTTCAATCTAGAACAAACCTCGATATCAATTTCAGAACCAACAATAAACCAAACCCAAGAATCAAGACATGAACTCAAGAACAAGGGTTTAAGAAAAAATTGGGGTTTCAAATCTTCAAATCTTGTTTTACAACTCCAAATTAAGAGTTGTTGGTACCAAAACGACGGGTTTTCAATAAGGATCAATCTCCAATAACACCCATAGCAAGAATCAATCACACCAACAAGATATGCCAAATTTTTGGATTTTCAAATTTTTTTCAATTTTTTTTGTATTTTCTTCTTTTTCAATAATAACAAACAAGAAACTAAGATAGAAACGAACTTATGCACGAAAAACAAGGGTCGAAGATTTGTAAAAATAAATCCCGAGCCTTGCTCTGATACCAAGATGATACGGATCGAAATAAAGACAAGGAAAACGATAGGAGCGAGACGAACTCCCTACGAGGTATCCACGGAGAACTTGTTTCCATGAAACCCTCGATTCGGGTCAAGAGTTGCCTAACGCTATGCGACTACCCTCGGTCACACTTGGGACTCGCAAATAGAATGATCGGAGCGGGGTTGCAGGTCAACTAGGTCCACTAGAAGATTCAAGTCCCAAACAAAGGTTTCTTTCATTAACACAAGAGATACAACTCTTCAAAAGTATTCATCAAAGTAATCTAAGTTAAAATGAAAGACTAAGGGCCCTTTTATAGGTGCCTCACACACATAATATAAAGTCTAAAAGACCCCCAAAGTGGGCTAAAATGATATAAGCCACGTAGGGCTAAACTAGGAATTTCACAACAATAAAAATAGAATTCCTGTCATGCACTTCAGTAAGTAGGTGCCCCGCCTAGTTGAGTTTCACTAGAGATGGTGAACTTCAAAGAGTTGAGGGGGCGGTCCGCCTAGTAAAGTTGGCGGTCCGCCTCTTCCTGTGGCTTCTTGAAACGCCTCAAAATGTGTCTCGAATTTTCCTCTTTTCATGGCGCTCCAATGCATGATCTTGAAATGCTCTTCCTTGGCCTTGGATGGTGCTTTGGATGGTCGCTCATTTTTCCCCAAATCAGGCCCACTCCTAGTAGGTGGGGCGCCTACTCCTCTACATTGTGTCCAGGTGGAGCGCCTGTTTTGGCTAGGCGGGGTGCCTGTTTTCGGGTGAATTCAAGACTAGTTTTTGAGGTGTAATTCCTAATTTAGCCCTAAGTGATTCTATTGTATTAATTAGACCTAGGGGCTTTTAGTCATTTCACATTTATGTAAGGGAGCTCTATATAAACTCTCCTTAGCCATTTTCATCATTTTTACATCACCTTGAATATTGTAGAAACATGAGCTATGGTCTCTTGGAACCCTTGTTTGGGGCTAGAATTCAATTGGTGGAATCCAATTTGAACTTCAATCGTCTTTGATCATTCTATTTGCAAGAGTCGGTATCTCTTGAGGATAGTTTCATAGCGTAGGTGATTCCTTGACATTCACTTGAGCTGTAATGAGACAAGTTCCTCGTAGCTACTTAGGTAATTGTTTGAGTCTCGTCTCGTTCTTATCTTTACTTTTAGCTTCCGCATTTGATATTGCATCAGTTGGTATCAGAGCAAGGCTCGGGTGTTGTTCTTACAAACCCTCATTCCTTATTCATCGTATCTTTTATCCTTGTTATTGTGTTCTTGTGGTTTGTTGTTCTTATTTGGAAGAAAAACAAAAAAAAATCAAAAATTTGAAAACTACAAAACAATTTGGTGAAACTTGTTGGATTGGAACACCCAAACATGAAAATTATTGGGGTTTGTTCTATATCGTATTCCCGTTCTTTTGGTACCACAAAGTCGTGATTTGGTGTTGTGATTCAAAAGTCGAAGAATCAAAATCCCAAAATTTCAAAACCCTAGAAAATTTGCTTCAAGGATCAAAATCAGTTTGTTGTTGTTTGTTGGTGTTAAAAACTATTGGGGTTTGTTTGTAATCATCCTATACACCTTTGGGTATCATTAGATTGGAGAAACAACTTATTTTTGTTGGAAATGTGGGTGCAAAAGAGCCAAAAACGCAGAGTGAAACATTGCAGGAATCAGGAACAGGCGGAGCGCCCAAAAACTAGGCGGACTGCCTGAATTGGATACTGCCCAAAAACCAGGCGGACCGCCCATATACCTAGGTGGACCGCTCACTTTGTTGGCAGCCTCTGAACCTACTCTGGGCGGACCGCCCACTGTAAGGCCCGGAGCGCCTCTTCCTGGAATGTGTCTGGGTAGTTGTTTTTCCGTACGTTTTTGCATTTTGTTGGCTCGTATCATTTTCGGCTAGTACTTTTCAAGTAACACTCCTACTTTACTAGTACTAGTTCATTGAGAGTTTAGGATACTTGTGCTTAGTGGTGATTAGAAATCAAAGAAGACTTGTAGTACATTTTTGCTTCAAGTGCTCACCTATATAGCGTAGCGTTCATCGAGTCCCATCAACTCCACTCTTCCCGAAGAGTATTTTGTTCTTGTGAATTTGATTGGTTATTGAGGAAGTTTCTCAACTACGAGGAAGCCTTTGAATCAAGCTTGAGGGAACCTATCCCAAAGTTGAGTGTACCCGAGTGACAATCAAAGGCGAGGGAGCGAGTGAGGACTTTTACTCTAATCTCTTCTTTGTCTTTGATTTTTGTAGGTACATGGCCGGAGACGTTGACGACACCATTAAGGTCCTGGTAAGCATCTTGGCCACTCTCTTGGCCGAGGTGAGAGCAATAAGTGCGAGGCTTGAGAGCCTTGAAAGAGAAGAGACCCCGAGTGTATCAAAAGATGCCGGAGAAGGCACTTGTGATAGTGAGTTGGGCACTCCCCAACCGTTGGGCATTCCCCACAACTTGGGCAATAACCAATTGAAACAAGTAAAGAGTCACTCAACTCCAAAATGGAAGCATTTCTTGAGCGTCATCCCAATGCTCTTTAAAATGAGAGACAAAAGATGTAGAGGAGTAAGGCAGTGAACGGTGACAATCCTAAAGTGGAAAAATGAGAGGAAGTGAGGAGTGATGTGAGTGGATTGTCACCCAAATCTACACTTAGCCTTGAGATAAAAGTGAAAAAAAGGCGGGGAGAGGAAAGACAAAATGTGGTGCAAGCCAAAATCGGAGTTAAGCTAACAACCAGAGAAATGCGAAAAATAACAAGATTAAAAGATAGAAGCAAGACAAATCTTGCTTCGAATCAAATGAACGTCGAGGAACTAGTCTCGGGTTCGATTAATTCGGATGCAAAGATGTACCTATGCTAAACAATAATCCTCAAGAAGTCATGCTTATTGCAAACAGAATGACCAAAGAAAAAGATTGTTTAAACGATTCAACACCGAATGACACAAGTTCTTTAAAATCCTATATCAGGGTTCGGCTCCATCGGAGACAGTCAATAGCAACTTCTATGTTTAATTATTCATCAAAAAACTAGGTACTTACAAATGAAATGTAAAGGAGTTTATATAGACTACTCTAGGGACAAAATAGTAAATGGTCACAGGCGACCAATAGGAGTAAGCCACGCAGGGCTGAATAAGCTGAGTGTTCGGTCACTCCTTCTACCGAACACTTGAGTTTCGAACACTTGAGCTCGAGCTTTTGACTTCGATGCTCAGTTGCTTAACTCGGCTCATCTTGACATCAGATGCTCTTTCTTCGGTTGTGTGTTTGCTTTACTTCAGTTTCGATGTTGAGTGTTCGGTTAGGGTTCTGTCACTCCCTTCTTCGAGCTCAAGCTTATAGATTAAGCCTTCGATTCTCAATCTCGGCCATTCAGCTTCGGAACGGTTGCTTTCTCCCGACCAAGCCAATTGAATGTGAACATCATGCAACTGCTTGGCTTGGCTTGGCTTCGTGTCATCGGCCTCGGTGGATTGAACACTTGATCAGCATGTGTTCGGGCTGCATCATCCTCCCCTTCTTGAGAAGATTTCGTCCTCAAAATCGAACCCTCTTCAGCCTCCGATGCTTGGCCTACAACATAAGGAGTTAAGTCAGCAACATTAAAGGTGTTGGACACGTTATACACACCAGGGAGGTCGATCACATAAGCATTGTTGTTGATCTTGCTCAACACTTGAAATGGACCATCTTCTCGAGGATCCAACTTTCTTTTCCTTTGGTTTGGAAATCATTCCTTTTAGAAGTGAACCCACACCTAATCTCCCTTCTTTAATTCCAACTTCTTGCGCCCCTTGTTTTTCTTCGATGCAACTTTTGTATAAGCTTCCTCGAGGTTCTTCTTCACCTTTGCATGCAACTCGATCAAGGCAGTGGCTCACCGAGTACCTTCAAAATTAATAACAGAATCTCGAGGCAATGGGGTTAAATCAAGTAGAATCAAAAGGGTTAAAACCATACACACATTCGAACGGAGTCATTCCAATCATTCGATGCACTGTTCGATTGTATGCAAATTCCATCACGGGTAAACGATCTGCTCAGTTTCCGACCTTACCTTTGGTGATTGCTCGAAGCAGCTCCCAAAGTTTGGTTGACTACCTTGGTCTGTCCATCGGTCTGATGATGGTAAGACGTCAGTAATTTGGTGCCGAAGGGCACCCCATAGACATTTCTAAAAATGACACAAGAATTTTGAGTATCGATCACTCACAATAGTACGAGGCACACCATGCAATTTTATTACATTAGAAATAAAAAAGTAGCTACATGTTGTGCATCATCACACTTCTTGTAACGAATAAAGTTAGCTATTTTGGAAAAATGGTCGACTACGACAAAGATGCTATCATGTCCACCCCCGACCTCGGTAACCCATAACAAAACCATGGATATATCAACCTACGGTCGATTAGGAACAGGAAACAGAGTATACAAACCATGAGGGGTTGACCTCGATTTAGCTTTCTTGCAATCTATACAAGCATTAAAGCTTTTCCACATCTCTTCGCATTTTTGGCCAAGGGAACTGCTCGGTCAAGATATTAAGAGTTTTGTTGATACTGAAGTGTCCCATTAAGCCTTCAGAGTGAGCTTCTCGAACCAAAAGCTCTCTCCACAATGACACAGGCACACAAACCTTCCCATTCTTGAAGAGGTAGCCATCGTGCCACTGATATTTCTCAACCCTTTGGCCACTTAAGATTACGTCACGGACGCTTTTAAACTTGGGATCATCTTCATACATCAGCTTAATGCTTTTGAATCCCATGAGCCTCGAGGCGAGAGTGGTCGCTAAGGCAAATTTTCTTGATAGCGCATCAGCCACAAGATTATCTTTTCCCTTCATCTCCGGGTTTCATTCGGATTTGGTGGTATCCGGACCTGAGGTCTATCTTCGAAAACATGAAGAACCACTTAACTCATCTAGCATGTCATCTAATCGAGGAATAGGATGATGATACTTTACTGTGATTTTGTTGACTGCTCGGCAATCAACACACATTCGCCATGTTCCATCTTTCTTTGGGACAAGGATAATAGGAACGACGCAAGGACTCAAGCTCTCAAGGCTCTTGTTCAGCAATTCATCCACCTGCCTTTGGAGTTCTTTGGTGTCTTCGGGATTACACCAGTATGCAGGCTTGTTGAGGATTTGTGAGCCTGGAACGAAGTCAATTTGGTGCTCGATTCCTCTCAACGGAGGTAATCCACCTGGCATTTCTTCGGGAAACATGTCTCCGAAGTCCTGCAAAACACTTTGTATAGCTCTAGGCAAAGGGTTATCGTTAGAAAAATCATCATTAGAGTTTAGAAAGATACCCTTGTGCACGAGGCAAATCATCATTTGACCGTTGTCGTTGCCTCGTAGATACTCACTCGGTTGCATGATTGCACAGATATTTCTTACTTCGGGCGGTAAGTTGTTGTCATCGACCACAATTCTTGTCCCAACCTGAGACTTAGCTTTGGCCACTTCTTTCAACTCATTCATTCATTTTTAGTCCTCGCTGACTTGTTTCGGAGACAATCGTTTGAGTATGAAACTCTCCCCTCCGAGCTTAGTAGTGTAAGTGTTGGATCATCCGTTATGAATAACCGACTGATCATACTGCCATGGTCGACCAATAGCAAATGACAAGGTTGCATCGGTATCACATCGAACATCATCTCATCTTGATATTCTCCAATTTTTAACTTGATCCGCACTTGCTTGACAACCTTCAATTCTCTACACTCATTTAACCATTGTAATCTGTAAGGGTGAGGATGCTTTGAGGTAGGTAATCCCAATTGTGAAACCAAGGTTTAGCTCACCACATTTGGACAACTACCCGAATCAATTATCATTGAACAAACCTTCCCCCTTACTCGACATCTTGCATGGAAAAGATTTTCTCTTTGGTTGTCCTCTTCTTCAAGAGTCATGCAGCTCAGGTTTCTTCGAACCACAAGAAACATTTCTGGATGATCAGCTTCGGCAGCTTCACGACCATCATCATTTTCAGCTCGGTTAGTCTCCTCAAAATTTTCTTCCTCGGCGTCACTCGATTGCTCATGGACGGTTCCATCTTCGAGCAAAAGCATAACTTTGTGAGTTGGACACTCTTTTGTCATGTGACCATAATTTTTGCATTTATGACACTGAATACTTGAAGCACTAGGAGTATTGAGTTGAACTTTACGTCCCACTTCTATTGGTTGGTTAATAGTCACTCCTCTTTCGAAGGGCTTCTTCGGATCTCGGCCAGTGTTGGCACTTGTTGGATTCAGAATTTTCCATTCTTTACTTCGGTTCAAAGGAGTTGAAGTAGTAACTCCTCGATACCGGTTTGCTTTGTCGTCCTTCACCTATTTCTCAGCTTCGATGGCAGCATGAAATACATCTTCCAAAGTTAGATACACATGCAGCCTCAATTGAGATGACACATCTCGAGCCAACCCATTTTTGAATTGAATGATGGCTTGCTCCTCATCTTCTTCCATATCAAGGGCTAATCGAACTTTTCGAACTTATCATGGTATTCTTCAACTGATTTGGACCTTTGTTTCAATTCGAAGAGCTTTCGAAGTTGTTATTGCTGATATTTGGCATTAACATACTTAGCATCCATTGCTCTTTTCAACTACAACTGGTGACCACAGGATAAGCATTTCTTCGTCTCAATCTTTTGTCAGCCTCCCACCATGTTGATGCATATGCCTCGAACGAAGCAATAGCATGTGCAGCTTTTCTCTCTTCGGTCATATCATTTGTGTCAAAGATTCATTCAAGTCGAATCTTCCAATCAAGATATTGGTCCGAGACACTAGTTCCTCTGAAAGGTGGAATAGTGATCTTGACACTGTTTAAGTTTGAATCCCGAGCACCTCAGATTGGTTCTGGATACTATTCATTATAGTCATCAGCCTCACGCCCAAAATATCGATCAATATTACCTTGACCTCGGAGATTTCCACGACCTCGTTGAACCTGCCTTTGTTGAACGAACGGCGGCTCATACTCAGCTTCGACCTCGGAAAATTCTCTATCATCAACCCCTTCATCAACGACCACGACTTATCTTCGAGCCCTTTGAAGTGGTACTCTTTCATCTCGGGGAATGCCAAAGTTTAGATGACCAGCTTGGGGATTGCGCAAGTTTTGTTGTTCCACTTGGGGATTGCCCAAATGTTGTGCAGCTTGGGGATTGCCCATAGCATTTCGAACAGCCTCATTCTTCAACCGTTGTTGTCGAACGAGCTCTGCAAATTGCTCAGGTTTCATCGGAGTAGATTGCTAGTTCTAGCGCCGGACCCAGGTAAGGCCACAGACACACTCCCTTACTCGAGGTTAGTTACTCGAGCACTCACTCCTCTTAACTCGAAACTGATGCCTTATATCATAGCCATGAGATCGACTAACGACACCTCGGGTGCCTCAATCCCCTTTCCATCGCCTCCATTCCCAGCCATGGTACCTGCACAAATCAATGACCAAAAAAATGTTAAGGTTAGAAATCACCTCACACTCTTCCTCACCTTTATTGGGTAGCGCTCAGGTCCGCTCAATTTATGGGTTCGGTTTTGGTCGCTCAAGAACTTGTAGCCAATGGCTTCCTCGGTTGATCAACTTCTCTTAGTTCCTTCGAATTTGACAAGGTACACTGTCTCCTTCGGAAAGTGTGAGTTAATGTTGACTCGATGGAACGGGTGCTATTTACTCTGCGCTCGAGAAGTCAAAGAATTTTCTACAAAATTTGGACTTGGGTCACCCTACGCACGAGTTCCTATAAGCTCAAATAAGTTAGTACGACTTCAAGTAGAAAGATTTACTCCAGAGATCCACTAACTAGATTTATCGATCACAAGAAAATTGAAAACCTAGGAGAATCTACCCTTCGATTCCTCTCTCGGAATCCTCGAACACACCAACTCTTGTACAGACAAAAGTGGTCCCTCCTTGGTACGGATAGGGTTTAACCTTATCTAATTTCCCTTTTCAAGCCGACAAAATTTCACATGAGGTCTTAGATTTTGACACCTTACCCCTCTCTTCTTCAATGTAACAGTGACTCAACGATTCCGATATACGGACAACATTTTAACCTCGTTCACTGACCATGATTTTAACACTGATTCTGGGTCGC
The DNA here is from genome assembly GCA_037355625.1 of Petunia x hybrida. Taxonomy (NCBI): domain Eukaryota; kingdom Viridiplantae; phylum Streptophyta; class Magnoliopsida; order Solanales; family Solanaceae; genus Petunia; species Petunia x hybrida. The sequence goes on along the minus strand of JBBBVM010000032.1, from coordinate 2,515,111 downwards.
TTCACTCTGGTAACTTTCACGTCGGAGGAAGATTGCAAGTTTCCAGTCGAGCTAAGAACTCAGCTGCTCTTGTCCGTACACTGTTACAATGTAACAATTTTCCCGCGTACGGACGGTGGCAAATCGACGGAAATTTCAACTTTAAGCTCAAAATATAACCAAAATCAAATAAGAACCACCAGTCTTCAACGACAAACACCAAAACACAACTGGGGTTTGATAATAACAGCCACAACGTCAAAACAGTCCAAATAACTTCGAGAACCCTAGTCGTCAATCGTGTACGACAGATGCTTGTTGGAATCGTCGGATGATGGTGAACAAGAATCAATGGTTGTTTGATTCAAACAACCAACAATCAAACAAAAAATTTTAAATTTTTATTTTCTACTTTTTTTTTGTAATAACAACACAACAGTAACAACAATCAACAACGGAGATTGAAGCTGAAACTGAAAGATACAAAAGCACGAGATAGACGAACAGGATTGGGGTTGTAAGAAAAAGCCCAAACCTGGCTCTGATTCCAAGATGGTGCAAGTCAAACCGGAGTTAAGCTAACAACCAGAGAAACGCAGAAAGTAACAAGATTAAAAGGTAGAAGCAAGACAAATCTTGCTTCGAATCAAATGAACGTCGAGGAACTAGTCTCGGGTTCGATTGATTCGGATGCAAAGATGTACCTATACTAAGCAACAATCCTCAAGAAGTCATGCTTATTGCAAACTGAATGACCAAAGAAGAAGATTGTTCAAATGATTCAACACCGAATGACACAAGTTCTTTAAAATCCCATATCAGGGTTTGGCTCCATCGGAGACACTCAATAGCAACTTCTATGTTTAATAATTCATAAAAAAACTAGGTGCTTACAAATGAAATGTAAAGGAGTTTATATAGACTACTCTAGGGATAAAATAGTAAATGGTCACATGTGACCAATAGGAGTAAGCCACACAGGGCTGAATAAGCCGAGTGTTCGGTCACTCCTTCTACCGAACACTTGAGTTTCGAACACTTGAGCTCGAGCTTTTGATTTCGATGCTCAGTTGCTTAACTCGGCTCATCTTGACATCGGACGCTCTTTCTTCGGCTGTTTGTTTGCTTTACTTCAGTGTCGCTGTTGAGTGTTCGGTTGGGGTTCGGTCACTCCCTTCTTCGAGCTCAAGCTTATAGATGAAGCCTTCGATTCTCGAGCTCGGCCATTCAGCTCGATAATTTCCAATGCTAAACTCAATCAACACTTGCTTCACCACCTTCAACTCTCCATACTCACTCAACCATTGTAGACGATATAGATGAGGATGCATTATAGTAGGCAATTTCAATTGGGAAATCAAAGATTGGCTCACTATATTAGCACAACTTCCCGAATCAATGATCATTGAGCACACTCGCCCCATCACATGACACCTAGCATGGAATAGATTCTCCCTTTGAACATTCTCTTCCTCCCCAAAACTCATGGCACCCAAACTCCTATGTACCACAAGTGTCATGTTAAGCTCATCACCTTGGGGAATGCCCAAGTTGTGGGGAAAGCCCACTTGTTGGGGAATGCCTAACGGTTGGGGAGTGCCCAACACTTTATTACTAGTGCCTTCTTCGGCACCCTTTTGGACACTCGGGGTCCAATCTCTTTCAAGGCCCTCTAGCCTCAAGATTAAGGATTTCACCTCGGCCAAGAGGTAGGCCAAAGTGCTCTCGGGGACCTCAACAGTCTCGTCAACGTCTCCGGCCATGTACCTAAGAAAACAAAAGACTAAAGAAAGAGGTTAGGGTAAAAACCTCACACGCGCCCTCACTTTGAATGTCACTCAGGTACACTCAATTTACTGGTGGGGGTAGGATCACTCAAGCTTGATTTCAAAGGCTTCCTCGTAGTTGAACAACCTCCTCAATAACTATTCAAGTTCACAAGAACCAAATACTCTCCGGGAAGACTGGAGTTGATAGGACTTTATGAACGCTAGGCTATTTTAAGTGAGCACTTGAAGCAAACAATGTACTACAAGGCTTCTTTGAATTCTACTCTCCTCTAAGCATGAGAACCCTAAACGCTCAATGACTGGTACTAATTAAGTAGCAATTTTAACCTCAAAGTACTAGATGGAAGTAACGAAAGCGAAAGAAACATGAAAACCTACGAAACAAACAACCCAGACAACCCTTCAGAAGTGGGCGCCCCGCCTCTGCAGAATGGGTGGTCCACCCAGTTAATATCCAGAGAGTTGCCACCAAAGTAGGCGGTCCACCTAGTATAGTGGGCGGTCCGCCTACTACAATTTTCAGCAGTTTCCAACAACGCCTTTTTGGTCTTGTGCACCCAAATTTCCGATGATTTTCAAGTTGTTTTCAATTTTAATGATACCCAAAGATGTATATGATGATTCTAAACAATCCCTAGTAGGTTTTAACCCCAATCAAACAACAACAAATCGATTTTGATTCTTGAAGCAAAGTTTCTAGGGTTTTGAAAATTTCGGGATTTGAATCTTCAAATTTTTGAAATACATCTCCAAATCATGAAAATTTGGTACCAAAAGAACGGGAATCAAACATAGAACAAACCCAATGATTTTCAATATTTGGGTGTTCCAATCCAAAAAGTTCCAATATTTTTTAAAATTTTTTTCAATTTTTCAATTTTTTTCTTCTTTTCTAAACAAGAACACATAAACAACAATAACAAGGATAGAATGGCACGATCGAGGGTTTGTAAGAAAAAAACTTATCTGTGCTCTGATACCAACTGATGTAGGGAAAACTAGCGGAAGCAACTAAACTATATGAGCGGAAGCAACTAAACTATACGAGTGGAAGCAATAAAACAAGATAATAAGAAATAAGGATTGGGAAGACAAAAAATAAGAAGAAAGAATGAATCAAACTTACTAATGTAGTTTGATTCCTTTATATGGTTTGAGTCTCTCTTTCTCCCTTGGAATCAACCTACATTAGTAAGTTTCATTCATTCTTTCTTCTTATTTCTTGCCATCCCAATTCTTATTTCTTGTTATCTCGTTTTATTGCTTCCGCTCGTATAGTTTAGTTGCTTCCGCTAGTTTTTCCTACATCATTCAAGGTCAATGTGGAGGCACAACATATGCGACTGCTATTTGGAATCTACACAACATGAGTTGTACCTGTAAGGAGTTTGATTATGACTAGATACCTTGTCGACATGCTATGGCAGCAATTCAAATAAAATTTGGTGCAGATTTTGGGAGAAGAATCTATGATTACACTTCTTCATATTATTATGTGGATTCAGACTTGCTTGCCTATGCAGAAACTATCCATCTAGTTCATCATGAAGAATTTTAGCAGGATTGTCCTACCGAGCTAGTTGAGAGGAAAATTTCCTTTGCTTACGTGAAGCCCAAGTGTGGCAGAAGGAAGATAAAGAGAATTCCATCAGTTGGGGAATGATTTTCCTCGAGGAAAGAATCGATGTAGAATTTGCAAAAGGCTTTGGCATAAAAGAACTACATGCCCAACTATTACAAGACCAACTGTGAATGAAGGAACAGGTGTTTAGATATGCCTTCAGTTTAAGACAATGATTTATTTGGTGTGTTTGTTTAAGACAATCATATTAATTTGTAATGTTTATTTAAGACAATGGTCTATGTAGCCCATATTTACTTTATAATGTTTGTTAAGACAATCATTTTATCTATGTTCGTATGTAGTAATTAAATTGTCTCTTTTTTGGTCAAAAGTTTGAAACACAAATTTAGCTGTCTAAACATCATCAAGATGTACAAACATCAATCGTTTTGTTGGCAACGTCAGATGTAATATTGAAACATTCACAAAAATGTTTAAACATCGTCATACATATTTGAACATCTTAAACAATCTCTGAACATCTGACACGAGGCTGACTTAACCATCCAAAAAGGTTAAACACTAAAGGCTATGTTTAAACGTCATACATTATGTGCAAAATGCCAGTGATTATGTGCAACATTCGATGTAATGTGGAAATATTTAGGAAAATTCTTAAACATAATCATACATGTTTGAATATCTTAAACAATGTTTGAACTACATTTAAGGTTGTGTAAACATCATACCTTATGTGTATAACATCGATGAATATGCGCAACATCGAATGTAATGTTGAAACATTTGGGGAAATGTTTAAAACATCAACATACATATTTGAACATCTAACCCAATGTTTGAACATTTGACACGATGTTGACTCAACTATCCTAAACTGTGAAACATGTGCTTATATGTTTAAACATCCGACGTTATGTGTGAGACATCATTGTATATGTGCAACATCTCTCTTAATGTAGCAGTTCCATCGAAATTTTTAAACATAATGTAAAATGAAATCCAGTCATTAAAGTCCCTACCAATGAACTGCAGTATCACTTGAAGGACCCTTCCAATTCTTCGTACATCCATCATTTGGCGTGCACGTGCTTTCTTGGAGGCGATTTTGAATATCTTCAATGTCAGCCTTTAGTTGATGATTCTGGTAACATGGTCTACGAGCCATGGTGTTGTTGCCTAGTTTTTTTTTTTTTTTTTGGGTGATTTTCAAAATTGTTAGACAAAGGAGAGGTGATTTTTGTTTGATGTTCCTAGTATTTAAGAGTTGTTGGGAAGGGAAATCATTTTGAAAGAGTTCTTTTTTGAAAGGGCATAGGGAGGAGAAGGATTATAAAAGGTTGTCATTGAATAGGTGTATGGAAAAGGAGGACGAGAATGATGGATTTTTCTGAAAAAGACACGAAAGAAAAAGGTAGAAAACCTAATATGTTGCAGTTTTAAATTAAATAACTGTCTGAACATTCACACAATGTTTGATGCCCACTACAATATACTGAAACATATGTAAGACGTTTTACTTATTTTTTCATGTTTAAACATATTGTGAAAGGGATAAACATCAGTATGTTTAGTAAGAATACAGTGATGTTAAAAATTCACTTGGTGTTTTCAGATAAAATTAATCATCCACACAACCAATATCTACACAAAATAGACATACATTAACATCATCAAAAAACATAAATTATCCTTACACAACCCAAAAAGAAAAAGTACTAAAGAAAGGTTAAATTATCGTTAATAACATCCGAAAATATGTTAATTGTCCAACCATCACAAATATCTATGGTACCATCCTTCCATGAAATATGTCAACAACTGATTTGACCCTAAGGTCCACCATTGTATCGTTAGAAAGACGGTCCCAGGAAATTTTCGTAAGAAGGTGCGCACTAGAAGCTAAGGCATATCCACATGATGCAGTGCGTATGTTGGTTATTGGAAGATCTTGCACACGCTCATATGACCATAGATCCTTGTTCAAGATATCTTTCACCAACTTTGGACATCCTACATTGTTTGACATACATGGGGAACATAGAAGTGATTGACTAAATAAGTATATCAAAGGCATCATCACCGATCTCACAGTAGTTGGATTCGTACACCAAAATATGTGTTTCCTCCACAGGAAACTCTAATGTGAAATAATGATCTTCTTCGAACTTGAACACACAGAAGATCCTCTTCGATCCAGCCCACTTTCTACCCTCTGGGGATTGCCTCTTACCTTCAGCATACTCTAAAAACTCCTCCTCAAAATGGAAAGTCTTCTACATTTCTTGCACTGGTGCAACCAAGGTATCATCTGTTACTGAATTCTTCTTGTACATCTTACACATCTTCCTTAAAAACTACAAATCAAGAATGACATCACATTTGGGATAGTGCTGGGAGTATATTTTAGTTCTGATCCTCATCATACTCAAGATATCATCAACATGTTGGAGATAAAAAAAATTAAAGAAAAACTAAACACCAAAATAATGCAATATTGATTGAGATATATAAACACTACATACATTGTTTAAACATCATTTTGATGTTAATAAAAACTGATACAACTGAAAACAATGTTTAACATTGGTTCATGCATTTACACTTCATGGACGATGTCTAAACATATAATCAAGTACATGTGCTTACGTAAATATTTTAATAAGACGTTTAAGCATCATCTTAGATGTGTACACATCAAAAGGGATGTTTACACTTCCCCTTAAATGTTTGCTTAATCAATAAACAAAAAATAGCAGTAAATCGTGTACCTAGTCCTCCAACTATTTTCAAAAGAATCTTCTTCATCCCCTTTTTTTCACCAGTAAATCGAGATTTCAGAGCTTTCCCAGGAAACACAACTCTCTTCGGCACCTGCTGTTTTGTCTAGTCTCTTACCTCCTGAAGAACTTTCTCTATTGCATCTACCTTCTCCATTACCACCTTTTTGTCTTCTTTACAGTGGGAGCATTTACAGCTACACTATCTTGTCAAGGTACCCACTCATTCTTCTTCTTCTTCTCTCCATACTACTCCTCCCATGCCACCTTCTTCTATTCTTTATCCTCCAATTCCACCATCTTTATCTCTTCTAACAACTATTGCTTTAGTACCATCCATCTCTTGGCATATCCAAACAAAGCACATGCACTGCCACTATATTCTCTTCCAACATCTCCAAACAAATTAACTCCACCTCCACCACTGTATATATTCAACATTGACCCACGGTTGTGAACAACATGTTCTAGATGGGTGTTATGTTCAACATTTTTTCCTAAGCATTGTAACCCCCTCCAACTGTTGGATCAACCTATCAATCGATGTGTTCTCTACATCTTGATATGGCTCAAAGACATCAAGGACATCCCTCAACTCCAAGGGCGTAGGAACAAGGTAAGGGTGCACCTCCTGCGAAGAAGATAACTCAACAAGTGCTAACACACTCAGTAAACATGTTTAAGCATCACTTTTAATGTTTAAAACATACTTATTTATGATGTTTACACATAGTATATATGTTTCAAACATATTAAAATATGTTAAAGTCTAAACTTCATGTTGAAGCATTACCACTGATGTTTCAACATTCAATATGAAACATCTTATTGAATGTTAAAATATCATATCTGATGTGTGGAAAACTACTTAGCAAAGGTAAAATGTGTGCCTTACCGGGGTCCCAACGCACTGAAATACATGTTCAGGATCTCTGGCTACCTTCTCACATAACCAATGAATCATCCTTAGTATAGTCGTGTATGTTTGATACTCCCTTAGCCTATCTTCTTGTATAGCCTCATACGCCCAGGCCTTGAAGGTCCAGGGAAATCCATATAGGTTTAACTGTTTCCATGAGCTTTCAGTGTTGTAAAATCCTTACCAAGATAAAAAATCATAAATTCAAAGCTTTTTCTCCCCCAAGGCCGAGGATAAATGTTAAATTCCTCCGGTCTGCTGGCCAAGCAAACAACATCTTCCTCAACACCACAATGTGTATCCTTTGCACACAAGACACAGTGCAAAAACACAAACTGAACTTCACATATTTGTCTATGATCTTTTCTAACTTTATCAGTGTCATGATATGGTCACCTGATGCATCCTTCTTTTTATCTTTGCAATCACCAAATCCCACAACTCTTTACCCTTCTCACGGGCCTCCTTTAAGTATTCCTCTAATGGAAACTCTAAACACCTTAGCTTCGTCATCAGTGCAAATTCAAGAAGACCAAAGCGTAAAGGAAACTCATGAAAAATGAACCACAACTCATGTTTCTTTTGATAAATAACTCTACAAAGTACGAGATCGTGAATGACCTTCAGAGCAAACAATCCCTTTGACATACTCAGAAAGTGCCCAAAACATATCTCCTTGAATCTGTTCCCAAGTTCCAAGGCCTTCAAACATTCACACAATTCAGTCAACTTTCCTGAAATTGATGATATTATAGTAATTTTCTTTGTGACAAATACCGGATGCGTGTCCAACCAAGTAGGCAAGGCCATATCAAGCAGGTTAGTTTTATGCTTAGGTTAACCTCATCACTCAAAATTATCTACTTATAAGATTTTATAAGTTATACTAGGTTAATGAAGAAACAAGAAGTGCCTGGTTGAAACATCATTAGTATGTTTAAACATAACACCAAATGCTTTCTACGATCTAAAAATGTTTAATATATTATTTAGAATTTTTGGAACATTTTATGTTGATGTTTAAACATACCTAATAATGTGTAAAACATATGAACAAATGTGAAACATCTACATATATATTTTCATAAGTGCTCTTACCTTCATTGTTGGTTCCTCTCCAGTTTCCTCTTCTACAGGCCCATCATGGACAATATTGTCTCCTTCATCCATTGGATCAAGCTACTTATCTGGTGTCCTACCAGCACGTTCCTTCCTCCTAATACATCTCTGTAGGGTAGGAAATTCTTCATTTTCTTTTTATCACCATCAACTACTATTTCACTCTCACCTACTCCTTCTTCCACTACTCTTTCTTCCGCTCCTTCACCACTTCTGCTTTCCTCTTCGTATTTGGCTTGATCCTTACTTAGATCACAAGGGACCTGTAAAAGCAAGGGTGCCTTACTTTTGAGCTGTTCGGTATGAGAAGATTCTTTTTCCTTATTGTCCATCTCAAGTCTTCTTGATAAGGGGTAAACTAGCGGAAGCAATAATCTAAACGAGCGGAAGCAATAAACACACAAGATACAAGAAGTGTAGATTGGGTAGACAAGAAATGAGAAGAAAGAAAGAATCAAACTCACGTACGTTAGTTGATTCAAGGGGGAAAAAAGATTCGAACCATTCAAGGATCATACTAGCACGATCCCATAGATTCCAAGTTGAAGCCTCGGGCTTCAACAAAGAAGGAAAAGCCTCTCTTCCAATTCTTCTCTCTACAATATGCAATAATGTCTAGGTAATGAAATAAAATGACTAAGTGTCCTATTTATAGTCTTTCCTAGGACATGGTGAAATGACAAAAATACCCCCAAATCTAATTAAAACAAAAGTGAACATTTAGGGGTAAAATAGGAACTTCACACCAAAAGTTAGCTCCTCTTCAGCGTCGGGCGCTCCGCCTAAGAAACCCACTGATCAAAATGGTACCAAGGCTAGGCGCTCCGCTTGGAAAAGCTTCGGTTCAGGCGCTCCGCTTGGTTGAGCTGGGCTCTCCTCCTTCCTTAGTTCTCCAATGCATGATCTTCAAGTCGCTTCCGGAGCCCTTGACTTGCATTCCTTGCGCTCTCAAGCTTGGCTATTTAGGGTTGGTTTTTTAGCTCAATTTTCCCCGTATCATCCTCCCCTTCTTGAAAGGATTTCGTCCTCAAAATCAAACCATCAAGCCAACATTCAAAACAAGCACAAAAAAGTTTCCTACTTCACAAGCAGGTTAGCTTTAACAAGAATAAGTGCAAATGATGTGGAAAACATACTCTTGTGATAGAGCCAAACATCAATACCCATTAAAAAGCGTATGTTCCCAAAGGAAACAATAAATTCTTGGCTAAGCACTTATAATCATAACAAACAAAGAGATTAAGGGTATGCATGTAGTAATCAAATTCCCCACGACCCCTAAGCCCATATCTTTCATACCTAGCCTTCAATGCATTTTTATCAAATTATGGCACATTGGCTTTGGCATGCTCATCACTTAAGGTGTGTTCAACATATGGGATGGAGTAAGCAAAATAGTTCAATCTACAACTAACATCAAATACTTCATCCCCTTCTTAGAAGCACTCTTACACATACCGAGAGGTACCTCCTCACCTCCAAATTTACCTCCACGACATCCCTCCTCACTCGACAAACTCCAAAGGGAGGTGTCAAACAATGGATTATCTATAGAGTTAAGCATTCCAATCCATGGAGGTTCAAACTCAAACTCTACTCTAGTTTGATACAAATCACCATTTCCATTGAAGTTGCCCTCATACAAAGGATTAGTATAGGCACACTTCTCAAGCTCATTAGCAAGCAAAGGTGACGTTCTCAAACTAGAGACAACATCTACACTTGAGGAGTCATCGAACACAATTTGATCCATCTCATGCAATAGAGTATCCTCAAGGTCACGATTACCCTCACTACAACACATGAGACCACCACTATTAATTAAGCAATCAAAGGGAAGAATAGGATATTCATGCAATTCATTTTCTCCTTTATCAAATATGTGTGAGGTGTCATAACAAGGCTCACTAGGAAGGTCAACCACAATATCCTCACTAAAGAGAGTTCAATGAAATCCGAGCACACATCATGATGTGGCATTTAACCCTCTCAACTACTGGTTCACATTCACTCATAAATTGACTAATAGGCTCTACACTAAATGCAAACACATTGTAATCATACAAATCACCAACTAGTGTTGACTTTTCACAAACCATTTTACAAGATAAGGAAGTAATATTCTCACGGGAAGAAGAACTAATACTTACATTTGAGTTGCATCCGGGATCACTCAATGTACTTGAAGCACCATGGCTAGCGTCTCCTCCTTGTAGCTAACATTTGGAATCGGATTCACCTTATTTTTCCATCTCGGAACATGATTGAGGCTCCATCGGTTTGCCTCCAAGAATTCCTACACAAGAATTCAAACAAATAGAAGAAAAAGATAAAGGGTTAAGGTTAGAATAAGGGTTGCCCTCACTCTCAATGATTCTTTTTCCCACTTTCTTTTCCCTCATTTTTTTCCAAGGTCGGATGTAGATTCAGGTGGTGACAACCCACTCACATCGCTCAACACAACCTCTCATTTTTTCCACTCGAGAGTTGTCACCGGTCGCTCTCTTACTCCTCTCTATCTTTTGTCTCTCATATTCGGGCGAGCTGGGACGAGGCCCAAGAATACCCATAGCCGGAGTAGGTGGACTCTTTACATCAACCCGGAATCTAGGACTTGGAGACTCATCACTTAATGTCTCTTTCTTCTTTCTTGGTGAACCACTTGGCTTTGAAACTTGTGGTTTAGGGTTCACCTTGTAGACAATTGCCAACCCTTCGCTTACACTAGTCCCACCACTTCTTGCGATTGTATGACTCCTTGATTGCACATTTTTACCCATGGAATGAAGTTCCCGCTCGTTGTTCCTTTGCATAGCCAAAGAAGGTGCACTAGTAGGCAATTGGCCTCTTGCCCGATAAGGTACAAAGTCATAAACCCTTTGTCCTATGCCCACAAGAATCACATCCTTCATAGCACTATATTGCAACCTCTTGTCATGCAACCATGGCTCACCTAGCCAAATATCAACATGTTGCGTTGGATACACATCACACCAAACATAACATCTATATTCCTATGAGATAGAAGTACTCGAGCCTTCTTGAAAACCCACACTCTCTCATACTCATAAGGACTCTCTAGCTCACGGCATGGTATCCTTAGACTATCAGCCAAAGAGGTGCTAATGCAATTGGTATCGGTATCATCAATCTTGAGCAAGTATCCTCCAACACCATTTACCTCAACAACGAACCTGCGTCTTCCCAAGTTTTGTAGAGATGCATCCAAGAGAGAACTTGAATGCCCACGAGTGTTAACACCTACAACTTGGGTCTCCCTTATCCCTCCCGCCTAGTAAGATTGCTAGGGTAACTTCCACTTCCCGTCACTCTACCAACATTATAAATGTTGTTGGAAATCGAGGAAGGACCCTTGCCATGGAACCCAAAAGTGCCTCTCACCTTGGTTCCATAACCAATAGTACTACTCTTACTACAACAATCCAACCCTCTCACGGCATTGATAGAACAATATAACCCATTTGTAGCAAAAGCAACACCATCTCTCAAACCACCCTCCACATGGGAATTAGAAGCATTAGGTCGCTTAGAGTACCTAAAAGGTGCAAGCTTCTTCTTTACCATGGAACAACTACCACCTTCTCCCATACTAATGGAAGGACCTCCACTACTCCCTTGTACACCACTAGCAACACCAAGAGAAGATGCAAATGAATAATGCGCATAATCAATTTCTTCATCAATTCCCTCTATGTCACTACCAACATTTTCATAATCGTCACAAGAAGAGTAAGAAGGATCAATGTACCTTGAAGCATCACCATCTTCGTATTCTTGACTTGAAGCATAACGATCAACACATTCATCTTCATGAGCTTCATAGTCTTCACCAACCTCACGATCATCATAGTGAATCGCTTCATCCTCATGCGAGCCATAGTTCCCCGAATCATCATAGCAATACCTATCATCACCATCGTAGGAGCCATAGTCTCCATCATCCCCATACGAGTCACAATCTCCACAATCATCATCCGACATAGTTGCAACACCAAGAGAAGAACCTCACAAAAATCACTCCCTCACGTGTATCACTCAATATATGAACACTCAAGGGTGACGCCTTAACAACTTAGAAACCACAGTGATTAAAACTAGCATGTCCAAGTATTAGTTCGGAGTGGAATTAATGGGACTCTATGGACCGATGGCTATTTGAGTGCGCAATTGAGGCCAAAGAAAAATCTACGACTCTTCTTTGAATTCTAATCTCCTCTATGCATGAGTGTCCTAATACGCTCAATAGTTAGTGTCAATGGAGTAGGCCAATTACCCTAGAAACACTAACCAAGAAGTTAGGAACCAACGGTTACATAAAAACTTTGAAACGAAAATAATTCGAAACCGCTTCAGGGTTGGGCGCTCTGCCTAGAGGGGAGGCGCTCTGCCCAGTGCAAGTGGGCGCTCCGCCTAGAGGCAGGCGCTCCGCATGGGGAAGATTCTGCCCAAAAGTTGGGCGGTCCGCCTAGATTTAGGCGCTCCGCCTGAAGCACGTTTAAACAGATTTCAACAACGGGTTTTTGGTGGTTTTGGCCAACTTTTTCGATCAATTTCAACCCGATACACAAAACCAACGGTACCCAAAGGTGTATACAACTATTATAACTAATCCCCAATAGTTTTCAACTCCAAACAAACAACAACAAGCTTCTTTTCAAGATTGAAGCGTTTTCAAGAAATTTTCAAACACAACAACAAAACAAGAACAAGAATGAGGATTCGTAAGAACACTACCCTAGCCTCGCTTTGATGCCAACTGCTAAGGGGTAAACGAGCGGAAGCAATAATCTAAACGAGCAGAAGCAATAAACACACAAGATACAAGAAATGTAGATTGGGAAGACAAGAAATGAGAAGAAAGAAAGAATCAGACTCACGTACGTTAGCTGATTAAAGGAGGAACAGAGACTTGAACCATTCAAGGATCATACTATGATGATCCCATAGATTCTAAGTTAACGAGATACATGAAGCCTCGGGCTTCAACAAAGAAGGAAAAGCCTCTCTTCCAATTCTTCTCTCTACAATATTCAACATTGTCTAGGTAATGAAATAAAATGACTAAGTGTCCTATTTATAGTCTTTCATAAGACATGGTGAAATGACTAAAATTCCCCCAAAGCTAATTAAAACATAAGTGAACACTTAGGGGTAAAATAGGAACTTCACACCAAAAGTTGGCTCCTCTTCGGCGTCGGACGCTCCACCTAACTAACCCACTGATCAAAATGGTGTCAAGGCTGGGTGCTCCGCTTGGCAAAGCTTGGGTTCAGGCGCTCAGCCTGGACCTCCTTGAGTCTGGGCGCTCCGCCTGGTTGAGATGGGCGCTCCTCTTTCCTTGGTGCTCCGATGCATGATCTTCAAGTCGCTTCCGGAGCCCTTGACTTGCATTCCTTGCGCTCTCAAGCTTGGCTCTTGATGGTTGGTGTTTTAGTTCGATTTTCCCCGTATCATCCTCCCATTCTTGAAAGGATTTCGTCCTTAAAATTAAACCATCAAACCTATATTCAAAACAAGCACAAACAAGTTTCCTACTTCACAAGTAGGTTAGCTTTAACAAGAATAGGCAAATAGTATGGAAAACACACTCTTGTGATAGAGCCATGCATCAATACTCGTTAAAAAGCGTATATTCCCAAAGGAAACAATAAACTCTTTGCTAAACAAGAACAAGCACTTATAATCATAACAAGTAAAGAGATTAAGGGTATGCATGTAGCAATCAAATTCCCCACGACCCCTAAGCCGATATCTTTCATACCAAGCCTTCTATGCATTTTTATCACATTGTGGCACATTGGCTTTGGCATGCTCATCACTCAAGGTATGTTCAACATATGGGATGGAGTAAGCAAAATATTTCAATCTACAACTAACATCAAATACTCCACTCCCCTTCTTAGAAGCACTCTTACACATACCGAGAGGTACCTCCTCACCTCCAAGTTTACCTCCAAGACATCTCTCCTTCTAGAGAAAATCCCAAGGGAGGTCTCAAACAATGGATTATATATAGAGTTAAGCATTCCAATCCATAGAGGTTCAAACTCAAACTCTACTCTAGTTTGATACAAATCACCATTTCCATTGAAGTTGCCCTCATACAAAGGATTAGTATTGGCACACTTCTCAATTTCATTAGCAAGCAAAGGTGACGTTCTCAAACTAGAGACAACATCTACCCTTGAGGAGTCATCGAACACAATTCGATCCGTCTCCTGCAATAGAGACTCCTCAAGGTCACGATTACCCTCACTACAACACATGAGACCACCACTATCAATTAAGCAATCAAAGGGAAGAATAGGATATTCATGCAATTCATCTTCTCCTTTATCAAATATGGGGGAGGTGTCATAACAAGGCTCACTAGGAAGGTCAGCCACAATATCCTCACTAAAGAGAGGTTCAATGAAAACCGAGCACGTATCATGATGTGGCTTTTCAACCCTCTCAACTAGTGGTTCACATTCACTCATAAATTGACCAATCGGCTCTGCAATAGTTGCAAACACATTGTAATCATACAAATCACCAACTAGTGTTGAGTTTTCACAAACCATTTTAGAAGACAAGGAAGTGATATGCTTATGGAAAAAAGAACTAACACTTACATTTGAGTTGCATCCGGGCTCACTCAATGTACTTGAAGAATCATGGCTAGCGTCTCCTCCTTGTAGCTCATATTTGGAATCGCGTTCACCTTATTTTTCCATCTCGGAACATGATTGAGGCTCTATCGGTTAGCCTTCAAGAATTCCTACAAAAAAATTCAAACAAATAGAAGAAAAAGATAAAGGGTTAAGGTTAGAATAAGGGGTGCCCTCACTCTCAATTATTATTTTTCCGTCTTTCCTTTCCCCTAATTTTTTTCCAAGGTCGGGTGTAGATTCGGGTGGTGACAATCCACTCACATCACACAACACAACCTCTCCTTTTTCCACTCGAGAGTTGGCACCAATCGCTCCCTTACTCCTCTCTATCTTTTGTCTCTCATATTCGGGCGAGTTGGGGGCCCAAGAATACCCATAGCCGGAGTAGGTGGACTCTTTACATCAACCCGGAATCTAAGACTTGGAGACTCATCCCTCGATGTCTCCTTCTTCTTTGTTGGTGAACCACTTGGCTTTGAAACTTGTGGTTTCGAGTTCACCTTTTTGACAATTGCCAACCCTTCGCTTGCACTAGTCCCACCACTTCTTGCGATTGTAGGACTCCTTGATTGCACATTTTTACCCATGGAATGAAGTTCTCGCTCCTTTCTACTTTGCATAGCCAAAGAAGGTGCACTAGTAGGCAATTGGCCTCTTGCCCGATAAGGTACAAAGTCATAAACCCTTTGTCCTATGCCCATAAGAATCACATCCTTCATAGCACTATATTGCCACCTCTTGTCATGCAACCATGGCTCACCTAGCCAAATATCAACATGTTGCGTTGGATACACATCACACCAAACATAACATCTATAATTTCTATGAGATAGAAGTACCCGAGCCTCCTTGGAAACCTACACTCCCTCATACTCATAAGGACTCTCTGGCTCACGGCATGGTATCTTTAGACTATAAATCAATAAGGTGCTAATGCAATTGGCATCGGTATCATCAATCTTGAGCAAGTATCCTCCAATACCATTTACCTCAACAACGAACCTTCGTCTACCCAAGTTTTGTAGAGATGCATCCAACAGAAATCTTGAATCCCCACGAGTGTTAACACCAACAACTTGGGTCTCCTTATCCCTCCTCGCCTAGCAAGATTGCAAGGGTAACTTCCACTTCCCGTCACTCTTCCGAAAATCCTCACAAAAATCACTCCCTCACGTGTATCACTCAATATATGAATACTCAAGGGCGAGGCCTTAAAAACTTAGACACCATGGTGATCACAACTAGCATGTCCAAATATTAGTTCGGAGTGGAATTAATGGGTCTCTATGGACGGACGGCTATTTAAGTGCGCGCTTGATGCCAAAAAAAACATCTACGACTCTTCTTTGAATTTTTATCTCCTTTACGCACGGGTGTCCTAATACGCTCAATAGTTAATGTCAATGGAGAAGGCAGTTACCCTAAAAACACTAACCAAGAAGTTAGGAAGCAACGGAAACATAAAAACTATGAAACGGAAATAATTTGGAACCGCTTCAGGGTTGGGCGCTCTGCCCAGTGGGGGAGGCGCTCCGCCCAGTGCAAGTGGGCGCTCTGCCTAGAGGCAAGCGCTCTTCCTAAGGAAGATTCTACCCAAAAGTTGGGCGGACCGCCTAGATTTAGGTGATCCGCCTGAAGCACGTTTCAATAGATTTCCACAACGGGTTTCTAGCGATTTTGGCCAACTTTTTCAATCAATTTCAACCTGATACACAAAGCCAACGATACCCAAAGGTGTATACAACTACTATAACAAATCCCCAATAGTTTTCAACTCCAAACAAACAACAACAAGCTTCGATTCAAGATTGAATCATTTTCAAGAAATTTTAAAACTTTTGGGATTTTGATTTTTGAAATTTTGATTCGTAACACTGAATGGTTATTTATGGGTATCAAAAGACGGGAATTCAAGATAGAACTAAACCCAATACTTGTAAACACTTGGGGATTCGAATCCAACCCCATCTACCCCAATTTTATTCAACTTTTTTTTTTGTTTTTCTTCTTTTTCTAGAACAACAAGAACACAAAAACAACAACAAGAACAAGAACGAGGATTCGTAAGAATGATACCCTAGCCTCGCTCTGATACCAACTGATAAGGGGTAAACTAGCGGAAGCAATAATCTAAACGAGCAAAAGCAATAAACACACAAGATACAAGAAATGTAGATTGGGAAGACAAGAAATGAGAAGAAAGAAAGAATCAAACTCATGTATGTTAGTTGATTCAAGGGGGGAAAAGAGACTCGAACCATTCAAGGATCATACTAGGACGATCCTATAGATTCTAAGTTAACGAGATACATGAAGCATCGGGCTTCAACAAAGAAGGCAAAGCCTCTCTTCCAATTCTTCTCTCTACAATGTTCAACAATGTCTAGGTAATGAAATAAAATGGCTAAGTGTCCTATTTATGGTCTTTCATAAGACATGGTGAAATGACTAAAATGCCTTCCAAAGCTAATTAAAATATAAGTGAACACTTAGGGGTAAAATAGGAACTTCACACCAAAAGTTGGCTCCTAATCAGCGTCGGGCGCTCAGCCTAAAAACCTACTTATCATAATGGTGCCAAGGCTGGGCGCTCTGCATGGCAAAGCTTGGGTTCAAGCGCTTTGCCTGGACCTCCTTGTGTCTAGGTGCTCCGCCTAGTTGAGCTGGGCGCTCCTCTTTCCTTGGTGCTCTGATGCATGATCTCAAGTTGCTTCCGGAGTCCTTGACTTGCATTCTTTGTGCTCTCAAACTTGGCTCTTGATGGGTGGTGTTTTAGCTTGATTTGCCCCGTATCGTCCTCCCCTTCTTTGAAGGATTTCGTCCTCGAAATCAAACCATCAAGCCTACATTCAAAATAAGCACAAACAGGTTTCCTACTTCACAAGTAGGTTAGCTTTAACAAGAATAAGTGCAAATGGTGTGGAAAATACGCTCTATTGATAGATCCAAGCATCAATACCCATTAAAAAGCGTATGTTGCCTAAGGAAACAATAAATTCTTGGCTCAACAAGAACAAGCACTTATAATCATAACAAGCAAAGAGATTAAGGGTATGCATGTAGCAATCAAATTCTCCACGACCCCTAAGCCCATATCTTTCATACCAAGCATTCAATTCATTTTTATCACATTGTGGCTCATTGGCTTTGGCATGCTCATCACTCAAGGTGTGTTCAACATATGGGATGGAGTAAGCAAAATAGTTCAATCTACAAATACTCCACTCCCCTTCTTAGAAGCACTCTTACACATACCGAGAGGTGCCTCCTCACCTCCAAATTTACCTCCAAGACATCCCTCCTCACTCGACAAACTCCCAAGGGAGGTCTCAAACAATGGATTATCTATAGAGTTAAGCATTCCAATCCATGGAGGTTCAAACTCAAACTCTACTCTAGTTTGATACAAATTACAATTTCCATTGAAGTTGCCCTCATACAAAGGATTAGTATAGGCACACTTCTCAATTTCATTAGCAAGCAAAGGTGACGTTCTCAAACTAGAGACAACATCTACATTTGAGGAGTCATCGAACACAATTCGATGCATCTCATGCAATAGAGACTCCTCAAGGTCACGATTACCCTCACTACAACACATGAGACCACCACTTTCAATTAAGCAATCAAAGGGAAGAATAGGATATTCATGTAATTCATCTTTTCCTTTATCAAATATGGGTGAGGTTTCATAACAAGGCTCACTAGGATGGTCAACCATAATATCCTCATTAAAGATAGGTTCAATGAAAACCGAGCACATATCATGATGTGGCTTTTCAACCCTCCCAACTAGTGGTTCACATTCACTCATAAATTGACCAATCGGCTCTACACTAGTTTCAAACACATTGTAATCATACAAATCACCAACTAGTGTTGACTTTTCACAAACCATTTTACAAGACAAGGAAGTAAATGCTCACGGAAAAAAGAACTAACACTTACATTTGAGTTGCATCCGGGCTCACTCAATGTACTTGAAGCATCATGGCTAGCGTCTCCTCCTTGTAGCTTACATTTGGAATCGCCTTCACCTTATCTTTCCATCTCGAAACATGATTGAGGCTCCATCGGTTTGACTCCAAGAATTCCTACACAAGAATTCAAACAAATAGAAGAAAAAGATAAAGGGTTAAGGGTTGAATAAGGGGTGCCCTCACTCTCAATGATTCTTTTTCCCACTTCCTTTTCCCTCATTTTTTTCCAAGATCGGATGTAGATTCAGGTGGTGACAACCCACTCACATCACTCAACACAACCTCTCATTTTTTCCACTCGAGTTGTCACCGGCCGCTCTCTTACTCCTCTCTATCTTTTGTCTCTCATATTCGGGCGAGCTGGGACGAGGCCCAAGAATACCCATAGCCGGAGTAGGTGGACTCTTTACATCAACCCGGAATCTAGGACTTGGAGACTCATCCCTTGATGTCTCCTTCTTCTTTGTTGGTGAACCACTTGGCTTTGAAACTTGTGGTTTCGAGTTCACCTTTTTGACAATTGCCAACCCTTCGCTTGCACTAGTCCCACCACTTCTTGCGATTGTAGGACTCCTTGATTGCACATTTTTACCCATGGAATGAAGTTCTCGCTCCTTTCTACTTTGCATAGCCAAAGAAGGTGCACTAGTAGGCAATTGGCCTCTTGCCCGATAAGGTACAAAGTCATAAACCCTTTGTCCTATGCCCAAAAGAATCACATCCTTCATAGCACTATATTGCAACCTCTTGTCATGCAACCATGGCTCACCTAGCCAAATATCAACATGTTTCATTGGATACATATCACACCAACGAGGTCTTTCATAAGGACTCTCTAGCTTACGGCATGGCATCCTTAGACTATCAGCCAACGAGGTGCTAATGGAATTGGCATCGTTATCATCAATCTTGAGCAAGTATCTTCCAATACCATTTACCTCAACAACGAACCTACGTCTACCCAAGTTTTGTAGAGATGCATCTAAGAGAGATCTTGAATGCCCACGAGTGTTAACACCAACAACTTGGGTCTCCCTTATCCCTCCTCGCCTAGCAAGATTGCTAGGGTAACTTCCACTTCCTGTCACTAATGTTGGAAGTCGAGGAAGGAATCTTGCCATGGAACCCAAAAACGCCTTACGCCTTGGTTCCATAGCCAATAGTACTACTCCTACTACAAACATCCAAGCCCCTTACGGAATTGGTAGAACAAGATAATCCCTTTGTAGCAAAAGCAACACCATCTCTCAAACCACCCTCCACATCGGAATTAGAAGCATTAGGTCGCTCAGCGTACCTAGAAGGTTCAAGCTTCTTTTTTCCCATGGAACAACCACCACCTCGTCCCATACTAATGGAAGGACCTCCATTACTCCCTTGTACACCACTAGCAACACCAAGAGAAAATGCAAATGAATAATGCGTATAATCAATTTCATCATCAATTCCCTCTATGTCACTACCAACATTTTCATAATCGTCACAAAAAGAGTAAGTAGGATCAATGTACCTTGAAGCATCACCATCTTTGTATTCTTGACTTGAAGCATAAGGATCAACACATTCATCTTCATGAGCTTCATAATCTTCATCAACCTCACGATCATCATAGTGAACCGCTTCATCCTCATACGAGCCATAGTTCCCCGAATCATCATAGCATTACCCATCATCACCATCGTAGGAGCCATAGTCTCCATCATCCCCAAACGAGTCACAATCTCCAAAATCATCATCTGACATAGTTGCAACACCAAGAGAAAAACCTAACAAAAATCACCCTCTCACGTGTATCACTCAATATATGAACACTCAAGGGCGAGGCCTTAAAAACTTAGAAACCACGGTGATCAGAACTAGCATGTCTAAATATTAGTTCGGAGTAGAATTAATGAGACTCTATGGACGGACGGCTATTTAAGTGCGCACTTGAGGCCAAAGAAAAATCTACGACTCTTCTTTGAATTCTAATCTCCTCTACGCACGAGTGTCCTAATATGCTCGATAGTTAGTGTCAATTGAGTAGGCCAGTTATCCTAGAAACACTAACCAAGAAGTTATGAAGCAGCGGGTTTGAATGGAAAAAATTCGGAACCGCTTCAGGGTTGGGCGCTCTGCCTAGAGGGGGAGGCGCTCCGCCCAGTGCAAGTGGGCACTCCTCCTGGGGAAGATTCTGCCCAAAAGTTGGGTGGTCCGCTTAGATTTAGGCGCTCCGCCTGAAGCACGTTTCAACAGATTTCAACAACGGGTTTTTGGTGATTTTGGCCAACTTTTTCGATCGATTTCAACCCGATACAAAAAACAAACGATACCAAAAAGTGTATACAACTATTATAACCAATCCCTAATAGTTTTCAACTCCAAACAAACAACAACAAGCTTCGATTTAAGATTGAAGCGTTTTCAAGAAATTTTCAAACTTTTGGGATTTTGATTTTCAAAATTTTGAGTCGTAACACTGAATTGTGATATATGGGTATCAAAACGACGGGAATTCAATATAGAACAAACAACAATACTTCTAAATACTTGGGGATTCGAATCCAACCCGATCTACATAATTTTTCTTCAACTTTTCAATTTCTTTGTCTTTTTCTTCTTTTTCAAGAACAAGAAGAACACAACAACAACAACAACAACAACAACAACAACAACAACAACAACAACAACAAGAACAAGAATGAGGATTCGTAAGAACGATACTCTAGCCTCGCTCTGATACCAACTGATAAGGGGTAAACTAGCGGAAGAAATAATCTAAATGAGCGGAAGCAATAAACACACAAGATACAAGAAATGTAGATTGGAAAGACAAGAAATGAGAAGAAAGAAAGAATCAAACTCACGTACGTTAGCTGATTAAAGGAGGAACAAAGACTTGAACCATTCAAGGATCATACTATGATGATCCCATAGATTCTAAGTTAACGAGATACATGAAGCCTCGGGCTTCAACAAAGAAGGAAAAGCCTCTCTTCCTATTCTTCTCTCTACAATATTCAACAATGTCTAGGTAATGAAATAAAATGACTAAGTGTCCTATTTATAGTTTTTCATAAGACATAGTGAAATGATTAAAATGTCCCCAAATCTAATTAAAACATAAGTGAACACTTAGGGGTAAAATAGGAACTTCACACCAAAAGTTGGCTCCTCTTCAGTGTCGGGCGCTCTGCCTAAGAAACCCACTGATCAAAATAGTGCCAAGGCTGGGCACTCAGCCTGGCAAAGCTTGGGTTCAGGTGCTCCGCCTGGACCTCCTTGTGTCTGGGCGCTCCGCCTAGTTGAGCTGGGCGTTTCTCCTTCCTTGGTGCTCCGATGCATGATTTTCATGTCGCTTTCGGAGTCCTTGACTTGCATTCGTTGTGCTCTCAAGCTTGGCTCTTGATGGTTGGAATCTTAGCTCGATTTGCCTCGTATCACGTCTTTGCATGTCTGAATTCCCCTTATTACTTGACTTTACCAGCCTCTTTCTGCCTATAATACCCTGCAAAGGGTAAATAATTAAACTTGTTCAACAAATATATTACAACAACAAATTAAATGCAAAGCTAGTCATTACAAATAAATTATCCATTTAACATTATAATAAATGTTTAAACACCACATTTGAATGTTCAACCTTGATTTTTATACATATGAATTAATTTTTATACATTACAGTTAGCGTTTAGAAAAAAGCTCAGTAATTTTTAAACATCTGGTAGATGCTCAACTTGAAATTGCAAACATCTTAACACATGTTTAAACATTTGCCTTAGTGTTTACAAAGAAATTCATATTAATATCGTCTCTTTGATAAAACACCTGATGACATTAACAAACACCTCATATGATGTTCCAAACTCCAAACGAGATTTGAAACAACTCGCAAGATGTTTGAAAAATCAGGCAATGTGTTTAAACATATCATCAACAAAAACAGACATTTCCACTCAAAACCATCATTTTTCAGACACCAAATAACTCACACACAAGCATAATCCAAACAGAAAGTACCAAAAACCAACACAGATTTTACAAAATATTTTATTTTTTAAACACAAAGAGGGAGTAAAATGTAATCTCGGCGTCAGATTATACTTACAGACGGATTTAATAAATTATCAGAGAACTTTTTCAGCTGGAGTCGCGTAATCGACTGTAATGGGTTCCTGAACTGAAACGCCGGTGAGGGAGTTTGGTTTATTGGGATGAGTGTTTGGTGTTTACAGTGTTGGGATGAGTGTTTTGATTTTGAAATGAGGGGGTAGTTGGGGTCGTGGGCTAAGTGGGGGTGAGTGGAGTAGATTTTGTAACTTTTAGTTATAATTATGGCCCATAAGTTTTAAAAATACTAATCAGGCCCTCTACTTACCATTAATCCCACTAAAAATAAAACAAAGTGTAAAAGAAAAGGAAGGTCCTTTTTTGTTTTTTTTTTTTTTAATTTTGAAACTTGAGAGGACCCTTTTGGGCATATTTCTCTTGGTCTTTCTTCTTCCTTTTACTCTACTATCTTTTTCGTGAGTAAGTACTTCCTCTCCCTCTTCCTTTTATGCCCAGTTTTTATTTTTTTACTTTAATCTTCTGATTTCTTTTAATATTTTCTTCTACTTTTTTGTACTTGATATTTTATTTTGGTATATTTTAGGGTTTTTTTGTGGCTTTATAGTTATTCACTACTAAGAACCAAGGAAATGGAGACCTCGTTGCGTTATTCCCAACTATTTGACGTACCCAAAGTGCTTACTTTCTATTATGTTGCTATGCTTCATTCGATTTTTTTTGCAACCGTTTGTTTTTCTCTTTTCCTGATTGTGCTATACTTTGGTGGGTATATGTTCATTTTTCGCGTTTTATTGTTTCTTGTTGGATTTTATAAGTGCATGTCGCTAATTTTGTTTGATTTTCTCATGCTTGTTTAACAAATTCTTAGGTGCTGAAATTCGTCTTTTCCCTAATTTTTTTGTTACTCTACGCATGACAACTTTCTTTTCACTATTCATTTACTATGATTACTGGTCTATTATTGTATTTGGTATTACTTTGATAAGCTTCACCTTCTTCGTCAACCTCTCCATGCTAGAGGCTAGGTAGTTTTAAGATGATGAAATTAGAGATCCCGACAAGAAAATTAGTATCACCACTAATACCAGTAGCATAACGATTTTGATAATTTAATCATAACATGTCATTAACTCGATATTCAATGGCGAATTTAATATCTTATGTGTTTGGTATAATATTTGAATTTCATTATGGATAAATTAGTGTGAAAGTTTATTTTTTTTAATAGGACTATGCATCGTTTGGCCCTTACCAAAAACAACTCACTTCTTAGTACATATATGTACATTATACATGGTTTGCTGCATAAGTGTTATGATGTGGTGCGAATTGTCTGTGTAGTAAATGAGGCTGCTGTTGATAGCAAATGTAATCTAGTACCAATAATTTGCTTTCACTTTTTTTAGATTGTTCTTTTACCTTAAATACAGAGGTTGTCGTTATTCATGAGAAGTATGTACGATATACATAGAATTTGCTTTAGATAACTTGTCCTTACTTTAGAGTTTTTGGTGATCTTTTCTTAATTGCCAAGTCTTGGATTTTGTGGAAGTTGATATGCATTTAGACCTTTAGAGAATTGGTAAAGCTCTTTGTGCAAGTATAGTCTAAAGGAAATAAATCAAAACCACAATATAAGGCACATACACATCAAATAACACGGTACTTTTATTTATATAATACTTCAAAAATACAAGATTCAAAATAAAAGTTGGCAGAATAACAAATATTGATTTGATTATTAGATTGGATAAGTTCCACTTAGTGATAAATTTCCTAAGATATTCAAATTGGATGAAATAAGGATTTAATATTGCTAAAGTATCATCATATACCATGAGATGTGTTATGATTTTAGGTTCGAAGGACTATTGTGTTGAGGTTTGAGTGTGTAAATAAGTTGTTAGTAAGTTTACATAGGTCTAAAGAGTTCACTAAGGCGCCCGATGTTGTTTGTTGGAAGGGGAAGTATACTGAAAACTCAATGAGTGGTACAATGCTAAAAAGTAATACCCGATGGAAGATAATATGGAAAGGAAAACCCATGTGAAGCTCCCTTTTCTAGATGATACGGCTTATGAAGCTATATTTTCATTATGTTACATTTAGTAAAGGTAGATATATAGGCAACCAATGCTACATGTGTCTGTGTGCTACTATTTTGCTTTTGAGTGAAACTTAAAATGTAAAAGCAAATGATATTTGAAGTGACTTTTGATTCATCAAATCTCCTTAGATCTCTTCTGACATTTATAATAAGTAGTAAGAGGGGGAATTGATAATGTCATTGTCCTTGTTTGAATTTAGCAAACAAAAAAAAAAAACAATTCTTCATCCAATCTCTGTTCCAGATTCTGGTCTTACCAAGTCACCTTTCTCTAAATTAACAACTTAAGAAATATTTGTTGCTGTCTGATTTTAGCTTTACTACTTCCATGCAAATTGGTAAAGGGAACATTGTATGAGATACACATAAGTACGATTTTAGTTCTCGCTCCACTATAGTGGCTACTTTCTGCTAGCTTATTTCTCATATGTACTATATATAGTGTAATTAAAAGAAAGAAGTTAATGTGAGTCTATTAGATTAAGGCATAATTGATTGTCAATCCATTTATATAGTCGATTAATGTAAAGCATTTATCGTCTAATGTAAAAACTTTCTGTAACGATCCTTTGATACTGTTTTTTTGGTGTGTTAATATTTTGTTCTTGTGCAAGTTCCAGAAGAAAGTATTACACTTGGAGAAATACTTGTCCAGTTCTCTTGATAAAAAGGTGAACTTGAAGTTGATCTTGAAGAGAAAAGACCATAAATGGACATATTGCAACTCATTAAACTTGAAAGACTAATAAGTGGTATATACATTGTGACCGAGAAGCTTTATGGAGAAAAGACCAAAATTCTTGAAAATGTCAAAAAAGTTGGTTTGATACTTTCATGGAACAAACCGACTGAATTAACGATGCCATAGGAAAATATATAGTTTAGAGTTTGGAAAGGACGCTACAAAACTATGACAATAATTAGTTGGAACTAGATGGTGAATTTATTGAGTCTCTTAAAGAGAACAAGAGTAAACATCCCTCAACTTCAATGAAGAAACTTGAAACCAACCTTGATGAGAGATCGATGTTGAAATCTCTCCTTAATTAATTGGGACTACTATATTCAATTAAGGAAAGTGGTTGTTTGTCCCCGTTTACCTTGTTTATGTATGGAGATAGAAATGATGACATCTGGCACCCCGTGCATAGCATATGTTCTTCAATTTAGTAATCTTTAGGTTGAATATCTACCATTTTACGTAATGATTTAGTAACTGTAATGGTAAAAATTTCTACGGTTAATCAGGAAGGATGATGCTCCTAACGGCACAAGATAATCGATCAACAATGGCAATTATATCAGAATGAGTAGAAGATAAGTTTTAAAAAAAAAGAACTTAGTCGTGTTATTCCAATAGTAATCTGTTAATTCCTTGGGGCGAAATATTGGTCAAATCCAAGAACTTGAAAGTAATACAATAATTTAAGCATATTGAGAAGCTAACTCTAAGTCAAGGAAATTTTCCAAGTAGAACATTTACGAGAAGTCAAGATAAACAATTACAAGAACTTCA
Organism: Petunia x hybrida; assembly: GCA_037355625.1. NCBI lineage: Eukaryota > Viridiplantae > Streptophyta > Magnoliopsida > Solanales > Solanaceae > Petunia > Petunia x hybrida. The sequence continues at coordinate 2,488,615 of JBBBVM010000032.1, read as the reverse complement.
AGGTTTCAACTTAATAGATCTTGTATCATGACTTTGAAGACCTTGATGGAATCAAACAAGGAAATCTAAGTCCAATTATTCTCCTTGAATGAGATCTTGTAACTAAACTCTAGTTTAGAACATTCTTAAAACAAAATACTAACTGTAGTTTTGCATTTTGGCTCTTGGGTTGTCATAACTAGAAATACTCCTTTCATTTGGACAACAACAACAACAAACCCAATGTAATTCCATAAATGGGGTCTGGGGAGGGTGAGAAATTGTTTATTTGGGCTTCATATAATGAATTTGGATTAAGAAACTCTTGTGAGAGTTTCGAGTATCTTAGTTCTTCTTAGCAACTTTAGTCACTTTAGTTTCAGCAAAATATTTGTAGCAGTAATTCCCTCTTCTAGCTTGGTTGTTCTTCTTCAGGTTCTCTTTCTTCTATATTTCAGCTTCTGAATTAGCATCAATGGCTAATAGTATGAACACTAGGTATACTTCAGATATACCTATGAAATATAGGTTCTAGGTGTGAGTTTAGCAATGATTGAAGGGTACAATACCCTCGAGGAGAAAAGGAAAATTCTTGAGCCCTAGAAGAAAGGAAAAATATTTCAATGACAAGTAGCTAGTTTGAATATAATGAGTAGAGACTCATCCGAATTGGATGCCTTGAGTGTTAATTTCGGCTAGTATTTATAGGCTTAGAGGATCCTTGAGTCCATGCCTGGACAACGTCTTTCTTGGTTGTCCTTCAACTGACTTGCCAAGGGTGCGCCCCAAGCTTCTGAGAAGGATTTGATAAAGTTGTTGGACATGCGACCTTATTCATCGAATCTTACGCGTAGTGCAATGGTTTGGCAGAAGTAGTGGCTTGAGACCTTGCTGTGCTCCTCTTCTAGATAGACTGCCTCGATTCACTAAATAGAACTCGACATATTAGGTGCTACCCTTAAAGAAATACAATCGCTAATTCAAACACGATATCACAACCCTATTCATCAAAAGAAACTACTCACACTCAACTTCCTGAATTCGATACGAGATAACTCATACTTTCTCTTGAGGCCGATTGAATCAGCCAACTAAAGAGCAATGCTGGTGAATCTTTACAAACATTAACCCACCCTAGTCGATCACTCAACTGATAATTAAAACCAATAACCATGTCTACATGATACTTATAATCATGACATTGACCTCCAAGTTCAATTTCTCATGTTTGAACAATTCATTTAAACCTGAATGGCCGCCTAGACTGGCCATTGGTTTACTGGGAAACATTGAATATAAGCTAACTCAAGAATGAAATAAACACTAACAATGTTAACCAAAACTGAACCAAAGTTAAATAGTAACTTGAGATAGAAGAAACAATTACCAAGCAACCAGATAATCTTATCGATGGAAAACCCGAGCCAACTACTTCGTTGTACTGATGATCTAAACCAATACGAAGCATGCGAACTCCGTGAATTAATTGAAAGTTCCCACCTTGAATCGCACTACAATAAAGAAGTACAATGAGCCAATAACACATTATGAAGTGCTGCATTCCAAAGTTTCTCATAAAATTAATAATAACGGTAGTTGGACGATTATATGAAACTTATACTAGAGCTACTAACAGGTCAGCAATGACATAAATGCCCCTGGAAATCCTTTCACGCTCTTTTTTCACTAAGGTAATTTCTCAAATGATTTAGATATTAGAAGAAATTTCAAAACTTATCAAACATCAAAGTATTGATCTTTACCAAGCTTCATGCCAATAACCGTAAGTAGTAGGAATACATAGATGATCATAAATCCTAATTAGATACTCTGCACCAACATCGGGAGTAGCCACTCCCCCACTTAGGATCCATACTCGAAGATCCCAGAAAAAAAAAGAAGTTAAAGATAAGACCCGCATTGAGCTAAGACACCCTAATCCTCCAATTTGAAAAAATCAAAACCATTATACCTTCTTTCTAACGCTAAACTAACCATGCTACACATAGACTTCCACTCAAGGCACCTGTCACAATATTTACCTTTACCACAGTCTCAAATTCAAGTCCTCCCGACCGAAGATCTTCATAACCACAGATAATCCAGATAGGTCGCATGCCCCGCCATGCCAAAGTACGTGCCTTGATTTTCTCATGCAACCAATCTCTTTTGCAATTCAAAACGAACATAAATGTCCTCAATTCGGCAAACCTGATTGTCTTGACATATAGCATACCACATTGCCATTTCAACATCAAAGAATATCAAAATATCTTGATCCCGATTCAATCTAAAAGAGATCTTAAGCACTACCACTCTCTTTTCCAATCGAGCATTAAAGTAGAACTGCTTCCCAGTACAATCCAACCCATCGAGATACCACAACTACGAACCATGACATAACCGATGCAAATATTTAATTCCCATATCAAATTACTTGAATCATCTCTAGCTGCCCGCATTGTTTTGTGAAACATTACACCAAGAAAGATGAACGCGGCCATGATTTAAAATTTACAAGAAATTTTTGACGAATCCAAAAAAAAAAATGAATAAATGAACTTTTTACCATCGGTCAAAATTTGTGAACGGTTTTGATGCAACAATCAGAATTTATTAAAAAAAAAAAAATTAAAAAAAAGGGGACAAAAAAGCCATTTTGTGAACTTTTGGGAATTAAAAGCAGGTTGAAATCGCGTCATTGAAACGCAGCGAATCCCACTTGTTCTCTTCCAAAATTGTCCCACTTTGCTGCAAATTCACCCGTAAAACAATGGTATTCTCTCATTCCCTGCTTGTTAATCTCCAAGACTATTTCTTCTGTTTAGGGCTCTCGCTTTTCCAAATATGGTCACTTTTTCTTTCTTGGTTTATTTCTTCTGTTTAGCTTGGGGCTAAAGTTGGAAAGGCATAAGGATTTTGTTTATTGACTCTAAAATTAGTATACTAATTCTAGTGAACCCATTTTTTTTTTTTAGTTGTATTCGAGAAAAAAATATTTTAGTTGGATTATTGTTGGAATCTGTGGTTAATTCTGAAGCTTCAAAATGTTTGATCTGGTTTGTTATGAGAGATTGATTTTTTTTGTTTTTTGGGAACTTATTGTAGGCCGATCCAGAATTAGAAGCAATAAGACAAAGGAGAATGCAGGAGCTCATGGCTCAGCAGGGCGCGGTATATAATCTGTACTTTCTTCTTTTGGAGTTGAATTATGCCTTGTTAAGCGTTGGACTTTACTAAAAATACGTTTTTGACAAGTAGGGAACTCAGCAAAACCCTGACCAGCAGAAGGCCCAGGATGAAGCTAAAAGGTTTATTCTCTTCTAGCTCATTTATTCGATATGTCGTGCCTGCTAGTGATATATTATCTCTTGCTTTCAATGTTTGATATCAACTGTCAAAGCGATTGATGTAGTGAGGCCGATGAGCGAAGGCAAATGATGCTTACTCAGATTCTGACTTCTGAAGCAAGGGCCAGAGGTACGTGCATTTCTGTGCACTTCTCCAACTATTTAATGTCTTACATTTTAGGACTCCCCACTGTTCTTCGTTTAGTTCTGTTTTATATTTAATTTTATGTATATCAATTCTTGATATGTTGGATAGAGTTTCTGATTTGTCAATATTATGTCAATCTCTTTGGAGTGTTTAAATTCATCTCACAGTAAGAGTCTACACTTCATAAGAACTTTTGGGGCAGGATTTGTGATGGCTATGTTCACACATTTTTCTTTTTAACACACCTCGTGTTTAAGTTGATTAAATCATGTAATAATTGTTACTGCATCTGGTACCTTTTGGTATCAACCTTCATTAGCTGCTTCAGGCAGCTGGTATTTGCCGCCAGTAAGAGTGTATTGTCTATCTGTTTGCCTGCTGTAGGTGAAAATTTTGAATGGCTTAAGTAGTAAAAAGGTTTATCTTTTGGCTCTTTTGGGATGTTGGCTATGATCTAATCCCTTTACCGTCATTTTTTCCCTTCCAATTTCTCATTTTATGCATTTTTTATTCATGCTTTAACTATTAGCCTTGGACCATGCTTTTTTTTTTTTTGTAGTTTTTCTTCACTTGTGCCTTTTTTTCATTAAAGCTCATGCTTTATTTGCACTTAAAGCCCAATGAACTTTAGCGCTTTTTTTCTCTTTTCGCCCTTGATAACACTGCTCTTCATTTTGAGGTAAGTATTATTTTGGGATGTCCTAACATGTTTCCAAATGTTTTCTTGAGCTGAGGGTCTATCAGAGACAGCCTCTCCACCTTGGTGGGTGATGAGAATCAAACGCGGAAAAAGTAAAAGATAAGAACGAGACGTAACTCGATCTCTAATCCCAAGTAGCAACGGAGAACTTGTTCCGTTACACCCCGAGAGAAGGACAAGAACACCTACGCTATGCAACTACCCTCGAGCTAACGCGAGCACGCAAGTAGAATGGTCGGAGAGGAAGAGTATTCATCTAGATCCGCTAGAAGAACTACAAGTCCCAAAAAAAAAGGTTTCATTCAATAACCAAGAGCCTTGCTCATGTTCAACATTCATTCATCATCAATAATAAGCTAAGTGTAAAATAAGCTAGGCTTGGATATTTATAGTGTTTCCCAAGCTTACACAAAGACTTAATTACCCTTACTAATAAGGTTCATCAAATAAGCCACGTAGGGCAAAATAGTAAAAGAAACATAAGTTCAGCAGCTAGGAGGGGCGCCTGGGGCTGGGAGGGGCGCCTGGAACATGCTGAAGCTAGGCTGGGCGCCTGGAGCTAGGCGGGGCGCCTGGAGCTAGGCGGGGCGCCTGGCTTGGCCTTCAGCTAGGCTGGGCGCCTGGAGCTAGGCGGGGCGCCTGGCTTGGCCTTCAGCTAGGCTGGGCGCCTGAAGCTAGGCGGGGCGCCTGGGCACTTTTCAGCTCTTAGGCAGTGAGCTTGCCAGGCGGGGCGCCTGGGTCTAGGCGGGGCGCCTGGGTGTGCTGGGCCTTGTTCCTCCTCCTTAGGCGTGGAGTCTAATGCTGAAACCATCCGGAACACTTCCAAAGCCCTTGACTTCAAGTCCGTTGTATCTTCCAAGCTTGGCACATGTCGGAAAGTGTTGGAAAGTGTCTTGGCACGATTTGGGTCTCATCATCCTCCCCTTCTTGAAAAGATTTCGTCCTCGAAATCAATGCATTCACGTCCATGGCATCTTCTCCTCGGGGTGCCCAATGCTCTCCTCCCTTGTAACTCTTGATCGTCACCTTGACATAGGTCTTTTCCAAGATCTCCCTTGCCTTAACATGGAGCTTAGAACCTACAAGCAACGACAAGCAAAAGACAAGAATTCCTACTTTGAAAGTAGGTTAGTGCAAGAAGTGTAGAAAACACACTCTTGTGATATAACCAAGCATCAATGAGAAGCACAAATATCAAGTCTCCAAAGAGAACAATAAACGCTTGGTTAAAATTCAACATGCAACTCAATGAGATAATGAGCAAATAGGCCATGGGAAGATGGGAAGATCAGGCTACCACAATCCCCTTGAACCTTAGGCTCAAGATCAACACACCAAGCTATCCTCGAGGTGTGAGCAACATGTGGAGTGGAGTGAGTCAAATAACCCAACATGCAAGTAACATCAAGTACTCCACTCCCCTTCTTTATAGCAAACTTACTCACACCAAGGGATTCCTTTTCACCTTCCATTTCATCACTTAAGCAACCCTTCTCAAAAGACAAACTATCAAGAAAGGCATTGATAATGGCCTCTTCTTCATCATAACCCACACAAGCAATAGTGGGGTCACTCAAAGAACCATCTACCTCATTCAAATTCTCAAACAAGTGGTTGCCTAAGGATTCAAATCCTTCACACCATGGGGGTTCCATTTGACCACCCACCCTAGCCCGATACGAGTCGCTACCACAAATGAGATTATCGTCACACAATGGAAATGTAAAAGCATGCATCTCAATATCATGATTAAGCATAGACAAATTATCGAGACTAGGTTCACTTGAGGAGTCATCATAGACAACCTTGTCCAATTCATGCAATTTGGACTCCTCAAGGACAAGACCATCCTCACCACAACACATTGGTCCACCAAATAGAAGCATATCAATTAGGGAATGGTCAACTACCTCATCTTTCCCTATGTCAAAGGTTGGCGGTGTGTCATAGCAAAGGTCACAATCATGGTCAACTATCAAATCTACACTAGGGAAGGGTTCAATGAACAATGAGCTCGCATCATGATGTGGCATAGCATCCCTTCCAACTAGTGTTTCACAAGCACATACAAGTTGACAACTAGACTCTACACTAGTGGTATACTCACTAGATGCATCAAAACCACCAACTAGTGTTGAGTCATCACAAGACAAGTAGTTAACAAGTTCATGAAAAGGTGAAGCAACACTTACATTTGTAATACTTCCTTGGTCACTCGCAAGACTTGAAATGTCATGTGCAACTCCTTCTTCATGAGGCTCACATTGAGGCTCCAATGGCTTGTCTTCAAATGTACCTACACAAGAACTTTCACAAGGAGAGATAGAAGATAAAGAAGGGTTAGAACAATGGGTGCTCTCACTCTCAATTTTTCTTTCCTCACCTCTCTCCTCTCTCAATTTTACCTCATGGTCAAGTGTAGTTGGTGGTGACAATTCACTCACATCACTCCTCAAATCCTCTCCTTTTTCCCCTCTTGGATTGTCACCGGTCACTCCCTCACTTCTCTCTATCTTTTCTCTCTCATTTGAAGTGGAGTGACTCTCACTTTGATCATTCTTTGGCAAGACAACAAGATTGTTTGCCTCGGGTTCAAGCACAATGGGTGATTTGGCTTTAGCCGCTTCCCTCAACTCCCTCATCCGCTTGTAGTCATCACTCACTTGTTTGGGAGTTAGGGGTTTCAACACAAATTTCCTTCCTTCATGTTGGAGCGTGTAAGTGTTGACACGTCCATTGTGAACCACTTGTCGGTCAAATTGCCAAGGCCTTCCAAAGAGAAGGTGGCAAGCTTGCATTGGCACAACGTCGAACAAGTGTTCATCCACATAACTACCCATTTTAAACTTGATCATTGCTTGTTTCACTACCTTAAGCTCTCCACATTCACTAAGCCATTGTAACCGGTATGGCTTGGGGTGTTTCACGGTTGGCAACTTCAATTGGGATATAAGAGATTGACTCACTACATTTGCACAACTCCCGGAATCAATTATCATAGAGCAAACAACATCTTTGACCCGGCACCTAGCATGGAAAAGATTTTCCCGTTGCAAGGTCTCACTATCTTCCACAATCATAGCACCTAGGCTCCTTCTCACAACCAAGAAAGTATGAGGATCCTCTTCCTCCACCGTGTCATCAAGCAAATCATTCTCCTCTACTCCCTCATCTCCCTCTACTCCCTCTACTCCCTCATCTTCCGATTCACTCTCTTTCTCATATGCATCATTACCAACAACAATCATGGTCCTCTTTGTAGGACATTCCCTAGCAAAGTGACCATAGCCCTTGCACTTGTGGCATTGTATTGAAGAAGAAGTAAGAGCATGTAGTTGAGTTTTAGAGTTACCTCCCACATTAGGTGTGTTCTTCTCATGCGGCTTTTTCACATCCTTGGTAGCATTTGCTCCACTTGTTCCACTTGCACTTGGGAACCTTGCATTTGTAGTAGGAGGCTTCCAATCCTTTGGTTTGCTTGTTGGAGTAGGAGTGCTACTCTTGTAGCGAAGGAATTTCTCCTCCTTGAGCCACTTCTCGGCCTCAACCGCATCTTCACATAGCTTGTAATGATCATCATATTTGTGGAACTTCAATTGTGAAGCTATGTCTCGGTTCAAGCCCCCTTTGAAACGGATCATGGCCGTCTCATTGTCTTCATCATCTAAGTCAAGGATCATTCGGATTTGCTCAAATTCATTGAAATATTCACCAACCGATTTGTAACCTTGCTTCAAATCATATAGACGCCTTTGTTGTTCAACCCGGTATTGGTTGGTCAAATACTTCTCATCCATCACACGGATCAACTCTTCCCAAGTAAGGTTAATAGCCATACCCGTCCTTCTTCTATTTCTCTTCACCGACTCCCACCAAGTAGAAGCAAAAGATTCAAAGGAGGATATTGCATACTTGGTTTTCTTCACATCGGGCATATCATTGGTGTCAAAGATACGCTCCATAGCCAATTTCCAATCAATGTACTCCACCGGGTCACTACTTCCTTTGAAAGAAGGAATAGTGAGCTTCACACTATTGAGGTTGTTGTTGTTGTCACGACCCCCTTGGAATGGCTCCGGTTGGCCTCCTTGGTGATCATCATAAGCAACATAGTCCCTTCTAGCATTCCTCCCTCCATATCCTAAGGGTGGCCCTCGACCTCGGCCTCTACCCCGATCCACATTTCGACCCCAATTCATAGCTCGCCTTGGTTGAAAGTGATCATCAAACCCATACACATCGTCACCATAATCAACTTCCTCCCCTTCTTGAGCCTCAACAACTTGCTCAAGAGGTTGTACATTTCGGACGGGTCTTGGTAGTGGAAAGTTTCTTGGAGGATTGTCCAAGATACGGGGAATGCCCGTTCGTTCAATTCTCTCTCGATCCTCCTTTACCCGTTGTTGATTGAGCAATTCAACAACTTGCTCCGGGGTAAAAGTAGGACTACTTGAGCCTTCACCGGTCTCAATTTGGACACTCGGGGTCCCCTTTTCAATTGGGACACTCGGGGTCCCATGTTCACCTTGAGTACTCGAGGCTCCCTTTTCAAGAGAATCAATCCTTTGGTTCATGAGGTCCATCTTGGCAAGAAGATTAGCCAAGGCCTCCTTAATGAAATCTTGACCTTCGTTGGCCATTGTACCTACAAAGAAAAGGAAACAAGAGTTAGTTAAAACACCTCACTCGCTCCCTCACTTGTGTTCACTCGGATCACTCTTTTGGGTGGCGGTGGATATTTCACTCAACTTGTAGTTCCAAAGCTTCACGTAGATGATTAGCAACTCCTCAACTCAACTAAACTATTCACGAGTCACGCACACTCCGGGGTGAGTGGAGTTAATGGGACTCAATGAATGCTAGGCACTTTGAAATGAAGGACTTGAGTTAAAAGATTCTACGCTTTTCCTTAGAAGTCTACTCTCCTTGCTAGGCACGATTCACCTAAGAGCAATCAAAGGGTTAGCACTATTCAAGTAGATCGGTTACTCAAATTAGTACTAACTAGATGTTATGTTATCAAACAAAGGGAAATACCTATGAAAATCTACCCGAAACAACACGTTCAGCACTCAGGTGGGGCGCCTGAAACTCAGGTGGGGCGCCTAGACTGTGCAGTATTCCAGGCGGGGCGCCTGGATCTAGGCGGGGCGCCTGAGACTTAGGCAGTAGCCAAGTCAGGCGGGGCGCCTGGCTTAGGCGGGGCGCCTGGCCTGAAGCCTTTTCCAACTCGTTCCAAACTCGTTTCAAGTCGATTTTCAAGCCTCAAATCCGATGTTTTCAACTTGTTTTCACAATCCAAAGATACCCAAAGTTGGTTTTGATCTTCCTTAACAAAACCCAATCAAATTTTCAATCAAACAATCAATCAAATCAAGGTTCAATCTCAAGAACTCAAGAACACAAGGGTTTAACAAAAGGGTTTCAACAAGGATTGTGATTCATCAAAGTAGGTGTTAAACATGTTCAAATCCCACAAAATTGGTACCGAATTGTTTGTTTTTCAATGAAGATCAATCCCCAATAACAAGTTTCCAATCAAACATCAATCCAACCCAAGAATCAAGCCAAAATTCATCAAGAACAAGTTCTTCAAGGGTTTAAGGGGTTTTGGGGTTTCAATTTTTCAAACTTCACCAATTCCAACAATTTTGGTACCCAAGTAACGGGAAATCAATCACGATCAAGAATCCATAACACCCATATCACAAATCATCCAAATCAACAAGTTACACCAAATTTTTGTATTTTTCAATTTTTCAATTTTTTTTGCAATTTTCTCCTTTCTAATAACTTCAACAACAAGAAAAACTAAAAGAAGATACTAGGCACGAAGAATCAAGGGTCGGGGGTTTGTAGAAACAAAACCCGAGCCTTGCTCTGATACCAAACTGATGAGAATCAAACGCGGAAAAAGTAAAAGATAAGAACGAGACGTAACTCGATCTCTAATCCCAAGTAGCAACGGAGAACTTGTTCCGTTACACCCCGAGAGAAGGACAAGAACACCTACGCTATGCAACTACCCTCGAGCTAACGCGAGCACGCAAGTAGAATGGTCGGAGAGGAAGAGTATTCATCTAGATCCGCTAGAAGAACTACAAGTCCCAAAACAAAAGGTTTCATTCAATAACCAAGAGCCTTGCTCATGTTCAACATTCATTCATCATCAATAATAAGCTAAGTGTAAAATAAGCTAGGCTTGGATATTTATAGTGTTTCCCAAGCTTACACAAAGACTTAATTACCCTTACTAATAAGGTTCATCAAATAAGCCACGTAGGGCAAAATAGTAAAAGAAACATAAGTTCAGCAGCTAGGAGGGGCGCCTGGGGCTGGGAGGGGCGCCTGGAACATGCTGAAGCTAGGCTGGGCGCCTGGAGCTAGGCGGGGCGCCTGGCTTGGCCTTCAGCTAGGCTGGGCGCCTGGAGCTAGGCGGGGCGCCTGGCTTGGCCTTCAGCTAGGCTGGGCGCCTGAAGCTAGGCGGGGCGCCTGGGCACTTTTCAGCTCTTAGGCAGTGAGCTTGCCAGGCGGGGCGCCTGGGTGTGCTGGGCCTTGTTCCTCCTCCTTAGGCGTGGAGTCTAATGCTGAAACCATCCGGAACACTTTCAAAGCCCTTGACTTCAAGTCCGTTGTATCTTCCAAGCTTGGTACATGTCGGAAAGTGTTGGAAAGTGTCTTGGCACGATTTGGGTCTCATCAGTGGGGGTCAGGTCGGCATACATCTCACCCTCCCCAGACCCCACTTGTGGGATAAAACTGGGTATGTTGTTGTTGTCGTTGTATTATTTTGGGATGACGTAAGTGAAAGTAGATCCCAACTTGTTTGGGTTAAAGCATAGTTGTAAGTGAAAGTGGATATGTTTTTTTTTTCTTTTTTGAATAAGGTGGATACTCAATTTGTGCCTGAGGGAATATTAGATCAGGTCTAGCATCAATTTCCAATATTTATTTATCTGGATGGAAGTTCTGTGCTTTTTGCGAGTTCAGTTTCTGACGTTGATACTATCTGTAAGCTATGTTGGAGTTCAGAAAACTAGCAAGAATGATGTATGTTACTGGAGCTTAATAAGTGGAGAGAATTTTTCCTTACCAGGTTTTACTGTTTTAGTCATCTTCAACAATTATGGAGCTCTTTCATGATCATTGATATGTATTTGTTACCTCGAAATGCTCCTTCCAAGTGGAGTCACGGTAATTGGAAACGGAATCGGATGTGGTTTCAATACTTACGAATTTGTTGAGTGCTACATGCCTGTTTGTTTACGTCAACTTATGTGTTATTAAATTGTTAGCCAAGTATCTTGTTGTCGTGCTATAAAGTGTTCTAAATTTTCTTGGGTCTCGTATGATCGACAAACATATTCTGTCCGTAAGGGTGTTAAAGATCTCCACATGAACGCTTATAGATTTGTAAAAGTTAACTGCTCCTTTAGAAGTGGATATCTTGTTATCCTTTCTTCTCTAATGGATAGTACTTGATCCAAAAAAGGAATGATCTGGTATAACAGTACTTGCCCCAAGAAATTGGTTATTGCCCTTTATTTCGTTAAGTAGGATTTCTATATGGTTGAGTTGATCAAGTGATCTAGTTGGCAGGGCATCATAGCCAGAAAAGCTGGTGGCCTTTACACTTTTTGCCTTTTAGTTTATTCGGTTTCGTCTTGCTACATCAACACAATGAAGCATGTATACCTACTAATTCTCTCTCATGATATAAGCATTTACATTGTGTGAGATTTATAGGGTTTAGGTATTTGGGATCTGTGAAAGTTAGCAAAATTACTGGGTATTTTCTGCAAGTCCCTGTTAAAGTTTGATGTTTGTTGTTTGCTAATGTTTGACCTAGTTCCATTGATGATCTTATGATTTACTGGTCCTCTTCTGAACACTTATCGTATGACATCTGAGATTTTATTTTTGTTTTGGCAGTTGCTCGAATTGCTCTTGTGAAGCCTGACAAGGCCAGGGGAGTGGAAGATGTTATACTCAGAGCTGCTCAGTATGGGCAGATCACAGAAAAGGTAAGTTGTGCTCAATATGAGCAGCTTGAATTACTTATGGTGCTCCTACTGCCTTGCCTGGAATGATGTGTTACTTTTTGCAGGTTACTGAAGAGAAGCTCATACAATTACTTGAACAAATTAACACCCAAACTACTAAGCAAACAAAAGTAACAGTAAGTCGATCTTGTGCTCCAGCTCAATCTTTTGATCCTTTTCAGCTCATTAGCTTTGCCTGAATCTTCTTGCATGCTTGTTCTAATTACTTCTCAGATCCAGAGGCGTCGAAACGTTCTTGAGGACGATGATTAGAGTGCTTCAGCATATGGCAGCCGTGAAAATGGTGCTTTATTGTAATTTATATGATACTTGGTTGTGGTTTTCAGTGCACACTTTCAAACTGTCTGAATTATGTTGCTGTCTTAGAATCCAGTTTTTGAGCATCAGGTTGAAATTGCTTCTCGTGCATTACTTATCAAGAAGCAATTATAATGGATGTACATTACCATTGTAAATGCTCTCGACAATATTACTACCTGTTTTGCTTTTTCCTTCTAAAACAGATTAGAAGGTCCCCATCATGTCCGTCGTGATCCCTTCCTAGATCACTCGGACACTATATTTCATGAAAGTAGATTCAGTGATATAAACTCGTGGGCAGCTTATTGTTGGACTATATAAGCATCGTGGTATTGTTTGTTGGGATTATTGCCCCACAACCATTTCCAACCCTTATCCACTTTTTGTAACCATATTTTATCTTTTTTTTTTTCTTTTCCTAGCATATTTATTAAATATAATTTGATGATATAAATATTTTAAAAATATAAGACATATATATGTGTATAGAAGCTATATATACAAAATATCAATCTATTATATTTGATATTTTAATTATTAATCAAATTTTAATTATAAATATTGTGGCTAGATTATGTTAGTGCTAGGTAATTTGTTAATATGGTATCTTGAGAGCTATTTATGTGGAAATCCCTTATTTGTTTGTGACTTGCGAGTCGAAAAATATGCAAGAGGGATTGATAGACTATCTTCTCGCGTTCGCGGAAGTCGACTCTGCTTTAGCAGACCCAGTTCTTGCATTTGTAGTGTGTTCAACTGGTGCTGGATCAAAATTTCACTTAATGATGGCGATGGTGAAGTTCGTCTTGGATTAGATTTGCACTAGCACTATCATTTTATTTCTAAGCTTTTTCCAAAAATGTCTAACCCTTTAGGACTCAACCCAAACCATACCAACAAGTCATATTTTTACTACGTAAATTATAACGGAAGTACTCAAAATAACAGGAAGAATTACTACGAAAGGGATGATAACTAATTACGAGCTATTTTCAATGGATAAAAGGCCTAAAGTTCTGTCAATTGCCTATGCATATGAGATGACACCGGGTATATGTTGTGTATTCCTAGTAAAGTTACCAAATTAACTTGCCTCTTTATGTTGGTTATTATTATGGTCTCTGATGCCGGGCAAACCACGAGACCCTTCACTCGGAGCCAAGCTAAGGAGATCCAAGGAGTACACTTACAGAAGAAGGAAGCGATTGGAAGCCGTTCCGGTTGATTAGAGCACAAAGGGAGCAGCCCAGTGCATTGGGCGCCCCGCCTAGTACCCCAGGCGCCCCGCCTGAAGAAGCCTAGGTTGAGGCGCTCCGCCCCAACTGTGGGCGCCCCGCCTAGGCCACCCCACTGATCAAGGAGCCGGGCGCTCCGCCCCAATCTTGGGCGCTCTGCCCAAAACGCTGGAGCACGTGATTCCTAGTTGTGTTATGACTATTTTGACCCTACGTGGTCTTCTATTCCTAAGCCTAAGTGTGGGCATTTTAGACCTTTCAATTGGTGCCTAAAAACACCTATAAATAGCTAGATAGCTAGTTTATTTCATTAGCTTATTTTGATGATTAAACAAACCTTTTGTGTTGAGAGTTGAACACTTCTATTGAATTAAAACCTTGATGGGACTTGTTCTTCCTCTAGTGAATCTAGATGATTGCCAATCCCCCCGACCATTCTACTTGCGTGCTCACGTTAGCTCGAGGGTAGTTGCCTAGCGTAGGTGTTCTTGGCCTTCTCTCGGGGTGTAACGGAACGGGTTCTCCGTTGCTACTTGGGATTAGTGATCGAGTTACGTCTCGTTCCTATCTTTTGCTTTCCGCGTTTGATTTCCTACATCATTTGGTATCAGAGCAAGGTTCGGATATCGTTTCTACGAACCCCCGACCCTTGATTCTTCGTACTTAGGCTAGTTTCTTTAGATTTCTTGTTGTTGAAGTTATTGAAAGAAGAAACTTACAAAAAAATTGAAAACTCGAAAAAATTCAAAAATTTGGTGTAACTTTTTGGTGTGCTTGATTCTTGAAGTGGGTGTTATAGATTCTTAATCCTTGTTGAAAATCCGACGTTTGGGTACCAAAATTGTTTGGGTTGGATTGGATTGAAAATTTGAAACCCCAATTATGGTTAAACCCTACCAAGCCCTTGTTCTTGATGAATTTGATTGATTTTGGGTTGTGTGATTGTGGGGTTTTGGTATTGATTATCGGGTATTGATCTCTATTGAAAATCGAACAAATTGAAACAAGAATCGTGTGATTCGGAGTTCGGTAACATTGTTTTTGGAAAATCAAAACCCACCCTTGAACCTTGAAACCCATGTTGAAACCCCAAACTTGAAAACTTTGAATCTCGATTGAACCTTATTTATTGGTTGTTTGGGTGTGAAATTGATTGGGGATTGAAGGTTGTATAAAGGAACAACTTTGGGTACCTTGAATTTGGCCAAAACACCTTGGAATCGGCCTAGAAAGTGGATTGAAATCGAAGAACACGGAGTAGAAAAACCCAGTTGTTCTTCGTCCAGGCGCTCCGCCTAGACCTTGGGCGCCCCGCCTGACTTGTTCTTGCTCCAGGCGCTCCGCCCAACCCCTGGGCACCCCGCCTGCCCAACCCCACTGCTCACTTTTTCTAGGCGCTCCGCCCCACCTCTTGGGCGCTCCGCCTGATTCGCTGAAGGGTTGCATTTGGGTAGTTTCTTCTAGGTTTGTTTGTTTCTTTGTTGCCTAACCTCTTATTTGTGCCTATCTAAGTAATCTTTCTACTTAATTAGCACTAATCTTTCATTGCTTTTAGGTGAATTCGTACATCAGTTGGAGAGTAGAATTCCAAGAAGATTCGTAGGTCCTTTTGATTCTAGTCCTCACTTCAAAGTGCCTAGCGTTCATTGAGTCCTATTAGCTCTACTCACCCCGGAGTGTGCTTGACTCGTGAATAGTTTGGTTGAGTTGAGGAATTACTACTCATCTGCGTGAAGCTTTGGAACTACAAGTCGAGTGAAATATCCACCACCACTAAACGAGAGCACCGAGTGAACTTAAGTGAGGGAGTGAGTGAGGTTGTTTTGCTAACGTTTGTTACTTGTGTAGGTACAATGTCTACCGAAGGAGAAGATTTTGCTAAGAGTGCCCTTGCTACTATCCTTGCCAAATTAGATAGTATGAACTTGAGGATTGAAAGCCTTGAGAGGGTGAACTCAAGTGCTCTAGTTGAGCAAGGGACTTCCAATGTCCAATCGGAGAAGGGGACCCCGAGTGTCCAAGTTGAGAAAGGGACCCCGAGTGTCCAAGTTGAAGGCTCAAGTAGTCCGACCTTTACCCCGGAACAAGTTGTTGAGTTACTTCTTCATCAACAACGGGTAAAGGATGATCGAGAGAGAATTGATCAAGTGTTGGGCAATACCCAATGAACGGGCATTCCCCGTATCTTGGACAACCCCCCAAGAAACATTCCACTACCAAGACCCATCCGAAATGTTCAACCTCTTGAGCAAGCCGATGAAGCTCAAGAAGGGGAGGAAGCCGATTATAGTGATGATATGTATAGGTTTGATGATCACTTTCAACCGAGGAGAGGTATGAATTGGGGTCGAAATGTGGATAGAGGTAGGGGCCGAGGTCGAGGGCCACCTATGGGGTATGTTGGAGGGAATGCGAGGAGGGAATATAGTGTGAATGAAGATCACTATGGAGGCCAACCGGAGCCTTTCCGTGGGGGTCGTGACAATACCAACCTCAATAGTTTGAAGCTTAATCTCCCAATCTTTAAGGGGAATTGTGATCCGGGAGCCTACATTGAATGGGTACTACGCATGGAAAGGATGTTTGACACAAATGATATGGCCGATGACAAGAAAGGTACTTATGCTATATCATCCTTTGAATCCTATGCATCTACTTGGTGGGAATCCGTCAAGAGATCAAGGAGAAGAGCGGGAATCCCCGTGAATGTGGGTTGGAATGACTTGAAGGGTATCATGAGTATCAAGTACATCACTCCTAGATATCGTCAAGACCAACTCAAGAAGCTTTATGAGTTGAAGCAAGGTGTCAAGACGGTGCATGAGTATTATGATGAGTTTGAAAAGACTCGAATGGCCTTGGATATGGACACCGAAGATGAGGAGCAAGCCGTGATCCGTTTCAAGAATGGCTTGAGCTATGGTATAGCTTCACAATTGAGATTGCATGCTTATCTTTCACTTCAAGAAGTCCTTGGTGCCGCTATTCAAGCCGAGCAATGGCCTGATAATGAAAAGTCCAACCGTTACAAGAGCAACACTTCCACTTCCATGAACAAACCAAAGGAATGGAAAAATCCTACTCCCAATGCAAGATTTCAAAATGCAAGTGGCTCTAGTGGTGCAAGTGCTAGCAAAGACGTGAAGAAGCCGTATGAGAAGTACACACCCAATGTTGGAGGTAATTCTAAAACCTAATTGAATACTCCTACTTCTTCTTCAATTCAATGCCACAAATGCAAGGGGTATGATCACTTTGCTAAAGAGTGTCCTACGAAAAGGACCATGGTTGTTGTTGGTAATGATGCTTATGAACAAGAGAGTGAACCGGAGGGAGATGAGGGAGTAGAAGGAGACGAGGGAGTAAAGGATGATGATCAAGATGATGCGGTGGAGGATGATGAGCCTCATACTTTTCTAGTTGTGAGGAGGAGTTTAGGAGCTATGATAGTGGAGGATAGTGAGACCTTACAAAGAGAGAACCTTTTTCATGCTAGATGCCGAGTCAAGGGTGTTGTATGCTCTATGATCATTGACTCGGGGAGTTGTGCTAATGTTGTGAGTCAATCACTTATTACCCAATTGAAATTACCTACTTTGAAGCATCCCAAACCTTATCGCCTACAATGGCTTAGTGAATGTGGGGAGCTAAAAGTGGTGAAGCAAGCATTGATCAAGTTCAAAATTGGTAATTATGTGGATGAACACTTGTTCGACGTGGTGCCTATGCAAGCATGCCACCTTCTCTTTGGAAGGCCTTGGCAATTTGATCGACAAGCGGTTCATGATGGTCGTGTCAACACTTACACGATCAAACATGAAGGAAGGAAATTTGTGTTGAAGCCCTTAACTCCCAAACAAGTGAGTGATGACTACAAGCGGATGAGGGAGGTGGGGGAGGCGGCAAAGGCTAAGTCTATTGTTGAGACTAGCCCTTTGTCCAAAAGCATGGTGGCAATCCCACCTTCTTCTACCGGTGGCATATGTGCCATGATGCAACCGGGCGAGGTCCTAAGGGGAAATGATGGCAACAAGTTTCTCCTATGCCTAGTGCACAAAGGTATGATTCTTAACTCCAATTGTGATTTTTCTACTAACCCTTTGCCTAGTGTGTTTGAGAATGTCTTGAAGGATTTTGGGGACATGTTCCCGGATGAGATGCCGGATGGATTACCTCCATTGAGGGGTATTGAACACCAAATCGACTTTGTCCCGGGATCTCAAATCCCAAACAAGCCGGCTTATAGGAGCAATCCGGAGGATACAAGAGAATTGCAAAGGCAAGTTGATGAATTGCTCACTAAAGGCTTGGTGAGGGAAAGCTTGAGTCCTTGTGCCGTACCCGTGATCCTTGTTCCCAAAAAGGATGGCACTTGGAGGATGTGCGTTGATTGTCGGGCAGTGAACAAAATAACGGTAAAGTACCCGTCATCCCATTCCCCGACTTGATGATATGTTAGATGAATTAAGTGGTTCATGTGTGTTTAGCAAAATAGACCTTAGGTTCGGCTACCATCAAATCCGGATGAAACCCGGGGATGAATGGAAAACCGCATTCAAGACCAAGTTTGGTCTCTATGAATGGTTGGTGATGCCCTTTGGGCTCTCCAATGCACCTAGTACTTTCATGAGGCTAATGAACCATGTTTTAAAGCCGAATTGTGGTCGTCTACTTTGACGATATATTGATCTATAGCAAATCAATAGACGACCATGTTGATCACCTTAGGCAAGTGCTTGAAAAGTTAAGAGCCGAAAAGCTCTATGCTAATTTTAAAAAGTGTGCCTTTGGTGTTGAGAAGGTAGTCTTCCTTGGGTTTGTTGTGAGTGCCCAAGGAGTGGAGGTGGATGAGTCTAAGGTAGAGGCCATACGTGATTGGCCTACTCCTACTACCGTGACTCAAGTGAGGAGCTTTCATGGTCTTGCTAGGTTTTATAGACGATTTGTGAAAGACTTTAGCTCCATTGCCGCTCCACTCACCGAATTGGTGAAGAAGGACCAACCTTTTGTTTGGGGAGAGCCTCAAGAGAAGGCCTTCCAAGAGTTGACAAGTAGGTTAAGTACCGCCCCTCTATTGCAATTGCCCGACTTCGGAAAGGTATTTGAGGTTGAATGTGATGCCTCGGGGGTGGGAATTGGTGGTGTTTTAATGCAAGATAGCAAACCCATCGCCTACTTTAGTGAGAAGTTGAAAGGGGCCTCCTTGAATTACTCTACATATGACAAGGAGTTTTATGCCCTAGTGAGAGCCCTTGCCCATTGGCAACGCTACCTTTGGCCTAGAGAATTTGTAATCAAGAGTGACCATGAGTCACTCAAGCACCTCAGAGGCCAAGAGAAGCTAAACAAGAGGCATGCCAAGTGGGTTGAGTTCATTGAGTCTTTTCCCTATGTGATCCAATACAAGAAAGGGAAAGACAATATTGTGGCGGATGCACTTTCTAGAAAGTTTGCTCTAGCCACCACTCTCACCTCTAAGCTCATGGGTTTTGAGAGTATTAAATTGATGTATGCTCATGACTCGAAGCTAAAGAGCATCCATGAAGCTATAGAAAAGAGGGAGAGAGTTGAGAAATACCAATGGGTTAATGGTTATATCTTTAAAAATGGTAAAGTGTGCATACCCGAGTCCTCATGGAGAGAATTGCTTGTGCAAGAGGCACATTGTGGGGGACTCATGGGTCACTTTGGTAGGGATAAAACCTTGGCCATTCTTAGGGAGCAATTCCATTGGCCTAAAATGGGGACACATGTTGAGAGACTTTGCAACTCTTGCCTTCAGTGCAAGTTTGCTAAGTCCAAATCGAACCCCCATGGTTTGTATACCCCACTCCCCGTACCTACTAGTCCGTGGTTGGATATATCAATGGACTTTGTCATGGGTTTACCAAGGACTGGGGGGGGGGCATGATAGCATTTATGTTGTTGTGGAAAGGTTCTCCAAAATGGCTCACTTCATTCCATGTAGAAAATGTGATGATGCATAACATGTTGCTTCTTTTTTTATTGAAAATGTTTTGAAATTGCATGGAGTGCCTCAAACCATAGTGAGTGATAGGGACACCAAGTTCCTAAGCCATTTTTGTAGGAGTTTATGGGGTGCCCTTGGCACCAAGCTTTTGTTTTCTACGTCCCACCACCCCCAAACGAATAGGCAAACCGAGGTGGTGAACCGAACTTTGGGTGCTCTTCTTAGAGCCATGACCCGAGGTAAGGGCGGGACTTGGATTGATAAGTTACCTCTTATGGAGTTTGCCTACAATCGAACCGTGCATCGAATGATTGGCATGACTCCATTCGAGTGTGTTTATGGTTTTAACCCCTTGATTCCACTTGATCTAACCCCTTTGCCAAGGGAAATGGTTGTTAATTTTAAAGGAAAAGCTAGAGCCAAGGCTTTGATGGAGCTACATGCTAAGGCAAAGAAGAACTTGGAGGAAGCTTATGCAAAGGTAGCCTCCAAGAAAAACAAGGGACGCAAGAAGGTGGAACTCAAGAAGGGTGACTATGTGTGGGTGCACTTCCGGAAAGAAAGGTTTCCAAACCTTAGGAAAGGGAAGTTGGCACCCCGTGGAGATGGCCCATTCCAAGTGCTCTCGAAGATAAACAACAATACCTATGTGGTTGACTTACCAAGTGAGTATCAAGTTTCTAATACATTTAATGTTTGTGACTTGGTTCCTATGGATGTAGGTGATGAAGAGGTCGTGGATGATGATGCTTCAATTTCGAGGGCGAAATCTTCTCAAGAAGGGGAGGATGATGCCGGGCAAACCACGAGACCCTTCACTCGGAGCCATGCTAAGGAGATCCAAGGAGTACACTTACACTTGGTGAGGAAGGACCTAGAAGAAGGAAGCGATTGGAAGCTGTTCTTGTTGATTAGAGCACAAGGGGAGCAGCCCAGTGCATTGGGCGCCCCGCCTAGCACCCCAGGCGCCCCGCCTGAAGAAGCCTAGGCTGAGGCGCTCCGTCCCAACTCTAGGCGCCCCGCCTAGGCCACCCCACTGATCAAGGAGCCGGGCGCTCCGCCCAAAACGCTGGAGCACGTGATTCCTAGTTGTGTTATGACTATTTTGACCCTACGTGGTCTTCTATTCTTAAGCCTAAGTGTGGGCATTTTAGACCTTTCAATTGGTGCCTAAAAACACCTATAAATAGCTAGATAGCTAGTTTATTTCATTAGCTTATTTTGATGATTAAACAAACCTTTGTGTTGAGAGTTGAACTCTTCTATTGAATTAAAACCTTGATGGGACTTGTTCTTCCTCTAGTGAATCTAGATGATTGCCAATCCCGGCCATTCTACTTGCGTGCTCACGTTAGCTCGAGGGTAGTTGCCTAGCGTAGGTGTTCTTGGCCTTCTCTCGGGGTGTAACGGAACGGGTTCTCCGTTGCTACTTGGGATTAGTGATCGAGTTACGTCTCGTTCCTATCTTTTGCTTTCCGCGTTTGATTTCCTACATCATTTGGTCTCACTCTAATTTACCAGCTTAACACGTTAAGCCTTTCAAAGAGAAACAATCAACAACTACAAAGTTTTTAAAAAATAGCAATATTTTAAAAACACGCATTTTTTAAGACTATCCACAAGAAAAAATTCTGAAATTTTGAACCAAACTCCAGGAAAGTTTCTTGAGGTATAGTTCAAAATCCAAACTTGAAACTTCATATTCTACGCAGGGGTGGATCTAAGATTCGAAGGTTGTGGGTGCCACTTTCTATATTTACACTTACTCCTAAATAACAAATACAAAGCAGGGGTCGGGTCGATCCATTTTTTTTTTTACTTCAACTATGTTGATTAAGCCGCCTTTTATTATCAATAGACAAATAAGTTAGCTTTAACTCAAAAAAAAAAAAAAAATAGCACCCCAATTAGAAATTTTGCTTAAAAATAATTTGATTAATATATATATTTGGATTGACTAGATTTATTTACCTTCAATAATCTAATGTTAAACTCTTCATCATAATTGTTAAATTTTATAGCAATTCTTTACATAACATAAATTTGAAAATGGTCAATTTATGAGAATTTACGCAAGAGATCTATCAATCAGCCACTTAATCATTCAAAAGTAAGAAAATAAAATATTACTACAAGTATTCTGCAAATTGAAAAAGATAAAATTGTATTAATTAAAAGGAATACTTTCAAAGATTTCCCTCGAGATTTACCTGTGTATCACCCACCTCCCTTGTGATATTCAATAGTACATTTACCTCCCTTATTTCCTTTTATTTATAATTAAGATTGTTGAAGGACAAAAAAAAGTCTGTTGGGGGAATCGAACCCGTGTCAGATAGGGAGAGAGCACGAACATTTCATCACGGTCGCCAGGGTGACATTGTGTATTGCAAGTGCCAAATGTTATATTTATACGATTACTTATATAGACATGTCTATATATACAAAGTATCGACCGAAGCTAGCAAGTGTCGTAGCATCCCTTCCACCCATATAGATCTGCCCAGTGGCAGACCTAAGGGTAGTGAAGGGGTACCAAATGATATCTCTTCGTGAGAAAATTACACTATGTAGATAGGTAAAAGATTTTTTTTTTATGTATATATATTCTATGTTAAGTTTCCTTAATTTTTTCGTATGTTAACTTGCTTATATTTTGATACCTCTTAATTAATAAAAATTTTGGGTCCGCCACTGAATTCGCTCCTAATTCTACGGTCCAGGAAAAGAATGAAAATGCCTAAATTTTATGCTTAATATTTCTCGATTAATAGGTGGCCAATCCAGATAGACTCCAACGATGCCAAACGGATTGCCATCTTTAGTATAACCTTTTGGGAAAATTATGCCACATAATCATTGGAAAAAAATAATTACTGTTTTTGTCCACCTTTTGTTGTTTTTTTCTTTCCATAACCATAAATATATTTTAAATATTTCGAATATATATTTAAAATTATGTACTTCGGATATATATATATATATAATATTTCGGATATATATTTAATATATTTCGGATATATATTTAATATATTTTAAATATTTTGGATATATATTTATGTATTAAGTTTTTGGATAGAAAAAGTTAAGGACATGTAAAAATAAATATTTGTTGATGGATGGATATTTATGTAAACTTTCCTACATTTTTAATCTTTAAAATACTTTTAGGACCTGTACTTCTTACTCGCTAACTTTACCCAACCTCAACGCTTACTTTCTCAAGTGCTAACGATTCTTGGGATTTTTGGGTGAGAGAGACTCCTAAGTCTTTAAATAGTTTTTTAGGACTCAAGTCTAAAAAAATAGGTAAAAGGGACACTTTTAAGATTAGTACTAATTACTAATATTTTAAAAGCCCCTCAACTTTTTTTATTTACACAAAGCCCCCACCTCTCATCACCCACCCCTCATCGACCCTTACTCCCCATCCGGCCCCCACCCCCATCCAACCCCACTCCCTCCCCCGCCCATCCACCATTCCACCACCACCCTCCACCACTCACCGCCACCTTTTACCATCTCTCTACCACTCACCACCACCTCCTACCACCCTCCACCATCCACCACCACCTTCTACCACCCTCACCACCCACCACCACCTCTCTACCACCCTCCACCATCACCCCACCATCCTCCACCACTCTAATAAAAGAATGCGTACACATCAGTCGAGATGTGTGCACATATTGTCATATTTGTACTCATATTGTCATATGTGTACACAAATAATAATGTATGCACATATTATTATATGTGTACACATATATATGAAAAATGTGTATACATCTCGTCAGATGTGTACACATACACATATTATTATATGTGTACATATCTGACGAGATGTATACACATTTTTTTCAGCCGTGAAAACATCTCCAAAAGTGTATAAACATATAGAAAATATGTTTACATATCTAAAAAAATATATAAAATGACTAGAATTAAAAAAATGAAAAAGCATGAAACAAAGACGAAGAATAAGAAAAAAAAACAAAATGGATACGAAAAGAAGAAAGAAAAATAACATGGATGGTGATAAAATGGAATTTGAAAAGAAATTTAGAAGAAAGAATGAAAAGGAAGAAGAAAAAAGAGGAAGAAAGAAGAGAAAAGAATGAAAAGGAAGAAGAAAAAAGAGGAAGAAAGAAGAGAAGAGAAGAGAAGAGAAGAGAAGAGAGAGAAATATTTTTTTGAAATGATTTGAATAAGGAAAGAGAGTATAAAAGTGAGTGGGAAGCGGGAAATGAAAAATTTAAAATTTTTTGAAATGTTGGGTGTTTTTGTAAATATGAAAACTTTTTATTATACCCACAAATTCTTAAACAATACACTTTAACCCCACTTAAACTAATCCACCTTTGACTTGGTCTTGTCCCCTATCCTTCTATTAAAACTTATGAGGTACTTTCCCCTCTTTTCTCTCACGATTCTTGATCCTATGGTGTGGTCATCTTCCCATGCTTGATCCTTGACCTTATTGTATTTAGCCTATCTAACTAATTGGTCCGGTCCAAATATCTAATTTTGTATACTCATAAACTACAAACTATTTAGATACACTATCTTTATTTATCTTTGGAATATTGTAAAACATATTGAAAATAAAGTGAATCATTTGAAAATTTTTCGCAGGTACCCTAATCAGTACCCTTATAAAATATCAAACACATCACCATCTGAGTGTATATTTACTGACAAAAAATGCATTATTGTTTGATGGATGCTTGATGCAATCTAAATTAGAGGAAGCAAGAAGCAATGATAAAAAGATAGAAGTAGGACAAGGTTTGAACTACAACAAGGAATTTAATAGGAACTAGTCTACTCACCCTCTTATTAGATGTCAAAGAGCACCTAGAGCTAAGCAACAATCCTCAAGATCACTTGGACCTTGTAAATTGAATGATCAATGGAGGAACAAGTGCAATTTTGCTTTCACCAAATTGGACAAGTTCACATGGTTTTTTTAGAGAGCATAAAAGCTGCGTTTCTATTGTCAAAGGTGCTGAATGAAAATAAAGTCTAAATGGGGCTTATATAGATCAGCCCTTAAGCCTAAAACAACTAGGAAAAGAATAACTAAGAAAAGACCAATAATTTGACTAAATTT
Organism: Petunia x hybrida; assembly: GCA_037355625.1. Taxonomy (NCBI): domain Eukaryota; kingdom Viridiplantae; phylum Streptophyta; class Magnoliopsida; order Solanales; family Solanaceae; genus Petunia; species Petunia x hybrida. Next base: position 2,463,756 of record JBBBVM010000032.1, on the reverse strand, counting down.
AAAGTGACCACGCAGGGCCAAATAAGTGCCATCAAACTAGATTAAGTCTAGCTATGCAAATGCATCAAAATGCTGAAAAATACTAAGTATTTAAGCGCCTAGCATAATCAGCGTGTTGAGGTGCTCGGCGAGCTCCAAAGCTCACGGCCTCAACCATCAACCAATGCCCCTCTTCTCTAAAGCTCTCATAAACGTGCATCTAGGATTCACTAACATGCTGCTTGGATAGCCAATTTGGCTTGCATCATCCTCCCTTTTTTGGAAGGATTTCGTCCTCGAAATCACAGCATCAACATCACGACATCTATGGCTCATCATCAAGGTCTCTCCTTTATAGATTAAATCTACATCATTCTCCCTCTCTTGAAAAGGATTCGTCCTCGAATTTGTTTGCAAAACATGGACATAAATGAGTATAAATATCTCCCAACTCTCAACTAGGAAATAGCTAAGTAGCCTCACAATCATATGACCAAGATATGGCACAAAAATGCTACAAAATTGCCCAAAAATTATTATGCAAACCTTCATGGCTTTAGAAAGCCCAAATAAAAGCATGATCCAAGAAAACATACCATCCTTGTGGAGGCTACAAGTTCTTGTCGCATACCACAATAACTCCCAAGGAGTATCTTTCTAATAGCTCTCCACTTGTCTTATTTTAAAGCACACATAACGCTTTCCATGGCTAGGCACAACACAAGTAGCACATGTCGAGCCTAAATTTGGGAATATTGTACCAGCCCACCCCAAAGCCATCAATTCAAAGAAGTTACCACTTTTAAGATCCATTCCGAGGTCAAAAACCAATGAGGTCAACACATCAAATATAACACGCTCAAGAAATTCAGATTTTAACAAGCTATATGAACAAGGATGTATCAAATCACAACAAGAGTATAGAAGCATGAATCATCATGAGATACAAATATTTCCCATTCTCTATCCTAGAGAAAGCAAAAGCATCATCCATCTCATAAAAATTCCTAACACCCTCATGACCCTCATCATAGGAAAATAAATAGTGAAGAAAAGTGTTTCTTAATGTAACTTCATCAATGGTGTCCACTTCAATAAGCATACTTTCAAAATCAAAATTACAACCATGCTCAAAGCTGTCATTTGGAAAACATAAAGACGAAGCAAGAGTTAAACAAAGATCCACACTTTCCTTCTCACGACAATGCCCTCTACCAAGTGAACTACTATCAAATAAGGAGTTACTTCCATGACAAGAAAAAAATTTAAGATACTCAAACTCATTATCTAAACAAGTATCTCCAAGTAAGAATAGTTGCACAAGAAAGGTCTCACTTAAATTTACATCACCACCGACGTCAAAAATACCAAACTTGTCACATAATTCAGTCTCAATACCATGGTCCATTTTGACATCAAAAGAACTCAAAAAGGACTCTACACCTTCAATTCCAGGATCAACCAAGTGATGATTAAATTCTACTTCTTGGACAGCACACACTTTCTTTATTAACATCCAAAAAAGCATCACTTTTAACACCTATACCCCAACACAAGTGTCAACACTAGTTTTCATGACATCAAACTCGCAAGTAGTTTTAATTTTAGGAGTACATTCAACATCAACTAGTGTATTGTCACAAGCCTTATCCAAATGTAGACTACAAGGTAGCAACGATTTAAGGCCCAAAAAAGGCATACCACTACTCAAACTCACATCATTAACTTACTTTTCACTAGCTCCAAGAGTAGTGTGTTGCTCCCAACGCACACGAAAGTATACGTGGTCGACAAGTAATAAAGTGATAAGTAGAGTATCGTTCCCACGAGGACTATTCGGACTAGACTCCTAACAAACAATTTCTTAACAACTATTCAGGGATCTTTTCCAATAGTGAGAGTATTATCAACTACAAAAATAGTAATTAAAATGGTAAAAGTGAATTCAAACAATGGAGTAAAAATTGGTTGTTATCAGTAATAAGGAGACGGTCCAGGGTTAGAGCTGCGACCAATCCAGTTGAGTTATCCTGTTGATTCCACTTCTTAAGTCCCAAAATTGCTAACTAACAAGTTAATTGTACCCGTAAAAACCTGTCGATTCTTTACGGTCTATGCAAGCTACTATAACGCCTATATGTCTATGGAGTTAAATCACATGCACGCATTAACGAACTCTGTATTTAGCTAAGCAAGGTGAATAGGTATATGTCTATCCTACCCACAAATTAATTCCCCGATGCCCAGGTTCACAATCAAGCCCTATTCTTCTTATGTGCGTTCATAAATACCCTCTGTCGAGTTCAATCTAAGAACCATAGATAGTGTTCAATTATTCGGCCATTATAATCAAACAATTATGATCAAGAAAGAATAAACAATATGTAATTGGGATCCACTTCATGAAAATCAACATTCAAACCTCAACCTTCATGAATTCGCTCTAACCCTAGAACGATATATTTAGCTACGCTTACTCATAATAACAACACAAGGATTTGATGAAATAATGAAATAATGATGTAATAAATTAATGGAAGGAAGAAAAATCCTTGTTCAAGATGTTATGAGCTCTCAAATTTGCTCCAAAGTCTGAACTCTTCTCAAAAACTAAGTAGAAGAGTATTTATAATGTTTACAAAAGCCTAGCAAATAGTTACCACTAAGCTTAGACGAAATAGGAAATCCAAAAATGCTCCAGGGGCGCTATAGCTGGCGCCCCGCGCCTCAAACCGCGTGGAACCAAGCAGAGGACGTCGAATCTTGCACGTAACGGCCATGCCCCGCGTCCCAAAACGCGGAAAAAAGTTGGGCACTGCAGTGGGCGCCCCGCGAGCCAAACTGCGGTCACACTGCGCGCTGTAGTGGGCACCCCGCGCCACCTATAGCGCCAGGCTAATTTCTCTGCTTTCGTCGTTCGCAGCTTGCTTCGTTCCGTGCCTTCGCATGCTCGATCCAATCCTCAATCCAAATTCAATCTTTTCTTGCTCGATTATGCTCTTCAAAGCTCTAATTGCACCTCACAATATCCTACAAGTCACACGACACAAAATCAGTGCAAAATCACATTCGTCAACTAGAAAACGGGCGAATAAAGTACTCAAACGTGAGGAAATATTAAGGAAATATAGGCATAACATGCCAAACATCATAGTGCGTGTAGTAGACTTACCTTGGAGGTCACAAGATTGACCTTCTTTACCTTCATTCTCTCCCTTAAGCTTAGAGTCAACATGGGCAGCCCCTTCAATAGCACGGAGCAGCCCCCAAAACGTCCTCTTCTTGCACTCTCAATAAGTGATGCTCACTCCCAAGCTTGTTTCAAATGGTACGTGCAAGAGAATTTAAACAACTAGAGGAAAAAGAAGAATTACAAGTGTTAGAGTAAAAACCTTCCCCTATTTTCTTTTCTTCTTTCTTTTCTCTCATATTCTTTTCAACTACATCCTCTTGTCTCTTTGGTGGCAGCCCAATTACATTATTCACCCCAAACTTTCCCTTTTGATTATTACACTCCTCTACATGCATAAAATAGGCATAGGCACTGTTGGGACTTTTCTTTGTAAGCGGGAATAGAAATAGAGGCCATCCTTCATCGTCCACTACATGTCTTATCCAATCTCGCACATATGGAATGTTGTGATCTAAAAACCATGTGTGCCCAAAACACAATTCACATGTTTGAAGAGGATACACATCACACCAGACCGTTTGAAGGTATTCTCCACGTGACACTACCACCTTAACCTTCCACTCAACCTTATATCCATCATAGAGATATGGATACCTTCGTCTCACACATGTTAAGTGCAAAAGATCAACAACTTCAGATAAAATTAGTGTGACTTCACACAAGTCATCAAGCTCAAGATCGAAACCCTTATAACCACAAACATTCACCTTCAACTTGTGGAACCTCGATTTTGGCTTAACTACTTGGGGATTGCCCAAGTTTGACTCATTACAATAAGATTTTGGAGTCATAGATGGTTGTTCTTTTTCAAGCTCGTCAACACGGGCTCCCATGCTATCAATATATCGTCCTAAGTTAGCTTTCATTATTGTCATCTCGGCCCAAAGATCGGACAAAGTAAGCTCGGGAATACCCTCTTGTTTATCAACTACTCCAGCCATGTACCTGCACACAAACAAAGACTAGAAAATATGTTAAGGTTAGAAATTACCTAACTCGCTCCCTCACTTTGAATGACACTCGGGTTCACTCAATTTAGTGGGTAGGATCACTCAATCTTGTCACAAATGGCTACCTCAAATTGATCAAGTTCCTCAACGACCTTTCAACTTCACAAGTTCACTAGTTCTCTTCGGGATGAGTGAATTTATGAGACTCTATAGGCGGACAGCTTTTAAAGTGAGCACGGGAAGCCAAAGAATTTATTACGAAAGTTGAAAATTTTGAGTTTAAGCCCAAGTTCTTACAAGCTCAAAAGATTAGTAATTAACTTAAGTAGAAGTGTTACTTAAGAATTACTAATTAGAAGTGGTGTTAACAAAGAAGTAAAAAATCCTAAGAAAATCTGATTTTCTACTCTTAAATAGGCTCCCAAGACAAGCCTTCTTTGAGTAGGCTAAGTTTTCCCTATTTTCCCTTGCTTTCCAACTTGGGACAACTTTTACCAACTTTCCACCTCTTTTTACACGCCCAACAAGCTGAATTTTGCCTTAGAAAAATGTGTGAATACCCTCTCCTAAAGCCTAAGGAAAACTAATTCCCTTTTGGAACAAAGTGGGTAAACTTCTCCTTTTTGAATTGGGAGTTGTTTTCCTCTTGAATTAGGCTTAGGGTTCCTTCTTTTAACACTAAATTTCGTGCCTCTCTTCCACATTTCAACCTCAAAATTTCAGCAATTCAACTTCAAAAATAACGTGTAAGAACTTATGAATTTCAAGGATTAAACAGCCCACTATGCAAATTAATTCAAGAACAACAAGTTATTGTCCAAGAACTTCAAGAACTCAATGGAAAACAATTCAAGATCAGCCTAATACACGCCCACAACCTCAAGATAACGCTGTCATATTCGTCCTACAATGATTCAAGCTCTTTCTTCCAAGAACAAGCAAGATTTCAACAAGAACAATGGGCAAATCATTCAACACGCCAAGAAACTTCAAGAAAAAATTCAAGAATTGACTAAAACTTCAAGATTCAATCAAATCACTTCTTTAGTCAAGTTTTCTTACAACCCTAGGCGTTCATGATCATCAACAACATCAAACACGGCTGGTTCTTCTTCTTTTCACGTTAACAGTACCCGTGAACAATTTTATTTTTTTAATAATCAAAAATGAAAATTTAAAGAAACTAACTAAAAACCCTAATCTAAGGCACGAAGAACAGGATTGGGATTGTTAAAACAAACCCTTTCCAAGCTCTGATACCAACTGATGCAATTTAAATTAAAGGAAGCAAGAAACAATGATAAAAAGATAGAAGCAAGACACAGTTTGAACTACAACAAGGAATTTAGTTGGAACTAGCCTACTCACCCCCTTGTTAGATGTCAAAGAGCACCTAGAGCTAAGCAACAATCCTCAAGATTACTTGGACCTTGTAAATTGAATGATCAATGGAGGAACAAGTGCAATTTTGATTTCACCAAATTGGACAAGTTCACATGGTTTTTTTAGAGAGCAGAAAAGCTGCGTTTCTATTGTCAAAGGTGTTGAATGAAAATAAAGTCTAAGTGGGGCTTATATAGATCAACCCTTAAGCCTAAAACAACTAGAAAAAGAATAACTAATAAAAGGTCAATATTTTGGCTAAATTTAAAGTGACCACGCAGGGCCAAATAAGTGCCATCAAACTAGATTAAGTCTAACGATGCAAATGCATCAAAATGCTGAAAAATACTAAGTATTTAAGCGCCTAGCATAATCAGCTTGTTGAGGTGCTCGACGAGCTTCAAAGCTCACGGCCTCAACCATCAACCAATGCCCCTCTTCTCCAAAGCTCTCACGAATGTGCATCTAGGATTCATTAACATGCTGCATGGATAGCCAATTTGGCTTGCATCAATGCTGCTATTTGACCATACTCGTGTGGACATAAAAAGTACGGAAAACGGCCAATTTTGCCCCTCTACTATGGTTTAGGGGTCAGGTTTACCATCCGTTAAATATTTGGTGCAACTATGCCCTTACCATTACCATAGTATACATGATTAGCCCTATTTTTTATGGGCCTCCAAGCTGGACGACACGTGGCTGCCACATCAGTGCCAAACCTGACCCCTAAACAATAGAAGAGGGGACAATTTAGCCCTTTCCTGTTGTTTCTAAAGTCGTGTCTGGACTAAGTTTCAATAGAAGAAGTTTCGATGCTTAGAGGAGTTATTATAAGAGAGAAAAATATGCTAAGAATAGTAGATAAGATATTTTGAGAGAAATGCAGAATTAAAATGATACTCCCTTCGGTTTGGTTCTATAAGAAAGATATACTTTTGAATTTTGTGACTAAAATTATCTTTATTAAATATAAAGATAAAAGTTTAAAAATAAAATTATTTCTAAATAAATAGATATGTTCTTTTTAAAAAGGCTAAAAGGTAAAATATGCTACTCCTATTAAAGTGGATGAAGAGTTCTTTCCGGTGTTTCAATTTAAAAGATATTTTTTAATTTATTACAAAAAATAATTTTTACTATATATTGACTTATTAACTCTAGGTTAATCTCTTTTCCTTTAATGACATACTTTTTGTAACAGTAGAAAAAATATTATAAGTATTATGTCTAAAATCACAAATTCTAGAATTCAATCATGACACTAATTTTATGGGCAAACGCGAGCTTACTTTCATGATTGAATACTAAAATTTGTGATTTTAAACATAGTACTTTATTATATTTTTTTCTACTGTTATAAAAAATATGCTATTAAAGGAAAAGAGGTTAAAGTAAAGTTAATAAGTCAATATATAGCAATACAGGAAAGAACTCTTCATCCACTTTAATATGAGTAGCATATTTTACCTTTTAGTCTTTTTAAAAAGAATATATATATTTATTTAGAAATAATTTTATTTTTAAACTTTTATCTTGTCTTTAATAAAGATAATTTTAGTCACAAAATTCAAAAGCATATCTTTTTTATGGAACTAAACCGAAGAGAGTATCATTTTAGTTCCGCATTTCTCTCAAAATATCTTATCTACTATTGTTACCACATTTTTCTCTCTTATAATAATTCCTCTAAGCATCGAAACTTCTTCTCTAAGTATTGAAACTTAGTCCAGACATGACTCTAGAAACAACGGAAAAAGGCCAAATTTGCCCCTCTACTATGGCACTGATGTGGCAGCCACGTGTCGTCCAACGTGGAGGTCCATCAAAAATAGGGGTAATCGTGTATACTATGGTAATGGTAAGGGTATGGTTGCACCAAATATTTAACGGAGGGTAAACCTTACCCCTAAACCATAGTAGAGGGGCAAATTGGCCCTTTTCCGTAAAAAGTAAAGGGTGAATTACATATTTGAGCACAAATGCACCTGGTCTTGAAAAACTATGCACTTTTTTTGTGGTCTTGAAAACATAAGAATTTTACCATTAAATGAAGTTAAAAGTATAAACATACCCTTATTGATAGAAACCTTCCGATAATTACAAAAATGCAACCGATCATTTTTTGAAGTCGTAATTACAAAAATGTCACCCCACCTTTTTACCTCCAAAATTACAAAAAATGCCACTATTTCCTACAGAGCAGAAAATAATGCCAACCGGTTGTGTTTCACGTCAATTTTATGAATAAATAAGTCCAAATCGGAATCGTTTTGTTCATATACAAGGCAATCAATTCGTGTGTATTTCACGTCTATTTTGTATATAAATAAAGTCAAATCGGCGTCGTTTTGGTCATATACAAAATCAAAGCAAAACAAAATATAAGACCAATCTGGTGTCGTTTCTTCATACAATAAGCAAAAAATTATGTTCGTTTTGTGAAGAAATGGTGCCAAATCCCTTACTTATTTATTCACAAAAAATACCTTCAAGTGCTTACTGTATTGGCCTAAATTGATTTAGGATTAAAAATCGAATTTGGGTTGTGAATACAAGCAAATCTGAGTATCAAAGTCGAAATAATAACAAGAATAAGTGAAATTATAAGTAAATAGCGTGATTTCAATATATATGAATGATTACAAAATTTGGCAGAGTTTTGGTATATATTTCTGAATGATTATAACATAAGAAATGAAGCTATGTATAGATGTACAAGCTTTGACCATGTTTTTCATTTCTGCCCACTCTCAGACCCACGTTATACAGCTCTGGTAGTAGAGTTAGTAGGCTGAAGTAGTAGGGGATCATGCCTTTATAGCTGGGATTGTCCACTGAAGTTCATGGTGACGACCTCGGTGATGCGAACTTTCTAATCGACCGAGCCGAAGTCTCACCGAGCTTTCACTTGAAACCTGTCTTCGGTGATTGTCTTCGACTGACCTCGGTGACTTCGTTGTCAACTCCGGTCTTCTGTGTCCAAATCATCTGCTCGGTTAACTTTACTTCATGCAATCGACGTACCATGTGTGCACGCTGATTTTTACCCTATACAGATAGTCCCCCCACTCCTCTGATGAATGCTAGAGTCGCTGAGGAGTGGAATGAATTCACGCGGGAGAATTACGTGGCTCAATCTTATCCAAGGGTTTCAAAACGTCTCCAGTTATTTCAAATTACTGTTGCGTGTTACGTGCTGACCGTTCGTTGGCTTCCGAACGGTCACGCCGATTTCTTTGCCTTCTCAACATTACAAACCATCATGACTTTTCCCACTTGCTCTCTCTTTCCTCTTATAAATACTTCCCTTTGGAATTTTCACCCCACTTCTCATGATCAGTGAACAATAGTAGAAAAAAACAGAGAATTTTCATTCCAAACAATTTCTTCATCTTCCATGAAATCTTAGTTTCTGTACTTGTAATCATGTCTGCAACGCATTCCACTCAAGATTCTAGTGATTCTGGTGATAAAATTTCACGCACTGCCGCCATGATTGCCAGCGGCGAGTTTCTTGCCGTCATCCTACCTCTGTAATTCATTGAGGCGGAGAGTGGTGGTGCTGAGGTGACATCTCTGGTAGGTAGCTCTAGGCGGCTCAAGGCTAGGGCGGGGCGCGATAGAGCTGAGGTGAGAGGAGATGTCGACATTGGAGGTGAGGATGACGCCATGACTGATGACCCTGTGAACAATGCTGATGCTGACGTTGAAGAGGTCAACAACATGGATGATGGTGCCGAGGTGGCAGGCGATGCCGAAGTGAAAACAATAGCTAGTACTTCGGGGATATCGAGGAGGAAAATTCCCATTGAGGAGGAAATTAACCCTCGGTTGGTCATACCTTCTGATTTCAGCAATGATAAGGATCTCAAAGTCCAAGCTAGATCAGATGCTCAACGTGGCTTGAATAGAAACATTCCAGTTCACATAACTCCAAGCATAATAACCGAGGAATTAATTGAAGTTGTTCGGGAAGATTGTCAGTTGGGCCCCGAGGTTGAAATAAGGGTCCCAACACCGAACACCTTTGCTTCCAGCCACGTCCCCGGGTATTATTTCGCCTTTACTTACCCTGTCACCATAGGCTTCAACCTACCAGTTCATCACATAATACATACTTTCTGCCGATCATACAACTTGTGCTTAGTGCAATTGGGCCCAGGGGTTTGGAGGATAGTGCAAGCCCTCGATTTCTTGAGTCGACAAGCAGGATTGCCTTTCACCTTTCAATATTTAATTTCTTTCTACTACCCCTATTTCCATGAAGCCGGGGTTGTAGCGATGTTACCTCGGGGGTCATACGCGATTTTGGCCAAGAGTGAAGACCATGGCGACCGAGGCTGGTGCGATCGCTACGTTCTTATCCCAATGAGTTTATTATCAACCGAGCCCAATTTTCCCGAGGTGTGGAATGCTCAACGTAAGAATCTTTCGATGTGGCTTTACTCTTTGGTTGTTTTGCTCATCACTCAAGTATTGTCATACTTGTTAAATGCAGCTAACAAGGTTCCAGTCCATCCGCCGAAGGACTTACTCGCGTGGGTCACAGCGGTGATGGCCATTCGTAAATACTGTCTTCGGCAGTGGATGGTTTTAGCTGCCGAGGATGACAATTATTGGACATGCAAAAGACATGGTAAGTTATCAGCTATCTTCCGGCCTTCGTTTGACATTTCTTTCTATTTCTTTGACACTCTCCATTTTCCTTGAAGGTTTCTCGAACAAGGCCGTTAAAGACCCTGAAGAGGAAGAGAGGGAGAAAGGCGAGAAGAACGAAAAGCAAGGCAAAGAAAAGAAAGAGAAGACAGAGAAGAAAGAGAAGAAAAAAGAAAAGAAAGTGATTGACCCCAAGGCGGGTGTTAGTCAAATGCTAGCTTGGGCAGCGAAGCTCAAATAGTCCAAGGGCTCTCCGGGCTAGGGGACCTGAAAAGGTGATGACATCTTCCTTGATTGGTTTATATGTGTCCTAACTCTCCCTTCTTCTTATACTTATGATTTATCATCTCTTCTTTCTTCAGATTCGAAGAGGAAAATGGTTGTTTCAAAAAGGCCTACCAACACGAAGAAGCCTCGAGTTCAGGGGACCGTGGCTCCAACCTCCGAAGTGGCGATCGAACGGCGCCGAGGTTTAATCGACGAATCAGATGGGGAACTGCCCGAAGTTGCTCCTAAAATAGCTCCTGAGTTAGTCTCCGAGGTCCCTAAAGAGACTGGGGTGATCATCATCGAGGAGTTTGATCAAGAGGCCGCCAAGAGAAAAGGAAAACTAAGGTGGGCGAAGGCCCAGTTCCAAACGTGGTTCAAGTCGCCCACGACTCTGCTCAAACCCCGGAAACTGCCCCCCGGATTCTGGAGCTTCCAGCTAATTCCAATTTGTTAGAGGGTACCAAGGCCGGCATCATGGGTCTTGATGCTGCTTGGGTCCAACAAGGAGCACTTTCTTAACAAGCTTAGCCCCATGGGTTTGATGGGCACCTCATCCACTTCTGCTCTTCGCGTAAGCTTTCACACATTCTAACATTTATGTTCCTATACTCTTACTCTATCACTTCTCCATACTTAGCACTGACTGCTTCCTTTTCCTTGTTCAGAGCTTAATTATCGCGTTGAAAGCTATTCATTTGGAGCGCGAACGAGCCGAGCATGTCCAGGCAGTGGAAAATGCTTGAGGAGAGCAGAAGAGTGGGTATGTGGCGAAGATCGCCGAGCTGGAGGCGCAGTTAGTCGTTTTGAATCAAGAGTTGGGGCGTGCTCGTAAAATCGCCGCCAAGGTTGAAGCTGATGCACGCGAAGCTCAAGTCAACTCCGAGGCATGATTGCAGGCTTTGAAAGATGAATTTTTCGGAGAGTGCTCGAGGCTGAATTTAGAAATTGAACGACTTGAAGCCGAAGTACTTTGCGCTAAGACCGACACACTTGAGGCTGGCGAAAAATACCGCGATAAGTTGGAGGAATACACAACTCAACTTAGCGGATTGCGAGGCCAGGTGGATCAAGTGCCTGCCCTCAAGAACGAGGTTTCCAAGCTTTGAGGAAATATTACAGACATCAGGCAGCGCGCAGAGGTCAAGGCTACGAGGGTGAAGTTTGAGGAGGCGTGAGCCGTTGTCAAGACCAGGCTCGATACGTTGGAGCAAGTTAAAATTGGGAAAATTGTCCTCGAAGAGGAGATCGTCAAGGCGTGGGATGATGTCGCCGAAGCTCAGAAGATAGAGGATGATATTCGATCAAGTAAGGGTTCGGATGATGGTGAATTCGAAGATGAAGAAGGTGGCGAAGAGAGCGCCGAAGAGGATGAGGAAAACACTGGCGACAGGAACTCCGAGAGGAGAACAGTCCCCAACCTTAGCTTTGTCTTGATGTTTTCCATCCTTGTTGGCTTTTCTTTTTGTTTAGGCCTTTGGGCCTCATGATTTAAATCACTTTGTGGCCTTCGGGCCTTTTATGAATGAATTTGCTTTTCATGTTCAAGTGTTAGCTTTCATTTTGCCTTATAAAGTATTTTGAGTTGAACACTTAGAATAATTTCGCTTGCAAGAGTTTGTCCATACAATGTCAATGCGAACTTAGAATGACGTCTCGATCCCGAGCCGATGCATGAAAGAGATAACCTCGGTATGTAGAATAGCAGAGACAAAGAAATATTGAATCAAATTTATTTCATTGATGATGTCAATGAGCCATAACTGGATTTTACATATGGCCTAGTTCAAGTAAAATGAAGGCGCAAAAACAAGTCAAAAACATGCCACTATCAGGCGAAAATACAAAGCGCTAATCGATTCTTCGGGTGTTAGTCCCTAGTTGTCAAATAGATAGAATTCGATGGGCAAGGCTCAAAGCTGACCTCGACTGCATCCCACTCCTCACTCCCCTCCAGTGTTCGGGTGGTGTGAATCTTGATGAAGATCCGAGCACTGAAGATCGTCTTATCCGCTTCCTGAAAAGGTCAAGCAAAGTATAACGGGGAGTAAGTTTAAATTATTCGACCAAAGCCTTTTGAGCGCTTTTCGGCTCAAGGCTGTAGGTAAACTTTATATTATCAAGGAATGTGTACCTCGATGTTAGAAGTAGTACCGCTTCAAATTGGAGGTATTCTAATTTAGGTGTTCAAGTTTTCCCTGCAAATCTTCAATTTGGTAAGATCCCTTTCCAACAATTGCAATAACCTTGTAAGGTCCTTCCCAGTTTGCAATGAGTTTTCCACCATTCTTCTCCTTTGTTGATTGGTTCTAAGCCTTTAGTACATAGTCACCAACTTTAAAATCTCTAAGTTTGGCTTTTCTGTTGAGATACGCTTCGATTTGTCTTTTCTGTACTGCTAGCCGAACCAAGGCCAACTCTCTTTTCTCCTCAAGCAAATCTAACTCTAGGAGCATGGCTTGTTGATTAGCATATTTGGTGGCGTGATCAGGGGGATAAGTGAATCCATGTCATAGGCGAGGGAGAATGGGGTTTCACCGATGCTGTTCTTCTCAGTAGTTTGCATTGTCCATAATACCCCCTGGTAGCTCTTCGGGCCAAGGAACTTTTTCTTCATTAAGCCTTTTCTTGAGATTCTCAATTATCACTCTATTCGAGGATTCAGCTTGACCATTGGCACTTGGGTGATAAGGGGTTGGCTCTATTCATTTTATTCCCCACTGTTTGAGAAAATCAGTGATGGCTGCCCCCATAAACTGTGGGCCATTGTCACAAGTGATTTTCCTCGGGACACCAAACCTGCAGATGATGTTCTTTTTGATGAAGTCAATCACTTCCTTTTGCTTAACCTCGATGAAAGCCTCTGTTCCTACCTATTTTGTGAAGTAATCAGTCAACACAAGAATGAACCGAACACTACATTTGCCCTTCGGCAATGGACCAATGATGTCCATTTCCCATTTCATAAAGGGCCATGGTGACACAACTGAGTGTAGAGGTTCAGCCTGCTGGTGAATCATTCGGGCATGACGTTGGCACTTATCACATCTTTTTACGAAGGCTTTTGCATCTGCGCTGATAGTGGGCCAATAATACCCAGCTCGAAGTATTTTACGCACTAAGGATTTTCCTCGCCATTACATATCTAGCTTCATCTGGACCCAAGCATTTGGCCATTGGGCTGCTGTACATTCTTCTATATAGCTTTCCCCAAATCATTGAATATGAAGCTGCTTGAATCAAAATAAGAGATAAACTTATTCCGCCAATCCCACTTGTGATCCGCCGAGTTAACTTCCAATTTCATCTCCCTCATTTGTGAAGAAAACAACCGAAAAACTGAGTCAGTCCCCGAGTGTTCTTCTTCCACAGCCGAAACCAAGTTAGCTAAGGCGTGTCGGCCTCAACGTTTTCTTCTCGAGGTACTTGTTTGTCTTTCCATTCTTGGAATTGAGCCAAGATATTTTGTGCTCGGACTAAGAATTGTTGCATTTTGGGCTCACGAGCTAAATATTCCCCGAGCACCTAGTTCACCACTAATTGTGAATCACATCTTAACTCAATTCTTTCTACCCTCATTTCTTTGGCCAATTCTAAACCTGCTAGGGCTGCTTCATAATCAGCCTCATTGTTCGTCATCTTCTTGAACCGAACCGAGTGCCTAACCTTCTTCCCGGTTGGTGCTATCAAATCTATTCCTAACCCGAAGCCTTTAGAATTAGTGATGCGGGGCAAACTACCTCAAGGCCTTTCACTAGAAGTCAAGCCAAAATGATCCAAGACATTCATCTCCACTTGACTTGGAAGGACATGGAAGAAGACTCCTGAAGAGACTTGAAGATCATCCATTGGAGCGCCATGGAAGGAGGACCTCCTAGGAATAGAGGAGGACCTCCCAGTGAAATGCTTCAGTGAGGGCAGACCTTCTCCATTTGGAGGTGGGGCGCCCAAAACTTCTACCCTCAAAATTTGGCTAAGTATTGGGAAAGGAGCTCACTGGCTATTTTCACCTCTTCAGGGCGGGGGTGCCCAAGATTCGAGGCGGACCTCCTCCTGAAGGAGATAAAGGCAAGGAGGGGCGCTCCCTTTGACGGGATTTCATTAAACTTTTGTGAGTAATTCCAACTTTAGCCCTACCTGGCTTTTATCCTTTAAGCCCACTTTGGGGGCCTTTTAGACTTTATATTATGTGTGTAACGCACCTATAAAAGGTCCCTTAGTCTTTTATTTCAAGTAGATTACTTTGATGAATGAAGAACATGAGAGCAATGCTCCTTTATTGAATGAAACCTTTTGGTTTGGGACTTGAATCATCTAGTGGACCTAGTTGACATTCAACCCTGCCCCGATCATTCTATTTGCGAGTCTCAAGTATGACTCGAGCGTAGTTGCATAGCGTTAGGCAACTCTTGACCCAAATCGAGGGTTTCACGAAACAAGTTCTCCGTGGATACCTCGTAGGGAGTTCGAGACGAGTCTCGCTCCTATCGTTTTTCGTGTCTTTATTTTTTATCATTATCATCTTAGTATCAGAGCAAGGCTCGGGATTTGTTTCTACAAACCCTTGACCCTTGTTTTCGTGCTTAAGTTGGTTTCTATCTTAGTTTCTTGTTTGTTATTGTTGAAAAAGAAGAAAACACAATAAAAAAAAATTGAAAAACTTGAAAATCCAAAATTTTTGCATATCTTGTTGGTGTGATTGATTCTTGATATGGGTGTTATTGGAGATTGATCCTTGTTGAAAACCCATCGTTTTGGTACCTAAAACACGTGATTTGAAGTTGCATTACAAGATTTGAAAATTTGAAACCCTTGTTCTTGAAAACCCTTGCTATGAACTTGATGAACACTGAGATTTGATTGTTATTGATTGGGGTTTGATAAAAACCATTGGGGTTTGATCATAGTAGTTGAAAACACAATTGGGTACCTTTGAATTGGGGATACATCTTGAAAATCGTTGGAAATTTGAGTGAAAAGGAACCAAAAATTGTGGTTGAAAGTTGTTGGTTGAGCTCTAGGAGGGGCGCCTCAGTATCTAGGCAGACCTCCTCCGCTGAACAACCTTCACTGGTCAATTTGGACTAGTGAGGGCGGAGCGCCTCCAAATCTGAAGAGGGGCGCCTCCACTGTTGTTTCAGCTTGGGTAGTTTTCTTTTCCTAGTCTCTCTTGTTTCTTTGCTTGCATACCATCTAACTAGTACCTCTCTAAGTAACTTTCCTACATAATTGGTACTACTCTTTCAGATTTTAGGAAACTCGTGCCTAGCTAGGAGACTGGAATTCGAAGAAGACTCGTAGAATCCTTTCAAGTCCTCACTTTAAAGAGCTCATCGTCCATTGAGTCACATAAACTCCACTCACCCCGGAGTACACTTGACTTGTGGATTGAGTGATTGAGTTGTGGATTGTTGATCAACTACGTGAAGCTCCTAGATTCAAGTTCGAGTGAAATACCCACCACCACTAAAATGAGTGAACCGAGTGAAACATAAAGTGAGGGTGTGTGTGAGGTGATTTCACTAACGTTTGTTCATTTTGTAGGTACAATGGCCAACGAGGGAGATGATACCATCAAGAAAGCCTTGGAAACTATCATGTCCAAGTTGGAGGACATAACCTTGAGACTTGAGAACGTTGAAAGAAGGACCCTGAGCATCCTAATTGAATCTAGAGAAGGGACAAGTCGAGTAACTACTATGACTCCCAGACACTTTGCAGAGATAGCCAAGAAATATGAGCTAAAGAATAATGTGGCTCCACGAGAGCGTGTGTTGGGCAATCCCCAACAAGTGGGCATTCCCCACAACTTGGGCAATCCTCAAGGAAATGCTCCACTTCCAAGACCCGTTCGAAATATTCCATCTCTTGAGCGAATTGTTGAGGCTCAAGAAGGGGAGGAAGCCGAGTATGGAGATGATGCCTATGAGTATGATGCTCACTATCAACCTAGGTGAAGAATGAATTGGGGTCGTAATGTGGATAGGGGTAGAGGCCGAGGTCGAGGGCCACCTATGGGATATGTTGGAGGGAATGCTAGAAGGGATTATAAAGCTTATGGTGACCACTATGGAAGCCAATCGGAGCCTTACCGTGGAGGACATGACAACAATAATCTCAATAGTGTTAAGCTCAATCTTCCAACCTTTAAGGGAACTTGTGATCCGGAGGCATACATAGAATGGGTACTACTCATTGAGAGAGTGTTTGATACAAATGAGATGACCGAGGAGAAGAACGGCACCTATGCTATGGAAGGAGGACCTCCCAGGAATAGAGGAGGAACTCCCAGTGAAATGCTTCAGTGATGGCGCACCTCCTCCATTTGGAGGCAGGGCGCCCCAAACTTCCACCCTCAAAATTTGGCTAAGTATTGGGAAAGGAGCTCACTGGCAATTTTTACCTCTCCAGGGCGGGGCGCCCAAGATTCGAGGCGGACCTCCTCCTGAAGGAGAGAAAGGCAAGGAGGGGCGCCTCCATCTGAGGAGGCGCGCCCCCACTGACGAGATTTCATTAAACTTTTGTGTGTAATTTCAACTCTAGCCATACATGGCTTTTATCCTTTAAGCCCACTTTGGGGGCCTTTTAGACTTTATATTATGTGCGTAAGGCACCTATAAAAGGGCCCTTAGTCTTTCATTTCAAGTAGATTACTTTGATGAATGAAGAACATGAGAGCAATGCTCCTTTATTGAATGAAACCTTTTGGTTTGGGACTTGAATCTTCTAGTAGACCTAGTTGACCTTCAACCCCGCCCCGATTATTCTATTTGCGAGTCTCAAGTGTGACTCGAGGGTAGTTGCATAGCATTAGGCAACTCTTGACCCAAATCGTGGGTTTCACGGAACAAGTTCTTCGTGGATACCTCGTAGGGAGTTCGAGACGAGTCTCGCTCCTATCGATTTTCGTGTCTTTATTTTTGATCCTTATCATCTTGATATCAGAGTAAGGCTCGGGATTTATTTCTACAAATCCTCAACCCTTGTTTTTGTGCCTAAGTTGGTTTCTATCTTAGTTTCTTCTTTATTATTGTTGAAAAAGAAGAAAACACAAAAAAATAAAATTGAAAAACTTGAAAATCCAAAAATTTGGCATATCTTATTGGTGTGATTGATTCTTGTTGAAAACCCATCGTTTTGGTACCTAAAACACGTGATTTGAAGTTGCATTACAAGATTTGAAAATTTGAAACCCTTGTTCTTGAAAACCCTTGCTATGAACTTGATGAACACTGAGATTTGATTGTTATTGATTGGGGTTTGATAAAAACCATTGGGGTTTGATCATAGTAGTTGAAAACACAATTGGATACCTTTGAATTGGGAAAACATCTTGAAAATCGTTGGAAATTTGAGTGAAAAGGAACAAAAAATTGTGGTTGAAAGTTGTTGGTTGAGCTCTAGGAGGGGCGCCTCAGTATCTAGGCAGACCTCCTCCGTAGAACAACCTTCACTTGTCAATTTGGACTAGTGAGGGCGGAGCACCTCCAAATCTGAAGAGGGGCGCCTCCACTGTTGTTTCAGCTTGGGTAGTTTTCTTTTCCTAGGCTCTCTTGTTTCTTTGCTTGCATACCATCTAACTAGTACTTCTCTAAGTAACTTTTCCTACATAATTGGTACTACTCTTTGAGCTTTTAGGCAACTCGTGCCTAGTTAGGAGAGTGGAATTCGAAGAAGACTCGTAGAATCCTTTGACTCAAGTCCTCACTTTAAAGAGCTTATCGTCCATTGAGTCACATAAACTCCACTCACCCCGGAGTACACTTGACTTGTGGATTGAGTGATTGAGTTGTGGATTGTTGATCAACTACGTGAAGCTCCTAGATTCAAGTTCGAATGAAATATCCACCACCACTAAAATGAGTGAACCAAGTGAAACATAAAGTGAGGGTATGTGTGAGGTGATTTCACTAACGTTTGTTCATTTTGTAGGTACAATGGCCAATGAGTGAGATGATCCCATGAATAAAGCCTTGGAAACTATCATGTTCAAGTTGGAGGACATAACATTGAGACTTGAGAACGTTGAAAGGAGGACCCCGAGCGTCCCAATTGAATCCGGAGAAGGGACAAGTCGAGGTTCTACTATGACCCCCAGACACTTTGCAGAGATAGCCAAGAAATATGAGCTAAAGAATGATGTGGCTCCACAAGAGCGTGTGTTGGGCAATCCCCAACAAGTGGGCATTCCCCACAACTTGGGCAATCCTCAAGGAAATGCTCCATTTCCAAGACCCGTTCGAAATATTCCATCTCTTGAGCAAATTGTTGAGGCTCAAGAAGGGGAGGAAGCCGAGTATGGAGATGATGCCTATGAGTATGATGCTCACTATCAACCTAGGTGAGGAATGAATTAGGGTCGTAATGTGGATAGGGGTAGAGGCCAAGGTCGGGGGCCACCCATGGGATATGTTGGAGGGAAAGCTAGAAGGGATTATAAAGCTTATGGTGACCACTATGGAAGCCTACCGGAGCCTTACCGTGGAGGACGTGACAACAATTATATCAATAGTGTTAAGCTCAATATTCATACCTTTAAGGGACTTGTGATCCGGAGGCATACATAGAATGGGTACTACTCATGGAGAGAGTGTTTGATACAAATGAGATGACCGAGGAGAAGAAAGGCACCTATGCTATTTCAACCTTTGAGACATATGCTTCTACTTGGTGGGAGTCCATGAAGAGGTCAAGAAGAAGGATGTGAGTGCATGTGAATGTGACTTGGGATGAGTTGAAAGGACTCATAAATACCAAGTATGTGACACCAAGGTATCGTCAAGAGCAACTTAAGAAGCTTTATGAGCTAAAGCAAGGTGTCAAAATGGTTCATGAGTACTATGATGAATTTGAGAAGATCCGGATGGCATTGGATATGGATACCGAAGGTGAAGAACAAGCCGTGATCCATTTCAAGAATGGCTTGAGCTTTGGTATAGCCTCTCAACTGAGGTTGCATGCTTATCTTTCACTTCAAGATATCTTTGAAGCGCAATTGAAGCCGAGAATTGGCTTAAGGAAGAGAAGTCCACCCACTACAAGAGCAACACTCTTACTTCCATGAGCAAGCCAAAGGAATGGAAGACTCCAAATGCAAATCTTCCAAGTGCAAGTGGTGCAAGTGCTAGTAGAGATGTGAAGAAGCCGTATGAAAAGTCTACACCACATGTGGAAGGTAACTCTAAAACTCGCTTGAGCAATCCTACTTCTACTTCTACTCAATGCTATAAGTGCAAAGGGTATGGACATTTTGCTAGAGATTGTCCTACTCGAAAGACCATGGTTGTGGTAGGTAATTTAGTGTATGAACAAGATAGTGAGCCGGAGGATGAGGGAGTAGAGGGAGGTGAATTGGTTGTTGTGGAGGAAGATGCGGTTGAGGAAGATGATCCTCATGCCTTTCTTGTTGTGAGGAGAAGTTTAGGTGCTATGCTTGTGGAGGATAATGAAAATGCGCAAAGAGAAAACCTCTTCCATACTAGATGCCGAGTCATGGGTGTTGTTTGTTCTGTGATTATTGACTCGGGAAGTTGTTCTAACGTTGTTAGTCAAACACTAGTTTCCCAATTAAAATTGCCCACTTTGAAACATCCCAATCCTTATCGTTTACAATGGCTTAGTGAGTGTGGTGAATTAAAGGTGGTGAAGCAAGTGATGATTAAGTTCAAGATAGGGAACTATGTGGATGAGCATATGTTTGACGTGGTGCCTATGGAAGCTTGTCATCTCTTGTTTGGTAGGCCTTGGCAATTCGATCAACATGTGATGCATGATGGCCTTGACAACAACAACATCGTCAAGCATGAAGGAAAGAAGTTTGTGCTCAAACCCTTGTCGCCCAAGCAAGTTAATGAAGACTACAAGCATATGAGGCAGTTGAAAGAAGCGGCTAAGGCTAAGCTACCCATGGTAATTGAGCTCGAAGCCAACAATCTTATTGTCTTGCCATTGCATGATGAAAGTGAGAGTCACTCTACTCCAAATGATGATAATCTTGAGTCTCATCCCATTGTACTTGAAAATGAGAGACAAAAGAAAGAGAGAGGTGAGAGAGTGACCATTGACAATCCAAGAGAGGAACAAGGAGAGGATTTGAGGAGTGATGTGAGTGGATTGTTGCCACAAACTACACTCGACCTTGAGGAAAAATTGAGAGCAAGGAGATGTGAGGAAAGAAAAATTGAGAGTGAGCGCACCCATTTTGTTCTAACTATTCTTCATCTTCTACTTTTTCTTGTGTTAGCTCTTGTGTAGATGCATTTGAAGACAAGCCATTGGAGCCTCAACCATGTACTTGGAAGGAAAGACAATAGAAGGAAAATCTTTAATGTAAGCTTCATGAAGGAGGAGTTGCATATGACACTTCAAGCCTTGTGAGTGATCAAGGAAATACTTCAAATGTAAGTATTGCTTCACCTTCTCATGACCCTACTAGCTATTTGTCTTGTGATGACTCCCCACTAGTTGGTGTTTGTGATGCATCATATGAATATGCCACTAGTGAAGAGTCTAGTAGTCAACTTGAGTGTGCTTGTGTATCACTAGTTGAGAGAGATGCTATGCCACATCATGATGTGAGCTCATTGTTCAATGAACCCCTCCCTAGTGTAGATTTTAAAGTTGAATTTGAACGTGACATTTGCTATGAAACACTACCAATCTTTGACAAAGGGGAAGATGAGATAGTTGATCATACCCTTATTGATATACTTCTATTTGGTGGGCCTATGTGTTATGGTGAGGATGGTAATGACCTTGAGGAGTCCAAATTGCATGAATTGGACAAGGTCGTCTATGATGACTCCTCAGAGTAATGAACCTAGTCTTGATATCTTACCTATGCTTGATCATGACATTGAGATGCATGTTTTTACTAACCCATTATTTGAAGGCATCCTCATTTGTGGTAGTGACTTGTATCGGACTAGGGTTGGCAGTAAAATAGAACCTCCATGGTGTAAAGGATTTGATTCCTTAGGCAACCCATTGTGTGAGAACTTGAGTGAGGTAAATGACTCTTTAAGTGGCCCTACTATTTCTTGTTGGGGTTATGATGAAGAAGAAGCCATTATCAATACTTTCCTTGAGAGCTTGTCTTTTGAGAAGGGTTGCTTAGGTGATGAAATTGGAGGTGAAGAGGAATCCCTTGGTGTGAGTAAGTATGCTTTAAAGAAGGGGAGTGGAGTACTTGATGCTACTTGTAGATTGGGTTATTTGACTCACTCCACTCCACATGTTAATCACACTTTGAGGATGAATTGGTGTGTTGATCGTGAGCTTAAGGTTCATGAGGATTTTGATAGCTTGATCTTGCATTTTTCATGCCCCCATGACCTATTTGCTCATTATTGTGTTGAGTGCATGTTTTCATTGAACCAAGTACTTGATGGTCTCCTTAGAGACTTGATATTTGTGCTTATTATTGATGCTTGGTTATACCACAAGGGTGTATTTTCCATACTTCTTGCACTAACTTACTTTCAAAGTAGAAAGTTTTGTGTTTGCTTGTCGTTGCTTGTAGGTCCTAAGCTCAATGATAAGGCAAGGGAGATCTTGGAAGAAGCCTATATCAAAGTGACGTTCAAGAAAAGGGACAAAGGAGGAGAGCATTGGGCACCCCGAAGAGATGATGATGCCATGATTTTGAGGACGAAATCTTCCCAAGAAGGAGAGGATGATGTGGGGCAAACTACCTCAAGGCCTTTCACTAGAAGTCAAGCCAAAATGATTCAAGACATTCATCTCCACTTGACTTAGAAGGACATGGAAGAAGACTCTGGAAAAGACTTGAAGATCATGCATTGGAGCGCCATGGAAGGAGGACCTCCCAGGGATTGAGGAGGACCTCCCAGTGAAATGCTTCAGTGAGGGCGGACCTCCTCCATTTGGAGGCGGGGCGCCCCAAACTTCCACCCTCAAAATTTGGCTAAGTATTGGGAAAGGAGCTCACTGGCTATTTTCACCTCTCCAGGACGGGGCGCCAAAGATTCGAGGCGGACCTCCTCCTGAAGGAGAGAAAGGCAAGGAGGGGCGCCCCCACTGCCGAGATTTCATTAAACTTTTATGTGTAATTTCAACTTTAGCCCTACGTGGCTTTTATCCTTTAAGCCCACTTTGGGGGCCTTCTAGACTTTATATTATGTGTGTAAGGCACCTATAAAAGGGCCCTTAGTCTTTCATTTCAAGTAGATTACTTTGATGAATGAAGAACATGAGAGCAATACTCCTTTATTGAATGAAACCTTTTGGTTTGGGACTTGAATCTTCTAGTGGACCTTCAACCCCGCCCCGATCATTCTATTTGCGAGTCCCAAGTGTGACTCGAGGGTAGTTGCATAGCGTTAGACGACTCTTGACCCGAATCGATGGTTTCACGGAATAAGTTCTCCGTGGATACCTCGTAGGGAGTTCGAGACGTGTCTTGCTCCTATAGTTTTTCGTGTCTTTATTTTTGATCCTTATCAATTAGTTACCCCATCGGTGTAAAGTAACCACATTCCCGAATTCGATCCCATCGACATCAAGTTTTCCAATACTAAAGTTAGCCGCTTAGTCTGCCAAGACTTGGGATTTGATGGTTGTTCGGGGTTGGAAGGTAATATCATACTCACTTAATTCTACTGCCCATTTAGACAATCTCCCAGACAACTCTGGTCTATGCAATATAGTCCTTAAGGGGAAGGTAGTAACTACCGCTATTAGGTGGCATTGAAAGTAAGATCGTAGTTTTCGAGCAGTAACAGTAAAAGCAAGTGCTAGTTTTTCCAAATGTGGGTACCTGGTTTCGGCGTCGAGGAGCGTCTTGTTCACATAGTAGATGGGCTGTTGCTTGCATCCTTTTCCCGAACTAGCACAACGCCCACTGACACCTTGGACATGGCTAGATAAACTAGGAAAGTCACTCCATCCTTTGGCATGGCGAGCAGCGGCGCGTTAGTGATATTTGGCTATTTTACCTATATTTTGAGGGAATTTACCATGTTATGATAGTACATCTAAGAGTTTATATGCAAAATTCTCACGATTTGATACTAATTGAGTTGTTTGGTGTTGTAGGATTTGAACATGGTGAATTGAGCAAGAAAGTGCTAGTCTTGGAGCTAAAAGTGAAGATGTTGAAGAGTTCAAGTGATCAGTGTGCCACGCGAATGAAACGGGAAGAAATAGAGTCTTTGCTTAGGAATGGAATAAAAATTTCAGCGCATTTAGGCCAAATACGCGAGCGTCACGCGAGCTGAATTTGCTGAAAAAATTGAGCGTGCATGGCACACGTGTGCCACGCGAAGCACAAAGCTGTTAGGCGAAATTTTAAGGGTTTTTTTTGTACTTTTGCTTAGTTTTCTACAGGGTATAAAAGCTTCGTTTGCCTCCATTATAAAGGATACACTGGGAAAGAGGCAAAAAGGAGGCTACAGCTTTGGAGACTTCAAGAACACAAGTTTTTCCTAAAGTCTTCCTAACTTTTTGTAATTCATTCATTCATGAATTATTTTGATATGACTATCATGAACATGAGTGGCTAATTCACCAATTCTAGGGTTGATTGAACCACTCTAATACTTATGTATTATGAATATTTATTTCAATGAATGAAACTTGTGAATCCTTCCTATCTAAGTGTTTATGTTTTGATTGCTATTAATTGGAAGGGCCCCCAATTGATTTTTCCCATTATTCTTATGTGTCTAGGGATAGATTCATAGGTTTGGGTTAAACACTTAGAAATATTTCAACCTAAAACTAAGGTATTACTTAGGTTGTCAATAAGGTAATTTGTAACGAACCTGATTGTGAACTAAACTTATATACCTAAGTATCTTCATTAATTAATTGGAAAATTGGTTAGTGAAAGTTACACTATTACATGTGAGTGAATAGTTGTATAATTAGAGCAAGTGTTCAATAGGAAGAAGCCAAGTTGAAGTTGTTAAAAGAATTATTCTAACACATAGGTAGGAGTTGGGTAAATCAATCATAGGTTTTTAAATCCTTGATTAATTATTTTTTAATATTTTGTTGCTTACTTTAGTGTTAATTAGTTGTTACATTGAAACCACCATTCAAATACAAACCTTGGGAATTAATTGGTTAGATAAATTAGTTAGAATAACAACTAGATTTCGATTGTTCCCTGTGGGATTCGACCTCGGGAGTTTAAGTACCGAGCTATATTTGTCGCGACCGCTTAGTCCCTTTTATAGGGCGTAGTTGGGCGTGATCAAATTTTGGCGCCGTTGTCGGGGAACACAGTGTATTTCTATTTTGTTAGGATAGCTGAGTTGTTTGTTCAATTAACTTTGTTTCTGTATATATTCTTTTTTTATTATAAAAAAATATAAAATAATATGGCTTCAGGAAATAACATGTGGCTAGGTGATTATTATGGTTGTGCTAATACGTCTTATTCTTCCCCGAGCCTCTATTATGATGATTTTTCTTTCTCTTATGATTATAGTTGGTTCAATGAACTGAAGGATGATGAGGAAGAATATGAAGCTGAATTGAAGAAGGTTTGGGACAGACGTTGAGCACAACTATGCCATATAGAAGCTCAAGTGAATCAATTGGCTGCACTATTAGCAATTCAACAACCTAGCCAAGAAGACGTGGAATTAGAAGAAGAAATTATGGCTATAGTTGAAGATCTAAAACGTGAATTTTCATTGGATGAGATAAGGATTGAAAACCAACCATCCAGCCTTAGGGTGTGGGAAGATGACGATGATGAAGATGCTTGACTCTGATACGTCCCAAAAAGAGGATGTCAATATTGAAGTGAAGTCTAAGAGGGCTGCAACACATTCTAAACATTTTTCTACACTGGTTTTAGAGGGAGACATTGAAATTGATCCTTTTGATCCAAAAGAAGAGTTGAAGGATGAGGTGTATGGTGCTTACATTATGGGATTTTCACTACCATCTAGACACGATGACTATCCTCGTTTGAAGGCCAAAGAGTATAAAATTGTATACTTGGTGCTTGATCAAGAGCATAGCCAACAATTCGAAAATATTCCTGAGTTAGTGACTACGCGCAAAAGGAGAGATGCTTAGTTTTTGGCATGCAAGAACTTATGCCACCTCAAGAGCATAACCAGAGAGTTGACTTACAATTAGGGAGGCGATTCATAAGCTCAAGGTGGAGGAAAAAGTATTGACTCTGGGTTATGTCGTGCCACGACTATAACTAAGGCTCTTCTCGGGAGGCAACCCGTGATTGTAATTGTATACAAGAAAAAAAATACAAAAAAAAAAAAAAATTTATGTTATCCTTTGAAGGATGTTACTTGGTGAGTTTCTTTGTGTTGCAGGTTTCAGTTGTGTTGAAGTCTAAGTATGGGGTGTTTGCAAATCCATCATGCTTGAAGATAAATTCGTGCTGTGGGGGAAGTCTGAGTACCTCGCGCCCTAAGGAAATTTACAAGGATATTCTTCGGGCTTAGAGCCCCAGGGAGTTTCTCTATCACCCTTAGTTTTTATTTTTAATGCATTGAGGGCAATGCATAATATTAAGTGTGGGGTGGGAGTTTATTTTGTTGGTATCTGTTTATTCTAGTATGTTTTCATATTTTCTTGTCACTTGACAGTATTTGATTTGTTTCTTGCTTTCTAGTTATTAAAGTAAATTTTATTAGTAGATCTTAGTATATCAATAATCTCTTTGGGTTTTATTAGCCTTGGTTCTTTCCCATTAAGTTATTTATGCTGAACCGGGCGGTCTGTAGGTTAGATAATAAATATATATAAAAAATTGGCTAAGAGCTTAGAAGGAGGAAAACTGGAGAGCAGGCAGAAAAAAAAGAGAGAAGTGATGAATTCGGTATGCAACACTTAGCTAGAACTACCTACATACTTTTGAACTTCCTTTTTGAGTTCATAGTGAGGTATTGCGAGGTGAAACTGAATTGATCTTTGAGTTCCATGTACAATATGTAGTGAGTTTATTTGTATACTTCTCATTGTTTCATGTTAAGTCTAGAACTTCCCTTGCTTGTTGTTTGAGGCGAAATCCTAAGTAGTCGTGATCTTAAGAATGAAAGTAGGCCTTCTTTGGCTTACCAGTTCCCAAATTAACCTACCTAATGAATATATTCTGTTGAGTCCCCAATATGAGCCTATTGACCTTTTCTTTGGCAACCTGAATTACAAGCCCTATCCATTTTTCTATTTACTTCTCTTGTTACCCATCTTCCCCTTAACTACTTTAGGTTGTGTGTTTGAAAAGATTGTGGGTTATTAATAAGAGTTGTTGTATACTTGGGAAGAAAATTACAAAAGAATGAAGGAATGAAATACTTGATATCCTCTTCGTATAGAAAGATGTAAAAAAAAAAGAGCGAGAAATAAAGGATGGGGGCAATGTTCCTATGCTCGATTAAGGGTGATAAATGCGTCGAGTATGAACACGCCAAAGGCACCCTAGTGAGGTTGATGTGTCTCATTGAACTCTTAGGTCCCCAATCATCCAAGTGTTGTGAAAATTAAAAAAAAAAAAGAGAGAAGAGAATGAGTTGATGAATAAACGAGGAGAAAGGGAAAATTAGTAGTAAGTGATGTTTAAAGTGTTGAGGGGAAGAATTGGTCAGTATATACCCAAAAGTGTACCACACCTTACCCCAAGCCAACATTACAAGCTATGAAAAAGCCCTACTTGACTTTTGATTGAGACTCCTATATTAGTGGATAACAACAAAATAGGCAAACCTATGGTGCTTTTCTGTGGGACATGAGAAATTTCTTTCTTAGTGTGAGAGTATTTGATATTTGATATGCCACAATTTCTCTTGAAGTCATATGGTGTGTGTTTGGTGGCATCTTCTTTCTGTGAGGTACATTGGAACTTGAGTGGTCTATAGGTTTCTACTTTCAATACTTGACTATGACCAAAAGAAAGGGTGTTTGAATTTTATGGGTGAGTTTTGCTAAGTTGTTGTCACGAGTCCTTATCTAATCTTGATGTCTTGCCCGCTTTTTGTGCATTCTTCTTCTTTGCTCGAGGACGAACAAAAGTCTAAGTGTGGTATTGTGATATTTGGCTATTTTACCTATATTTTGAGGGTATTGTTACCATGTTATGATAGTACATCTGATGAGAATCAAACGCGGAAAAAGTAAAAGATAAGAACGAGACGTAACTCGATCTCTAATCCCAAGTAGCAACGGAGAACTTGTTCCGTTACACCCCGAGAGAAGGACAAGAACACCTACGCTATGCAACTACCCTCGAGCTAACGCGAGCACGCAAGTAGAATGGTCGGAGAGGAAAAGTATTCATCTAGATCCGCTAGAAGAACTACAAGTCCAAAATCAAGGGTTTCATTCAATAACCAAGAGCCATGCTCATGTTCAATGTTCAACATTCATCAAATATCATAAACTATCATAAACTAAGTGTAAATAGGCTAGACTTGGCTATTTATAGTGTTTACCAAGCTTGCACAAAGACTTCAATACCCTTACTAATAAGGTTCATCAAATAAGCCACGTAGGGCAAAATAGTAAAGAAACATAAGTTCAGCAGCTAGGAGGGGCGCCTGGGGCTGGGAGGGGCGCCTGGAACATGCTGAAGCTAGGCTGGGCGCCTGGCTAGGCGGGGCGCCTGGAACATGCTGAAGCTAGGCGGGGCGCCTGGCTAGGCGGGGCGCCTGGCTTGGCCTTCAGCTAGGCGGGGCGCCTGGCCAGGTGGGGCGCCTGGGTGCTTTTCTGGGCCTTAGGCAGTGAGTTGGCCAGGCGGGGCGCCTGGCTCTGCTGGGCTCTCTTCTTCCTTAGGCGTGAAGCCTAGTTTGAGCACCCGGAATGGCTTCCAATCACTTCCTTCTTCAAGGCCCTTCCTCACCAAGTGTATATGTACTCCTTGGATCTCCTTAGCTTGACTCCGTGTGAATGGTCTTGTGGGGGTTTGGGTCTCATCAACATCTAAGAGTTTATGTGCAAAATTCTCAAGATTTGATACTAATTGAGTTGTTTGGTGTTGTAGGATTTGAACATGGTGAATTGAGCAAGAAAGTGCTATTTTTGGAGCTAAAAGCGAAGATGTTGAAGAGTTCAAGTGATCTGTGTGTCACGGAATGAAATAGAGTCTTTTCTTAGGAATGGAATAAAAATTTCAGCGCATTTAGGCCAAATACGCGAGCGCCACGCGAGCTGAATTTGCTGAAAAAATTGAGTCCGCGTGGCACGCGGGTACCACGCAAAGCACAAAGCTGCTAGGCGAAATTTTAAGGGTTTTTTGTTACTTTTGCTTAGTTTTCTACAAGATATAAAAGCTTCTTTTGCCTCCATTATGAAGGATACACTGGGAAAGAGGCAAAAAGGAGGCTACAGCTTTGGAGACTTCAAGAACACAAGTTTTTTCTAAATTCTTCCTTATTTTTTGTAATTTATTCATCCATGAATTAGTTTGATATGACTGTCATAAACATGAGCGGCTAATTCACCCATTCTAGGGTTGATTGAACCACTCTAATACTTATGTATTATGAATATTTATTTTAATGAATGAAACTTGTGAATCCTTCTTATCTAAGTGTTTAATTTTTGATTGCTATTAATTGGAAGGGTCCCCAATTGATTGTTCCCATTATTCTTGTGCGTCTAGGGATAGATTCATAGGTTTTGGTAAAACACTTAGCAATATTTCAACCTAAACTAAGGAATTACTTAGGTTGTCAATAAGGTGATTTGTGACGATCCTGATTGTGAACTAAACTTGTAGTCCTAAGTATCTTCATTAATTAATTGGAAAATTGGTTAGTGAAAGTTACTACTATTACATGGGAGTGAATAGTTGTATAATTGGAGTAAGTGTTCAATAGGAAGAAACCAAGTTAAATTTGTTAAAAGAATTATTCTAACACACAGGTAGGAGTTGGGTAAATCAATCCTAGGCTTTTAAATCCTTGATTAATTATTCTTTAATATTTTGCTGCTTACTTTAGTGTTAATTAGTTGTTACATTGAAACCACCATTCAAATAAAAACCTTGGGAGTTAATTGGTTAGATAAATTAGTTAAAATAACAACTAGATTTCGAGTGTTCCCTGTGGGATTCGACCTCAGGACTTTAAGTACCGAACTATATTTGCTGCGACCGCTTAGTCCCTTTTATAGAGCGTAGTTGGACATGATCAGTTAGCCAAATAGCATTTCAATTTTCTGAGCGCTTCCCTACACTTCGATGTCCACTCGAAGTGGTTGTTCTTCCTTAGGGCTGAGAAGAATTTGTGGCATCGCTCTGATGACCTCGAGATAAATCTACTCAAGGTAGTGACTCGGCCAGTTAGGTGCTGAACTTTTTTCACCCTAGTTAGCTCATCGGAGATTTTTTCAATAGCTCTGCTCTTATCTAGATTAGCTTCGATTCCTCGCTCAGAGACTATTAACCCCAAAAATTTGCCCGAACCCACGCCAAAGGCCCATTTTTCGGGGTTCAGCTTCATGTTATACTGCCTTAAAACAGCGAAGGCTTTTCTCAAATGGGCTTCCACCCAAACAGACTTAATCAACATGTCATCAATGTACACTTCCATGGATTTTCCGATGTAATCTTTGAACATGCGACACACTAATCGTTGATATGTTGCCCCGACATTCTTTAGCCCGAAGGGCATCACCTTGTAGCAAAAGTACCTCGGTCAGTGATGAACGGGGTTTTTTCTTCATCCTTCGGGTCCATAAGAATCTGATTATACCCCAAGTAAGCGTCTAATAAGGTTAATAGTTTATTTCCCACCGTGGAGTCTATTAACCTGTCTATCTGTGGCAATGAATAAGAATATTTTGGGCAAGTTTTGTTCAGATCCATGTAATCTACCCACATTCTCCATTTTCCATTTTTCTTGGGTACAACTACAATATTGGCCAATCACTCAGGGTACTTCACTTTTCTTATGAAGCTGTTCTCCTGCAGCTTCATAGTCTCATATTCGATTACTTTCTTTTTAATACCGGCATGCGGCTTTTTTTTTCTATTTTACCGGGGTAAAACATGGGTCTATATTCAGCTTATGAGTCATGATCTCTGGATCGATGCCGACCATATCTGAGTGAGACCAAGCAAAGAAATCATCGTTGGAATTTAAAACTTCAGTTATAGCTTTCTTCGACTCCGGGTCCAACTCCGAGCCGACGAATACTTTCCTTTCTGGGAAATCTTTCGATAACATGAAAGATTCCAACTCTTCGATGGTTGAGTCCTCGGCTTTTTGTTTTCGAGGTTCTTGGATACACACCGGGATCTTTTCCATTTCTCCTCGGGGATCGTCTTGAGGATGCGACTCTCCCTCCTTGTTAGACTCCGGTTGTGTTGATTGCTATTTCTTTGGTCCTAACGATATGAATCCACTCTTTAACGCAACCGAGTAGCACTCCCTCGCTACTCGTTGCTCCCCTTTAATCAAACGAATTCCCCATGGGGTTGGTAATTTGATGACTTGGTGGAGAGTGGATGGAACAGCTTCCATAGAATGAATCCATGGTCTCCCGAGGATTACATTATACGCCATATCCTTGGGCAAAACTTGAAACAAGGTTTCCTTAACGACCCCTTCGGCATAAGTGTTGGGCGTAATTTCGGCCAACGTTTTTTTGGTTGAGTTTTTGAAACCAGTCAATATGTTACTTTTGGGATAACCTTGCCCTTAAACCACATTTTCTTGACAGCCCTGTAGCTTATTATGTTGACAGAGCTACCGGGGTCGATCAAGACCCGTTTGATGTCCGAGTCATTGATCCTTAGCATGATGACCAAAGCATCGTGAAGGGGAAACATCATCCCATCACAGTCATCATCATCGAACACTATCTCTTTTTCCGAGCCTCCAACTCGAGTCCTTTTCTCCATTGTTATTGATAACTTTGCAAATTTCTTGGCAGCTGCGAAGTTTACACCATTCACTTCTGACCCCCCCTCCCCCCGGTAATTATATTCACAACTTTTTCAGGGGGTGGTGCCCTCGGTGGTTGACTATCACCTCGATTCTTCACATAATTTTCCTTCCCCTTATCTTTGAGGAATTCAGCCAGGACACCCTTCTTCAATAGATGCGCCACCTCGAGATGCAGAGCTTTGCAGTCTTCGGTGCGATTACTGTAGTTCGTGTGAAACTCACAGTGCAAATTTTGGTCTCTCTTATTTGCAGGGGTTCTCATTTCCTTCGATACTCTTTCCAATCGGCTTCTTCAAATCTTATTTTGGTATATCCTCTATTGTGCAAGTCATCTCACGTCAAGGTCTAATATTGTTGGAGCTCTTTTCTCAATTCAGCAGCAGCGTCCAAATTGTAAATATTGATGTTCTTTTCAAATGCCATGATGGCCAAAGTGTCATCCATAGAAGGTAACTCTATCCGCTCGGCGTGAAAGCGTTCGAGGAAGTCTTTGATGGGCTCGCCGGGCCGCTGTTTGACTTCGAAGATATCCTCCTTTCTTTGGAGGATCTTTTGTGCTCCGATGTGAGCTTTGATAAATGCATCAGCCAACTCATTGAAATTGGTGATAGATCCCGCAGGCAAACGCATATACCAGCGTAGTTCTCCTTTCTCCAAAGATTCACCAAACTTCTTCAAGAACATCGATTCTTTTTCTATTTCTGACAAATCATTCCCCTTCACCATCATAATGAACTCGGTCACATGTTCAACGGGGTCGATGGTTCCATCGTATTTTTTCAAAAATTGGATTTTGAAAGATTTTGGGATGGGCGCTGGGGCGGCCTCAGGCTTATAGGGCAATTGCCTATATTTTTCTATATCGAGCATTTTTTAGGTCTTCATCACTCCGGGGATGCTTACAAGCCGTTTCTTCACTCAAGCTTCGACTCGAGCCTCAATTTCTTTGCTCAATTTTTCGATGTCCACCGAAGAGCTAGCTTCAGCCACATTAGGAACCGTTCCAAAGTAGGGCATTGTTCCAGGAATTGTGCCCGAACCTCCAGATGTGGCCCCGTTGGGAGGTCCCCCTATTGCCGCGCCCGTAGGAATGAAGGTCGTGATGCCTCCACTTGGAGCCATGGGTGGAACTCCATTTGGAGTAGAACTATTCCTTGCCTCTAATGAAGCATAAAATTCGGAGTTGATGATGATCTGCTCGGCTTGTTGTTCTTGAACAACTTTAAGAGTTCAGATGAAAAATGCTTGGAAGGCTTCATTGGACCCCATAGAGGAGGGATCCGCTATCGGTGGCACTGCAGGCGTATTAGAGTTTGGATTCGCATGAACACCAGTCTGTTCATAGGGAGTTGGCTGAGGTTCAATGGAATTTCCATCACTGTTAACAATTTTTTTGAGTAAGAACAAGAATTCGCACAAAAAAGACGTTCAACTTTGGAACAAAGTGTCGATGCTTGTATCCCCACAGACGGCGCCAATTTGTATTGGCCTAAACTAATTTAGGATTACAAATCGAATTTGGGTTGTGAATAAAAGTAAATCTGAGTATCAAAGTCCAAATAATAACAAGAATAAGCCAAATTGCAAGTAAATAGCGTGATTTCAATATATATGAATGATTACAAAATTTGGCAGAGTTTTGGTATATAATTCTGAATAATTACAACATAAGAAATGAAGCTATTTATAGATGTACAAGCTTTGACCACGTTTTTCATTTATGCCCACTCTCAAACCAACCCTATACACCTCTGGTAGTAGAGTTAGTGGGCTGAAGTAGTGGAGGATTGTGCCTCTATAACTGGGATTGTCCACCGAAGTTCATGGTACGACCTCGGTGATGCGAACTTACCGATCGACCGAGGTGAAGTCTCACCGAGCTTTAACTTGAAACCTATCTTTGGTGATTGTCTTCGAATGACCTCGGTGACTTCATTGTCTATTCCGGTCTTCTATGTCCAAATCATCTATTCGGTTAACTTTACTTCATGCAACCGACGTGCCATGTGTGCACACCGATTTTTAACCAATACACTTATATATTTCGAAATAACGATAATCCATCTGTATTTATGCATATAACTATGTTCGTTTGTGAAAAAGTGAAGCCAAATCGGCCTCACTTCACATATCCACAAAAAAGACTTTCAAGTGGTTATATAATAGGAATAACAACATCCGAGTGTGTTTATGCATATAATTGCGTCCATTTTTGTGAACAAATTAGTCCAAATCATCTTTCACTTCGTTCATTCACAAAAGTACATATGAAAATACAAAAATCAATAAAAATTCAAAGGTAAAAAATGTTAGAATTATTTATTAAATATTGGACTTAACATTAACTTATTAATTCGGTTTTACTAAAACGGGCTAATTGTGAATAGTTGGTGGACAATACACGGGCCACATATTTGTGGATTCCATTATGGGCCTGTACTGTTTCTTGTACTAGGTGTGGGCTGACAGTAGTGTAGGCCTGTTGATAAACTTGTGGGCCTATTATGAGTAGGCCCATCAGGTTAAGGCTTTTAAGTCTATATATATAAGTCTAGGTCTCATCTCCTGGTTTAACCTGTTGTAGACAACTTCCCATTAAGCTGTCAGTTCTCATAAGCACAAGGAGATGAAAGACTTGGCCTTAACTCGTCTCCAATACCATGTTGCTATGCGGGATAAAGGTACGCCCTTTTACTCACATCCTTATTATGATTATTAGGTGTTCTTGGTTTATGTGATTGTATGCATATTTATAATTAATTCAACAATTGGTATCAGAGCAAGTCACACAGATCTAGAACCATACAGTCATCCATGTGAGATAAAATTATCTTTAACTAAAATTTATGTGAACTACGTTATTAAATTTGAGTTCCGCTGCTATTTTTATTTTGTTACGGTGCGTGGCTACCGTTTAATGAAATTGAGATCCTGTTAGTAGGTTACTACAAGAATCCTAATGTGTTGTTTGTGTACTAATTACTATCTAAAGATAAAGAAGATTATGCCTAGCAATACGGCGCAAGGTCGTTCACGGTGGAAACAACGCTTTTCTTGGAATTGAAAACAGAGAGTAGTTATGTCTACCTATGTCTTCATATTAAATAATTATTTGAGAGAAGATCAATTTTACATTATTATATTTTTGATTGTTTAAGATCAAGCTTTGTCTTTTATGGTACAATTTATTCATGAACTTTAAAGTTTTCACTGTTATGAAATAAATTAGTACTTTTTGTCATACTTGGCCCCTACGTGAATTTCATTTGTCAAAAGTCAGTTGTTTTCGCTCCATCATGAATATTGTTTGTCTTTTACTAAATTATTTATCATTCTTAAGTAATTAAATCAGCTATTCCAACATTAATTAAAGTAACACTTTGTGAAAAAAGAGGCACAGTGACAAAGAGGTGATTCTTAACACGATTAAGAATTAATAAGTGTGGGACCATAATGACTTTTTGTGCATACATGTTGTGTCGTATGTGCTAAGCAATGGCATACATAATTCCTTGATTGAAATTTATTTTGTTAATTGGTGTGACGTACTAACGTTGGTGTATGGCTTTTATGGTATGTCTATATTCATACCATAGTTCTGTATTAGTAATGTGACAAAAGCTTGACTTTTTCATTAAGAATTGAGATTAGTGCTTTTAACGAAAATTAATCATTAGCTATCTGTGAACCTATAGGCAGAGGAAAGAAATACTTGTATGCATTTGGTCAATCATCTTGTATATGACAATTTCTTTTTTATATGTCAAGAGAATTCTGAGTTTCGTGATAAATTGTTATTTCTTAGTGTACTAAGTATGATAAGTTAGAGTACTTAACTGTGGAGATACACTTCTAGGTATCTCATGTATAAGTCGTGTGCACCTATAAGTTATGTCTGACCTATATCATTAATGTGTACTTTATTTTAGGGTGATTTAATTACAATAAAATCATTAATTTGACATTGATCTTGTAAATGTACTCTGAGGTTTATTTTTTCATATCTCATATTGTGTTGGTCAGAGAAATATTTACATTTTGTAAATTTTACAAGTAACATCTAATCCTTTTGAAGAAAATATTGAGTTGTTTTGAGTAGAAATTTTCTTAGTACCTGGAGATTTGGCGATCAATTATGTTCTTTATTATCAACTTTCTTGGAGTTAAATTTTGGCAATGAAAGGAGTGTCATGTTGATCAAATTTCAATTGTTTGCATGTGATCATCATATTGTTAAAGGCCACTAGTACTTTATTGACAATGATGCTTTATAACTTTCTTGAGTTTTTGGATTATATCATATAGAATTTACTTTTCTCAATAAGTTACAAACTGAATTCGCATTGACATTATTGTACTCATTTATCTTAAGAGTACCAAACTTTACTTTGGAGATATCGATTGGTCAAATGTATTAGAGGGCTTATATTTTTATCTTTAGCAATGGTTTATTGAAATTAATCTGTCCTTGATAGGTGGAATTGATCATAAGGTATTGTTTTAATAACTATTTGTGTCACTTGAAGTATATATGTGATTACCTTTTTGCATATGATTCTATTATAATTTTTATTTGTCTAATTGGTTTACAAGTTCTCGAGAAATTTGTTTGTCTTGGAAGCTAACTTGCAAGCAATACTTTCGCATGAAAAAATATTTATTCGGTGTTCTTCATAATATGGTATGTGATGACTTATTCAAGCTTCCTACTTTTTTTATAATATTTGTGATATTTTTTTGGGCATTCATCTCCAGATATGCACCTCTAATTTGAAGCCATTAAGAGGAAGAATTATTTTCTCATTATGATATTGAAGAGTATAATATTACATTACAGAGATTATATTATTTCAATCCTTATATTATGAGCATGTCTATGAGGGTTAAGTTATTGCATTAAGAATTGTAGTTCATTTTAAGTGACATATCTATTTATGCTCTTATGAGGTTGAAAGCTTGTTGAGGCTTATTAAAGTGACATACTTTATTGAAATTTAATTACCGATAGATGAAATTATAGTTTGGAATGAGAGACCTAAGGAATGCGATAAACCATTCTATCCTAGAGATGAATATCTCCTTTTGAGGATCTATTAAATTAAATATCATTTCGTATGATTGGGCAAAATTTTAGTATTTTCCTAATTGAATTAGTTTTGTGGATTGAAGTGAATAGTGTGCACCAAAGTGCCATATTTGCTTTAGTCTTGCGACACTTATTTATTTCGTGCGTTATAGGATTTCATTAGATTATTACATACAATCGCCAGCCCAAAGGGGGTCATTGTGTATATTAATTTGGTGGTGGGTGTGAGGCCTGAAAAGAGAATATTTTAGTTTAGTAAATCTATCTACTCAAAGGGAATATATTTCTAATACTGAGATATTTTCTGGTTACCTTCCCAAAAGGGGTAACACTGTGAAAGCTCACATTATTTGCCCAGAGTCACCCCATATCACATATGTCATCATCTTTTATTTTCCCAAAATTGAAGTATGAGCCTTAGAAAAGAAAGTATTTTAGTTTGATAAATTTGTCCGCCCAAAGAGGATAAGTTACTAATACTGAAGTATTTTTCTCGTTACCTGCCAAAAGGGGGGTAATATTGTAACGACTCGTTTGAATATCAGCAATAGTGTTTTCTTACTACTCTGATATGAAACATAGTCTTGAATTTTGCCCAAAAACTTGTGGACTGAACCTTGCTTTTGTCATAAAACTTTTATAAAACCTACTTGAGTTGAAAAGGTTTTATTAATACTAGAGAAATATGTGATTTCCTAGTTATTTCTCATTAAAATAATGTTCCTTGAACTTATTTGGTATCTATAATTTTCTGTTATTTTTACTAAAGATGATTTGACATCATAATTCGTTAATATTTGATTGTGTTGAAAGACTCATTATTGATATTATGATAATCATGAAATTATCTAATATTAACATTATTTCTTTTGAGAACCTTATGAGAAATATTTTACTATACCTATATTTTTCCTAACCTTGCCTATACGTAAGTAATTTTCATTGTGTGTCATTAAATGACGAATTATATGTGCATAGCACTTATAAATGAGAAATAAGAGAGTTTTAATTTCAATGAGTCAATGTTGATAAACTCCCTACTTGATTTGGTTGGTGTGACTCCCTTTCTGTTGTCGTAAAGCTCTTAACTATGTTGATACAGAATTGTTGTAATAACATAATATCTAGTATATACATGATTTTATCATGTTATCTGTCGTGGTGTAAGTATTTGTTTTATTGGGGTAAAAGCATATATCATTTTCTTTTCGACATAATATATTAATTTTGGTCAACGCGTAATTTTTGAATTCCTTAGCTTGATTATAAAATACATATGATCTTTTGCTTCTGAAACTCATGATAAAAATCTTGGTATCTCAGGAAAATATTTTCTATGAAGAAAAATTGAAGTGCGTTTTTGCTAGGGAAATTCGTATATATTACTTTTATATGCTAAAAGTGTATTGATGTGACATCACTATTGAAAGAACATTTTAGATTCTTCTGAAATTTAAGCCATGCTTAAAGTTTTAATGGATCTGTTAAACAGTGGGAGTAAATTTATATTTTTTTTTTACTCCATTTGTGTAGGTTATATTGTTCAATTTCATTTATAAATGATGACAATGCGTAGTTTCATTGTGAAAATTCTTGATTATGTGTTTATTATTGTTTAGATGATTAAGATATCATATAGCACTTGAATTTCGATTGAGTTGATGAATATATATTTGAAATGATATTAACGAAAGTATCGACGCATATCTGGTTGTGTCATATCTAGTTGTGTCACATTTCTTGATTGTCTGTTTCATTTGATATTATCTTAGTGATGTCTATTTGTTAACTAAATAATCCATTTGCTTGATTTATGATATAAAAAACATTCTTATATGTATATTATAAAGAAGACATACTAATCACTATATCATAATTTGGTTGCCTCTTTAATGTTGTTGGTATATTTGTGTTTATGAAATGTTAAGTTGACAACTATTGACAACTCTATATATATATATATATATATATATATATATATATATATATATATATATATATATATATATATATATATATATTATTATTATTATTATTATTTAAAGAGCATATAGCTTATAATTATGTCTCTTCAGAGTGAGTATATGGCGTACTTAAAAGAAATTTAATTATATGACTTGACACAATTAGTCATATAATTGGGAGGTGAAGAAGACTCAATGAAATGTCATGTTTCTTATGACTTTATTTGTTTGTTCAAGTGTTTGGATTCATGTTGTGAAATTGATTGTAATTTGTAATGTTAGAGTCAAACTATGCACTTGAACAGTGGGAGTCTTTTATTTGATATATGTTTCCCTTAAGTGTTTGTTATAACTATTTGGTGATGGGCATCTTTGATACATCATGATAATTAAATGTATTGTACATATTTGTGTGGGTTTATCTATATTGACAAGTTTTGATGCCTATAAAGTTTTAAGCTTTCTTGTCTTATGTGGTTGATATGTCTCATGTTGATAAGATCATGTTGTGCCTTTATTGGATCTTTATAAAGACATATACAGCATATTGTTTATGCCATATGGATTTTCTTGGCTATTGCACATGATGATCAGTTGCACATGTTGAGCCTCGAAAATTATGATTTTCTGGTGGGGCACATATTGTTTAGTTGCCTACGTGTTGTAATAGAAAAACTCATGTTGACGATTTTCTAATTGGTGCGCATGTTGTTTGGTCGCCCATATGTTGTTTATCGAAAATTGTTTGGAGGACCGACAAGGAAATAGTCTTATTTTTGGAGTCTATATTGACTATTTCTTGCTACACTACAACACCTTTTGGTCTGTTAGCAAAGCTTCAATGTTTGTGATTGTGGACTAGTCTTGTGTCGTTGATTGATGCAAGTATTGCTGCATTCCGACATTGATAGTTCTGTCTGACTAGATTATGTTGGAAATAATATTCCACCGTTATATGTTTGTGGCCACTATTTATTTAGCCTGAGAGTCATTTTATATATAAAATTTTTCAAAAAATCTTTTAAATAATTAAGTTAATGTTGTCCAAGTGAGACAACGTTAGAATTATTTATTAAATATTGGACTTAACATTAACTTATTAATTCGGTTTTACTAAAAGAGGCTAATTGTAAATAGTTGGTGGACAATACACGGGCCACATATTTGTGAATTCCATTATGGACCTGTATTGTTTCTTATATTAGGTGTGTGCTGACAGTAGTGTAGGCCTGTTGATAAACTTGTGGGCCTATTATGGGTGGGCCCATCAGGTTAAGGCTTTTAAGCCTATATATATGAGGTTAGGTCTCCTCTCCTGGCTTAACCTGTTGTAGACAACTTTCCATTAAGCTGTCAGTTCTCATAAGAACAAGGAGAGGAAAGACTTGGCCTTCACTCATCTCCAATACCGTGTTTCTATGCCGGATAAAGGTACGCCCTTTTACTCACATCCTTATTATGATTATTAGGTGTTCTTGGTTTATGTGATTGTATGCATAATTATAATTAATTCAACAAACAAAACTACACCAAATCTGTCATCATTTATTCATAATATTAGCCAAATATTAAGTATATTTTGCAAACAAATGAGTCCAAATCATTATCACTTTGCTCATATACAAAAATTCAAAGTAAAAATAAAGCAAGGTCAATTCGGCATCATTTGCTTACAAGTGAGCCAAGCTATATGTCTATTTTACAATCAAATGACACCAAATCGTCATCACTTTGTCAAATACAAAATTCAAAGTAAAATAAAATAAAGCCAATTCAGCATCATTTATTGACAAAGTGAGCCAAACATTACATACATTTTCTAAAAAAGTGAAGACCAATTGTGGTGCAAGCCAAGTGGAGCTGGCAACCGGACACTAAGAACAATGAAAAACAATTACAAGAAATAAAGGATAAAAGTCAGACACAACTTTTCTTGCTCGATCGACACCAATGAACTAGTCTTGATACATTTCGCGTAGAAGAGCACTCTTGTGCTCGGTCGCCCTTCAACCTCTAACACTTTGAAATCATACGCTCTTCTTCCTCGGGCGCATTGTAGCCCTTCGGTCACTTTGATGTTCGACGTCGTCGAGCAAGAT
This sequence comes from Petunia x hybrida, assembly GCA_037355625.1. NCBI lineage: Eukaryota > Viridiplantae > Streptophyta > Magnoliopsida > Solanales > Solanaceae > Petunia > Petunia x hybrida. The sequence continues at coordinate 2,423,288 of JBBBVM010000032.1, read as the reverse complement.
TCGGGAACTTCCAGCCTTGGGCTCGAGCTTGCAAATGTAGCTTTCATATCTCGAGCTCAGCCACTCATTCTCTGAACCGTTGCTTTCCCCCGGCCAGGATAAGTGAATTTGCACATCGTGCAGAATCTTGGCTTGACTTCGTATCACCGGTTTCGAAGGCTCGAACATTGGCTTGGTCGCTTGATCAGCTCGGACACGGGCTGCATCAAATTATCATCACTTTCCATAATTAAGCCATAAACACCTGGGATTTGGTCCAATATCCAATATCCAAAAGATGCTCCAACGGCCACAACGTTTTAAACTTGTCACTAATACCACGCATAGCTCCGTTCATAACAGATTCACTTGATGCCCGACGATCGTCATTGAGTTCACCATTGTGCAAAAGAGTTCACCATTTTCTTACCGTCGATAGAATTCTTTGTCTCGCCTCTGTAAAATTGACATTAAGGCTAGGTTTTACATCATCATTACTTAGTTGTTCCCTCATGATCTTATTACCAGAATTCAGTATTGCATTTTCGAATTCTTCAACGGCACTATAGAAACATCCCTCATGATCCTATTACCAGAATTCAGTATTGCATTTTTGAATTCTTCAACGGCACTATAGAAACACAAACAAGATAAAAGCTTTGTTTAAATTCAGCCCTAGATTTAACATTTTAATTAACATGAAAGAACCAAAAATTCGGAAGAAAATGATGGAAGCCGATGGGAGATCTAACATTACATTTAATCTGCAGAATCCTGAATCCTTTTTATTAACACCTACAACACTGAGACATAGTAAATCCAATTAGGTCCAAAATCACCGCACAGGAACATAATCTCCCTCTCCCTTTCGTAGAGCAATGAGCAGCGCAATGACACCGCCAAGAGACTCTGCGTACAGAAACAAACGTAGACATGGCGGTGCGTACTGGGCGTGTTCTGTTACGCGCTGCCAGAAAGAATCGAAGAACACGATACACGATAGTGAGTTGAACGAACTAGCTTGGTTCTCTGGTAAAGTCGTGGACCATGCAGATGACGCCGGTTGCATTTGCAGGAGGAAGTGAGTTTGGCCGAAGTTAGGGTTTGACTGAATTTTTGAGCCTCAATCTACACCCATTGGTTGAGATTGTGGAAAAACTAATTTCAAAAATGGGAAAAGGATGAGTAGACGAAGCTGGTGGTATAAAAATTTTGCCGAAGTATGGTGGTCCTCCGGCGGAAAATCTCGCCAGGGGCTTAAATGAAGGAGACCTAGGGTTTTGAATGACAAAATTAATGAAGGGTAAAAATGTCATTTCAGTTGGGAGAATTAAAAAAATAATTATACTTTAAAGACCAGTGAAAAATAGCTCACCAAGTAAAGACCAGCCACTAAAGTGCTCATCCCAAATTAAAAAATGAAAGGTAAAAAAGCATAAAGTCTTTGTTCATTTTTTGTTCCTACCGCTATTCTTTTCCCTCCAAAAATATAATAATTTTATATTAGCATGTCCAAGGGTATAATGGGCACAAAAAATATGGGAATTATCTATAATGCCTCCAATTCTCTAGTAAAATGACTTAATTATCCCTATTATGTCCATTATCCATAGAAAATATGGTCACATATCATTTTCCTTGATTTATAGTTGGAAGTAGGGGTGAACATAGGTCGGTTTTGTTCGTTTTTTTTCATTTACCAAACCAAACCAACTATGTCGGTTTTTTAAATCTATAAACCAAATCAAACCTCATAAAGTCAGTTTTTTCTAGCTAGGTTTTTCTCGTTTTTTTGATTTTTTTTTTAAAAATTTTGTAAGGTCTCCAAGCCACAAAGTATTTAACTAGTACGGCTAATAAGGATGATAAAACCTATAAAACACGTGTTGCTTATGAGCAATGATATAAATGAACATATCTTGGAATACTAAAAGTCAGCCATGCTAAAATCACTTGTGCTATTAAGCATTAACAAACTAAAAGAAAGTAAATCTAACATGGCTAAATAGGTACTGTTATTAATTCTAATACATGGCTCGTGTAATAGCCCGGCCCGCTAGTGATATTGTCCGCTCTGGGCCTAGGCCCGCACGGCTTTAAAATGCGCTTTTTTCCTTAACCATGTTTTTTCCCACTGGGTTTTCTTGGTAAGGTTTTTAATGAGACAACTGATAATGCGTATTACAAGACAAGCGTACTCTTTTTCCTTCACTAAGACTTTTTTCCCACAGGGTTTTTTCTTAGTAAGGTTTTAACGAGGCACATTATCTATTAATGAACATCCAAGGGGGAGTGTTATGAATATGTTATATTGTGGATGTCCATTACTCCCATAGCTTCCTGAAGAAGCTTGATCTACAAGCAGGTAGCTTACAAGCAGCTTACACTAGGGTCTAAGGCCAGTTAATTTATATACCCAGCATCTCTCCTGTGTTATGTCGATGTGGGACACTTAACCTCTAGCTGAGGTGTTACATACACCCCCTCTTATGGACTCAGCGTCCTCGCTGAGGTTTGCCCCACGTTCTAACATTCGCCTAGACTCACCACTGAGGTTTGCCCCGCGTACCGGGATTTGCCTAGACTCAGCACTGAACTCTGTCCCGCATTGACAAGGCTGACACGGAGTGGCTTTGATACTATCTGTAATAGCCCAGCTCGCTAGTGATATTATCCGTTTTGGGTTTAGGCCCGCACGATTTTAAAATGTACCACTAGGGTCTAAGGCCAGTTAACTTATATACCCAGCATATCTCCTGTGTTATGTCGATGTGGGACACTTAACCCTTAGCTGAGGTGTTACAACTCGGACATGTGCAAACCGGACCGAAGAGCTTAACCCTCCCCTTCTGGAACCGGCCACGATATGACCCTCCTATTTTAGACCGGATGAACCGATATATTTTGGACCGACCCGAACCGATTCGTACCGGACCAGACCGGTCAATATATATATATATATATATATATATATATATATATATATATATATATATATATATATATATATATATATATATATATATATATTCCAGATTTCAGCCGTTAACTAGCAGTTGGCAACGACTCTTTTGACGCCCTAGCCATTCTCCAACGGCCAAAAACGGCCATTTTATCTCTTCTACCGCCCCATAATCACCCCAACAATTTTTTTTCCTATGAACACCTCATTATTTAATCATATTTTCACAGAAATTTTTCAATTCTCTCAAATTCTCTGCAATATTGCTAATTTGCTACTTTGGCTATTTGTTAAAATTTTACAGTTTGGCCACTATATCAAGTTTTAATTGGAGTTTCTATCAAAGTTATATTTGGCTATTTGGTGAAGTTTTGAATTATCAAGTATTGGGTAAATTGGAGGCGCTACTTGGTTGAAATATCAATTTGGCTATTTGTTGAAATTTTTGATTATCAAGTATTCAAATAATTAATTGGAGTGAAGGATCAAGTAGCAACTTCACCTCAATTATACGGTTATATTTGATTGGTCATTCCTACTTCCTACTCTTTTATAATTGTTTTCATATATTTATTTTTAATTTGCTATAATTATGTCTCAAAGAGTTCTATTGGAACTAGTGATGGGGGCGGGCACGTGGTCGTCGGGGAAATACGTGTAAAGAAATTTGCTGGTAGTTCTAGTTAGTTCACTCAAATAGATGATTCTTACTATTATCATGATGTTAGCGCTAATAATCGCGGTAGAGGCTTTACCCTTTACTTTTCCTTCATGTACTAGTTTTTTCGTTATATTCAGACTATGTATAATCCCTCTTATCTTGGTTTTCCAAAAACTACTGTTAGGAATGATATTATTAAATTTAAGAACGAATATAAAGATTATTTGCAATATTTATTTGATAACTTTGACACTAGAGTATGTCTTACTACGGATATGGATCGTTGTACTAATAATTGTGATTATATTACAATTATTGTTCATTGGATAGATCTTGATTGTGTCTTTCAAAAACGGATTATTGCTTATAAAGTTGTTGATAAACTACACACGGAAAATTATATTGCAAAAAAAAAAATTCATTAATTTGTCGTACATACTGTTTAATTAACAAAGTTTTTAGTATTACATTAGATAATGCTACAAACAACACATAAGCACTTAAGAACTTAAGAGCTATTTTGATCCCCCCCCCCCCTTTTTGAGGTCTTTTTTCATGCTAGATGTGCATGTCATATTTACAGTTTAGTAGTAAAAGATGGTCTTGAATTGTTTAACCACATTACCGAAAAGGTGAAAGTAGCTATTACTTATATTTTTAGAACAAAAAGCCAAGATAGAAAAAGAGAATGAGAAAGAAAATGTATAGAATTAGGAATGGAAATTAGGAGAGTCCCAAAGAAAGTTTGTATTAGATGGAACACTTTATATGGAGCATTGAATGTTGCTTATGAATATAGAGTGCCTATTTCACAAATGTATAATAAGCATTTTATGGAAGCCTATCACCTTAAAGATGACGATTGGAACCTTGTTGCTCATCTCCTTCAGTTTTTAGAAATTTTTTATCATGCTATTTAGTATTTTCTGGAAAATATTTTTGTGTTGGTCTAAATCTGATTAGAACAACAAATCGAATTTATACTGGGTAAACTAACAACTATTCGTATCAAAGCCACGAAAAAGACAAGAAATTTGATAAGGAAAACGAGACAGGAAATTCGAGACAAAATATAAGTGTATTTGATATATTTCTTGATGATTTACTCAATCATTTGATGGCTATTTATAGCCTACAAGGATGAAGACAACAACTACTGCACTTAATGGTCATTAATCAACGTTCAATCATGGTCTGCCTATTTAATACATGGGAAATAGTCGGCAGTTACAGAAGTGAGAGCTCGTTCATCGTGGGGCAAAGTCTTCCACGAAGAGTGAACCTCATGTCTCGTGTAATGGTTGTCTTCAAATCGCCTCGTGGGATAGCTTGTGGCCAAACTTTCACTTCGTGCTCGAGGCAACTGGCCTCGGGAGCTGGGCGAGTTCTTGAGAGCTCGTAAATAAAGGACTCAACCTTACCAAGCTCCGAGCCCTGTCATTTAAAACTCGTTGGTTTTTCATCCAATACAGATAGTCCCCCCACCCCTCGGATAATAGTCAGAATTTTTCAAGGGATGGAAATAATTCGGCGGGAGATCGACATGGCTATTCATGCGCCATAAATTTCAAAAATGGCGGTTGTCACACCATATTCTCATCCATCACACACGCCCTTTGCTGATTGGATGCCACTTTTCGCTCCTCCTTCCTCATATAAATGTAATGATGATATTTCTTTTCACCTTATAAATAGCCCAACTTGCTCCTTTTCCTATTCACTTTCACCTTCTTCATTAATAGTGACTTCTCACAGTAACATTTTGAACTTCTTCCTCCTTTATTCAAAACACCTCCAAATTTTCAACAAAAAATGTTTGCTACTCATTCAGTGCAGAATTCCTCAAGGTCTTCTGAGAAAAGGACTCCTGAGGTTGACACCATGATTGTGGGTATGAACTGGTAAATATTCTAGTTCTCTTGAATATTCTACCGCTGTTGGATGACAACACAGAGGCAACATCGCTCTACATCGATTTAATTCCCCGTCGACGCAAAGCCAACACCGATCGTGGCGATATTGGTAAGATAAGTGGTGAAGAGGGAGACCCTGCTGCAGAGGCTGGTGGTGTTGGACTAGAGATCCCAAACCCCGTGGGAGAAAACTATACTTTGAAAGAATTGACTCCCGAGGACGGTATTCCCTCGAAGCTAGACCCGTCAAACGACTTCACGATGCAAGTTCAAACTAAAGCCGAGATTAGAAGAAAAAGGAACATTCCACTGGGAGACACCTCGAGCCTGATCACACAAGCCAATATTTTCTTAGTTAGGGAGGATTGCAAATGGGATCCCGAGATCCAAGTTAGCATCCCTACTCCGGAGAGCCGAACCTGTGAGATAATAGAAGGGAGCTTTTTAGTTTACACCTACCCCTTCACAATAGGATTTACTCTTCCTATTCACGAAGTGGTAGACGTCTTCTGCGGACCTATGACATACGCTTAGCTCAGATTGGACCAGGTTTCTAGAGGATTGTCCAACGCCTCGATTTTTCTGAGTAAAGAGGCTAGTGTTTCCTTTTCCTTTGACACTTCATTTACCTTCAAGGAAGAAGTCATTCAGCTCAATAAACGAGGCAGGTTCTCGTTAATCACAAAAGGCGCGGACATGGAAGACCAAGAATGGAACGAGCGCTTCGTGTTATTTCCCTTGAGCCTTCTTTCTTCGAGGCCTGTGATGTAGGGTAAAATAGCGGAAGCAACTAAACTATACGAGTGGAGGCAATAAAACGAAATAACAAGAAATAAGGATTGGGAAAGCAAGAAAAAAGAAGAAAAAAAGAATCAAACTTACTAATGTAGATTGATTCCTAGGGAGAAAGAGAGACTCGAACCAAACAAAGGAATCATACTAGGATGATTCCCATGGATTCAAAGTTAAGGGGATACATAAAGCTTCAAGTTTCTTCAAAGAAGGCAATGCCTCTCTTTCCTTTCTTCTCTATTCAAGATTCATAAACTAACTAATGAAGTAGATGACCTAGTGGAGTATTTATAGGTCCTTCCCACTTAAGATAAAAGGTCTAAAATAGCCTCACAAGTTGGGTAAAATACCAAAGACCACGTAGGGTCAAAATAGGAATTACACCTAAAGATTACACAAAATCCCGTCAAGGTTTGAAAGAGGTAGGCGGACCGCCCAGTGTAACTTAGATTGCAGGGGCAGAGCGCCTGGCTGCTTGGGTGAGGCACCTGGTGCAAAATCCAGAGAGTGCATCATTTGGCAGGCGGTCCGCCTAGTGCTTTGGGCGGTCCACCCATTGCTATGTCTCTCCAAGCACTCGAGTGAAAGCTCTTCAATTCATCTCCAAAGCCTCCATCTTCAAAGCTCTTCTAACCCAAGTGTGGGTGAGCATTTTGGATCTCTTTAGCTCGGCTCTGATTAAGTGATCTTGAGGCAACTTGGATTGCATCATCTCCCCTTCTCCGAAGCTCTTGAAGCTCTTGATCTTGCATCCTATGAACCCTTCTAGCTTGGCTCTTGATGGTTGCCGCTTTGACTCAATTTGCCCCGCATCATCCTCCCCTTCTTGAAATGATTTCGTCCTCGAAATCACACCATCAAGATCTAAAAGACATGACAAAGACAACCGAAACTTCCTACTACAAGAGTAGGTTAGTGAAAATAGTGTGGAAAACACACTCTTCTGATAGAACCAAGCATCAATAACCATAAAAAATCTCACGTCTCCGAAGGAAACAACAAGTACTTGATTCAAAAAGAAAGTGCATTCAACACAAGAGCAATGAAATTCCCTTTGACCCCTAAGCTTATGATCAACACACCAAGCCTTCAAATCAATATTATCAAAATGTAACACCTTGGCTTTGGTATGCTCTACACTCAAGGTGTGATCAACATATGGGATGGAGTAAACAAAATAGTTCATTCGACAACTAACATCAAATACTCCACTCTCCTTCTTGGAAGCACTCTTACACACACCAAGAAGTACCTCGTCACCTCCACATTGTCCCCCAATACAATCCTCCTCACTAGATAAGCTCCCAAGGAAGGTCCCCATACTAGCTTCTTCATCATTAAAGCCCACGCAATCGAGATTAGGACTACTAGAAGATGGGCCATCACAATCAAGACCAAGGTCTCTCATCTCACTTGGAATTTCAACCAATGGATTGTCAATAGAGTTGAGCTTTCCAATCCATGGACGTTCAAATTCACACTCTACTCTAGTTTGATACAAATCACCACCACTATTGAAGATGCTCTCATACAAAGGGTTAGTATAGGTACACTTCTCAAGTTCATTAACCAACAAAGGTGAAGTATCTAAACTAGAGACAACATCCGCACTTGAGGAATCATCAATGATAATCCTATCCATCTCCTTTCCTAGAGATTCCTCGAGGTTATGATCATCCTTACTACGACACATGAGACCACCACTATCAGCGATCAAAGGGAAGAATAAGATATTCATTCAAGTCATCTTCTCCTCTATCAAATATAAGTGGGGTGTCATAACAAGGTTCACAAACAAGGTCAACTTCAAGATCTTCACTAAAGAGAGGTTCATTGAATACGGGGCTCACACTATGATGTGGCTTATCAACCCTCTCAACTAGAGGTTCTTAATCAAATACAAATTGACCAACCGACTCTACACTAGTTGCAAATATATTGTAATCATACAAATCATCAACTAGCATGTAGTTTTCACAAACATTATCACCAGACAAGGAAGTAACATGCTCATGGAAAGAAGAACTAACACTTACACTTGAGTTGCCATCTTGCTCACTAAAAGCACTTGAAGTATCATGGCTAGTCCCTCCACCTTGTAGCTCACAATGGAAATCTTCTTTACCTTGCCTTTCCACTTTGGAACAGGATCGAGGCTCCATCGATTTGCCTCCAAGAATACCTACACAAGAACTTACAAAAGTAGAAGAAAAAGATAAAGAGTTAAGGTTAGAATAAGGGGTGTCCTCACTCTCCATGATTCTTTTTCTCTCTCTCTCTTCTCTCTCATTTTCTTTTCAAGGTCGGGTGTTGATTCGGGTGGTGGTAACTCGTTCACATCACTCAATACAACCTCTCATTTTTCCACTCGAGAGTTGTCACTGGTCACTCCCTTATCATTTCAATCTTTTGTCTCTCATATTCGGGCGAGTTGGGACGAGGCTTTAGAATGACCATAGCGGGAGTAGGTAGACTCTTTACATCAACCCGGAATCTAGGACTTACAAACTCATCACTTGATGTCTCCTTCTTCTTTGTTGGTGAACTACTTGGCTTTGGAGCTTGTGGTTTCGGAATCACCTTGTTGACACTTGTCAACTCTTTTCTTGCACTTGTCCCACCATTTCTTGTGTTTGTAAGACTTCTTGATTGCTCAATTTCAACCCTGGAATGAAGTTCAAACTCCTTGCTCTTTTGAATAGCCAAAGAATGTGCATTAGCAAGCAACTTGTCTCTTACCCGAAAAGTTGTAAAGTTATAGTCCTTTTGACCCACCTGAAAAAATACGCATCATTCATAACATTATATCGTACCTTCTTCTCTTGCAACCATGGCTGATCTAGCCATATATCACTATGCTGCATGGGATACACATCACACCAAACATAACCTTTATAATTCTTATGAGATATGAGTACCCGAGCTTCATTGGAAACCCATACTCTATTATACTCATAACGATGTTCTTGCTCATGGCATGGTATCCTTAACCTATCAACCAAAGGGGTGCTAATGCAATTGGGATCGGTCTCCCCAATTTTGATCAAGTTTCCCTCATACCCATTTACCTCAACAACGAACTTTTGGTTACCCAAGTATTGTAGGCTTACATTTATCCAAAGACTTGAATGCCCACGAGTAGCAACACCATCAACTTGGGTCTCCCTTATCCCTCCTCTCCTAGCAACATTGCTAGAGTAACTTCCACTTCCGGTCACTCTTCCAACATTAGATGTGTTGTTGAAAGTCGAGGAAGGAGTCTCACCGTGGAACCCATAAGATCCTCTCGTCTTGATTCCATAGCCAATAGCACCACTCTTACTACAACTACCCATACCCCTCACAACATTGATCGAATAATACAAGCCTTTTATAGAAAGAGCATCACCACGTCTCAAGTCACCCTTCACATGGGAATTAGGAGCATTGACCCCTTTAGCACAAGTGGAAGATTTAAACCTTCCTTTTCCCATGGAACAACCACCACCTCCTCCCACACTAATGGAAGGACCTCTACTAGTCCCTTGTGTATTTGTAGAAACACCAAGAGAAGATGCAAATGATATATTTCTATAATCAACTTCATCTTCAACTCTCTCTATGTCTCTATCAACATTTTCAAATTCATCGCAAGAAGAGTAAGTAGGAACATTATACCTTGAAGCATCACTATCTTCGACTTCTTGACTAGAAGCATAAGAGTCTTCATATTCATCTTCACAAGCTTCATAGTTTTCTTGAGTCTCATGATCATCATAGTAAACCGCTTTATCTCCATAGGAGCCATAGTTTCCTGAATCATCATAGCAATACCCACTATTATCAATATAGGAACCATAGTCTCTACCATCATCATAGCAACTCGCATCATCCCCACAAGAGTCATAACCCCCACAATCATCATCTGACATAGTTGCAACAATAAGGGAAAAGAACCTCACAAATTCACTCCCTCGCGTGTATCACTCAATATATGAACACTCAAGGGAAACGCCTTAATCTGTTGGAAACCACGGTGATCATAACTAGCATGTCCAAGTATTGGTTCAGGATGGAGTTAATGAGACCCTATGGATGGACAGCTATTTAAGTGAGCACTTGAAGCAAAAATGTTCTACGAGGCTTCTTTGATTTCTAATCATCACTACGCACGAGTATCCTAAACGCTCAATGAACTAGTACTAATTATGTAGAAGATTTACTTTAAAAGTACTAACCGGAAGCAATGCAAACAAAGAAAACACAACAACCTATGAAATAAAACTACCCGGACCCGACACAGGGTTAGGCGCTCCACCTCACTTGCTGGGCGGTCCGCCTGGACCAAGATCCTGAGAGCATGTTTCTGATGGGGCGGTCCGCCCAAGCTCTAGGCGGTCCGTCTGGACCTGAAACTGCAGCAATGCAAGAACGTATTTTGGGTCAATTTGCACCTAAATTTTCCAACGATTTCAACCCGTTTCTCAAATCCAAAGGTACCTAAAGGTGTATTCAACTATTTTAAGCAATCACCGATGATTTTCAATCACAAACAATACAAGCTTCGATTCAAGTTTTGAAGCAAAATTTCAAGGTTTTCAAAAATGGGGGTTTTGATTTTTCGACTTTTGAATCAAAACACCAAATTTCGATTTTATTGTATAAAAAGAAGGTAAAAGATAGAACAATCCCCAATAACTTTTAACACTTGGGAATCAAATCCAAACCAAAATATGAATTTTTTTTGTAGTTTTCAACCTTTTAAATTTTTTTGTTTTCTTTTCTTTCCAAAAACAATAAGAACACAATAACAACAAACACAAAGCTAAAATGGCACGATCGAGGGTTTGTAAGAACAAAACCTAGTCATGCTCTGATAGCCAACTGATGTAGAGTAAAATAGTAGAAACAACTAAACTATACTAGCGGAGGCAATAAAACGAAATAACAAGAAATAAGGATTGGGAAGGCAAGAAATAAGAAGAAAGAATGAATCAAACTTACTAATATAGATTGATTCCAAGGGAGAAAAGAGATTCGAACCAAACAAAGGAATCATATTAGGATGATTCCTATGGATTCCAAGTTAAGGGGATACATGAAGCTTCAAGCTTCTTCAAAGAAGACAATGCCTCTCTTTCCTTTCTTCTCTATTCAAGAGTCATAAACTAACTAATAAAGTAAATGACCTAGTGGAGTTATTATAGGTCATTCCCACTTAAGATAAAAGGTCTAAAATAGCCCCACAAGTTGGGTAAAATAATAAGGAGCACGTAGGGTCAAAATAGGAATTACACCTAAAGATTACACAAAATCCCGTCATGGCTTGATAGAGGTAGGCGGAGCACCGAGTGTAACTTAGCCTGAAGAGGTGGAGGGGCTAACTGGGTGGGTGGAGCGCCTGGTGCAAAATCCAGATAGTGTATCATTGGGTAGGCGGTTCGCCTAGTGCTTTGGGCGGTCCACCCATTGCTGTGTCGCTCCGAGCACTCGAGTGAAAGCTCTTCAAGTCATCTCCAAAGCCTCCATCTTCAAAGCTCTTCCAACCCAAGTGTAGGTGAGCATTTTGGATCTCTTTAGCTCGACTCCGATTATATGATCTTGAGGCAACTTGGATTGCATCATCTCCCCTTCTCGAAGCTCTTGATCTTGCATCCTATGAACCCTTCTAGCTTGGCTCTTGATGGTTGGTGCTTTGGCTCTATTTTCCTCACATCATCTGGCTTCCCTGAGCGGTGGAACCGGAAGCGTAAGTTTTTGCTTCGGTTACGTTTGACAAATTTTAACTTCATCATTTTTCTTCTAAATGTCAGCTCCATCATTCTTCAGCTAAGTCAATTCCAATTACACTTCCCATAGACTTGACGGCTTGGGTACAAGCTATCATGAGGGCTAGGCCAATAGATGAAAGATCGTGTCTGAATTTGGCCGTTTTGTACGATAACCAATGGGCGTGCAAGCGTCATGGTTAGATATTCCTCCTTTTTGTTGACCTTTTCTCCTAAAGCCTTTTTCCTTATCACCCCTTGTTTTCTTCAAGTATCCCTAGTAGGGCGATTACTGCTTCGAAGGAGAAGAAGAAGAAGGATAAGAAGAAAGTCCCTAAGACTAAGGAAGCTTTGAATGAGCTTTAGGATCTAGTTGGATCCTACGGAAAAAAATAAGGAGAAGAAAGAAGAGAAGGTCACTCCCGAGGGGTCGTCGGGCCAAGGTAAGCATATCTACTTCCCTCTTTATTACATCCAATCCCATCATCCTTTGCCGACTCTTTCTTCTTTTTCCCCTTTTTTTAAAGATCCAAAGAGAAAAAGGAAATCTGCAAAGAAATCTTCTGGGGCCAAACCGGCCAGAGAAGATGAGGATGCCAACCCCAAGGAGGTCACCCCTCCTCTTAGAGGGCTAATTGACGAGCCTGAAGAGGTGGAAGCTCTACAGAAAGTTAAGACTACTGATCTCGAGGAATCGACTCAATCGCCTAATAAAGTTGAAGGAACTCCTTCATTGGCAAACAAAGGGAAGAGTGTGGATTAAACCTCTCGCACTGAGGAAGGAGCCATACGAGCTGCGTCTAAGCCCGTTCGTGACTAAACTCTCCGAAGGCTGATTAGGACGATTGAGCTTCCCTCCAACCTCTCCCTTTTAGAAAATGATGTAGCGGTACCCATCAGCTGTAGGAGGCTCCTCGGGCCATCAGAGCAGGAGCGCATTAGGAAGTCTCCCATAGCCGAACTGATTACTAACGCCGCCCAGCATGCCATTCAGGTATCTTTATTTCCCTTATCTTTTCTTTAGATTCTATAGCTCCTTTTCTTGCCATAATTCTTTGGGTGATCCCTTGCAGGGGTACATATACGCGATTAGGGCTGACGAAATTGAGACTCATCGAGTTTCCATTCTCTAAGAAATCACGGAAGAATGGAACCAAATAAGGAATGGCCTCCAGTCTCGAATAGTCGACTTAGAAAAGCGACTTCTCGAAGCCAAGATCGAGGTTGATGATGCTCGGGTAGCTGCTGACAAAGTTGACCTTGAGGGGACCAAAGCTCGTGAAGCTACTTCTACTGCCGAGGCTAGAATTGCATCCTTGAAGGAGACTTGGAAACCCGAGCTTGAAGCTGAGCGAAAGAGGATAACTGATGAAGCTAAAGCTATCCTTAGCAGAAATGCTGAAAAATATCGAGCTACGGTGAAAGAGAGCTCCCTCAAGATAAATGAGTTAACTGCGGAGAATGAGCGTCTCGAGGCTGAGTTAGCGACCCTTCGGGGTAAGATAGCTTCTTCTTCATCGAGGAAGAAGAGGAGGGCTACAAAAGCTAAGGTCGACAAGAATTGGGCTATCATCCAGACGAGGCTAACGGCCCTCAAATAATGCCAAGCTGGGGCAGATCTGGATGCAGAGATAACCAAGGTTGAGAGCGATGCCGTGAAGGCCCAATAGCTATTGAACCGACTCCCCTCGAGCAGTGAGAGCTTGAGCGAGGAGGAAAATGAGGGTTCAGATGTTTCATCTTCTGGGGCCGAAGAATGATATCTTATCAGTGTACCTTCTATTTTTGTTGTTTTGCTTAGGCCTTGGGCTATTGTAAATATTTTCATTTTGGCCTTCGAGCCTTTTAATGGACATGATCATTTTTCTCAGTGTTAATCTTTGCTTTGTTCTTTAAAGCTTTTGACATGTCCTTTGGGTATTTGCTTGCAAGAGTTAGATAAATTCGAATGTAAGCTAGCATAGAATGACGTCTCGTTCTTGACACGACCCGGAATCCGGTTAGGCCGTGCGGGCACCCGACATCCTCCCCTAGATCCGTCGGGCGAACCCTTACCAATTAAATTATGAAAATAAATATATAATTCATAAATAAGAACAAGACTTGGGAAAAAAACACAAACATACTGATACCTCTAAGCTGTACAAAAAAAATTACAGCTGACTACCCGACATACTAGGTTTAGGGCTATCCAGACAAGACATCTCAGAGCATGAAAGAAGACAGATACCTCCTGAAGGGAGCAAAATGCAACTGAAATAATAAATAATAAACTAGTGGCCATCCGGAATAAAAGCTGGCTCACCCTGACAGCTGAAGTCGTCTTCGCTCCTTCACAATGTGGCAAACTCAATCCTGGAGCGAACCTGCCGAAACGGAATAGATAGACAAGAAACAAACAATAAACAAGGTTGAGTCAAAAGGACTCAATAAGTGGGGCAGACTAGCCACCTCAAAGAATAGGATAGCTAGCCAGGGAGAAGAAACAGATAAACCAAATTCTTCTTATTTAAATTATTAAAAGGCAGAGCCAGATAATAACCGAAAACACGTATGAAACCATAAACTCAACCAGGAATACAAGTCAGAAACATATCAACAAATAAGCAATGCACGTATAAGCAGAACAGTAGTTATGTACCACAAGTCTACGCAATGGTATGAAATGAAATGAAATGAGATGAAATGAAATATGATGCAAAGGGTCATATGTGCCCGTCATCCCATCCTGAAGCAGAATACTCCTGCATTCAAGGGGAATCCAATATGATAACCAAGTGGAGCGGAATACTCCTGCTCCTGGGGCGGAATACTCCTGCACCCAATATGATATAAACCAGAGACGGAATACTCCTGCAACTCTCCTGGGGCGGAATACTCCTGCACCCGATATAATGTAAAGCTGAGGCGGAATACTCCTGCACTTAGTATCTGCTATAGGAGCAGAATACTCCTGCTCCTGGGGCCGAATATTCCTGCACCCGATATAATATAAATCAGAGGCGGAATACTCCTGCACTCTCCTGGGGTGGAATACTCCTGCACCCAATATAATGTAAAGTTGAGGCGAAATACTCCTGCACTCAGTATCTGGCATAAGAGCGAAATAAACCTGCTCCTGGTGCGGAATACTCCTGCACCTGATATAATGTAAATCAGAGGCGGAATACTCCTGCACTCTCTTGGGGCAGAATACTCCTGCACCCAATATGATATGCAATGTAATGAATATGAACGACATATAATTCATACGAATGCAATATGATGCAATAATAACCCTTCGCCGGCGCGGGACTCTCATTGATAGCCGGGAAGTAGATGCCAACTCACAGCCAGGGTACAATGCTCAGATCTTCAATGCAATACCAACAACATGACATAACATATAATATACAATGTAAATCTAAAGCTAAGGCGTAAGGAGTACGCCTATCGGCAGCTACACACATAAGGAACACGTGGTAGAAAATCCACGAGGCCAGGTGCCTCCAAAGAAATGGATATAAACACTTACCTTGTTACAAAGTTAGCACAGCCACTCAATAACCTCTTTGTCCTTTGGATTTATTGCCAAACGATCCCACTGTGTTCAATAAGCAGAAAAATATATCACATAATGCTAACGGCTTCATTCCTTACGTCTTACGGCAATCCAGTTAGGAACCTGATGCCCTATTCACATACGCAATACGTAGGCCAGGCCTATGTAAAGGGTTCAAAGTCACATAACCAAACCCTAAATAAATTACATTTATATGTTGCCCATAACTCACTGAGTACAAATATATAATCAGTTCTATTATCGGGGTCCAATTGACCCTCTAAACTATCAATTTAATTCGTTAGGACGATGTCTAATATCCCAATTTTTACCGTTAAAACCGTTGAAGCTTGCTTCTTCTCCAGAGTTTTCTTGGTCATCAATACGACCTAATATATTTAAACACACGTAATAAACTCAAATAATAAATTAACATCATTATCTGGATGTTTGGGGTAAAAATTCTATCTTTCTCCGGCTCTTTTCTCATTTTCTGGTATTTTTCTCTGTTGCTTTCTTCTCTGAAGACGTTTCTAATCCATTTTGTTTTAAGCTTCTCAATGAAGCTTTTAAGGGAATTAATCCCTGCTGCCCACCGCCTCATTTCTTTCTTTCTTTCTTTCTTTCTTTTTCTTTGCTCTTTTCTTTTATTTTCTTTTCTTTTTGCGAGGAAAATTAAAACGGAACCCTACGAAATTCGAAATGATCCCAAAGATCTCAAGTAAGTTATACAACATATATGTAACACGCTTGCTCAGGCGGATCTTAAATCGGACTCCTGAAACTGAATATGCAAATTAAATGGAAAAAGGCCAAATTATTTAACTTTCGGAATTTTAGCGGAAACTAGTCGAACAACCTCGAAATTCACTTTCAAAAAATCATAAAAGTCAAAAATAATTATGGAACCTAACAGTGCTTTCGGATTTTGAATCGGAGCTCATTCGCCAAAATCGAGCTCAAAAATCTCTTTTTAAAATTTATCGACAATAAAAACTGAAACCTTCTTCCGATGCCTACCAAACGAGGTCTGATTTAGCTCAAATTTTACATATAAGTCTCAATGGACCTTACGAATATTTTAAAATTATCGGCACGCAAATCGGAGTCCTAACTTCCGAAACGACTAACCGAGGTCGTTTCAGTTCTCTAGCTAAGGCGTAAACAAAAACTGGCCTTCATGCATTGGATAAAAAAATTTGAATCAAGTTAATTTCATTGATGAGTTTCGAGGAAATTTATATAAACTTTTAGTTAAGAAAATAATAAGGCCATTTCGAGCGACAAATAGCTAGGCTAACTCTTTAGGGAGCAGCCCCGGTGTACGGATAGCCGTTTTAAGTCCCCGGTTCCCCTTGCATCCCCCCAGTGGTAGGGTTTGAAGAATGAATAAGCGAGCACTGTGTACCGTTCGACCCGAGCATTTTGAGCACTGTCAACACGATGCCGTGGGTGAAGGATAATGCTTTGACGAAGGGTAATGTTCCTCAATGTCAAAAATAATAGCGCTTTAAGTTGGAAACATTCCAATTCAAAGGCTCTTGGTTCGAAGGTCCTCGAGTTGGTAGGATCCCTTTCCTGTGACGGCTTTAATTCAATATAGCCCCTCCCAATTTGCAGCCAATTTTCCTGCTTTCTTCTCCATTATCATTTGATTTGAAGCCTTAAAGATGTAATCACCAACTTTAAAGGTTATGAACTTAGTCTTTCTATTCAAATAAGCTTCAATCAGTCGGTTTTGAGTAGCCAAACGAAGTAAAGCCCTTCCCTTCGTCCTTCAAGCAAATCTAATTCCACGCACATAGATTGCTGATTTGACTCCTCAGATACATGGGCATACCGAAGGCTAGGCTCACCAATCTCGACAGGAATCAGCGAATCGATCTCATAGGCAAGGGAAAATGGGGTCTCCCCAGTGCTATTCTTCTCAGTCGTTGTCATTGCGCACAATACTTCGGGCAACTCATCGGGCCATGATCCTTTAACTTCATCTATTCTCTTCTTAAGATTTCCACAATTATCCTGTTTGAGGACTCAGCCTGCACATTAACACTGGGATGATAGGGCGTTGAAACCACCCTTTTAATCCCCCATTTGGCAAAAAAGGTTGTTACCTCCGACCTGATGAACTGCTTGCCATTATCACACGTTATCTCCCTCGAAACTCCAAATCTGCATATGGCATTTTTCCAAATGAAATCGATAACTTCCCTCTGCCGAACCCTGGCAAAGCACCCTGCCTCGACCAACTTGGTGAAATAATCAGCGAGCACAAGGATAAATTTCACACCACCCTTAGCCTTCGGAAATGGGCATACGATATTCATCCCCCATTTTATAAACGGCCACAGCGAGACAATCGAGTGCAAGGCTCTACTTGTTGATGAATCAACGAGGCATGTTTCTGACACTTATCACATTTTTTGAAAAATACCTTTTCATCTTCACTCATATCAGGCCAATCGTAGCCAGCTCGTAAGAGTTTATTTACGAGGGCCTTTCCTCCGGAATGATTTCCACATTCGCCCTCATGCAGTTCTCTCATTACGTAGCTATACTCTCCTGGACCTAAACATTTAGCGATCGGGCCGCAATTGAGCCTTTTGTGTAATTTCCCTTGCATGAGCGAGTATGGAACAACTTGTCTTCGGAGCTTTTCAACTTCCTTTTTGTCTGCTGGAAAAATTCCCAAATCTAAATTAGAGATAAATTTGGTCCGCCAATCCCAATGCCTATTGACTGTGTTAACTTCCGATCCCCAATTTCGATTACCGAGGCAAGGTTTTCCAACGCATCGGCTTCGCTGGTTCTTCACGAGGGATTTGCTGTATTTTCCAATCTTGGAATTCTCCGAGGGCTTTCTATGCTCGAATCACGAATTGTTTCATTCTGGGCTCCCGAGCCGAAAAATCACCGAGGATCTGCTTCAGCAGCTGTGAGTCACTTTTTAACTTAATCCTTTCAGCCCCCATCTTCTTAGCCAACTCCAAATATGCTATGGCAGCCTTATACTCAGCTTCATTGTTAGTCAATTTTCAAAATTATACAGAATGCCTCAGCTTTTCCCTAGTTGGGGTTACGAGCACTATTCCGAGCCTTGAGCCATTAGAATTTATTGCACCATCAGTAAAAATTTTCCATACCCCAATAGAGAGAACCTTCAAAAGCAGATTCTCCTTTTCTGCCTCGGGGAGTATCCTAGCACTGAAATCAGCCACGAAGTCTGCCAACGCTTGAGATTTTATGGTAGTCCGAGGCTGGAATACAATATCATATTCACTTAGCTCAACCCCCTATTTAGATAACCTCCCCGGCAATTCAGGTTTATGAAATATTGTCCTTAAGAGGAATGTAGTAACCACAGCTATAGGGTAGCATTTAAAATAAGGGCGAAGCTTCCGAGCTGCCATAATTAACGCAAGCACTAATTTTTCTAAATGAGGGTACTTTGTTTAGGCGTCAAGAAGAGTTTTACTGGCATAGTATATTGGTTGTTGCTTCCCATCCTCTCCATACGAACAGCTACCTCGGAGACGGCTAGATATCCCAACAGCGTCTCCCTATCCTTTGGCTTAGCGAGCAGCGGAGCGTTCGCTAATAAATGTTTTGGTTCCTTCAATGCCTCTCAACATTCAAGAGTCCACTCGAAGGTCGTGTTCTTTTTCAAGATAGAAAAGATCCTATGGCATTACTTGTACGACCTCGAGATGAATCTACTCAGAGCAGCAAGTCGACCTATCAGACGTTGAACGTCCATTGAGCTCGTCAAATTCTCGGGGATTTCATGTATAGCTTTAATTTTATCAGGATTTGCTTCGATGCTTCGTTCAAAAACAATAAATCCTAAGAATTTACCCGAGTCAACCCTAAAGCAACACTTTTCATGGTTTAGCTTCATACAATATTGCCTTAAGATTGCAAAAGCTTCCCTCAAATGAATTAAGTGATCCTCTAACTGAATTGACATCACGAGCATGTCATCTATGTAAGCCTCCATTGTTTCGCCTCTGCATTCTTGAGACCAAAGGGCATAACCTTGTAACAGTACGTTCTTTCATCAGTGATGAAGGATGCTTTTTCTTCATTGCTTGGCTCCATTAAAATCTAATTATACCCTGAATACGTATCCAGAAAGGTCAATAGTTTATGTACAGCCGTGGAGTCTATCATCCTATCCATTTGGGGCAAGGCGTATGAATCCTTTGGGTAAGCCTTATTTAAATCGGTATAATCAACACACATCCTCCACTTTCCATTTTTCTTCGGCACTACCACCACGTTGGCGAGCCAATCAGGATACTTTACTTCCCTGATGAAGCCGTTGTCGAGTAACCTCTTCGTCTCATCTTGTATCGCTTTCTTTTTTACACCAGTATGTCGTCTCTTTTTTTGCTTCACCGGGGGGTAGTTGGGATCCACATTCAGCTTATGTATCATTATTTCAAGGTCAATAAAAACCATGTCTGTGTGTGACTAGGAAAATCAGTCGGCATTGGCTCTCAACAGCTCAATGAGAGCTCTCTTTGATTTGGAATCCAGCCCCGAGCCTACGAACACCTTTCTTTCTAGAAATTCCCTCGATAGAGCGAAAGATTCCAACTCTTCGATGGTGGAGTCCTCGGCTTTTTGCTTCCGAGGTTCTTGTATGAACACTGGAGCTTTTTATGTTCCCTCTTGAGGAGCAATTTCAGGAATCAAGGTCTCCTCCTCGTTGGACCTTAAGCCTGTTCATTGCAACGTGGATGAATCTCCCGAGGCGATCCCTTTTTCCGCAGCAATTGGATAGCACGCCCGAGCTATTTGCTGCTCACCTCGTATGGCTCGAACTCCCCGTGGAGTTGAGAATTTGATTACTTGGTGCAAAGTAGATGGAATGGCTTCTATTTCATGAATCCATGGCCTGCCAAGGATAGCATTGTAGCAATATCCTCGGTCATCACCTGAAAGATAGTCTTCTTACAAACTCCTTCAGCAGTTGTGATAAGGGTGATTTCCCCTAGCATCTGTTCTGTGGAGTTGTTGAACCTCATCAATATGATTGTTTTCGGGACAATGAGGTCCTCCAACCACATTTTCTTAATAGCTCCATAATTGATGATATTTACCGAGCTGCCAGGATCGACCAGAACTCGCTTGACATAATAATCGTTGACCTTCAACATGATTATTAGAGCGTCATGATCGGGAAATATCATCCCCTCGTAGTCATCCTCATTGAAGGTTATTTCATTCTCCGCCCCATCGGTTCGGGTCCTTCTATCCATGCTGACTGATAATTTGGCGAATTTCTTTGCAGAAGCAAGGTTAACACCATTCACCTCTGATCCGCCCCCCATTATAACGTTCACTATTTTCTTAAGAAATTGTGCCCCTTTCATCGTATTCGTATCACAAGAGCGCAACTTTGAAATAAACTTTATTACTAGTTCCCCACAGACGACGCCAATTTGTGTTGGTCTAAATCTGATTAGAACAACAAATCGAATTTATATTGGGTTAACTAGCAACTATTAGTATCAAAGCCACGAAAAAATAAGAAATTTGATAAGGAAAACGAGACAGGAAATTCGAGACAAAGTATAAGTGTATTTGATATATTTCTGGATGATTTACTTAATCGTTTTATGGCTATTTATAGCCTACAAGGATGAAGACAACAATTACTGTACTTAATGGTCATTACTCCACGTTCAATCATGGTCTGCCCATGATCTGCCCATTTCATACGTGCGCAACGGTTGGCAGTTACAGAAGTGAGAGCTCGTTCGTCGTAGGGCAAAGTCTTCCATGAAGAGCAAGCCTCCTGCGTCGCGTGATGGTTGTCTTCCAATCGCCTCGTGGTATAGCTTGTGGCCAACTTTTACTTCGTGTTCGAGGCAACTGGCCTCGGGAGCTGGGCGAGCTCTTGAGAGCTCATAAATAAAGGATTCAACCTTACCAAGCTCCGAGCCCTGTCATTTAAACCTCGTTGGTTTTTCACCCAATACAATTATCCAACTGCTTCTACCATGTTGTATTATATTGCTGGAATATCGGAATTACTGAAAGAATATAGGAAATATGAAGTATATAAAGTGGCTATAGATGCTATGATTGAAAATTTAGAAAATATTTTTTCCCTATTCCTCATCGTTTTTACATTGCTTTTGTGGTTCTTCCTGCTTTTAAACTTAAGTTAACTGAACAACTTGTTAGAGAAATATATGCAAATTTAGAAATTACTCCTACTGAAATTGAGATTAATGGATTTTCAAGTGTAGAAGATATGTGTACTAAAGTTTTTGTAGATATCATGACTGTTTTTGCAAAGTATAGAGCTTGGGCAGACAGTGCTATACCAACTGCACCAATACAATATGCAGGTAAAAGTTCTTCTCAATTGGGCAAAAGGCATGCGGGGATGAGCACTTTTGGCAGACTTGATGAAAGTTTGCTAGAAGAACAGGACGACTACGGGGAGGAATATAGCGAGTTCCAAATTTATTTAATTAAATATCCAAATAAACTTCAAAATTCTGGAAGTCGTGACTTGCTAGATTACTGGAAGCTTCAAGAATCGCAATTTCCAATTCTTGCAAAAATGGCCCGGGATATATTAAAAATTCAAGCTTCATCAATTGCCTCGGAAAGCGCTTTTAGCCAAGAAAGATTACAAATTGGAGATCACTGATATTCGTTGAAGGAAGAGTCAATAGAGACATCAACTTTATTCAGGGATTGGATCAGAGTTGAACGAAGAAACTTTGCACTACCAGAAATTAGTAAGAAAAAAGATAAGAGATATATCGATGAAACTTTAAACGACGAAACAAGCGAATGGAGTCAAAACGGTGAAGAAGAAGAAGAAGAAGAAGAAGAAGAAGAAGAAGAAGAAGAAGAAGAAGAAGAAGAAGAAGAAGAAGAAGAAGAACCAGACGAAGAAGAAGAACCAGAACAACAACCACCAGTTCCTAAAGAAAAGCCTACGGCTATCCTAAAAAAATAGCCAAATATGTTTAAAAGAATATAATTTTCTAAATTAGGATTTTGAAATTACAAGTTTGAATGTTTGGCTATGTAGTATGTACATGGCACTACTTATGTTTTAAAAAGTATCAATAAAATTGCTCCAAGTCTTGGAATTCCACCACAACTCTTGTCTTTTTTATTTTTTGTGTAATTTATTCTTTGCGCAAAAATACTACAATTAATTTACTAGTTTCTAAATTAATTCAAAGTTTAAAAGTTCAAACTATAAAATTAATTCAAAGTTTGAAATTATCAAATTAATTCAAAGTTTGAATCTAATTTCAAGCATTGAAATTAATTCGAAGTTTGAAAAAATATTAAAAGTTTTTAATTCAAAGCTTGAACTTTGAAATAAACTAAACATTTCAAATATATATTAAAAGTTAGTAATAATTTGTTGTTATATTTTCATAATTTAAAAATTATTCATCACTTGAAATGAAAGACAAAAAAAAAAAAAAAAAAAAGAATCGGCAACCAGATCGACCTGAATTTTGACTCAGCCCATTTCAAATATTGTCGTTGGCCAACGGTAAAAATGGCTATATTTTCCTCCCCACTCCCCCCCCCCCAAATGCCCCCATACATCCCCAACCTATTTTTATCTATATATACTCTATTATTTCATTAATTATATCACAATTCATCATTTTCTATCTATTTCTCTCCAGAATTACTATCAAAGGCTGTTTTCTAAATTTCTACCAAAAAATCATAATGGCTGAAAATCAACCTATTGGTCCTAGTGAAAATCAACATGAGGAACGACGACGTCGATCTGAAGTGTGGAAATTTATTACGAAAAATATTGAAACTCAGAAAGCAAAATGTACACTTTGTATGAGAAAGTGGAACCTTTACCCAACTGGCGGAGGGACGATGAAGTTCAGGAGCCACTTAGAAAAACAGAATAATTGTTTATGCTTAAAATTGTACGTCTAGGTTAAACAATTAATTATGGTTGGGCTCGCAAGCAATACAGTAATTACGACGGAAAAGTAAGTAAATATGATGAAAACAGTAATAAGTAAAGAAAGTCGAAATAAGTAAGAAAAGGTAAAGTAATTCATATTCCTTGAGAATAAACGGATTATGTGGTGAATAGCTTGATGTAGTATACAATGTAAGGAGGGGTATTTATAGTAGTGATACCCAGTCCTAAATAAGATAAAATACAAAGACTAATAAGGCTATGAGCCTATAACTCAAGGTGATGGTATACACTAAACCCTAACTAGGAGACTGTAAACCCTAGGTGGTGGGATGTATACCCTGCGTCCTATTTTCGTACTGCCTAAACGGTTGTTGGCTTCAGGAGCAGGCGTGTATCCTCTGCGCCCGATGAATTGTAAGATAAGTCTAGTCTCGCCAGCTTGACTCGTGTCCCCGTGATAGAAGGTAGCATATTTTTGCCCACATAGTCTGTCCCCCCACTTGCTGAGTGTGCTGACGCAAGCAGTCAGGAAGTGAGAGTGGCGTGGATGTGAAAAGATATCTCATTGACTCCTTGAGACTCACAGTCTCTTTGACCAAGAAGGATACTGACTTCTTCGAGAACTTCGCGTGCTTTCTTCTGATTGGTTGATACTGATCACATGCACCTTGTCAAGAATTGCCATTAACTGCTCCGAATCATTTCATATTTCCAGCAATAATGAGCTTGACCATTTGTGCTCCATCCTTATCCTTTTCTGCCTATAAATAGTGGCCTTGTGACAACGGAAAGATCACAAACTTCTTCAGAAAACACTCCTCCTTTTTAGAAAACTTGTACTTGCGAAACCCCCTACGAAAAACTCTCCCTTCTTAAAAAATGTTTTCCATTGATACTGGTTTGATATTCCCAGAAACTCTTCTTTGTTCCGAATAGATGATGCTTGAGAGAATTATAGGAGGAAACTCATCTACAGTTTCCTTCTTTTCTTTCTTCATCAATGAAGGATTGAATGAAGTCCCCGAGTGATAAGAATCAAAAACGAAACGCGGAAATAAAGATAAAGAGCGAGACACTACTCGAACTCCCTACGAAGTAACTATGGAGAACTCGTTCCATAATACCCTCGCATCGGTGTCACGGAGGACCTACACTATGCAACTACCCTCGAGTCACACTTGGGGCTCGCAAATAGAATGATCGGGTTTCTGATTCAAGACTCAACTAGATTCCACTAGTGAATTCAAGCAACCAAGGCAAAGGATTCTCCAAACAAGAGATAGTTTCTTTTCATCATTCATATAATTCAAGGGTAGACTAAGGTTTGAATAGGTTTGTGAAGTATTTATAGACTTCACTTACATGTAATGAAAGCTCAAAAATACCCCCAAAGTGGGTTAAAACAATAAGGGCCTCATAGGGCTATAGTTGTCCAAAACATAGCAAATAAACTAGGAATCCCGCATCTTCAGCTCACTAGGCGCCCCAAGTAGGCGCCCAGCCTAGTAGAGTAGGCGGTCAGCCTACTTGGAGTGGGCGGTCAGCCCCTTTGGAGTAGGCGGTCCGCCCGTTTTACAGAGGCGGTCCGCCTAAAGGAGATCCAGAGAGTGCTCAAAAACTAGGCGGCCGACCTAGTTGAGTAGGCGGTCCGCCTGGTGCTGTGGCCTCTTGAGTTGCTTCCAAAAGTGCTCCGGATGCCTCGTCAAGTGTACTAGAAGGTCCTCCATCCATGGCGCACCAAAGCATCGTCTTCAAGTCGCTCCCGAGGCCTTCTTCCATACCCTTCCATATCAAGTGAAGATGGGTATCTTGGATCAACTTGGCTTGACTCTGAGTGAAGGGTCTTGAGGGGGTTTGGGTCTTATCATCCTCCCCTTCTTGAGAAGATTTCGTCCTCGAAATCGAAGCATCATCCACGACCTCTTCATCATTATGCACAGCCTCTTCAGTACCTACATTCAAAGGAACCAAGTCACTAACATTGAAGGTATTAGAAACTTGATACTCACTTGGCAAGTCGACCACATAAGCATTGTTGTTTATCTTCGAGAGCACTTGGAATGGGCCATCTCCTCGGGGTGCCAACTTCCCTTTCCTAAGGTTTGGAAACCTTTCTTTCCGGAAGTGCACCCACACATAGTCACCCTTCTTGAGTTCCACCTTCTTGCGTCCTTTGTTCTTCTTGGCGGCAACCTTAGCATAAGCTTCCTCCAAGTTCTTCTTCGCCTTTGCATGGAGTTCAACCAAAGCCTTGGCTCTAGCTTTACCTTCAAAATTAACAACCATTTCCCTTGGCAAAGGGGTTAGATCAAGGGGAATCAAGGGGTTAAATCCATAAACACACTCGAATGGAGTCATGCCTATCATGCTATGCAATGTGCGATTGTAGGCAAACTCCATAAGAGGTAGACGATCAATCCAAGTCCCGGCCTTACCTCGGGTCATGGCTCTTAGAAGAGCACCCAAGGTTCGGTTTACCACTTCCGTTTGCCCATCGGTTTGGGGGTGGTGGGACGTGGAAAACAAGAGCTTGGTGCCTAAAGCACCCCATAAACACCTCCAAAAATGACTTAGGAACTTAGTGTCCCTATCACTCACTATGGTTTGAGGCACACCATGCAACTTCAAGACATTTTCAATAAACAAAGTTGCCACATGTTGTGCATCATCACATTTCTTGCATGGAATGAAATGAGCCATTTTGGAAAACCTATCCACAACAACATAAATGCTATCATGGCCCCCTCTAGTCCTTGGTAATCCCATCACAAAATCCATTGAGATATCCAACCATGGACCAGTAGGTACGGGGAGAGGGGTATACAACCCATGAGGGTGGGCTTTAGATTTGGCTCGCTTGCACTCAAGGCAATTAGCGCAAAACTTTTCCACATGCACCCTCATCTTTGGCCAATGGAATTGTTCTTGAAGAATGGCCAAAGTCTTTCTTGTGCCAAAATGTCCCATGAGTCCCCCGCAATGTGCTTCATGCACAAGCAACTCTCTCCAAGAGGACTCCGGAATGCACACCCTACCATTTTTGAAGATATAACCATCAAACCATTGGTATTTGTCAACTCTCTCCCCTTTCTCTAGAGTGTCATGGACACTCTTTAGCTTTGGGTCATGAGCATACATCAATTTAATGCTCTCAAAACCCATGAGCTTAGAGGTGAGAGTGGTGGCTAGGGCAAACTTTCTTGAAAGCGCATCCGCCACAACATTGTCTTTCCCTTTCTTGTATTGGATCACATAGGGAAAAGACTCAATGAATTCAACCCACTTGGCATGTCTCTTATTGAGCTTCTCTTGGCCTCTCAAATGCTTGAGTGACTCATGGTCACTCTTGATTACAAACTCACGAGGCCAAAGATAGTATTGCCAATGGGCAAGGGCTCTCACAAGGGCATACAACTCCTTGTCATATGTAGAATAATTCAAGGAGGCCCCTTTCAACTTTTCACTAAAATAGGCGATGGGTTTGCTATCTTGCATTAAAACACCACCAATTCCCACCCCCGAGGCATCACATTCAACCTCAAATGCATTTCCGAAGTCGGGCAATTGCAATAGAGGGGCGGTACTCAACCTACTTTTCAACTCAAGGAAGGCCTTCTCTTGAGGCTCTCCCCAAACAAACGGTTGGTCTTTCTTCACCAATTCGGTGAGTGGAGCGGCAATGGAGCTAAAGTCCTTCACAAATCGCCTATAAAAGCTTGCGAGACCATGAAAGCTCCTCACTTGAGTCACGGTAGTGGGAGTAGGCCAATCACGTATGGCCTCTACCTTAGACTCATCCACCTCCACTCCTTGGGCACTCACAACAAACCCAAGGAAGACCACCTTCTAAACACCAAAGGCACACTTTTTAAAATTAGCATAGAGCTTTTCGGCTCTCAACTTTTCAAGCACTAGCCTAAGGTGTTCAACATGGTCGTCTATTGATTTGCTATAGATCAATATATCGTCAAAATAGACGACCACAAACTTGTTGATGAATGGCTTTAGAACATGGTTCATTAGCCTCATGAAAGTGCTAGGTGCATTGGAGAGCCCAAAGGGCATCACCAACCATTCATAGAGACCAAACTTGGTCTTGAATACGGTTTTCCATTCATCACCGGGTTTCATCCGGATTTGATGGTAGCCAGACCTAAGATCAATTTTGCTAAACACACATGAACCGCTCAATTCATCTAACATATCATCAAGCCGGGGAATAGGATGACGGTACTTTACCGTTATTTTGTTCACGGCCCGACAATCAACACACATTCTCCAAGTGCCGTCCTTTTTGGGAACAAGGATCACGGGCACGGCACAAAGACTCAAGCTTTCCCTCACCAAGCCTTTAGTGAGCAATTCATCAACTTGCTTTTGCAATTCCCTTGTATCCTCTGGGTTGCTCCTATAGGCCGGTTTGTTCGGGATTTGGGATCCCGGGACAAAGTCTATTTGATGCTCAATGCCCCTCAAAGGAGGCAATCCATCCGGCATTTCATCCGGGAACATGTCACCAAAATCCTTCAAAACATTCTCAAACACACTAGGCAAAGGGTTAGAAGAAAAATCACAATTAGAGTTTAGAACCATACCTTTGTGCACTAGGCATATGAGAAGCTTGTTGCCATCATTTCCTTTTAGGATCTCGCCCGGTTGCATCATGGCACATATGCCACCGGTAGAAGTAGGTGGGATTGCCACCAAGCTTTTGGACAAAGGGCTAGTCTCAACAACCGACTTAGCCTTTGCCACTTCTCTCAACTCCCGCATCCGTTTGTAATCATCGCTCACTTGTTTGGGAGTCATGGGTTGGAGCACAAACTTTTTCCCCTCATGCGTCACCGTATAGGTGTTGGCATGACCATTATGAACCACACGTCGATCAAATTGCCAAGGCCTACCAAAGAGTAGGTGGCATGCTTGCATAGGCACGACATCGAACATGTGTTCATCCATATAGTTCCCAATCTTGAATTTGATCAAACATTGCTTAACCACCCTCAACTCACCACACTCACTAAGCCATTGAAGCCTATAAGGATTTGGGTGTTTCAAGGTAGGTATTTTCAATTGGGTAACTAGTGTTTGGCTAATAACATTAGCACAACTTCCCGAGTCAATGATCATAGAGCAAATGAGACCCATGACTCGGCATTTGGAATGAAAAAGATTCTCTCGTTGCAAGGTCTCAACATCCTCTACACACATGGCTCCTAGACTCCTCCTCACAACAAGGAAGGCATGGGAATCATCATCTTCGATCATAGTAATCTCCCCTTCATCTCCCTCATCCTCATCACCCTCTACTCCCTCTTCCTCCTCGGGCTCACTATCTTGCTCATAGACCAAGTCACCAACAAGAACCATAGTTTTCCGAGTAGGGCAATCTTTAGAGAGATGACCATATCCCTTACACTTAAAGCATTGAGTAGAAGAAGAGATTGGATTATTCAATTGAGTTCTAGAGTTACCTCCCACGGGTTGTGTCGACCTTTCAAAAGGCTTTTTCACTTCCTTGCTAGCACTCGCACCACTTGCACTTTGGAATTTGGCATTAGTTGTAGGAGACTTCCAATCCTTTGGCTTGTTCAATGGAGTAATAGCATTACTCTTGTAGCGAAGGGATTTCTCCTCTTTGAGCCACTTCTCGGCTTCAACCGCATCCTCACATAGCTTGTAGTGATCATTGTACTTGTGAAACTTCAAAAGTGAAGCTATGTCTCAGTTTAAGCCCCCTTTGAAACGGATCATGGCCGTCTCATTGTCTTCCTCATCCAAGTCTAGAGTCATCCGGACTTGTTCAAACTCATTGAAGTACTCCCCAACCGACTTGGAACCTTGTTTCAATTCATAGAGACGCTTTTGTTGGTCCACTCGGTATTGGTTAGTCAAGTACTTTTCATCCATCACACGGATCAACTCATCCCAAGTAAGATTAAGAACCATCCCCATCCTCCTTCTATTCCTCTTTACCGACTCCCACCATGTAGAAGCAAAGGACTCAAAGGTAGAGATAGCATACTTAGTCTTTTTCACTTCGGGCATGTCATTGGTGTCAAATATACGTTCCATGGACAACTTCCAATCAAGGTACTCCACCGGATCACTACTCCCTTTGAAAGGAGGAATAGTAATCTTCACACTATTAAGATTATTGTTGTTGTCACGACCCCCACGGAATGGCTCCGGTTGGCCCCCATAGTGGTCTTCATTCACACCATACTCCCTTCTCGCATTCCCTCCAACAAATCCCATAGGTGGCCCTCGACCTCGGCCCCTACCTCGATCCACATTACGACCCCAATTCATACCACGTCTTGGTTGAAAGTGATCATCAAAACCATACATATCATCACCATACTCGGCTTCCTCCCCTTCTTGAGCTTCATCGACTTGCTCAAGAGGTTGCACATTTCGGATGGGTCTTGGTAATGGGTTGTTTCTTGGGGGATTATCCAAGATACGGGGAATGCCCGTTCGTTCAATTCTCTCTCGATCTTCCTTTACCCGTTGTTGATTGAGCAATTCAACAACTTGCTCCGGGGTAAAGGTAGGGCTACTCGAGCCTTCACCGATCTCAATTTGGACACTCGGGGTCCCCTTTTCAATTGGGACACTCGGGGTCCCTTGGTCTCCTTGGGTACTTGAAGCACCCTTTTCAAGTGACTCAATCCTTTGAGTCATAACATCCATCTTGGCAAGAAGGCTAGCCAAGGCCTCCTTGATGAAATCTTGACCTTCGTTGGCCATTGTACCTACAAAGAAAGAAACAAGAGTTAGTTAAAACACCTTACTCACTCCCTCACTTGTGTTCACTCGGATCACTCGTATGGTGGTGATGGCTATTTCACTCTTGCTTGAACTCAAAGCTTCACAAAGTTGAATAGTAAACCTAAACCTAATCACTCGACTCAAAAGCCAAATGTACTCCGGGGTGAGTGGAGTTAATAGGACTCGATTGGAACGCTAAGCACTTTGAGTGAGGACTTGAGTCAAAAGGCACTACGGATCTTCTTTGAGTTCTAGTCTCCGTTCTAAGGCACGATAATTCCTAATAGCTTGAAGTAATTAGTACTAATCGAGTAGGATTATACTCTAATAATACTAATTAGAAGCAATTGCAAACAACAAAACAAGCGAACCTAGAAGAAACTACCCGATTCCCAACTTTCAGCAAAGTAGGCGCCCCACCTGTTTGGACTAGGTGGTCCGCCTGGTGACTGCAGTGGGGAGTAGGCGGTCAGCCTACTCTAAGTAGGCGGTCCGCCTCTGTAAAGTCCAGAGAGTGAGCAAAAAGTAGGCGGTCCGCCCCTTCTACTAGGCGCCCCGCCTAGTGCAACTTCCAGCACAGTTCAAACACGATTTTCTTGGTTTTGCACCCAAAAATTCATCAATCCACACGTTGTTTTGGCAAATCAAAGGTACCCCAATGTTGTTTCAAGCACAGAGATTAAACCCCAATCAATTTTATCAAACCCCAATCAAAGTTCAACATTCCACCATGTTCATAGCTAGGGTTTCAAATTTTCAAGTTCTTCAAGGGTTTCAAATTTTCAATCCTTGTGTTTCTACTTCAAATTCGATGCTCAGGGTACCAAAAGAACAGGTTTCCAACAAGGAACAAAACCCAATATCAATCAAGCAATGGGTCCAACAAACCAAGATTCTATGATCAAATTTTTGTGTTTTTCAACCCTTTTCTATTTTTTTTTTTTTTTGTGTTTTCTTCTTTTTCTTCAACAACAAATAAGAACCTAAGATAGAAACCAACCTAGGCACAAAGAATCAAGGGTTGGGGGTTTGTAGAAACAAAACCCGAGCCTTGCTCTGATACCAAGATGATAAGAATCAAAAACGAAATGCGGAAATAAAGATAAAGAGCGAGACACTACTCGAACTCCCTACGAAGTAACTATGGAGAACTCGTTCCATAATACCCTCGCATCGGTGTCAAGGAGGACCTACACTATGCAACTACCCTCGAGCCACACTTGGGGCTCGCAAATAGAATGATCGGGTTTCTGGTTCAAGACTCAACTAGATTCCACTAGTGAATTCAAGCAACCAAGCAAAGGATTCTCCAAACAAGAGATAGTTTCTTTTCATCATTCATATAATTCAAGGGTAGACTAAGGTTTGAATAGGTTTGTGAAGTATTTATAGACTTCACTTACATGTAATGAAAGCTCAAAAATACCCCCAAAGTGGGTTAAAACAATAAGGGCCTCATAGGGCTATAGTTGTCCAAAACATAGCAAATAAACTAGGAATCCTGCATCTTCAGCTCACTAGGCGCCCCAAGTAGGCGCCCAGCCTAGTAGAGTAGGCGGTCAGCCTACTTGGAGTGGGCGGTCAGCCCCTTTGGAGTAGGCGGTCCGCCCGTTTTACAGAGGCGGTCCGCCTAAAGGAGATCCAGAGAGTGCTAAAAAACTAGGCGGCCGGCCTAGTTGAGTAGGCGGTCCGCCTGGTGCTGTGGCCTCTTGAGTTGCTTCCAAAAGTGCTCCGGATGCCTCGTCAAGTGTACTAGAAGGTCCTCCATCCATGGCGCACCAAAGCATCGTCTTCAAGTCGCTCCCGAGGCCTTCTTCCATACCCTTCCATATCAAGTGAAGATGGGTATCTTGGATCAACTTGGCTTGACTCCGAGTGAAGGGTCTTGAGGGGGTTTGGGTCTTATCACCGAGTCACGAAGTTCGATCAGGATTCTAATGATGGCCTTTGGGTTATTTTCATTGCGCCATGTGCACTGATTGCGCTGTACTCATGTTCTAACATGACGATTGTTGTGATATTCCTCTTGTCATGTGGGGTCAGGAGGCATAACCCTGTCATCTGCCATGAGGCTTCTCTGCCACGATACTTCGTGTGTCCATGCCGCTCCTTCAATGGTGCTGGGCTGGTGATCCATTACTTGGCTACGTTTCATGGCAAGAGGATTTAGCTTCACAGCGGCGGGTGGCTAAGGTGTCACCAAGCTTCGGATCCCATCGTGATTCATGGCTTTCACCTTGGTTATCTGCTTCATCTGAACTGCTACCGTGACGCTTCTTCGGCCACTGGCTGTGGAAAATCCAAGGGAAGAGGTCCCCTCATGGTGGATTCCCAGCTTAAGCCTTTCCGCTCTCGGCTAACTTTCGTTTGCGCTTGAAGATCTGCGGGGCTGTGCACTCCGGTTTGACTAGTTAAGGTTGACTCAGATGGTCAAGCTTTCTTGCCAAGCTATGCGGCAAGTCTTCAAGTCTCTCTTTAAGTTCAGCAAACGAGATGAGACAAGGTTAGGCGCCTGTACTCAGACACTTCCGAGGTCCTTGCTTTGATCAAGCAAATGGGCTTTGGATGCTCAAACAGGCGTGTGCCTCAAAGAAATGTTCGGTCTAACATGTCTCAAGCTGCCAAAAGAAAAGAAGAACTCCGGACTGTTTACGGCTTGTAGCTACAATCCAGATGAAGGATTTTCAGCCATGTTAATCTTGAGGAGCTCTTTGTTTTTAGTCTTTCTTTTACTTTTTTTTCCTATAGTTGTTATAAATAGATTTTGTATATAGGAAGAACTAAATGTATATTATGAACCCATGGGTTGTTTTTTATTATAACGGTTGTTCATCAATACTTTTATACGTACTTGTGTTATTACATGTTTTGTAATGTATAGTCAAGCAGTATGTTTTGTGCACCTAAGGATAAGATGACTTCCGGTCGTCCTAAATGTTCTAATCATTTAAGAACGTCTATCAGTGAGCCTGCTTTGGGAAATTATGTCTGTTGTGCACCGATAGATGGCGGCTTAGGTTGCATCTGTAGCAGATAGCTGTTTGCGCCCACAATGGAATGACTTTAGAACATGTGATAACATGAATTTTCACGTCCGACTTCGAAAGTATCTGCTTAGATACTCGAGTATTTAAGACTTTCTGCCACTATACGTACATGCGTCCCCTTCGACGTGTAGGTGCAGTTGTTGAATTAACGAGTTCAATCCACGAATAATGCCTGGTGGCTGAGCTAGACGTGATCTAGCTTTAAGCGAGTAGTGTACACTACTTTTTGTAGCAAAAAGTGGGCGTATAACTTTACCTTAGGTATGGCCGAGGCTATGAATAGTTCGATCGTAGATGGATCTGAATGAATAAGTAAAACTGACTAAACAGAATAATAGTTTTATTGATAAAAAGGGGCGCGAATCCTGAGATGCTGTGGGTGAAAACCTGTATCACGACCGATGAGTATGAAAATACTATGATCAAAACTAAAAGGAAATAACATAACTAAAGTGAATGCTTTCACAAGCAAAAGATACGTCATGCTCGATCCTTGAGAGATTCTGCGGCATATGTTTGGGCTTCCCTGCTTAAGGGTGCTGAGCCTCGAGATATGACCTTTGGGCCGTTGATGACCCTTTGGTATAACTCTTCGCCAGTCAAACAATAGTTAACCGCCTACCTCCGCAGTTTCCTACTTTCCAATTTATTCACGGGGAGATCCATTTTGCTCAGATAGTTGATCAACGCGTGATGCTGCCCTGTGATGGATCATGTGTCTGGAACTTCAGGGTTCATCAGGTTCACGGGGGTTAACTCAACTACTGTCTATCCGTCGTATGAATCCTCGGGCATTTCGGCATCGCTTGAGTTCTCTTCCTGATGGACAAACTCACATGTGTGAAATTTTTTCAAGAGCGCCCTTGTTCTCTCTTATCGATCTGGTGCACAGACGCCCTCAGTGATGAAGAATTCCCTTAGTTGACTAACCACTAGCAGGGATCTGCTACGGAGGTGGACCTCTTGAACCCTAGTGTGTAGGATAAGTCAAGGGCATGAATTAGGGCCTCATACTCTGCCTCATTGCTCTCGGCTTCCATATTCTTGTGGAAGACCATTCCAGAGGGTGTCCTGATCCATAGGCCATGATCAACTCTTTCCTCATTGGGATCCGTGTTCGTGAGAATCTTCAAATGGTCAAACTCGATTGCTTCTTCACTCCTGGTTGAATCTTTGGCCTTCTGTTCCAGCTCCTCTACGAAGTCTACAGCAAAGCCCTCCAGCTCATGCGACTCAACGACTGTACTGGATTGATAGATAATGTCGTACTCCCCTAATTCCTCAGCCCACTCCACCATCTCTCTTGAGAGTCCAGGTCTAGACAGAATAATCCGCACTGGTGTGGAGGAGATCACACTAACTGGATGGCCAAGAAAGTATGAACACAGCTCTTATGTTGCCATGACTACGGCCGCCACAAACTGGACTGGTAAAGGTAAGAAACTGTCTATTGTTGGCGTACTTCACTGGGAACTGCCTCCCTTTCTCTTCTCGTACCAAGACTGCATTCCATGCTATCGTAGAGATTGATACATATAATAATAAATGCTCACCTGTCTCTGGTTCGGTTATCACTAGAATCTGCATGAGCTGCATGTTTGCACGGGCTACCGTTAGATGGCTTTGTATCATCCACAAGGGTTCTCCTTGCCTTCTTAGCACCTCAGAGAACTGGAATACCTACTCCATCGCCTTAGAGATTTGTTGGTCCATTACTGATAGTCGATCCTGTATCTCGTTGATCTCTTCTCTGGCCTCTCGCTCTATGGCCTCGAACTCGATGTACTCCTCTTCGGTCATGTTTACTTTGACAACTGTTGCAGAGCCAAGGTCCTTGCCATAGGTAGGACGATACTCTCCAAGTGAAGACTGCTCACCCTGTAAGTTAACAATCCCGTGCAAGGTCGGGTATTTGAAAAATTGATGAAGTTTTGATGGTACTCCCTTGACACTATGTATCCACGGCCGTCCCAAGATGACGTCATAAGATAGACTGCAATTCAATACCTGGAAGGAGGTTATGCTCGTCACGCCCTGGTATATGAACCGGTAGAGCTAATTCTCCGACAGGCTCTTCTCGGGATCCATTGAAACTAATTATATTTTGGGTGCTTGAGGCTATTTGACAGCATAAGCCAACATTCTGTAGTACCTTTACCCGGATAATGTCCACGTTACTCCCTGGATCGATTATGGCTCGCACGACGCATAAGTAAGATATTTCCACGGGCACGATGAGATCGCCTTGATGTTCTACCTCTTCCTCCAAACCGAACAGGATCAGACTGTTTAATTCCCATGGAACTGTAGTCCTCCAGGCTGTGTTGGGCTCCATAGTTACAAAGATTGCATTGATAGTCTTCGAGTTCTCCAAATCTGATGCTTTGGAATGTCGTGGATCGTGGTCCTTCTTCAATCAGATCTTTGAGGTGTCCTTGTTTCAACAGATACTCGATTTCAATCATCAGGGCTTTACAGTCGACTGTAGCGTGACCACCGCTGCGATGAAAGTTACAATAGAGTGTTGTGTTCCTCCCCATGGCTCCTTTCACGGTAGGTGGCCATCAGACCCTTGGACCTAATCTACAAAAGTGATTGGCGAATAAATCCACGATGTTGACTCGCAAACCAAAATCCTTGAAGTTACGGGGTTCCGTCCGATTCTCTTAGGACCCTGATGCTCGGGAGTTGTTCTGCCTTCTGGCTCATGATTGGTTCTGAGCCTTTGGCTTCACCCTTCTTCCATCCCCCTCTCCTTCTAGGAAAGGTGGTACGGGGTAAAACTAGTGGAAGCGAATACATAGTACAAGCAGAAGCAATAAATAAGATAACAAGAAATAAGGATTGAGGAGGCAAGAATTAAGAAGAAAGAAACGAATCAAACTCACATACGTGGATTGAATCCAATGGAAGAAAGTGAAACTTGAAACAAATCTCAGATTCATACTAGGATGAAATCCTCAGGCTCCCAAGTCATAAGGGATACATGAGCTTCAAGCTCCAAACAAGAAAGCAAGCCTCTCTCTATGTTCTTCTTCTCAATTCTATCTTCAAAACTAGCTGATGAATGAAAATGGATAAGGTTCCTATTTATAGTCTTTCCTAAGATAATGTGAAATGACTAAAATGCCCATAGGTTGGGTTAAGACATACATGACCATGCAGGGTCAAAATAGGAACTTCACATAAAACTTAAGCAAGCTTTAGCGTTGGGCGCTTCGCCTGGGATCTGGGCGCTCCGCCTGGATGAGCTACTGATCAAGGTTGGCTTGTGTCTAGGCGCTCCGCCTGGTAGCCTCAGGCTTGGGCGCTCCGCCTGG
Source organism: Petunia x hybrida (assembly GCA_037355625.1). NCBI lineage: Eukaryota > Viridiplantae > Streptophyta > Magnoliopsida > Solanales > Solanaceae > Petunia > Petunia x hybrida. The sequence continues at coordinate 2,386,610 of JBBBVM010000032.1, read as the reverse complement.
TGTCTAGGCGCTCCGCCTGGTAGTGCAGTGCCTAGCGTTGGGTGCTCCTCCTAGGCAGCGCCTCTTCCTATGGCATCTTGAGGCACCTCAAATTATGCCTCGGACGCTCCTCCTTGTGGCCTACGCGGTCCTCCTTCCATGGTGCTCCGATGCATGTTCTTCAAGTCGCTTACGGAGCCCTTGACTTGTATTCTTTGTGCTCTCAAACTTGACTCTTGATGGTTGGTTTCTTAGCTCGATTTGCCCTGCATCATCCTCCCCTTCTTGAGAAGATTTCGTCCTCGAAATCAAACTATCAAAGCCTACATTAAAAAACAAACACAAACAAAGCTTCCCACTACAAGAGTAGGTTAGTGCCAAAAGTGTGGAAAACACACTTTTATGATAGAGCCAAGCATCAATAATAATTAAAAAGCTCATGTCTCCCAAGGAGACAAAAAATACTTGAGTCGACAAGAAAATGTGCGCATCACAAGAACAAGTAAAGAGATCAATAGGACATGGAACATGCAAGATTAAGCAATAAAATTCCCTATGACCCCTAAGCTCATGACCAACACACCAAGCCTTCAATGCAATTTTATCACAAGGTGACACAATGGTTTTAGCATGTTCAACGCTCAAGGTATGATCAATATATGGAATGGAGTAAGTAAAATAGTTCAAGCGACAACTAACATCAAGTACCACACTCCCTTTCTTAGAAGCACTCTTACACACACCAAGAGGTACTTCCTCTCTCTCACTTTTGCCTCCAAGACAATCCTCCTTGCTAGACAAGCTACCAAGGGTGGTCCTTGTCATAGCTTCTTCATCATTATAGTCCACACAAGCAAGATTAGGACTACTAGAGGATGCAACATCACAATCAAACAATGGATTGTCAATAGAGTTAAGCTTTCCAATCCATGGAGGTTCAACCTCACACTCTACTCTAGTTTGATATAAATCACCATTTCCATTGAAGTTGCCCTCATACAAAAGATTAGTATAGGCACACTTTTCAAGCTCAATAGCAATCAAAGGTGATGCAAACTAGAGACAACATTCACACTTGAGGAGTCATCGAACACAATTCAATCCATCTCATACACTAGAGACTCCTCAAGGCCACAACTACCCTCACTACAACATATAAGACCACCACCATCAAGTAAGCAATCAAAGGGAAGAATATGATGTTCATTACACTCATCTTCTCCTCTATGAAATATGGATGGGGTGTCATAACAAGGTTCACATGTAAGTTCAACCACAATATATCACTAAAGAGAGGTTCAATGAATACCGGGCTCACATCATGATGTAGCTTTTCAACCCTCTCAACTAGTGGCTCACATTCACATATAAGTTGACAAATCGACTCTACACTAGTTGCAAATACATAGTAGTCATACAAATCATCAACTAGTATAGATTTTTCACAAGCACTATCATAAGACAAAGAAGTATCATGCTTAAAGAAAGAAGAACTAACACTTACACTTGAGTTACCATCTTGCTCACTCAACGCATTTGAAGTGTCACGGCTAGCTTCTCCACCTTGTAGCACACATTTGGAATCATCTTCACCTTGTCTTTCCACTTCGGAACATGATTGAGGCTCCATTGGTTTGCCTCCAAGAATTTCTACACAAGAATTCAAACAAGTAGAAGAAAAAGATAAAGGGTTAAGGTTAGAATAAAGGGTGCCCTCACTCTCAATGATTCTTTTTCCCTCTCTCTTTTCCCTCATTTTTTCTTTAAGGTCGAATGTAGATTTGGGTGGTGACAACCTACTCACATCACTCAACACAACCTCTTCTTTTTCCACTCGAGAGTTGTTGCCGGTCACTCCCTTACTCCTCTAAATCTTTTGTCTCTCATATTCGGGCGAGTTGGGACGAGGCCCAAGAATACCCATAGCTGGAGTAGGTGGACTTTTAACATCAACATGGAATCTAGGACTTGGAGAGACATCTGAGAATCATCACTTGATGTCTCCTTCTTCTTTGTTGGTGAACCACTTGGCTTTGAAACTTGTGGTTTCGGGTTCACCTTGTTGACACTTGTCAACTCTTCACTTGCACTAGTCCCACCATTTTTTGTGATTTAGGACTCCTTGATTGCACCGTTTCAACCTTGGAATGAAGTTCTCGCTCCTTGCTCTTTTGCATAGCCAAGAAGGTGCACTAGTAGGCAATTGGCCTCTTGCCCGATAAGGTTCAAAGTCATAAACCCTTTGATGCAGCCCGAACACGTGCTGATCAAGTGTTCGATCCACCAAGGAGACCAATGACACGAAGCCAAGCCAAGCTGCTGCACGATGTTCAAATTCACTTGGCCTGGTCGAAGGAAAGCAATTGCTCCGAAGCTGAGTGGCCGGGCTCAAAAACCGAAGGCGTCATCTTCAAATTTGAGCCCGAGGACAAAGTGACCGAACACCAACAAAATGTGTTCGAAGTCAAGAGAGCATCTGAGGACAAATGAGTTCGAGCAAGCAACCACGCACCGAAGTCGAGGTTGCCGAACACACACTTAGCTCAGCCCTGCGTGGCTTGTTTTTATTAGTCACTTGTGACTATTTACCGCTTTATCGTTAGCATAGTCTATAAATACTCCATTTCCATTTCATTGTAGAGATAGAGTTTTAGTTGAATGAAAAAACATAGCAAGTGCTATTGTGAGTCTCCGATGGAGCCAAACCCCGACGTGGGCTTTTAAAGAACTTGTGTCAATCGGTGGTATTCGTTTGAACATTTTCTTCTTGGTCATTCAATTTGCAAGAAGCGGGTCTTTCTTGAGGATTGTTGCTTAGTATAGGTGATTCTTGACCTTTATTCGATCGAGCTTGAGACAAGTTCCTCACTGTTCTTTCGAATCGAAGCAAGTTTTGTCTTGCTTCTATCTTTTATTTCTTGTTGTTTTCTTCCGCATTTCGTGTCTAGCTTTCCCTCGGGTTTTCTTGCACCATCTTGGTATCAGAGCAAGGTTTGAGTTTGTTCTTACAACCACAAATCCTGTTCATTATATTCGTGCTTGTGTCTCCAGTTTCAGCTTTCTTCCTTGTTGTTGATTGTTGTTGTTGTGGTGTTTAAAAAAAAGGTAGAAAAAAAAAATTGAAAATTTGTGATTGATTGTTGGTTGTTTGGATTAAACAACCATTGATTCTTGTTCACCATTGTTTCCTGATTCCAACAAGTACCCGACGTACAACTTTCGTGACTAGGGTTTCTTGGTGAAATTTTGGACTGCTTTGAGCTTAAGTGGTGAATAATTTTGAACCCCAGCGTGTTTTGGTTGAACCCGATGAAGATTGGTGGTTCTTAAGTGATTTGGGTTTGTTTTGTGCTTAAATTTCAAAGTTCTGTGTTTGATCCGTCGACCGTACATCAGAAAATTTGTTACGAGTTGTAACAGTGTACGAACACGAACGAGCTGAATCTTTGCTCAAGAACTTTGAATTGAATTTCTCCGTTGTTGTTACTATCGGAGCTGAAAGAACAACCCAAAGTCTGTTGAAATTCGTGGTCAGTGAACGAAGTTAAAGTTGTCCGTACACCGGAGCGAAAACCTTCACTGTTCCATTGAAGAAGAAAGGGGTAAAGTGTAAAGATCAAAACCCCAGGTGAAAAATTGTCGGCCAGAAAAGGGAATTGGATAAGGTAAAACCCTATCCGTACTAAGGAGGGACCACTCTTGTACGGACAAGAGTTGGTGTGTTCGAAAAAGATTCTGAAGAGGAATCAAAGGGTAGATTCTCCTAGGTTTTCACTATCTTCTGTCCGAAAATTTTAGTTAGTGGATCTTTTGAGTAATTCTTCCCACTCGAGGTCGTACTAACTCATTTGAGCTTATAGGAACTCGTGCGTGGGGTAACCGAAGTCCAACTTTCGTAGAAAATTCTTTGATTTCCCGAAGCGCAAGAGTAAATAGCGTCCGTTCCATTGAGTCAAATCAACTCACTCATCCCGAAGGAGACATTGTAACTTGTCAAATTCGAAGGAACTGAGAGAAGTTGATCAACCGAGGAAGCCATTGGCCACAAGTTCTTGAGTGACCAGAACCGAACCCATAAATTGAGTGGACCCGAGTGCCACCCACCAAAGGTGAGGGAGTGTGTGAGGAGATTTCTAACCTTAACATTTGTTTGGTGTTTGGTTCGTGCAGGTACCATGGCTGGGAATGGAGGCGATGGCAAAGGCATTGAGAAGGCCGAAGTGTCGTTAGCCGATCTCATGGCTGCGATACAAGGCATCAGTGCCGAATTAAGAGGAGTGAGTGCTCGAGTAGCTCAACTCAAGCAAGGAAGTGTGTCTGTGGCCTTACCTGGGTCCGGCGCTGGAACTAGAACTCCACTCTGATGAAACCTAAGCTGTTTGCTGAGCTTATTCGACAACATCAGTTGAAAAGCGAGGCAATTCGAAGAGAAGTTTTGGGCAATCCCCAAGCACAACAAGACTTGGGCAATCCCTAAGCTGAGACTCAACACTTGGGCATTCCCCGAGGAGAGAGAATACCACTTCCAATGGCCCAAAGACAAATTGAGGTCGTTGACGAAGAGGTGGATGAAGGAGAATTTCCTGATGCCGAACATGATTATGAGCAGCCGTTCGCTCAACGAAGGCAAGCTCACCGATGTCGTGGAAATTTCCGAGGTCGAGGCCGAGGCACAAATGTTGAACGGCATATTGAGCGTGAGGCTGATGATCGCTATGATGAGTATCCCGAACAAGTTCGTGCTGTTCGAGACTCAAACTTGAGCAGTGTCAAGATCACTATTCCACCCTTTAAAGGAACTAGTGATTCAGATAAATATCTTAAATGGAAGCTTAAAATGGAGCGAATCTTCGAAACCAATGAGATGACCGAAGAGAGAAAAACTGCACATGCCATTGCTTCGTTCGAAGCATATGCATCTACATGGTAGGAAGCTGACAAAAGGCATAGACGAAGGAATGCCTATCCCGAAGTCATTACTTGACCACAGTTGAAGAGAGCAATGGATGCTAAGTATTTGAGTGCTAAGTACAGGCAAACTCAATTACAAAAGCTCTATGAGCTAAAGCAAGGGTCCAGGTCAGTCCAAGAATATCATGATGAGTTCGAAAGAGTTCGATTGAATCTTGATCTGGTAGAAGATGAAGAGCAAGCTACTATCCGATTCAAAAATAGCTTAGCTCGGGATGTGTCATCTCAATTGAGGCTACACGTGTACCACACGTTGGAAGATTTGTTCGAAGCTTCCACCGAAGCTGAGAAATTGGTAAAGGATGATAAGGCAAATCGGTATCGAGGAGTCACTACTTCTGCTCCTTTGAACTGAGGTAAAGAATGGAAGAGTCCTAACCAAACAAGTGCCAACACTGTTCGAGATTCGAAGAGACCCTTCGAGAGGGGTGTGACCATTAACCAACCAAGAGAAGTAGGAGGTAAAGTTCAACTCAACTCTCCTTGTGCTTCAAATATCCAGTGTCATAAATGCAAAGGTTATCGTCACATGGCAAAGGAGTGTCCAACTCGCAAAGTTATGCTTCTGCTCGAAGATGGAACCGTCCATGAGCAAGTGAGTGACACCGAGGAGGAATTTATCGAGGAGACTGACCGAGCTGAAGGTGATGATGATCATGAAGCTGCCGAAGCTGATCATCCGGAAATATTTCTTGTGGTTCGAAGGAATTTGAGCTGCATGACTCTTAAAGAAGAGGACAACCAAAGAGAAAATCTCTTCCATGCCCGATGTCGAGTGAGGGGAAAGGTGTGTTCGATGATCATTAACTCAGGTAATTGTGCAAATGTAGTGAGCCAAACCTTGGTTTTACAAATGGGACTACCCACGTTGAATCATCCCCACCCTTACAAATTGCAATGGCTGAATGAGTATGGAGAATTAATGGTTGTCAAACAAGTATGGATCAAGTTTAGAATTGGAGAATATCAAGATGAAATGATGTTCGATGTGGTGCCGATGCAAGCTTGTCATTTGCTATTGGGTCGACCATGGCAATATGACCGATCGGTCATTCACAATGGAAGATCCAACACTTATACTGATACGGGTCAAATCACGGAAGCGAATAACAAGTAACGGAAGCAACAAATTAAACACAATAGAAGGAAAATAGGGATGGGGGAGAATAGAAATAGAAGAAAGAACGAATCAAACTAAACAATTAGATTGATTCAAAAAGGCAGGAGAGACTTGAACCATTAAACGGGAGTCACGCTAGCGGTGATCCATCATGGATTCAACGTAAGAGATACATGAAGTCAACGCTTCAACAAGAATGGCCAAGCCTATTCTATCTTCTCAATTCTATCTTCAAAACTAGCTCCTGAAATAAATGACTAAGTGTGGTATTTATAGGTTCACCACAATTCTAAATGAAATGACTAAAAGCCCATAAGACAAGTTAGTGCAATAGAAGCACTTAAGGCTAGACTAGGAATTACACCATAAAAACAAGTCTTCAAATGGCTCGGAAGTAGGCACCCCGCCTAGTGAAAAGAGGCGCCCCGCCTAGTGCTTTGTAGGCAAAACAGGTGCCCCACCTACTTGGAGTAGGCGCCCCCCCACCTACTTGAAGTAGGCGGTCCGCCCAAAATAGAGGCGGCCAGAGATCCAGAGGCTTGCATTCTAGTAGGCGGTCCGCCTAGTGAAACAGGCGGTCCGCCCCTTCCTGGAGGTTCTTGAAACGGCTCAAAATGTGCCTCCCGAGCCCCTCCCTTGAAGCCTAAGTGGTCCTCCTTCCTTGGCGCTCCTTTGTATGATCTTCAAGTCGCTTCCCAGAGCCCGTGACTTGTCTTCCTTGTGCTCTCAAGCTTGGCTCATGATGGTTGGCGCTTTGGCTCCAATTTGCCGCGCATCATCCTCCCCTTCTTGAAAGGATTTCGTCCTCGAAATCAAACCATCAAGCCTACATTCAAAACAAGCACAAACAAAGCTTCCCACTACAAGAGTAGGTTAGTGCCAAAAGTGTGGGAAAACACACTCTTGTGATAGAGCCAAGCATCAATAACAAGTAAAAAGCCTATGTCTCCAAAGGAAACAACAACTACTTGACTCCAAATAAAAGTGCACCCAACACAATAACAAGCAAAGAGATCAATAGGATATGAAACATGCAAGATATAGCAATCAAATTCCCTATGACCCCTAAACTTATGAACAACACACCAAGCCTTCAAATCAATATTATCATAATGTGACACATTGGCTTTGGCATGCTTAACACCCAAGGTGTGATCAACATGTGGAGTGGAGTAAACAATATAGTTCAATTGACAACTAACATCAAATACTCCACTCCCCTTCTTGGAAGCACTCTTACACAAATCAAGAGTGACTTCCTCACCTCCAAATCCAACTCCAAGACAATCTCCCGCACTAGGCAAACTCCAAAGGAAGGTCTCCAAAATAGGTCATTCATCATTATAGCCCACACAATGAAGGTTAGGACTACTAGAAGATGGTTCAACAAAACCAATATCAAGACCACTCATCCCACTTGGAGTTCCAAACAATGGATCGTCCATAGAGTCTAACTTTTCAAACCATGGAGGTTCTATTCTATTACCAATCCTAGTCCGATACAATTCGCTACCACAAATGAGATCATGTTCACACAATGGAAATGTAAAAGCATGCACCTCAAATTCATGGCTACCCAAAAACATGGTATCAAGACTAGGTTCTTCACTCTCACCCGAGGAGTCATTGAAAACAATTCGATCCATCTCATTCACTAGGGACTCCTCAAGGTCACTACCAACCTCACCACAACACATAGGCCCACCATTATCAAGCAATTCATCAAGGGAGAGGATAGGGTATTCATTCAACTCATCTTCCCCTTTATCAAATATAGGTGGAGTGTCATAACAAGGATCACAAATAGGGTCAACTACACATTCTTCACTAATGAGAGGTTCAATGAAAACCGAGCTCACATCATGATGTGGCTTATCATCCCTCTCAACTAGTGATTCACAATCACACACAAGTTGACCAACCGACTCTACATTAGTTGCAAACACATTGTAATCACACAATTCATCAACTAGTATAGAGTTTTCACCAACACTATCATAAGACAAGGAAGTAACATGTTCAAGGGAAGAACTTTCACATACCTTTGAGTGGCCATTTTGCTCACTCAATGCACTTGAAGTGTCTTGAATCGTTTCTTCACCTTGAAGCTCACATTGAAGATTTTCTTCACCTTGTCCTTCCATTTTGGAACATGATTGAGGCTCCATTAGTTTGCCTCCAAGAGTACCTACACAAGAGTTAACACAAGTAGAAGAAAAGGACAAAGGATTAAGGTTAGAATAAGGGGTGTCCTCACTCTCAATTCTTTTTCCCTCTTTCTTTTCCCTCATTTTCTTTTCAAGGTCGGGTGTAGATTCGGGTGGTGACATCCCACTCACATCACTCAACACATCATCTCCTTTTTCCACTCGAGGAATGTCACCGGTCACTCCCTTACTCCTCTCAATCTTTTGTCTCTCAAATTCGGGTGAGTTGGGACGAGGCCCAAGGATACCTATAGCCGGAGTAGGTGGACTTTTAACATCAACCCGGAATCTAGGACTAAGTGACTCATCACTTGATGTCTCTTTCTTCTTTGTAGGTGAACCACTTTGCTTTGGAACTTGTGGGTTGGGGTTCACCTTATTGACAATTGTCAACTCTTTTCTTGCACTAGTCCCACCGTTGCTTGTGATTGTAGGATTTCTTGTTTGCTTTCTTGTATCCTTGGATTGAGATACTTGCTCCTTCCCCCTTTTCATAGGCCAAGAGAATGTACTAGGGTAGAACTTAAACTTTGCCCGGCAAGGTTCAATGTCATAAGTTCTTTGCCCCTTGCTCACTTTGTACACATCCTTCACGATATCATACCGCACCCTCTTACCTTGCAACCACGGTTGCCCTAGCCAAACACCATAATGCTCCATGGGACACACATCACACCAAATATACTCCTTGTAACTCCCTTGAGATATGAGTACCCGAGCTTCACTAGTAATCCAAACACCTTGATACTCATAAGGATATTTCAATTTGTAGCATGGTACCTTTAGTCTATTAACCCAAGAGACATTAACAAAATTAGCATAGGCTTCACTAATCTTGAGCAAGCATCCTCCACTACCATTCACCTCAAAAATGAACCTACACTCACACATGTCTTGTATAGGATCAAGTCCAAGAAAACCATCACTCCCAAGTTGGGTTCTTCTTATCCCTCCACTAGTGGCAACACCACTAGAATAACCTCCACTTCCCGTCACTCTTCCAACATTAGAAGTGTTGTTGAAAGTCGGGGAAGGAATACCACTATGGAACCCATAATTGCTTCTCGCCTTGGTTCCATAGCCCATAGCACCACTCCTACCACCACTACTAGAGCAATGCACCCCCGTAATGGTAAAAGCAACACTTCTCATCCCACCCTTCACAAGGGAGTTAGAAGCATCAAGCCGTTTAGCATAAGTAGAATATGCAAGCTTCTCCCTTCCCATGGAACAACCACCACCTCCTCCCATACTAATGGAAGGACCTCTACTACTCCCTTGCACACCACAAGCAACATCAAGAGAAGATGCATATGCACAATCCGCATAATCAACCTCATCATCAATTCTCCCTACGTCACTACCATCATGTTCAAATTCATCACAAGAAGAGAAAGTAGGATCATCATACCTTGAAGCATCACTATCTTCATATTCTTGACTTGGAGCATAAGATTCTTCACATTCATCTTCGAAAGCCCCATAGTCTGCTTCATCTACCCGCTTCATCATCATAGGAGCCTTGGTTCCCCGAATCATTATAGCAATACCCATCATCACCATCATAGGAACCATAGTCTCCATCATCTCCGCATGAGTCATACCCTCCACAATCGTCATCCGATGCCATAGTTGTAACAAAAGAGTAAAGAACCTCATAAATTCACTCCCTCACGTGTATCACTCAAAAGATGTCACTCAATTTTCTTTCCACTCGTGTATACACTCAAGGTCGTTGGCTTTTGTGACCACACTCTATTGTTCTCACCACTCAAGCCTTTTTCCACTCAAGACCTTCTTGTCTCTTAGTAATCACAATGGCAAGATCAATCAACTAATGCACCCAAGTAATGGTTCGGAATGGAGTTTAAGTGACTCGATGTACGGAAGCTAATTTAATGCGCACTTGAAGGAAGCAGGATCTACGACTTTAAGTAAAGACTCCAAGACACACAACACCCTAAGGAATCAAAGATTAGTGTTAATAAAGTAGGACTAATACCCTAGAAACACTAACCAAGAGGTACGGAAGCAAACGGAACACAAAAAGACACGAAGCGAAGCCAAACGGAGGCCCTCCAGGAGTGGGCGGTCCGCCTACTTAGGGTGGGCGCCCCGCCTACTCAAAATACAGAGAGCAACCAAAAAATAGGCGGACCACCTACTATTTGGGGCGCCCCGCCTACTGGTGCTTTCAGCAAAGTCTTGCACCCAAATTTCGATGTTCCAAGGTGTTTTTTTCCAATCCGAAGGTACCCAATGGTGTTTTCAACTACTCTAATCAATCCCCAATGATTTATAACAACACCCAATCCATAACGAATCCAAATCAAGAAATTTCAATCAAATACAAGGGTTTTCAATTTTGGGGTTTTGATTTTTCTAACTTGTGATTTTCAACACCAAATCAAGAAACGAGGGTACCAAATCAACGGGTAAACATCATAGATCGATCCCCGATATCAAATACTCAATGGGTAATCGAATCCAATCCACAACATGAATTTTTTTGTAATTTTCACTTTTTCAATTTTTTTTTGTTTTGCTTCTTTTCTCAAGAACATACACAATAACAATAAAGTAAAGATAGGATGAACAAGGAACGTGGATTCGTAAGAACGAAACCCGAGCCTTGCTCTGATACCAAGATGATACGGGTCAAATCACGGAAGCGAATAACAAGTAACGGAAGCAACAAAGTAAACACAATAGAAGGAAAATAGGGATGGGGGAGAATAGAAATAGAAGAAAGAACGAATCAAACTAAACAATTAGATTGATTCAAAAAAGGAGGAGAGACTTGAACCATTAAACGGGAGCCACGCTAACGGTGATCCACCATGGATTCAACGTAAGAGATACATGAAGTCAACGCTTCAACAAGAATGGCCAAACCTATTCTACCTTCTCAATTCTATCTTCAAAACTAGCTCCTGAAATAAATGACTAAGTGTGGTATTTATAGGTTCACCACAATTCTAAGTGAAATGACTAAAAGCCCATAAGACAAGTTAGTGCAATAGAAGCACTTAAGGCTAGACTAGGAATTACACCATAAAAACAAGTCTTCAAATGGCTCGGAAGTAGGCACCCCGCCTAGTGAAAAGAGGCGCCCCGCCTAGTGCTTTGTAGGCAAAACAGGCGCCCCACCTACTTGGAGTAGGCGCCCCACCTACTTGAAGTAGGCGGTCCGCCCAAAATAGAGGCGGCCAGAGATCCAGAGGCTTGCATTCTAGTAGGCGGTCCGCCTAGTGAAACAGGCGGTCCGCCCCTTCCTGGAGGTTCTTGAAACGGCTCAAAATGTGCCTCCCGAGCCCCTCCCTTGAAGCCTAAGTGGTCCTCCTTCCTTGGCGCTCCTTTGCATGATCTTCAAGTCGCTTCCCGAAGCCCGTGACTTGTCTTCCTTGTGCTCTCAAGCTTGGCTCATGATGGTTGGCGCTTTGGCTCCAATTTGCCCCGCATCATATACTGCAAGGCTCGAAGGGAAGAGTTTCATAGTCAAGCCCTTGTCTCCAAAACAAGTCACCGAGGACTATAAACGGATGAAAGAATTGAAAGGAGCGGCCAAAGCTAAGCTTCCGATGGGAGCAAAATTAGGGGCCAAAGACACAAACTCACTGCCCGAAGTAAAAGGAATCTGTGCAATCATGCAACCGGGTGAGTTTCTACGAGGCAACGACAACAATCAGATGATGATCTGCCTCGTGCACAAGGGTATCTTTCTAAACTTTAATGATGATTTTTCTAATGACAACCCTTTGCCTAGTGCTGTACAAAGTGTTTTGCAGGACTTCGGAGACATGTTTCCTGAAGAAATGCCAGGTGGATTACCTCCGTTGAGAGGAATCGAGCACCAAATTGTTTTGTACCGGGGTCTCAATCCCCAACAAACCTGCATACCGGTGTAATCCCGAAGATACCAAAGAGCTCCAAAGGCAGGTTGATGAATTGCTGAACAAGGGCCTTGTTCGAGAGAGCTTGAGTCCTTGCGCCGTTCCTGTTATACTTGTCCCAAAGAAAGATGAAACATGGTGAATGTGTGTTGATTGCCGAGCAGTCAACAAAATAACGGTAAAGTATCGTCATGCTATCCCTCGATTAGATGACATGCTAGACGAGTTAAGTGGTTCTTCATGTTTTACGAAGATAGACCTCAGGCCTGGTTACCACCAAATTCGAATGAAGCCCGAAGACGAGTGGAAAACCGCATTCAAGACCAAGTTCGGTCTCTATGAATGGTTGGTGATGCCTTTTGGCCTATCCAATGCACCGAGCACATTCATGCGACTGATGAACCATATGCTCAAACCGTTCATAAATAAATTTGTTGTCGTTTACTTCGATGACATACTTGTTTATAGTAAATCTGTGGATGAACATGTTGAACATCTAAGGCTAGTGCTTGATAAGCTTAGAGAAGAGAAGTTATATGCTAACTTCAAGAAATGTGCCTTCTGTGTTGAACGTGTGGTCTTTCTGGGATTCGTTGTCAGTGCTAATGGTGTTGAAGTCGACGAGTCAAAAGTCGAAGCCATCAACGATTGGCCAACTCCAACCTCAGTATCACAAGTTCGTAGCTTCCATGGCTTAGCTAGTTTTTACCGAAGGTTTGTTCGTGACTTTAGCACCGTGGCAGCTCCTTTAACCGAGCTGGTTAAGAAAGACCATCCCTTTGTGTGGGGAGAGCCCCAAGAGAGGGCTTTCTAAGAGTTGAAACGGAGGCTATGCTCTGCCCCATTTATTGCAACTCCCTGACTTCGGCAAAGCATTCGAAGTCGAGTGTGATGCGTCTGGAGTTGGGATTGGAGGACTGCTGATGCAAGAATCGAAGCCGATCGCTTACTTTAGCGAAAAGCTTAAGGGTGCAACCTTGAACTACTCAATCTATGACAAGGAGTTGTATGCCCTCGTTCGAGCACTCGCCCATTGGAAGCATTATTTGTGGCCTCACTAATTTGTGACTAAAAGTGATCATGAGTCCTTGAAACATCTCCGAGGTCAGGAGAAATTGAAACCGAAGGCATGCCAAGTGGGTAGAATTCATTGAAAGCTTTCCCTATGTAATTCATTACAAAAAGGGAAAAGATAATGTTGTGGCCGATGCGCTATCAAGGAAATTTGCCTTAGCGACCACTCTCGCCTCTAGGCTCATGGGATTTGAAAGCATCAAGTCGATGTACGAAGACGATCCCAAGCTGAAATGCGTTCGTGACGCAATCTTGAGTGGCCGAAGGGTTGAGAAATATCAGTGGCACGATGGCTTCCTCTTCAAGAATGGGAGGGTTTGTGTGCCAGTGTCATCGTGGAGAGAGCTCTTAGTTCGAGAAGCTCACTCCGGAGGTCTGATGGGACACTTCGGTGTCAACAAAACTCTTGGTATCTTAACCGAGCAGTTCCATTGGCCCAAGATGCGACGAGATGTGGAAAAGCTTTGCAACGCTTGTCTCGTTTGCAAGAAAGCTAAATTGAACTCCAACCCTCATGGTTTGTATACCCCGTTGCCTGTGCCTGATCGACCTTGGATTGATATATCCATGGACTTTGTGTTGGGGTTACCGAGGTCGGGGGGGACATGATAGCCTCTTTATTGTAGTCGACCGTTTTTCAAAAATGGCTCACTTTATTCCTTGCAAAAAGTGTGATGATGCACAACATGTAGCTACCTTGTTTGTTTCTAACGTGTTGAAATTGCATGGTGTGCCTCGTACTATTGTGAGTGATCGAGACTCAAAATTTTTGAGTCATTTTTGGAATTGTTTGTGGGGTGCCCTTGGCACCAAGCTACTATTCTCGACGTCTCACCATCCTCAGACTGATGGACAGACCGAGGTAGTTAACCGAACCTTGGGATCTTTGCTTCGAGCAATGACCAAAGGCAAGGTTAGAAACTGGGCTGATCGTTTGCCCATGATGGAGTTTGCATACAATCGAATAGTGCATCGAATGATAAATATGACCCCATTCGAATGTGTGTATGGTTTTAATCCTTTGATTCCACTTGATTTAACCCCATTGCCTCGAGATACTGTTATTGATTTTGAAGGTACTCGGTGAGCCACTGCCTTGATCGAATTGCATGCAAAGGTGAAGAAGAACCTCGAGGAAGCCTATGCAAAGGTTGCATTAAAGAACAACAAGGGGCGTTAAAAGCTGGAATTAAAGAAGGAGGATTGGGTTTGGGTTCACTTCCGAAAGGAACGCTTCCCGAACCAAAGGAAAGGAAAGTTGGCTCCTCGAGGGGATGGTCCATTTCAAGTGTTGACCAAGATCAACAATAATGCTTACGTGATCGACCTCCCTGGTGAGTATAACGTGTCCAACACCTTTAATGTTGCTGACTTAGTTCCTTGTGTTGTAGGTCAAATTTCGGAGGACGAGGAGGGCTCGATTTCAAGGACGAAATCTTCTCAAGAAGGGGAGGATGATGCAGCCCGAACACGTACTGATCAAGTGTTCGATCCACCGAGGAGATCAATGACACGAAGCCAAGCCAAGCTGCTGCACGATGTTCACATTCACTTGCCTGGTCGAAGGAAAGCAACTGCTCCGAAGCTGAGTGGCCGGGCTCAAGAACCGAAGGCGTCATCTTCAAATTTGAGCCCGAGGACAAAGTGACCGAACACCAACAAAATGTGTTCGAAGTCAAGAGAGCGTCCGAGGAAAAATGACTTCGAGCAAGCAACCACGCATCGAAGTCGAGGCTGCCGAACACACACTTAGCTCAGCCCTGCGTGGCTTGTTTTTATTAGTCACTTGTGACTATTTACCGCTTTATCCTTAGCATAGTCTATAAATACTCCATTTCCATTTCATTGTAGAGATAGAGTTTTAGTTGTATGAAAAAACATAGCAAGTGCTATTGTGAGTCTCCGATGGAGCCAAACCCCAACGTGGGCTTTTAAAGAACTTGTGTCAATCGGTGGTATTCGTTTGAACATTTTCTTCTTGGTCATTCAATTTGCAAGAAGCGGGTCTTTCTTGAGGATTGTTGCTTAGTATAGGTGATTCTTGACTTCATTCGATCGAGCTTGAGACAAGTTCCTCACTGTTCTTTCGAATCGAAGCAAGTTTTGTCTTGCTTCTATCTTTTATTTCTTGTTGTTTTCTTCCGCATTTCGTGTCTAGCTTTCCCTCGAGTTTGCTTGCACCACCCTTCGACCCATGCCCATAAGAATCACATCCTTCATAGCACTATATTGCAACCTCTTGTCTTTCAACCATGGCTTACCTAACCACACATCAATATGTCGCATGGGATACACATCACACCACACATAACCTTTGTAATTCCTATGAGATACGAGTACTCGAGCTTCTTTGGAAACCCACACTCCATCATACTCATAAGGATTCTCTAGCTCACAGCATGGTATCTTTAGCCTATCCACCAAAGAGGTGTTAATACAATTGGCATCGTGACGAGGCCAAAGTGTATAGGATTTTCCTGCTCGTGCTTTGTCAAATTATAGTATAGTTTAAGATATCGTCCCACAGAGATTGGGAAATCTATGCTACAGACTTTGAATATTCCAACTACTATTTGAGAGAATCAAATTGATGAAAAGTGAGTTTTTGAACTTTTAAATAAGTTTAACTAAAACAAAATAACTTATGGAAGATTTTGAATTTAAAAAGAGTTGGGAATCATTGAATTCACTTGATAATATTTATAATAAAAATCTTAGTTTTGACATATATTTCTCTAAAGAATAATTGCTTATTTCTAATTCAATTATATTTTGCTCACAAGAAAATAATCAATTAATAACACTCCGTGAGGTTATGCAAATTAATTGAGTTATAACAAGTGACAGTTAAACCGAAATATTTTTCTTGCCTGAATTGTGCTAAAAAGTAGTGAAAACTTCGTGAGAATATTTTTACTAAAAATCAATAATCTTGCCTACAACAATTGCTCCGGGAGAATTAAAACTGAGGCAAGCAAGACTACGGACTTGAAATGGTAGATTACTAAAATTTATTTTCAATCTACTTATTTTACTCATCAGTTTCCACATATTAATTTTGCTCCGTGAGAATTACAATATAGGAGTGATAATAAAGAATAATAAAACTAACATTCCCGCACAGTTTAAAATGTAAAATAGATAATTTCAGGTCAAGTATGTATTAAAACTGAGATAAGTATTAAAAATATATCAAACTTCATCAACTATCCCAACAAAAAGAAATTACTCCATTATAGAGTATGCAAATATAAAAAGGGAATTTAAAAGACTTATAATTAAAACTGGGAGTATTTTACTACTAGCAAAAGAAAGACAAGAGAAAGAGAAACTTTAAAGAGCTATAGCTATTCTATAACTTGGTATCTAACTAAGGGAGAGTTGTCCTCTATTTATAGAAGAATACTTCTTTATTAAGTCTTGAAATGCCAATTGATGAAGATGTATAACAAGTTCCTTGCATAATGACATAGATACGTAGAGTCTTGAAAAAGGCCAATTGATGAATATGTTTAGAAAGTCCTTGCATAATGATAGTCTTCCATTGCTCCTTTATTTGCTTTAATTCCACATTCTTTTATTAAATGTGTAATTCCATATTACCAAAATGTATAATAAGGAGCAAATATTGTAGCCAAGATATGTAACAACTTTCTTGCATAGTGAGGAAGAAATGTCATGGACTTCTCCTTGCATATGTAAAACTCTTCTTCCTTTGTTATTTACTTTATTCATGATATATTTCTCTTTCCAAGTATTCTTTTTCTCTGCAAGATTTGTTAGAAAATATAGGAGAATTGAATATATTTATTCATGCTTTTATTTAAAATATATATTTTTATATAAGAAAATACACGAATAAATTATATTTAT
The DNA here is from genome assembly GCA_037355625.1 of Petunia x hybrida. Classification (NCBI taxonomy): domain Eukaryota; kingdom Viridiplantae; phylum Streptophyta; class Magnoliopsida; order Solanales; family Solanaceae; genus Petunia; species Petunia x hybrida. Next base: position 2,369,493 of record JBBBVM010000032.1, on the reverse strand, counting down.
CACATCGGTCTCTTCAATTTTGAGCAAGTTTCCTCCATAATCATTTACCTCAACAACAAACCTACGTCTACCCAAGTTTGGTCGAGATGCATCCAAGAGAGAACTTGAATGTCCACGAGTATCAACACCAACAACTTGGGTCTCCCTTATCCCTCCTCTCCTAGCAACATTGCTAGGGTAACATCCACTTCCCGTCACTCTTCCAACATTAAAAGTGTTGTTGAAAGTTGAGGAAGCAACCTTGCCATGGAATTCATAAGAACCCCTCGCCTTGGTTCCATTGGCAATAGCACTACTCCTACTACAACTATCCAAGCCTCTCATGGCATTGATAGAACAATACAATCCCCTTGTAGCAAGAGCAACACCATCTCTCAAACCACCTTTCACATGGGAATTAAAAGCATTATGTTGCTTAGCACAACTAGAAGATGCAAGCTTCCTCCTTCCCATGGAACAACAATCACCTCCTCCCAAACTAATGAAATGACCTCTACTACTACCTTGTTCACCATTAGAAACACCAAGAGAGGATGCACATGAATAATTTATATAATCAACTTCATCATCAATTCTCTCTATGTCACTATCAACGCTTTCATATTTATCACAAGAAGAGTAAGTAGGAACATTGTACCTTGAAGCGTCACCATCTTCGTATTCTTGACTAGAAGCATAAGGACCAACACATTCATCTTCATAAACTTCATAGTCTTCATCAACTTCATGATCATCATAGTGAACTGCTTCATCACCATAGGAGCCATGGTTTCCCGAGTCTTCATAGTAATCCCCTTCAACATTATTGTAGGAACCATAGTCTCCATCATCTCCATACGAGTCATAGCAACTCGTATCATCCCTACATGAGCCATAATCTCCACAATCAGCATCCGACATAGTTGCAAAGATAAGAGAAAGAATCTCACAAAATTACTACCTCACGTGTATCACTCAATATATGAATACTCAAGGGCAAGGCCTTAATCTCTTAGAAACCACGGTGATCACAACTAGTATGTCCAAGTATTGGTTCGGAGTGGAGTTAATGGGACTCTACGGACCGACGGTTATTTAAAGTGCGCACTTGAGGCCAAAAAAAGTTCTACGACTCTTCTTTGAATTCTAATCTTCTCTACGCACGAATTTCTTAATACGCTCAAGAATTAGTGTCTTTCGAGTAGATCAATTACCCTAGAAACACTAACCAAGAAGTTAGGAAGCAAAGGAAACACAAAAACTACGAAACGAAAACTACCCGGACCCAACATAGAGGTGGGCGCTCCACCCAGTAGAGGAGGCACTCCGCCCAAGTTTTTCAACTTTTAGGCAGTGAGCAAATCAGGCGCTCCGCCTAGAATACAGTTTTCAACTTTCACAAAAATGGGTGTTTGGTGATTTTGCACCCAAATTTCCAACGATTTCAACTCGTTACTCAAATACAATAATACCCAATGGAACTCGTTACTCAAATACAATGATACCTAATGGTGTATCCAACTGTTATAACCAATATCCAATGGTTTTAAACCTCAAGAAAAAAAATACAAGCTTCGATTCAAGTTTGGAGCATTTTCAAGAATTTTTTCAAACTTTGGAATTTTGATTTTCGAAATTTTGATTCGTAACACCAAGTTGTGATATGAGTATATGAAAACAAAAGGAATACAATATAGAACAATCCCGGATACTTTTAAACACTTGGGGATTCAAATCCGACCCGATCTATGAATTTTTCTTTGAGTTTTCTAGTTTTTTATTTTTTTTTTGTTTTCTTCTTTTCTCAAGAAAAACAACACACAAGAACAATAATACTAACACGATGAACAAGGAATGAGGGTTTGTAAGAATAAATCCCAAGCCTTGCTCTAATACCAAACTGATACGGGGTAAAACTAGCGGAAGCAAATATGCGGTACAAGTAGAAGCAATAAATGTGATAGCAAGAAATAAGGATTGGGGAGGCAAGAATTAAGAAGAAAGAAACGAATCAAACTCACATATATGGATTGAATTCAATTGGAGAAAGAGAAACTTGAAGCAAATCCCAAATTCATACTAGGATGAAATCCTCGGGTTCCCAAGTCTTAAGGGATATATGAGCTTCAAGCTCCAAACAAAAAGACCAAGCCTCTTTCTATGTTCTTCTTCTCAATTCTATCTTCAAAAACTAGCTGATGAATGAAAATGGCTAAGGTTCCTATTTATAGTCTTTCCAAGACAATGTGAAATGACTAAAATGCCTATAGGTTGGGTTAAGATATACAAGACCACGCAGGGTCAAATAGGAACTTCACACAAAAATCAAGCAAGCTTCAGCATTGGGAGATCCGCCTGGATGAGGTACTGATCAAGGTTGGCTTCAGGCTTAGGCGCTCCGCCTGGTGTCTAGGCGCTCCGCCTGGTAGCCTCAGGTTTGGGCGCTCCGCCTGGTGTCTAGGCACTCCGCCTGGTAGTGCAGTGCCCAGCGTTGGGCGCTCCTCCTAGGCGCTCTGCCTTTTCCTGTGGCATCTTAAGGCGCCTTAAATTGTACCTTGGACGCTCCTCCTTGTTGCCTAGACGGTCTTCCTTTCATGGTGCTCTGATTCATGATCTTCAAGTCGCTTTCGGAGCCCTTGACTTGTATTCTTTGTGCTCTCAAACTTGGCTCTTGATGGTCGGTGTCTTGGCTCGATTGTCCTGCATCAGAAGGGCTCCCTGATCTTTTCATTTGCTCGACTTCGGGGTTGTGAGAATGCTCTGGCTCCAAGCGAAGCTTTTTAGTATATCTTTGATGTAACACGCTCCATGTGGTCACTGGGTGCTGGGTTAAACTCCACTGCAACTTCCTGGTGGCCAATGATCCCTTTGAATTCAAACTCTTGCCGAAGCCTACCATAAATATGGATTCAGGGACTGCAGGAAGCTCCATGCATTCCGTCTGAAATCTGTCAAGGTAGTCCTTTAGCAGCTCGTTGTCCCGCTGACGTATCTCGAAGATATCTTCCATGCGCTTCTCCTGCTTGCGGGCACCAAAATGCGCTTTCTTGAACAAGTCTTGCATCTGAGTGAATGATTCGATAGATCCCATTGGTAGCTGAGTGTACCAAACGAGGGCCCCTTTAGTCAGGGTCGGCCAAACCTCTTAACTAGAGCATACTGGATTTCATCCACGGTAAACTTATTACTCTTCATAACCGTGTAATACGCAGCAATATGCTAGTCCGGATCATTCGTTCCGCCATTCTTCAAGTTATCTGGCAAGCGGAAGTGCTTTGGTATGCGGACCGGTGCAACATTTGCTTTGTAAGCATGCCTGTAAAACTTTTTCTCATCTACCGTGGTAATTTTGGGTAGAGCACCCGGCACATGACCAATTCGGTCATGAATGGCTTTCTTCTCTTTTATGAGGTCCTGAATGACAGGAGCTCCCTTGAGGTCTTGGTTGTTGATTGTTGATGAGCCTTCAGGGGCAGTATCCATGTTTAGCCTGCGGTTAGGAGCTAACGCTGGTGAATTGTTCATGGGCATTGGTCCTCGCGGGGATGCTGACCTCTGAGATGATCCAACAAATATCGTTCCTATCCTCTGGGATATCCCTTCGATTATGTTGCTTGAATTCCTCTCGGATGCGGTTTTGAGGAGATTAACAAGGAAACTTCTGATTTCAGAATTACCTTCTGGAAGTTGATCGCCTTCCCCATCACTAATAACAGGGATCGGCTCCTGAGAGGTGTCTTTTGGCTGCTCAATGGGATCTTTAGGCTGGACTGGATCCTTCACGGACTCGTTTACTGCGCCTGAAGTGTTCCTTAGAATACTGCAACCGTCGTCAGACATGATTGCGCTTTTTCCTTCGTAGAATACCTACAATTGCCTAGGCCACATGGTAGCCGCCAAACTGTTTATGCCTAAAATTATATGTCTAGGTTAAATATTAATTATGGTTGGGGTCATAAGAAATACAGTAATTACGATAGAAAAGTAAGTAAATATGATGAAAACAGTAATAAGTAAAGCAAGACGAAATAGTAAGAAAATGTAAAGTAATTCTTATTCCTTGAGAATAGCCGGATTCTGTGGTGAATCTTGATGCATAATACAATGTAAAAAGGGTATTTATAGTAGTAATACACAGTCCTAAATAAGGTAAAATACAAAGACTAATAATACTATGGGCCTATAACTCAAGGAGGTGGTATATACTAAATCCTAACTAGGAGACTGTAAACCCTAGGCGGCGGGATGCATACCCTGCATCCTATGGCTGTGCCGCCTAAACGGTTGTTGGCTTCAGGAGCAAGCGTGTATCCTCTGCGCCCAGTGACTTGTATATCTCACCAACTGGACTCGTGTCTCTGAAATAGTAGGTGGCTTATTTTTGCCCACACAATAACACCGAATGGAGTGCTTGGGCGGAGGCGTTTATCTGCGACGGTGAAGAACTGGTTAAGGGAATAACTATGTAATTTTCAATTTTCTAGTTTGTCTTTTTAGTTATGTATTTCTAAAATTTTCAATAAAGTGTTATGTCTTTCTTTTCCAAATTCAAAGTTTGTTTAGTGATTACTTGGTGCAATGCAATACCCGAAGGTGTTGCTAAGCACAAACGCGGAAGATAAACAACAAAAGATAAAGATAGAAGCAAGACAAAACTTGCTTCTTTTGAAAGAACAGTGAGGAACCTGTCTCAAAGCTCGATCAAAAGGGACACAAGAATCACCTAAACTATGCAACAATCCTCAAGAGAACATTGCCTCTTGCAAACTGAATGATCAAAGAGGAATGTTCAATCGGATTAATCGAAAGCCACAAGTCCATAAAAGCCCTCACAGGGGGTTGCTCACGACGGAGACAAGAAATGTGCTCGGCACTTTCATTAATTCATCAATGTTCCAAAAACTAGGTACTTACAATGAAAGGAAACAAGGTTTATATAGGAAATACTAAGGGTAAACTAGTAAAAGGGTCACAGGCGACCAATAGAAATAAGCCACGTAGGGCTGAGTTAAAGATGTGTTCGGCAGTCTTTGACTTCGGTGAGCCTTGGCTTCGGTTCTCGATTGCCTGCTCGAACACACTTGTCCTCGGGCGCGTGACTTAGCTTCGAACACTTGTTGTTGTGTTCGGCTCTGTGCTGCCCGGCGCCAAGAGCTGCTGTTCGGTAACCTTGTCCTCGGGCTCAAATTTGAAGATGAAGCCCTTGGTTCCAACATTTTGCAATTCTCCTTCCGAACACATGCTTCCTCCCGACATAGCCAACTGAATGTGCATGTCATGGAGCAGCTTGGCTTGGCTTCGAGTGATTGGCCTCCTCGATTGATCAGTCACTGCCTTCGGTTGAAGTCTCCTTGGTTGATCAGCACTTTGGGCTGCATCATTACTTTACAGTTTACATTATCTTAAAATAACTTTTTGTAGCTCTTCTATTTTAATTTCCATTGTATTTGCCTTAAAATTTAAAAAAAAAATTAAAATAATACGTTAACCAGTCCGGGACAGAAAAATAGGTCCTAATGGCTGCCGATGTCGGTCTCGACCTGGCCCTTCATTTTTCTATCGGAATGGACCGGACCGAAATGGTTGGTTCCGACCGGTTTTACACCTTTCCAGTGACCGGACTGAACCAGAATCGGTAAAAAAAATCGATCCCAGACTGGACCGGGCCGTTGGACTCCCTTAGTCAAGAGAAAGAATCATAGCACTACACAAGCTTCTCAATGCAATGGTCTTACTGATCTATATCATCATAATAGAACGCAGGTCTAGAATATTATCTCAGCAAACAGAAACTACAGAAAAGTCCATAATATATTGTATAATTTTACTTTTAATGAATATTCTAATGTATAAAAATTTTAAAAATGGTGTAAATATTATAGGTTGAGTTTGGCGTCGGTTCGATTTTTTTTTTTTGTTAAAGCCAAACCAAACCTAATATTGTCGGTTTTTCTTTTTTAAAACCAAACCAACTCAAATCAAACCATATGTCAATTTTTTTTTTCTGATTTGGTTCGATTTGTTGGTTTGATGCGGTTCCCATAGTTGGATGCAAGTTGCAACATTCTCACTGGATTCATTTGACGAATGTTCCTTCATACTCCCTCCGTCCCAATTTATGTGGCACCATTTGACCGGACACGGAGTTTAAGAAAATAGAGGTTGACCTTGTTAAATATCAATTTTACCCTTGAAAAAGTAAGAGAGAGAAGATTTGAGTAATAAAAAAGTTGTTGGTAGGTTTAAAAGTATGTAGGGCCCAACAAGGGTAAAATAGAGATGATGCATTAAATAGTTGTCAAATAAGGAAAGGTGCCACTTATTTTGGGACAAACAAAAAAGGAAATGGTGCCACATAAATTGGGACGGAGGGAGTAATGTTATTGTTAAGTCAATGGGCATTTCTGAAAAGGAGCTGTTCGCAAATAATGTCACTTTAATAGACAAGTGTGTTGTTTTTTCTTATTATTAATTGAATCAGTCTATTTATGCACTCATTAAGTCCTACTTATCCTTTTGACAGCTAAACCATGTCAGTATCATCTTATTTAAATAATGAGAATCCATAAATGTCCTAAAATCTTTCACCTAAAACATTATTAAGAGTTTGAGTCCATGTGACTCGATCATAAATATACTCCACTCCAGCTCCTATCAAAATTTGTTGGGACCAACACTCATGCTCCATCCATTTAAAAAAAATGATAGTACACTTTTTCTATGAGTTGCTCTAAATGGAATAGTATAGTTATATAGATAGAAATAATTAAACTTTATATTTTTTCACTTTATTCTTCATGATATAATTTAAACCATATAATAATTATAATTTATTTTAGTAGACGAGTGTGAAAAATTATCATCTCTTTTAAGAAGAAAGATTTGGAATAGCAATTGAGTTCTTAAAAGTCATACTAATAATTTTTTTTTTTTATCTAAAGGATAGAAGAACTTTAATAATTAAATAAAACTTGTTAAATCAACTTATGTGGCGCTTTGTCAGCCCTCCGGCTCCAGGTCTGAAAGAATTTAATTTGGCGCTTACGTAAGGATTATTTATGGAATGGAGTGTGCTTCTAAATCCAAGGGGAGCGCGTGAGCAGACAGATGACGTGTGCTCTTAAGTTGGAGAAAAAGTGAAAAAAGATGGCTACAAAAACTTATGACAATTAAGTAGTATTATTGGTGGAATAAAAAGAAAAAATTATGCAAATTCCGATGGACCAGAGCAGTTTGTAAGCTCTTTCATATAATTATCAAGAAGACGACTCGGAAGTGTGTGTAATCCGTTACCCCCAAGATGGAAAAAGAGGCGCTCCTCCCTTATGTAAGCCCACCCCTACCCCCACCCCCTGTATCCCTCTGCCCTTTACCTGAAGACAATGAAATTTCAATCCCACCTCCTCTTACCCCTTCTGAACTCAAACAACGCCTTATTTTTGGTCCCTCTGAACCTACTGCCACTGCTTCTTCATCTGATGATACTTCTTGGTTGCTTGACCCAAATTACCCTTCTTGGACTAAGAGTAATCTCCATAGGTCTAAAACTGCTCCTGCTATGGCTGCTATTAATGATATTGATCATTCTACTCCTCTTTCTAAGCCACCCCAGTTTGGTAAACCCTCTATTGTTGCTCAAGGTGTTGTGCTTTTGATTCTTTATTTGACTCTTGGTGTCGCTATTTATTCCTTCTTTAAGGACCATTTTAAGGCTACTGAAACCCACCCTGTTGTTGATGCTTTGTACTTCTGCATTGTTACTATGTGTACTATTGGTTATGGTGATATTACTCCTGATACTGCAACCACTAAGCTCTTTTCCATATTGTTTGTTCTTGTTGGTTTTGGCTTTATTGATATCTTGCTTACTGGCATGGTTAGTTATGTCCTTGATTTGCAAGAGAATTATCTGTTGAGGAGTATTCAAAAAGGGAGGAATTCACATGATCCTAGGTCTTATATTATTGATGTCAAGAAGGGCAGGATGAGGATAAGGATGAAGGTGGCCCTCGCGTTGGGTGTTGTCGTTCTTTGTATTGGAATTGGGGTTGCTGTCATGCATTTTGTTGAGAAGCTTGGCTGGTTAGACGCTTTCTATTTGTCTGTTATGTCCGTTACCACTGTTGGGTATGGTGATAGGGCATTTAGATCAATGCCTGGTCGTATCTTTGCATCGATTTGGTTGCTTGTGTCTACACTTGCGGTTGCTCGAGCCTTTCTTTACTTGGCTGAGGCCAGAGTAGATAAACGTCATAGGAAAATGGCAAAATGGGTGCTCGATCAGGATATGACTGTTGCTCAGTTTCTTGCTGCAGACATCGATAATAATGGATTCGTGAGGTAAAAAGTTCTCTTTTATCTTGAAGTTTTTGCTATTTGTCTTGAAATACTTTCATGCGTTTTTACTCTAGTTGCTGCCACTGTCAAATTAGAGGAATCTGAAGAATCGATATATACTTGGTTTCCATTTTTGCTAATTCTAACCAACTGACACTGGAAATTGGTCAATGTAGAGAGGGTAGCAGTGGCGGATCTAGCATATTTTTTTCGGTTCCCAGAACCCATACTTCCCCGCGAAACTACGTATATTATGTATATATTTTATAAAATATGCCTAATATGATGTTTAGGAACCCATACTATAAAAATTTAAATGGTCCACTTAGTCAAGCAGTGGTTCGCTTTACATTTAGGAGTAGGAATCAATCCTTATTTAAATAACCTTTAGTATTTTATTTCCCTTAATATATCACCATATAAAATGATATTTGACTTATATACACAAAAAAAAAAAAGAAGAAAAATTCGACGAAAGTTGTTCGTCGACCGCTTTTGGAACTCAGCTCCTAACAGTGGTGAAACCATACTCTTAAAATCCTAGATCCGCCTCTGGAGGGTAGTGGTTCATTAGAATCGAGAGGTAGTATATATATATTTGCTTCATTCCAAGAAAGAGAGATTTCTTCAATGTCAAATTATGTGGAATAAAGGAACAGTGACTATAGTTTGTATTGAAGCTCTTTTCTCTAAGGATTTATTTGTTGGCGGAGAAACAATGAAAAAGGATTTGTTTGTTGGCGAAGCACTGAGCTGGTAGATTTCTTCTCTGTTTTTGTTCTCGACAAGCTCTTTCAGAATTTTCTTAGTGAGCATAACTGAACAATAAAGATAACTAAATAGATACTAGAGCTTGATCTGTGCCTTAGCAAGCTTATCTCAATGCTAGTGCTTGACCAATGTTGTAGCATGACATTACAGAAGTGAAGCTAAGTAGAGACGTGCATAAGATTGTGTTACATCCGAACACATTACAAATGGTTGCTTGAATCATCTAACTGCCAGTAGTTGCCAGCCAAGATCCAGTCTGACTTAGTTTATCGAGTTGGTCAATTTGGAAATGGCCTTGCTCGAAAATGAAAAATTACCTATGCGAAACGTAACCTCCCCTGACCATTTTACTTAATCCATTGAATGGGTGTAGTACATGGATAATAATGACGAAGTCCACCTTGTGCAGCCCCACTTTCTTGTCTATTTTGTTCATTTGTACGTAATTGACCATGTGGGTCAAAAAACGTTTTTGTTGCTAACCTTGGCCGTTTTAGTTTGGTCTCACAACTTGGTTGTACTTTGCGAGTTAAAAAGAATTGCTCCATATCTCCTCAATCACTTCAATAGTTCAAATCTTCTGGATGTTACGGTACATTCGGTTGGTATTTGTCCTTTTTACTGCTGTCAGATATATCCTAGCTAGGATGTTGTAGCATAAAGAACTAGAACATGAAGAAAGAGAAAGCATGTTGGTTTTTAAGTTTAGATGCTGACAACTAGGCAGAAGTTGCTGCCCCTGTACCTATGCGTGTACTAGATTTTAGTTACATTAGGGAAATTTAGCTTTTCCATCCCATTTGTTGAGCACCAAAATCCTAGAACGTGGGTTTAGTTTGATTTCTGTCTGGGGATGCTTACTTTTTTACCTTGATACTTGATTTAGTTTCGATTAGGAAGATGTCTAAATTTGTTGATTTCTTTTGCGGAAATCTAAGATCTACATGTTCTGTAATCTCTCCACAATTTTAAGATAGTTAATGGTGATTTCTTAAAAAATGTTCAGCTTATGACATAGGCCTGTATGCCTTGCATATTTTGATTGCTTTAGATTTCAACACCCTGCTCCTTTTTGTAACACTTCTTTTCTTATCTTTTTTATCCAGTTATAGTTTTGGGAACACATTCATTGCGCATCAATAGCTAGATTATTGATCTAATGTGCTTTGGATGAAAGAAAAATTGATCTACAACCCAACCAAAAGAGGCACCAAGTTATTTGAAGAGTCGATTATTCAACAATTCATAGTTAATGATTAAATCTGATGAAGATTTGACAGATTATTAAAAAAGAATATGGACTCAATGACAAAATAATCCAAAGAGAGCACGGTACAGTAACACATGCACTCTGGAACAGCGAAAGAAATTCTGAGATAAATGGTACAAAGGAGAGAAAAATGAAATGTCACATTTTATATGTATGTGTAATTATAAATATATGTGTAATTATAAATACATATAACTTTGACATTGCTTATATATATGCATATGATTCTAATGTGCTTTGGATTATACTCCCTCCGTCCCAATTTGTTTGTCGTAGTTTGACTTGGCACAAAGTTGAATAAAAAAAGGAAGACTTTTGAAACTTGTGGTCTAAAATAAGCCATGAATATTTGTGTGGCTATAAATGAGTCAAAAAGTAACTTAGAGTTGAATTATTGCCAAATTTAGAAATATGACAATCTTTTTGGGACGAACAAATAAGGAAAGTATGACAAACAAAATGGGACAGAGGGAGTATGTATATATATGCATATGTTTATGTATATTTCATGCTGTCTCTATAAGTTGCTCTATTCCAAGTCATACATGGTTGTCCCTGTTTCACCCATGGCAACTAAATCAAACAGCAGACTAATGAGTTATGTTCCAACATGTGATATAACACCATTAAGTCGAGACAACATAAGTAGTTGACTATAAAACTTTTCAAATAAAAGGTTCTTGTACCTTGCATCTTCAACCCTTGGAATTTCTTCCCTTTTTTTTTTGAAAAGCGATTCATATATAATATTTCTTTTCCGATGGCATCAAATTCCTTCTTTTGTGCATAGAGACTCAATTTTCTCGTTTATTGCAACCAAGCACTTCGAGGTCTGATTTGGACTCGGTGAGGGTATGCAATACGAGCGTGGATCTAGAGGTTTGATTCTTCATCACATAAATTTTAGGATTCAGGGGAAATGGATTCAGAGTGCTGTGATATGTCCACTAAGTGTATAGTACGACATATGTAAGTATATATATCGATTAAGTTATTGAACTAAAACTCATATTATTTAATTCTTTATAAGCACATACTATTTAAGATATCTCGTGTAATAGCAAAGGGTTCTCACACTTACATAACTATGAATATGACATAAACCCAAAAGTCTAACCACATACACAGTCAAAGCACCCAAAATAAGTTGACCAAATCCGGTGTGGATCCTCACCTAAATCATGTTGGATTGACACGGCTACGACATGGATTAAATGGCCTGAGCAACATAGGCTGTAACTAAATCATACCTGAGAGAATAACCTCACTAAGATCACTTATAAAGAGGCTCAAGTAACTTTTAGCACTCAATTCCAGACAAGATACTCTTTATTGCTAAGTCATATTATTAGAAGCTTTTGGTGAGGGAGGAGTCAGACTTTACTCATTTAGCGGTTTGGATCTTAGAGTACCGCGGAAGGTGGCCTGTCCATGTGGCTAGCTACAAGAGGGGCGATATTGACGGCTGAGAATTTGCGAAAGAAAAGAATTACATGTGTTCATTGGTGCTTCGTATGTAAAAATTTGGGAAAAAAATACCTCCTTCTACATTGTCAGATTGCATTCTATGTGTGGTGGGAAGTATTGGGATGGTTTGGTATTCGGTGGGTGATACCAGGAATGGTGAAAGAAATCATTTTTAGCTGGATATCTAGAAGACAAAGAAAAAGACATAGGGTGTGGGAGACTACTTCGCTAGCATTGATGTGGATCATATGGATAGAGAGAAATAGGAGAGCTTTTGATGGAGTAGAGAAGGATTCTGTCCATTTGAGGGGTAGCTTGTCATGTATTTATATTTGATGCACCCGTAGGATCCGTCGTTTGTAGAAAACTATTTTATTTTGTAAGGTTTTCTATTATCTGGTATACTCCTAAACATGCATATGACAAGAGCCATTTTGCATCTTACGCTTGGTCTGGCAAACTTCCCTTCAAATCTTCTATTATATGATCTGCCACATTATAACTTCATTAAAATATAGGAGTCACAAGTAATATAATCAACACAAGCAGAGGTTGATTTGGGATTTGAAGGGGTAGGGTGCACCATTACCGTTAATATGCGCCTAATAGTAGCAATAGAATCTTGATTAGGAGTGCGTTAAGTTGGTTCGATTTGACCTGGATTCATTTGGTTTGGTTTTCAATTCGTTGAGTTAATTTCCTTGTATGTTTGGTTTTGTTCATATTTGACTTTTTATTAGGATTAGAAGTATCTATATTCACAAGAAATTTGTCCCTTATTGGAATCAGACTCTATTTCGAACAAGATAAACAAAACAACATTTACAATTGGAGAATCACGTTTCTTTGAGAAACACGAGATTACTATAACTTTTTCAGAAGGGGAATGACGCTCTTCTATCAACAAGAAGCAAAAACATCAGTTTCAATGGGGGAATCACACCCTTCTGAATTAATTATAATTTTAATAAGTGGCCAAATTTGCCCTTCTACTATGGTTTCGGGGTCACGTTTACCCTCCGTTAAAAATTTGGTGCAACCATGCCCCTGCCGTTGCCATAGTACACACTTTTACCCCTATTTTTGACAGACCTCCACGGTGAACGACACGTGGCTGCCACATCAGCGCCATAGTAGAGGGGCAAATTTGGCCTTTTCCCGTTGTTTCTAAAGTCGTGTAACACTTAGAGAAGAAGTTTTGATGCTTAGAGGAGTTATTATAAGAGAGAAAAATGTGCTAAGAATAGTAGATAAGATATTTTGAGAGAAATACGGAATTAAAATGACACTCTCTTCGGTTTGGTTCCATAAGAAAGATATACTTTTGGATTTTGTGACAAAAATTATCTTTATTAAAGATGAGATAAAAGTTTAATAATAAAATTATTTTCAAATAAATAGATATGTTCTTTTTAAAAAGACTAAAAGGTAAAATATGCTACTTCTATTAAAGTGGATAAAGAGTTCTTTCATGTGTTTCAGTTTAAGAGATATTTTTCAATTTATCACAAAAGGTGATTTTTGCTATATATTGACTTATTAACTTTAGTTTAATCTCTTTTCCTTTAATGACATATTTTTTGTAACATTAGAAAAAAATAATAATAGAGTTTTATGTTTAAAATCACAAATTCTAGCATTCAATCATGAGTGTAAGCTCTCCTGATACAATTATGAGCATTGTAGATGCCTTCTCCAGTATTACACGAGTACTTCTATCATCTCGAAAAGCTATAATTTAAAATAAGGGAGAGGAAGAGGTGATCCGAAAAGTCGAGAGAAAGGGCGGTATGCTGTTGGTCGCTATAAGGCCTCGTGCAATTGGGCATTTAGAAGGAGGAAGAGAAGACCGAGAGTGTGGGATGTTGTTCCATTAGCCATTATGTGGATACTATGGAAAGAGAGAAATATGAGAGCTTTTGAAGGAGTAGAAAGTGATTTTGTTAATTTGAGGAATAGCTTTTTCTTTCTAGTTTCTTTTTGGTGTACCCTTGAGGTTCCAATGTGTATAGATGATTTGGGGATCTTTTGTAGAGAACTATGTTTTGGTGTAGGTTCTCTAACTTTTTGTAGTAACTTGTATACGTGGTTTTCCCCTTCATTATAAATAAAATCATTTACCTTATCCAAAAAAAAAAGGCGTCGAGCAGTGAGACAAGCGACTGGTTGGATTCATTTGTGTAGTCAGAGGAAGAAGTCTTTCATGTCTTACAGGAGAGCATAAGAAAGGTACACAATGAAAAAAAAAAAAAATGAATCAAGGGTATGATGTTGCTTCTCAAGAGATTAAAAGAGAGGAGCCTGGCAAAGAGAGTCTTGAGCGGTTTCACTTAACTAAGCCATCCGTTTTTGTGGTGACAGATGCCTAGTTTATCTTTATACGTAAACATATATAGAATTTCAGCAGGTACTGGTGCACCTCAACCCGTCGACGTAGGTCTGCCCCTGATCACAAGCAATCATGATATCCTCCTCACATATTTTCATATTTGCCAAAGTTAGGCAGCCAACTCCAATGTGCAAAGTTAAATATTCCTGTCAGTACCGAGACTTGTGATCGGTATGAAAACTGAAAGTTCACTGTAACTAAGATGGAAATCTGTATTATGCTATGCAGTAACATTTCCATGTTATGAGGGGGACCAATATGACAACTTATTATGTAGCTTTTGTTGCTGATAAGAATATGGTACACATTTAAATAGGCTGGCTCATGCAGCATACTTGTTAGGACGGCGATCTCGTGGTCTATAATGTACTATTTCTAACTTGAAAGAAAATGAGTTTTAGCTAAGAACTACAGATACTTAATTCTCATAGAAGGTTACAACTCGAAGTTCTTGAAGCATGTTCAGTGAAACTTATGTAGCATAGCTGAGCTAACAGCTTATCTGTTGTGCTTGTTGCCTTAGGTTTAGTCTTTTCTGAATACTTGCAAACTCTTTTGGACAAAGATTGTCACGCTTCCTTATTTATCTTCATAGGGTTATTCTGATTCAACTGGCTTATGAACCAATTGACTGCCTAAATTAGTTATTTGGGTAGCAGCTCGAGCAATGGTTTCAGTGGCTGTGTTAGCTATTAGTCCAGCTTTGGTTGTAGTAAGTTTTTATCAAGTGATTTAGTTGGATGGGAATATCTTGTTTTGCTGCTCGTCAGAATGAGACTATATACAACTAAGGATCGACCATTCACATTCAAGGATATGCTAGAATGATTTCTGACCTGTGTGCAAGTGGAAATGTTCCAATAACTTAACCTCTTGATATAGTGAACTTGATCTCTTGTCAAGTAATGCTTGAATAGGTATTTAATGCTAATATTATTTCACCTACTAATCAATCTAAGGTCTTGAAAACATACTAAAGTTGAGAAGGTATTCTTCGTACACATTCCTCGTTCAGGTTTGTCAGGGATTCACTGATTCATCTCAGATTCACATTTAGATCTCCCCTTGTCCATGGAATCCTAATATGTTTATTTAGTTGCATTTGAGCTGTTTTGATCCCATGGACAAGGGGAGACCTTAATATTTCATATGTGGACAGTCTGGCCAGAGAGGATCAGATGTTTTGATGGATAAAAATGGGACCAGATTTCATATGTTAAATACAGATGTAAAGAAAAATCAGACTCTGGTGTGGGGTAAATTTTGCAAGTAGCATGATTCTATTTCGGAAAAGGGGTCATATTTACCCTTGTTCTATCAGAAATTGTTTAAACCTGCCCTCCATTATACTATCCGTTTAAAATTGACCTTATCGTTATACCTTAGATTAGATATGCCCCTGAGGCTAACGGCCGGGACAGGTGGCGCACTTAGGAGTAAAACCCTATCATACCCGATTCTTTTACAAACCCGCCCCCAAATTTAACCATAACCGTCAGTAGTTCCAAACCATGAAAGAATGAGGTTCTGATTAAACAAAAGGAAAACACATTATCTCTAAATTCCCTTTCTTCTCACTGTTACCGGAGCTCACGTCGCTGTCGGAGTTTCTGCAGGAACAGCGTCAGTATTGTCGAAGAGATAGAGACGAATGAAGTAGAAGTGTTTTGGAAAAGGAAAGGGTGCATTAATTTTGCTCTGATTAAATGAGTATAGATTGTATCGAAAATCAAGTCACCCTCCCAACTCCATCCTTTTCTCTGCGCCACTCCCCTTTCCATTGTATTCCCAACATGGTGAAAGAGCTGGCGACAAATAAGCTGAAATTGAGTAGATTCATAGCTTTGTTTGAAATGAAGCTCACACCAATGGCGGACTGAAAAAGCTCAAGCATGGCGATTTCATTAGTTTCTCTTTTACACTCCAATTTTCTTTATTTGTGCATCCAGAACTTTTTTTTCTTATAATTCTCTTCTCTTAAATTAGATATTACATGTTCTTTTTCTGGTTGGGTTGGAAAGGTTGGATGATATCAAAAACACTATGGATGTTTTAGTGAAGGGGCTGGGTTTTTCTATCAGGTTATTTGATCCAAATTTTGGATATGGGTGGAATAGTATAATTAGGTATAATCAGATGTCTCAAATTGGGGGTGGGTTATAATTTATAAAAGATCCGATTAATTTAGTTGGGGTTGGGTTTTATTCCTCAGCACGCCGTGTGTCTTATATGTTATCAGGGGCATATCTGATCTAAAGTATAACTGTAAAGTCAAATTTTAACCAGAGTATAACGGAGGGCAGGTTTAAACAAATTCTGTTAGTACAGGAGTAAATATTTACTTATTTACAAATTCTAGTGGAGAACAAATCTGTACTTATTCGTTTTTCAGTACCTACATGGTACTGTTTTGAAATAACATACATTATGTATGTGTGTGTGTGTGTATATAGGTTACATGCTTGATCAAAAAAATAATATAGGTTACATATTCTGCCTTGGGAGAAATTGCCCTGTCATGCTTAAATTAGTAAAATATGATAGGAACTGTTTAGTGATTTAGCAAATGAATGAGAGGTAAAAAATCGTTGGCTATTGTTAAAAATTACCTTATCCAAAAAAAAAAAAAAAGTCTTTGGTTATTGTTTTCTCTTATCTCTTGAATTTATGGAATTTTCAACTTATCAATTTTAACTTGGAATTGTCAAATTATCTGAATCCTATTTTCTCCACTGCCAAGAATGTTTCTGTGGATTCTATTTGTTTGTCATTCTAGCGTCTTCTTGTGAAGCTAAGTTAGCTAGAGTTACTTTATCAAAAAAAAAAAAAAAAAAAAAGCTAAGGTAGCTAGAGTTATTCTTGTCTAACCCAATAATGAGAGCATAGAGTGCGATATAATTGTTAGGTAATTTGACGTGCTATACCAAGATGTCAGTTTCTTTCCTTTTGACCATTCAAGGTTCCTATTTGCTAACCAGTTTCCTAATGGGGAATTTTGCAATATTTCTGATCATAACCCTCAAATGGGGCAGAAATACTTGAGTGTAAGACGTGCAATTTGAGTATTTTGAATTTTGATATTGCTAAACATCCACCTGGAGTTGAATAAAAAATGAGAAATGGATATCAACCATCTTAAGTGTTTCTGGCTTGATGTTCTCACTTGTTCAACTTGATTATTGAACTTCTGGCTGCTGTAAGTTGCTTATATGCTGATGAGAAAAATGCGGTTTACGTTTGCCCGCTTTTGCACTTCCTCTCAGTAAATTAGAACATGTGATATTGACTTTGCACCTTCTATGTGCTGCAGTAAATCAGAATATGTGATATACAAACTGAAGGAAATGGGAAAAATTACAGAGAAAGATGTAATGCTGATATGCAAACAGTTTGAACGGCTGGACGCGGGTAACTGTGGTAGAATTACTCTTGGTGATCTAATGGAAAACCACCATTAAACGTTGAATTTGGTGCATTCTAATTGGATATTAGGGAGAGGAAAAACAGTGTTGCTGCATCTGCTAGGATTGGCAAGTGTACAGGGCAGAGAAAAAATGCCTTAATTTTGGGCATGGTGGAGGAAATCTGAGTTCCCTAGTTTTATGGGAAGGGTGCTCTTTTCTTGTTGTCCCTCAGTTACATTTCACTGATAGACCAGGCATAGCAGAAAGGTCAAGTTTTTGAAGTTCAGAGTTTTCGATTATGATGAAAAATTTTGGAACTGTCTTGGAAATGCAACATTCGGAACCTTGCAAGATTCTGAAGCAAAATATACCATTTGTAAATAACTATATATCATATGATATAACTAATATTGGAGAAAGAGAAAAAAGGTATCTGATTATGATACACATTCAAGTATTTTGAAAAAACTACCAATGTAACGTGCCATTTTGGTAGCCAGGAAGGGGGAAAAAAATCTTTTCTGTTCATGCTCTCTCTATATTCAGCTTTCATCCTCAGATGAATGTGGGTCGTCTGATAGGTTTTTTTTTTGTTGGTGCATTTGTTTAAGAAAAGAAGTTGCGGGAATCAGGGTTGGAAGTTTCTTTCAAGAGCTTAGAAAGCTAAAGTTATAAACAAATGTTTTTTTTTTTTTAATAAACTTTTCTTTTCCCTTCAAACAATTTACCAGCACTACATATTGTTTTCCATTTAGTACAACTTTATATTGATAACTTCTGAGACGGTATTCACTTACTAGCGTGCCATTCGAAGACTTGAAAAAAAAGATTGTGAACAAGACATTTAGGGCAAAAAAATATATATATTTTAGGTAAGAGGGTCAAAATTATTCACCTAATATGCGATTTGGGATGCATTTTGCTATCAATTAATAGTAAGGGTGTCCAACGGTCCGGTTTGCATCGGATCGGCAATCGGGCCGAACTGGTGCAAGCCGGATCGTTGGCGCCACTCCCCCAACGACTCGTCCCCTGACTCGTCGTCCCCCCAATGGACCGATTGAACCGGATTATTTTGGGCTGGAACCGGTCCGGACCGGATTTTTTTTTTTTTTAAAAAAAAAGCTATAAGGATATAGCAGTTGGCAACGGCTCTTTTCACCAACAGCCGTTGGCCAACTACCAAAAACGGCTCTTTTTCACTCCCCCAGCCCCCTAGGCGCCCCCATACCCCAACCTATTTTTTCTATAAATACCATAATTTTTCACCAATTTATTTACAATTTCTCTATTATTCTCTCTAAATTTCTCTCAATCTCTCTTATATTCTACAAAGGCCATTTGCTAAATTATTCAAAATTGCTCTCACAAAAGGGTTTAAGTTCTAAATTGCATTACAAAAATTATTTGGAGTGGAGTGGAAAATTGTTTGGTGCGATTCCGGTCAAGTTTCAACTTTCACTTCTAAGTTCTAACGCGACATCAAGTAAACTCGTTCTTAATTCTTATTATCTATTTTAATTTTTTTGCAATATTATTTTTAGCATATAGCCATATTTTAGTAATTTAGTTGTTTGCTTTACTTATAATGTCTGGAGTGTGGAGAGCACTTACTGGGCGTACGGGTAGCGGTCGTAGATCACGTGTTAATCGGGGGGGGGGGGGGGGGAGGGGGGAGGAAGGATGATAGATGTGGTTGTGCTCTGGGTAAAAGACCAATTGGTAGTTCTAGTGCTCCTGCTCATCTAGATGATATTACTCAGAAAGATGACTCGCAATTTTATCATGATTTAGATTTTGATCAACCACTAGATAGTGATATGTTGGAGGCACAATATCAAGCTTGTGATAACACCGAAGGGATTAATTTGATGATGAAACACCTACTAGTCAATTTCATGGTGAACCTGAAGAAACTGAATCTAAATTACCACCTATGTCTCCTAGTAGAGAACCAGTCAAACGAGCGGATAGATATGATGTGTGAAATTTATAACTAAAAATGTTCCGGCTCAGAGCGCTAAATATAATCTTTGTAAAAAGTTTGGGATTTTAAAACCGGCAAGCATCATGGTGGGACAGGGAAGTTGAGAACACACTTAGAAAACCACCATAAGGAAAAATGGGAAAGGAGGTCGGGTGGCATTCATGTAGGAAACAGAATGGCTCCATCTCAAGGTAGTGGAGTTCAACAGGAAATTAACCCAGTGATGGGGGGCTTATACATTATGATAAGAAGAAAGATAGGGAACAAATGGCAAAAATGATTGTGGTAGAGTGTTTTCTTCGTTATATTCAAACCGTCTATAATCCATCGTTTCAAGGTTTTCCTAAAATTACGGTTAGAAGTGATATTATAAAATTTAAAAATAAATATAGACAATATTTGCGATATATGTTTTTTTACTTTGATTGTAGAGTTTATATTACTACTAATTTGGGTCGTTAATGCGGGTCAAACTACCTCAAGGCCTTTCACTAGAAGTCAAGCCAAAATGATCCAAGACATTCATCTCCACTTGACTTGGAAGGACATGGAAGAAGACTCCGGAAGAGACTTGAAGATCATGCATTGGAGTTCCATGGAAGGAGGACCACCTAGGCTACATGGAGAAGCATCTGAGGCCCATTTTGAGGCTCCTCAAGAAGCTCCAGGATGAGGTGGACCGCCCACTGAAAGGGGTGGACCACCTAGTTAAAGATGGGTGGAAAATTGGCTAAGTATGGAAATGCACACTCTCTGGAAATTGACCAGGCGGACCGCCCCTGTTACCAGGCGGACCGCCCAATCCCTTGTGACATCTTTCAATGCTTATGCAGAGGCGCCTCGTTTAAGGGGCGGACCGCCCACTCTTTGTTTGGCTAGACGGAAATTCGACTTACTTTGTTATGTATTTCCTATTCTAGCCCTATGTGGCTTCTATCCTTTTAGCCCACTTTGGGGGTCTTTTAGACTTTATATTATGTGTATGAGGTACCTATAAAAGGACCTTTAGTCTTTCATTTGAACAAGATTACCTTTGATGAATGATGAACAATTTCAAGAGTTGTACCTCTTTGAATTTATGAAAGAAACCCCTTTTGGTTTGAATCTTCTAGCGGATCTAGTTGAACCTCGAACCAAACCCGATCATTCTATTTGCGAGTCCCAAGTGTGACTCGAGGGTAGTTGCATAGTGTAGGCAACTCTTGACCCGAATCGAGGGTTTCACGAGACTTAGTTCCTCGTGGATACCTCGTAGGGAGTTCGAGACGAGTCTCAATCCTATCGTTTTTCGTGTCTGTTTTTGATCCTTATCATCTTGATATCAGAGCAAGGCTCGGGATTTATTTCTACAAACCCTCGATCCTTGTTCATCGTGCCTAAGTTGATTTTTATCTTAGTTTCTTGTTTGTTATTGTTGAAAAGAAGAAAATACAAAAAAAAAAAAAAAATGAAAAAGTTGAAAAACACAAAAATTTTTATCATGTTTCTTGGATTGATTGACCCATTGTTTGATTGATATCAGGGTTTATACCTTATTGAAAACCCATCGATTTGGTACCAACAACTCTTGATTTGGAGTTGTAAAACAAGATTTGAAAATTTGAAACCCTTGTTCTTGAAAACCCTTGCTATGAACTTGATGAACATTGGAATTTGATTGTTTTTTATCGGGGTTTGATAAAAATCATTGGAGTTTGATTATAGTGGTTGAAAATAAAATTGGGTACCTTCGTATTGATAAAACACCTTAAAAATTGTTGGATTTTTGGGTGCTAAAACAAAGAAACACGAAGTTGGACTTTGCTGAAAAAACACAGTAGGTGGGGCACCTAAACACAGAGGGGGACCACCCACTTTCTTGTGAACTCTCTGGACTTTTGGGTGGCGGAGCGCCTAGTAATAGAGGCGGACCGCCCACTTCCCTCTGCAGAGATTAGTGCGGACTGCCCACTTTGAAAAGGGTGGGGCGCCTGTTTTGTTAGGTGTTGGCTTAGGTAGTTTTTCCTAGGTTCTCTTGTTTCTTTGCTTCCATAACATCTAACTAGTACTTCTCTAAGTAACTTTCCTACTTAATTGGTACTAGTCTTTGAGCTTTTAGGCAACTCGTGCCTAGTTAGGAGAGTAGAATTCGAAGAAGACTCGTAGAATCTTTTGACTCAAGTCTTCACTTTAAAGAGGTTATCGTCCATTGAGTCACATAAACTCCACTCACCCCGGAGGACACTTGACTTGTGGATTGATTAATTGAGTTGAGGATTGTTGATCAACTACGTGAAGCTTCTAGATTCAAGCTTGAGTGAAATATCCACCACCACTAAATGAGTGAACCGAGTGATATACAAAGTGAGGGTGTATGAGAGGTGATTTCACCCGAAGAGCGACCACAAAGAGGTTGGAGGTAATTCTAAAACTACTTTAAATACTCCTTCTTCTTCTTCCTTCCAATGCCACAAGTGCAAGGGTTACAGCCACTTTGCCAAAGAGTGTCCCACCCGGAAAACAATGATTGTGATGGATGATGGGTTGGTCTATGAGGGGGAAAGTGAGTCCGACGGTGATGTTGTGGAGGAGAGTGAGGAAGTTGAGGGTGAAGAGAGAGCGACGGAGGGGGATGATCCTAATATGTTCCTTGTGGTGCGTCGTATTTTGGGAGCTATGGTGAGTGTAGAGAAGGAAGATGAGCAAAGGGAAAACTTGTTCCATGCTAGGTGTAGAGTAAAGGGGCAACTGTGTTCCATGATCATTGACTCGGGTAGTTGTACAAATGTGGTGAGCCAATCTTTGGTTTTTCAATTGAGGTTGCCTACCCTTAAACACCCAAGCCCCTACCGTTTGTAATGGTTAAGTGAGTGTGGAGAGTTGAGGGTAGTGAATCAAGTCTTGATTAGGTTCAAGATTGGGAACTATCAAGATGAACACATGTTTGACGTGGTGCCAATGCAAGCTTGCCACCTCTTGTTTGGTAGGCCTTGGCAATACGACAAACAAGTGGTTCATGATGACCGAGCTAACACTTACACGGTTAGACATGAGGGGAAGAAGTTTGTGCTTACACCCTTGACCCCAAAACAAGTAAGTGAGGACTATCGGTGCATGAAGGAGTTGAGGGAAGCGGCTAAGGCCAAGTCCCCGGTTGTGGCCAAGCCTTTGGCCGAGATTCCACCATCTTCCACCGGTCGCATTTGTGCCATGATGCAACCGATAGAGTATTTGAAAGGTAATGATGGCACCAAGATGCTCATATGCCTAGTGTACAAAGGTATGGTTTTAAATTCCGAAAGTGATTATTTATCTAACCCTAACCTTTTGCCTAGTGCCATTGAAAATGTTTTGAAGGTCTATGAGGACATGTTCCCGGAGGAGATGCCGGATGGATTGCCTCCCTTGAGGGGTATTGAATATCAAATCGACTTTGTCCCGGGATCTCAAATCCCAAACAAGCCGGCATATAGAAGTAATCCCGATGACACAAGGGAGTTACAAAAGCAAATTGATGAATCGCTTACCAAAGGCTTGGTGAGGGAGAGCTTGAGTCCTTGTGCCATGCCCGTGATCCTTGTTCCAAAGAAGGATGGCACTTGGAGGATGTGTGTGGATTGTCGAGCGGTCAATAAGATCACGGTAAAGTATCGACATCCCATACCTCGTTTGGATGATATGTTAGATGAGCTTAGTGGTTCTAGCATCTTTTCAAAAATAGACCTTAGGTCCGGTTACCATCAAATCCGGATGAAACCCGGGGATGAATGGAAAACTGCATTCAAGACCAAGTTTGGTCTATATGAATGGTTGGTGATGCCCTTTGGCCTCTCCAACGCACCTAGTACTTTCATGAGGCTAATGAACCATGTGCTAAAGCTATTCATCAACAAGTTCGTGGTCGTCTACTTTGATGATATATTGATCTATAGCAAGTCAATAGACGACCATGTTGGCCACTTGAGTCAAGTCCTTGAAGTGCTACGAGCCGAAAAGCTCAATGCTAATTTTAAGAAGTGTGCCTTTTGTGTTGAAAAGGTTGCCTTTTTGGGCTTTGTTGTTAGTGTCAATGGTGTAGAAGTTGATGAATCCAAAGTTGAAGCCATTAGAGATTGGCCTACTCCTACCACCGTCTCTCATGTGAGGAGTTTCCATGGCCTTGCTAGTTTCTATAGGCGCTTTGTTAGGGACTTTAGCACCATTGCCGCACCACTCACCGAGTTGGTAGAGCTACAAACCCTTTGTGTGGGGAGAGCCTCAAGAGAGGGCTTTCCAAGAATTGAAAGGTAGGTTGAGTACCGCCCCGTTGTTACAATTGCCCGACTTCGGGAAGGCTTTTGAGGTTGAATGTGATGCCTCAGGGGTGGGAATCTGGGGTGTTCTCATGCAAGAAGGAAAAACCGTTGCCTACTTTAGTGAGAAGTTGAAGGGCGCATCCTTGAATTACTCCACGTATGACAAGGAGTTGTATGCCCTCGTGAGAGCTCTAGCCCATTGGCAACACTATCTATGGCCTTGGGAATTTATGATCAAGAGTGACCATGAGTCACTCAAGCATCTAAGAGGCCAAGAGAAGTTGAACAAGAGACATGCCAAGTGGGTGGAGTTCATTGAGTCCTTCCCTTATATAATTTATTACAAAAAGGGTACGGACAATGTTGTCGCCGATGCACTTTCTAGAAAGTTCGCCCTTGCTACCACTCTTGCTTCTAGGCTTATGGGTTTTGAAAGTATAAAGTTGATGTATGCACATGACAAAAAGCTCAAGAGCATTCATGATCCTCTAGTGGGTGGGGAGAGGGTGGAAAAATACCAATGGGTTGCGGCTACATTTTCAAGAATGGGAGAGTGTGTGTCCCCGAGTCCGCTTGGAGAGATGTGCTAGTGCAAGAGGCACATTGTGGGGGCTTGATGGGTCACTTTGGGGTGGATAAGACTATGTCCATACTTAAAGAACAATTCCATTGGCCAAAAATGAGGCCTCTTGTAGAACGTTTTTGCAATGCTTGCTTGGATTGCAAGAAGGCCAAGTCTAGGTCCAACAACCATGGCTTGTACACTCCTTTGCCCATACCTACTAGTCTGTGGGTTGATATCTCTATGGATTTTATTATGGCTTTGCCCCGGACTAGAGGAGGACACGATAGCATTTATGTTTTCATTGATCGTTTCTCCAAAATGGCTCACTTTATTCCGTGCAAAAAGACTAATGATACACAACATGTAGCTTCTCTGTTTATTGATAACGTTTTAAAGTTGCATAGGGTGCCTCGCATCATTGTTAGTGATAGGGACTCCAAGTTCCTTAGCCATTTTTGGAAATGTTTGTGGGGTGCTCCTGGCACCAAGTTGCTATTCTCTACGTCCCAGCACCCTCAAACCGATGGACAAACTGAGGTGGTGAACCGGACCTTGGGAGCTCTACTTAGAGCTATGACCAAGGGTAAGGCCGGGACTTGGATTGATAAGCTACCACTCATGGAGTTTGCATATAACCGCACTTTGCATCATATGATTGGCATGACTCCATTTGAGTGTGTTTATGGTTTTAACCCTTTGATTCCTCTTGATCTTACCCCTTTGCCAAGGGATGTGGTTGTTGATTTTGAAGGTAAAGCTTGGGCCAAGGCATTGTTTGAACTCCATGCCAAGGTGAGGAAGACTTTGGAGGAGGCTTATGAGAAGATAGCAACCAAGAAAAACAAAGGGAGAAAGAAGGTGGACTTCAAGAAGGAAGATTGGGTGTGGGTGCACTTCCGCAAGGAATGATTTCCAAGCCATAGGAAGGGGAAGTTGGCACCACGGGGAGATGGCCCTTTCCAAGTGTTATCCAAGATCAACAACAATGCCTATGTGATAGATTTGCCCGGTGAGTATAATGTGTCGACTACTTTCAATGTTAGTGACTTGACTTATTTTGATGTAGGTGATGATGCCTTGGAGGAGGACGCCTTAATTTCGAGGAAGAAATCTTCTCGGAAAGGGGAGAATGATGCAACCCAAATTGTATCGTCGAGGCCATTCACTCGAAGTCAAGCCAAGGAGATACAAGAGACTCACTTACACTTGGTTTGGAAAGGCATGGATAATACGAGCTCGGAGGATGACTTGAAGACCATGCATTTGAGCTCAATCCAAGAGGAAACAGGGCAGGAAACACTGCAGGAAACAGGGGAGCAAAACAAGGCAAAACAGGGCAGCACCTTCTGAGCTTACTGCCTGACAAAACACATTTGTTCTTCGCGATCGCGACAACACCTGCGCGATCACGAAGAGTAGTTGCTTACCCTGCGCGATAGCGTGGCCTTGGCGCGATAGCGTCACTTCAGCTTTTGGTGTTCTGCGCGATCGCGACTCATTGTGCGCGATCGCGATGCATAGTTGAGGGGCAGCGGACCAGAATCTAAGCAAACCTTATAAAGGGGTGCTATAAATACACCCCTTCTTCATTTATTGTCTTTTTACCTTACTTTGAACACAAAATATTAATGAGCATTGCTCTTGAACCTTTGTAACTATTTTGGCTTCAAATTAATTGGATGAATCCAAGTTGCTCTTCAATCCTATTTGATCATCCTATTTGCTCGAGCCTAGTATCTCTTGAGGATAGTTGCATACCGTAGGTGATTCTTGCCATCGTTCGGGGTGTAACGAAACATTGTTCTTCGAATGTTTCGTTGCTACTTGAACAATCGTGTGAGTCTTCGTCTCGTTTCTTATCTTTTATCGCTTTCGTAGTTTCGATTGCATCATAACTTCAGTCCCCTCAAGATATAAGCAGCACCTGTAAGAGTGACTACTATAGTCAATCATGACATTAGCACTTACTGCACGACTATTGTGCCCAATATTGATAAGATTCAATACATTAGAAGTTGATGTCATACGAAAAGTATTACAGCCTTAAGTTGGTCTTGATTTGAAACAAGCTAAAAGTTTCTGACTTGACAAATTCTCACCCAAATTATTTTCAAATTAAAGAAGATATGCCAAGTTAGGTCTGGGATAGGATTTACTTTTAAGCTATAAAAGTTAGTTGACTGCTATTTATCAACTTGTTTTAATAGTTTAACAGGGGCTAATAGAGATAATAAGCCATACTAGAAATCAATAATAATAGTAAAGTCCAAAGAAAGAATGAATTCTACAGACATGATATTTAGATCAAATAGGCTATTAGCAGCAGCAAGGCTTAATGTACGACACCCACAGCCAAATCTGCAACCACGTAGTACCTCACATTCCAATGTACTCTTAGCCTAGACACTCAAAAGCATTTAAACATAACAAATGTTAGGTCTTGAGATAAATAGTGTGGCTACAATATTCTTTCATTTTAGGCTGATAACACTTTTTTTTTAGAAGAAACTTTAATCTTATTTCCAGCATAAAATGTTCTTAACTCACAAAGGAAATCTTGGAAGAGACTATTTGTATATTAAACAACATAATAAATATAGATACATTGAAAAAGCTTAGCAACTAAAACTAGCAAAACTATAAGATTAAAAAGCTTAATTAAAGATATGAAAGGATATCCTCAGCACCGGAGACAGAGAAATCTCCTCCACATTCAACATTACCCATTTTTCACCTGGAGCCCATCGACTAAAAGAGCATACCTATGAGATCGAATGCCAAACCCCATTACAGATCCACCTGCAAGTAATTTGACATGTTTTTTCTCGGGGTAAGAACTACAATCAAGATAAGTTGTACCACTTGTGCTCCCAAAATGATCAAAATTCAAAGTATGATTCCAAAATATATCACCCTGAAACATGAAAGCAAGTAAGTGATCAATAATTTAAAAAAATACAAACTAAAGTATATAATGATTCAAACCATGAAATCTTTCTAATAGATTACATACTAGGCAATTACCTGGACCGAAATAGTTAAAACTTCTTTTTCAAAACAATTACATGTCATTATAGTTTTATAGAAATGCATATTATATTGTCAAAGAAATGATTCAACGTGCCAAACTTAAAAAAGTTCGTCAGTTAAACTATATCACACAACAATCTCTTCAATTTCACATGATTTTTGTTCAGAAAAGTACTTTCTTGCCACACCAATTACAAACCATGATGGATAGAGAAAGAAAACAGAGAGAAAGACCTATAACATCATAGGTAGAGGGAGACATCACAATTCCGATGCTAGGCCTTGCACATATTTATTGGATTTGTTGGCCAATTGCAAGGAGTATGAGATTTTCTTCTTCCATGCGACTATTAAACATAACAAAACCATGTAAAATATAAATAAGAAAAAGAGAACAACACACGAATCTAAGAAGTACAAACAAGGAAGAAGCTTCTCATAATAGACAGACATTATTTCATTCGTTCCATTTCGTTGTATCATATTGCATTTACATTTTATATTGTTATGTTTTGATTTTGGAATCATGTAGAGAGCAGAAGTATGTTGTTTTGGTTATGAGTCTTTAAGTACCACTCGATCGATGATGCCGGTCCTGCGGCAATGATAGTTATAATTACCTCATGCATCCCGATAGTAGATGAAGATCTCGCGCTGGTTTTGCTTGGTAGTCGATGTAGATCCCGAACTGGTGACCCCATTGCATCATACTTCATTCGTTCCATTTCGTTGCACACATTGCTGAGTGGTTTATGAGTGTCTATATTGTGTTGATTATGTACATGTTAACTGTTGCTGATTGTTATCTGATTACTTTATTCCCTAGTTATGCTACCTATTGTTCTAGGTAGCTAGCTAGCCTCACTTATTGAGTCCTTTTGACTCACTACCTATCTGTTTCTTGTTGTCTTCTTGTTTTAGTAGATTTTTCTCCAGGACCGAGTTTGACACATGATTGAGGAGTGAGGACGACTCAGCTGTCAGTGATGAGCCAGCCTTTTATCTGTGACGGCCGCCATCTTTACATTGCTGTTGTTAAACTATTTTTCCCTTTCTGAGAGATGTATATATATATCTTGTATATTCTTCGATGTCTGATCTGGATAGAATCTAAACCTTTATATATATAAATATATAAAATAGACACACATATATATTGTTTATGCTTTTTTTGAGTTGTTTTATGTTTATTATGTCACTTAATTTGACGGGTGCCCGCAAGGCCTGTTCGAAAATCCAAGTTGTGTCAATTCGACAGAGAATGAGGAGGACAATGTTTTCCACAATGAAGACCCAAATTTCGATAGCTCTAATATGTCGAATTTGGATTTTAGTGTTTAGAATTCTTAGGGCACCGGATATCAAATTTCGATGAACCAAAAATTACAAAACCAACGCCAATCTTCTTAGGGGACTTCAGAAAACCTTCATAAGCAAAAAGCCCCATCATTTGACATTCAAAAGGCTCGAATTTGGGAATTTTGGTTACGATAGATGAATCAATTGCCAGTGCTCTTTTAATTGAAATGGCCAAAGCTAATCAGGGGAGTCCATTTAACATAAGAATCCTAACTTCTTTGATTCCCTTGCAATTCGAATTTGAATTGTAAGGTTCCAGGTACTTGAAATCCACTATTTTATCCATTTCCCAGAGTTCTTATTTGGCAAAGGGTATTGCTTGTCATAACAATTCTAATAGTGTCAGTAAGCCTACTAACAGTAAAATTGAGGGTGCACAACCCCTTATTAGGACTGCATCATATGTTAACCCCGCGGTATTGGAACCTTTGAGTTGTGAAGATGTTAATGCAACTAAACATCACAATCCTACTGAATTCCACCCCTTGTTAGACCCCACAAAATATGAAATTTTTCTCCTACTTTGGAAACCAAATTTGATTGGTTTGAGTGATAAGAATCATACTCTTTTGAAGTAAGTTTGGTTGAAATTCTTGGCAAACAAAGTTTTTTATTGTGTCTAAGTCAGCTTTCCCTTAGTAGTGTGGTACCTACCTTTGCTACTGATACGAGGCAAGAAGTAGTAATATTTTGGGTTACTTTATGTCGTGTTTATTCTTTTTAAACTTTATGTTATATTACTCTGAGGCGGATTACACTTAGCATGTGTGCTTTGCTTTGTAGATGTGAATTCATCATATCTAGTCTATTTGGAGCATATATGGTGAAAATCAAGGGTTTGACGTTTGAGAAAAATCCCAAGGGTCGTGTAAATGAAGGCCAGGAATAAAGCGAGAAAATATGCTAGAAAAAATAAGCAAGGACGCACAACACAACGTGCTACACGTCGTGCCTATTATAAAAAGGGCGCGACGTGCACCTATCTGGAGAAATTTTAGAGCTTGATATTTTCTCAGATTAGGCAAGACTGAACTCACACGGTGTGATAGGAGCCGTGCATCACGCCATGCACATTGGGTTTTGTGCTATTCCAAAGCCGTGATGGATTTTAAAATGGCAGTTTCATTCAGGTTAATTTCATACTTTATAAATAAGTCCTAAACACATTGAGGACATGACTTTTGGCCAAGAAAGCACCAAAAAGAAGCAAGAAAGTAGAGGTTATGAGATTCAAGAGTTTATTTCATTTCTATATTCATTCTTTTGTTAATTTATTAGTTTATAGTTAAACCCATGTATTTGAGTATGACTATGAACGAGTAAACCACCCATCTAGGATTAATTGAACCACTCTGAATACTAATATTATTATTATTAGTACTATTATTATTATTGTGTTAATAAATAAACTTAATGGTTCTTCGTATATATGTGTTTTATGTTATTCTATGCTATTGATTGGTAGAGCTCTCAGTCAATTGACCCTTTTATTTATCGCTAGGGATAAATTCATGAGTTAGGCTTAAACACATAACAACATTTCAATCTAAAATAAAGGTATTGCTTAGTTGTCAGATAACTGAAATATGACTATTGATCCTTGTTCTGAACTATAAGTATAGCTCCTTTTATCTTTCATTAGTTAATTAAAAATTTAATTAATAAAAGTTATGATTACTTAACAGAACCAGGTAGTTGTAAATCAGAGCATTTTTTCATTAGGAAGACTCAAGTGTAATTATGACACGATCTGAATTTTTTACTATACTGTACAGGTACCGACAACTTTCTCTAAACCCGTTGGGCGTAATATTGTTTTGTAGAAAAAATGACAATTAATGCAACGAGCTCGTACACGAAGAAATGACAGAAGAGGAAATCGAGAGGTCTGATGCGGTGGAGCGAGATGACATTAGTTACCAATCTGGTTTAGTATTCTATTGTAATAGTTACGAATGGAATATAAGCTACAATTACATCATTCTGTAGGGAAACAAATATTTCGCATGCAGGGTATGCCCAGATTCATACTATTTGTATTTAGAATAAATTAGGGATGGCCATACTACCATTACTTTATGGGGGAATTTGTGCAAAGTAACTGTGAAGTTTTGGACAAAATTCAAGAAGATAAATCAATTCTTGTACTTGTGACGTTAAAGTGGCAATTTACAGAGGTATTATGATAAATAAATTTTAATTCATTGAACATTTTAATTAATGGACGGAAACTGTTCTGAATTAAATTTTTCTTACCTAACAATTAGGGAATTTTTGAATATCGCGTGTTGATCAATCCAGCTATCTGAAAAGACTGAATCTCCTAAAATATTTTATTTTTTTCGAACGTATGCCCGAATTATAGTATTTTTAAGGTTGTTAATTTAGTGTTACTTATAATTGATCAAACATTCAAATGCATGTGCACCAACATGAAGGCAGAGAATAAAGAAATCACAATAACGCCAACTACAACAATTAGGAAAACCAAAACAGTCCAGTTAAGCAATATTGTGGATGAGCTCTTCCAGATGCGGCAGGTTTGTCTGTACACACATTTCCACTCTCCTTCTTTTAAAGCTTATTTTATGTGTTGTTTAACTTTGTTAATTGTGAGACGCTCCAACAATGTTTCCTACTTTAATCCTAATATTCCTTGAAGCATGAATATTTAGTTGACTAAATAACATTGTACTAACAAAGATATTTATGCTTATGTCTGGGATTCATATTACAGGTTCACAGCGAAGATTACTGAACTTCCAAATACAGATAAGTCGTGTTATTGTTGCTACCAAAAAAAAAAGCATCAATAAAGGGAGAGTTATAGATAATACTCCAAGGTGTTCCAACCGTAAAGTATAGACCGTTGAATACAAAATGCGGTAAAACACCAATAAAAAGTCTTAGCTTCTTCTTTATTAATAAATACTAATTTTAACTATAATTCCGTAGATATTGCTTAAGGGTTTAAGCAAGTGCTGCACGACGGCACATCGGTTGTACTTTTTGAAGCAGAAGCAAATATGATAGGATTCGCAATCATAGAGTACACTCAATCAAGCTCCGAGATGGTTAAAATACACTTTAATGCAAGGTAGATAAGTTTATTAAACTCTTTTGTGCCACAGATAATTCCTGATATATGCATTCTTATGTAATGCTGCAGAAGGGAAGAATGTAAACACATCGAAAGTTGGTGCTGAAGTAGTTTGTGCCACAGATAATTTCTGATAAGGAGTTTGCTTTTCCGGTCAGGATTGATAGGAAAAAGAAAATTCTGAGAGTTTAGTTATTGAGGAAATATATGAAGTTTAAGACGTTGATGCAATTGGAGCCGAGAAAGAAGATAAATTGTCAAAGAGACAAAGGAAGAGGCCAAACAAATACAATGAAGATAAACGGCCAACTACTAATTAAAAAATGAAAATCAGCGAAACATTAGTGGTATTTCTTTACATTTAAATAGATTATGAAGAAATTAGTTTTCTTAAGCTGTACTTGTGAAATATATTGTCCATCAAAATATACTGTTTAACAATGGGATAGAAAATAAACCCTTAGCTTTGAGTTTTAAATAACAAAATATTATTGTCGTATGCCTTCGAGCTAGCGTTTACTGTATAGTGCATAAGTACTTTACGGGAAGCAAGTGCTTTATAGAGAAAACAGACTTAACAAATACATTATTTAGTTGTTTACACTGTCTTAATTGATTCTTTAGGTATAAATTGCTATTCCATGTGGTCTTTACAATTAGACAATCACCTATGGTTATTGCTTGTCTTAAGATAGTTACTTTCCCTGAGGTGTGCGCAAAACTGAAGAAAGTAATGCTTTTAAGTAGCGTGGCTGCACTCTGTTCCTGTGAAACCACAACAAACACATGATTTTAGACAAGCGTGTTCAGTCGAGGACGACGTGAACACTGAATAGCAGCAGTGGCCTGATATGCTTTCCTTTTTTTATTTTTTTCTTTTCTTCTAAGTTCATAAATCTTATCAATTACTTAAAAAGGCACTTCCAAATAAGTAGACGGAACACAAACTATTTTCTCTTTAAAAGCACTTAGCAAAAACTTTTGGCTAAGTACTTGTCAAAATAAGTAATGTTTGGCCATCTAGCCAAATAATCTCTAAGCTTAGAGATATGAGAATCTCTCATTTGCCTTTAAAGGTAGCTTATTTAGTATTGTTAGAATAAATGGTCCTTAACAGATAAGGAAAACCCAACAGCAATGAGATCAGAATATTTTGATCAATTGCCACTTTTACACCTGCTAAACAAGAAAAAGCCACTTTTTTAAAAATCATTCAACCTTCGGCTATTTAATAATAAGTTGGATAAATATATTTTCTTCTTCTTCAATAGTTTTTGGTGTCGATAGAAAAAAGTACCCTTTCTCTTGCGATGTTTGATCCGACCGCGAAACATACTATTAAATAAGTTAGGTAGTACAACAAATAAAGCTTAGATGCCACAGGTACCAAGTGTGTACAACCAATAAAGCTTAAGTGGCACCATGATAACTGCAAACATTAAAGCTTTGGTTACAATCACTAAAGCTTAGGTAACACCACTGAAATGTACAACCAATAAATTTTTAAAAGTTTCAAAACCCAAAGATATTATCCTCGACTTTAAACTTGAAAAACAACAAAAATTATCCTCAACTTTAAACTTGAAAAAGAACAAAAACCATGACACAAAAGTGAAACCCAAAAAGAAAGAGGCAAACGCTTGGCAAAATAAAAATTACAGGGTAAGGTTCAAACATTGTTCAGGAGGACTATTCAGACTGACACAATAAAAATGATAAGTAGAGTATCGTTCCCACGAGGACTATTCAGACTAACACTTAACAAATAATTTCTAACAACTATTCAGGGATCTTTTTCCAATGGTGAGAGTTTTAGTAACTAAAGAGCAGTAATTAAAATGATGGAAGTGTAGTCAAACAATGGTGCAAACTTTGGTTGTTAACAATATTAAGAAGACTGTCCAGGGTCCGAGTTACGAACAATCCAGTTGAGTTTTCCAATTGATTCCACTTCTTAAATCCCGGGTTACTAACTAACAGAGTAATTGTACCTGTGAAAATCTTTCGATTCTTCACAGTCTATGCAGGCTACTTCAATCCCTATATGTCTATGAGTTGAATCACGTGCACGCTTTAACGAATTCTGTAATTAGTTAAACTAAGCGAGCAAGTATATGTCTATCCTACTCACAAATTGGTTCCCCGATGCCGGGGTTCACAAACTAATCCTACTCTTTCTTATTACATAATTGAATTTCCTCTTTCGAGTTCAATCTAAAAACCATAGATAATGAATAATTATCGAGCTCTAATAATTAAGCAAGCGAAATCAAGAACCCCTAGCAGAAGGCAGAAGATAGTACATGCCCCGCACCGGATAAAGAAGATCTCGTTGACTTTGGGAAGTAACCCGTTATGGGATTCAATTAATGGGAATCAATCTTCAAACATCAACTTTCATGTAATACTCTAACCCTAGAACGTAAGAATTACCACGCATATTCATAATCACAAGGCAATGAATTGATGAAATAGTGATGTAAATGATTAAATAGATGAAAGATTAGGAATAAACCCTTGTTCAATGAAGTATGGTGCTCTTAAGTTGCTCCAAAGTCTGAACTCCCATAAAACTAAGTAAAAGAGTATTTATAGGGTTTACAAAGGCCTAGTAATAAGTTACACCTAAGCCTAGACGAAATAGGAAGTCCAAAAACGCTCCAGGGGCGCTATACTGGCGCCCCCCGCCCCCGAACGCGCTGAGTCAAGCAGTTTACGTCGAAACTTGGGCGCTTTGGCCCCGCGCCGCACCTAGAACCGCTCTCAACAAGCTGGCGCGTTGGGTGGCGCGCCGTATGGCCTAACGCGCCAGGCTAATGAGCTTCTTCCTAGCTCCGCAACTCGCCTCGCGTCGTGCTTTCGTGTGCTCGATCCAATCCTCAATCAATTTCCAACCATTCCTTGCTCGATCATGCTCTTAAAAGCTCCAAATGCACTGCATAACAACCTACACATCAGACAACAAAGAAGAAAGGATCACGGGCAATGTATTACCCTCACCTAAATAAGCATAATGCAAATGCCCAGGTAAAGGTTTGAGCTCAAGAGTAGGAGCCTTCTCAATAGACGGTTTAGCAGGAGTTAAGGTCAACGGTCTATCAAGCTCTTCAAATCTCTTCCACCCTGGAATGAATTTACTCTGCATATTAAGAACCTCCAAATATTCTTCAATGTCATCATCCTTCAGGATATCATCGTCATCACATAAGAGTGCCCTTTCCAGAGAATCAACATTAGAGGCCAAGAATGACCTCTCATCAGCGGTCAACTCATCATCTAACACTTTTACCATAGACAACTCTTCATAATGAGAAGGAAGCTGGGTAGCTCTGAACACATTAAACACAGCTTCTTCCCCATTTACCTTCATGATCATCTTTCCAGCTCTAACTCTAATAACAGCATCAGCAGTAGCCAAAAATCCTCTTCCCAATATGAGAGGAACCTTAGGATCAGCTTCATAATCAAGAATAATGAAATCAACAGGCAATATAAACTGACCCACTTGTACAAGCACATCCTCAATAATCCCCTCGGGGCATGTCAAAGATCTATCAGCCAGCTGCAGAGTCACAATAGTTGGTCGTGGTTCACCCAGGCCTAGCTTTCTGAAAACTGATGAAGGCATTAAATTCACACTAGCACCCAAGTCACACAAAGCTCGTCCAACCTCATGCTCCCCAATTTTCAAGGGAATAGTAAAACTGCCAGGATCCTTCAATTTCTAAGGAAGCTTGCTTCTAACTCTAGAACTACACTCCTCAGTGAGTGCAACTGTCTCAAATTCAGTCAGTCTTCTCTTGTTAGCAATAATATCCTTGATGTATGTAGCATATTTAGGAACATCCCGCAAAAGCTCCACCAAAGGAATATTTACTTGAATCTGACTCAAGATCTCTAAAAATTTCTTGCATGTTGCATCAACTTTCTGCTTCTGAAGTCTCTAAGGGAAAGGTGGTGGTGGCCTCACAATAGCACGCTCGGGCTACTTTTCTATCACGTTCTCAGCTTCTTTCTCCACCTCTCTATCAACATTAGGCTCTAACTCACCAACAGGCTTCCTTGGCTTTGGGGGAACTTCTTCTAGAGCTCTTCCATTCCTCAAAG
Organism: Petunia x hybrida; assembly: GCA_037355625.1. Lineage (NCBI taxonomy): Eukaryota > Viridiplantae > Streptophyta > Magnoliopsida > Solanales > Solanaceae > Petunia > Petunia x hybrida. The sequence continues at coordinate 2,333,454 of JBBBVM010000032.1, read as the reverse complement.
TGACTGCTTGCACAAATTCCTTAGGATTTTTCTCTGTATCACTTGGCAAAGCACCCCGAGGTCTATTATTCTGTGCTCCAGCTAGCTTCCCCATTTGTCTCTCAAGATCTTTCTGAGCATTGCTCAAACTTTTATAGTTTGTGCCTGAGCTGCTGAATTATCCATGAGTTTTTGCTGCCCTGCAAGAATTTTCCTAAGCATATCTTCAACTGAATTAGACTGATGTGGCTGAGTCTGCGACTGTGACCCCTGCTGTGGTGCATTTTCAAGATTATTTTGGGGTCTCTCATTGCCTTGAAGCTGCTCACGATTATCCCTCCAAGAAAAATTAGGATGATTACGCCAACTGGTGTTATAGCTATTACCATATTAATTGCGATTCTGACCATGTGACCTGTTCTGATTACCCACATAATACACTGACTCTGGATTAGATGAACAGACGTCAGTGGCATGATCCTCTCCACAAACCTCACAAAAGACTTGAAGTTGTTGCACAGGAGTTGCTGGTTGTTGAGTCTGCGGCAGAGCTAGCTTGCTGATTTGATTGGAAATAACATCCATTTTCTCCCTTAGCTCTGAAACTGTATCTAATTGAAGTACCCCAACAGATTTTTGCGCAGTAGCTCTACCAACACCCTGCCAATCAGGATTGCTCTGCGAAAACTTGTCAAGTAAATCCTAGATCTGGTCAAAATTTAAGGCCAGTACTTGGCCCCCAGCAGCAACATCTACCACGATCTTAGTGTGCGCATTCAACCCCTCAACAAAAGTGTGTGTAATAACCTCATTGGATTGGTTGTGGTGTGGACAATCTCTCAATAGAGATTTAAATCACTCCCAGGCTGAATACAAAGATTCACCTTCTATCTGTCTGAAGGACATAATTTCACTACTCAGCCGGGCTGTCTTGGCAGATGGATAAAATTTAGCCAAGAACTTCTTAGCCAAATCCTCCCTAGTAGTGATAGACCCAGGCTTTTCAGCCTTTAACCACTTCCTTGCTGCCCCAATCAGTGAAAATGGGAACAACTTCAGGTGAACATGATCAGTAGGAACTCCCGATGGTGTATAAGTATCACTGATCTCCAGGAAATTCTGAATGTGTTGCTGCGGATCTTCATGAAGTAATCCAGCATATTGCCCAGTCACATGCAGCAACTGAATCATGCCGGGCTTAATCTCAAAGTGCCCGGTGATAGCGGGCTTCACAATACTCGACGCTACTCCCCCCAGGCTGGGAAGAGCAACAGCTCGCACTGCTACAGCTCGTTCTTCTGCCATTTCAATGGGTAAGGAAGCAAGTACAATTGCTAGTGCTTTTCGGTCTCTCACTTCTCTTCTTACCCTTCTCAAGGTCCTTTCAGGCTCGGGATCAAAAGGTGCGAGTGGTTCGTCCTTTCTATTCCTTTGCATGAAAAACGTGTTGCCTGAAACAGCACAAGAAACTCAACAAAAAAAATTAAACCTGAATAGATAATAAGTAATCGTTCTGAAAGAAATCAGTCAATAATTAGTCCCCGGCAACGGCGCCAAAAACTTGTTGCTCCCAAACGCACACGCAAGTATACGCGGTCGACAAGTAATAAAATGATAAGTAGAGTATCGTTCCCACGAGGACTATTCAGACTAACACTACAAACAATTTCTAACAACTATTCAGGGATCTTTTTCCAATGGTGAGAGTTTTAGTAACTAAAGAGCAGTAATTAAAATGATAGAAGTGTAGTCAAACAATGGTGAAAACTTTGGTTGTTAACAATATTAAGAAGACGGTCCAGGGTCAGAGTTACGAACAATCCGGTTGAGTTTTCCAATTGATTCCACTTCTTAAATCCCGGGCTACTAACTAACAGAGTAATTGTACCTGTGAAAACCTTTCGATTCTTCACAGTCTATGCATGCTACTTCAATCCCTATATGTCTATGGGTTGAATCACGTGCACGCTTTAACAAATTCTGTAATTAGTTAAACTAGGCGAGCAAGTATATGTCTATCCTACTCACTAATTGGTTCCCCGATGCTCGGGTTCACAAACTAATCCTACTCTTTCTTATTACGTAATTAAATTCCCTCTTTCGAGTTCAATCTAAAAACCATAGATAATGCATAATTATCGAGCTCTAATAATTAAGCAAATGAAATCAAGAAAGAATAAGTAATCCGTTATGCGATTCAATTATTGGGAATCAATCTTCAAACATCAACTTTCATGTAATACTCTAACCCTAGAATGTAAGAATTAGCCACGCATATTCATAATTACAAGGCAATGAATTAATAAAATAATGATGTAAATGATTAAATAGATGAAAGATTAGGAATAAACCCTTGTTCAATGAAATATGGTGCTCTCAAATTGCTCAGAAGTCTGAACTCCCATCAAAAACTAAGTAAAAGAGTATTTATAGGGTTTACAAAGGCCTAGTAATAAGTTACACCTAAGCCTAGACGAAATAGGAAGTCCAAAAACGCTCCAGGGGCGCTATAACTTGCGCCCCGCGCCCTCGAACGCACTGAGTCAAGCAGTTTACGTCGAAACTTGGGCGCTTTGGCCCCGCGCCGCACCCAGAATCGCGCTCAACAAGCTGGCGCGTTGGGTGGCGCGCCGCATGGCCCAACGCGCCAGGCTAATGAGCTTCTTCCTTGCTCCGCAACTCGCCCCGCGTCGTGCCTTCGTGTGCTCGATCCAATCCTCAGTCAATTTCCAACCATTCCTTGATCGATCATGCTTAAGAGCTCCAAATGCACTGCATAACAACCTACACACGTACGACACAATATCAGTGCAAAATTACATTCATAAACTAGGACATGGGCGAATAAAATGCTCAAACATGAGGAAATATTAAGGAAACATTGGCATGAAATGCCAAACATCAGTAAAGTTCAAACATTGTTCAGGACATTGAACTTGAAATGTTAAATAAAAACTCTAGAACAAACTTCAAAGTTTGTCTTAGGAAAAAACTGAATCCTATTAGGCAATCAAACTCCAGGACAAAGTTTAATTGCCTGGTGTCAAGTTCAAAGTTTAGCTCAAATTTTGAAATTTTCAAGTTTAATTTTGATCTTAGTTCACACTTTTCTAGTTCAAACCATGAATTTTCATGGATTCACGAGAGTCGAAGAGCGGAGGGCAAAAATCTTAAGTCACATTTAAATTAGCAGGAAAGTGGTTAGTCTTATTAAAATTAAATCATTCACTATTCATTCATTAGCATAAATTAAAGAAGTGGTTGTCCAACCTAATTTTAACAAAGAGATTGAGGGGACTAAGATATATTGATTATTGAAAGGACCATTAAATAATCATACAATGTTTGAAGCTATTTTACACAAGAATATCAATACTACTAGACTTTCAAAATATAAGAATATTTATATTTCAAAATATAACAAATATACATAATAGGTAGAAAAACAAATCTTAGATGCCCCTTCTACCCCAATGCCACAAGTCTGAGCCATACCTACCATCACTCAAAATCACCTTATTGTCTGCAGACACTGCCGCCGGCCGTAGGTCACCGACAATTACTATTATTATTTCTTGATATTTTTTGTTTTGTATAATTTTATATATTTGTAAGTCAAGTATTTCACTAGTGTATATACAATGATACAATGTACATAGAATAGAGATACAATACAAATATATTTATACTTATATGTCACTATATATACTTGTATGTCTTATGTACAATTGATGTATGTCACTATATATACTTGTATGTCTTGTGTATCTCTTGCACGTACAATGATACATTAGATATATAATAGATATACACTCACAACTAGAAAAATACATTTTTCGGACGAGACGGCTAGCCGTCTCTAAACATTGTTTATGGATGGGCTATGCGACGACATAGTCCTTCCGTATATCACTCGACGCTAGATACCTAGCGACGGGCAGCCCTCCCAGAGGTGCGACGGCTAGCCCTCCCAATGCGTTGAAATCTGAAATTTATATTTTCGATTAGGGAGGGCTGGCCGTCGTTGTGTGTTAATTTTTTTGTCCATCTGGGACGGCTAGCTGTCCCTAAACTAAAAAAACTGATTTTTTTTTTTTTTGGTTTAGCCATTCCTATGTTGACATTTTTGGTTTTCTAGAGACGGCTAGCCGTCGCTGGTTTTGTTAAACCTGCACAGTAAATTGTCAAAAAATGGATACGTGCCTGCCAAAAATCAATATAGATTTATATACACAACTATCCGAACAGCTTATTAAAATAAAATACACAAACAAAAATATATCGGGATAACAATAAACCTTATCAAATTAAACATAAAGTCCTAACAATAAACCTTAACAAACCAAACATAAAGTCTCACAACGGATCATAAACGGGGACGGGATAAAAACCACAAGTCTAAACTACAAGTCTAAACCACTAGAACATAAAGTTTTAAACTACAAGTCTCACAACAAGGACGGGACAAAAACTAATTCTAGGACATAAAGTTTCAACAAACCAACCATTTACTCGACTCCATCATAGCCATTACCATCACCCTTTTCCGATATGTACTTTGCCATAAGTTTGCCTCGACCCCTCTTACCTGTAGAAGACATCCCTGTAATGAAAAAATTCAACGAATAATTTAATATGAATGTTAAATTAAAATATATAATATAAATTAATCAAGTGCGAATATTAGATCAACAAGGTAATAAACAAGTGATGCAATATATTAAAACTATCAAATAATTAATCATCCTCGCTTCCATAATTTTCCTCAAGTAATTCTTCCTCTCTGGTATCATTTTCATCAATAAAATGTTCATCCTCAGCTGCCATTGACGTTCTTCCACTATGGTTGAAGACCAAAAAATCAAATTCCTCATTTAAATCATCACCGTGATGCAATTGACCGGCTAATTCCTCATCCACAATCTCCTGGAGAGTTGAAATGTCGTTTTGGTATGCAACCTCTAAGGCACCCTCGACTTCGAGTCTCCCAACCGGCTTATCTTTAAAAACTGCCCACAAGTTTTCTTTTGTCTTATTTTTTAATTTATTCTTACATCGTGGAACATCCCGAATGCATCATTAATCATTTCATGCATTTGATTATTACGAGACTCATTGTCAACATACGAACTACTCGCACTGGCATATACATTCTCTAGGTTGACGCTATAATCAAACTCTCCATGTGCGGTCCATACAAAATAATTTGGCATAAAACCTTTAGTATAAAGATGCATTACAACCTCTTTTAGGCTTTTCACATCACAACATTTGCAATCCAAACAAGGACATTTGATATTCCCCTCCCTTATATGTTCAGGAAGTATTTTAGCTTTGACAACAAACTCTGCAACCCCATCTATAAAAATTTTCCTCAATCCCCGACGTCCCGGGTTATTTCTTTTATACATCCAACTACGATTTTCATGATGACGTTCCATCTACAGAAATAACACATAGTGGAATATTCAGAAAAATCCCAACCATCCTAACATATTTATAATATTTCATACAATAAAATAAGCTCAAATCCCTATTACATTTTACATCAAGATTCAATTTTTATTTATATTTAATGGTTCAATTCTTGAAATGTATATATAAACATGCTTATAGTTAGTCAATGCATATCTGTTTTGAGAAAAAATAATTTTTCCCAAGGACTTAACTACTTGATTTGGAGATTACACATTTTTCCTCTAGTTTTCTTTACTATATTCTCAAAAAATCCATCATACAAATACATGAACCTAAAATACTATATTCTCTAAACACATAAAATAACTTAAACACTAAAAATAATGGGGATTTACTATATTCTCTAAACACTAAAATTCTTTACTATATTCTCTAAACACTAAAAAAATTTAAACTAATTAATGAGGATTTCACAAATAAGCATGAAAAAAAAAAAAAAAAAAACTGAAAAACGCCAATAAAATACCTCTTTTGGAACTAAAATTAACCTTGGAGCCGCTACCTTGATCCGTTCCAGCTGAAATTTTGAAAAAAAAAAAATTAGTAACCCGATTTGGAACCTAAACCCAAAAACGAAAAAAAATAACAAACTTACGAATTTGAATGGGGATGACGGATTTCAATGGAGAAAGGGAGATTTTGAAGAAATGGAAAAATGGGAAAATGGAGATTTTGGAGCTGTTTGCGTTTTTGGGGAAGAAGAGTAAATGGGGAAATGGGGACTAATGAGCTCGTTACGTTTTTGCTGGATCTGTTTTGTTGAAAAATATCTGTAGTAGCGACGGCTAGCCGTCTCTAGGTGTGCAATTTTTATTTAACGGAAATTTATACGGACGACTAGCCGTCTCTAAGAAAATAGAGACGGCTAGCCATGTCTAGGTGTGTAACTTTTTTTTTAACGGAAGTTTATACGGACGGTTAGCCGTCTCTACTCAAATACGGACGGCTGGCCGTATCTACCCTCCTCTCCCTAAATCGCATTTTTCTAGTAGTGACTAAGCATGCAATTATACATTAGATATATGTCATTGATTATCACTAGTATGCATAATATATGTCATTGTATGTGCAACGCATGTCTCTTTGTAACACCGTACATCCAATGTAAAAATTAGTGGATATACAATCCTCTCACCATCAAACCGCTACTGAAAACACCATAACTACTATAAAGAGAAGAAGAATAATAATTATATATAGATATAAATAAGTGAAATAAGAAAACAAAACCCTATACAATTGGTACACATGAGATAGAATTGAAATTCATAATCACACTCCTCCTATTGCAGTCGATCAGTTTTCACCCCCACTCATGAAAATACGGTTCAAAATAGTATTTTAGAAAAGGGACAATTACATTGAGAGACACCCCCACTCATGAAAATTACCAAAAAAGACCCCTATTTTGCTACCTTACCTGACATAGTACCCCTTCCCTTTTTTAAAAATTTTCTTTCACTCTATAGCATCCCCTATTTAAAGAAAAAAAAATCCTAGCCCCCATTTTTCCTCTCTTCTCCTTCATATTTTTCTCTCTTCTCTTCCCCATCAAACCTAACGCCGCCGCCACCCCCCAACCCTTCCATCACTGCCTCACCGTCATCCCCTCTCCTCCAAGCCACTGACGTCGTGGTCACCACCACCGCTGCTACTTCTTCTTCGTCCCTTTTTTTTTGTTTTTGTATAACAATGTCGATTTTCATTGTATATCTCGGTTAAAACTCCGGTAAGTTTGTTTAAAAAAGTTGTTTATCATATTTCTTCTTCTTTTTTCACAATTTTCATAAGTATCCTTTGAGATCTACTAGTTTTTTCTAAAAACTTTTTAGATCTAGTTTTTTCTTGTATAAAACTGTATAGATCTGGGATGTTTGTTAAGCTTTTGTGTAAAAGCTGCCCGAAGCACTGTTCAAAGTCAGTTTTGCGAGTTTATACAGTTTTATACAAATTTATACAATTCTGTTAACGTGTATAAAAATGTATAAATCTGTATATGTGCGTATTGACAGTGCATAAACACATTCTATGCACTTTTATAAATTTGTATAAAGCTGTATATGTATGTATGAACAATGAATAAAGTTGTATAAATTTAGATTTGTACACTATTTATGGATATTTGTATATATTTTATGTTTTGTGTATATTTTTGTATTTTCCTTCTTGCATACATATTTTTTTATGTATTTACATGTATAATTTATTATTTTGATAGATTTAGATGTATAAAATTATCAAAAAATAATTATTTAAACAAATTCTCAAATAAAATAAGCAAATCCGGCGAGATACAGTGAATTTTTCATTTTTCGGCCACCGCCGGCAGTGGTGGCGGCTCAATTTCCGGTGGCGGGCCAGTGGTGGGGGAGGGTGGGGGAGTGGCTCCTAGGATTTTTAGTTTAAATGGGTGCTATGTTATGTAATTTTGAAAATAAGGGGTGCTATGTTGTGTAATTTAAAAATAAGGGGGTGCTATGGATGAAATGTGGCCTCTCATTTGTAATTTTGTGTTGTGGCTGTCTAGTTTTGAAAATTTCCCTTTAGAAAATCAGTCTATGGACCCTAATGTTGCCACTAACGGATCCGTTACTATTAAAGTTAGGCAATACCGATTTTGTTTCAAAGTCTCCCATGCAAAAATCGTTACAAACAATGCAAAGTGAGGTGTCTGCATACATGGAAAAAAATACACACATGCATGTTGACCCCACTGTCAAATACTCATATTCCTCTTCTATTCCTAACAAAAATACTCCAACTAACACTGCAAATATTTTCATTCCTACAAAATCCACTAGTATCTTAACACCGCTAAATTTCTCCATTGAGATTCCTATCTCAGAATCTAATAGTGGCTTAAACTCCCATATTTATTCTCTCTCTGATTCTTTTGACAAATTATACACGCCATCTTCCATGTAAATAAATGACATTGCCACTACTACTATACACGACCTAAATTATATAAATCTACATGGTAAAGCTGAAACTCCAAACAACAAGGAGACAATCACGGCAACTAGTGAGGCAACTCTTGAAACATCATCACATAAAGAAAAACATGAACAATAACATGAATCAAAACAATTCCGAAATCCCACAACAACCTCCCTTGAATCAGCCACTAATTTTCACGCTGCCACCACCTCAAAATCAATTATCACAGTCATGGTTGGAATCGACCCTATGGGGTCAAGCCATAGCAATACCAATGGAGATAAATGTGCAACAAGCTTTTGCAATCATTCAGATTCCGTACTATCTTGCACCAGTTGTGAGAGAGGGAATGCACCTCACCATGCAGAGCTATATCAACAATATGTGACTACAATTCCTTAAGTGCATGCACCACTAAGTTCACCCTCGAATGGACCTCCCATTCTTCCCACCATGTGTACTACCACACCAAAATCCAATCTTCATCCCATGGGACTTAAACTTGAATCAGCCAATGCATGCGACAATGGACGTGAACGAGGTGTATCAACACTTGAACCCTTTAGTGAACCCACAATTTCCATCTTTTATGCAAATGGATATACCACTTCCTCCAGCACCACCACTATCTCCAAGACACCATTCCATTTCACCAGAATAAGAGGTAAACAAGAGAGGGAAACTAGAACAACTCGTGTCAAGGGGCAGAAGGAGAGTCACACGAAATTTGCAAACCTAAAGAAAGTAATAATACTCTTCAAAGAAATACTAGACAGAAAATAAATCCTAACATGTCATCCAACTCTTTACAAGTGCTCATTAGATGTGAGAGCCCCAGCCAACGAGTCAGTGGGGGGAGTATGCAGTGGTGTTGAACCCCATTTTGAGAAATGATCCAGAACTGGATATTGACATTCATAATAACATAAACCCTAATATGAATAGACAACTTAATATAATAATATGGAATGCTAGAGGTGTAAATAATCCTGAGTTTTGCAGGAACTTTGGTACTATATTAGACATGTATAAACCTGTTGTTGTTGCTCTACTTGAAACAAAAATGGAAGATCATCATGATGTTAGGGTAAGGTTTGATTTCACTGATGATGCTGAGGTTCCATCCGAGGGACGATCAGGAGGAGTTGTCCTACTATGGAAAAATGACTTGGTAAGTGACACTGACATTCATATCAAAAGAAATGAAATTCATGCCATGATAAATGTACTACATCCCTCTTTTAATTTTCCTTGGTTTTTTTCCATAATTTATGCTAGCAATTCATATTATAATAGAGGAATTTTATGGAATGAGTTAACAAATATTTATGATAATTATAAAGGTACTTGGTTATTTAGTGGTGATTTTAATCAAGTGCTCTCTCAAGAGGATAAGTGGGGTGGTAGACCTATTAATTACAAAAATGCTTTAAATTGTCGCGACTGCCTCAACTATTGTAACTTAACTGACCTAGGCTTTAAAAGTCCTAGATTTACTTGGTCTAATCATAGAAGAAGGACATGAGGTCTTATATTGGAACGTTTGGATAGATTTCTAGCAAATCATGATTGGATAACTCTCTTTAAAGATGCTAACATTATTCATTTTTCAAAGATATATTCTGGTTAGTCTTAATAAAAAGTCGACTTATAATTGTTCTAAGCCCTTTAGGCTAGAAACAATGTGGCTTTTTCACCCTGTTTTTTAAAATATTGTTCATAGTGCATTGTCCAATCGACCACTGGATGAGGCCGCTAAACTATTTCAGGAAGATATTAGAGCTCGGAATAAAGATACGTTTCGTAATATTTTTTAAAAAAAATTAAATTTCCTTGCTAGATTAAAGGATATTCAATTTTCTCCTAATTATGCAACTAGTATTTTTCTTCAAAATCTTGAAAAAGATTTAATCACTGACTATACTATTATCTTAAAACAAGAGGAAGAATTTTTGCAACTTAAATCTAGACTTAACTGGTTGAATTATTGTGATGCAAATACAAAATTTTTCCATGTGACAACTTTGAATGCAGGAGAAAAAATAGGATTACTCATTTTCAAGATAATTGTGATAATTTAATCTTCGAACTAAATGAAATTCTTAATCATGTGGTTTCCTACTTTGAACATCTTTACACTACAAATCACACTACAAGTTAATTGAAACCTCTAGATGATAATGCCGCGTGGTTTAATGAAAATGACTAGCCTAGCCTAGATAGGTCATTACTGGATTTTAAAATTACAAATGCCCTATTTTATTTTAAGCCCTATAAAGCCCCTGGCCCTGGTGGGCACCCTATTTTTTTCCAAAATCATTGGGATATTATAGGGAATTTGGTTAAAAATATATGTCATCAAGTTTTTCAAATTGGTGTTATGCCTCAGGATTTAAATTCCACTTATATTTGTCTTATTCCTAAAGTGAGAAATGCAGTGAACCTTAGAAACTTTAGGCCAATAGAACTTTGTAATACAGTTTATAAAATTATTACTAAAATAATATCAAATCGTACAAAACCTCATTTTGATTCTCTTATTAGTCCTTGTCAGGCTAGTTTTATTAAAAATAGAAGGATCTCAGATAATCTATTATTATACAAGAAATTATTAATAAATTTAATTATATGAGGGGTGTTAAAGGTGACATGATTATACAAATTAACTTAGAAATTTTTTTGACCTGATTGAACGGTCATTTATTCGTACTATGTTGGCTTTTTTTTTTTTTTTTTTAAATTTCCCCTAAATATTACAAGACTAATTCTATCTTGCATAACCTCATCTACATATTTTATTAATGGTAGCAAGACAAGTTATTTTTCTCCTTCAAGAGGAATTAGACAAGGGGATCCAATGCCCCCTTATATTTTCATCCTTTGCTTAGAGCTTCTTTCCATCTACATAAATCAAAAACTAGAGGAAAATTCATAGGACCCGATTAAGCTTTCCCATAGAGGTCCTAAATTATCACACCTTCTATTGCAAAAGCCAATGAAACATCAGCTCTTATCATAAAGGCTACTATTGACCTATTTTGTGAAATATCGGGGGAGAAAGTTAATAATGCCAAGTCTAAGATCATCTTCTCTAAAAATATTAATTCGTCTTTAGCTCCGCATCTAGGGAGTGTTCTTAACATTCAAATAGGAAATCACTTTGGAAAATAGTTAGGCTTCCCTATCCTAACTCATAAACCTAGGCATAGCAACTATCAGTTCATCCTTGATAATCTCTATAACAAGCTCTCTAGCTGGAAAATAAATTTTCTCAATCTACCTGGAAGAGATACTCTTGTTAAGTCAACTCTTAATGCACTACCCAATCACATTATGCAGTTTTACTCTTTTCCTATTAAAATCCTAAATTCAATTAATAGAATCCAAAGAAATTTTTTGTGGGGGTACCACTGATCTTAAGAAGAAATTCATCTATTGTCATGGGATATAGTCACTAAGCTTAAAAATTTAGGTGTTTTATCTATTATTAAGGCTCGTACTAAGAACACTGTCATGCTCACATGTTTAACTTGGCGTTTGTTAACAAACACTAGTACATTATGGTCTAAGGTCATTAGTAGTAAGTACATCCATACAAATTCCACTAAGTCTGATTCTTTCATTTGAAAAGGTATTAAAAAGACTTTACTTCTCTGTAATAGCAAAACCCAATGGGTATTAGCCAATGATAAAAATATTTCTTTATGGGGTCATAGCTGGTTACCAAATAAAATAACTCTTAGGAGTCTAATGTATGGACCTTTAACATAGAATGACTGTTCTAAGAAAGTGTGTGATATTACTAATGGGTAATCATGGGATATTTCTAGATTTGCTATTTAATTTCCTAGTTGAATTAAAGATTTATTTAGTCGAGCTAGCCCCCTAATGTATCCATCAGACTTTGACTATCCAATTTGGGCTCTTACTAGTAATGGCTCCTTTTCCTTAAGATCAACATATGATCAAATTAGTCTTTCTCTAAATGATGATGTTGATTTCATGTGGATATGGAAGACTGATGTTCCAAATAAGATTAGATACTTTGTCTGGCAATTTCAACATAATAGGCTACCAACCAGAGTCTATTTGAATAAAATAGGAATGAACATAGACCCTATATATTCTATTTGTAAGGATGTAGTCGAAACTCAATATCACATTTTTTTGGGTTGTCCCATAGCTAGGATCTTTTTGGGGGAGGGGTCTATAAATTGCCAAATTAATGAGTGCCAAGATTGGTTGCACTTTTTAAAGAACCTGACAAATATACCCTATAATATATTCTACTCATGGGTCGAAGTTATGTTTTTTGCATTCTGTTATTTATGGTTAAATAGAAATCATAATAATATTAATAATTTAAATTCAACTCTTTCATATGGCTATGTCCATAATAGAACTTTAGAATTTAAACTCCTAACTTCTAGGAACTCTAGCCATCATTAGGGATATCAAACTGTCTTGGTTCCCTCCGAAGCACAACTCTATTTAGCTTAATTTTGATTGCTCTTATAAGACTAGGGATAATTCAGCTAGTATTGGTGGTGTTTTCAGAAACTCTAAAGGCAAACGGATAGTAGGATATCATAAGTAAGTATTTACTTGCAACCATACTCATGCTGAACTTTTAGGTCTTCATCAAGGGACAAAAATTTACACCCTCTTGAAATTGAAACAGACTCCACAGAGGTAATCAGTGAAAAACCAACTCCTACTTATTTATCTATTATTAACAATTGCAAGTTGTTGAGCTCAAGTTGAAAATGACAATAATCCGGCATAATTTTTGACAAGGCAATAGAGTTGCTCATCTTTTAGCCCAAAGAGCTCCCTCACAGTCCAAATCATACTCTATCATCCATCATGCGATGCCTCATATTTTCATTCATCAAGTATTGGTAGAAGTCAGTCTGACAAAAGTTTTGTGACCACCATCAGATAGTACTTGTTCCACTTTATCTAAGTTAGGAAATTTAAGTATGCTATATGCTATTCGTATATTTTGTATGAACTCAAATGCTCATGTGCTAGATTCCAATGGAATCCGTATGGTCATCTTATCTAATCCTCCGTTGTTATTATTAGTATTAATATAAGTATCGTGTTCTAACAAAAAAGAAGAAGATAAAATTGGCAAATGTTTGACATACAATTGACATGTAGTTGACATACAATACTTACTGCAGTGATTTGGAAGCAATGCTTGACAGAGAAATCAAAGGTCACAACAACACATCTGTAATCAAAGCTCATCGGAGAAAGGATTGCAAGAAAATAAGCAGCATCAACTCCTAACCAGAGAAACAAAGCAGCAACAACTCGACACCACCTCCGAAATGAAGCAACTACAACTAGACACCACCTCGCCGGAGAAACAAAGCAGAAGTAGCTCGACACCATAGGCCAAAGAAACAACAAAAAGTCGTGATATGGTAGCAGCAACTCGACAACGCCGCCGGCAAGGTTGGCAGCATAAGTGCGGCGGTGGTGGTAGAAAAGCTAGGGCTTTTGGTAGAGGAGCAGGGATGGGAAAGAGTTTTGTTTACCCTCCTTTTCTTTTAAATTTTTTTACTATATTTGTAGTAAATCTAAAAATATTGCTATTTTTTATAAGGTAGGAAAAATGTCTCTACGTTTTAAGATTAAGATTCGTAAATTACACCTCGCGTGATTTTTCCATATTGAAATTAGATGTTTTAGTAAGTGTATGTCCATCTTTTCAATTTGGGCCCTTTATAACTGAAAAACAAAATCATTGGATTGTAGCCTCTTGTCATAATGCCATGTACATTTTCAATAACTATTCTACTATAGAAGCAGACCCATTATTGGTCGAACTTCTTGAATAGGCCTGGGCATAGAGCTGAGCCGGCTTGGAGCTCGCTCGACTCGGTTGCCTTTTAGCTCGGCTCGGTCTCATTTAAAATTTGGCTCAGCTCGGTTCGGCTCGGTTAAAGCTCGATCAAGCTCGGCTCGGTCAAAGCTCGGCTCGACACGATTAGCTTGATTGATCGTGTAACTTTATCTTTTAAATATAACTTCAATTCATTAGGCTTAATTACCCAAAAATATTAGAAGTCTACGTGTTGTTTAATATTTTAATGCAATAGTTAACAATTGATAAACTAGTACTTTTATCATTATCTATGATTATGATCAAAAGGAAAATTTAAATATTATTTTTTAAATTATTAAGTATGGAAACACAAGAAAAAAAGTCGGCTCGGGCTCGGTCAAATTTTAATAAAGCTCGGGCTAGCTCGGCTCGGACTCGTCTCGGCTCGCTATGTATAAAGCTCGATTTGACTCGGGCTCGGTTAGGCTCGGCTCGGGCTCGGCTCGCTCGCTCGATGCCCAGGCCTATTCTTGAGGGGTATTTGAATAGATGGCCTTATTCAAGTCACCATTTAACTGGGCCAATTGGCTAAGTTTCTCTGGTAAAATGAAAAGTCATTCAACTACTTTTAAAGGCGAAAGTTAGTTCACAAAGTTAATTTGGATATAACTTAAAGAGCAGTCTCAAAAAGGTCACACCGTGCAGATAATCCGCTACTTGATACACCCATACAAATTTGGGAGATTTACAAAACTGCCCATCAAAAGAAAAATATTTATCCACCTCTACCCATAAGTTTTATATGTACATATCCTAACCATAAACTATTTACCCACCCTATCTATCCAAACTTGTATACCATAATTTATGTAGTATACCATAATGGTATACACACATAATATATAACAAATGTATATAGTTATAAATGAGTATATCGGGTAAATATTTTTAATTTCATGGGTAGTGTAATTTTTAGTGGATATGACAAGTAAATATTTTGAACTTCATGGGTATGTAGTGTAAAAAACCCTACAAATTTACATACTCGTATATATGTTTGCATTTTTCCGTTCAATTTTAAATGATAGCGGTTAAATTAACCTTTTTCTCAATTAAAAAAATTAGATTATTTTTCACAAAATTGTAAACTTGTAAAAGAAGTGAAAGATAGAAGGATCACAACTATGCATGAATTATACATACATACATCTATGTACATATGTATATGTGTACATCTATGTTTTTGTATGTGTTGTATTGTTTTCTAGATATATACCCTAAGAATTCTTATGAGGTATTTGGTCTTCAAATACCTTGACTAGTAAGCAACGACTTGGGAGTAGAAGTCTTTACCATTAAAGAATATGAAATGCAGTATTATTAGTATGTGGAAAGGAAAGAGTATCAGCATTATGACCTGACCTTGGTATGGTTTCCAAATATTAGAATATTGGGATACTTGATGGTTGTCAACTAGGTCTAAATTCTATAAGTTTATGCCAGTTACGTTGTTAATTATGAAATCATGTAACAAAGTAGTCATATCCGGTAAAAAGAGCTTTTTCTCATTTAATATTTATATTCATCTGTAAGCAGTCAATTTGATCACTGTGTTCATGATAGGAATCCTAGATTTTCAGAGTCACATAATACAATTATTGGTTGACATAAAAAATGGGAGGAGAATGCCAAAGTAGTTAGAATTGGTCAAAAATATTCTAAGCGAGTCTAGCATCTAATCCTCCTAAGACCCTTCACACCTGGGCTTATATACAACTACAAGACACTACAATGCACAGATAATGTGTTCTAGCTCATATTGTTATTAAAATTGCTTCTTTTTTAATAGAAAAATTGAATGAAGCATCTCATGTTGTTTAAGAAATGAAAAGTTTGACTAATACAGAACATTCCAAGTGGAGTAGATGGATCTTGATGATTGGGGTATGTTGACTTTTGAGTGGTTTTGACTCGATACGTAAATGAACTAATAATATTCATCCATAGGGTAAATAAAACAGCAAACGTATCATGACGATGGGCACCAATTATGCGTCGTGATTAGAAATCATTGTAAATTTGCATATTAGTACTTAGTTGATACTGAAGGGTACATTAGGTATAAACAAATAGTAAAGTATACTTTAAATGTAATATGCGTCTCACTGTAATTAAAATAATTCATGAAGAGACGTGTATTATTTTAGCAACAGACCTCAAGTCTAATGATATTGAAGTTGTTCCGTACAAAATTGTTGAAGGGACTAAGTAAATTAAGTTTACCTAATCTAATGAGATATTTACAAAATTATGATACTAGGGCAAGTGGTTTGCCTTTTTCACTCCCCTAATAGTGGTTTAACAAAAATTGCCTTTACTAGATTTAATAAATAAATTTTGAATGGAAATACCTGTATGAATTTTATAATGATGCTCCATATCTCCGCCATGCCTTTCTCGTAAGTACTATCTAAGAGGTAACACTTGCCTTTGACCCTTTGTTGCTTAAAATTTATCCTTGAATCTTCCCATATTCTCACACACTACTAGAAATCATCTATTTTGCGTCACAGTTTGGAGACGGAATTCCCTCTCTAAAAGGAGTTTGGAGACGGAATTCCGTCTCTGCGCGTCCTTCGCCAAAAGGCGCGTCGTTGGCCAGATTGTGTCAGTGAGTGCTTGGAGACGGAATTCTCTCTCCAAGCATTAAATAAGCATTAAATTAATTTAATGCTTGGAGAGGGAATTCCGTCTCCAACATGAAGTGTATATATTATATTTATTATTTAGAGACGGAATTTCCTCTCCAGGCATATAATTAAAAATTATTTTTATTGTTCAGAGACGGAATTCCCTCTCCAGTGAAATAATTAAAAATTATTTTTATTGTTTAGAGACGGAATTCCCTCTCTAACTATACTACCCCTGCTAAATAAAAATATTAGAAACACGCTACAAAGCAACCAAAAACCAGAAACCACCACTAAAACAGTTATATACAACCTGTTTAACATAAAACAAAGCCACCACGGCCAATTAAACAATTCTACATACATGTTTCATCAGTAAGAATTCAACACAAATAAAAACTAAAGTATTTAATTAGTAATATGTTCGACAAACTTAACAAACCATGAGACTAATCTGCCCTTTGGGAGGAGCCACTGCCTTGCTCCTTATCCCTCCAAATCTTTGCTACAATTTCCTGTAATTTCTTTACATTCTCACGGTCTTCCAACCGTTGCCTTTTACTATCTAGTAGCCTTTGCTCCATTTCTGCCAATTGAGAGCGCAACTCATCATCCACAGCTTGTGGTGCAGGTGAAGAAGAAGAAGAGCAATTAGCATTGATAATACCTGTACGAGAATGCTTCTTGTACCTCGAAGGACCAAGGCCATAGGCTCGATTTTTGCTAGTATAGCCACCATCCGCCTGAACGAACATTGCATTTTCTTCTTCTTGGTGGGTTTAGGAGAGCCTTCAACGACCTGTGACCCTTGGCTCTCAAGCCATTCTTGGTGTAGAGCTTTGTAGTTTTCCTAAAACACAATACACGATTAGAATAATTAATTAAAGAATAATTTAAAATAAAATAAAATTATTTATGATATCTCACCTCTAGCTGTTGTGCACGTGGATTGAGCCATCTTACCTGATTTCCTTGTTCGTCATATAAATAATGGAACAAATAGAAAAATTCATAACCACTAACTTTTCCATGTACCGCTTCCAACAACTGACACCTTTTTTACTTTTTGATTGGAGACGGAACTCCGTCTCCAACTCTTCTAATTTAATTAATTTTACACGCAATACACTGATTGGAGACGGAATTCCCTCTCTAACTAATTGGAGAGGGAATTCCGTCTCCAACCATTCTGTAGCTTTTTCCTCTTTTTCTAGTAGTGACAGATAACTAGAAGTATTGTCTGAGCAACACCTGCTATTGAAATTATTTCCTAGGCAACACTTGCCATTGAAAAACTCTTGTCTAGACAACACTTGCCCTCTAACCTTTTCCCCTGTTCTTTTAGATAACTAGAAGCGTTGGCTACGGACGAAGCGGAGACCATCTTAAACTGAGACAAACTCTCAGAACCTGTCAATTTTGGAAACACTGGGTGAAATTTTTTTTTTTGTAACCTAATAACTTAAATTTTTAGATGGTACCTAAAAACCAAACCACTACTATTTTAATTTGGATACCAACCCCGGATACCTTCTAGTACTTAGATATGTAATATATGAATTCATATATACCTTTATTAAATTTTCTTATTTGTTAAGAAGATCTCTTAATTAATGACACGGTGCTCGTTTCGAATATAGTGTTTCTGAGAAAAATGGCTAAATTACCAAAGAAATGCCCTCAGTAGGCTTACAGATGGTTATTTATAACCTTTAGGTCATTAGCTAAAGACTTCTCAAAACATAAATAGATTTAACTTTTGTGGATGGAAGAAAACATGTACTTATACTTCTAAACTCAATATCTAACTTTTTCCCATAATATTGAGTTAAGAACGTCTCTTAAACCAAGAACATGAAGAATTTAAGTCATTATTATTTTATCCTAACTAATTATTGTGCATATCATGCTATGGTATTCCTCCACCCTTTCTCTTTCTCAACTAAAAACTTGTTTCCCTCCTCTTCTACTTCTACATCCTCCTCTTCTTCCTCAAATTCTATGCTAAAAAAAGAGGTTAGATTTTCTAATTTACAACAATCAATTAATGACTGAAAAATTCCTAAACATCCCGGTTCTACCATTTACAAATCTTCAAGATAGGCTTTGACAAGTTACTAGCACATTTCAACCATCGAATAAATCATTCATCTCGAGTCAAATCATGAGAACATTAATCTTTTAAACCCCTAAGTCTACATAGAAATATAGAAAAAAGTATAACTACTTCCATTTTGGTTTAGTATAAAATTGCAGCTAAACTTCTGATACAGGGAAGCAATAAAAATAGAATTCAACAAGATAACAAGAAAGTTAAGGATGGGAAGAAAAAAATAGAAGAAAGAATGGATCAAACTCATATAAGAACATTGAATCCAAGGAAGAAAGAGAAACTTGAACCGAATCAAGGATTCATACTAGTGATGAAATCCATGGGTTCTCAAGTTAAAGAGATAAGTTGAAGCTTCAAGCTTATACAAAGAAGGCAACACCTCCTTTCAATTCTTCTATGTTCAAGATTAACTGATGAAATAAACCCTAGGTGTGATATTTATAGATTTTCCTCATACATACTAATGTTATAAAAATAGCCAACAAGTTGGCTTAATTAAACAAAGACCACGCAGGACCATAAAAGTAATAATGTTTTAAATAAGTTTAAATCCCGTAACTTCAGCTTTCCAGTGGGCAGTTCGCCCAAGGCTGGGAGGCGGTCCGCCTTAGAGAATATTCAGAGAGGCTCATGGGTGGAGGCTCCGCCCTAGGCTTGAGGCGCTCCGCCCAGGCAAAGTCGAGAGAGTTTGCATTTTGTACTTAGCCGCATTTTGGAGATTTTCGGGATGTTTGGGCGGTCCGCCGTTCTTGGAGGCGCTCCACCTTGCTCTGGGGCACTCGACCCTCCTCTGGGAGGCGCTCCACCCTGCTATAGGTTGCTCCACCCTGCTCTGGGTTGTTCCACCCTGCTCTGGGTGATCCACTCTCACAGGTACTGTAGCTTACGGGCTTCAAATCATCTCCGAAGCTCTTGTCTTTGCATCCTTTGCATCCTCTTAGCTTGACTCTTGATGGTTGGCATCTAGGCTCAAATTGGCCTGCATTAACCTCTTTCTAGAGAAGGTCTAGATACATCTCCCCTTCTCAGCCTTAGAGACTCTAGATTTCTAGACTTAATAACTCCCTCTTTACAGTAAACAAGTTTATTCAGTGGACGAATTTATTTTGACTGCTTTCCCAACTTTACTGTATCCTTTAAAGATAGGAATATACTAGACTCCTTGACACTGAATGTCAAGAAAACCAATTATAAAATCAAGATTGGATCTTTCCCAGTTGCAATCATTTATATAATTCAGTATAAGTCTATGAATTCAACCTTAAATTCTGTTATAAGTCTATGAATTCAACCTTAAATTCTGGAGCCATGAGAACACTTTATAAGGGTTAAACTGTTCTATTCCAAAACAGATCTACATAAGTCTCATCTGTCGATTCCACAATATATTTCCTGGAATCATTTCTCTTTATCTCAAAACTGGTTATTGCAAGATGCTACTCCAGCACAAAAGCTAGAAAAACACTATTATCTCCAACATCCAATAGTTTTCTACAGGATTTGTGATTATTTTCTTGCAGAGATCTCTTAGTCAAATAGCCTCTACCTCATCTTTAGTACAATCACAAATTCAGTCTGCTAAACACTCAGCTTCTTCATTTCCTTCTAGAATCGAAACTGTTAACTTCGAGTGTAGGATTCCACAAGAAGAATACTCCATGGAAACACCTCCTACTAAAGTTAACTTTGAAAGGCCCCAGTCCCCCTATCTAATTCATCCATGGGTGCTGAACTAGGTGTTTTAGAAAAATATTTACAAATTGACAAAGAGGAACTCAGAATAGCTATTTACTCTCATGAAATCCTTTTTAAAAGTACATGGGTTTTTAAGAACTTTCAAGGAAATGAAAGAAAAAATCTTCAAAATATTTACTATGAAATCCTTGAACTCAATTCAAGAACAAATTAACTTCTTTGAGTGGTTTGAAGAGTATGCGGAATACCACCAAATAGAATTTTCTTTTTCTAAATCTATTAATGTTTTAAAAATTTGAAAAATTTTCATTGGGGAAGAAGTCATCTCAGATCTTCTTCCACCACAGGGATTTCAAACAAATTATGCTAAAAGCTCTATGATAGCTAACCCTTTCAAATTAAAAAATTGAAAATGAAGTTGTCACAGATAAAGATATTAAAAGTATTTTTGACCAAAATAAATATTCAAACAAGTATTTACAAACTCTTGGTGAATATTTGATTTCAAAACAATTTCTTTCAACATCTATTGATCCTATGTCAGGATCAACCTCTACTTCTGCAATTCTATTATTTAAACCTTATGAGGTCCTTGAACTTTTGCTAGATAACTCCCAATTCATCAAGCTAAATATTCCCTTCAACTTTCTTGCCTTCAACGTAGGATCTTAGAAATTGAGAAAACTCTGATTGCTTAGGACACCCCTGCTAAAGTAGACACTTCTTCTGTCCTTGTTCTTCGAGAGGTAGATAGCGATCAAAAATCCAATATACAGTTCAAACAATTTCATCACAGTCTTCCTCCAAAAGTTTCCCCTCTTAGAACAGGTTCTTCCAACTACCCTCTGTCAAGACCTATTTTCTTAACGAGCCATGGCACGACACCTAGAGACCAAGCAACCTGACCTGCTAACCTTTTCATACATTCTTAAGAACTTATAATAAATTAGCTAAATCATATCAACAAGTAACTTCCATACTTTTAAAACTTTTCGACTTATAAATAATCATAACTTTAACAAACTTTGAGCTTTAAATCTTGAAAATGTGCACCATAACCCTTCTAACTCACTGTTTATGAAGCCTCTAAAACTAAAAGACTTCCATATTGCACGAGAATTGAAGTACTCGGCAATACTCAACTACACAAATAAAATAAATAAAAGAACTGTTAAGGAAATTTGATATGTCTCCTCTGAAAGCAAAGAGGAGCTCACCGACAATTGAGGATGTGAGGGAGAGTCCTAGCCTATAGTCTGATTGCCTCTGTGACATGTGTCTACGTTGACAAAGCCAACGTAAGTTCCAAGAAAAAGGAAAGTGAGTAACGAATCACTCGTCACCCAGTGAGTATCATTGATTCCCTCACTAAAGCCGGAATGAGAATTAATAAAACAACAATGCATAAACATCACTTTAAAACATCTGAAAACATAAAACATAACCAACTTTTTAATATTAAAACTTAACTTATACTTTTATTTCTTTAGGGAGTACTACTAGAGTCTGACATCTTTTCTTTGTTTCTGTTTCCTATCCCTATGGTGTCCTAGAGTTCAAGGTCTGACATGCTAACATTAATTTCCCAACTATAGTAATATAATATAGTGCCTGGCTATGGCACATACCTATCCTATCATGATAATTTCGGTGTAAAATGCAACCAGACTATGGTCACGCTCCGCAGCCCGACTATGGTTACGAACAAGTTTACCCATCTCAGAATTTTAGGTAACTCCCAAGAATATTTCAAAATATTTCTTGGCACCAAAGGCCTCATTTTGAACTTAACTTATCATTTAAAATCTCATCATAGCTTCTTTGGCTTTAAAACATAAATAAATCTTGAAATCATTTCAAAATAATCATAAACTAACATAGATAATCTCATGAAATTATGCTTTAAGTAAAAATATGTAATCATGATGTAAAGAAATCTATGAAACATATTTATCTGGATACTTGATGCTAAAGAATGACTTAAAAATATTGATGGATAATGGACATTTTCCCGCTCCAATCAAACGCACATTAACTTCTCTAAAAACATTTATCAAACATTTTAAAGACATGCACTTTGTGAGAAACGCACCTTAGAAAGGGTATATCTTAACTCACCTCAAATCAACGCCTTTATTTCACCTTCTTGAGTTATTCTGAGTGTCCAACCAACCACCATCTAGAATTTAGATAGCTAAAGTTACTAATACATTCTTAACTAGTTCCATCCCCCACAATTGAACTAAGTCTTAGGCTCTTGAAATCAATTTTCTCAATTGCGGTCGTTGCTATTTAGAAATTTCAGATTTTGTATCATATTAATTTGTATGTATTCTACCCGCCTAAGTAGGATAAGTTGGGGCATTAATAAAGGTAAATTCAATGAAATCATCTTCTCCACAAACTCATGTCAAAGCCATCTTTGGTTGTTTTTACTTCCACCAATAATTCTATTGCCATTGGATTTAATAATCATAAGATGCTCTCTGTTTGAATTTTTCAAGCATTGGGGATTACCTTTGGAAGAAATTCCTTGAACCCTAGCCTTTAGGATTTTCGATAGAATCTTGAAATCATTAAACTCTTGAAGTAGTAGAAGTTGAGTATCTTGGACTAGTGGCTAGAATTTTACTTAGATGAATACTAGAATAGATGTATTTGTATGTTTGCTATATTTCTCACTTACTGCTGTGTTTTTTTGGCTCATTTTTCCTTATCAGAAGGCTATTACTCATAATTGGTAAAATGCTTAACTTGGACCTTTACTCTGATGTGTTTTAGTCCAATATGGCCAGATATTGGGCTGCCCATTCACATGGAATAAGTTGTAATGTAGTATTTACTAACATGGTTCTCTAAGACCAATAAGTTTCTTCCTACTATATCGGCCACGTGCTATGATAAACTTAATTAAATCTTATTACTTAAGCACATCCCATAACAGATCTTATGAAAACCAATAATATCCCAGCTTATAATTTAGATATCATACTTTGTGATATATGTCAAACTCTAGCGCCATCAAGGCATGCAAAACAAGTTTATTTAAATTATCTTCCATATCGAGAAAGTCCTAAAAGTTCAAAATTTGAGGAACGTTATTTTCTTCCCCTCTTTAAAGTCATTCGTCCTTGAATGATGCTTATTCCTCACTCCTAGACCACTTTTCCATCCAACCAACTTACCAAATGTTCCAAAATTTGGTTAAGTATTGGATTTTTTAAAAATTTCGGCAGTCTCTCCTGTAACTAGACTATTCGAAAAAATATCTTTGTCACAAATACCACAACTACACCAACAACAACCAATACACCATAACAAGTCATGCATAGGCACCAATAATAGCTCAAAATAATCACTACCACTCCGGCAAGGAAGTAGTTCTCAACAATAAATGAAACATTCTTGGGCTAGGAGCTAAATCAAACTAACGAATTAATTATACTCTGGCAAGGAAGACTATCACATTATAACTCATAATTAACAAGAAAGATTTAAATATAATTCAAACCTTTAAAGTTCACATACCTTGTTCCTCAAATAGATGGTAATACATTTTCTTTATGTCTTCCTCGGCCTCCTACATAGCTTCCAATAAATTTATGATTACGCCACAAAACTTTCACCGAAGCTATATCCTCTGTTCTTAACTTTCTAACTTGTCTATCAAGAATGTGGATTGGTATCTCTTCATAAGTAAAGTCTTTGTTAATTTCTATAGTGTCGGTAGGAATAACATGTGACTCATCATGGATGTACTTTCTAAGTATAGACACGTGGAAGATAGGATGGACCAAAGACAACTCAACTGGCAAGGCTAACTCATAAGCCACATTACCTTTCTTGCTCAAAATCTCATAAGGTCCGATAAATGTTGGGCTAAGATTTACCTTCTTACCAAACCTCATAACTCCCTTCATAGTTAACACTTTTAGAAATACCATATCACCTACATTAACTCTAAGTCTCAGTGCCTCTTGACAGCATAAGACTTTTTATGGCTCTGGGCCGCTTTAAGCCTTTCTCTTATTAAATGGACTTTCTCTAAAGCCTCATAGACAAACTCCGGGCCAAGTAACGACACCTCTACTGGTTCAAACCAACCTACTGGAGATCTATATCTACATCCTTACAATGCCGCATGTGGAGCCATACCGATACTAGCCTGATACCTGTTATTATACTCAAATTCGGTAAGTAGTAGAAGATCATCCCAGTTACAACCGAAATCTATCACATAAGATAGAAACATATCCTCGAGGGTCTGAATGGTCCTCTCTGCATGACCATCAGTTTATGGATGGAATGTAGTACTCAAACTGACCTTGGTACCCAACCTTTTCTGGAAAGCTTTCTAAAAATGGGCCATGAACTGAGGCCCTCTGTCAATGATTGAAACTTGAGTGCCATGCAATTTGATAATTTTTTTAATGCACAACTGTACATACTGTTCAGCAATGTCGGTAGTCTCCATTGGCAAAAAATGAGTTGACTTTGTGAGTTTGTCTACAATTACCCAAATCGAATCATGTTTATGGTATGTAGGAGAAAAGCTTACAACAAAGTCCATGTTTATTGCCTCCTATTTGCATTGTGTTATTTCTATCCTGAAGTAGACTACTTGGCCTTTGGTGTTCTCCCTTGGCTTGCTGAAAATTAAAACATTTAGCCACATGATCTGCCACTTGCTTCTTTATGCCTTTCCACCAATACAAATCCTTCAAATCTTGATAAATTTTAGTAGCACCTGGGTGTATAGAGTACCTCGAATTGTGAGCTTCCTCCATTCTGGCTTTTTTGAGATCATCTACATCTGGTAAACATAACCTTCCATTTATCTTCAAAACTCCATCACTTCCAAGAGTGAGAGCAGAGATTTCTTTATTTTTGACTTCGTCTTTTATCTTCACCAAGTATGGATCCTCATCTTTCTTAGCCTTAACATGAGCAATAAGTGAAGAACATTCTAAGATATAAGCAACCATATCTCCCCCTTTTGTCTAATCTAGTCTGACCTCGACATTTTCTAGCTTTTGCATTTCTTGGCCTAAAGGTCTCATCTGAACTGATAAATGAACTAAGACACCCACTTACTTTCTACTGAGTGCGTCTGCTACCACATTAGCTTTTCCCGAATGGTAAAGGATATTAGTGTCATAATCCTTCAACAACTTGAGCCACCTTCTCTGCCTCAAATTTAACCCCCTTTGATTGAAAATATACTGGAGACTCTTATACTCTGTGAAAATATCAAAACGCTCACCATACAAGTAGTGTTGCCATATCTTCAAAGAAAATACTATGGATGCAAGCTCTAACTCATGTGTGGGTGAGTTCTTCTCATTATTTTTACGCTTCCTGGAAGTATAGGCAACAACCTTTCCTTCTTGCATGAGAACACAACCAAGCCCTACTCTGAATGAATCGCAGTACACTGTGAATCCACCCAAACCTTTCAGCAAGGTTAACACAGGTGCAGTGGTCAACCTCTTTTTCAATTCTTAAAAACGCTTCTCGCATGCGTTTGACCATTAAAATTTATCTGCTTTCTGAGTTAGCTTGGTCAATGGTGCTTTAAGTGAAGAAAAGCTCTCAACGAACCTCCTATAGTAGCCTGCCAAACCCAAGAAACTTCGAATTTCTTTAGGTGTTGTTGGCCTTGGCCAATTCTAACCGTTTTTATCTTTTAAGGATCTACTTTAATTCCTTCGCCAGATGCCACGTGGCCTAAGAATGCCATTGACTAGAGCCAAAACTCACATTTGGGAAACGTGGCATATAAATCATTCTCTTTCAAAGTCTGCAATGCTATTCTAAGGTGCTCCTCATGTTCCTCCTTACTCTTTGAATATACCAAAATATCATCTATGAACACGATAATAAAGGTATCCAAGTACGATCTGAAGATTCTGTTCATTAGGTCCATGAAAGCAACTGGTGCATTTGTTAACCCAAAGGACAACACTAGAAATTCATACTGCTTTTAGCGATTCCTGAAGGCCGTCTTTGGGATATCTTCTTCTCTAATTATCAATTGGTGATAGTGTCACGCCCTAAAACAATTCGTGAGATGTGTTTTATTTCAAAGGTTGTGACTAGTGTTTCAAAGGTACAAAAGTTATGAGATTCGGAGTCGCCGCTTGATAAGTTCAAAGGTGTGCCAAGTCACTAGTTGGTGCACCTTTAGAATACCTATGACTTGCCAATAGTCTGCGTCAGAGAATCCGAGTAAGGATCTCGATTGACTTGGGGGAAGGTATTAGGCACCCTGGAATCCTGTGCTAAGCACAGGTTCTTTATTGACGTGTTTTTATTTATTAAACATGGTTGTTGTATTTTGCCATTAGTTTAAAGTTGTGCTTTGATATTTTAACCACAAATTGTATCAACTCACCCGCTGAGTATACCTCAATACAACCTTGACTCTATCAGTTTAATTATTTTTTGCCTAATAAGCAGATTACAAATCATACTTATCTTATGCCTAGTCAAGTGAATTTTTCATTCCTATTGATTTGCCTAATCGTGCTGATAAGAATCAAACGCGGAAAAGGTAAAAGGATAAAGAACGAGACGTAACTCGATCAATAATCTCAAGTAGCAATGGAGAACTCGTTCCGTTGCACCCCGAGAGAATGTCAAGAACACCTACGCTAGGCAACTACCCTCGAGCCAACTAGGACTCACAAGTAGAATGGTCGGGGCGGGGTTGTTGTCCAACTAGAATCTACTAGAAGCACACAAATCCCAAACAAAGGTTGGTTTTCCATAAACCCAAAGAGATCCCTCTTTACAATGTTAATTCATCATTCAAAATAGACTAACGAATAAAATAAGCTATCTAGCTATTTATAGAGGTTTCTAGGCATTAAGTAAAAGGTCTATAATGCCCACAAGCTAGGCTTTAAGCTAAAAGACCATGCAAGGTCAAAATAGTAACTTTACACTTGAAATCCCGTGCTTCAGCAAATCGGGCGGAGTGCCCGTTTCTTGGGCGGAGCGCCCACAAAGTTGATCAGTGGAGGGGGCTGGGCGGACCGCCTGGGCGCTGGGCGGACCGCCTGAGCCAAGTGTATCTCAGGCGGAGCGCCTGCCTGCCTGCCTGTGGGGTGGAGCACCTGTGCTCCATCGCCTAAACATGCTTGACTCATCTCCGAAGCTCTTGCCCTTGCATCCTTTGCCTCTTCCAAGCTTGATACATGTTGGCAAGGTGTCTTGGCTCGATTTGGGGCTTATCGTCCTCCCCTTCTTGAGAAGATTTCGTCCTCGAAATCAATGCATTCATGTACATGGCATCATCTCTTCGGGGTGCCCGATGCTCTCCTCCTTCGTAACCCTTGATGACATAGGTTTCTTCCAAGGTCACCTTTGCCTTAACATGGAGCTTAGAACCTACAAGCAACGACAAGCAAACACAAGATTTCCTACTTTGAAAGTAGGTTAGTGCAAGAAGTGTGGAAAACACACTCTTGTGATATAACCAAGCATCAATGTTAAGAACAAATATCAAGTCTCCAAAGAGAACAATAAGTACTTGGTTAAAGATCAACATGCACTCATCACAATAATGAGCAAGTAGGTCATGGGGACATGGAAAATGCAAGATCAAGCTATCAAAATCCCCTTGAACCTTAAGCTCAAGATCAACAAACCAATCCCTACTCAAAGTGTAATCAATATGTGGAGTGGAGTGAGTCAAATAACCCATCATGCAAGTAACATCAAGTACTCCACTCCCCTTCTTTAAAGCATACCTACTCACACCAAGGGATTCCTTTCCACCTCCCATTTCATCACTTAAGCAACCCGTCTCAAAAGACAAACTATCAAGAAAGGTATTGATAATGGCCTCTTCTTCATCATAACCCAAACAAGCAATAGTAGGGTCACTCAAAGAGTCATTTACCTCATTTAAATCCTCACACAAGGGGTTGCCTAAGGAATCAAACCCTTCACACCGTGGAGGTTCCATTTTACTACTCACCCTAGTCCGATACAAGTCATTACCACTAATGAGGATGCCTTCAAACAATGGATTTGTAAAAGCATGCATCTCACCATCATGATCAAACATAGACAAGTTATCAAGACTAGGTTCATTACCCTCACTTGAGGAGTCATCATAGACATCCTTGTCCAATTCATGCAAGTTGGACTCCTCAAGGCCATTTTCATCCTCCCCACAACACATAAATCCACCAAATAGAAGCATATCAACAAGGGTATGATCAACTACCTCATCTACCCCTTTATCAAAGATTGGCGGTGTGTCATAGCAAAGGTCAAATTCATTGTCAACTATCAAGTCTACACTAGTGAGAGATTCATTGAACAATGAGCTCACATCATGATGTGGCTTAGCAAGGCTCTCAACTAATGTCACACAAGCACACACAAGTTGACTTTGAGACTCTTCACTAGTGGCATATTCACTAGATGCAACACAAGCACCAACTAGTGTTGAGTCATCACAAGACAAATAGCTAGTAGATTCATGAAAGGGTGGAGCAACACTTACATTTGTAGTTCTCCCTTGATCACTCACAAGGCTTGAAGTGTTATGTGCGACTCCTTCTTCACGAAGCTCACATTGAGAATTTTCCTCCTCTTGTCTTTCCTTCCAAGCACATGGTTGAGGCTCCAATGGCTTGTCTTCATTTGTACCTACACAAGAACTAGCACAAGAAAGAGTAGAAGATGAAGAGGTGTTAGAACAATGGGTGCTCTCACTCTCAATTTTTCTTTCCTCACCTCTCTTCTCTCTCAATTTTACCTCATGGTCAAGTGTAGTTGGTGGTGACAATCCACTCACATCACTCCTCAATTCCTATCCTTTTTCCTCTCTTAGATTGTCACCGGTCACTCTCTCACTTCTCTCTATCTTTTTTCTCTCATTTGAAGTGGGGCGACTCTCATTTTCAACTTGTAATGGGAAGCCAACAAGCTTGTTGGCTTCAGGCTCAAGTACCATGGGTGGTCTAGCCTTAGCCACTTCCCTCAATTCCCTCATCCGCTTGTAGTCTTCACTAGCTTGTTCAAGAGGTAGAACGTTTCGAATGGGACTTGGAAGTTGAATATTTCTTTGGGGATTGCCCAAATTGTGGGGAATGCCCACTCGTTGGGGATTGCCCAACACTTGTTCATTTCTATCAAGTTCATCACTCAACCTTTGTTGCTTAAGAAGTGCGGCAACCTGTTTTGGGGTAAAGGTTGAACCACTCGTGCCTTCTCCGGCTTTGCCTTGGACACTTGGGGTCCCTTCTTCAACTTGGACACTCGGGGTCCCTTGTTTTACTCGGACACTCGGGGGGTCCCTTCCTTTACTTAGACACTCGGGGTCCCTTGCTTATCTTGGACACTCGGGGTCCCTTGCTTATCTTGGACACTCGGGGTCCCTTCCTTTACTTGGACACTCGGGTTCCTTGCTTAACTTGGACACGTGAGGTCACTCTTTCAAGAGTTTCAATCCTTAGGCTCATACTATCTAGTTTGGACAAGATAGTAGCCAAGGCACCCTTTATGAAATCATCTCCCTCACTTGCCATTGTGCCTACAAAATCAACAAACATTAGTAAAACACCTCACACACACCCTCACGTGTATAGCACTCGGTTCACTCATTTAGTGGTGGTGGATATTTCAGTCGGACTTGAATACTAATAGCTTCAAGTAGTTGAACAATAATCCTCAACTCAACCAACTATTCACAAGCCAATTGTACTCCGGGGTGAGTGGAGTTGATATGAGTCGATGTACGATGAGCACTTTAAAATAAGGACTTGAGTCAAAGGGTTCTACGGATCTTCTTGGAGTTCTACTCCCCAACTAAGGCACGAATTACCTAATAGCAATGAAGGATTAGTGCTAATTAAGTAGGAAAGTTACTTAGATAAGCACTAATTAGAGTTTAGACAACAAAGAAATAGGAAAAACCTAAGGAAAACTACCAAATCCACTCCTTCAGGGCTTGGGCGGAGCGCCTCAAGTTTCCCAACAGTGGGGGGGTCAGGCGGGGCGCCCTAGGGCTGGGCGGGGCACCTGGGGGTCGGGCCTCTGCTTTTCCAACTCCGTTTTTGCTCAATTTCAAGCCAAAATTTGGTCCGATTTCAACGTTTTTTGCACAAATTCAAGGTACCCAAAGTTGTTCCTTGATACAACCTTCAAACCCCAATCAATTTCACACCCAAACAACCAACAAACAAGGTTCAATAGAGATTCAAAGTTTTCAAGTTTGGGGTTTTATCAAGGGTTTCAAGGTTCAAAGGTGGGTTTCGATTCTTCAAAATCGATGTTACCGAACTCCAAATCACACGATTCTTGTTTCAATTTGTTCGTTTTGCGATGAAGAACAAATCCCGGTAATTAATTTCACAACCCCATAATCAAACAACCCAAGAATCAACCAAATTCATCAACAACAAAGGGTTTTGGGTGGGTTTAACAATTTGGGGTTTCAAATTTTCAAATCAATCCAATCCAAACAATTTTGGTACCCAAACGTCGGGTTTTCAACAAGGATCAAGAATCTATAACACCCACAACAAGAATCGAACACACCAAAAAGTTACACCAATTTTTTTTTTTTTTTAATTTTTGAGTTTTTCAATTTTTTTTGTATTTTTCTTCTTCCCAATAACTTCAACAACAAGAAAACTAAAAGAAGATACTAGGCACGAAGAATCAAGGGTTGGGGGTTTGTAGAAACAAAACCCGAGCCTTGCTCTGATACCAAACTGATAAGAATCAAATGCGGAAAGGTAAAAGGATAAAGAACGAGACGTAACTCGATCAATAATCTCAAGTAGCAACGGAGAACTCGTTCCGTTACACCCCGAGAGAATGTCAAGAACACGTATGCTAGGCAACTACCCTCGAGCCAACTAGGACTCGCAAGTAGAATGGTTGGGGCGGGGTTGTTGTCCAACTAGAATCCACTAGAAGCACACAAATCCCAAACAAAGGTTGGTTTTCCATAAACCCAAAGAGATCCCTCTTTACAATGTTAATTCATCATTAAAAACAGACTAACGAATAAAATAAGCTATCTAGCTATTTATAGAGGTTTCTAGGCATTAAGTAAAAGGTCTATAATGCCCACAAGCTAGGCTTTAAGCTAAAAGACCATGCAAGGTCAAAATAGTAACTTTACACTTGAAATCCCGTGCTTCAGCAAATCGGGCGGAGCGCCCACAAAGTTGATCAGTGGAGGGGGCTGGGCGGACCGCCTGGGGGCTGGGCGGAGCGCCTGAGCCAAGTGTATCTCAGGCGGAGCGCCTGGCTGCCTGTGGGGTGGAGCACCGGTGCTCCATCGCCTAGACATGCTTGACTCATCTCTGAAGCTCTTGCCCTTGCATCCTTTGCCTCTTCCAAGCTTGATACATGTTGGCAAGGTGTCTTGGCTCGATTTGGGGCTTATCACGTGCGTTTTTGCTTCTATTAATTTTGGCTACTCGACTTGGAGATGATTTTGCCTGTAATACTTTTCCCCATTTTTCATAGTGTATTGGAACTAAAATCTGCATAAACAGTAACTTTATCTCAACCTAGCTAGCCTAGCTTCAACTAGTACATGACTATCCACTTTAAACAAATAATAAAGCGATTTATTAAGTGCAGCTTTACAAATTCGTTTGTAATTCGAGTGTCCAAAGTTAGGAAATATTGTTTGTATTAAGAATCCTATTTTTTGCCAAGTTATTTCAATTATGTCTCATTTAAAACGAGGGTGACAGATTTTAAACATAAAAAAGGACAACAAGAGCAGATTTTAAAGTTACTATCTATACATACAATTACTTTTCTTAAATTAGTTCTAAAATATGAAATTGCCCCAAAGTATACGGTGGCCCAATCTTCACAAATATACATTCACTCAATTTTTATAATTTAAAATACACAACATATTATGCTAAACATTAGCACAACTAAAGATAATAGCTCTTTTAGAGCTTAATTCAAGTTATTTATACATGGTTAGACCTTTAAATAAGGCTAAATATATATATATATATATATATATATATATATATATATATATATATATATATATATATATATATATATATATATATACATATACCTAGTATCAAAGTCCCAAAGCTCAGCTATGTAGAACCAACAAACCACATCCCAAATCAAATACTGACACACCTAAAATTCCAGCAACAGTCCAGAAATGAGCCTTCACCAGCCCCTTTCAACTATGGTTGTTTTCTTTCTCCTTCCATTTTCTATCACTATTTTTCTCTCAAGACTCTCCTATATTTTTTCCACCCAATTTCAGGTTTGATTTTGTGTGTTTTTATCTAATCTCAGCTTGTTCTCCCCTTTCTAAATTGAGAGTTAAGACTCTATTTATAGACTAAAAAAGGTGTGGAAAGTTGTACTAAGGGGCAAGACCCATGCCTCCCACTTGAGTATCTTAGCCTACTTTTCAACCCCATTTTCAGCTTTCTTGAGTGATGCTCCTAGCCACCTCTATTGTCTTTAAAAGCTGAAAAACAAGCTGTCTATTGATAAGACTTTCATGGGCTTGGACTGTTGGCTTATCGGGCTCAACTTCAACCCAAGCTTAAGCCCAAAACACATAAAAATTTACACTGCTACAATCTCATTTCAGCCCACAAAACCAAATTCAAGACTCACCTATTAGGCCAAGATCCAATTCCCAATTGTGTGGCTAAAAACATCAAATGAACTTTAAGTCCAGAAACAATATCAGGTTCTAGTTTCTAACTAGAAAATCCGATAGTCATATAAAAGGCTCCTAGCAACTTAGAACAACTAACATGACATTTACATTACAATATCAAAAGAATATGAACTTCTCATGCTTCAGATAATACTCATAGTTAAACAAAAGCACTAAGACAATAATAAGTACATTCTAGAAACTAGGCAGCAAGTACTCGGGAAACTCTTGACATGACAATACAATTCAGACAAGTGATTCCATGCTTTAAAAGGGAATCAAAGACAAAGACAACCATATGGACAATCCATGGCTAAAAAACTAATGAGCCAATCATACATGTCATTTGGCACTAATTGCATACAAAATTCTACAATTCATAAAATTACATTCTAGTATGTGTAAAGGCACCACCACACTAAAGTAAAATCAGACAAAAATTTTAGACATTGATTTTCCATTAAGCTACAGGGAACTAGTACAAACACATTCACACCTTAACTCATCCAAAAAAAGCTCAAACATGTGGTGTACTATGGACCGGACAAGAATATAATTAATTAAATATAGCGAGAACCAACATATTTCAGGCTTAAGATAAAACTACACTAACAATCTTCAAGCTTCAGCCACACTTATTCTAACTCATAGAAACATTATACCATCAATACTCAACTTGTAACAACTAGTCATTAATCAAGTATATGTGATAACAACTAAAACATCAAAGCTAATAACAACAGCATTATCTCATGAATTGACAATTCTAAAATAATGAACTCATTATTTATGCTAAAAAACTATACTAAACAATCCACTTTCTAAACTGAACATCTAACTTAATAACATCTCTACCACTATAGTGAACTAAGTAAATCTAGAAATAAAATCACTAAGGCTCAAGTTCTTGCCTAACCCGTGTCAAAAGCGTCAAGGATGTTACCTTTGCTACCGCTACACGTAATCATTGTTGCATTTCTTCCATCGTCGCGCCACTACTCTACTGCATCATCGAGGAGCATTGTTAAAGGCGAGTCATCGCCAAGTCTGCTTCGTCGAGCTATCTCTGCTTCGTCGAGCTGCTGGCTGAACACAAGTCAAACAGCAGCCACTTTAATACCACCAACAGGACACTGTCTCATCGATGCAAAGCGATACCGCTGCTGCCTCTCCTCCAAAACACGGCTAAAGCAGTCCCGAAAACCATCATACCTTAGCCCCAATCAAGCCAAAAATCTAACTGCCCCATTACCATCACCCTCATCACAAAATCATTATCATAATAGCCCCCCACACACCGCAATACGAATAAAAAAATACGGCAGGAGCCCCCAAAGATTAAAGAAAAATGGGTAGCAGAGGAGGAAAAAAAATTGAAGGGGATTTCATGAAAAATTATCTTCATAATAGTGTAGAGGAGAGTGAGGGGAGCACGGTGATGTAAGTTTACCGAAGAAACATGAGTGGACTCCGGAGTTGGTGCTTCGTTGCTACATTCAAGGTCTGATCTGTACAAAATGGCTGCGATTTTGGAAAAATACTTGCAGAATTGGATAGAGAGTTTTGAGAGCCTTCCGAAAAAGTATAATTTAGTATTTTTTGACCACCGGAAGGTGGCGGTTCGACGGTGGTAAGGTTGCGGCTGTTTTTTCCGGTGGCCATTGAAAATTTTGCAAGTGTTTCTCCTCTTTGAAAGACTAGGGAAAAATGATACAAAAATAAAGATTTGAATTTTATAGGGGAGTAGTGGGTAAAGGGGTCAAGGCCATTTGAATTATAAAGCATATCATGAAATGAGTATATGGCCCAATAGCCATTAATTCAAACCAAATTCACAATTTAAAAACTACTTTATTAACTAACAAGCTAAATAATTAAACTAACACTCACAAAATTCTAATCACACAAATAAAATTTTTAAAAAAATTTAGGAAAATAAAAATCAAGAAATTTTTTTGGGGTACTTTTTAATATTTTTTAAAACAAACTAACTAAAATAGGATAAGATGGCAAAAAATCAAGAAAAATTAGGCGAAAGATTCTAGCAAATTAACACTGCTATTCATTTTTTTTAAAAAATTTTGTGCCAAAATTAGGTGATTACAGATATCGTGACCTCAAGTCTATCTTTGAGAAATACTTTGCTTCCTTAAGTTGATCAAATAAGTCATCAATTCTGGGCAAAGGATACTTGTTTTTAACTGTGACTTTGTTCAGCTGCCGATAATCAATACACATTCTGAGAGATCCATCTTTCTTCTTGACAAACAGGACCGGGGCGCCGCACAGTGATACACTCGGCCTGATGAAGTCCTTGTCAAGATGGTCTTTCAACTCTTTAAGTTCTGCTGCAGCCATTCTGTAGGGTGGAATAGATATGGGGTGAGTGCCCCGCACGAGGTCAATACCAAAGTTTATGATTCTTTCTGAGAAAGCCCGGGAAGGTCATATGAAAAAGCTTCTGGAGAGTCTCTAACAACTAGCACAGATTGGAAAGTAATATGAGCCAAGTAGGGAACACATCCTTTACTTATCATCTTCTGTGCCTTACGGTAGGAAATAAACTTACCCACTGGTGATGCTGAACTACCATTCCATTCTAGGACCACTTCATTTGGAAGCTGGAACTTGAATATCTTAGAACGATAATGTAATGTGGCATGACAAGAAAAAAGCCAATCCATACTCATGATTGCATCGAAGTCCACCATTTCTAACTCTATAAGATCAACTGTGGTATTGCGACCTTGAACTGAGATTGTGCAACCCCCTATAAACTCCTGTTGCTTTCACTGGCTCTCCAACTAGAGTAGATGCTAAGAAGGACTCACTTTGTTGTTCAGGTTCTAACCCAAGACTCATAGCAAAATACGGAGCGGTATAAGAATATGTAGAACCTGGATCAATCAATATATATGCATTTTGTGAACGAACTTGAAGTATACTTGTGACAACTGCAGACGATTCCCCTGTACTCTGACAATCAAGTTTAGTATATAAGCGGGGTTGTCCCCCTCCCTGGTTGACTGAGCCTGAACCTCTACCCGCCCTCTGCCCAGCCTGATTTTGAAGGCCATGAGCTTGGGGTGGTGAAACTTTCTCAACCACCTGCTAGATGTGCTGCTCCCCTATTATGGCTCGCTGCAACTTTGGGCAATTTAATTTATAGTGCCCTTCCTCAAGACAATTGTAACAACCTCGGATACCTATATTACATGGTCCCAAATAGTTCTTTTTACAATTACCACAAACAACACCATATTGTAGTTGCTGGGTGACACTCCCTAGTTGCTGAATAGTTGGAGATTGAAAACTCTGATTTTGATTAGACCTGCCACCAAGATTTCTGGTTCTGACGGAACTTACTCCCATAGTTTTGGTTTTTTTTGAAGGATGACCCACCACGTGACTGGTAAGAGGACTGAGCTGGCGCAGATGTAGCCTTGTTAAATAAACTCTTTCCTCCTCCATTTGAACCATTGTAACCGCCCGATGATTGGGCTCTCTTATTATTTTTGCTTTTCTTTTCATCTCTTCTTTTTGTTTTTTTTTTCAAGTGCTTAGCAAACCCTACCACAGAGGAAAAAGCTGTAATACCTGTTGCTGCTGCTGCTGTAGTGTCCTGAATATGATTACCTAATCCATCAACAAATCTATGAATCTTTTCCCTTTCTATTGGAATCATGTTACGAGCGTACCTAGCCAGCTTGATAAACTCCATCTGGTATTCTTCTACACTCATTGGTCCTTGTGTGAGTTTCTCAAACTGAGTAGCCTTCGCTGCCTTATCGTCTTCTAGTATAAAGCTTGCTGTGAATGCCTCCTCAAATTCTCCAAAGTAGGCGGACCATAATCCTCATCTCCTTCCCTTTCCCACATCTAGAACCAAGAGCCTGCCGTACCCTTGAGCTGGTAGGCAGCCAACTCAACAACCTCATTATCAAAAGCTTTCATCATCTGGAGTGCCTTTTTAACTTCCTCAAGCAATAACATTAGGTCGTCACCAACCTTGGTACTTCAGAACTCTGATTGTAACTTGAGGAACTCATGTGCCCTGGAGGTTATAGAACTTCTTTTTCTGTTTCCCCAAGGTGGTGCCTCATCTACCCTAGGACCCTGAGTAGCCATGGTTTTAGTAAACATCTCCATAGCCCCTTTCATTGTATTAAAAGCCTCACTTATTTCTGGGGGCAAGACAACTTGAGTTGGAACAACAGGTAGGGGTGGGACTTAGTTCTGGGTAGCTTGCTCATTGATATTGACCTGCTCAACATGCTCCTATGGTTCAACTGCAGGAGTTTGTCTTCTTACCTTGCTTACCCTTCTTACTTTTCTTAGATTTACGCTGAGTTACCATAGCAGCAGTGGTTTCTTGATCAACTGCTTGAGCATTGGTGTTAGAATTTCGAGTACTAACTATTTTCTGTAAATTCAGAAGAATGAAATAAATTAGAAGAATCCTTAAAGTTAGGCTCAATAGCACTTAACTAGAGTAAGAAATAAAAAGAGACTTTTCTTAAATGATTGCCGCCTCCTGTTTATATGTATGGTGCACTTCATATCCATAAACAAGACTCTACTGACACAACTTCATAGATCCCTAGGACTCTCTAAACTTGTTACTCTGATACCGAGTTTGTCACGACCCGTTTTCTTAACAAGCCGTGATACGACACCTGGAGACCAGGCGAACCCGATCTGCTAACCTTTTCATGCATTCTTAAGAACTTATAATAAGTTAATTAAATCATCTCAACAAGTAACTTCCATACTTTTAAAACTCCGCGACTATAAATAATAGTCAATATAACTTTAAAATACTTCGAGCTTTAAATCTTGAAAATGTGAACCATAACCCTTCTAACTCACTGTCTATGAAGACTCTAAAACTGAAAGACTGTCATATTGCACAAGACATGAAATCCTTAGCAATACTCAAGTGAACAAATAAAAAAAATAAAAGATTTGGTAAGGAAATCTGATATGTCTCCGCAGAAAGTAAAGCGGAGCTCACTGACAACTGAGGATATGAGGGAGAGTCCTAACGTGTAGTCAGATTGCCTCTGTGACCTGCATCTACGTTGACGAAGCCAACCTAGGTTCCAAGAAAAAGGAACGTGAGTAACAAATCGCTTGTCACCCAGTGAGTATCATTGACTCCCTCACTAGGCTGGAAGGAGAATTAATAAAACATGAATACATAAACTTTACATTAAAACATCTGAATACATAAAACATAATAAGCTTTGTTAATATTAAAACTTAACTTATACTTTTTCTTCTTTTGTGAGTACCACTGGAATCTGACATCTTTTCTTTCTTTCTTTTTCCTATTCCTGTGGCGTCCTAAAGTTCAAGGTCGAACATGTTAGCATTCATTTCCCGACTATAGAAATATAACATAGTGCCCGACTATGACACATACCTACCCTAATAGTTGTTTTGGGAGTAAAACGCAACCCAACTATGGTCACACTCCGCAGCTTGACTATCGCTACGAACAAGTTTACCCATCTCGGAATCGAAGGTAACTCCCAAAAATATTTCAAAATATTGCTTGGCACCAAATGCCTCATTTTGAACTTAACTTATCATTTAAAATCTCATTATAACTTTACTCACTTTCAAACACAAATAAATCTTGAAACTATTTCAAAATAATCAAAAACTAATATAGATAACCTCATGAAATAATGCTCTAAGTAAAAATATGTAATCAAGATGTAAAGAAAGCTATGAAACATAATTATCTAGATACTTAATGCTAAAGAACGACTTGGAAACGTTTATGTATAATGGAAGTTTGGCCGCTCCAATCAAACGTACATTAACTTCTCTAAAATAATTTATCAAACATCTTAAAGACTTGCACGTTGTGAGAAAAGCACCTTCGAAAAGGTATATCTCAACTTACCTCAAATCAACACCTTTATTTCACCTTCTTGAATTATCCTGAGTTTCCAACCAACCACAATCTACAATTCAGATTGCTAAAGTCATTAATATATTCTTAACTAGTTCAATCTCCCACAGTTGAACTAAGTCTTAGGCTCCTGAAATCAATTTTCTCAATTGTGGGCGTTGCTATTTAGAAATTTCAGATTTCGTATTATATTAATTTGTATGTATTATACCCACCTAGGTAGGATAATTCGAGGCATTATTATGCCTAAAATTTGACGTCTAGGTTAAAAAATTAAATTTAGGAGAAGGTCACAAGCAATACGGTAAAATACGATGAAAAAGTAAGTAAATAGAGAGGAAAATAAAAGACTAGAAAGTAAAGAGTTTTATTCTTGAAAATAGCCGAATTTCGTATGAATCGCTTGCTGTGCGATACAATGTAATTAGGGGTATTTATTGTAGAGATTACCTAGTCAGATTACCCAGTCCTAATTATGGTAGAATATTAAGACTAATAAAGGCTATTAGTTTATAAATTCAAGGTGGTGGTATATACGAAACCCTAATTAGGAGACTGTACACCCTAAGGCGGCAGGATGTATGGCTTGCATCCTACGCCCGTATTGCCTAAACAGTCGTAACTTGTGGAGCAGGCGTGTAACCTCTATGTCGGTGACTTGTAGGATAAATCTAGTCTCACCAGCTGGACTTGTATCCCCGTAATAATAGGTGACGGATATTTTCCCACAAAGTCAGTACCCCCTACTTGCTGAGTGCTGACGTAAGCAGTCAAGAAGTAAAAGCGGTGTACAAGACGAATGTGAAAGATATCTTACTGGCTCCTTGAAAATTGCAGTCTCTTTGACCAAGAATGATGTTGATTTATTCGAGAACTCCACGTGTCTTCATCTGATTGGTTAATGTTAATTCCTTGTACTTTTCCAAGAATGTTGTTCACTGCGCCGAATCGTTTCATATCTCAAGCCATAATTACGCTTGACCATTTCATGATCTGTTCTTATCTCTTCCAGCTAATAAATTGGGGATTCGTGATAGTGGTGGAATCACAAATCTTCTTCAGAAAAATACTTCATCTTCTTAAAATCTTAAAAAATATTTGCCTTTGATCCTGTTTTGGTATTCCCATAAAAACTCCTTTGTTTAGAATGGATGGTGCATGAGAAAACTGTAGGCAAAGGATCATCTGCAATTTTCTTTCTCTTTTCCTCCATCCGTGAATGGACGAACGGTGTCCCCCGAGTCATGAAGTTTGATCGGGATTCAAATGAAGTTATTCGGAATGTATTCAATGTAGCATGTGCACTGATTACAGTGTGTTCTCCTTCTAACACGGCTGTTGCTGCGATATCTCTCTTGTCATATGAGATTTGTCAGTAGAAGAATGCCAACCCAGCAGGGCTCCTATATTTGCTCATCTTTTATTTGTCGAGGGCCACAGTCCCGGAAGCAACTCTATTTGAACTAGGAGCCCGAATCCGTTAGTATGGAACATTTTCTTTTCCAAGTGAAATCCCCTAGTATATGAAAGAGTGAAAAAGTGCTTTCGTTGTTGTGGAATAAGAAGCCTTCGTATCTTAATGCACGTATGTACTTTCTATTATATTAGTCAAGCGCTAGCGCCCTACAACTAGTATAGTATAGCAGAGCAGCCAGCTTCAAAGCTTACCTGATTAAAAAAAAGTATTATTAAAAAAGAGAAAGGTTAGGGGGCTGAGTGGGTCCCTGGGATATCATGTCCTTCTTCGGGCGGTTGATACCCGAGAGCATTCTCCATACGCACAGTGTTTAGGGTGGCCGTATAGCTCTGCCTTGTTCTGCAGTTTATGGGATTGCATCTGCTTCAAATCATCCGGGGAAGAGGGGGAACATGGTGTTCCTACGGCCGCTGAGGGTTCCTCATTGGAGTCTCTCAAAGTGAATCCAAGTAAAGTGTCAGACCGCATTTTTCTTCCTCCGCTGTTCTATTAAGGGATTCCTTAGTTGAACTGACTTTCAAACTCTTGTGGCACAACGTTGCAAAGATGTTGCATCTTGGGGTATCAAGTTGGAAATTTCGCCTTCGAAGTGCCGAGAGAGACTTCGATGCAAGAACTACAATCCAGATGAAAAATCTCTTCCCGCCTTTGGAGCAACTTGTAATTTTTAGCCTTCATTTTCCATTTTTTTTTTACAATTGTTATGAACAATGTTGCATTCAGGAAGAACTAATTGGATATTATGAGCCTACGAGCTGTTTGTCATTAATGAAACAGACGTTTATTTACATTTTTATGCGTACTTGTATAGTTAAGCAACATGTTTTGTATGCCTTTATGGGCTAGTGTATTTAAAAGGTGGGCGTGCGCACTAAGGGGCGCTTCATTTGTGTCAGTAAGTGACGGCTTATATTGTGCCTGTGATAGACGGCTGTTTTGCGCCCACAATGGGACGACTTTAGCCCGTGTAGGAATGAGGCATTTTTACGTTCCAACTAGAATTTATGCACTTGTATACTCGAGTAATTAAAGACTTTTTGACACTATGGAGGTGCGCGTTCCCACTTGCATGTAGGTGCAATTTGTTGAGTTGATGAGTTCAAATAAGCAAGACGCAATATAGCTCTAAACGTATAGTTTACTCTACTTTTTATAGCGAAAAATGGGTGTATTACTTCAATAGTAGTACTTTTTAAGCCAAGAGATGTTCCCATTATTTGGAATGGCTGTTCATTTTTCATATCTTCAAGAACGTATACACCTTTTCCAGCTATGCCTCAGACTCTGTAATGTCCTCCCCAATTAGGAACTAACTTATTGGAATGGCTGTTCCTTTCATATCTTCAAGAATGTATACACCTTTTCCAGCTATGCCTTAGACTCTGTAATGTCCTCCCCAATTTGGAACTAACTTACCTGCACTGGCCTCATTGGTGCTCTGAGTGACTTTGCGAAGGACAAGATCACCTACGTTGAAGGAATGTAGGTTAGCCTGCGCATTATGCTACTGCTCCACCCGTTGCTTCTGGACTGCCAGGCATATGGCCGCTATATCCCATTGTTCATCCAAGGTGTCGAGTGAAGCTTTCAAAGCCTAGTTGTTCGATTCTTCCTCGGCAAACGACCGTCGTAGGCTGGACTCTCCGATCTATAAGGGAAATATTACTTTGTCCCATATGTTAGCGAGAATGGAGTTTCCCCCGTGTTGGCCTTGGATGTAGTGCGGTAAGCCCATAAAACTCACGGCAGTCTCTTCGGCCACTTTCTCTTGGCTTCCTTGAGTCGCTTCTTCAGGCTTTCAACGATTGTTTTATTTGAAGATTCTGCTTGACCATTGGTCGAAGGGTGGTAGGGTCTTGAGGTTATTCTCTTTATTTCCCATTCTTCCAGGAAAGCGTGATCCTTTTGCTCACGAATTGAGGTCCATTGTTGCAAGTGATTTCCGCTAGGAAGTCGAAGCGGCACATGATGTTCTTCCATATAAACTGTGTCACCACCTGCTCTAGGATTCGAGCATAGGCCGCAGCTTCGAACCATTTGGTGAAATAAACTGTCATAATAAGCAAGAACTTTACACATCGATATCCATTCCCTATTTAGGTCTAGGTTAACCAATTAAATTTAGGAGTGGGTCACAAGCAATACAGTAAAATACTATGAAAAAGTAAGTAAATAGAGAGGAAAATAAAAGACAAAAAAGTAAAGAGTTTTATTCCTTGAGAATAGTCGGATTCAGTGTGAATCGCTAGATGTAAAATACAATGTAAGTAGGGGTATTTATAGTAGAGATTACCCAGTCCTGATTATGGTAAAATACAAAGACTAATAAAGGATAGGGGCCTATAAACTCAAGGTGGTGGTATATACGATATCCTAGCTAGGAGACTGTAAAACCCTAAGCCGGCGGGATATATGCGTTGCGTCCTACGCCCGTACCACCTAAATGGTCGTAACTCGTGGAGCAGGCGTGTATCCTCTGTGCCCAGTAACTTATAGGATAAGTCTAGTCTCGCCAGCTTGACTTGTATCCCCGTAATAATAGGTGGCGCATATTTTCCTAGACAACATTAATAAAGGTAAATTCAATGAAACTATCTTCTCTACCAACTCATGTCAAAAGTCAAAACCGGTTGCTTTTACTACCACCAATAATTCTATTACCATTGGATTTAATAATCATAAGATGCTCCAAAAATTACTATTTGAATAGTTCAAACATTGGGGATTACCTTTGGATGAAATCCCTTG
The DNA here is from genome assembly GCA_037355625.1 of Petunia x hybrida. Lineage (NCBI taxonomy): Eukaryota > Viridiplantae > Streptophyta > Magnoliopsida > Solanales > Solanaceae > Petunia > Petunia x hybrida. Next base: position 2,289,881 of record JBBBVM010000032.1, on the reverse strand, counting down.
TACCCTAGCCTTTAGGATTCTTGATAGAATCTTGAAATCGTTAAACTTTGAAGTAGTAGCAGTCGAGTATCTTGGACTAGTGGCAAGAATTTTTCATAGATCAACACTAGAATAAGGTATTTCTATGTTTGCTATGCTTCTCACGTATTGCAGCGTTTTCTAGCTCATTTTTCCTTAACAGAAGACGTTGCTTGGTGGCTATGGTAGACTATCACTCATAATTGGTAAAAGGCTTGACTTAGGCCTTTACTCTGACGTGTTAAAAGTCCAATATGGCCTTATATTGGGCTGCCCATTCACATGGAATAAATTGTAAAGTAGTATTTACTAACATGGTCTGGTAAGACCAATAAGTTTCTTTCTACTATATCAGCCAAGTGCTAGGATGAACATAAATAAATCTTATTACTTAACTACCTCTCATAACAGATCTTATGAAAACCAATAATATTCCCAGCTTATAATTTAGATATCATACTTTGTGATATAAGCCAAACTCTAGCGCCATCAAGACATTCAAAACAAGTTTATTTAAATTATACTCCATATCGACAAAGTCCTAAAAGTTCAAAATTTGAGGAACATGACAGTGTCAACCTCGAACAGTCTATTATTCTAGAGCTACCCATCCAGATATAGCCTTAGAGGAAAAGCCCAACGTTATACAAAATGGCTACAATGCCATCAATATATATGAATAGACCATAAATGGTTGCTCCGAACACAATATTTTGTCCAATATACAGCAGATGACTATGGTAGCCGCTGCATATTGAACTTCTCATAATTATTCTGACCAGCTCACTACCCAAATCTTATTAGCAGGTTTTAAATGCCAACTTAAAGGTTGGAAAGATACCCATCTTAGCAAAAAGATCAACAAAAAATCATCTATAGCGCCCACTTTGATTCGACAGGCGAAGCAATTCTTAAAGATGGCAAGACCATTCCTGATTCAAACAACATCCTAATTTACACCATTATGAAAATATTCATAGGTAGTCCAGGCATTTTAAGAGAAAGATCTTCTGAGATACTCAACAACCTTAAGTGTAAGACCCTTTCTGATTTTAGGTGGTATAAGGATTCCTTTCTTACTAGAATACATGAAAACTCAGATGGATACCTCCTATTTTGGAAAGAAAAATTCCCAGATGACCTGCATAAGTCCCTTAGAGATTTAGTCAAAGAAGAACTTTAAAGTCAATACACTGTGGTATTATTTTTTATGAACAAATCAGATATGGTCACGGGTTCAAGCCTTGGAAACAGTCATTGATGCTTGGATCAGGTTAGGCTGCGTACATCATACCCCTTAGGGTGGAGCCATTCCCCAGACCCCGCGTGAATGCGGTATACTTTGTGCACCGGGATGCCCTTTTTTTTAAGCAAATCAGATATGGTCAGCTTACCAAACTCATTCAACAAGTTGCTCTCTAAATGTGTCGGCAAGATATTATATGTAGACAATTGACCAAAGATTAAGTACAAGGTCGCAGAGATTTCGAAAGTTTCCTTGAGCAATTTGGCCTCCTTTCATATGGCAAAAAGTCTTATAAAAGACACACACCTAAAGATAAAGAGATCTTAAAATATAGATCTTCTATATGGAAGTGTAGGAAAACAAACAGAAAAGGCTCAGCTTTGTCTTCGACATATTGAAAATGGAGCATTTTTAACCTCCATTAACCTATTGGCTCAAAAATGGTACAAAAAAGTCTTCCATCATCCTTCCCTTCTTGAGAAGATTTTGTTCTCGAAATTACACCATCATCATCCACAGCTGCACTACCTTAAACACAAGGAGTCAAGTAAGAAACATTAAAAGTATTAGATACATTATACTCACATGGCAGATCAATCACATAGGGAATGTGCTTGATCTTATGCAGCACTTGGAATGGACCGTCCCCTCTTGGGGATAGCTTCCCTTTCCTTTGGCTATGGAACCTTTCCTTTCGTAATTGCACCCAAACCCAATCACCCTTCTTCAACTTTAGCTTCTTCCACCTTTTGGTTTTCTTGGATGCCACCTTGGCATAAGCTTCCTCAGCACTCTTCCTTACCTTAGCATGAAGTTCAAGAAATGCAGCTTCCCAGCTTGTACCTTCAACATTTAGAATAGCATCTCGACGCAACTGGGTTAAATTAGGTGGAATCTAAGGATAAAAACCATACACACACTCAAAAAAAGTTATCCATATCATTCTATGAATTGTACAGCTATAAGAAACATCCATTATGGGCAACCGATCAGCCCAATTCTCTGCCATACCTTTGGTCATGGCCCTAAGTAGAGCTCCTAAGGTACGATTCACAACGTCAGTCTGCCCATCCGTTTGAGGAATGTGAGACGTAGAAACCAACAGCTTGGTGCTAAGTGCACCCCACAAACACTTCCAAAAGTGACTTAAGAACATTGAATTTTGATCACTCACAATAGTACGTGGCACACCATGAAATTTCAACACATGAGTAGTAAATAAAGAGGCAATATGTTGTGCATCATCACACTTTTTACACGGAATAAAGTGAGTCATCTTAGAAAATCTATCCACAGCAACATTGATGCTATCATGACCACCCCTAGAAAACGATAACCCCATCACAAAATTAATGAATATATCAACCCACAGGCTAATAGGAACATGCGAAGGTGTGTACAGACCATGGGGACTAGACCTAGACTTAGCTCTCTTATAGTCTAAACATGCCCTACCAAAGCACTCCACATCTTACCTCATCTTAGGCCAATAGAACTCCTAGTATTCCTAAGGTCTTATCCACCCTAAATTGACCCATCAAGCCCCCACAATGAGCCTCATGGACCAGAAACTCCATCCACGAGGACACGGGAATACATACTCTCCCCTTCTTAAAGAGATAGCAATTATGCTATTGGTATTTATCCACCCGCTGCCCACTCACTAAGGCATCATAAATTCCCTTAAGCTTAGGGTCATGCTCATACATAGAATTGATGCTTTCAAACCCATGAGCCTAGAAGCTAGAGTGGTATCTAAAGCAAACTTCCTACACAATAATTTGGCTATTACATTTCCTTTCCCTTCTTGTAATGAATTACATAAGGAAAACTCTCCATGAACTCTACCCACTTGGCATGCCTCTTGTTCAACTTCTCGTGGCCTTTAAGGTGCTTCAAGGACTCATGGGAAAGCGTAATCACAATCTCTCCATGCCATAGGTAATGTTGCCAAAGGGGTAATGCCCTCACTAAGGCGTACAATTTCTTATCACACGTAGCGTAATTCAAGGCTCTACCTTTAAGCTTCTCACTAAAATAAGCTATAGACTTCCCATCTTGCATCAACACTCCTCCTATCCCGACCCCGACGCATCACACTCAATCTCAAAGGCCTTACTAAAGTCGGGTAGTTGCAACAATAGGGAAGAACTAAGCCTATACTTCAACTCTTGGAAAGCCTTTTTTTCGAGACTTTCCCCACACAAATAGTTGGTCCTTCTTAACTAACTCAGTAAAGGGTGCTGCCACGGTGCTAAAGTCCCTAATAAATCTCCTATAAAAGCTAGCCAACCCATGAAAACTCCTAACATACAACACACTAATAGGGTAGGCCAATCTCTAATATCTTCTATTTTCTACTCAACCTCAACACCATTATAACTCACAACAAAACCAAGAAAGACAACATGTTTAACACAAAAGGCACACTTTTTCAAGTTACATAAAACTTTTGAGCCCTCAAGACTTCAAGCACTTGCCTTTAGTGTTCTACATGCTCATCCGCAGATTTACTATAAATATGTATGTCTTCAAAATAAAAAACAACAAACATGTTTATAAACGATTTCAGAACATGGTTTATTAACCTCATGAAGGTGCTAGGTGCGTTAGAGAGACCAAAAGGCATCACTAATCATTCATAGAGACCAAACTTGGTCTTGAACGCGATTTTCCATTCATTACCCGGTTTTATTCAGACTTGATGGTAGCCAGACCTAAGATCAATTTTAGAAAAGTAACATTAACCACTCAACTCATCAAGCATGTCGTCTAACCTAGGAATAGGATGACTATACTTTACTGTGATCTTGTTGACTGACCGACAATCAACATACGTCCTCCATGTTCCGTCCTTCTTTGGCATAAGAATTACAGGAACGACATACGGGCTTAAGCTTTCACAAACCAACCCCTTGCTCAATAGCTTATCAACTTGCCTTCGTAGCTCCTTGGTGTCTTCCGAGTTACACCTGTAGGCTGGTTTGTTTGGGATATGGGACCTCGGTACAAAGTCGATTTAGTATTCAATGCCCATTAAGGGAGGCAGTCCACTAGGCATCTCCTAGAGAAACATGGCCTCAAAATTCTGTCAAACACTTTCAACAATACTAGGCAAAGAGTTAGCATTAGTTAAATCGTCATCATTAGAGCTAAATACAATTCCCTTATGTACTAGGCAAAGAGTTAGCATTAGTTAAATCGTCATCATTAGAGCTAAATACAATTCCCTTATGTACTAGGCAAATCATCAACTTGTTCATACCATTGACTCTTCAGTACTCACCTGGTTGCATGATTGCACAAATATTACCTGAAATGGAAGGTGTTATGGCATTGCTACGACTTCAGGTTTATCCCCTATGGGAAACTTAGCCTTAGCCGCTTCATTCAGCTCCCTCATGCGCTTGTACTCCTCACTGACTTTCTTTGGTGACAAGGACTTAAGAGTGAAACTCTTACCCTCACTCTTAGCAATATAGGTGTTGGCCCGGCCATCAAGGACGGTGGCTCTATCATATTTCCATGGCCTTCCTAGTAGCAAATAGCAAGTCTACATGCGCACTACATCACATAGTACTTCGTCTTGATAAGCCAGACCTTGAACTTTACCAAAACCTGCTTTGTCACCCTTAACTAATCACACCTGTTGAGCCACTGTAACCAGTATGGTTGAGGATATTGATAAGGATCAATACGACAAAACAATAAAGATAGGAGAGCGAGACAGTTCTCGAACTCCCTTCGAAGTAACCCCGGCGAACTTGTCCCGAGATACCCCCGAATCGGCGTCTAGAAGGACCTACACTATGCAACCACCCTCGAGTCGCACCCGTGACTCGCAAGTAGAATGATCGGGTTTTCGGTTCAAGACTCAACTAGGTTCCACTAGTGAATTCAAGCAACCAAGAGAAGGGTTTCTTCAATAAAGAGATAAACTTTATTCATCATTCATAAGATTCAAAGGTAAGCTAATGTTTGAGGAGGCTAAGTGAAGTATTTATAGGCTTCACTTAGTCATACTAAAAGGTCTAAAGTACCCCCAAAGTGGGTTAAAACAAATAAGGCCACGCAGGGCTATAGTTGGAAGTTCATGCAAAAAGAAGTAAAATATCCCGCAGGCCATCACAGGGGGAGGCGCTCCGCCTCCAGGTTAAGGCACTCCGCCTCCTGTGCTGAGGCGCTCCGCCTCCCTTTTGAGGCGCTCCTCCTTCTTCTGTTCAGCTCTCTGCTTTTTGGTAGGCGCTCCGCCTCAGCTTTGAGGCGCTCCGCCTCCTTCTGGAACTTGTGCAAGAGGCTCAAAATGAGCATGGGGTGGATCCCCTTGGAGCCCAAGTGGTCCTCCATCCATGGTGCTCAAAAGCATGATCTTCGAGCTACTCTCGGGGCCTCCTTCCACGTCCCTCCAAGTCAAATGAAGATGGGTGTCTTGAATCAACTTTGCTTGACTTCTAGTGAGTGAGGTCATATGCCCCGCATCATCCTCCCCTTCTTGGGAAGGTTTCGTCCTCGAAACCATGGCTTCCTCTTCTCCGGCATCACCATCTCCTACATCACAAGGGGTCAAGTCATTCACATTAAAAGTATTAGACACATTGTACTTACCGGGTAGATCGATCACATAGGCGTTATTGTTGATCTTGGAAAGCACTTGAAAAGGACCATCTCCACGGGGTGCCAACTTCCCTTTTCTAAGGTTTGGAAACCTTTCTTTGCGGAAGTGTACCCACACCCAATCTCCGTTTTTGAGCTCAAGCTTCTTCCTTCCCTTGTTCTTCTTGGAAGCAATCTTGGCATAGGCCTCCTCCAAGTTCTTCTTGGCTTTAGCATGGAGCTCAATCATAGCCTTTGCTCGGGTTTTCCCTTCAAAATTAGCAACCATTTCCCTTGGCAAAGGGGTTAGATCAAGGGGAATCAAGGGATTAAAACCATACACACATTCAAATGGAGTCATGCCAATCAAGCTATGCAAAGTACGATTGTAGGCAAACTCCACGAGGGGTAATTTTTCAACCCACGTCCTGGCCTTACCTCGGGTCATGGCCCTTAGAAGGGCACCCAAAGTCCGGTTTACCACCTCGGTTTGCCCATCCGTTTGTGGGTGGTGGGACGTAGAAAACAAGAGCTTGGTGCCGAGGGCACCCCACAAACTCCTCCAAAAGTGGCTTACGAACTTAGTGTCCCTATCACTTACAATGGTTTGAGGCACACCATGCAATTTCAAGACATTGTCAATGAACAAAGAGGCAACATGTTGTGCATCATCACACTTCTTACAAGGAATGAAGTGAGCCATTTTGGAGAACCTATCCACGACAACATAAATGCTATCATGGCCCCCCTAGACCGTGGCAAGCCCATCACAAAATCCATTGATATATCAACCCACAGACTAGTAAGCACAGGGAGAGAAGTATACAAACCATGGGGGTTAGCTTTAGATTTCGCATGCTTGCACTCAAGGCAATTTTTGCAAAGCTTTTCAACTTGAACCCCCATCTTTGGCCAATGGAATTGCTCCATTAGGATGGCCAAGGTCTTGTTTCTCCCAACGTGACCCATCAAGCCCCCACAATGAGCTTCACGAATCAACAATTCCCTCCAAGAGGACTCGGGAACACACAGTTTACCATTTTTAAAGATATATCCATTAACCCATTGGTATTTTTCAACCCTTTCCCCCTTTTCAAGAGCTTCATGAACGCTTTTTAGCTTAGTGTCATGAGCATACATCAATTTAATGCTCTCAAAACCCATGAGCTTGGAGGCTAGGGTGGTGGCTAGAGCAAACTTCCGAGAAAGTGCATCCGCCACGACATTGTCTTTCCCTTTCTTGTATTGGATAACATAAGGAAAAGACTCAATGAATTCAACCCACTTGGCATATCTCTTATTGAGCTTCTCTTGGCCTCTTAGATGCTTGAGTGACTCATGGTCACTCTTGATTACAAATTCTCGAGGCCAAAGATAGTGTTGCCAATGGCAAGGGCTCTCACAAGGGCATACAACTCCTTGTTATACGTAGAGTAATTCAAGGAGGCTCCTTTCAATTTCTCACTAAAGTAGGCGATGGGTTTGCTATCTTGCATTAAAACACCACCAATTCCCACCCCCGAGGCATCACATTCAACCTCAAATCCCTTTCCGAAGTCGGTAAATTGCAATAAAGGGCGGTACTCAACCTACTCTTCAACTCTTGGAAGGCCTTCTCTTGAGGCCCTCCCCAAACAAAAGGTTGATCCTTCTTCACCAATTCGGTGAGTGGAGCGGCAATGGAGCTAAAGTCTTTCACAAATCGTCTATAAAAGCTAGCAAGATCATGAAAGCTCCTCACTTGAGTCACGGTAGTAGGAGTAGGCCAATCACGTATGGCCTCTACCTTAGACTCATCCACCTCCACTCCTTGGGCACTCACAACAAACCCAAGGAAGACTACCTTCTCAACACCAAAGGCACACTTTTTAAAATTAGCATAGAGCTTTTCGGCTCTCAAATTTTCAAGCACTTGCCTAAGGTGATCAACATGGTCGTCTATTGATTTGCTATAGATCAATATATCGTCAAAGTAGACGACCACAAACTTGTTGATGAATGGCTTTAGAACATGGTTCATTAGCCTCATGAAAGTGCTAGGTGCATTGGAGAGCCCAAAGGGCATCACCAACTATTCATAAAGACCAAACTTGGTCTTGAATGCGGTCTTCCATTCATCACCGGGTTTCATCCGGATTTGATGGTAGCCGGACCTAAGGTCAATTTTGCTAAACACACATGAACCACTTAATTCATCTAACATATTATCAAGTCGGGGAATGGGATGACGGTACTTTACCGTTATTTTGTTCACGGCCCGACAATCAACGCACATCCTCCAAGTGCCATCTTTTTTGGGGACAAGGATCACGGGTACGGCACAAGGACTCAAGCTCTCCCTCACCAAGCCTTTAGTGAGCAATTCATCAACTTGCTTTTGCAATTCTCTTGCATCCTCCGGATTGCTCCTATAAGCCGGCTTGTTTGGGATTTTGGATCCCGGGACAAAGTCAATTTGATGTTCAATACCCCTCAAAGGAGGTAATCCATCCAGCACCTCATCCGGGAACATGTCCCCAAAATCCTTCAAGACATTCTCAAACATACTAGGCAAAGGGTTAGAAGAAAAATCACAATTAGAGTTAAGGATCATACCTTTGTGCACTAGGAATAGGAGAAACTTGATGCCATCATTTCCTTTTAAGATCTCGCCCGGTTGCATCATGGCACAAATGCCACCGGTAGAAGAAGAAGGTGGGATTGCCACCATGCTTTTGGACAAAGGGATAGTCTCAATGATTGACTTGGCCTTTGCCACCTCCCTCAACTCCCTCATCCGATTGTAGTCATCACTCACTTGTTTGGGAGTTAGGGGCTTCAACACAAATTTCCTTCCTTCATGTTGGAGTGGGTACGTGTTGACACAACCATCATGAACCGCTTGTCGATCAAATTTCCAAGGCCTTCCAAAGAGAAGGTGGCAAGCTTGCATGGGCACCACGTCGAACAAGTGTTCATCCACATAACTACCCATTTTGAACTTGATCATTGATTGTTTCTCTACCTTTAACTCCCTACATTCACTAAGCCATTACAATCGATATGGCTTGGGGTGTTTCATGGTAGGCAATTTCAATTGGGTTATAAGAGATTGACTCACAACATTAGTGCAACTCCCAGAGTCAATGATCATAGAGCATACAACACCCTTAACACGACACCTAGCATGGAAAAGGTTTTCTCTTTGCAAGGTTTCGCCATCCTCCACAATCATAGTTCCTAGGCTCCTCCTCACAACTAGAAAAGTATGAGGCTCCTCATCCTCCACGGTGTCATCTTGATCATCCTCCTCTACTCCCTCATCTCCCTCTACTCCCTCATCTCCCTCTGGTTCACTCTCTTGTTCATAAGCATTATCACCAACAACTACCATGGTCCTTTTCGTAGGACACTCCTTAGCAAAGTGTTCATACCCCTTGCATTTGTGACATTGAATTGAAGAAGAAGTAGGAGTATTCAATTGGGTTATAGAATTACCTCCAACATTGGATGTGTATTTCTCATACGGCTTCTTCACATCTTTGCAAGCACTTGCTCCGCTAGGGCCACTTGCATTTGTGAATCTTGCATTGGGAGTAGGATTTTTCCAATCCTTTGGCTTGTTCATGGAAGTAGAAGTGTTTCTCTTGTAACGGTTGGACTTTTCTTTATCAAGCCATTGCTCGGCTTGAATAGCGGCATCAAGTACTTCTTAAAGTGAAAGATAAGCATGCAATCTCAATTGTGAAGCTATACCATAGCTCAAACCATTCATGAAACGGATCACGGCTTGCTCCTCATCTTCGGTGTCCATATCCAAGGCCATTTGAGTTCTTTCAAACTCATCATAATATTCATGCACCGTCTTGACACCTTGCTTCAACTCATAAAGTTTCTTGAGTTGCTCTTGACGGTATCTAGGAGTGATGTACTTGATACTCATGATACCCTTCAAGTCATTCCAACCCACATTCACGGGGATTCCCGCTCTTCTCCTTGATCTCTTGACGGATTCCCACCAAGTAGATGCATAGGACTCAAAGGATGAAATAGCATAAGTACTCTTCTTGTCATTGGTCATGTCATTTGTGTCAAACATCCTTTCCATGAGTAGTAACCATTCAATGTAGGAACTCGGATCACAATTCCCTTTAAAGGTTGGGAGATTAAGCTTCACACTATTGAGGTTGGTGTTGTCACGACCCCCACGGAAAGGCTCCGGTTGGTCCCCATAGTGATCTTCATTCACACCATACTCCCTCCTCGCATTCCCTCCAACATACCCCATAGGTGGCCCTCGACCTCGGCCCCTACCTCGATCCACATTTCGACCCCAATTCATACCTCGCCTTGGTTGAAAGTGATCATCAAACCCATACATATCATCACCATATTCGGTTTCCTCCCCTTCTTGAGCTTCATCGACTTGCTCAAGAGGTTGCACATTTCGAATGGGTCTTGGTAGTGGAATGTTTCTTGGGGGATTGTCCAAGATACGGGGAATGCCCATTCGATCAATTCTCTCTCGATCCTCCTTTACCCGTTGTTGATTGAGCAATTCAATGACATGCTAACTTGCTCTGGGGTAAAGTTAGGAGTACTTGAGACTTCAACTTGGACACTCGGGGTCCCTTTCTCAACTTGGACACTCGGGGTCCCTTTCTCCGATTGGACATTGGAAGTCCCTTGCTCAACTAGAGCACTAGAGTTCACCCTCTCAAGGCTTTCAATCCTCAAGTTCATACTATCCAATTTGGCAAGGATAGTAGCAAGGGCACTCTTAGCAAAATCTTCGCCTTCAGTAGACATTGTACCTACACAAGTAACAAACGTTAGCAAAACAACCTCGCTCACTCCCTCACAAGTGTTTCACTCGGATCACTCGTTTAGTGGTGGTGGCTATTTCACTCTTGCTTGAATCCAAAGCTTCACTAAGTTGAATAGCAAACCTCAACTTAATCACTCTACTCAAAATCCAAATGCACTCCGGGGTGAGTGGAGTTGATATGACTCTATTGGAACGATTAGCTTTTTAAGTGCGGACTTGAGCCAAATGAGACTACGAGTCTTCTTTGAATTCTAGTCTCCGGTCTAGGCTTGATTTTCCTAATAGCTTAGAAGGGCTAGCACAATTCAAGTAGGTAAGATTACTCAAAGAAGTACTAGCTAGATGAAATGCAATCAAAGAAACAAGAGATCCTACGAAGAACTACCCAAAGCAACTACTCCCAGAAGTAGGCGCCCCGCCTCAGCAGAGTAGGCGCTCCGCCTCTGTGGGAGGCGCTCCGCCTCTGTGGGGAGGCGCTCTGCCTCACAGAGTTCCAGAGAGGTCACAGAATTTAGGCGGTCCACCTCAGAATCTAGTCGCTCCGCCTCCTGCAACCTTCAACACAGTTTCACTTCGGGTTTTCTTGGTTTTGCACCCAAAAATCCGACAATTCTCACGTTGTTTTAGCAATTCAAAGGTACCCCAATGTTGTTTCAATCACAAAGAACAAACCCCAACAACTTTTATCAAACCCCAATAAAAAACAAACAATCCACCATGTTCATCTTCTTCAAAACTAGGGTTTCAAAATTTTCAAAGGGTTTCAAATTTTCAAATCTTACGTTTCAACTTCAAATCTTGTATTTAGGGTACCAAAATAACGAGTTTCCAATAAGGAACAAACCCCAATAACAATCACACAACGGGTAAACCAAGAATCTATGATCAAATTTTTTTGTGTTTTCAACTTTTTCTATTTTTTTGTGTTTTCTTCTTTTTCTTCAACAACAAATAAGAACCTAACGTAGAAACTAACCTAGGAACGAAGAATCAAGGGTCAGGGGTTTGTTTCTTCAAGGGTCGGGGGTTTGTAGAAACAAAACCCGAGCCTTGCTCTGATACCAAGATGATAAGGATTAATACGAAAAAACAATAAAGATAGGAGAGCGAGACACTTCTCGAACTCCCTTCGAAATAACCCCGGGGAACTTGTCCCGAGATACCCCCGAATCGGCGTCTAGAAGGACCTACACTATGCAACCACCCTCGAGTCGCACCCGGGACTCGCAAGTAGAATGATCGGGTTTTCGGTTCAAGACTCAACTAGGTTCCACTAGTGAATTCAAGCAACCAAGAGAAGGGTTTCTTCAATAAAGAGATAAACTCTATTCATCATTCATAAGATTCAAAGGTAAGCTAATGTTTGAGGAGGCTAAGTGAAGTATTTATAGGCTTCACTTAGTCATACTAAAAGGTCTAAAGTACCCCCAAAGTGGGCTAAAACAAATAAGGCCACGCAGGGCTATAGTTGGAAGTTCATGCAAAAAGAAGTAAAATATCCCGCAGGCCATCACAGGGGGAGGCGCTCCGCCTCCAGGTTGAGGCACTCTGCCTCCTGTGCTGAGGCGCTCCGCCTCCCTTTTTAGGCGCTCCGCCTTCTTCTGTTCAGCTCTCTGGTTTTTGGTAGGCGCTCCGCCTTAGCTTTGAGGCGCTCCGCCTCCTTCTGGAACTTGTGCAAGAGGCTCAAAATGAGCTTGGGGTGGATCCCCTTGGAGCCCAAGTGGTCCTCCATCCATGGTGCTCAAAAGCATGATCTTCGAGCTACTCTCGGAGCCTCCTTCCACGTCCCTCCAAGTCAAATGAAGATGGGTGTCTTGAATCAACTTTGCTTGACTTCTAGTGAGCGGCCTTGAGGTCATATGCCCCGCATCAATATTTCAATGTGGGCAGCCCCAATTACGATACGAATGTTTAGCTCACAATAGTAGCGCAACTACCCCCATCTATAATTAATTAGCAAACCTTTCCCCTTATTCGGTACCTCGCATGAAAAAGGTTCTCCTTTTGCATATCTTCCTCTTCCTCCATGCTTATGCTACTCAAATTACTCCGCACACAAGAATTATGTCGGGTATATCTTCCTCCTCCAACTCAGCGTATAGGCAAAAATACACCACCTACTATTATAGGGATACGAGTTCAGCAGGCGAGACTACGCTTATCTTACAAGTCATCGGGATCAAAGAATACATGCCTTTTCTACGAGTTACGATCGTTCAGGCGGAACCGGCGTAGGACGAAGGACATACATTCTGCCGCCTTAGGATTACAGTGTCCTAGTAAGGATTTTGTATATACCACCGCTTTAAGTTATAGGCCGATAGCCTTATTAGTCTTTGTATTTTACCTTAATTAGGACAAGGTATCCACTACTATAAATACCCCTACTTACGTTGTATTGTACAACACGGTGATTCACCACAGAATCTTGCTATTCTTAAGGAATAAGACTACTTTACTTTTCTTGCTCATTATTTCTCTCTTTTACTTATTTACTTTTCCATCGTATTTACTCTATTGCTTGCTACCTCATTCTAAATTAATTGTTTAACCTAGGTGACCAATTTTAGGCATAAATTATTTGGCGCCCACCGTGGGCCCCAGGAAATTGTAGGTATTCTATGAAGGAAAAGGCACACTCATGTCTGATGATAGTAGCAACGTTCCGAAGAACACTACATACGTAGTAGATGAATTCTTGAAGGATCCAGTGATCCCACCGTGCAGCCTAAGGATCCCGTTGAGAAACCGAAGGACCCTTCCTATAAGCCAATCCATGTCGTCAGTGATGAGGAAAGTGACCAACTGCCGGAACTTAATACTTAATTCCGAGGTTTTCTTGTTAATCTCCTCAACACTATGTCAGGGCAACAAAAGAAGAACTCGAATAATGTGGTCGAGGAAATATCCTAGAAGTTAGGAGCGATGGCTGCTGGATCGTCTCTGAGGCCAGCATCCCCGTGAGGACCAACGCCCCCGGACCATTCACCAGCATCTGTCCCTAACCACAGGCTAAACATAGATGCTACCCCTGAAGAATCATCAATGATCAACAATCAAGACCTTAAGGGCGCGCCTGTCATCCAGGACCTCTTAAAGGAGATGAAAACCATCAATGATTGGATTGGTAATCTACCGGGTGCTCCACCCCAGGTTACCATAGTAGATGAGCTGAAGTTTTACAAGCATGCCTACAAAGACGGCGCTGCACCGGTCCGCATACAAAAGCACATCCGTCAGCTGGATAAATTAAAGTATGATGGAATAACTGATCTGGATGAGCACATTGCTGCGTATTACACGGCTGTAAAGAGCAACAAGATCACCGAGGAAAAGATTCAGTCTGCTATGGTGAAGAGGTTTGGCTCAAATGTGACCAAAGGCGCCCTTTCTTGGTACACTCAGCTACCAATGGGCTCCATCGAATTATTCACTCAAATGCAAGCTTTATTCAAGAAAGCGCATTCTGGTGCCTGTAAGCGGGGGAAGCACATGGAGGACATATTCGAGATCCGTCAGCATGACGAACTACTTAAGGACTACCTTGACAGATTCCAATGGGAATCCATGGAGCTTCTTTCAGTCCCCGATAATATTGTCGCGGTAGCCTTCCGGAGAAGTCTTAACTTGAAAGGGTCATTAGCTACTAGGGAATTACAGTGGAGTTTGACTCAAATCCTATGGCAACATGGAGCGTATTGAATCAGAGGTATGCTGAAAAGCTTCACTTGGAGCCAGACCATTCCCAGAACATCGAAGCTGTACGAAGAAAGAAAATAGGGAGTCCCTCTTTGGAAAGTGATGGGGATGGAAGCATAACAAAAGCAAAGGTCCAGAACCAGGCAGGAAGCGAAAGGCAAATCACTTCCTGGGGATCTAGATCCCATGAAAAGTGGGAAGAGTCGTGTAACTTGAGAGATTTGGTCTGCAAGACCACGTCGTGGACTTAGTTGCCTATCACTTTGGAAAAATAGGTCCTAGGTCCGATGGATGCCTACAGTAAAAGTAGCCACGGGAAGAAATGCAATGCCCTATTATGATTTTTATCGTGGCGGTCGCCATGCAACGGTCGATTGCAAGGCGTTGATGGTTGAAATCGAGAATCTATTGAAAGAAAGACACTTCAAAGACTTGATTGAAGGAGGGTCTGAGAGCGCCAGATTCTGAAAACTTGAGGACCATCTATGCAATCTTTGCGACCCCAAAACCAGCCACAACTAGGGGACTACAGGATCGAAGGAAGTGCTAGGTCCAATTCCGTTCCACCCAGAGGAAGATGGAGAGAACAAGAGTGACCTCGTCCTTACCGTAGGCGTATTCGACCTGGGCATCCAACAAGCTCTGATCGATCCGGGGAGTAGTTTGAACATTATTGGGACGGAGATACTGCAGAAATCGCGTCAACATCAGAAAGTGACTTCAAGTCCTCGGAACATAGTTAGATTAAATAGCTGTCGAGAAGAACCAATCGGTGAACTAGCTCTACCAGTCCATATACCGGTCGTGATGAGCATTACTTTCTTCCAGGTGTTGGATTGAGACCTCTCTTGAGATTTCATCTTGGTATGGCCTTGTGATGCAACCCAAATTGCATCGAGACCATTCACTCGAAGTCAAGCCAAGGAGATCCAAGATGCACCCTTACACTTAGTTTGGAAGGGCCTTGATGGTAAGAGCTCTGGAGATGATTTGAAGACCTTGCATTGGAGTTCAATCGAAGGAGGAAACCCCACGCTTCAGAGCCAGGCGGAGCGCCCAGACTGAGGAGGAGCGCCCAACTCTTTGGCGCCTAGGAGGTGCGCCTGAAGCTAGGCAGAGCGCCTCAACCCAGGCAACACCAGGCGGAGCGCCTGACCAATGGGCGGAGCGCCCAAGAAATTCATTACCTTGGTCAGCCACTCCACCAGGCGGAGCGCCTAGATTTAGGCCGAGGCGCCTACAAGGCTGATTTTTGCTATCTTTTTGTATGAAATTCCTATTCTAGCCTTTAGTGCTCTATTGTATTCCAACCTAGATGAGGGCTTATTAGACCTTTCACATCTTGTATAGGGGTTCTATAAATACACTCCTTAATTATTTATTGCCATTAGCTTACACTTTGAATACACATTTATGAGATTTGCTCTCAAGAACACTTGTATCGTTTTGGCTTGAAATCAATTGGAAGAATCCAAGTTGACCATTCAATTCTCCTTGATCATTCTATTTGCAAGGCCGGGTGACTCATGAGGATAGTTGCATAGTGTAGGTTCCTCTTTACTCGAGCGAGGGTGTATCAAAACATCGTTGTTCGGTACTACCCCGTAAGTTGTTTTATGTTGCGTCTCACTTTTATCGATTCTGTGTTTTCATTGCATCAGTTGGTATCAATTCAAGGCTCAGGTGTTGTTTCTATAAACCCTCGTTCCTTGTTCGACTTGTTTTTATCTTGTTCTTGTTATTACTCATGTTCTTGTTCTTCAAAAAAAAAAAAAAAATCACAAAATTTTCTAGATCTTATTTGTTGTGACAATTTTGCTGGTGTTGGTTATCGGGGAATGTTCTATGAAGTTAACTCGTTGTTTTAATACCCCCATTACATCATTTGGTGTTGCGGTTTGAGAATCGAAATTTTTGAATCTCAAAATTTTTGAAAACCCTTGAAAAATTTGCTCAAAAATCTTGAATCAAGATTGTTGTTGGTGGATTGTTGTTAAAAATCATTGGAGTTTGTTTGTAGTAGTGTAAAACACCTTTGGGTATCATTTAAATCAAAAAACGCCTTGAAATCGTTGGAAAAATTTGTTGCAAATCGTCAAATTTCGTGTTCTTGACGAGCTGAAGCACCAGGCTCCGGCGGACCGCCCAAGCCCTAGGCGCTCCTCCGCCCAAGAAATATTCTACCTGTTTTTGCTTAAATTCTATGGTGACCGCCCACCCACCTAGGCGGACCGCCAAGACTTGGGACGTGTTCGGGTAGTTTGTTTTTGTAGGTTTTCGTGTTTGTTTGGTTTCCATTGCTTCCGGCTAGTACTTTGAGAGTAATAGTCCTACTTAATTAGTACTAGTTCATTGAGCGATTAGGGTACTTGTGCCTAGGGGAGAGTAGACCTCAAAGAAGCCTCGTAGTTTAATTTTTGCTTCAAGTGCGCACTAAATAGCCTAGCATTCATTGAGTCCCATCAACTCCACTCTTCCCGAAGAGTATTTGGTTCTTGTGTATTGGTTTGGTTATTGAGGAAGTTGATCAACTACGAGGAGACCATTGAGATCAAGCTTGTGTGAACCTACCCCAACTTAAGTGAACCTGAGTGACAATCAAAAGTGAGGGAGTGCGTGAGGACTTATACTCTAATCTCTTTTCTTGTTTTTTATTTCTTGTAGGTACATGGCGGGGGAACAAGTGAAAGATACCATTGAGGTTCCAACTGACGTCTTGGCTAATCTCTTGGCCGAGATGAAGGCTCTAAACCTCAAAATAAAGAATTTTGAAAGAGAAAGGACCCCGAATGTCCACAAAGATGCTGGAGAGGGCACAAGTGATGGCTCAACTGTGAGTCCGGATCAATTTGCAGAGCTAGCACACCAACAATGGTTGAAAAAGGAAGCTCTTGTTCGTGAAAGATTGTTGGGCAATCCCCAACCCTTAGGCAATCCTCAAGGTGAAGTTCCACTCATACGGCCCTGTAGAAACGTTGCACCCCTTGAGAAAGTTGTTGATGCTCAAGAATGGGAGGCCCCCGAACTTGGTGAAAATTATGATGATTATGATGCTCTCTATCTAAATAGGAGGGCAATGAATGGAGGCTGGGAAATAGACGGAGGTCGTGGGCGAGGTCGAGGACCTCCAAGGGATTTTGTGGGGAAGAACTTGAGGCGAGAGTATGAGGATGTTGATGACTACTATGGGGGTTAACCGGAACCTAACCGTGGAGGTCGTGATAACAACCTTAATAGTGTGAAGATCACTATCCCACCTTTCAAAGGGACTAGTGATCCAGAAAAGTTCTTAGAGTGGAAGGTTCAATTGGAGCGAGTATTTGATACGAATGAAAGAGGTGCTGAGTACCAAATATGTGACACCCAAGTATAGGCAAGAACAGCTCAAGAGGCTTTACGAGTTAAAAGAAGGCTTCGAATCGGTTGATGAGTACTTCAATGAATTTGAAAAGAATCGAATGGCCCTTGACATAGAAACGGAAGACGAGGAGAAAGCTATCATCCGATTGAAGAATTGTTTGAGCCGGGAGATTGATACTCAATTGAGGCTACACATCTTTCATTCTCTTCAAGATGTTTGTGATGCCACGGTTGAAGCCAAAAAGTGGCTCAAGGAAGAGAAAGCTCCTCGCTATAGGAGTACTACTTCTACTCTAATGACTCGACCCAAAGAATAGAAAAGCCCAAATACAAGTGGTGCTAGTAGAAGCCGTGAAGTGAAGAAGCCTTTTGAGAAGGCCACCCCAAGAAGCGACTTCAAAGAAGTGGGAGGTACCTCTAAAACTCAATTAAATACTCTTTCTTCTTCTACTTTTCAATATCATAAGTGTAAGGGCTATGGCTACTTTGCCAAAGATGGCCCCACCCGAAAAATAATGATAATCATGGATGATGGGTTGTTGTATGAGGAGGAAAGTGAGCCCAAGGGTGAGGTTGTTGAGGATGGTAAGGTAGTTGAGGGAAAAGAGGATGTGGCGGAGGGTGATGACCCTAGCATGTTCTTAGTGGTACGTCGTATTTTGAGTACCATGATGAGCGAGAAGGAGGTAGATATGCAAAGGAAGAACTTGTTCTATGCTAGGTGTAGGATGAAGGGATAAGTGTGCTCCATGATTGTAGATTTGGGTAGTTGTGCTAATGTGGTGAGCCAAACTTTGGTCGCACAATTGATATTGCCTACCCTTAAACACCCAAGCCCCTACCTACAATGGTTGAGTGAATGTGGAAGTTGAAGGTGGTGAATCAAGTCTTGATAAATTTCAAAATTGGGAATTATCAAGACGAGCTTATGTTTGATGTGGTGCCAATGCAAGCTTGTCACCTATTGTTTGGTAGGCCTTGGCAATATGATAGGAGTGTGGTACATGATTGCCGAGCCAATACTTACACGGCCAAGCATGAGGGTAAGAAATATGTTCTCAAGCCCTTGACGCCTAAACAAATGAGTGATGATTATAGGCGCATGAGGGAGTCGAGAGAAGCGGCTAAAGCTAAGTCCATTGTGGAGACTAAGCCTTTGGCCGAGGGCCCTACCACTCCATCTTCTATCACCGGTAGCATTTGTGCCATGAAGCAACCGGGTGAGTACTTGAGAGGTAATGATGGCACCAAAATGTTCATTTGCCTAGTGCAGAAAGGTATGGTTCTAAATTCCGACTGTTATTATTTTTCTAACCCTAACCCTTTTCCTAGTGCTCTTGAGAATGTCTTGAAAGTTTTTGAGGACATGTTCCCGGAAGATGTGCCGAGTGGTCTTCCTCCATTGAGGGGGATTAAGCACCAAATTGATTTTATCCCGGGGTCCCAAATCCCAAACAAGCCGGTCTATAGGAGCAATCCCGAGGATACAAAGGAATTGCAAAAGCAAGTGGATGAGTTGCTCAACAAAGGCTTGGTTTGTGAAAGCTTGAGTTTGTGTGTTGTACCAGTCATTCTTGTGCCAAAGAAGGATGGGACATGGAGAATGTGTTTTGATTTCTGCGCGATCAACAAGATAATGGTTAAATATTGGTATCCCATTCCTAGACTTGATGACATGCTTGTTGAATTGAGTAGTTCTAGTGTCTTTACCAAGATAGATCTTAGGTCCGGTTATCACCAAATCCGGATGAAACCGGGTGATGAGTGGAAAACCGGATTCAAGACCAAGTTTGGTCTCTATGAATGGTTGGTGATGCCTTTTGGCCTCTCCAACGCACCTAACACTTTCATGCGGTTAATGAACCATGTTAAAGCCGTTTACCAACAAGTTTGTGGTCGTCTATTTTGATGATATCTTGATATATAGCAAATCAATAGTTGACCATGTGGGCCACTTAAGTCAAGTTCTTGAAGTGCTAAGAGCCGAAAAGCTCTATGCCAACTTTTAAAAGTGTGCGTTTTTGTGTAGAAAAGGTTGTCTTTCTTGGCTTTGTTGTTAGTGCTAATGGCGTAGAGGTCGATGAGTCCAAAGTCGAAGCCATTAGAGATTGACCAACTCTTACTACCGTTTCTCATGCTAGGAGTTTCCATGGCCTTGCTAGTTTCTATAGGCGCTTTATGTGGGACTTTAGTACCATTGCTGCACCACTCACCGAGTTGGTGAAGAAAGATCAGACCTTTGCGTGGGGAGAGTCTTAAGAGAAGGCTTTCCAAGAATTGAAAAGTAGGTTGAGTACCGCCCCATTATTGCAATTGCCCGACTTCGGGAAGGCTTTTGAGGTTGAATGTGATGCCTCGAGGGTTGTATTGGGGGTGTTCTCATGCAAGAAAGGAAACCCATTGCCTACTTTATTGAAAAGTTGAATGGCACAACCTTGAATTACTCCACGTATGACAAGGAGTTGTATGCCCTTGTGAGAGCTTTAGCTCATTGGCAACACTATCTATGGCGTAAGGAATTTGTGGTCAAGAGTGACCATGTAACTCAAGCATCTTAGAGGCCAAAAGAAGTTGAATAAGAGATATTCCAAGTGGGTGGAGTTCATTGAGTCCTTCCCCTATGTGATTCATTACAAGAAGGAACGTACAATGTTGCAGCCGATGCACTTTCTAGGAAGTTCGCCCTTGCTACCACTCTTGCTTCTAGACTTATGTGTTTTGAAAGTATAAAACTTTTGCATGAACATGACCCAAAGCTTAAGAGCATACATGATGCTCCAGTGAGTGGGGAGAGGGTGGAGAAATACCAATGGGTAAATGACTACATTTTCGAAAATGGGAGAGTGTGTGTCCCCTAGTACTCTTGGAGAGAATTGCTAGTGCAAGAAGCACATTGTGGGGGCCTGGTGGGTCACTTTGGGGTGGATAAGACTGTGGCCATACTAAAAGAGCAATTCCATTGGCCGAAAATGAGGCCTCTTGTAAAACACTTTTGTAATGCTTGTTCAGATTGCAAAAGGGCTAAGTCTAGATCCAAGACCCATGGTTTGTACACTCCTTTGCCCGTACCTACTAGTCTCTGGGATGATATTTCTATAGATTTTGTTATGGCTTTGCCTTAGACTAGGAGAGGGCATGATAGCATTTATGTTGTTGTTGGTAGGTTCTCCAAAATGGCTCACTTCATTCCGTGCAAAAAGAGTCATGATGCAAAACATGTAGCTTCTTTGTTTATTGATAATGTGTTAAAGTTGCATGGGGTGCCTCGCACCATTGTTAGTGATAGGGACTCTAAGTTCCTTAGCCATTTTTGGAAATGCTTGTGGGGTGCTCTTGGCACCAAATTGTTGTTCTCCACGTCCCACCACCCTCAAACCGATAGGAAAACTGAGGTGGTGAACCGAACCTTGGGAGCTCTAGTTAGAACCATGACCAAAGGTAAGGCCGGGACTTGGATTGATAAGCTACCACTCATGGAGTTTGCATATAACCGCACTTTGCATAGAATGATTGGCATGACTCCATTTGAGTGTGTTTATGGTTTTAATTCTTTGATTCCACTTGATCTTACCCCTTTGCCAAGGGATGTGGTTGTTGATTTTGAAGGTAAAAATTGAGCCAAGGCATTGCTTGAACTTCATGCCAAAATGAAGAAGAACGTGGAGGAGGCCTATGAAAAGATTGTAACCAAGAAGAACGAGGGAAGGAAGAAAGTGGAACTCAAGAAAGGAGACTATATGTGGGTGCACTTCCGCAAGGAGAGATTTCAAAACATTCGGAAAGGGAAGTTGGCACCCCGAGGAGATGGACCATTCCAAGTGCTATCCAAGATCAACAACAATGCATATGTGATCGACTTTCCCGGTGAGTATAATGTTTCTAGCACATTCAATATTTCTGACTTGACTCTTTGTGATATAGGTGATGATACCATAGAGGATGACACCTTAATTTAGAGGCCAAATTCTTCTCAAGAAGGGGAGGATGATGCAATCCAAATTGCATCGAGTCCATTCACTCAAAGTCAAGCCAAGGAGATCCAAGATGCTCACTAACACTTGGTTTTGAATGGCCTTGATGATACTAGCTCCGGAGATGATTTGAAGACCTTGCATTGGAGTTCAATCGAAGGAGGAAATCCCACGCTTTAGGACCAGGCGGAGCGCCCAACTCCTTGGCACCCAGGAGGTGTGCTTAAAGCCAGGCAGAGCGCCTCAACCTAGGCAACACCAGGTGGAGCGTCTGACCAATGGGTGGAGCGCCCAAGAAATTCACTCCTTTGGTCAGCCACTCCACCAGGGGGAGCGCCTGGATTTAGGCGGAGGCGCCTACAAGGCTGATTTTTATTATCTTCTTGTATGAAATTCCTATTCTAGCCTTAAGTGCTCTATTGTATTCCAACCTAGATGAGGGCTTATTAGACCTTTCACGTCTTGTTAAGAGGTGCTATAAATATACCCCTTCATCATTTATTTCCATTAGCTTACACTTTGAATACACATTTATGAGATTTGCTCTAAAGAGCACTTGTATCGTTTTGGCTTGAAATCAATTGGAAGAATCTAAGTTGACCTTCAATCCTTCTTGATCATTCTATTTGCAAGGGCCGTGTGTCTCTTGAGGATAGTTGCATAGTGTAGGTTCCTCTTGACTCGAGCAAAGGTGTATCAAAAAATCGTTCTACAGTGCTACCTCGTAAGTTGTTTAAGTTGCGTCTCACTTTTATCGTTACTTTTATCGCTTCCGTGTTTACATTGCATCACCTTGGATACACAGGGTTAAGAAAATACCCTCGACACTCCATCAAGTCTTCAGATACCCGACTTCTCACGGGATTAATAACTTACGGGGTGAGCGATCTTCTCTTTGAATACATTATCATACTTGTGGCAGGGATCTTGATCATTAGCTAGCAGAAGAAGTAAACATGACCTAGGAGGAGTCCTTCGAGTTTGAGGCCGTGGAACGAGAAGTTAGAGAAGAGATCAGTAAACTGCCGGATCGATTGGCGGTGATGGATAAGCTAGTCCCCAAAGCCACATTATTGATATGTCAGCTCTCTGAGGTGCTACAGAGACAAGGGGGACCCCTATGGCTGATATAGAGTTACCTAACCGTAGCCCAAGCAATGGTGCAACTTCTACAGCTTCCGGTGATAACCTAGACAAAGCTAGTTAAGCATATTTTACTGTATGTCTCGATTTCAGAAATAGCATGGAATGCAGTTCTCGTATGTGAAGAAAAAGGGTGGCAATTTCCCGTGAAGTATTACAGCAAAAGACCTTCACACCGAGACAACTATCGAGTCACAGGAGCTGGAAGGTTTCACCTCACACTTTGTAGAAAAACAGAAGCAAAAGGTGGAGGAGTCAATCAGGAACGCAGAAATGTCGAGCCCGCAAGATGGGAGATCAGCATTGACGTAAATCTCAAAGGGGAAGCAGTCGATCTCGATCTGTGGGTCAGGACATCTTTTCGGGTGGACTTCTACAGAACCACAAGAGCTCAAAGCGACGAAGCACGGTATGAGCCATAATTCAAGCTCTTGACTTAGCCTACATACTTTGGGCCAGGAAAGTCACACTCTTTAGCAATTCCCAACTTGTCGTCGGTCAAGTAAGTGAAGTTTTTACCACAAAAGGCATCTGCACGCCGGATTGGTAGGAGAGAATGAAAGCACTCTTGAAAAATTTCAAGCATGGGAATTTTTCTATCAGGAAAGAGGCTCAAGCGATGGCGAAGTGTTCGAGGATTCATATAATCAGCAGATAGTGGTTGAGTTAACCCCCATGGAACTGATGAACCTTGAAGTTCCATACACAGGATCCGTCACAGGGTAGCGTCACGTGCTGATCAACTACCTAAGCAAATGAATCTTCCCTAAAGACAAATTAGAAAGCAGGCAGTTGCGAAATCAAGCCGTTCATTATTGTTTGATTGGTACAGAGTTATACCATCGGGTTCAGCGGCCTAGAGGTAGCATCCCCAGGCTCAGCACCCTCAAACAGGGAAGCCCAAGCACATGCCCTCGAACCTCCCGAGGATCGAGCATAAAATATCTTTTGCTTTTTAAAAGCATTTACCTTTATGTTTAAGATCTTTTTAAGTTTGATTGTAGCATTTTCATACTCATCAACCATGTTATGAGTTTTCACCCACAATATCTTAGGCCTAGCATCCCTTTATCAATAAAACTACTATTTTACTTTGTCGGTTTTACTTATTTATTCAGATTCATCTACGATCTAACTATTCATAGCCCCGGCCAGACTAAGTTGAAGTTATACACTCACTTTTCGCTAAAAAAAGTAGTGTACACTACTCACTTAGATCTAGATCACGTCTAGCTCAGCCACCAGGCATTACTCATACGCCGAACTCATTAATTCAACAACTGCACCTACATGCCAATGGGGACGCCCGTTCGCACAGTGATAGAAATTCTTAAAATACTCGAGTAACTAAGTAGAGACGTTTGAAGTCGGACACAAAATTGTCCGTTATCACACGAGCTAAAGTCGTCCCATTGTGGGTGCAACTTAAGCCGTCACCTACTGACGCAAATGAAGCGCCTTTTGGTGTGCACATCCATCTCTTGAACACATAAGCCTAGAAAGGCACACAAAACATACTATTTGGTTTCAAATTACACCACATGTAATTTCACATGTACGCATAAAACTATTGATGAACGACCATTTCATTAATAACAAACAACATGTAGGCTCATAATATACAATTAGTTCTTCATGAATACAACATTTGTTCATATCAATTGTAGAAACAAAGGAAAGGGAAGACTGAAAACAAAGAGCTCCTAAGGATTAACATGGCTGAAAATCCTCCACCTCGATTGTAGCTACAAGCCATAAACTGTCCAAAGTTCTTCTTTTCTTCTGATGGGCCGAGATATGTCGGCCCAAGCATTCCTTTAAGGCTTGGCGCAGCCAATGCCCATCTTCTTGATCAAAGCAAGGGACATTGGAAGCGTCTGAGTACAGGCCTAACCTCCTCTATCTTGCATGCTGAACTCGAAGAGAAACTTGAAGATTTGTTGCAGAGCTTAGAAAGAAAACTTGACCATCCGAGTCAACCTCCATTGGTCAAACCAGTGTGTACATCCCCACAGATCTTCAAGCACAAACATAAGCTCAATAGGAACAGAGAGGTTTAAGCTGGGAACCTACCACAGGGGAGCCTCTTCCCTAGGTATCCCACAGCCAACGGCCGATGAAGCGTTGTATTAGCGGTTCAGCTGAAGCAGATAACCAAGGTGAAAGCCTAGAATCACGAGGGGATCCAAAGCTTAGTGACACCTTAATCACCCAACGACGTGAAGCTGTATCCTCTTGCCTGCAATGAAACGGAGTCAGAAAAGTAGGCTTCAACCCTACTCCATCAAAGAGGCTAATTAAGTACTAGAGAAATCCTGGCAGAGAAGCTGCATGAAAGCTAAATGGGCTAAGTGTCTTGACCCAACATGAAAAGAAGAATATCACAACAACCGCTGTGTTAGAAGATGAGCGCACAGTAATCAGTGCGCATGACACAATGAAGACATCCCAAAGGACGTCGTTAGAATCTCGATCAAACTTTACAACTCAGGGGACTTCATTCATTTCTTTACGGATGAAGAAAGAACAGAAGGTAACTGTAGATAAGTTTTCTCCTATAGTTTCCTCATGCATCATCCATTCAGAACGGAGAAGACTCTCTCGGAATATCAAACTAGGATCGAAGGCAAGCATTTTTAAAGAAAGAGAAGTTTCTCACTATCATAGGAAATTGTTGAAGAAGTGAAGTATTTTCTGAAGAGGAGTTTGTGATTTTTCCACTGTCACGAAGTCCCTATTTATAGGCAGAAAAGAGATAATCGTAATACGTGAAACGAACAAGCGTCATTATTGTTGGAGATATGAAACGATTCAGAGCAGTTAATGGAAGTTCTTGGAAAGATGCATGGAATCAGTATCAACCAATTAGATGAAAGCACGCGGAGTTCTCGAAGAAATCAGCATTATTCTTGGTCAAAGAGACTTCGAGTCTCAAGGAGTCAGAGATATCTTTTCACATCTATCTTTTATGCCGGTTTCACTTCCTGACCGCCTGCGTCAGCACTCAGCAAGTGGGGGGACTGACTGTATGGGTAAAAATATGCCACCTACTATTATGGGGATACGACTCTAGCTGGCAAGACTAAACTTATCTTATAAGTCACCGGGGACAAAGGATACATGTCTGTTCTACGAGTTACGATTGTTCAGGTGGTACAGGCATAGGATGAAGGGTGTACATCATGCCGCCTTAGGATTACAATCTCCTCGTTAAGGTTTCATATATATCACCGCCTTGAGTTATAGGCTCATAGCCTTATTAGTCTTTGTATTTTACCTTAATTAGGATAGGGTATCCACTACTATAAATACCCCTCCTTACAGTGTATTATACAACACAACGATTCACCACAGAATCCAGCTATTCTCAAGGAATAAGACTACTTTACTTTTCATTCTCATTATTTCTCTCTTTTACTTATTTACTAGTCCATCGTATTTGTTGTATTGCTTGTGACCTCATTCTAAATTAATTTTTTAACCTAGGCAACCAATTTTAGGCATAAACATATCCAATAATAACCCTTCACCGGTGTGGGACTCTCATCGAATGCCTGAAAGTACATATCAAGCCCAAAACTGGAGTACAATACCCCTATGCTCAATGCAATAAATATCACAAGTTATAACATGTGAAGCACAATGCAAACCCGAAGATTAGGCAAAAAAATACGCCTATCGGTAGCTACAAACTTAAGAAACACATGGTAGAATATCCACAAGGCCAAAGGCCATAAAAGAAATGGATACTATCACTTACCTCAAGTCCTAGGTAAGAATAGCTATTGAAAAACTTCCTTTCCTGCCCGACGTCCCTCAGGATAGCTGTGAGTCGCTTTCTTGCTCTTGGACCATACCATAATTAAGAAAAATCATGGTCTGAAGAGTAGGACAATCGTTGGCCATATGTCCATACCCCTTGCACTTATGAGAATGAATATATGAAGCACTAGGAGTATTAAGAGGATTTTTACCTCCGGACTCCTTGGAGTCACTTCTAGTTGTGCCCTTCTCAATGATTTTCTTCACATCATGGCTTTCACATGTACTCGAGCTCTTCCACTCTTTGCTACGGCTTAAAGGAGAAGAAGTGGTACTCCTTCTAAACCGGCTTGACTTATCTTCCTTAGCCCATTTTTCAGCCTCAATAGCCCCATGAAAAGCCTCATCAAGTGTGTAGTAAATAAGGAACCTCATTTGTGACGTGATGTCTTGGTTCGGTCCATTCTTGAATTGGATGATAGCTTGCTCATTATCTTCTTCCATGTCAAGAGCCATTCAGATCTTCTCGAAGTCATCAAAGTATTCCTCCACAGCTTTAGGTCTTTGCTTCAAATCATATAGCCTCTGGAGTTCTTCTTGATGATGCGTGGCTATGATATACTTAGCATCCAGAACACGCTTTAATTGACGCCAAGTAAGATGGTCTAGTAGGACGTGACTTTTTCTCCCCCTCTTCTCCTAGTCCCACCAAGTCGATGGACAGCCTCAAATGAAGCAATAACATAGGCTTCCTTCCTCTCACGTCATCTCAGTAGTTTCAAAGATCCACTCCAAACAAACCTTACATTCAAGATACTTGTCCAGATTACTAGTCCCTTTGAATGGTTGAATTCTGATCTTGATGATGTTCAACTTGGTTTCTCGACCACCACGAGTAGGTTCCGGATACCTCTCAAAATAATCATCAAACTCACGCTCAAGAATCCTTCCAACATAAGCTCCATAACCTCTATAAATACCATGGCCTCTTGGCACTTGCCCTCCCCGAGCATATCCTCTTCGGCCTCGGAGTGTTCATTATCACGAGCATCAACCTCTTCATCAACAGACATCAAGTTCCTTAAGTGCCTCATAAGTGGTGGTATATTTGCTTGGGGATTGTCCAAAACTTGCTCATTACGGCAAGCCCTATCTCAAAACCTTAGTTGACGAGCTAATTCATTTAACTACACTGGGGCCATGGTAGTAGAATTGCTAGTTCATTCCCCGATCTCCCTTTGAAACATTAGAAATCTTTCTTGCTTAAGATTACCAACCCGAGCCCCCACTCCTCTTATATCCAGCCAAGCCCTCTTACCTCGGCTAAAGTCATCTCGGGCTTGTCTACAACCTCTTTACCATCTCCATCCATGTCCCTGCACAACAAAGACTTAAAAAGATGGTTATGTTAGAGATCACCTCACAAGCTCCCTTACTTTTGGGTGACACTTGGGTTTACTCAATATATGAAGGTAGGATTTCTTAACTTCCTTGAATGTAACATCCCCCTTAATGATCTTCCAAGCTCTACAAGAAACACTAATTCTCTTCGGGATAAGAATGAAGTTGTGTGGACTCTATAGGCAGTTCTTTTATGTGAAGCACTTGATGCCAAGAATTTAATACAAATGTTAGGAAGAGAGTATTCAGCACGCATAAGTACCTGATTAGCTCAAGAGTTAGTGTAGAATTGAGTAGGAAAAATATCCGAAGAATACAAACTATAATTAATTCGTTAAAGAAAAGGAAATTCCTAGAAAACAAACTTGTCCCTTTTCCCTTAAGAAATTCGACCAACAACCTGCTCCCTTGTTTTCCTACTTGGTTTTTCCACCTTAACTAGGAATAGGTTTTCCTTGTTTCCTTGCTTTCCAACTTTTCCTTGCTTCCTTATTTTCCCTTGTTTTCCAGCCGATTCCCTTCTTCTTTTTCCACTTGGAGACGCGTTATCCCCTTCTCCTTTTCCCCTTGATTCAGCATGTTTACTTCCTCAAAATAGTGTGGGAATCATTAATTTTAAAGATCAAACATCCCACTCTTATTTCTATTCAAGAAAACAACAAAATATTTTTCCAGATTTCATGAAGAAATCATTCAAGAACTCAAACACATGGCTTCTCCTATTTCAAAGCCTTAAGATTTTCCAAGAATTTCAATCACGAAGTCCTAAAGTTGTTCAAGAAAAGTTAAAGAATTAAAGAAACCTTAGGAATTCAAGCAACAAAACATCAATCTCTCGGCTGAAACAGAAAACACGGTGGGACCCTAGGCTCAAATGATCACTCAGCTAAAACTACACAAAGTTGTCTTCTTTCATCCTTTTTTTTTTCTGTGAAAACGAAATTTGAAGTACCTTAACCTAAAACCCTAATCTAAAGGCATAAATAATAGGATTAGGATTGTAGAAACAGTCATTTGCCTTTCTTTGATACCAACTGATGAAATATAAACAAGAATAGATAGAAACGAGACACAATTCAGAATAGAATCAAGGCAATAATTAGGAACGAGTCCAAATACCTCCTTGAAAGCTAAGAAACAATCTTCAAGAGAACATGTCTCTTGCAAATTGAATGATCAAATAGGAAAAAGTTCAATTAAATTCACCAAAAGAACAAGTTCAACAAGGTTTTGCTGAGAAAGTAAAAAGTAATGTGTCTTTATGATGTAGAAGCTAGGTAATGAAATAACTGTATAAGTGTGGCTTATATAGGTGTTAAGCCGCACGCCTAATATTTAAAAATCAGCCACAAGTTGTCTTTCAAGCAAGACCATGCAGGGTCATAAGTGAAGCAACATGGTCAAGTAGTATAGGCTTGTAGCTAGCTCAGTGAGTGTTTGTTGAGTGTCACAAGTTGCTGCCCCAAACATACAAAATACTAAGTTGCTCGTTGAGTGCTCGTTCAGCTACTCAGCTTGCTGCCCCTTAATTCCAAAGGCGGCTAGGTTCTCGCAAAGTTGCTCATTGAGCGTTCAAACATGCTGCATGCGCCTCCAATTCCTTCCAAGCTAGGCGGTCTCCAATTCTCCAATCCGTTCCAAGCTAGGTGAGCGTGAACATCATGCAACTACTTAGCTTGGCTTCTTGTGAATGGTCTTCATGGTATGAACAAGTGTTGATTAGTCTGGACTGCATCATTCCTGCTTTGAGAACCATCTTATTTATAAAGTGGTAATGTTTACCCACTTACCCAAATGGAGCCAGAACTTTGGCACCCAAACCCCTAAGAAGTAGCTAATCAAATGCTTAGCTCTTCATGCAACTTTATAAATGATACTCCTACCCATACCCAAAAGTTTTATGAATTTATTCTTCCAGATACCATGTCTTGTATATTCAAACCTTACAAGGATAAGCAAACTCAAACATATGTTACCCATACAATAATATGAATTAGTAGAATAATCCCACCAAAAGACTAGGGCACATATCTGTCTATATAAAAAAAAAAAATTCCAACATTTTGGACCTCAATATTTTAAATACTATGATTATAAGGTTGTCTGGATGAATGCATTCACCTTCCAAAATCACCTTAGAAAGCACTCTTGATTTATCCTTTGGGGTAAACAACTAGCCTCTGAATTTCCTCAGTGGTTTCTACATTATTGGTGCCCAAGTTATGGGCACAACATTAATATCCTTCCCCCTCCGGTTGAGGAGGGATATGAATATTTTAATAGCAAATTCTTCTCCCAGCAGCAGATACCTATACTCCTCAAATTTTCTCATAGATTTCACATTCCGTGAATCTATTCCCAAACAATTTCTTTCCATAAACCAGATAGACAAAAAGGACTATCATGGCTAGTCCACCAAGGCCACACCAAATGGTATAATAAATAGAACCCCTCCGAAGCATATGTCCCGGCATTAGAAAAGTGGTTCCTAGAAAATCTTAAGTACCTGTCTCCAATAGATGTTTCCCAATATTCATTTATTCAGCAAAAATCTATAGCAACTGCACAATTAGCTGGCTCCAGCAATAAAGAGGATTTTAACGAGCAAATAGAATAAATATCCAACAAGTTAAGGTCGGATCTACTAGACAACAGTTCCTAACATCTTCAGAAGAAGACCCTGATTATGGCTTTCCACAAGCGTAATCAGTATGACATATACATGATATCAACAACACTAACATCACTCATTACATCAACAATATATATTTCTAAAATTTCATGTATATACTGTACACTTTACTGTTGAAATATTGTACACTTACTATACACTTTTACTGTAGAAATACTGTACAAACATGGTACACTGCTAGTGTAGCAGTCCCAAATTTTCCTATAAATATCCTCACTCACTTGTATCAACACACGCCACTTCTTTGACAATATTCTCCCTTTACCTTCTCTTTCTCTCTATCTCAAGAATAGGTTAGAGCTTACTCCCTCTTACTTGTAAATATAATTTTTTTATATATAAATTATATTTTATTTTTAATATTTATATTGTGTATCTCATGCATATGGTCGGTTCTAGAGCCTAATTTACTTTCCTATACTACACATTAAATTTTTGTCTATTTATCTTGAATATTAAACATATGGTTGGCTCTGCTGCCTGATTTATTTTTATTTGTCATTGCTTTTCTTCCTCTCCTTACTTCGCAGTAGTTCTTGCCTATTTTCTTCAGGGTTCCACTTCCCAGTACTTGGTATTAGAGCCATGGGAGGAGGTAGGGATTATTATTCTGGTTCTTAACTTGCTTTTATGTGGTATTATTAGATCTAGTACTTAGATCTGTGAATACATGAATTTTTTATATGCACCTTTATTAAATTTACTCATGTATTAAGAATATCTCTTAATTAATGGCATGGTGATCCTTTCAGATCTAAACTATAAGTAGTGTTACTGAGGAGAATGGCTAAACGGCCAAGGGAATGCACTTAATAGGCATATATATAGCTGTTTATAGCCGTTTGGTCATTACCTAAAGGTTTCTTAAAGCACAAAATGATTTTAACTCTTGTATATGGAAAAACATATGTACTTATATTTCGACACTCTAACTCTGATTTTTTCCCATAGTATTGAGTAAAAAACTTGAATATTATCCTTATGGAACCTAATGATCTCTTGAGCCAAGAACAAGAAGAATTTAAGTCATTATTGCTTTCTCCTAACTAATTATTGAGTAGATCTTACTATGACAATTTTCCATCCTTTCACTTCCTCTACTAAAAACTCTTTTCCCTCCTCTTCTACTTCTACATTCTCCTCTTCTTCCTCAAATTCAAAGCTTAAGAAAGAGCTTAGGTTTGGTTTTTTAGTGCAATCAATTGATGACTTGAAAATTCCTAAACATTTCATGTCCACCATTTATAGATCTTCAAGATGGGCTTTAACAAGTCACTACCACATTTCAACTATCAAACAAAATATTTTGGCAAGCTTTTAAATCCTAAGTCTATAGAAAATAGTACAACTACCTCCATTTTGGTTTAGTATAAATTTCATCTAAACCTTTTTCCAGAGTGGGTCTAGATACATCTCTCTGCATTTGCCTTAGAGACTATAGAATTCTAGACTTCAATGATTTCCTCCTAGGAATAGTAGAACCAGTCTATGTAGTGGGCTACTATATTTTAACTACTTTCCTAACTTTACACTATCTCTAAAAGATAGAAATATACTAGACTCCTTGACACTAAATGTCAAGACAGCCAATTATAAAACCAGAACTGGATCTCTCCCAGTTGCAATTATTTATAGAATTCAGTATAAGACCATGACTTCAACATTCAATTATGATGCCATGAGATCACTTCATAACTAAGGAAGAAGTTGTTCTCTTCCAAACATATCTACAGACGCCTCATATGTCGATATCAAAACCTATTTCCTGGAATCATGTCTCTTTACTTTCAAAACTAGTTCTTGATTCTACTCCATAATAAAAGAGGACATATGGAAGCACTGGGAAAGAAAAAGGACCTAGTTTATATATATAGCAATAAAGGAGTATGTGCTCTGAAGTTACTCATCAGAAAACTAAAGAAGTTTTTTCTGCAATAGAGGATAATAAAGCACCAGGAATTGATGGTTTTGATGCACTCTTTTGCAATAAGACATGGGGAATAATGAAAGAGGATGTATGCAAGGCTATTCAGGAGGTTTTCAGCACTGGGAAGCTATTGAAAGCAGTTAATAATACAATGGTTACACTTGTTCCAATGACCTCCCACAGTGAAACTGTTAGAGATTTTAGACCCATAACTTGTTGCTGTACTATGTATAAAATAATCTCTAAGATAATCAGTAAGAGAATCAAAGGTGTAATTGATGGCATAGTTGGGCAGAGCTAATATGCATTTATACATGGTAGATTAATCTTAGACAACATAGTACTCTGTTATGAACTAGTCAAAGGATACACTAGGAAGAACATCTCTCCTAGGTGTATGATCAAGGTGGATGTCCATAATGAATATGAATATAGTGAATAGATTTTTATTGATTAGATGATAAGAGCTCTTTGATTTTGCTATGAAGATGGTAGATTGGATCATGACTTGTATTGCCACTGTAAGCTGTACGTTCCTAATCAATGAAGGGTTGTTTGACACACTGAGGGCTAAAAGAGGACTTAGACAGGGTGATGGACTACTTAACCATGAGCTTAAGTACTCTTGATGGATTACTTAAATAGGAGCTTAAAGTCACTAAAACATTTTCCTGATTTTAATTATCACCCCAGGTGTCAAAAGCTTGGTATTACTCATCTTTGCTTTGCAGATGATCTACTGTTTGCTGCGGGAGATATTAGATCACTGCAACTCATGCAAGATAAGTTTTTAGCATTCTCCGCAGCCTCAGGTTTAAAAACAAACTTGAGCAAGAGTCAAGTGTATTTTGGAGGGGTGGATACTAGTACATAATGGGACATATTGGAGGTGGGATATGAGATGGGCACCCTTCCTTTCAAACACCTAGGAGTCTCCCTATCAACAAAAAGACTCACTATGACAAAATGCAAACCACTTGTAGACAAGATCACTGCTAAAATAAACTTCTTCGATCGCTAAAAATCTTCCTTATGCTGGTAGAGTGCAAATGATAAGGGCTATTCTTTTGGAGTTCCAGTTTACTCGTCATAATTATTCCTCTTTCCATAGATGGTAATTAAACTTATAGATGGAATATGTAGAAGCTATCTATGGACTGGTACAACTACTGTTTCGAACTGTGATTGCATAGGAAAAAACCTGTTGACCCCTAGTGATGCGGGGCAAATCGAGCCAAGACATTTTCCAACGTGTGCCAAGCTTGAAGGATGCAAAGGACTAGAAGTCAAGAGCTTTGAAAGTGAATTAAAGACGCATCAAGAGGCTCACAGCCCAGGCGCTCCGCCTAGAGGAGCCAGGCGATCCACCCTGAGACACCACAGCCCAGGCGCTCCGCTAGGCCAAGCAGGTGCCCTGCCCAAGGGACACAGGAGCCAGGCGCTCCGCCCAAGGGCCAGGCGCTCCGCCTAGCCCAGTCCACTGATCAAAATGTAGGCGCTCCGCCTAAATATTGGGCGCTACGCCCGAATTGCTGAAGGGCGAGATCTTGGTTGTTCTTTTACCCTTTTTTGCTCTGTGTGGTCTATTTACTTAAAGCCTAAAATGTGGGCATTTTAGACCTTTTACCAAAGCTTGGGAAAATATTATAAATACCCCAAGTCTAGCATATTTCATTAGTTAGTCTATTTTTCAATGTTGAAGAATTGAGAGCAATGCTCCTTTGTTGAATGAAAACCTTTGTTTGTGACTTGAATCTTCTAGTGGACCTAGTTGACCTTCAACCCCACCTCGATCATTCTATTTGCGAGTCCCAAGTGTGACTCGACGGTAGTTGCATAGAGTTAGGCAACTCTTGACCCGAATCGAGGGTTTCACGGAACAAGTTCTTCGCAGATACCTCGTATGGAGTTCGAGACGAGTCTCGCTCCTATCTTGTTTTACTTTCCGCGTTTACCCTGCATCAGTTTGGTATCGGAGCAAGGCTCGGGTTTTTTTTTTACAAACCTTCGATCCTTGTTCATCGTGCCTAGTATCTTTTCTCTTTAGTTTTTTGTGTTTGAAGTTATTAGAAAGAAGAAAGTACAAAAAAATTGAAAAAGTTGAAAATCCAAAAATTTAGCATATCTTTTTGCTGTGAATGATTCTTGATATGGGTGCTATTGGAGATTGATCCTTGTTGAAAACCCGTCGTTTTGATACCTAAATCTCGTTGTTTGAATTGGTGTTACGGATTTTGAAAATTTAAAATCCCCAATTTTTCAACCTCTTGAAAACCCTTGTTCTTGAGCTTGTGATTTAATTCTTGGGTTTGGTTCATTGTTGGTTGTGAATTTGATATCTGGGTTTGTTCTAGATTGAAACCCCAACGGTTTGAAACAAATTTCGTGAGATTTGAAGTTGTATCACACCAAAATTGAAGAATAAAACCCATTTGAAAACCCTTTTTGAAACCCAATTTGAATCTTGGAATGATGATTGTGCTTTGATTATTAGGTGTTTGTGGGTGAAAATCATAGGGGTTTGAAAAGAATAATATTATAAAACTTTGGGTACCTCGGATTTTGGCAGAACATGGTGGAATCGATCCAAAATTTGGGTTGAAATTGAAGAAAACGTTGTTGGAAAAGCTGAAACTCGAGTTCCAGGCACTTCACCTGAAACCCAAGCGCTCTGCCTTACTTTTCTACTGGTTGATTGAGGAGGCGCTCTGCCTACCTAGGGGCGCTCCGCCCTAGGCGGTCCGTCTAGCCCCCAGGCGCTCCGCCTATTGTGTTGGAGATGTGGTTTGGTAGTTTTTCCTAGGTTCTCTTGTTTCTTTTGCTTGCATAACATCTAACTAGTACTTCCCTAAGTAACTTTCCTACTTAGTTGGTACTAGTCCATTGAGCTTTTAGGAAATTCGTGCCCTGTTAGGAGAGTAGAACTCGAAGAAGATTCGTAGTATCATTTGACTCAAGTCCTCACTTTAAAAAGCTTATAGTCCATTGAGTCACAAAACTCCACTCACCCCGGAGGACACTTGACTTGTTGATTGAGTGATTGAGTTGAGGATTGTTGTTCAACTACATGAAACTTCTATATTCAAGTTTGAGTGAAATATCCACAACCACTAAACGAGTGAACCGAGTGATACACGAGTGAGGGTGTGTGAGAGGTGATTTCACTAACGTTTGTTCATTTTGTAGGTACAATGGCCAACGAGGGAGATGATCCTATGAAGAATGCCTTGGCTACCATCATGGCCAAGTTGGAGGACATAACCTTGAGACTTGAGAACATTGAAAGGAAGACCCCGAGCGTCCCAATTGAATCCGGAGAAGGGACAAGTCGAGGTTCTACTATGACTCCCGGACACTTTGCTGAGATAGCCAAGAAATATGAGCTAAAAGATGATGTAGCTCCACAAGAGTGTGTGTTGGGAAATCCCCAACAAGTGGGAATTCCCCACAACTTGGGCAATCCACAAGGAAATGCTCCACTTCCAAGACTCGTTCGAAATGTTCCACCTCTTAAGCAAATTGTTGAGACTCAAGAAGGGGAGGAAACTGAGTATGGCCGGCCTCATATAGATTCAGCTTAGGGGTTTATGAGAGATTGATTGATGGACCTAAGCTAAACAACAGCTTCGCCAGAAGCGACGAGGGGGGGAGGGGGGCTGGTGAAGGCCGACGAGGTTATGATGCCTATGGGTATGATGCTCACTATCAACCTAGGCGAGCAATGAATTGGGGTCTAAATATGGATAGGGGTAGAGACCGAGGTCGAGGGCCACCCATGGGATATGTTGGAGGGAATGCCAGGAGGGATCATGAAGCTTATGGTGATCACTATGGAGGCCAACCGGAGCCTTACCGTGGAGGTCGTGACAACAATAATCTCAATAGTTTTAATCTCAATCTTCCAACCTTTAAGAGAACTTGTGATCCGGAGGCATACATAGAATGGGTACTACTCATGGAGAGAGTATTTGAAACCAATGAAATGACCGAGGAGAACAAAGGCACCTATGCTATTTCAACCTTTGAGACCTATGCTTCTACTTGGTGGGGAGTCCATGAAGAAGTCAAGAAGAAGGATGGGAGTACATGTGAATGTGACTTGGGATGAGTTGAAAGGTCTCATGAATACCAAGTATGTGACTCCAAGGTATCATCAAGAGCAACTTAAGAAGCTTTATGAGCTAAAGCAAGGTGTCGAGACGGTTCATGAGTACTATGATGAGTTTGAGAAGATCCGGATGACATTGGATAGGAAAAACCGAAGGTGAAGAACAAGCCGTGATCCATTTCAAGATTGGCTTGAGCTATGGTATAGCTTCTCAATTGAGGTTACATGCTTATCTCTCACTTCAAGATATTTTTGAAGCCGCAATTGAAGCTGAGAATTGGCTTAAGGGAGAGAAGTCCACCCACTATAAGAGCAACACTCCTACATCCATGAGCAAGCCAAAGGAATGGAAGACTCCAAATACAAATTTTCCAAGTACGAGTGGTGCAAGTGCGAGAGATGTGAAGAAGCCGTATGAGAAGTCTACACCACATGTGGAAGGTAACTCCAAACCTTGCTTGAGCAATCCTACTCTTACTTATACTCAATGCTGTAAGTGCAAAGGGTATGGCCATTTTGCTAGAGATTGTCCTACTCGAAAGATCATGGTTGTGGCAGGTAACTTGGTGTATGAACAAGATAGTGAGCCGGAGGATGAGGGAGTAGAGGGAGGTGAAGTGGTTGTTGTTGAAGAGGATGCGGTTGAGGAAGATGATCCTTATGCTTTCCTTGTTGTGAGGAGAAGTTTAGGAGCTATGCTTGTGGAGGATAATGAAAATTCGCAAAGAGAGAACCTCTTTCATGCTAGATGCCGAGTCATGGGTGTTGTTTGTTCCATTATTATTGACTCGCGAAGTTGTGCTAACGTCGTTAGTCAAACACTAGATTCCCGATTGAAATTGGCCACTTTGAAACATCCCAATCCTTATCGTTTACAATGGCTTAGTGAGTGTGGTGAATAGAAGGGGGTGAAGCAAGTAATGATTAAGTTAAAGACAGGGAACTATGTGGATGAGCATATGTTTGACGTGGTGCCTATGAAAGCTTTCCATCTCTTGTTTGGTAGGCCTTGGCAATTCGATCGACATGTGATGCATGATGGCCGTGACAACACCTACATGGTCAAGCATGAAGGAAAGAAGTTTGTGTTCAAACCCTTGTCGCCCACGCAAGTCAGTGAAGAATACAAGCGTATGAGGGAGTTGAAAGAAGCGACTAAGGCTAAGCCCCCCATGGTAATTGAGCCCGAAGCCAACAATCTTAATGTCTTGCCATTGCATGAAGAAAGTGAGAGTCACTCTACTCCAAATGATGTTAATCTTGAGCCTCATATACTTGAAAATGAGAGACAAAAAAAAAGAGAGAGGGAGTGACCGGTAACAACCCTAGAGAGGAAAAATGAGAGGATTTGAGGAGTGATGTGAGTGGATTGTCACTACAAACTACACTTGACCTTGAGGGAAAAATGAAAGAAAAGAGAGGTAAGGAAAGAAAAATTAAGAGTGAGAGCACCCATTGTTTTAACAATTCTTCATCTTCTACTTTTTCTTGTGTTAGCTCTTGTGTAGGTACATTTGAAGACAAGCCATTGGAGCCTCAACCATGTGCTTGGAAGGAAAGACAAGAGGAGGAAAATCTTCAATGTAAGCTTTATGAAGGAGGAGTTGCATGTGACACTTCAAGACTTGTGAGTGACCAAGGAAGTACTTCAAATGTAAGTGTTGCTTCATCTTTTCATGAGCCTACACGTTATTTGTCTTATGATGACTCAACGCTAGTTGGTGTTTGTGTGCTCAAGTGAATATGCCACTAGTGAAGAGTCTAGTAGTCAACTTGTGTGTGATTGTGTATCACTAGTTGAGAGAAAAGCTAAGCCACAACATGATGTGAGCTCATTGTTTTGTGAATCTCTCTCTAGTGTAGATGTGAAAGTTGAATTTAATTGTGACCTTTGCTCTGACACACCACCAATCTTTGACAAAGGGAAAGATGAGATAGTTGATCATTTTCTTATTGATATTCTTCTATTTGGTGGGCCTATGTGTTATGGTAAGGATGGTAATGACTTTGAGGAGTCCAAATTGCATGAATTGGACAAGGTTGTCTATGATGAATCCTCAAGTGAGAGTGATGAACCTAGTCTTGATACTATGCCTATGCTTGAATATGAAGTTGAAATGCATGCTTTTACTAATCCATTATTTGAAGGCATTTTCATTTGTGGTAGTGACTTGTATCGGACTAGGATTGATAACAAAATAGAACCTCCTTGGTGTGAAGGGTTTGACCCCTTGGGCAACCCATTCTGTGAGAACTTGAGTGAGGTAAATGACTCTTTGAGTGACCCTACTATTGCTTGTTGGGGTTATTATGAGAAGAGGCCAATTATCAATACCTTCCTTGAGAGCTTGTCTTTTGAGATGGTTGTTCGGGTGATGAAATTGAAGGTGAAAAGGAATCCCTTTGTGTGAGTAAGTATGCTCTAAAGAAGGGGAGTGGAGTAATTGATGTTACTTGTAGGTTGGGTTACTTGACTTACTCCACTCCACATGATGATTACACTTTGAGGATGGATTGGTGCGTTGATCAAGAGCTTAAGGTTCAAGGGGATCTTGATCGCTTGATCTTGCATTTTCCATGTCCCCATGACCTATTTGTTCATTCTTGTGTTGGGTGCATATTTTCACTGAACCAAGTACTTGTCGTTCTCCTTGGAGACTTGATCTTTCTGATTAGTATTGATGCTTGGTTATACCATAAGAGTGTATTTTCCATTCTTCTTTCACTAATCTACTTTCGTAGTAGGAGGTTTTGTGTTTGCTTGTCATTGCTTGTAGGTCCTAAGCTCCATGTTAAGGCAAGGGAGATCTTGGAAGAATTTAATGTCAAAGTGACGATCAAGGAGTACAAGGGAGGAGAGCATTGGGCACCCCGAGGAGATGATAATGCCATGGACGAGAACACATTGATTTTGAGGACAAAATCTCTTCAAGAAGGGGAGGATGATGTGGGGAAAATCCAGCAAAGACACTTTCCAACGTGTGCCAAGCTTGAAGGATGCAAAGGACTACAAGTTAAGAGCTTTGGAAGTGAATTGAAGACGCATCAAGAGGCTCACAGCCCAGGCACTCCGCCTAGAGGAGCCAGGCGCTCCACCCTGAGACACCACAGCCCACCTGCTCCGCCTAGGCCAAGAAGGCGGCCCGCCTAAGGGACACAGGAGCTAGGCGCTCCGCCCAAGGGCCAGGCGCTCCGTGTAGCCCAGTCCACTGGTCAAAATGTAGGTGCTCCGCCTGAATTGCTGAAGGGTGAGATTTTTGTTGTTCTTTTACTGTTTTGGCCCTGTGTGGTCTACTTACTGAAAGCCTAACATGTGGGCATTTTAGACCTTTTACCAAAGCTTGGGAAAATATTATAAATACCCCAAGTCTAGCATATTTTATTAGTTAGTCTATTTTTGAATATTGAAGAATTGAGAGCAATGCTCCTTTGTTGAATGAAAACCTTTGTTTGGGACTTGAATCTTCTAGTGGACCTAGTTGACCTTGAACCCCGCCCCGATCATTCTGTTTGCGAGTCCCAAGCTTGACCCGAATCGAGGGTTTTATAGAACAAGTTCTTCGTGGATACTTCGTAGGGAGTTCGAGATGAGTCTCGCTCCTATCTTATTTTACTTTCCGCGTTTACTCTGCATCACCTAGCAGCTAAGAGGAATGAACATTATCAATCTTAGAATCTGGAATCAAGCAGTCCTCTGTAAATTGTTGTGGATGTAGAGTCAGATGAAAGAAAAGTTGTCGATAACATGGGTGTGCACATACTTTATAAAATAGAAGGACCTATTAATTATGGGTGTGCTTAAAAAAGCAGTTTGGATGATCAAAAAGATCTGGAACATGAGAAAGTTTTAGCTACAAATAGAAACAAACAAAAAAAAACATTAACCACAAGGAAGACCTCAATATCAAAAAAGCTTCAAAAATCTTGAGAGGCGAAGCTCAAAATGTTCCCTTGAGAAGTCTAATTTGTCACAATGCAGCCTCTATCCCCCCAAAGCATGTTTCCATCCCGTGAAATCAAGCAGCCATCTGTAAACTGTTGTGAGCATTGAGCCAAATAGAGTTGGCAAAACAAATATAAATTTCAGTATCCATCCATATTATGCTTAAAAATGGGTTAGATAATCGATTCATTTAAAGCAGATAAAAATGGATCATATCCATATTATCTGCTTTAAAAATGTATAATATGGATAACCCACGCTTTTAAATTGGATCATGCCTAGAGCTCCAATTATTTTGCTCATGCCACCTTCATCACCACTCTCCCTATAACCCTACCCTCACCCACTCACCCATCATACCCCATGGCCACCGAAATGATCATGAAATGCATAAAACATAAATATCCATTCTACCCATTTAACTCTTTTTTCTACAAAATATCTTCTCTTTTTGGCTATTTGTAAGTGAGTATTTTTTATTTATGCCTTGAATTTTATATTTTTTTCTTGAAAATTTTGGCTTACATACACAATATTATGTGAAGTTGAATTGAAAAAATTGTGCAGATAAACTATTTAATAAAAGTTTTAAACGAATTTTTTCTTGGTTGATAGAGAAATTAGAACATTATTCATACCAAACTTAGGATTTTATTTGTACCAAAATTTAGTAAAACAATCGATGTTGATGGAAATTTAGTAAAACTGTATTATCCATCAATTAACTCATTTTTTATTCACTTTAAATATGGACGAGTCGGATAATTATTTATTTTATCTTATCAAGTTTTTATCCAATTCGACCGCCTATTTTCTAACTCTAGAGCCAAAAGAAATAAAAATCGTGGATAAGTTAGGTGCACACATACTCTATAAATAAGGACCTATTAACTATGGATGTGGCTTAATATGCAGCTTGGATGATCAGAAATATCTAGAACATAAGGAAGTTTTGGAAACGGATAGTGGACAACAAGCACATTAACCACAAGGAAGACCTCAACATCAAAAGAGCTTACAAAAGCTTGAGAGGTGAAGCTCAGAATATGCCCTAGGGATGTCTAATTTTTCACAATGCAGTCCCGCCAAAGCATGTTTTTATCCCGTGGTTAGCATTACTAGGGAAACTTAGAACAAAAGACAAACTGATTCAATGGGTCATTCCAATAGAAGAACTTGTGTGCTTTGTAACCAACAACTTGAAACTGCTCATCACTTATAATTTCACTTTACTTTTTCCAAAGCACTCAGACAAGGGATTCTAGATTGGTTGAAATGGAGGAGAACTATCTTGCATTGGAGCTAGGTAGAACTGTTTTTTAGCTGATATAAAAGGTAAACAACAACATAAGATCCCACTAAAAGCCTGTTTTCCAGCATTGTCTACGCCATCTTGATTGAAAGAAATAGTAGAATAAATCATAGACATGC
Organism: Petunia x hybrida; assembly: GCA_037355625.1. Taxonomy (NCBI): domain Eukaryota; kingdom Viridiplantae; phylum Streptophyta; class Magnoliopsida; order Solanales; family Solanaceae; genus Petunia; species Petunia x hybrida. The sequence continues at coordinate 2,247,780 of JBBBVM010000032.1, read as the reverse complement.
CAGATATGTGGAATCATTGCTACATGAAGTGGAATCATTGAGTTTGAGATAATGTGAAGCTATTTGCATTAGTTAATTCTTTAGAATGTAGCTTAGTATAGTTCTATTACTTAGCGAGTATGACAATTATCTTTTTTTTTTTTTTTTTTTTTTTTTTTTTTTTTTGTAATTTGGATGATAGTGAGTCATAGAAAAGGAAAGGAAGTTTTATTTTATGAGAGAAAGGCTAGCACGGATGGCAAGGCCTGTGCTGTAAATGTTCACTCGTGATTGAATAAAAAAATTTTAATTGCCAAAAAAAAAATTCGACTCCAGCACAAAAGGTAGAAAATATTTTTGTATTCCAAATCTAACATTTTCTACAAGATATGTGACTTTTCTTCCGGAGATCTCTTAGTCAAAGAGCATCTACCTCACCTTTAATAACACCGAAAATTCAGTCTGCTAGACACTCAATTTCTTCATTTCTTTCTAGAATCGAAACTGTTAACTTCGAATCTTGGATTCCACAAATAGAATACCCCGTAGAAACACCTCCGACTAAAGCTAACTAAGAAGGGCCCCAGTCCTCTACCTATTCATCCTAGGTGATGAATTAGGTATTTTAGAAAAAGATTTTTAATTAGACAAAGAAAAACTCAGAATAGGTTTTTACTCTCCTGAAAATATTTTTAAAAGAACTTGGGTTTTTAAGAACTTCTAAAGAAATGAAAAAAAAATCTTCAAAATATTTATTTTAAATTCTTCAACTCAATTCAAGAACAAATTAACTTCTTTGAATAATTTGAAGCTTGTGCAGAATACCACCAAATAGATTTTCTTTTTTCTAAATCTATTAATGATTAAAAAATTTGGTAAACTTCTACTCGTGAAGAAGTTTATCACTAAACTTCCTCCACCATCAAGATTTTCAACAAATTACGCTAATAGCTCAGTGATAGCTAACCATTTCAAATAAAAAATTGAAAATGAAGATGTCACAGGCAAAGATATAAAAAGTATTTTAGAGAAAAATAATTATACAAACAAGCATTTACAAACTCTTGATGAATATTTGATTTTAAAACCATCAACTTCAGCATCTACTGGTCTTAAGTCGGTAGAAACCTCCACTTTTTCAGTTTCATTATTTAAACCTTATGAGATTCCTCGAACTTTCACTAGAGAACTGCAAATTTACCAAGCTAAGGATTCCCTTCAACTTTTTGACCTTTTACGTAGGATCTTAGAAATTGAGAAAACCCTAATTGCACATGATACCCGGCTAAAGAAGATACCATCTAATGAGTTATGTTTTTAGATGAGATGAACAGACAATTCAATATGGCATCACAGCAGGGAGAGGTCCTAGGTTCAAGTCCCACTGCTACCATTGAAATAAAATTATGTGACGGGCCTATGAACGAAAAAATAAATCTGGCTCGCACGTAATGGGAGGTGTTGAAGGGAGTAAACAAATTAGAAGTAAAAAATTAAGCCTTTAGATGAGATGATCACATAATTAAAAAAAAATAGATGTTTTATCTCTTTTTTGAAATCCAGAAAGCGTTGAATTAAATTGGCTTCAAGAAAAAGCTGGTTTCCTCTTTGTTTGTGTTTAATGTAAAACTTGTATAATAAGTAAATTAATCGAATTTGTATCTAGGGCCACAAGCAATAATGAAATATCAAAGAATATTAGTAGGATATGAATTGTATTCCTTGAATATATATTACAATGGGGAGATTGGGGTATTTATAGGCAAAGAGTTACCCCAATTTCAGTTCTAGTATAATTATATTTATGGGGCCCATGACCCATTAGGTTAGGCGGTTAGCTAATTCTTACCCTAGGTGGGAATATGTAGATCCAAAGGTGGCTTAAACACTCACTCTAGTGCACCATCAAGCTTACATCCATACAGTTGAAGGGGTCGTTGCTCGTGAGGCTTATGTGTGCTCCTAAGTCTGCAACTTTCGTTATCCTTGGATTTGTTTGACGTAGGTCGACTGAAACGACACTAGTTAATCATTTTGAGAGTTAGAACTCTGATCAGTGTTCAAACAGTCTTTAAAATTTGAACTGATTCGGATCTCATTTGGTAGATTCTCTAAGAAGGTTTTTGTTTCGGTGTTCGAAAAAGTTTAAAAGAAGTTTTCGAACATAACTTGTGTAAATGAGCTCTGATTCGAAATAAAAGTTGCATTAGGTTTGAATGGTCATTTGTGGCCTGTGCAACTTTCGAAAGTGAATTCTAAGGTCATTCAGATAGTTTTCGCTAAAATCGCGAAAGTTAAGCAATCGACCTCTTTTCGTGGGATCCGTATCATGGGTTCCGGAGATTCGATTCCTAATCCATCTTCGCGAGCATGTCACAAAAGGTTTTTATAACTTGTGTTTCAAATTTTGGAGTCATTACGAGCTTCGTAGAGTCCAATTTTGACCAAAATAATTGCATCAGCTATTCCTGGTGCAAAAATTTGCACCGTTGCAGCTTACTTCAGGCAGTATGAAAGCTTTTTTTGGCTGATTTTGTTCTGACTCATTACAGCTATTTCCAACTCGGTTTAAGGTAAAAATTTCATACCAACTCATCCCTATGTTATTTAATCCTTCAATTTTGCTAATTCATTATTCTTAGCAAGATTTTCTTGAAATTGAATTGGAAAATTGGGTTAGAACCCTCAAATTTATGAAATTAGAAAATTTAATAAAAATGAACTCAATTATGAAAACTAACATATTTGGACTCGTGAGACTATGAGAAATTCAGAAATGTATAATCTGTGGGCTTCCAACTAAGCCCAGCCTAGGGGTATTTTTGTAGTTTTCCTTCGTTTTCATATAAAGGTTAGATTTTCCTTCTTCGGGCACTTATAAGTGCGAATATGTTTCTTTGGCTTGGAAAGAGATTAATCCGAGAGACGTTGGGCAGGATAGGAAGTTGTTCAGTAGCTATTCTAACCCAGGACTTGAGGTAAGTGATAGTATCCATTTCTTTTATGGTCTTTGTCCTTGTGGATATTCTACCGCGTGTTACATGCGTATGTAGCTGCCGATAGGCGTACTTTCTATGCCTAAGCTTTGGGTTTGCATTGTATATCATATGTTATGACTTGTTATTGCTATTGCATTGACCATAGTGGTATTGTACTCTAGCTTTGGGCTTGATATGTACTTTCTGATAGTCGATGAGTGTCCCGCGCCGGTGAAGGGTTATTATTGCATATATCCCCTGGACGTCGACGAGACTCTCGCGTCAGAGATAGGTTTTGGGCACATGTGACTCTATTGCATCATGATACATTCATTTCATATCTTTATGTATGTTCTGTAAACTATATGGACTTGTGGCATTTTTTATTTTTGATTGACTGATATGATTCTATTTTTCCTTAGCTAGCGTACCTTCCCTTAAGGTTGCTAGCTTTTCCTCACTTACTAAGTCCTTATAACTCACTCTCTATCGGTTCTTATGTTGTCTTTTCGTTCGGAAGATTTCGCTCCAAGACCCAGCCATCAGCACGATTGAGGAGCCAGGATATTCTCAGATGTGTGTGGTAAGCCAGCTTGTTTGTTGAGGCCACCAGCCATATTTATCATAGTTGTATCTCATTTTGCTCCCTTTGGTCACAAAACAGGCATGCGTTTAAATTCCACTTTTAAAATCTGTTCAAGACGTGTTAACTAAAGCTGTAAACAATCTATTATGATTCTATAAGCAATGTTAAACTGATTTAAAGAGATTAAAACTCTACCATGATGCAGCACATAGAATTAGGAGTCTAGGAATAGGCCCCTGATAGCCATAATACAATTGCATAAGTACAAACAGGATCCTAATAAAGTTTACATAGGAGGGGCAGTCTCTAAGGGAAGAAGCAACAGAGTCATAGGTTCTAAAGTCTCCTGTTCCCAAAGTTTTAAGGTTAATTCAAGTAAGCAGCCAGGAATTCAAGGTACCAGTATCCCAGTCCCAGAATCAACTTAAGAGAGTTCAAACACTAACTCTTTCAACTCTCAAAGTGTACCCTGTAATCACCAGATCATGGCTTGGCCAGTTAAGGCCTTTTAAATAACCAGCAAGCACAAAGTTAGCAAGGGAAGGGGGAAGGGGAAAGACCTGAGTTGAGGTCTATGTCCAAGACAGATGACTTGACCCAAATAAACATGAACCCTGTCCCTGTTCTCTTCAGAAATATAGGTAGGATCCCATTGGACCCCCTTATCTGAATAAGACTAAGATGCTTGGTAAAAAACAGAGCTCAAACATGCAGTATTTCACAATAGTTTAAAGCATGTCAAGCACACTGATTCATCCAAACATAGATAAGCAGAGGAGACAATATGCAATGAGCATTCAAAGAAAAGAAAGAATACCTTTTCACGGTGAGGAACCAAAGAAATAGAGCCAAATTAATAAGGATTTATAGTGCAGGACCAAGTAAACAAATAAAAGAATTGCTTTCCAGAAAAAGAACAAGAAGAAGGGCTTAGGCTTCAGAACGATGCTCTGTAGCCTTTGTCCTTTATGCAGGGCGCTGTGAGTGGTGTGCTTTTAGTGTTTTAATGCCTAAGCTGTCTAATGAATGAGAGAATAGCTAGTTTATATAGTGAGGGGTGGGAATTAGAATTCAAACGGAAGAAGAACCAAGATGGTAAGAGAATATTGATTCTCAAGATTGAAGGATTCAATTAGGTATTCTTTCCAAATATAGGTCAATTAACCTTCCAAATTTGAGGGAAACAGGATTCTAACCAATTGTGACTTCCTTCCTTTACCCTAACAACAGTCTAGGTTCAAATCGGAGTGCATAACATGTTCTAATTTGAAAATCAAGCTGCAAATAGGTTTTAATTGATAATGTATCAATCATCACAAACATATAATCAAGATTTTCCATTTAAGCAAATCGAGATCCTTCTAATCATACTAAATCAAATCACCATTTTAATTTTCAGCATATAGTCATGAAGATCATGTATTTCGACAGAATGTGAGGCTAATACATTGTAACAAACAAACATAAACATAATCGACTCAAAATTGCTATGGACTTTAAATTTTAACAGAGGTGGTCTAGGCAGAAACTACAAACATGCTAAGCTATAGACAGATGAGAATTCAAATCAGTGTCTTAACCATTGAACCAAGCATGGGCCAATGATCATATGATTTCTTGACTAATTAATTAAATAACAAACGAACATGTTAAAATATAGAGAAACTAAGCAATCTAGGCACAGTGGCACATAGACTGAAGGCATAGTAAAAAAGTAGGATTACCCGTTTAGAATTCACGTCGGGTCAACCTTGACCCATTTTTTATTACGTAAACATGACGGTTTTCCTCTCTGTTAAGTCACATAAACCAGTTCTTACCAAGTTTCACCGGAACTCCTGTAACATTGATGAAATCGATGAAGGTTCAACTTAAAACCTTCCTCAAACAGTGACAAACCCATAGGGGTTTTGTAGAGGAGAGTGAGGGGATCGTCGAGGTGCAATTTGTTCGTTGTTTCGATGGCGGAGTTTGCCGGAATCGGCCTTTGACAGTGGTGGCGATTTGCCTCGCTGAAGAGAGAGAATCAGAGAGTCGGGTCAAGGACCAGATGTAACCTGTGCGGAGCAAGCCTACACTGGCCTGTAACTGCTTTCTCATTGGCTCCATTAGGGTTCGTAGTCTCATCCTGAAAAGGTTTTTTTCTTTCTCCGGATATACTCTCAACTTTCCCTGCTATCCTATCGAAAAAGAAGCTTTGTTATGAAAAAGTTTCCATTTCTTTCCCAAATAATAAGAACTTTTGGTGCTGTTGTAGCTTGTGCGTTTGGACGCTGCCCATCCTACCTCCTCTACGTTCTTGACAACCCATCTTTGTCTCAGTAGAGTCTTTCAGTGGCACGTTTCGGTCCTCTTCCCCATTACTTAGAAAAAGTGAGAAAAAAATCACGCTCTGTAGGATTTGAACCTACGACATCGGGTTTTGGAGACCCACGTTCTACCGAACTGAACTAAGAGCGCTTTCTTATCACAGTAGATACGACAATGGGGGAGTTGATCCCATTTTCTATGAGCAAATGCGTCCATACTTTTTTATCATTAGAAAGCCCTATTCATAAAAATTAGAGGGTATTCATTCTGTCTTTCTTTATGAATTTTTATAATCTATGGATAAAATAAATACGATAAAAACCAATATGAATATTATAAAGACAATAAATAAAGACAATAAAAAAAATTGTTACGTTTAAGCGGTATTATTGAACCAGACAAAACAACAAGCAATGAAACCAAAGACGGATAAAGCCGCTAAACTATAAGATAAGTAAGCCTCTCCAGACCATACAAGTGCGCGTTGAGCCCATGCGAAGGGTTTGGTTAAGATATGCCAGATTTCACCAAGTATACAAATGGAACCTAACCATACATGTCCTCCGATTATATAGCGATACGAGAGTTAGCCCGTCTTCGACGACTGGTGATTCGGCAAGCGATTGATTCGGCGCATCTAAGTATTCTCTGCTCTCCGACTTGCAAGCACTCTTTATTCTTTCCCATCCTTTCTTGTTATCCCGCCCCTGTGAATGAGTTGGCTTTGGAAGCTTTCATGGGTTTGCCTTGGTATCGTGTTCATACCGTTGTATTGAATGATCCCGGTCGGTTGCTTTCTGTTCATATAATGCATACAGCTCTGGTTGCTGGTTGGGGTTCCAGAGAGGATTGTGCCAACCAAAGCTTTGACTCTGAGAGTGAGAGTTGGCGTCAATCTCACGTCTTGTCATCAGATAACAAAGTAGATTTCGCCCCAGAACCCTCCGCAGCCCGGGGATTCCGGCCTTTGACAGTGGTGGCGATTTGCCTCGCTGAAGAGAGAGAATCAGAGAGTCGGGTCAAGGGGTGAGAGGGGAAATGAGGTTTGGGGTAGGTTTTTGGGGTGTAGAATAAAGAAAATCAATTTTAGGCCGTTGGATCGTCTACGTGGACGATCAAGATCGATCCACGTAGGTGTGATGTGTATAAAAGAGGATGATGCGTTTATGCGATGTGTAATATATGTGTGTGTGTGTGTGTGTATATATATATATGTATGTATGTATTTATGCATATATGGTGCATAAATAGTGTATAAATAGGTATAAAAATAGTATAAAATGAATTTTAAAATATAAAAAAATTAGGCACTTAATTTTAAAATATTAAGAAGGCTAAGAAATGCACAAAAGTTATAATTTTGGGGTTTTAAATAATTTTGGATAATTTTGTCAAAAAATAGAGATAATTGCAATGATTCTAAAAATAGCTATGATTTGAGACGACACTTTTGATAATGGTCTCAATCGCCAGGTTATTATGAGAAGGTAATTTGAAAAGAATGGACGAGGTAGGAGTGGATACACATCCGCATGTAAAATTTAAGAGCTGTTGATTTTGAAAATAGGAGAGACAAAATTGGGTGTCAACAGCTGCCCCTCTTTGCTCGGGGATGATGAAAGAGTCTTTGGGTAAAGACGTTGACAGTGCGGTCAATTTTGTCATGACTCTACAGGAGCCTATGGCTTGGGAGAGTGTAGGGTGTCAGATTGAGATGCTTTCTTTGCTTGGGTATATTTCCTGCATCGAAAATGTGTTTACAACAATAATGTATATATAAAAGGTACCTTCCCGCTGGGCTGGATTGACAGCAAAAGACACACCCACTCGCTTGTTATACCATGATGGTGTGTCTTTTGCTGTCAAATGTTAGATTCGACATTGGGTTGTATGCCCTCCGTCGGTGCATTGGGTTGTGTACCCTCCGCAAAAAAATAGAAATGCAGATCGATATCGAGCTGTGTACCCTCAATCGACGCTTCAGGCTGTGTACCCTCAGCTAATATAAATGCAAATCGACATCGGGCTGTGTACCCTCAGATGGCGCTTTGGGCTGTGTGCCCTCAGCTAATTTCAAATGCAAATCGATATCGAGCTGTGTACCTCAACCGACTCCTCGGGCTGTGTACCCTCAGCTAATGTAAATGACAGATCGATATCGGGCTGTGTACCCTCAATCGATGCTTCAGGTTCTGTGCACTCACCTAATTTAAAATAAAAAAAATTGATATCGGGCTGTGTACCCTCAATCGACGCTTCGGGTTGCTTGCCCTCAGCTAATTTAAAATGCAAATCAATATCAGGCTGTGTATCCTAAATCTATGCTTCGGGTTGTGTTCGCTCAGCTAATTTAAAATGCAAATCGATATCGGGGTGTGTACCCTCAACCGACGCTTCGGGCTGTGTACCCTCAGCTAATGTAAATGACAAATTGATATCAGGCTGTGTACCCTCAATCGATGCTTCGGGTTGTGTGCCTTCAGCTAATGCAAAAGACAAATCGATATCGGGCTGTGTACCCTCAATCAACGCTTCGGGTTGTGTGCCCTCAGCTAATGTAAATGACAAATCGATATCGGGTTGTATACCCTCAATCGATGCTTCAGGTTGTATGCCCTCAGCTAATGCAAATGACAAATTGATATCGGGCTCTGTACCCTCAATCGACGCTTCGGGTTGTGTGCCCTCAGCTAATGTAAATGACAAATCGATATCGGGCTGTGTACCCTCAATCGATGCTTCGATTTTGTGCCCTTAGCTAATGTAAATGACAAATCGATATCGGGCTGTGTACCCTCAATCTACGCTTCGGGTTGTGTGCCCTCAGCTTATGTAAATGACAAATCGATATCGGGCTGTGTACTCTCGATCGACGCTTCGGGTTGTGTGCCCTTAGCTAATGTAAATGAAAAATCGATATCGGCTGTGTACCCTCAATCGATGCCTCGGGTTATGTGCCCTCAGCTAATGTAAATGACAAATGGGCTGTGTACCCTCATTCGACGCCTCGGGTTGTGTGCCCTTAGCTAATGTAAATTACAAACCTTTTGTTGAAGCGTATTTGTCGTGCATTGTTGATTAAGTATCTTTCACGCCTGCATCCAAAGAAAGACTGGTGAGTTGTAGGGGGTGGGAGAGGGTTTGGTTTATGCATTCTTGGCTTGTTTCGCGTTCGAGTGCCGGGATATTTGCCGAGCTGATAAGGATATGCATAAAATAGTATGTAATGCAAATGATTTTGAAAAACTTTTATAAGAAAGAAACTGAAATAAAATATTATATACCATTGAGTCAGAAGTCGCGTTGTGTAAAGCCAAAGTTTCCGTTCTTCATGTTGTTCCAAACTCCATTAAGTGAATTTTGAGGTCGACCTCAAAATTCTGCCCCAGTTTGTATTTGAAATTTTTGAGAGGTCCTCAAAAATCCCCAGTGTCAACTATGTTTGTCCTTTGAGAATTTTTGAGAGTTCCTCAAAAATTCTGCCCCAGTGTTCGCTTTGTGGGAAAATGAAATTTTTGTATTTATGCGACCGAACCTTAAGTAGGTTGCCTACGTATCCCACTTGGAGAATCGGGTCGTGACGTAGTTCAGATTACATAATGTGTTGTAGAATAGGGGAAATCATTATTTCGTACAAGACCCTATACATAGTATCTTTTAACAACATCTAAGTAGATAGGTTTCGGCCAGACTTCTCCATCCATCTCCGCCAATATCAATGCTCCTCCATTCAAAACTCGATGAACCATGTACGGTCCTTGCCAATTTAGTGCAAACTTGCCTTTTTCTTGATTCGGAAATATCTTCTTCAGAACTAATTGCCCAGGTTCAAAGAATCTCTCTCGAACTTTCTTGCTGAATTCCTTAGCCATCCTCCTTTGATATAATTTCCCATGACATATCGCATTCAATCTCTTGCCATCGATGAGGGCCAATTGCTCTATTCTTCTTTGGATCCACTCGGCGTCTTTCAATTGTGTCTCTTGGATGATTCTCAAAGATGGTATCTCGACCTCTGCGGGTATCACTGCCTCGGTGCCATACACCAACAAATACGGAGAAGTCTCCGTTGATGTTCTCATGGTAGTGCGATACACTAACAAGGCATAGGGCAGATTCTCATGCCATTATTTTGAAGTGCCTGTCATCTTGCGCAATATCCTCTTGATGTTTTTATTGGCTACCTCAACCGCACCATTTATTTGAGGTCTGTATGCAGTGGAGTTGCGATGCTTGATCTTGAAGACCTCACAGGTTGCTTTCATTAGGTCACTGTTAAGATTTGACCCATTGTCAGTGATGATGGATTTAGGGATGCCAAATCGGCAGATCATCTTATCACGAACAAAGTTCGACACCACCTTCCTTGTTACTGATTTGTATGATGCAGCTCTACCCACTTGGTAAAATAGTCAATGGCCACCAGTAAGAAATGATGCCCATTGGAAGCGGCTGGCTCGATAGGTCCTATGACATTCATCCCCCAAGCGGCAAAAGTCCAAGGCGATCCCATAATGTTCAGTTCATTGGGAGGCACTCGAATCATATCTCCATAGACTTGGCATTGATGGCATTTCTTCGCGTGCTTTATGCAGTCATGTTCTATTGTCATCCAAAAATAGCCAGCTCTCAAAATCTTCTTTGCAAGCACAAAACTATTCATGTGTGGGCCACACGCCCTAGAGTGTACCTCTTCTAATAATTTAGCAGCTTCTTTTGCATCTACGCATCTCAGCAACCCTAGATCGGGTGTCCTTTTGTACAAAACATCTCCGTTCAGAAAGAAACCATTTGCTAATATCCTCAGTGTCTTCTTTTGGAGACATGTTGCATTGTTTGGATAACTACCGTCTTTGCGAAACCTTTTGATGTCGTAGAACCAAGGCCATCCGTGTGACTCTTCTTCCACGTGATAGTAGTAGGCTGGTTGCTTCCTCACTGTCACGGGTATTGGGTCAATGTAGTTCTTGTCGGGATGCTTGATCATGGCAGATATGGTAGCCAAAGCGCCCGCGAACTCATTTTGCAGTCTGGGTATATGCCGGAACTCTATCTTGGTGAATCTTTGCTTCAACTCCTTTATGCACTCCAGGCATAGCAATATCTACAGATTCTTTGCTGTCCATTCTCCTCGAACTTGGTGAATCAGTAGGTCAGAGTCCCCAATTGATAATAGCTCTTGTATGTTCATGTACACTGCCAATCTAAGACCCAAAATACAAGCTTCATACTCCGCCATGTTGTTGATGCAAGGAAACCTTAGTTTGGCCGTGACAGGATAATGTTGTCCAGTCTCGAAAGCTAATACCGCCCCGATGCTGACTCCTTTGAAATTGACCGCTCCATCAAAGAATAGCCTCCAACTATCGTACTTTTCGGTGATATCTTCTCCTACACAAATGACTTCTTCATCAGGGAAGTAAGTGTGCAAAGGTTCATAGTCATCTCCCACCGGATTCTCGGCCATATGATCAGCCAAGGCTTGAGCTTTCACCGCCTTCTGAGTAACAAAAGTGATGTCGAATTCACTGAGCAACATTTGCCATTTAGCCAACTTTCTAGTAGGCATTGGTTTTTGTAAAATGTACTTGAGAGGGTCCATCCCTGATATCAACAATGTGGAGTAAGAAGTTAGGTAATGTCTCAGCTTTTGTGCTATCCAAGTCAGTGCGCAGCACGTGCGCTCCAGCAATGTGTACTTGGCTTCATAAGGAGTGAACTTCTTGGTTAGATAGTATATTGCTTGCTCCTTACTCCCTGTTGAATCATGTTGTCCCAATACACAACCAAAGACCAAATCTACCACGGACAGGTACAAGATCAAAGGTCGCCCAGGCTCCGGCGGGACCAGCACAGGCGGGCGAGATAAGTATTCCTTTATCAGATCAAATGCTTTTTGGCAATCCTCTGTCCATTCGATCACTGCTTCTTTCTTCAACAATGTGATTATTGGCTCACAGATGACGGTGGATTGTGCTATCAAACGGCTGATGTAATTGAGCCTTCATAGGAAGCTCATAACCTCCTTCTTGCTTTTTGGTGGTGGCAATTCTTTGTTGGCTTTGATCTTTGATGGATCCAGCTCAATACATCTTCTACTGATGATGAAACCCAGGAGCTTTCCTGCCGGAACACCGAAAGCACACTTTGCCGGATTCAGCTTTAGGTTGTACTTTCGCAAGCGGTTGAGAAAGTTGTCAAGATGCTCCGAACTCTTCTTTGATTTGATGATCACGTCATCCACATAAACTACAATCTCTTTGTGCATCAGGTCATTGAACATAGTCGTCATAGTCCTCATGTAAGTTGCCCCATCATTCTTTAACCCAAATGGCATAACCTTGTAACAATAAATCCCCCAAGATGTAGTGAAAGCTGTCTTCTCGGCATCTTCCTCATCCATGAGCACTTGATGATAACCGGCGAAACAATCTACGAAGGATTGCAGTTCATTTTTCGTGCACTTGTCAATCAGGATATGTATGTTTGGCAGCGGAAAATCATCCTTTGGACTTGCTTTATTCAGATCTCTATAATCTACGCAGACTCGGAGCTTCCCATCTTTCTTCAGCACTGGGACGATGTTAGTCAACCAAGTCGGATATTGGACTGTTTTTAGAATCCCTGCATTGAGCTGCTTAGTTACTTCTTCAACAATTTTCAACAGAGCTGATTACTTCAAAGTTCGGGCTTTTTTCTTGACTGGTTGAAAGCCCGGATTGATAGGTAATTTGTGAGCTACCACATCCGTGCTTATACAAGTCATGTCATCGTACGACCAGGCGAATACGTCCTCATACTCTTTATGAAACTCAGTATATCGCTCTTTATCCTCGGCATTGAGATGCACACTGATCCTTGTCTCTTTCACAACCTTCTCATCTCCTAAGTTTATCACCTCAGTCTCCTCAAGGTTTGGCTTAGGTTTGTTTTCAGATCTTTCAAATTCTTCTTGTGTAGTTTCATCAAAATCATCATAATCGGCTCTAGCTTTCCCAAGCTCCATTGTTTCATTACACAATGAGATTATTAATATGACTGCTGAAAAAGTAAATTTATTGCAAAATTAAAAGATTAAATCAAAGAGTTAAACGGGAAGTAATGCGACATTTTATCTATGAATCCTTGCAAAACAAAGTTTGTAGGGAAACATGTGCAATAAAAAGGAAAAAATGCAAACTCCACGACTCAGAGCCGGGTTTTATTTTTGAAAGCATAGAAATAAATTTTATCCCCTCAGCTCTACCAAGGTCCACGGTAAGCTCGGGCCCGGTTGCTGATCCAGTTGTTCAGTGCTGCTCCAGATCCATCCTTTGTCAGTCCAGGAGGTTCAACATGTTCTTCCAGGATCACACAGCAGTCTTCATCAGCTATGAATAGATTTTGGATTCCTGCCTGCAGATCTTCTTCAGCATCAACTGTCTTCGGCTCCACTCCTTGTGCTGCGGACACCTCCCCATTTCGACCACCCATGTATCTAGACTAGACAAAAATATGCAAGAGAGTCTTAGTGCTTTTCTTATAGAACTTGAAATCCAGTGACGCTTCTTCAATGCTCTTTTCATAGGTCACAAGGTACCTTATGCCAGCCTTCTCATTGTCAGGCCTCATCACAATTCTGATTGGCTCGACCATGCGATCCAAGTTCTTGACCAAGCCTTTGCCAGGCTCGTAGCCTTGCTTAATCATGATGCCTATGACCCAGTCTCCGGGCCATTTTGCGGGCTGTGGGAGTACGTATGGCTCTTCGATGACTACCTCCATAGGTTCGGGTGCTTTGGGTATCCACACTTTCTTTCCCTTTGTTTCTTCGGAGATGCGGTTACAATTGGGACGAGCACTGGGTGAGTACATTGGTCGCTTCCCGGTCTTAGCTAGTAGGATCTCACAAAATTTGCGTGAGGGCACTCCCCAGTGGACATGACAGGCTCCCAGACCAAGTTCCTCCCTTCGTAGCCTTTGCCTCGGCTATCCAGTAAGCGCTGTAAAAGTTCCTCTTTCTTTCTTCAACCCCAGGCGGTGTGTGGACCAACTTGGGAGAAAAATGTGCAGTGTAACCTCCTTGGACCATGTAGTGGGGTTCCAACTCAAATTGTAATTCTTGCGCCGTCCTCCTCGAATGCCTTGTATTGCTCCCACAAGTTCTACATTATAGAATGTCTGCCCATCAGGAGTATCCCCTTCAATTGCTTGTATGGTTTGCTCATTGTAGATAGAATTGTTCCCCTTACCAAACAGTACCACCTCTTTGTGATCCCATTCGAACTTCACGGTTTGGTGCAATGTGGAAGGTACTGCACCAACCATATGGATCCAAGGCCTCCCCAGTAGCAGATTGTAGGAAGTAGAGATGTCCATGACATGGAACTCAGCAGTGAACTCCGCGGGACCAACCATGTTAGTTAGGTTGATCTCTCCAATGGTGCTTCTTTGTGATCCATCGAACGCCTTCACCTTTATGTCGCTCTCCCTTATCTTTATTTGGTCAATACCCATTCTTTTCAGAGTGATGAACGAGTATATGTTCAGACCGGAACCTCCGTCGATCAGAAATCTTCCTACGAACCAGTCCGTGCATTTGACAGTGACGTGCAAAGCTTTGTTGTGATTCAACCCTTCAGGTGGTAACTCATCTCCGTGAAAAGAGATTCGGTTGGCCTCCATGACTTGTCCAACCATGCTAGCCAGGTTTTCAACTGAAGTGTCCACCGGAGCATGTACTTCGTCCAACACTTTTATCAACGCACTTCGGTGATTCTCCGACTTAAGGAGCATAGCTAAAACAGAGATTTGTGCTGGTGTTTTGCCCAAGTGCTCAACTATGGAGTACTTCTTTGCTTGTACCTTCTTCCACAGTCCCTCAGACTCTTCCTCACTGATGCCTCATATGTCTTGAACAAGAGGCTCCAGAATGTAATTCCTCCCACTCCTAGTCATCCCTTGTGCGGCAACAGCCTCAACTACAGACTTGTTCTTCTTCTCCCTTTCATAGTCCCATGGTACCGCCTTGTCGCTGTATGGTGGAACCACATCGACATAGAATTTAGGAGCCACTTCAACCTCAATAGGCTCTGGTGCTGTAGCGGCTTGAGTAACTGAAGCGGTTGCTGGCATCTTCTCTTTTGCCTTAACGATAGTCCCTTCTAAGTTGCATTCCTCATCCAACTCCATCAGGTTCACCCTACTGTCTCCATGATTAGGCAAAGGATTGTTGTCCACATTCGAGTCTTCAAGTGTATCACCTTTTGGTCGATCAATTCTTGTATTTTGTCCCTCAAGGCGTAGCACTTTTCAGTATCATGACCAGGTCCTCCAGAGTGATAGGCACAGGTTTTGGTTTGATCAAAATAGGGTGTCATTCTATCAGGCATTTTGAATGGCACGGGTTGTATGTGACCGGCTGCTTTGAGTCTCTCGAACAAATGAGTGCGAGATTCAGCCAAATGGGTGTAGTTTCTTTTGGGTCTTGGGTTGTTATTTGCGTGAGGCCTTGGTGAATAGGTGTTGGTATTTCGGTAGTTGGCACTGTATGGGTAGGTTGGTCTTTGTGGTGGTGGGTTTTGGTACATGGGCTGGGTGTTATAAACTGGGTAGGTGGATGTGGGTGGTATGTATGGGTAGGATGGAGGAGGAGTTTAATAGTAATGGTTGTGAGTAGGGGAGTGGTCAATTGATGCAGCCACAAAGGAGACATCGTCCTTCTTCTTTCTTGAGGCAGTAATGCTGCCAACTTGTACGGCTTTGTTAGCGGCTTGTAGTGCAGCCAGACTAACAATCCTTCCAGTCTACAGGCCATCTTCGACCATATCACCAATATTGATCAACTCTCCAAAATTCTTATCTTGCAGATTCAACATTTTGTCAAAATAGACATCTTCTTATATCCGGATGAAAGTCGCCACTATCTCAGCATCTTCCATGGGAGGTGGGACTTTGGCGGCCTCAGCCCTCCATCTAGTTGCGAATTCTCTAAACGTCTCAGTATGCTTCTTCTTCAATTTCTCTAAGAAGAATCGGTCGGGCATGGCATCAGTATTGTGCCCAAAACATTTGACAAAGTCTCCAGCCATTGCTTCCCAGCTCGTCCACTTCTTTGTTTGTTGGTTAGAGTACCATACTAGTGCATCTCTAGTTAGACTGCGGTTAAACAACTGCATCTGGATCTTTTCGTCATGTCCAACCCCAATCAGCTTGACATAGTAAGATCTTAAATGAGCCATTGGGTCTCCACTGCCATCAAACATGTTAAACTTGGGTGTCTTGTTGCCTTCACGTAGTTTCAAATCAGGATACAAGCAGAGATCTTTATAGGCTAACCCTCGGGTTCCCTTAGTGTCTTGGAGTTGTTTGAACTTCTTAACCAGCCATTGGACTTGCTCTTTGGTGTTTTCTGGGTCTTAATTAGTCCATGCGTACATCTCATGATCTTTGGTGGGTGATGCGATGGTTTTGGTTTCAACGGTGAAGGAGGGTAAGTTGTTTGTGGTGCTTTTGGTGGTTCAATATATGTAGGGTAAGGAACTTCCTTTTCAGGGTAGAGTAAATCTTTACCGTGAGGGCGGGTAGTTTGATTTGGTTCGAGGATCTCATCAGTACGGGCAAGAGGGATCCTATTCGCCAACTCAAGCAGCCTCTGTTCCAACTTAGCGTAGCTTTCATAGGCGACCACGCCTTGCTTCGCAGGAGTTCCATTTCAAACTTTGTCGAACTCAGCCATGATATTTTGTCTCGTCCTTGTCCTTGTAGGTAACGGGGGAGGTGTTGGGATCAATCCTTTGGACCTCAACCGGTATTGTGGCGCGGCCAGAATGTATCAGGGACGTGGGAACTGACACATCAAAAGAAGAAGAGAAAATGTGAGTATACGTTAGTTTAAATTAAATCGCGTCCTATCATGCGTGGAACCTCTTTTGTGCCAGAGGTGGGCCTATCGCGGATTCGAAGTAACGTTTGCACCTAAACACATCATTTTGTTTGAATAAACATGATCATCACCTGTCTAAAAATCCAAAAAATAACGAAATTTTATTTAATTTGCTTGGCTTTATTATATCTACTAATGACTCGATTAAGATGAAAATGACAACAAAGAAAGGACAGGACGACTCGACTCGATACGACTAGGCTAGGTGCCAAGCAAAGGGACTTCAAGTTCAAATATCAGCTCCAGCGTCTTCCTTTTCCTTCTCCTCTTTGGCTTCCTCCTTGGGTTTGTGAGCAAAACTAATGATCGGAGGATCAGCAAATGTTTCCACCAGGTCTTTCCCAGCCTCCATGTCACCCAGAGCTCGCAGATTTCTAATCCTCTTGCTTCCTTCTCTTCCAGTACTGACTTAAAATACTCTCCCCATCTTTTGAGCAAATATTGTAAATTCCCAGCGGCTTGCCTTGCAGTCATGACCTTGCCAGTCCAATACTTGAGTTCATCCCCTTTGCTCTTATCTTTGTATTGTCTACTCATCTCCCTCTCTTGTGTAACCCTTAACTCCTTCTTTCTTTGGTCGAACTCGTGTTTCAGCTTCTTGTATTTTTCAGCAGCATTTGGAGCTTTGGCTTTTCTTTTTAGTATAGTCTTAGACCAAAATCTTGCCTTGTCTTCGTCGAGCCATTGAGGGTAGGCCAGGGTAGCTGTGGAGTTCACCCTACCGTCACGACCACGACAAAACTGCATAATAAGCCTTTTCTCCCACATTATCAATATGGTGAGAACCATCGGATGCTCGATGTCTTTTATGTCATCGTTGAAACTTCTTCCCTCAGTCAACTACGGGGTATTCTGTGTCATTCACACTTGTCGAAGGATCCTTAGAGGAATATAGTGATGAGTTCCTCGGAATCCAATCAATGTCAAGAAGGTGATGTGTTGACCTTGTATGGAGACAACGAAACCAGCACAATTTTCAATCACCCATTGCACCTCTTGCAGTTCGTCGAGTTTGGTGTACCAACCTTCCATGTTTGCGGGGTATTCCCATGCCATTGTTCCAGCCATATGGTTGCTATCTGAGCGGATCCCTCCTTTCCAAAAGGGTTTTGGTGCCACCGGACTGACGGGGACATTGTGCAAGTGTTCTATCAACCATATTTGTAGCAAGAGGTTACATCCTTCGAAGAAATCTCCTCTCCTCCTACATTTAGTCAAAGCCCTATAAACATCTCCCAAAATCATGGGGACCAAACACACTTGATGTTTGAAAGCCCCTTTTTGCAGCCCCCTACTACTCTCCCTAGCCTTATGTCGATCTTGCCTCCTTTCTCGGGGAATACCATGCTAAGCAATGATGAAAGCATTGGATTTAGTCCATTCCAAGTCTTGAATCTCCCACGCCCCAGCCCATTCATGCCTAAGTGTTGGATCTCCAAATCTAGAATGCAAGTACTCCAACGTGACTTTCCCATCATGCACTCCCTCGACGTATGGATCATAAGGGGCTCCCAATAATTCAATGAACTCCTTAGGTTCCACGTCTCGGGGATAAATCATAGTCTCAGGTTCGGGCTCAAACCCTGCTGGCCCTCCAAATTCTTCCAACATTGGTGCCAACTTGAAACCCTTGAAATGAAACACAGCCCTTTTGTAGTCCCAGAAATGTGTAGCAGCTTCAACCAAACCAGTCATGGCAGTGTAGTTCCTGAGAGTTACCAACTCTCCCAATATCTTTTGAACATGAGCTTTGCTGACAACGACCAAGTCTTCCCACCAAAGTCTGATCAGTTGAGGAGGTCGGGAAACAATCTCAAATTGGAGAGTATCCTTTGCAGCCATAGTCTGAAAACAAAACAAGAAAAGGTAAAGACCAAAACATTTTTACAGTTTTGATCATGTTTAAACAGACAATCAATGTTTTGTGCAAACGTTTCTTCGAATCAATGCAGAGATGCAATTTTTCATTTTTCGGGTTAAAAACCCTTTTGACATTTGGCGTAGGTTTACTAATAGACTATTATGTGCCAAGGACGTATAGCCTTCCTAGGTTTGTCATTATGAAAAGAAAATGAATACGCATTTTGTCGCCAATTATTCTCATAAATTCCCCAAAATTTTGAAAATCAGTACATGATAACTTTTGAAAAAGTAAAGTACAAGAGAGAAAGAGACTTTGACTAGGCAGCACACTCCCTTTCAATCTTGGCTCTCTTTGCTTCTCTTGTAATCGCCTTGACTTCCTCCATAGCTTTGGTTAAGTATCCTTTGGCTGCTACCAAGTGTAAGATGTCCACTTCTGCACACTCTGCATTCCATTGCTCGAGTTTAGTCTCCAATGCCTCTATCTTTTCCTCTAGTTCTAATGTAAGCTTCTTCCACACTTCGATCTCTTCTTTGTTTTTCATATCCATCTTGACAGCTTTCAACATGAACTCTTGGTACCGAATTTGAGCCTCTGCCTCACGATCTCTTATGTTATTTCCACGACTTGGCCCCACTACCACATTTCCCTTTATACTAGAGCATAACCAGCTTTTGTAGTTTGGCTCTCATCCAGCGTTGTATCTATTAGGTGCTAGTGATGCTTCTCCCATGACTTGTCTTTCTACCTATGACTTCCTAATGCTCTTAACCCTTGGAAAAACATCTTCGGAGTAGTCAAACTGATAGTCATTCGTGTCTGGTATCAATGGTATGATTTGCTTCCTCCCTGCTTGCCTCATTACTCTTAGCGGTTGATGAGGTTAGAGGCCTCTTAACCCCATAAGTATCACAAAAGATGCCTTCTCAGAACTAATGATGAAATCTGATGAAGGAAACCAAGTGTACATCCACTGAATCGAGTGCTCCGTTATGTTTTCGAGCAATTTTACCTAGTTATCTGTGCTGCTTGGCTGCTTGAGTTTTGAAACCCTATATCGTTCCCCAATTAAGTAGTTGCAACCTGTTGGATTGGACAATGTTTGCACACCTCTTGCTTTCCTTAAATGTTCTTTGAACCATGCTTGTAATAAAAGGTTATACCCTTGGAAGTATTTTGCTCCTCTCTTGCAATAACCCAAAGCTCGATAAATGTTTGCTACTATCATCGAAACTATGGTATAATGATAACCATCAATTCTTTTGAACACTGCATCGGCAACCATGACAAGTCTTGAACATATGTCGTGACTTGAACTCTCGGGGAAGACCATCACTCTTAAGAAACAAACAGCAAATGCAAGTGGTCTAGATCTCCTCCAATCACCATAGGACTCGAACTCCTTTTTATGACTATCATACGCCCTCAAATGCCCAAACCGAGTGTAGGAATAGGAAAATTGTATCTTTTTTAGTTGTAAAAACCCCACGTCCACACTTGCTACCATCCCTAACTTTTACGAAACTCGTCAGCTGTGGGGACGCTAGGTGCTAGTATGCGGCTCCCTTGCCAACAATGTTTTTTTAACCCCAAGTATGACACAAATCCCCCTATTTCTTCTAACAAAGGTGTTAATTCGATGTCACCAAACCTAAACGCGTTCAATTCTTCATCGCAAAACGACACTGATGCTTCAATCATCTCCCTACACGGTTCCATTTCTAATAGTGAAACCAGATGACCCAAGTGTTGACGACTTCGGTTTGTTCTCCCAGTGACAAGTTACTCCACCAATTGGTTAAAAAAGGAGGTGCGCCCATAGTTACTCCAAAATGATGAAATTTTTGACTCATTGTGACCTAAGAATAAAGGAAAAAATAAAATTTAAAAACCCCGTTCCCTTTGAGAATAATTGAACAAAATCAAAATGCGTTTTCATTCTTGTCTCACTTTTGTTTTCTTTTTTTTCTCTCAAATGGACATAATCATGTCCAAACATCCCTTGGGATCGGAAAACGCGTTTAGGTAGTTTGAACAAGTTGAAACTAGTCGGCTCACAGGGAGCCCTTCCTACGGCATGATGCATAGAAATTGTAGACATGGTTCCCCAAGGCGGACGGCCAAGGAGTGGGATCATTTGAAATTGTTGGTTGTACCATGGACCAACTATATTCTAACATGTCCCTCTTAAAAGGTGTTTTGGTGGTGAAGCGACCGTGAATCCACGTAATCGCCGTGTGTGTGTGAAGTATCATTTTCCTAAAGTGGGGGAGTATGAGTGAAATATGCAGAATGTCACATAATGAATTCAATACAATAAATAAATAAAGTTAAAAAAAAAAAAAGGAAACCAAGTTAGTACGGTAATAATAATGATGAATAGCAAGATAATAATCAAATAAATCCTAAAATTAAAGACTCGTTGTGGTTAGGGTTTTGAGTATCCCCAGCGGAGTCGCCGTTCTGTCATACTCGATTTTGGACTCAACTCGAGGTGAGTCGGGTTTCGGATTTGACTGGGTGAACTCGTTTGAGTTTAGATGTTGGAGTCGCCACCTAATGTAATTTCTAAGGCGTATTAAGTCACCTAAGTATCTATAGTCAAGTTCAAAAGGTTAATTAGTCAACTCCAGAGATTCTATAGAGGTAAGAAGTCCAAATGACTCGGGGAAGAAGGTGTTAAGCACTTCCCCATGTCCCACAAAAAGTGGTTACTGTCCGAGTCTAAATTTTGGGATATAAATAGTGTATATTGTCATAAATACTAACTTGGGGAATTAATTTGACATTCTAGTGCAAGGATGTAACATATTCATGCAATTTCGAACACATATGTATAAACTGTTCTCATAAACGACCTATATTTCGAGCCTAATCGTAATTTACGGCCTTATCAAACGCCTAATTGTTGATAAGTGTTATCACACAAATGAGTATTCGATTCCTATTCATATATGCAATCTACATGTGAGAGGTTTTGCACAAGTAGTCCATGTTGAAAATAATCTAAGATTTAGCAAGAAAACCAAAAGGGGGTTTGTTTTAAAACAAAATGTTGGCCATTTAGGGTCGGTATGACTCATCATTAATTGTCGAGCCCTAACCTTAATGGAATTTTTGTGTAGGGGTCATATTTTGGAATATATGTACATAGACAAGAGGGCTGTTTTTTGAAAATGGGTTCACAAAAGTATAAAAGAGTAAATAAAGGCTGTCGCACATAGTAATACTTATATATGGGTATAGACATGCAAATGTATCACCTAAATGATAGTTATATCTTTAGAAAACCATTTTAAAGTGTACAAGTGACCCCAAATACTTTATACACACCTATACACTATTAGATTAGTGTATAAGAGCGTTTTAAGTGGTCAAAAACAGTTTATGCACAAAGGGCCTTTTCTGAAAATACTTTTGGGCCCACGTTATTTATGCAAAAAAAGGCGACTGCAGTTTTACATAAACAGTTCAGATTAGATACGAGTAGCACAAAAATAGCCCCTGTTCAAGTTAACTTCCCGATTCAATCACAAAACAGGCATGCGTTCAAATTCCACTTTTAAAATCTGTTCAAGACGTGTTAACTAAAGCTGTAAACAATCTATTATGATTCTATAAGCAATGTTAAACTGATTAAATAGATTAAAACTCTACCATGAAGCAGCACATAGAAGTAGGAGTTTAGGAATAGGCCTTTGATAGCCATAACACAATTGCATAAGTACAAACATGATCCTAATGAATTTTATATAGGAGGGTCAGTCTCTAAGGGAAGAAGCAACAGAGTCATAGGTTCTAAAGTCTCTTGTTCCCAAAATTTTAAGGTTAATTCAAGTAAACAGACAGGAATTCAAGGTACCAGTATTCATGACCCAAAATCAACTAAGAGAGTTCAAACACTGACTCTTTCAAGTCTCAAAGAGTACTCTGTAATCTCCAGATCATGGCTTGGCCAGTTAAGGCCTTTGAAATAACCTACAAGCACAAAGTTAGCAAGGGAAGGGGGAAGGGGAAAGACCTGAGTTGAGGTCTATGTCCAAGACAGATGACTTGACCCAAATAAATATGAACCCTGTCCCTGTTCTCTTCAGAAATATAGGTAGGATCCCATTGGACCCCCTTATCTTAATAAGACTAAGATGCTTGATTAAAAACAGAGCTCAAACATGCAGTATTTCACAATAGTTTAAAAGCAGGTCAAGCACACTAATTCATCCAAACATAGATAAGCAAAGGAGACAATATGCAGTGAGCATTCAAAGGAAAAAAAGAATACCTTTTGACAGTGCGGAACCAAAGAAACAGAGGCAAGTTGATAAGTATTTATAGTGCAGGACCAAGTAAACAAACAAAAGAATTGCTTTCCAGAAAAAGAACAAGGAGAAGGGCTTAGGCTTCAGAAGGATGCTCTGCAGCCTTTGTGCTTTATGCAAGGTGTTGTGAGTGGTGTGCTTTTGGTGTTTTAATGCCTAAGCTGTGTCTAATGAATGAGAGAATAGGTAGTTTATATAGTGAGGGGTGGGAATTAAAATTCAAACGGGAGAAGAACCAAGATGGTAAGAGAATATTGATTCTCAAGGTTGAAGGATTCAATTCGGTATTCTTTCCAAATATAGGTCAATTAGCCTCCCAAATTTGAGGAAACATGATTCTAACCAATTGTGACTTCCTTCCCTTTACCCTAAAAACAGTCTAGGTTCAAATCAGAGTGCATAACATGTTCTAATTTGAAAATCAAGCTGCAAATAGGTTTTAATTGATAATGTATCAATCATCAAAAACATATAATCAAGATTTTCCATTTAAGCAAATCGAGATCCTTCTAATCATGCTAAATCAAATCACCATTTCAATTTTAAGCATATAGTCATGAAGATCATGTATTTCGACAGAATGTGAGGCTAAATACATTGTAACAAACATAAACATAATCGACACTAAATTGCTATGGACTTTAAATTTTAACAGAGGTGGCCTAGGCAGAAACTACAAACATGCTAAGCTTTAGACATATGAGAATTCAAATAAGTGTCTTAACATTAAACCAAGCATGGGCCAATGATCATATGATTTCTTGACTAATTAATTAAATAACAGACGAACATGTTAAATTATAGAGAAACTAAGAAATCTAGGCACAGTGTCACAGAGACTCAAGGCATAGTAAAAAAGTAGGATTACCAATTTAAAATTCGCATCGGGTCAACCTTGACCCGCTTTTTATTACGTAAACATGAGTGTTTTCATCTCCGTTAAGTCACATAAATAATTTCTTACCAAGTCTCACCGGAGCTCCGATGACATCGATGAAATCGACGAAGGGTCAACTTCAAACTTTCCTCAAACAGTGACAAACCCATAGGGGTTTTGTAGAGGAGAGTGAGGGGATCGTCGAGGTGCAATTTATTCGTTGTTTCATAGGCGGAATTGGCCGGAATCGGCCCTTGACAATGGTGGCGATTTTCCTCGCCAAAGAGAGAGAATGGGAGAGTCGGGTCAAGGGGTGAGAGGGGAAATGAGGTTGGGGGTAGGGTTTTGGGGTGTAGAATATAGGAAATCAATTTTAGGCTGTTGGATTGTCTACGTGGATCGATCTGATCGATCCACATAGGCGTGACCTGTATAAAAGAGGCTGATGCGTATATGTGACATGTAATATGTATGTATGTGTATATATATATATATATATACATACACACACACACACACACACACACACACATATATATATATATATATATATATATATATATATATATATATATATAGTATAAAATAGATTTAAAAATATAGAAAAATTAGGCACTTAATTTTAAAAATTTAGGAAGGCTAAGAAATGCATAAAAATTGTAATTTTGGGGATTTAAACAATTTTGGATAATTTATTCAAAAAATAGAGATAATTGCAATGATTGTAAAAATAGCTTTGATTTGAGACGACACTTTTGAAAATGGCCTCAATCGCAAGGCTATTATGAGAAGGTAATTTGAAAAGAATGGACGAGGTAGGAGTGGATACACAATCGCGTGTAAAATTCAAGAGCTGTTGATTTTGAAAATAGGAGGGAAGAAATTGGGTGTCAACATCTAATAGAGTCTTGCTGATTGGGCAGAGACGTCCGTACATATCTATAAGAGGCTATGGTGACATTTATGCAATTTTATTTCTTTATTTTTTATGTCGTGCTTGATTGTTCTTATGTGATGTTAAATATCTTTTTTAATTCAGTCGCAGTGAATGTTGAGAACGCGCACGACTTCACAGCAAGAGGCGGAGGAGCCAGCGGTAGCCCCTATACCTGTTGCTCTGCGAGATGGAGACAGAGGTAGAGCTGCCCAGGGCATGAGGATGGTGGAGCATGCTCATCGAGTTGTGAGGTTCCAGTAATTCCAGGTCCCGGTTGGAAGGGGGAGAAGGGTTTATTTGTTCCCCCCGACAGTTCATGATGCTTTTACAAGATACTTAGTGGCGCAGATGCCTAAGGACCTCTTATTCCTCCGGCAGCTCCTGAATTTGCCGGAGATGTTGGTGACTAGGCTCAGGAAGCCCCTATTCCAACTCCAAATGTAGCTCTAACAATTCATACTCCAGGTGGTTATGTTTCAGAGGCAGCGGGTGTTATGCATCCGGTTGTTCAAGGTGGTCATCCAACCTAGGATGCAGATCAGGGTGATGATTTAGCGAGGCTGTATAATTTTACCTAGCTTAATCCTCCAACATTCTCTGGTCATACATCAGATAAGCCTCGTTATTTTCTTGACCGATGCGAACGTATTATAGAGGCCCTTAGGTATCTTGAGCAGTATGGAGTTGAGTATACTGCCTCTAACTTTAGCTTGGTGGACCATACTCCGATTAGCTAGGCGATGCTTGCCTTAGCTTACCTAGAGTGTGTTCTCCCACCGATTCATGGAAAATTTTCTTCCCCGCAGTAAGAAGGATGAGAAGAGAAGGCAATTTGAGAGGAATTGTCCGGATAACCTATCAGTCTCGGAGTATGAGCTTTTATTTTCTATGATGTCTGAGTATGCCCAGATCTTGTAGAAGTGCCTTCCGAGAGGGTTAGGCATTTTATTGCTAGGCTTTTTACCTCTTTGCGGTCTAAAATAGCACATGAGATTAAGGCCAAGACACCATTTTATATCACCGTTGATATTGCTCGAAGATATGAGGCATATCAAAAATTGGAGCTGGAAGAATTAGAGTACCTCACCTGTACTTAGGAGATCCCGTACTCCAAGGAATTCTAGTACCTCATATGGAGGTACGAGCTATCAAAGTAGAAATCTTGTTAGACCAGTTCAGTTTCCAGTGCGTGGTTTTAGGACGCGCTAGGGTCTCGGCAAGGTCAGCGACAGTTTCCTCCTAGTAGTCATCAACAGTTTTTACAGCGCCAGTATGGCTCAGGGTGTTTCCACTATCATGATCCATGGCATCATAAGAGGGATTGCCTTTATCTTCATCAGTAGGGTAGTAGCCATCCTTCCTCTCGCCCTACGGCGCCTATGCAGCAGCAGCCACAGGGTGCCCCTTCAGGGTCTCAGCCAGATGGTGGTGCACCACTGCCTGACAGAGGTCATGAATGTGGTTCTAGTGGTCCAACTAAAGGTAGTTCTGAGAGTAGCAGCTCTGCTCAACCCTAGAGGTTCCGGCCAAGAAGGATGCCGAGGCATCTCCAGCTGTTGTTACAGGTACCTTATTTATTTGTGGCCGAGATGCATATTCTTTTGTGGATCCAGGATCTACCTATTCATATGTGATGGATGCAATATTAACAACGAAAAATGAAAATAATGAATAAAAGCAAGACTTTCTTTGATCTACCAAGAATTGCAAGTAGGAACTAGTCTACTTACCTTCTTGATGAAGCAAAGGAGGACCTATACTACACAACAACCCTCAAGACAACTAAGTATTGAAAGTTGAATGATCAAGAAGGAGGAAGTTGGTCAATTCGATTTCACACAAAAAGAACAAGAATTCCCACATGAACTAGGTTTTAGCAAAAGTTGTGTTTCTTTTAATAATGTGTAAGGTGCTGAAAATAGACTAAGTTTTAGGCTTATATAGATGAGCCTCCAAGTAGGCTAAATATCAATAGCCACGCAGGGCTAAATAAGCACCATAAAATAAATAAGTCTAGCTATGAAAAAGCATGAAAAAGTCATGAAAAATACAGCGCATTAAGGCCAATAAGCGAGCCCTCCACGTGGCTGAATTGACTGGGAAATATAGGCCGCTTGCCACGCAAGTACCATGCACCAAGCATTCTTCTAGAATGCCCCTTCTCCAATGCTAATCAACGAACACTTTGGCTCTTCTAACATGCTGCCTGGACAAATATTCTCCAAAGAATCTTCTCCAAGCTATCATCCAAGATTGATGAAGGTCCGATAATTCCGTAGCCTGGCTCTTAGAATCATCCTCAATTTGGGCTGCATCATCTTCCTCTTCTTGAAAGGATTTTGTCCTCGAAATCAAACCATCATCAACACGGGAACAATGGATATTTATCTTCACTCCTCCATGGATTATATCTACATCATTCTCCTTCTCTTGGGATCGAATCTGATTTCTATAAAACATGAAAAACAATGAGTATAGATAACTCCCAAGTCTCAGCTAGGTAATAGACAAATAGCCCCACAATAACACACCCATGAGATGGCACAAGTGCGCCACCAAACTGCCCAAAAATGATAACACTAATCGCCATGGCTTTAGAAAGCCCAAATATAAGCATAAGGCCAAGAAAACATACCGTCCTCATGGAGTTTACAAGTTCGGGTTGCATACCACAATAACTCCCACGGAGTATCTTTCAAATAGCACTCCACTTGTATTACTTTCAAACACGCGGAGTACTTTCCAAGGTTACACATAACACTAGTAGGACATATCATATCAAAACTCGGGAACATCTTACCAGCCCATTCCAAAGCCATTAAGTCAAGTAAGTGACCAATTTTAAGCTCAATCCCCGGATCAAAAACCAACGAGGTCAACACATCAAACATGACATGTGTCTCAAGAAATTCATATTGTAACAACAAGTTGTAGGAACAAGGATGTATTCAATCACCACAATAGTATACCAGAGTAGCATGAATCATGAAATACAAACATTTCTCATCCTTTATCTAGAGTAAGCAAAAGCATCAAGAATTTTCATCCTTCTCACAAGAACTCCTAACACCCTCATGACCCTCATCATAGGTAAATAAATAGTGAAGAAAAGTGCTTCCTAGTGTAACTTCATCAATGGTCTCCACAACAAAAGACATATTTTCATAAACATGTATACACCCAAGCTCAATGCCAATATTTGGACAACACAAAGAAGTAGCTGGAGTTAAACAAAGATTCACATGTCCCTTCTCATGACAATGCCCTTTACCAAGTGAACTACTATCAAACAAAGAGTTACTACCATCACAAGAAGGAATGTTAAGAAATTCAAATTCACTATCTAAACAACAAGTATCTCCACGTAAGAAGAGATTCTCAAGAAAGGTCTCACTTAAATTTACATGACCATTGACATCAAAAGTACCAAACTCATCACATAATTCAGTCTCATTACCATGGTCCATTTTGACATCAAAAGAACTCGAAAAGGACTCTACACCTTCAATTCCAGGATCAAACAAGTGATGTTTAATTTCTACTTCTAGGACAGCATGCAATCTTTCATCAATGACATCCCTAGAAGCATTACTTTTAATACCTAGACCCTAAGCACAAGTGTCAACACTAGTTTTCATTACATCAACCTCACAAGTAGTTTTAAATTTGGGAGCACATTCAAGATCAACTAGTGTATCGTCACAAATCTTATTTAAATGTCCATTACAAGGCAGCGACAATTTAGGGTCCAAATAAAAATTACCACTACTCATACTCTCATCATTAACTGGTTGTTCACTAGCTCCTAGAGTATTGAGTGTAGTAGACTTACCTTGAAGGTCACAAGATTGACCTTGTTTACCTTCATTGTGTTCCTCAAGCTTAGAGTCAACACGGGCAGACCCTACATCATCATGGGCAGCACCTAAAAAGCCTTCTTCTTGCACTTCCAATAAGTGGTATTCACTCCATAGCTTGTTTCCAATGGTACCTGCAAGAGAATTTAAACAACTAGAGGAAAAAGAAGAATTATAAGTGCTAGAGTGAAAAACTTCCCCTCTTTTCTTTTCATCTTTCTTTTCTGTAATATTCTTTTCAACTAGATCCTCTTGACTCTTTGGTGGCAGCCCAACTACATTATTCACCCCAAACTTTCCCTTTTGATTATTACACTCCTCTACATGCATAAAAGAGGCATAGGCACTATTGAGACTTTTCTTTGTAAGCGGGAATGGCATTAGAGGCCATCTTTCATCGTCCACCACATGCCTTATCCAATCTCGCACATATGGAACATTACGATGTAAGAACCATGGCTGCCCAAAACACAAGTCATATGTTTGAAGAGGATACACATCACACCAAACCATTTCAAGGTATTCTCTTCGTTACACTATTACCTTGACCTTCCACTCAACCTTATATCCATCATAGAGATACGGATATCTTCGTCTCACCCAGTGTTAAGTGCAAAAGATTAACCACTTCTGGTGAAATAAGCATGGCTTCACTCAAGTCGTCAAGTTATAGATTGAAGCCCTTATAACAACAAACATTCACCTTCAACTTGTGGAACCTCAGTTTTGGCATAAGTACTTGGGGATTGCCCAAGTTTGACTCATTACAAGAAGATTTTGGAGTCAAAGATGGCTGCTCCTTTTCAAGATTATCAACTCTGGCTCCCATTCTGTCAATATATTGCCCTAAGTTCGCTTTCATTACTCTCATCTCGGCCCAAAGATAAACCAAAGTAAGCTCGGGAAGACCCTTTTGTTTATCAACTACTCCAGCCATGTACCTGCACACAAACAAAGACTACAAAATATGTTAAGATTAGCAAAATATCTCACCCGTACCCTCTCTTTGAATGACACTCGGGTTCACTCAAATATAAAGTAGAATCTCACAAACTTGTCAAAAATGGCTTCCTCGAATTGATGAAGTTCCTCAACGACCTTCCAAGTTCATAAATTCACTAGTTCTCATCGGGGTGAGTGAATTTATGAGACTCTATAGGCAGACAGCTTTTAAAGTGAGCACGGGAAGTCAAATAATTAACTACAAAAGATGGAAATTCTGAGTTTTAGCACGAATTACTACAAGCTCAAAAATTAGTAATTAACTTAAGTAGTAGAATTACCTAAGAATTACTAATTAGAAGCGATGTAAACAAAAAAATAAAAAAAATCCTAAAGAAAAGCTGAATATACACTCTTAAATAGGTGCACAAGACAAGCTTTTTAAGAGTAGGATAAGTTTTCCCACTTTTTCCTTGCTTCCCAACTAAAATTTGGAGAACTTTTACCCTTTTTTCCTACACTCCACACTCCTACACGTTTTTCCCTCTCTTCTTTAGAGTTGAATAATGTTTTCCTCTTTTTTCCTTGCTTTCCAACTCTGATTTGGAGAACTTTTACCCCTTTTTCACCTACCTTCACACGCCACACCCTTGCTGAATTTTCCTTGATTTAAATGCGTAAACCTTCTCCCAAACCTTAAGGAAAACTAATTCCCTTACTTGAAAAGTGGGTAAACTTCTCCCCTTTTAATTGGGATTTATTTCCCTCTTGAATTATGCTTAGATTTTCCTCTTTCTTCCTCACAAGTGCAGCTGATTTCAAGCCTCCTTAACACCACAATTTTTAGCAAAGAACAAGATCAAAGAAGTGTAGAAAGGCTAAGGATTCAAGATAAAAAATGAATTCTTTCAACCAAATTCAAGAACAACAAGTTGTTATTCAAGAATTCTTATGTTTTTAGATAAGAACACGTTTTTAAGCTCAAGAATGGTTCAAGAGTCGCTGCATTATTACTCAAACAAGTTTTCATGTATTCTACTTCAAGAACAATCGAGAATCAAGCAAGAATAGTTGAAAATCAAGAAACACACCAAGAATCTTAAAGAAACTCTTCAAGAATTGTTTAAAACTTCAAGATTCAAACAAATCACTTCTTTAGTAAAGGTTTTCTTGTAACCTAGGTGTGTATGATGATCATCCAAAACAATAAACACGGCTGAATTTTTTCTTTTCACGTTTTTCTCTTCTTTTTTCTTTTTTTCAAAAACGAAAATTAAAGAGCCTAAACTAAGGCACGAAGAACAGGATTGGGGTTGTAGAAACAAACCCTTTCCAAGCTCTGATACCAAACCTTATAAGAGCGATTTGCAACCATTTCTACCAAAAGCTTAAGCTGATAGTAGAGGCGTAACCCAACTCTTATATAGCCCTCTTCAGCAAGCACGCTTAACACGGGCCGTGTGCTGGATCGAACCTGGTCTGCGCCCCCACCACAGCAAACTCGAGACATATCCCTTTCCCAAGGGTGGACCCACTTTGGGCCTACATCATTCCCCCTTCTTTTGGAAAGGTTCGTCCTCGAACATGCGCATAGTGTAAGAGGGATTCGAACCCGGGACCAGCTCCGATACCAACTAATGCAAGATTAATAATGAAAAACGAAAATAAAGGATAAAAGCAAGACTCTCTTTGATCTACCAAGAATTGCAAGTAGGAACTACTCTACTTACCTTCTTGATGAAGCCAAGGAGGACCTATACTATGCAACAACCTTCAAGACAACTAGAAATTGAAAGTTGAATGATCAAGTAGAAGGAAGTTGTTCAATTCGATTTCACATAAAAAGAACAACAATTCCCACATGAACTAGGTTTTAGCAAAACCTGCGTTTCTTTTAATAATGTGTAAGGTCCTGAAAATAAACTAATTGTTAGGCTTATATAGATGAACCTCACACACCTAAAAAAAAAAAAGGAATAGCCTCCAAGTGGGCTACATATCAATAGCCACGCAGGACTAAATAAGCACCATAAAATAAATAAGTCTAGCTATGCAAAAGCATGAAAAAGTAATGAAAAATACAGCGCATTAAGGCCAATAAGTGAGCCCTCCACGCGGCTGAATTTTTTAGGAAATATAGGCCACGTGCCACCCGAGTACCACGCCCCAAGCATTCTTCTAGAATGCCCCTTCTCCAATGCTAATCAACGAACAATTCGGCTCTTCTAACATGCTGCCGCGAAAAATATTCTCAAAAGAATCTTCTCCAAGCTATCATCCAAGATTGATGAAGGTCCGATAACCCCTTAGCCCGGCTCTTAGAATCATCCTCAATTTGGACTGCATCAATATGTCTCTCCTTATTTTTCTTCTCTTCATCCTTCATTCTTTGTTTCTACCGCTATTAGCGACACGATTGTGGTGGATCAAGTTTATCTAGCTTGTACCATGTTCCTTGGGGGTTGTTAAACCCGGGTGGACCTTCTGGTGTTCGATATGGTTGACTTTGATGTCATTATAGGCATGGATTTGTTAGCATCATGTCATGCCACCTTGGATTGTCAAATCAAGTCTCTTCAATTGTCTCTTCCTAGTTCAGCACCACTGGTGTGGCAGGGCTCTTATTTGCAACCCACATGGAGTGTTATTTCTTTCTTGAAGACGAAGTGAATGATGGATAATGGGTGTTCAACGTATCTTGCCATGTTTCGAGATACCGCTATGGAGATTCCATCCCTCAATTCCACTCATGTTGTGAGGAGTTCTCTAATGTGTTTCCAAATGATCTCCCAGGACATCCTCCCAATTAGAATATTGAGTTTGGCATTGATATAGTGCCACAGAATCAACCTATTTCCATCCCTCCTTATTGCATGGATCCGTCAATGTTGAAGGAGATGAAAGAGTAGTTGCATGCTTTGCTGGATAAGGGATTCGTTAGGCTGAGTATTTCTCCGTGAGGTGCTTTCTATTCGTGAAGAAGAAAGATAGGACTATGTGAATGTGTATTGATTATTGTCTGCTCAATAATGTCATCATCAAGAACAATTACCCCTTGCCTCGCATTGACTATTTATTTGATCAGTAGCATGGTGCCAGCTTCTTTTCTAAGATTGATTTGCAGTCTGGTTATCATTAGTTGAAGATTCGGGAGCTGGATATCCTGAAGACTGCATATAGAACTCATTACAACCATTACGAGTTCCTAGTCATGTCTTTTGGGCCGACTAATGCCCCTACAGCCTTTATAGATCTCATGAACCGAATATTTAAGTCGTTCCTCGATTCTTTTGTCATTGTTTTCATCGAAGACATTCTTATCCATTCTCGTAGCATTGGGGAGCATGATTATCATTTGAGGGTTGTCCTTCATACCCTCAGTGATCGTAAGTTGTATGCCAAGTTCTCGAAAAGCGATATCTAGCTTGGTTGTAGAATTTTTGGGTCACATGGTATCCAGTGAGGGTATCAAGGTTGATCTGAAAAAGATTAAGGCGGTGTAGAATTGGCTTCCTCCTACCTTGCCGATTGAGATTCAGAGCTTTCTTGGTCTGGTAGGTTATTATCGGAGGTTCATGGAGAAGTTCTCCACTATTGCAGCTCCCCTGACTCGCCTGACCCAAAAAGCGGTTCAGTTCTGATGGTCCATTCAGTGTGAGGCAAGCTTCCAGAAGCTGAAGACCTTATTGACTTCAGCTCCAGTGTTATACCTTCCTTCTGCCACTGGTGGATTTGTAGTCTATTGCGATGCATCCCGTGTGGGTCGTGGATGTAATCTAATGCAACACGAGAAGGTAATTGTTTATACTTCCAGGCAGCGGAAGCCAAATAAGAAGAATTGTCCGACTCATGATCTAGAGTTGGCAGTTGTGGTCTTTGCTCTAAAGATTTGGAGGCACTATCTTTATGGCAAGATTTGTGAAATATATATCGATCACGAGAGCTTGTAGTATTTTCTCTCTCAAAAGGATCATAATGGCCGGCAGCGGAGATGGCTTGAGTTAATTAAATATTATGGTCTCAACATCTACTATAATCCTGGGAAGGCGAACATAATAGCAGATGCTCTAATGCAATTAAGACTATGAAACAAAAAGGAAAGATAAAGCAAGACACAAATTCAACAAAAATAAGGCAATAACTAAAAACTAGTGTAATTACCTCCTTGTATGAAGTTAAAGAGCACATATACTAAGAAAAGTATCCTCAAGAAGACACGTGCTTCTTGCAAACGGTTTGATCAAGAAGGATTCATTCAAGGTTACCAAAAGAAAAAGTTCCTTTAATGGTTTGCTTGAGTGAAAAAAGATACGTTCAATATTCAGTATGTG
This sequence comes from Petunia x hybrida, assembly GCA_037355625.1. Taxonomy (NCBI): domain Eukaryota; kingdom Viridiplantae; phylum Streptophyta; class Magnoliopsida; order Solanales; family Solanaceae; genus Petunia; species Petunia x hybrida. The sequence continues at coordinate 2,213,879 of JBBBVM010000032.1, read as the reverse complement.
TAAAGTGATGAAATAAAAGACTAAGTGTGGCTTTAATAGGAAGCACACACGCCTATAGTGTTTTAAAAGTAGCCACAAGTTGGCTATTAAAGTAAGACCATGCAGCACCAACAATGTATCAATGTTCTAATAAGTAAACTAATCCTGTAAGAAATAGATGGCAATGGGCGGCCCGGCCTAAGGCAGGAGCGCTCGGCCTCTTGCAGATCTAGAGAGTCTTCCTTCAGGTGTCGTCAAAGGGCGCTCCACCCTTTCCTCAGAGCGCTTTACCCGTTGGAGATTCAGAGAGCTCCGAATCTGACACTTAGCCAATTTTGAAGGAGTTTCAGCTTGGGCACCCCGCCCTGAGACAGGGGTGGCCCACACTTGGAGTTCTGGAAAGCTAGCAATCATGGGCTGATCTTGGGTAGTCTGCCCTAAGTCCTGGGTGATCCGGCCTTTACTGAGGCTGAAGTTGCGTGCCTCTAACTCCTCACCAAGACTCTCTCTATCCATGCTCGTCCATACCAAGTGTACGTAAACATCTTGTAGCTCTTTAGCTTGACTCCACGTAAAAAGTCTCGAAAGCACGAACACGTCTTGATCAGTCTGGACTACATCATCCTTCCCTTTTTGAGAAGATTTTGTCCTTGAAATCAAACCATCATCAACCACAAAGCATTAGAGACATTATACTCTCCTGGAAAATCTATCACATAAGCATTATTATTGATCTTCGAAAACACTTGGAATGGACCATCTTCTCTTGGGGCTAGCTTCCCTTCCTATGGCTCGGGAACCTCTCCTTCTGGAAGTGCACCTAAATCTAATCTCCCTTCTTCAGCTCCATAAACACATTTAAATGGAGTTATTCCTATCATTCTATGCAAAGTATGATCATATGCAAACTCCATAATGATTATTCTATCAGCCCACTTCACCGCCTTACCTTTGGTCATAGCTCGAAGTAGAGCTCCGAAGGTTCGGTTAACAACCTCAGTTTGCCCATCCTTCTAAGGGTGATGGGATGTAGAGAACAACAATTTGGTGCCAAGTGCACCAAACAAACACTTCCAGAAATGACTCAAGAACTTAGAGTCCCTATCACTAACAATAGTATGAGGCACACCATGCAACTTTAACTCATGATCAACAAACAAAGAAGCAACATGCAGTTCAACATAACACTTTTTACAAGGGATAAAATGAGTCATCTTAGAAAACCCGTCAACAATAACACAAATTCTATCATGACCACCTCTAGACCGTGGCAACCCCATCACAAAGTCCATGGAAATATCAACCCACGGGCTGGTAGGAATAGGCAAGGGTGTGTTCAAACCATGTGGACTCGACCTAGACTTAGCTCTGTTGCTGTCTAATAAGAACTACAAAAGCGCGCCACATCTCGCCTTATCTTAGGCCAATGGAACATCTGACCAAGGATAGCTAAGGTTTTTTCCACCCCAAAGTGAGCCATCAAGCCCCCACAATATGTTTCACGAACAAGGGACTCCCTCCACGAGGACTCGGGTATACACACTCTTACTTTCTTTAAGAGGAAACCATCTAGCCATTGGTACTTGTCCACCTATTGTTCAATCAAAAACACCCTTAAGCTTAGGGTCATACTCATACATCGCCTTGATTCTCTCGAAACCTATAAGTCTAGAAGCTTCCTAGAAAGTGCGTCGTCTACTACATTCTCCTTTCCCTTCTTATAATGAATTACGTAAGAGAAATTCTCTATGAACTCTACCCATTTGGCATGTTGCTTGTTCAGCTTCTCTTGTCCTCTAAGGTGCTTTAACGACTCTTGATCACTTCTAATCACAAACTCCCTAGGCCATAGATAGTGTTGTCAATAGGCTGAAGCTCTCAGTAGGGCATACATCTCCTTGTCATACGTAGAGTAATTCAAGGCTGCACCCTTCAACTTCTTACTAAAGTAAGCAATAGGCTTCCTTTCTTGCATTAAAGCTCCTCGTATCCCGACCCTCGATGCATCACACTAAATTCAAAATATTTACTAAAGTCTGGCAATAACAATAATAGGGCAGAACTTAGCCCACCCTTCAACTTTTGGAAAGACTTCTCTTGAGAACTCCAACTACTTGCCTTTAGTGTTCGACACAGTTATCTACTATATTGCTATATATCAAGATATCATCAAAGTAGAAAACCACAAACTTATTGTTAAACAGTTTGAGTACATGGTTCATTAACCTCTAAATGTGCTAGGTGTGTAGGAGAGGCAAAAAGGCATCACCAACCGTTCACATAGACCAAAGTTGGTCTCAAATGCATTTATCCACTTATCACCCAATTTGTCAGATTTTGTGGTAACCAGACGCAAGATCTATTTTTGAAAAGACACTATAATCGCCTAACTCATCTAGTGTGTCATCAAGTCTAGGAATGGGATGATGATACTTTACTGTTATCTTGTTGATTGCCCGACGATCAACACACATTATCTACGCCCCGACCTTCTTTGGCATAAGAATCACGGGCATGGCACACAGACTAACTCTCACAAACTAGCCTCTTGCTCAACAGGTCATACATTTGGCACTGCAGCTCCTTGGCGTCCTCCGAGTTACACCAATAGGCTGGTTTGTTAGAAATTTGGTACCCTGGGATGAAGTCAATTTGATGCTCAATCCCCCTCAAGGGGGTAGTCCTCTAGGCATCTCCTCGGGAAACATGTCCTCATATTATTGCAAGACATTCTCAACAATACTAGGCAAAGGGTTAGCATTAGAAACAATATCATCATTTGAACTCATGAGAACACCCTTATGCACTAGATAAATAAGCAGTTTTGTGCTATCATTACCTCTCAAGTACTCACCAGGTTGCATTATTGCATAAATGTTACCTGACGTAGAAGGTGCTATGGTGGTGGATACGAATTCAGACTTAGGCTCCACGGGAGACTTAGCTTTAGCCTCTTTTTTGTGCTTTCATGCGCCGATAGTCTTCACTAACTTGCTTGGCTGACAAGGGCTTGAGTGTGAAACTATTACCCTTAAGTTTGGCCATATTGGTGTTGGGTCAACCATCATGGATGACGGTCCTATCATACTGCAAAAGGCCTACCCAACAACAAATGGAAAGCCTACATAGGCACCACATCAAACATTAGTTCATCTTGGTAAGCCCCTAACTTGAACATTATCAGTACTTGTTTCGCCACCCTTAGCTCACCACACTCATTCGACCACTACAACTTGTAGGGATTGGGATGTTTCAATGTGCGCAGCCCCAATTGTGATACGGGGAAAATCGAGCCAAGACTCCTATCAACGAGTGCCAAGCTTGAAGGATGCAAAGGACGGGAAGCCAAGGGCTTTGAAAGCGATTCGGAGATGTATCGATCGGATATGCACATCGCTGTGCCACCCAGGCACCCAGGTGGTCTGCCCAAGCACCTAGGCGGTCTGCCCAAGATGCTGCATAAGTAGGCGCTTCGCCCAACATCTGGGTGCTCCGCCTCACTTTTTCACTGACCAAGAATGCTTCTAGTTCAGGCGCTCCGCCCACTATCAGGCGCTCCGCCCACTATCAGGCGCTCTGCCCACTATGCTGAAATGCTAGACTTTTTGTTGTGAACTTCCTATTTTGCCCTTAAGTGTTGTATATTATTTTAAATTAATCTGAGGGTGATTTTGTCATTTCACTTGTACCTTAGAAAGGTATATAAATAGAAGCCTTAGGCATTTCATTTTATTTAACAAACCTTGAATATTAGAATGATGAATTCTTTGAGTGAATCTCAATGAAGAACCCATGAGCGGCATGATTTCACTTGGTAGAGTCCAAGTTGAACATCGAACCCTCTTTGATCATTTTATTTGCAAGAGCCGGGTGTTTCTTGAGGGTAGTTGTGTAGTATAGGTGATCCTTGACTTCACCCGGGGTGTATCGAGACAAGTTTCTCGGTGCTACTTAGGTAAACGTTTCAAGCCTCGTCTTGCTTTTATCTCGATATCTTTATTGATATCGCCTATCTTGTTTTAGCCTCCGCAGTTTCATATCGTCTTTTGCTTCCCCGTGTTTTTCCCCTTATCAGTTGGTATCAGAGCACGGCTAGGCTTCATTCTTACGAATCCTCTTTCTTGTTATTGTTGTTGTTGTGATTGTGTTGTTTGTTCTTGAAAATTAAAAAGAAGAAAAAAAACATCAAAAAATTGAAAAATCAAAAAAATTGCTAGATCTTGTTGGTTGTATCGATTTTGTTGGTGTTAGTTATTGGGGATTGTTTGTTGATGTATTTCTGTTGATTGGGTACCCTCAAAACAAGATTTGAAGTTGTGAATCAAATTTTGAAAATCAAATCTCCAAAGTTGAAAATCACCAAAAAATTGCTAGATTTGTTTGTTGTAATGATTTCTTGGATGTTTTTTATCGGGGATTTTTCTATGATGTTAACTCATCGTTTTGATACCCCCATAACATCACTTGGTATTGCGGTTTGAGAATCAAAATTTTGAAACCCAAAAATTTCTTGAAAACCCTTGATAATTTTTGCTCAAATCTTGAAACAATCTTGTTGTTGGTTGTGTGTTGGATAAAATCATTGGGGTTTGTTTGTAGTAGAGTAAAACAACTTTGGGTATCATTAGATTGCAAAAACACCTTGAAATCGTTGGAAAAATTGGGTGCAAATCGTCAAAAACTGAGTTCTTGACGAGCTGAAGCACAGACCCAGGCGGACCGCCCAAGCCTAGGCGCTCCGCCCAGGAAACATTCTGATCAATTTTCCAAATTCCAGGCGGACCGCCCACCCATCTAGGCGGACCACCCAGCCCTGGGACGAGTCTGGGTAGCTTGTATTCGTAGGGTTTCGTGTTTGTTTGGTTCCCGTTGCTTCCGGCTAGTACTTTGAGAGTAACATTTCTACTCAATTAGTACTAGTTCATTGAGTGCTTAGGACCTTCGTGCTTAGATGAGATTAGACCTCAAAGAAGACTCGTAGTATATTTTTTGCTTCAAGTGCGCACCTATATAGCCTAGCGTTCATCGAGTGCCATCAACTCCACTCACTCCGAAGAGTATTTGGTTCGTATGACTTGAGTGGTTATTGAGGTGGTTGTTCAACTATGAGGAAGCTTTTGAAATCAAGCTAGAGTGATCCTACCAACCACTAAATTGAGTGTACCCGAGTGACATTAAAAAAGTGAGTGAACGAGTGAGGTTTTTACTCTAACCCTTCTCTCTTGTCTTTAATTTTTATAGGAACATGGCCGGAGACGTTTACGATACCATTAAGGTCCCGGTAAGCACTTTGGCCAACCTCTTGGTCGAGGTAAGATCCATAAGCTTGAGGCTTGAGAGCCTTGAGAAAGAATGGACCCCAAGCGTCCAAAAAGGTGTCGGCGAAGGCACTTGTGATGGAATGTTGGGCAATCGCAACCGTTGGGCACTCCCCAACAAGTGGGCATTCCCCACAACTTGGGTATTCCCCAAGATGATGTAACTACTCACTCTAGGAGTAATTCAACTACTCCTATGAGCCAACCAATGGAAAATGAGGGAGTTGGGGAAGGTGAGCAAGGTGGTGATATTCATAGATCTCATCCCCATACACTTGCACATGAGAGTGAATTGAAAGAAAGAAGAGGAGAAGGAAAAAAAATTGAGAGTGAGGGCACCCTTTTTCCTAACCATATGTTATCTTCTTCTTCTTGCTATAGCTTTTGTGAAGGTACTCTTGGAGGCGAACTATTGGAGCCCTCGGAAGGAAGACAAGATACTGGAGATCTTGATTATGAGCTTCATGAAGGAGAAATTGAACGCGGCGCTTCAAGCAATGTGAGTGCTCACGGGAGAAACTCAAAAATAAGTGTTTCTTCACCTTCTTATGAGCATGAAAACTCCTTGTCTTGTGAGAACTCGATGCTTGTTGGTACTTGTGTTGTATTTGATAAACTTGCAACTGGCATATAGTTGGTTGGTCAACTTGTGCGTGCTTGTGAACCACTAGTTGACAAGATTGATAAGCCACATCATGATGTGAGCCCGGTATTCAACGAACCTCTCTTTAGTGAAGAAGTGGTAGTTGACCTTGCATGTAGCCCTTATTATGATACACCACCTATTTTCGACAAGGGGGAAGATGAGTTGTTTGATCACCCCCTTATTGATATAATTGTTTATGGTGGAACTATGTGTTGTAGTGGAGAAGGTAGTGACCTTGAGGAGTCCTTAGTGGATGAGATGGATCAGATTATATTCGATGACTCCTCAAATGCGGGTGATGAACCTAGTTATGATACTTCACCTTTGCTTGACCTTGAAAATGGGATGCGTATTTTTACTAATCCTTTGTTTGAGGGCATCCTTATTTGAGGTGGTGAGTTGTATCGAGCTAGAGTTGGGAATGAGTTGGAACCTCCATGGTGTGAGGGATTTGATCCCATAGACAACTTTTTGTTTGAAGCTTCGAGTGAGGTAGATGATTCTTCTAGAGACACTACTCTTGTTGGTTTGGGTTATGATGAGGAGGAGGACATTATCAATGCCTTCCTTGAGAGTTTACCTTGTGGGGGGGGGGGGGAGGGGTTGTCTTGAGGATGAAATTAGAGGTGAGGAGGTATCTCTTAGTGTGAGTATTAGAGCATTGAAGAAGGGGAGTGGGGTATTTGATGCTAATTGTGAATAACTACTTAGCCAATCCCATCCCACATGTTAACCACGCTTTGAGAATTGAGCATGCGAAACCCATTGTGCAACATAGTTAGAACATTGTATTAAAGGTTTGGCGTGTTAACCGCGAGCTTAAGGATCATAGGGAATTTGGTAGCTTAATCTTGCATTTTCCATGTTCCAATGGTCTATTTGCTCGTTCTTGTGTTGAGTGCATTTCTTTGCTAAGTCAAGTACTTATCGTCTCCTTGGATGACATGACCTTTTTCATTATCATTGATACTTGGCTTTACCATAAGAGTCTCTTTTTCACACTATTTTCACTAACCTACTTTCGGAGTAGGAGTTTTTGGTTTCGAATGTCGTTGCTTGTAGGCCCTAGGTTCTATGCTAAGGCAAAGGAGAACTTGGAAGAAGCCTATTCCAAAGTGGCGTTCGAGAATATCGAGGGAGGAGAGCATTGGGCAACTCAAGGAGATGAAGAGGCCATAAAAGATGACGCCTTGATTTTGAGGACGAAATTTTCTCAAAAAGGGGAGGATGATATAGGGAAAATCGAGCCAAGACTCCTATCAACAAGTTCCTAGCTTGAAGGATGCAAAGGACGAGAAGCCAAGGGCTTTCGAGGCCATTTGGAGAAGAATCGATCGCATAAGCACCTCGGCACGCCACCCAGGCACCCAGGCTGATACGGACCAAGCCACGCGGAAGCAAGATTAAGAAACGGAAGCGATAAAGTAAACACAACAATGAGAAAATAGGGATGGGGAAGGACAGAAATAGAAGAAAGAAAGGATATTCGATTCAAACAAGATTGAATATCCGAGAGAGAGAAAGAAACTTGAACCTATCGAGGATCCGTACTAGGATGACATCCACTCGGTTCCAAGTAAAGGACTCCGTGAAGCAGAGCTTTCACAAGATAGGCTTGGCCTAATCGATCTCTATCCTCAATCAAAAACTAACTCCATAAAATAAAGGCTAAGGGAAGCTTATATAATTTTTCCATACACAAGCGTAAAATGACTAGAAAGCCCCTAAGCCTAATAAATGGACAAAAATGCCCTTTCAGCCAATTCTGGAAAGCTGTCTGAACGATCCTTCATCGCGATCGCGCAAGAAATGTCGCGATCGCGCAGAACAACATAATCCTTCCTCGCGATCGCGCAGAGAGGCTCACGATCGCGCAGGGCATTGCTTTTCCAGCAGTCCAGCAAGCTCGCATCTTGGTCTTTGGCCTTCCTTGACTTGAATCCTGGTTCCCAAGCTCTCTTCAAAGCGTCCTAAGTTCCGCATGTTGAGTGTAAGCTCCTCACGGCTTTGGATACCAATCCGGATTGCATCATTCTCCCCTTCTTAAATGGATTTCGTCCTCGAAATCAAGCGAACAAGACCTACAAGCAAGGCAAAGGCAAACAAACTTCCTACTCGAAGAGTAGGTTAATGCCCAAAAGTGTAAGAAACACACTCTTATGATAGAGCCAAGAATCAATAACAAGTAATAAGCTTATGTCTCCAAAGGAAACAACAACTACTTGACTCCAAAGAAGGGTGCATCCAACACAAGAACAAGCAAAGAGATCAATAGGATAAGAAACATGCAAGATATAGCAATCAAATTCCCTATGAACCCTAAACTTATGATCAATACACCAAGCCTTCAATTCAATATTATCACAATATGACACATTGGCTTTGACATGCCTAACATCCAAGGTGTGATCAATATGTGGGCTGGAGTAAACAAAATAATTCAATTGGCAACTAACATCAAATACTCCACTCCCCTTCTTAGAAGCACTCTTAGACACACCAAGAGTGACTTCCTCACCTCCAAATCCAACTCCAAGACAATCTCCCTCACTTGAAAAACTCCAAAGGAAGGTCTCCAAAATAGGTCCTTCATCATTATAGTCCACTTAACGAAGGCTAGGACTATTAGAAGATGGTTCAATGCAACCAATATCAAGATCACTCATCCCACTTGGAGTTCCAAACAATGGATCATCTATAGAGCCTAACTTCACAAACCATGGAGGTTCTATTCTACTATCAACCCTAGTCCAATACAACTCACTATCAAAATTGAGATTATCTTCAAGCAATGAGAATGTAAAAGCATGCACCTCAATTTTATGGTCAAATAAAAGCGTAGCATCAAGACTAGGTTCTTCACTCTCACTTGAGGAGTCATCGAAAACAAATCGATCCATCTCACACTTTAGAGATTCCTCAAGGTCACGACTATCCTCACTACGACACATAGGTCCATCGTTATCAAGGAATTCATCAAGAGAGGGAATAGGATATTCATTTAACTAGTCTTCCCCTTTATCAAATATAGGTGGAGTGTCATAACAAGGTTCACAAGCAAGGTCCATTATACATTCTTCACTAAGGAGAGGTTCAATGAAAACCAAGCTCACATCATAATGTGGCTTATCATCCCTCTAAACTAGTGGTTCACTTTCACATACAAGTTGACCAACCGACTCTACACTAGTTGCAAATACATTGTAATCATACAAATCATCAACTAGTGTTGAGTTTTCACAAACACTATCATAAGACAAGGAAGTAACATGTTCAAGGGAAGAACTTTCACATACCTTTGAGTGGCCATTTAGCTCACTCAATGCACTTGAAGTGTCTTGAATTGGTTCTTCACCTTGAAGTTCACATTGGAGATTTTCTTTACCTTGTCCTTCCATTTTGGAACATGATTGAGGCTCCATTGTTTTGCCTCCAAGAGTACCTACACAAGAACTCACACAAGTAGAAGAAAAAGACAAAGGGTTAAGGTTAGAATAAGGGGTGTCCTCACTCTCAATGATTCTTTTTCCATATTTCTTTTCCCTCATTTTGTTTTCAAGGTCGGCTGTAGATTCGGGTGGTGACATTCAACTCACATCACTCAACACGTCCTATCCTTTTTCCACTCGAGGAATGTCACCGGTCATTCCCTTACTCCTCTCAATCTTTTGTCTCTCAAATTCGGGTGAATTGGGACGACGCCCAAGAATACCCATTGCTGGAGTAGGTGGACTTTTAACATCAACCCGAAATCGAGGACTAAGAGACTCATCACTTGAGGTCTCTTTCTTCTTTGTTGGTGAACCACTTGGCTTTGGAACTTTTGGCTTCGGGTTCACCTTGTTAGCAATTGCCAACTCTTTTCTTGCACTAGTCCCACCATTTCTTGTATTTGTAGGACTTCTTGATTGCTTCCTTTCATCCTTGGATTGAAATACTTGCTCCTTTCCGTTTTGCATAGACCAAGAAGGTGCACTAGTAGGCAAGTGGCCTCTCGCCCGATAAGGCACAAAGTCATAAACCCTTTGCCCTGTGCCCACAAGATACGCATCCTTCAAAACACTATATTGCACACTCTTGTTTTGCAACCATGGGTCACCTAGCCATACATCAATATCCCGCATGGGATACACGTGACACCAAACATGGTTCTTATAGCTCCCATGAGATATGAACACCAAGGCTTCCTTAGAAACCCAAACTCCATTATACTCATACGGATGCTCTAAAGTGTCGTAGGGTATCCTTAGATTAGTGACCAACGAAGCGCTAATGTAATTGGCATCGGCGTCACCAATCTTGAGCAAGTATCTCCATTACCATTCACCTCAACATCGAACTTAGTTCTACCCAAGTCTTGTATAGGTGTATCAGAGGAAGAACTTGAATGTCCAAGACTATCAACACCAACAAGTTGTGTCTCCCTTATCCCTCCTCTACTAGCAAGATTGCTAGTGAAACTTCCACTTCCCGTCACTCTCCCAACCTTAGAAGTGTTGTTGAAAGTCGAGGAAGGAGTCTCATAGTCACTCCTACGACTTCTCACTCCACCCTTCATATAGGAGTTAGGAGGATTAACCCTTTTAGCACAAGTAGGATAGTCAATCCTCCTTTTTCCCGTGGAACGACTACCTCCTCCTCCCATACTAATAGAACGACCTCTACTACTCCCTTGTACACCACAAGCAACACCAAGAGGAGATGCATATGCACACTTCATATTATCAACTTAATCCTCGGTTCTCTCTATGTCACTATCATCATGTTCAAATTGATCACAAGAAGAGTAAGTAGGAACATCATACCTTGAAGCGTCACCATCTTCGGATTCTTGACTAGAAGCATTAGGTTCAACACATTCATCATCATGAGCTTCATAGTCCTCGTCAACCCCACAATCATTATAGTGACCCGCTTCATTCTCATACGAACCATAGTTCCCAGAATCATCATAGCAACATCCGTCATCACCATCATAGGATCCATAGTCTCCATCATCTCCACACGAACTATATCCTCCACAATCATCATCCGACGCCATATCTATAACAAATAAGAACAAACGACCTCACAAGTTCACTCCATCACATGTATCACTCGAGTAATGTTCACTCAATTTTCGTTCCACTCGTGTATACACTCAAGGTCTTTGGCTTTTATGACCACACTATATTGTTCTCACTACTCTTAGCCTTTTTCCTCTCAATCGTAGCCTTATCCCTTTTATAGGAACCTAAATGAGAAGATCATCAACTAGCACGTCCAAGTATAGGTTCGGAATGGAGTTTATAAGACACCAAAGAACGAATAAGGACACACAAGCGAATTAGGAACAAAGGAAACAAGCAATGAAACCAAAAGAGAGAAGTTGCAAAACTACTAAGGAAGTGACACAAGAAAGACTCGAATCGAATTGGCATTAAACGGATTCGGAATTGGATGGAATTTTGTTTGTAATCTAGAAACTCACCATATTTAATGAATCAATTAGAGTTTTGATGATTGGAAACTGTTCTGAAGCTGTTGCGAATATTCTGTCCCAAAACTGGAATTCTGGAAAAATAATTGTTCTTCTCTATCGCGTCACGTTGGGCGTGTTAACGCAGAGTAAATAATTCCCAAGATTAATTTTTCTCTTCGCGATAAATTTTTCTTCAGCTTTGCAGAACCATAATCAGACTTTCAGCTTCAATTTTTCACTCGAATCACTTCGATTCCACTTGTTTTTCAATTCCCAAGGTACCCAAAGTTGTATAATGTGTTTCCCAACAAACCCCGACAAATTTAACGTCCAAACAAACAATTAAACTCAAGAATCAATATCTTCAAGCTCAAGAACAAGGGTTTCAAAAATGGAAACTTAGATTTTCAAATTTTCAATCCGTATCACCAAATCATGATATAAGGGTACCAAATGAACGGGAAAACATCATAGATCAATCCCCGATATCAAACAACCAACGGATCATCAAATCCAATCCATAACACGATTTTTTTTTGTAATTTTCACTTTTTTTCAATTTTTTTTTTTTATTTTTTTTTCTTCTTTTCTCCAAGAACAAGAACAAAAATAACAATAAACTAAACTAAAAGATAGGATGAACAAGGAACGTGGATTCGTAAGAACGAAAACCCGAGCCTTGCTCTGATACCAAATTATACGAACCAAGCCACGTGGAAGCAAGATTAAGAAACGGAAGCGATAAAGTAAATACAACAATGAGAAAATAGGGACGGGGAAGGACAGAAATAGAAGAAAGAAAAGATATTCGATTCAAACAAGATTGAATATCCGAGAGAGAGAGAAAGAAACTTTAACCTATCTAGGATCCGTACTAGGATGACATCCACTCGGTTCCAAGTACAGGAGTCCGTGAAGCCTCGGGGTTTCACAAGATAGGCTCGGGCTAATCTATCTGTACCCTCAAAACTCCATAAAATAAAGGCTAAGGGAAGCTTATATAGTTTTCCCATACACAAGTGTAAAATGACTAGAAAGCCCCTAAGCCTAATAAATGGACAAAAATGCCCTTTCAGCCTATTCTGGAAAGTTATCTGAACGATCCTTCATCGCGATCGCGCAAGGAATGTCGCGATCGCGCAGAACAACATAATCCTTCCTCGCTATCGCACAGGGAATTGCTTTTCCACCAGTCCAGCAAGCTCGCATCTTGGTCTTTTGGCCTTCCTTGACTTGAATCCTGGTTCCCAAGCTCTCTTTAAAGCATCCTAAGTTCCGCATGTTGAGTGTAAGCTCCTCACGGCTTTGGACACCAATCCGGATTGCATCACAGGCGGTCCGCCCAAGCACCTAGGTGGTCCGCCCAAGATCCCGCACAAGTAGGCGCTCCGCCTCACTTTTACACTGACCAAGAATGCTTTCCGTCCAGGCGCTCCACCCACTACGCTGAAATGCTAGACTTTTTGTTGTGAACTTCCTATTTTGCCCTTAAGTGTTGTATATTGTTTTAACTTAGTCTGAGGGAGTTTTAGTCATTTCACTTGTACCTTAGAAAGGTCTATAAATAGAGGCCTTAGGCATTTCATTTTATTTAACAAACCTTGAATATTAGAATGATGAATTCTTTGAGTGAATCTAATTGAAGAACTCGTGAGCGGGCATGATTTCACTTGGTAGAGTCCAAGTTGAACATCAAAACCTCCTTGATCATTCTATTTGCAAGAGTCGGGTGTCTCTTGAGGGTAGTTGCATAGTATAGGTTATCTTTCACTTCATCCGGGGTGTATCGAGACAAGTTCTTCGGTGCTACTTAGGTAAACGTTTCAAGCCTCGTCTTGCTTTTATCTAGATATCTTAATTGATATCACCTATCTTGTTTAAGCTTCTGCATTTTGAAATCGTCTTTTGCTTCCGCGTGTTTTTCCCTTTATCAAATTATGACACCAACGTTTGGCTCACAATATTAGCACAACTACTCTAATAAACTATCAACAAGCAAGCTTTTATCCCTCATAAGACACATTACATGAAATAAGTTTTCCCTCTGCACATTTTCCTCTTCCTCTATATTTATGGTGCTCAAATTTCTACGCACCACAAGAAACATGTTCGGCTCATCATCCTCCGCCACCTCTTCCTTACACTCAACATGATCAGCCCCCTTATCTTCCTCAACTTTTAGGTCACTCTCTTACTCATGGACTGTGCCATCATCAAGTAAAATTATGGTCCTACGAGTAGGACAATCTTTGGCAAAGTGTCAGTAACCCCTACATGTATGACATTGAATAGAAGAAGCACTAGGAGTGTTTAGTTAAGTTTTACTTTCCGACTCCTTAGAATCATTTTTAGCAGTACCCTTCTCAAAGGGATTCTTCACCTCTCGGCTCGCACTAGCACCACCAGAACTCGGGCTCTTCAAATCTTTGCTTTGGCTCAAGGGAGTAGATGTTGTGCTCCCTCTATATCGGTTGGCGTTTTCCTCTTTAACCTATTTCTAAACTTCAATGGCGGCATGGAAAGCTTCATGGAGTGAATGGAACATATGCAGCATCAATTGATATGACAACTCTCGATTTAATCCACCTTTGAACCGGATGATGGCGTGCTCCTCATCTTCTTCCTCCATATCAAGGGTCATTCAATTCTTCTCAAATTCATCAAAATACTCCTCAACTGATTTGAGGTCTTGCTTCAACTCATAAAGCTTTTGGAGTTTCTCTTGATGGTGCTTGGCTGTAACATATTTAGTATCCATCACTCGTTTCAATTCCACCCTAGTAATGTTCTCGGCCACTATGATTACCTCGGCCTCCTTGCACTGGACCTCTTCGTGGATATGGTGGCTCAAAGTAATAAAAAAGTTCCACATTTTTGGGTTGTTCATCATCATGAGTTGCACCCTCTTCTCCAACGGGCACAACGATCCTCTGGGATCTCATAATCGGTGGTATGTTTCCTTGGCGGAATGGCCAATGCTCTCTCATTTCAATAAGCTTCTTCTCTCAACCGTTGTTGACGAGCTATTTTATAAAACTGAGCCGGTTTCATGGTGGAGGAATCACAAGTTTCCTTCTCAAGCCTCTTTTGGAGCAATAATCGCCTGTTTCTTTCAAGACTCTCCATCTAGGTACTCACTGCTCTAATCTCGACCAAATGGTCGGGCATAGTTACCTCCGGCAGCCCTCTAGCTTATCACCTTCTCTATCCATATATGATAAGGGGCTATCAAGGATTGGGTCCAAACTGATAAGGAGCCTCCCATTGTGGGGTCCACCCCCTGGAGGAGTTGCGTTGCTCGGGGTGGTCATGGTGGTGTCAGGGACGGACCTCAATTTGGGGTTGATCCGGCAATATAAGATGTGAGTTGCGCCTCTACCATCAGCTATGGCTTTTGGTAGAAATGGTTGCAGTTCCCTCTTAAAGTTCAAATCACGATAGCGAATAACAAGTAGTAGAAGCAACAAAGTAAACACAATAGAAGGAAAATAGGTATGGGGGAGAATAGAAATAGAAGAAAGAACGAATCAAACTAAACAATTAGATTAATTCAAAAGGGAGGAGAGACTTGAACCATTAAATGGGAGTCACGCTAGCGGTGATCCACCATGGATTCAAGGTAAGAGATACATGAAGTCAACGCTTCAACAAGAATGGCCAAGCCTATTCTATCTTCTCAATTCTATCTTCCAAAACTAGCTCCTGAAATAAATGACTAAGTGTGGTATTTATAGGTTCACCACACTTCTAAATGAAATGACTAAAGGCCCATAAGACAAGTTAGTGCAATAGAAACACTTAGGGCTAGAATAGGAATTACACCATAAAAATAAGTCTTCAAATGGCTCGGAAGTAGGCACCCCGCCTAGTGAAAAGAGGCACCCCGCCTAGTGCTTTGTAGGCAAAACAAGCGCCCCACCTACTTGGAGTAGGCGCCCCACCTACTTAGAGTAGGCGCCCCACCTACTTAGAGTAGGCGGTCCGCCTAAAATAGAGGCGGCAAGAGATCCAGAGGCTTGCATTCTAGTAGGCGGTCCGCCTAGTGAAACAGGCGGTCCGCCCCCTCCTTGAGATTCTTGAAACGGCTCAAAATGTGTCTCCCAAGCCCATCCTTTGAAGCCTAGGTGGTACTCCTTCCTTGGCGCTCCTTTGCATGATCTTCAAGTCGCTTCCCGGAGCCCGTGACTTGCCTTCCTTGTGCTCTCAAGCTTGGCTCTTAATTGTTGGCGCTTTGGCTCCAATTTGCCCCGCATCATCCTCCCCTTCTTGAAAGGATTTCGTCCTCGAAATCTAACCATCAAGCCTACATTCAAAGCAAGCACAAACAAAGCTTCCCACTACAAGAGTAGGTTAGTGCAAAAAGTTTGGGAAAATACACTCTTGTGATAGAGCCAAGCATCAATGACAAAGAAAAAGCTTAGGTCTCTAAAGGAAACAACAACTACTTGACTCCATATGAAAGTGCACCCAACACAAGAACAAGCAAAGAGATCAGTAGGATATGGAACATGCAAGATATAGCAATCAAGATCCCTATAACCCCTAATCTTATGACCAACACACCAAGCCTTCAATCTAATATTATCACAATGTGACACATTGGCTTTGGCATGCTCAACACCCAAGGTGTGATCAACATATGGGGTGGAGTAAACAAAATAGTTCAATTGGCAACTAACATTAAATACTCCACTCCCCTTCTTGGAAGCACTCTTACACACACCAAGAGTGGCTTCCTCACCTCCAAATCCATCTCTAAGACAATCTCCCTCACTAGGAAAACTCCAAAGGAAGGTCTCCAAAATCGGCCCTTCATCATTATAGTCCACACAATGAAGGCTAGGACTACTAGAAGATGGTTCAACACAACCAATATCAAGACCACTCATCCCACTTGGTGTTCCAAACAATGGATCATCCTTAAAGTCTATCTTTACATACCATGGAGGTTCTATTTTACTATCAATCCTTGTCCGATACAATTTGCTACCACAAATGAGATTATCTTCACATAATGGAAATGTAAAAGCATGCACCTCAAATTCATGGTTACATAAAAGCATGGTACCAAGACTAGGTTCTTTACCCATACCCGAGGAGTCATCGAAAACAAATCGATCCATCTCACACTCTAGAGACTCCTCAAGGTCAAAACCATCCTCACTACGACACATATGTCCACCATTGTCAAGCAACTCATCAAGGGAAAGAATAGGGTATTCATTCAACTCATCTTCCCCTTTATCAATTATAGGTGGGGTGACATAACAAGGTTCACAAGCAAGGTCAACTTCACGTTCTTCACTAATGAGAGGTTCAATGAAAACCGAGCTCACATCATGATGTGGCTTATCATCCCTCTCAACTAGTGGTTCACAATCACACACAAGTTGACCAACCGACTCTACACTAGTTGTAAACATATTGTAATCACGCAATTCATCAACTAGTATAGAGTTTTCACCAACACTATCATAAGACAAGGAAGTAACATGTTCAAGGGAAGAACTTTCACATACCTTTGAGTGGCCATCTTGCTCACTCAATGCACTTGAAGTGTCTTGAATTGTTTCTTCACCTTGAAGCTCACATTGAAGATTTTCTTCACCTTGTCCTTCCATTTTGGAACATGATTGAGGCTACATTGGCTTGCCTCCAAGAGTACCTACACAAGAGTTAACTCAAGTAGAAGAAAAAGATAAAGGTTTAAGGTTAGAATAAGGGGTGTCCTCACTCTCAATTCTCTTTCCCTCTTTCTTTTCCCTCATTGTCTTTTCAAGGTCGGGTGTAGATTCGGGTGGTGACATCCCACTCACATCACTCATCATATCCTCTCATTTTTCCACTCGAGGAATGTCACCGGTCACTCCCTTACTCCTCTCAATCTTTTGTCTCTCAAATTCGGGTGAGTTGGGACGAGGCCCAAAAATACACATAGCCGGAGTAGGTGGACCTTTAACATCAACCCGGAATGTAGGACTAAGAGACTCATCACTCGATGTCTCTTTCTTCTTTGTAGGTGAACCACTTTGCTTTGGAGCTTGTGGGTTGGGGTTCACCTTGTTGACAATTGTCAACCCTTTTCTTGCACTAGTCCCACCATTGCTTGTGATCATAGTACTTCTTGTTTGCACTCTTTCAAGCATAGGATGAGGTTCTTGCTCCTTTTCCTTTTGCATAGGTCTAGAAGGTATACTAGGAGGTGACTTGATCTTTACCCCAAGAGGCTAAAAGTCATAAATCAATTGGCCCTTACCGAAGTAATACCTATCGTTCACATTACTATATCGCACCTTCTTTCCTTGCAACCATGACTCACCTAACCACACATGACAATGGTGCATGGGGTACACATGACACCAAACATAACCCCAATAACCCCTATGAGATATGCACACCCGAGCTTGCTTGGAAACCCACACTCCGTAGTACTCATAAGGATAATCTAGGGCATAGCAAGGTAGCCTTAGCTCATCAACCACCGAGGTACTAACACAATTGGTATCGGTGTCACCAATCTTGAGATAGTACCCTCCATTACCTTCCACCTCAACAAGGAACCTCCTTAGACCCAAGTGTAGTATAGGATCATTCAAGTACAATCTTGGAACTTCAAGATAACCATCACTATCAACTCGGATCTTCCTCAATCCTCCTCCCCTAGCAACACCACTAGGATAACTTCCACTTCCGTCACTCTTCCAACATTAGAAGTGTTGTTGAAAGTCGAGGAAGGAGTACCACTATGGAACCCATAATTGCTTCTCGCCTTGGTTCCATAGCCCATACCACCACTCCTACCACCACTACTAGAGCAATGCACCCCCGTATCAGTAAGAGCAACACTTCTCATCCCACCCTTCACATGGGAGTTAGAAGCATCAAGCCGTTTAGCATAAGTAGAATATGCAAACTTCTCCCTTCCCATGGAATAACCACCATCTCCTCCCATTCTAATGGAAGGACCTCTACTACTCCCTTGCACACCACAAGCAACATCAAGAGAAGATGAAAATGAACAATTCTCATAATCAACCTCATCATCCATTCTCTCTACGTCACTATCATCACATTCAAACTCACCGCAAGAAGAGTAAGTAGGATCATCATACCTTGAAGCATCACTATCTTCATATTCTTGACTTGGAGCATAAGATTCTTCACCTTCGTCTTCGCAAGCCCCATAGTCTTCTTCATCTTCATAATCAACAAAGTGACCCGCTTCTTCATCATATGAGCCTTGGTTCCCCGAATCGTCATAGCAATACCCATCATCACCATCATATGAACCATAGTCTCCATCATCTCCGCATGAGTCATACCCTCCGGAATCGTCATCCGATGCTATAGTTATCACAAGAGTAAAGGACCTCACAAATTCACTCCCTCACGTGTATCACTCAAAAGATGACACTCAATTTTCTTTCCGCTCGTGTATACTCAAGGTCGTTGGCTTTTGTGACCACACTCTATTGTTCTCACCACTCAAGCCTTTTTCCACTCAAGACCCTCTTGTTCTCTTAGTAATCACAATGGCAAGATCAATCAACTAATGCACCCAAGTAATGGTTCGGAATGGAGTTTAAGTGACTCGATGTATGGAAGCTAGTTTAATGCGCACTTGAAGCAAGCAAGATCTACGACTTTAAGTAAAGACTCCAAGACACATAACACCCTAAGGAATCAAAGATTAGTGTTAATAAAGTAGGACTAATACCTTAGAAACACTAACCAAGAGGTACGGAAGCAAACGGAACACAAAAAGACACGAAACGAAGCCAAACGGAGGCCCTCCAGGAGTGGGCGGTCCGCCTACTTAGGGCGGGCGCCCCGCCTACTCAAAATACAGAGAGCAACCAAAAAATGGGCGGACCGCCTACTATTTGGGGCGCCCCGCCTACTGGTGCTTTCAGCAAAGTCCGAAAACGGGTTTTTGGCCCTTTTGCACCCAAATTTCGATGTTCCAAGGTATTTTTTCCCAATCCGAAGGTACCCAATGGTGTTTTCAACTACTCCAATCAATCCCCAATGATTTATAACAACACCCAATCCATAACGAATCCAAATCAAGAAATTTCAATCAAATTCAAGGGTTTTTCAATTTTGGGGATTTTATTTTTCTAACTTGTGATTTTCAACACCAAATCAAGAAACGAGGGTACCAAATCAATGGGTAAACATCATAGATCAATCCCCGATATCAAATACTCAATGGGTAATCGAATACAATCCACAACATGAATTTTTTTGTAATTTTCACTTTTTTCAATTTTTTTGTTTTTCTTCTTTTCTCAAGAACATAAACACAATAAATATAAAGTAAAGATAGGATGAACAAGGAACATGGATTCGTAAGAACAAAACCCGAGCCTTGCTCTGATACCAAGATGATACGGGTCAAATCACAGAAGCGAATAACAAGTAACGGAAGCAACAAAGTAAACACAATAGAAGGAAAATAGGGACGGGGGAGAATAGAAATAGAAGAAAGAACGAATCAAACTAAACAATTAGATTGATTCAACAGGGAGGAGAGACTTGAACCGTTAAATGGGAGTCACGCTAGTGGTGATCCACCATGGATTCAAGGTAAGAGATACATGAAGTCAACGCTTCAACAAGAATGGCCAAGCCTATTCTATCTTCTCAATTCTATCTTCCAAAACTAGCTCCTGAAATAAATGACTAAGTGTGGTATTTATAGGTTCACCACACTTCTAAATGAAATGACTAAAAGCCCATAAGACAAGTTAGTGCAATAGAAACAGTTAGGGCTAGAATAGGAATTACACCATAAAAACAAGTCTTCAAATGGCTCGGAAGTAGGCACCCCGCCTAGTGCTTTGTAGGCAAAACAAGCGCCCCACCTACTTGGAGTAGGCGCCCCACCTACTTAGAGTAGGCGCCCCACCTACTTGGAGTAGGTGGTCCACCTAAAATAGAGGCGGCCAGAGATCTAGAGGCTTGCATTCTAGTAGGCGGTCCGCCTAGTGAAACAGGCGGTCCGCCTAGTGAAACAGGCGGTCCACCCCTTCCTGGAGATTCTTGAAACGGCTCAAAATGTGTCTCCCAAGCCCCTCCTTTGAAGCCTAGGTGGTACTCCTTCCTTGGCGCTCCTTTGCATGATCTTCAAGTCGCTTCCCGAAGCCCGTGACTTGCCTTCCTTGTGCTCTCAAGCTTGGCTCTTGATGGTTGGCGCTTTGGCTCCAATTTGCCCCGCATCAATATACTTGCACAATCAAAGACTAGAAAGAAAGATTAGCTTATAAAAATCCTCACATGCTCCCTCACTTTGGGTGACACTCGGGTTCACTCAATGAGTAAGGTAAAATCACTCAAACTTGTTTCCAAAGGCTTCCTCAAATTTAACAGCTTCCTTAATAACCTCCCAAGTTTCACAAGAATCACTAGTCCTCTTCAGGATAAGAGTGAAGTGATGTGACTCGATGGACAGACGGTTCTTTAAAATGAGCACTTGATGCCAAGAAGATTTCTACGAGTACTTCTTTGAAACAATTTTTAGCAGGCACGAGTTTTTCGTAAAATCTTAAGAGTTAGGAGATGTTTTGTATGAGCGATAGGGTAAGTTAATACATGTATTAGATTTGGTATTGGGTTATCCCGTGTTTGGTTGGTATTTTGAACCATGTATTAGATAATACACCAATTGGTGTATTAGTTTCTCCCTCCATAACGTGGAATAACTAATCCATATATTAGTTATGCATCGATAAAGGACCAAAAGGACAAAATTATCCTTATCTTTTTCCTCGAATAAAATGAAAGTGAAGCATCTAAGGATATAATTATAAATTCGTTTCTTTCAAATTTAAAAATAAATCAAATATTTTAAAAGATAACTTAGATCTCCAATTTTAGTGTAATGTACCAAACACCTAACAAAGAATAATCTTGTACTACTAATCCCCATATTACTAATCCTTGCATTACTAATCTATGTATTATAATTCATGTATAAGTTATCTTCGTACCAAACGAGCCCTTACTGTTAATTGAGTAGGAAAATTACCCAAGTAATACTAACTAGAAGTAATTAAGCCAATTAAATAAGGAAATCCCATGAAGTAATCACACACACAAGCAGAACTATCTGGGGCACTCCACCCTGAGACTAGGGCGCTCCACCCTGAGATAAGGGCGCTCAGCCATTCCAAGATTCTGCAGTCTCGCTCTTTATTCCTATAAATCATTTTTGGACAACTTTTTCCTCTTTTTCTCTCCTTTTTCAGTCGCTTTCCTCTTTCTCTTTCTCCTAGGCTCTTAACATGTTTATTCCTTCACAAACAAGATTCAACAATGTTCTTGAAGGATTCAATTAAAATACAAAGTTCGCTAGTCTAGAACAATCAACAACACGTTACAAATCTAAGAAACACTTCAAGATTCCAACCTTGGGTTTCAAGAATTGCTTCTAACAGCCAAGAACTTCAAGTAAACTAACCCTAGGCGTGTATTAATCAACAAACACGGCTGAAACAATCACCACACGGTAGAATCAATGACAACAACGGCTGAAATTTTATGAACCCTAGCCACCGTTCTTCTTTCACATTTTTTTCTTGTTGAAAATGAAATAAGAACCCTAAAACTAGAAACCCTAATTACTAAGGCAAGAAGAACATGATTGAGATCGAAAGAACAAACACGTTCCTTGCTGTGATACCAACTGATGCAATTAACACTACGAAATAAAAGGGAAAGTATAAAGCAAGACACTTCAACTAAACAAGGCAATAACAGGGAACTAGTCTAATTACCTCCTTGTATGAAGTGAAAGAGAGCCTATACTAAGCTAACTATCCTCAAGAAGACACGTGCTATTGCAAATGATTTGATCAGGAAGGTTACCAAAAAGAACAAGTTTCTTTAAGGTTTGCTTGAGAGCAAAAAGATACATTCAATATTCTGTATATGTAAAGTGATGAAATAAAAGACTAAGAGTGACATACATAGGAGAAGAGCACACACCTATAGTGATTAAAAAGTAGTAATAAGTTGGCTATTAAAGTAAGGCCACGCATGGCCAACAATGTATCAATGTTCTAATAAGTAAACTAATCACGTAACAAACAGTTGGCAACGGGCTGCCAGCCCTGACGTAGGGGTACTCCGCCTCTTTTAAATCTAGAGGGTCTTCCTTCAGGTGTCATCAAAGGGCGCTCTGCCCTTTCCTCAAGGCGCTTCACCCTTTCCTTAAGGCGCTCCGTCCATTGGAGATTCAGAGAGCACCAAATTTGATACTTCGCCCTTCACCGAGGCTGAAGTTGCATGCCTCTTACTCTCCTCCAAGGCTCTCTCCATACATGCTCTTCCATACCAAGTGTAGGTGAACAACTTGTAGCTCTTTTGCTTGACTCCGCGTGAACGATCTTGAAGGCACGAACACGTCTAGGTCATTCTGGGTTATATCATGCTCAAAGTAGGAAGTCTATCGGCAGCATGGCTTTTCTTTACGCTGATATGAGACTTTTGGCCCCAGAGTTGTAGTGGCGACTCCGGTGTGAGATTTCTTTGGTTAGACTCTGTCGAGTCTTGGCATGTATTGCAGCTTAGTTTTCCCTAGTCACTCAAATTTAGGAAATACAGTTCTAGGATCCTTATTTACGGGAGTTTCGCGGTCATGTCCTAAGTGGAGGAGTTCCCTCCTTCAAGCTTGATTCAGATAGTGTTTATCAAATTAATGGTTGACTATGTGTAACTGATGTTAGAGATACCAGGCACTCAGTGCTCTGCGGGGCTCATAACTTGCGTTATTCTATTCATCTTCGTATTACTAAGATGTACCAGGACCTCTAAGACCTATATTAGTGGAAGGGGACGAAGAATGACGAGTTCGATTGTGTGTCTTGTTGCTTGAACTGTCAACAAGTACAACTCGAACACAAGAGACTAGCAGTTTTCGCTCAGGCATTGCCCATTCCAGAGTGGAACTGGGAGCAGATCACTATGGATTTTGTGGTTGGTCTTCTAAAGACCGTGCGATGCCATTATTCGGTTTGGGTCATTGTTGGCAAACTGACTAAATCATCTCACTTCATCTCTGTGAAAACTATTGATTCAGCTCAGAGGTTGGCTCATATTTTCATTGATCAGGTGTTTAGGTTGCATGGCACTCTAGTGTCTATCATTTCTAATCATGCTTCCTAGTTTACTTTCCTGTTATGGCAGTCCTTTCAGTTCGAGCAGGTTATTCATGTTCTAGAGGATATACTGAGAGCTTATGCATTTGACTTTGGAGTCTACGGGGATGATCATTTGGCCTTAGCGGAGTTTTCTTATAATAATTAATGCAACCCGTCCTGTTCAAGACCTATTAGTGCCATCAATACCAGTCAGACAAAGTCAAGCCTAGGATCAGCATGATGTGCATCTTCACTTAGTATGGTCGGGAGGGAGTGATTCGGAGGTTATGTGGCCAGGCACCAACTGTGGAAGCTCAATAAGCAAGCTTGTGCCCAAAGAGGAAAGTGCCCGGATCAAGATGCCCGGCATCGAGCAGTAAGCAACCAAATGCTGAACTTGTGCCCGTGACTGAGAGCGACATAGTCAAGACACTGATTCTTTTCAGTCCTGCGTGGCCTTGTTTTGGGCTGACTTGTGGCCTCATTTCCAAACCTTATTCGTGGACTTTGTTATATAAACCCCACAAGTAGCTTATTTTTATAAACAACTTTGATATTGAACCTTAAGCATATCTTTCGCTCTCATATTAAAAGAAACCCTTTGAAACTTGTTCATTTGGTTGAACTGGTTGAACCTTTTCCTGTTCGATCATTCGGTTTGCAAGAAATATTATTTTCTTGAGGATCGTTTCATAGTTTAGGTTCTTGTTCACTTTCATCCAAAAAGGTGTCTAGATTAGTTCCTAGGTATTGTTTGGATAAAGTTTTTATTTGTGTCTTTATTTTATCTTTACTTTACTTCTGCTCTCATTAATTTGATATCAGAGCACGGTTTGAGTTTTTTTCCTTGCAATCCTAATCCTATTCTTCGTGCCTTAGTTTAGATTTCTAATTTTAGTATTCTTGTTATTGGTAATGATAAAAAAAAGAAAAAAAAGAAAATGAAAAACAAAAGATTCAGCCGTATAGATTGTTGAACACTAGGAGTCAGTCATGAATTTGTGTTTAACACGTTGACTATTGGGGTTTGTCGTCGTGGTATTGAGGCTGTTTGAAACTTGGGGTTTACTTAGAACTCAAGTTTTTGAGTTTGATTGCTAAAAGTTTTATTTAAAGGTCGTGTTCTTGCGTAAAATCAAAGCTCCACTGTGATACTGTTGGACGGACTAACGATGGTTCATGGTTGTTGTTACAATATACGGACACAAGGACTTGGGGTTACTTGGAACCCAAGTCTGCGGAGAACGACCTGAAGTTTAACCTCATTTGTCTGGTCCTTCGCTGGAAAAGGAAAGTACGTTGATTTAGTGAAGAAGAAAGAAAAGCAAAGTTGCCAAAACCTAGGTGAAACTGGGAAAAGGCAAGTCGGCTGAAAGAGGAAAGTGAAAAGGGGAAAGCCTTAATCCGTACCAAGGATGGAAGCACCACTTCTATTCTGCACGGAAGTGGAGTGTCCGAATTACTTAAGGGAAAATGGAGGGTATATTCTTCCTAAGATTCTCTTTTTCTTTCTTTTAACAATTAACTCTCGTTAGTATTACTTGAGTAATTCTCATACTCAAGCTCATACTAATTGTTGAGCATATTAGGAACTTGTGTGTGAAAGTCGAAGTCCCGATCTCGTAGTTAAATTCTTGACTTCTCGTGCGACACTTGAATGACCTGTCATCTATCGAGTCGAATCAATTCACTCATGCCAAAGAGGACTAGTGAATCTAGTCGAACTCGAAGGGTTGACTAGGAGACCGATAATTGCGAAGAAGCCATTTGTGACAAGTTCTTTTGTGATCCTACCTTGTAAATTGAGTGAACCGGAGTGCCACCAAAACAAAGTGAGAGAGTGTGTGACGTGTTTTCTATCCTAACACTTCGGTTAGTCTTTCATTTTGCAGGTACATGGCTGGAAATGAAGAGAAAATTTTGGACGTGCCCGAAATATCTATGGCTGATCTTCCGTCCAAATAAGCGGGCTTAGTGACGAGGTGAGAAGAGTGGGTACCCGAGTTGCCAATATTGAGCAAGAAAGAGCCTCCGTGACTCCAAAAGGAGCGGGGAAGGAACTAGCAATTCTACCACTTTGATGCCGGCACAATTCAATGAGTTGGCTCGTGAAAAACATTGAGAGTTGAAGCAGCTCGCAATGATTAAGTCTTGTGAATTTCCCAAGCTGTCATACCACCATTGATGAGGCCCCGAAGAAATTTAGTGGCTGTTGATGAAGAGGGCGAAGCTCGAGAGGGTATTTTTCCAAAGGTCGAAGCGGAACTTTAGCCACCGTATTTACAGAGGGGACAAGCTCAAAGAGGCCGTGGAATCCTAAAGGCCATGGTCGTGGAGCTTATATCGGTGGAAATCTTGTGTGTGGAGCTGACGAATACTTTGAAGAGTATCCGAAACAAGCCCGCGGTGGTAGAGAAACAAACTTGAACAGTGTGAAGATCACTATTCCACCTTTCAAAAGGACTAGTGATCTGGATAAGTATCTTGATTGGAAGGTTCGTTGGAACGAATCTTTGAAACAAATGAGATGACTGATGAGAGAAAAGCTGCCTATGCCATTTCTTCATTTGAATCCTATGCTTCCACTTGGTGGGAGTCCTAAAAGAGGATGAGAAGAAGACACAATTTACCCAAGCGCCTTACTTAGTATAATTTAAAAGAGTGTTGGAGTCTAAGTATGTAGCGGCTAAACACCATCAGGACCAACTCCAGAAGCTGTATGAATTGAAGCAAGGTTCCAAATCAGTGGAGGAATACTTTGACAAATTTGAAAAGATTCTCATGAATCTTTATATAGAAGAAGATGAGGAGCAAGCCATCACTCGATTAAAAGATGGGTTGAATCGAGAATTGTCATCTCAACTAAGACTGCGTGCATTCTACTCATTAGATGAACCTTTCCATGCAGCTATAGAGGCTGAAAATGGGTAAAGACAAGGCTAGTCGGTACCGAGGGAGCATTACTTTTACTTCTTTGAGCCGGGGTAAAGAACAGAAGAGTCCGAGTCCGATCGCCGCCACTGGCAGAGATGAGAAAAAACCCTTCGACAAGGGCGTGGGCAGAAATAACTCCAAGGAGTTGGGAGATGAAACCCAGCTCAATACTCCTAGAGCTTTATCTATTCAATGTCATAAGTGGAGGGGTTATGGGTATATGGCCAAAGACTGTCTGAATCATCAAGCCATGATTTTGCTCGATGATGGAATTTTTCGAGAGCAAGAGAGTGACTCAGAGGGGAAAAATGAAAAAGAAGCTGATTGTGTTGAGCACAAAGACAAAGAAGTAGATGAAGAAGAACCCAACATTTTTATTGTGGTACAGAGTAATTTGAGTACCATGAGCATAGAGAAGGAGGAAGATGTGCAAAAAAAAATATCTTTCATACAAGGTGCCGAGTAAAAGGAAATGTACGTTCGATGAATGTTTATTCGGGCAGTTGTGCTAATGTTGTGAACTAAACTTTGGTGTCGCAAATGGGACTGCCCACATTGAAACATCCCCATCCCTACCGATTACAATGGATCAATCAGTGTGGAGAACTAAGGGTGGCAAAGCAAGTGTTAATTAAGTTCAAGGTGGGGGGGTCTATCAAGATGAATTGATGTTTGATGTAGTACCTATGCAGGCTTTCAATTTTCTATTGGGAAGGTCGTGGCAATACGATAAGGCAGTTGTGCATGATGGCCGAGCCAAGACCTATATTGCTAAGCTTGAGGGTGAGAGTTTCATACTTAAACCCTTGTCACTAAAACAAGTCACTGAGGACTATAAACGCATGAGGGAATTGAAAGAGATGATTAAAGCTAAGTCTCCCATGGGGACTCAACCTATAGCCAAAAAGGAAGCAAAGACACCGCTCGTGACAGGTAACATTTGTGCAATTATACAACCGGGTGAGGATCCACGAGGCAATGATAACAACAAGTTGATGATTTGCTTCATACACAAGGGTATCCTTATGAGCAATAGTGATGATTTCACTATTGATAATCCTTTGCCTAGTGTTATTAAAAGTGTTTTGAAGGAATTTGGGACATGTTTCCTGAGAACGTGCCTGGTGGATTGGCTTCACTTTTGGGAATCGAGCACCAAATTGACTTCGTTCTGAGGTCTCAAATCCCAAACAAACCACTATACTCGTGTAATCCCTAGGACACAAAAAAGATCCAACAGCAGGTGGATGAATTACTGATAAAAGATCTGGTTCGTGAAAGTCTGGGTCCGTGTTCCATTCTAGTGATACTTGTGCCACAGAAGGACGAAACATGGAGAATGTGTGTTGATTGCCGATAAATTAACAATATCATGGTAAAGTATCGTCATCTCTAGATTAGATGACATGCTTGATGAATTGAGTGGTTCATGTTGTTTTTCTAAGATTGATCTTAGGTCCGGTCACAATAAAATCTGAATGAAATTGGGTGATGAGTGGAAGACTGCATTCAAGACCAAATTCGATCTGTATGAATGGCTAGTGATTCCTTTGACCCCTCTAATTCACTGAGAGTCTTCATGAAATTGATGAACCATGTGCTAAAACCATTCATAAAAAAGTTTGTTGTTGTATATTTCGATGACATACTTACTACAGTAAATCTGTGGATAAGCATGTAGAACATTAAGGCTTGTGCTTGATGTTTTAAGAACTTAAAAGTTGTATGCGAATTACAAAAATTATGCCATTTGTGTTGAACGTGTTGTCTTTCTTGGATTTATAGTGAGTGCTAATGGTGTTAAAGTTGATGAATCAAAAGTTGACGATATTAAAGATTGGCCGACCCCTACCACTGTGTCTGATAAGACCCAAATACGCGGAAGCAAGTAACAAGAATGCGGAAGCAACAATCACATGATAACAACAAAGTAAGGGATTGGGGAGAATAGAAATAGAAGAAAGAGAATGGATAAACGATTCAAACCATGAATTGATTATCCGAGAGAGGAAGGGAAACTTGAACCATACAAGGATTCCGTACTAGTGACGGATCTTCATAGGCTCCAAGCAAAGAGATAATTCGAAGCTTCAAGCTTCTACAAAGAAGAAGGCCTTGCCTCTCTTACTAAGTCTATTCTTCAATTCTAAACAAGCTAAATGAAATAATTGACTAAGTGTGGTATTTATAGGTTCACCACACTTCTAAATGAAATGTCTAAATAGCCCCTAAGTCTAGTCAAAACAATACATGTCACTTAGGGCTATAGTTGGAATTACACTCAAAATAAGTAGGAAACCCGGATGGGCCTTCAGCAAACTAGGCGCCCCGCCTGAATAGTAGGCGCCCAGCCTGGAAAATGGGCGGTCCGCCTCTGCAGTAGGCGGCCAGAGATCCTGAGAGGTGTAGTCAACTAGGCGGTCCGCCTAGTCCAATGGGCGGTCCGCCTCCTTCCTGGGAGACTTGGAAACGGCTCAAAATAGACTCTAAGTGTTCCTCCTTGGTCCGTAGCCGATCCTCCCTCATTGGCGCTCAAGTCCATGACTCCAAATCACTCTCGAACCCTCCTCCGGTGCCTTTGCCTTGTATCCTTTGTGCTCTCATGCTTGGCTCTTGGTGGCTCCAATTCGGGTCTTATCATCCTCCCCTTCTTGAAAGGATTTCGTCCTCGAAATCATACCATCAAGCCTACATTCAAAACAAGCACAAACAAAGCTTCCCACTACAAGAGTAGGTTAGTGTCAAGAGTGTGGGAAAACACACTCTTATGATAGAGCCAAGCATCAATACCAATAAAAAAGCTCATGTCTCCCAAGGAAACAACAAGTACTTGACTCACAAAGAAAGTGCATCCAACACAAGAACAAGCAAAGGAATCAATAGGACATGGAACATGCAAGATATAGCATTCAACTTCCCTATGACCCCTAAGCTTAGGCCCAACATACCAAGCCTTCAAATCAATATCATCACAATGTGACATATTGGCTTTGGCATGCTCAACACTCAAGGTGTGATCAACATATGGGGTGGAGTAAGCAACATAATTCAAGCGACAACTAACATCAAATACTCCACTCCCCTTATTGGAAGCACTCTTACACACACCAAGAGTGACTTCCTCACCCTCAAACCCATCTCTAAGACAATCTCCCTCACTAGACAAACTATCAAGGAAAGCTTCCATAATGGCTTCTTCATCATTATAGCCCTCACAATCAAGTTTAGGACTACTAGAAGACGGACCAACACAATCAAATCCAAGACCATTTGTCTCACTTATCATTTCAAACAATGGATTATCTATGGAGTTAAACCTATCAAGCCATGGAGGGTTAAGTTCACACTCTTCATACACACTTGAGGAGTCATCAAAAACAAGTCTATCCATCCTATCCACTAGGGACTCCTCAAGGTCACTACCATCCTCACCACAA
The DNA here is from genome assembly GCA_037355625.1 of Petunia x hybrida. NCBI lineage: Eukaryota > Viridiplantae > Streptophyta > Magnoliopsida > Solanales > Solanaceae > Petunia > Petunia x hybrida. The sequence continues at coordinate 2,183,961 of JBBBVM010000032.1, read as the reverse complement.
CACATAGACCCACCATTATCAAGCAATTCATCAAGGGAAAGGATAGGGTATTCATTCAACTCGCCTTCCACTTTATCAAAAATTGGTGGTGTGTCATAGCAAAGGTCACAATCAAGGTCAACTACACAATCTTCACTAAAGAGAGGTTCAATGAAAATCGAGCTCACATCATGATGTGGCTTATCACTCCTCTCAACTAGTGGTTCACAATCATACACAAGTTGACCATTTGACTCCACACTAGTTGCAAACACATTGTAATCATATATATCATCAACTAGTATAGAGGTTTCACAAACACTCTCACATGACAAGGGAGTAACATGCTCAAGGGGAGAACTATCACTTACCTTTGAGTTGCCATCTTGCTCACTCAATGCACTTGAAGTGTCATGGATTGGCTCTCCACCTTGAAGCTCACATTGAAGGTTTGCTTCACCTTGTCCTTCCTTTTTGGAAGATGATTGAGGCTCCAATGGCTTGCCTCCAAGAGTTCCTACACAAGAAGTCACACAAGTAGAAGAAAAAGATAAAGGGTTAGGGTTAGAATAAGGGGTGTCCTCACTCTTTACAATTCTTTTTCCCTCTTTCTTTTCCCTCATTTTTTTTTCAAGGTCGGGTGTAGATTCGGGTGGTGACATCCCACTCACATCACTCATCACATCCTCTCCTTTTTCCACTCGAGGAATGTCACCGGTCACTCCCTTACTCCTCTCAATCTTTTGTCTCTCAAATTCGGGTGAGTTGGGACGAGGCCCAAGAATACCCATAGCCGGAGTAGGTGGACTTCTAACATCAACCCGGAATCTAGGACTAAGAGACTCATCACTTGATGTCTCTTTCTTCTTTGTAGGTGAACCACTTTGCTTTGGATCTTGTGGTTCGGGGCTCACCTTGTTGACATATGTCAACTCTCTTTTTGCACTAGTCCCACCATTGATTGTGAGTGTAGGATTTCTCTTCAATGGTGTCCCACTACTTCTCATGTTCATAGGGCTTCTTGATTGCACTCTTTGGAGCATAGGGCTTCTCCTCATTGGTGTCCCACCACTTCTCATGTTCATGGGTGTGCTTGGTTGTATTCCTTCTTTCCTAAGAAAAAGGATTTGAAACTTCCCTTGTGCTTGGACACGGTAGCCATCCACAACTTCTTGTGCGATCTTGAAGTACCTATTGGAAAGCCAAGGCTTTCCCAACATAACATCACATCCCACTAAAGGGCCTACTTTGCACTCCACTTCTACTTCAAAGTTCCTTTGTGAAATAACTACCCTCGCCATTCCATCAACACAAGGTATTCCCAACCTTCGCACTACAAGATTGCTAATCCAACTTGCTTCACCACTATCCACTTGAAGCACATACCCATGATTCCCATTTAGGCTCACTATGAATTGACACCAATCTCTTTTACTCATGAGTTCATCCATGTAACGCCCTTTACACATCCCCCTAATAGTACCTTCACTAATTGGGTACTTTCTCATTTCACCACTACTAGCAATACCATAACCCATAGTGCGACTCATGCCATCTCTTCCCTCGGCCTCATTCTCTTTCATCTCATCCTCCAAGTGTTGGACCCTAGTGTCCATTGCCTTTATTTGAGCCAAGAGGCTCGGAAGGTAGGCTTCAACTAACTCCCTCTCACTTACACCTTTCTCACCACTCCTACTTCCCTCCAAACCTCCCTTATGGCTCCTTGTACCTGTAAAAGACATGTTAAGAAAGTGCAAAGGTTAGTATAAACAACCTCACTTGCTCTCCCTTACCTTTGGTGGTGGCTCTCAACACTCTTTTTAGGGTGCACACTCCCAAACCCCCACCCAAAGATGTCCTTATCTCTTGTAGGAACCACAATGGTAAGATCAATCAACTAGTATATCCAAGTAAAGGTCCGGAATGGAATTTAGGTGACTCGATGTACGGAAGCTAATTTAGTGCGCACTTGAAGCAAGCAAGATCTACGACTTTAAGTGAATACTCCAAGACACACAACACCCTAAGGAATCAAAGATTAGTGTTAGTAAAGTAGGACTAATACCTTAGAAACACTAACCAAGAGGTACGGAAGCAAACGGAACACAAAAACACACGAAACGAAGCCAAAAGGAGGCCTTCCAGGAGTGGGCGGTCCGCCTCTGTAAAGGGGCGCCCCGCCTACTCAAAATCCAGAGAGTAGCATGAAAAGAGGCGGTCCACCTCTTAGGAGTAGGCGGTCCGCCTACTGGGCTTCACAGCACGGTCCGAAAATGGGTTTTTGGCCCTTTTGCAACCAAATTTCGATGTTCCAAGGTGTTTTATCCCAATCCGAAGGTACCCAATGGTGTTTTCAACTACTCTAATCAATCCCCAATGATTTATAACAACACCCAATCCATAACGAATCCAAATCAAGAAATTTCAATCAAATTCTAGGGTTTTTCAATTTTGGGGTTTTGATTTTTCTAACTTGTGATTTTCAACACCAAATCATGTAACAAGGGTACCAAATCAATGGTTAATCATCATAGATCAATTACCAATATCAATCACCAAAGGAATCATCAAATCCAATCCACAATAAGAATTTTTTTGTATTTTTTTCACCTTTTCAATATTTTTTTTTTTTTTGTTTTTCTTCTTTTCTCCAAGAACAAGAACAACAATAACAATAAACTAAACTAAAAGATAGGATGAACAAGGATCGAGGGTTTGTAAGAACAAATCTCGAGCCTTGCTCTGATACCAAACTGATAAGACCCAAATACGCGGAAGCAAGTAACAAGAATGCGGAAGCAACAATCACACGATAACAACAAAGTAAGGGATTGGGGAGAATAGAAATAGAAGAAAGAGAATGGATAAACGATTCAAACCATGAATTGATTATCCGAGAGAGGAAGGGAAACTTGAACCATACAAGGATTCCGTACTAGTGACGAATCTCCATAGGCTCCAAGCAAAGAGATAATCCGAAGCTTCAAGCTTCTACAAAGAAGAAGGCCTTGCCTCTCTTACTAAGTCTATTCTTCAATTCTAAACAAGCTAAATGAAATAATTGACTAAATGTGGTATTTATAGGTTCACCACACTTCTAAATGAAATGTCTAAATAGCCCCTAAGTCTAGTCAAAACAATACATGTCACATAGGGCTATAGTTGGAATTACACTCAAAATAAGTAGGAAACCCGGATGGGCCTTCAGCAAACTAGGCGCCCCGCCTGAATAGTAGGCGCCCAGAGTAGGCGCCCAGCCTGGAAAATGGGCGGTCCGCCTCTGCAGTAGGCGGCCAGAGATCCTGAGAGGTGTAGTCAACTAGGCGGTCCGCCTAGTCCAATGGGCGGTCCGCCTCCTTCCTGGGAGACTTGGAAACGGCTCAAAATAGACTCTAAGTGTTCCTCCTTGGTCCGTAGCCGATCCTCCCTCATTGGCGCTCAAGTCCATGACTCCAAATCACTCTCGAACCCTCCTCCGGTGCCCTTGCCTTGTATCCTTTGTGCTCTCATGCTTGGCTCTTGGTGGCTCCAATTCGGGTTTTATCAGTGTCCCATGTCTGTAGTTTTCATGGGTTGTCTAGTTTTTATAGAAGGTTTTTTTGTGACTTTAGCACCATGGCAGCACCCTCAACTGATCTGGTTATGAAAGACCAACCGTTTGTGTAGGGAGAGCCGTAAGAGAGGGCCTTCCAAGAATTAAAGCATAGGCTTAATTCTGCCCATTATTGCAACTGTCCGACTTTAGTAAACCTTTTGAGTTTGAATGTGATGCGTTCGGGGTCGGGATATCATGCAAGATGGGAAGCCTATCACTTATTTTTAATGAGAAGCTGAAGGGTGCAACCTTGAATTACTCGACGTATGACAAAGAGTTGTTCGCCTTGGTGAGAGCGTTTGCCCACTGGCAACATTATCTGTGGGCGAGAGAGTTTGTGATTAAAAGTGACCATGTGTCCTTGAAACACCTCTAGGGCCAGGAGAAGTGGAATTTATGACATGCCGAATGTGTGGAGTTTATAGACAATTTCCCTTGTGTAATTAATTTACAAGAAGGGGAAAGAAAATGTAGCGACTGATTCGTTGTCTCAAAAGTTTGCCTTAGCGACCACTCTAGCTTCCACGCTTATGGGTTTTGAAAGCACCAATTCGATGTATGAACATGACCCTAAGCTCAAGGGAGTCTGTGATGCTATAATGAGTGGTCGGAGGATAGACAAATATCAATGCATGATGGCTATATCTTGAAAGTGTGTGTGCCTGTGTCGTCTAGGAGAGAGCTTTCGGTCCGAGAAGCTCATTCTGGAGGCATAATGGGTCACTTTTGAGTGGATAAGACTATTAGAATTCTATCCAAGCAGTTCCACTGGCCGAAGATGCGACGAGATGTGGGGCGATTTTGCAATGCTTGTTTAGATTGTTCGTGACTTTAGCATTGTGGCAGCTCCTTTGATCGAGCCAGTGAGGAACAGAGGCTTAGTTCTGCCCCATTGTTGCAATTCCCAAAAGAGAAGGCTTATGTAAGACGGGAAGCCGATCGCTTATTTTAGCGAAAAGCTTAAGTGTCCAACCTTGATTTACATAACTTATGACAAAGAGTTGTATGCTCTAGTAAGAGCGTTCGCCCATTGGCAACATTATCTCTGGCCGAGAAAGTTTGTGATTAAAAGTGATCATGAATCTTTGAAACATCACCGAGGCCAAGAGAAGTTGAATCAGAGATATTCTATGTGGAAGGAGTTTATTGAGAGCTTTCCCAATATAATTCATGAGGAAGTTTTCCTTAGCGATATCTCTAGCTTCAAGGCTGATGGATTTTGAGAGCATCAAGTCAAAAAAGAGCGTCTCTGCTGCAATAGTGAGTGGTTGGAGGGTGGGAAAATATTAGTGGCACGATGGCTATCACTTCAAAAAAGAGAGAGTGTGTATGCCCATGTCATCTTGGAGAGAGTTTTTACTTTGAGAAGCTCACTCCGGGGGCTTAATGGGCCACTTCGAAGTGGATAAAACTCTTGGAATCTTGTTCGAGCAGTTCCACTATCCGAAGATACGATGAGATGTGGAAAAGCTTTGCAATACTTGTTTAGATTGCAAAAGTGTTAAGTCGAGCTCTAACTCTCACGGCTTGTATACTCCATTACATGTTCCTAATTGCTCGTGGGTTGATATATTCATGGATTTTGTGATGAGTTCCCGCGGTCTACGGGCAAACATGATAGCATTTTTATCGTGGCGAATAGATTTTCAAAAATGGCTCACTTAATTCCACTGAAGAAATGTGATGACGCACAACATGTTGCAACTTTATTTGTTACTCATGTGTTGAAACTACATGGTGTGCCTCGTACAATTATGAATGATCGGGACTCTAAGTTGTTGGGTCATTTTTTTTGAAATTTTTGTGGGGTGTACTTGGCACCAAATTGTTGTTCTCGACATCTCATCTCTCAAATGGATGGGCAGGCGGAGGTGGTCAACCAAACCATAAGAGCTCTACTTTGGGCGATGACCAAGGGTAAGGCTGGGATATGGACTGATCGGTTACCTATAATAGAATTTTCCTACATTCGTACCGTGCACAGAATGATAGGAATGACTCTATTTGAATTTGTGTATGATTTTAACCCTTTGCTCCCACTTGATTTAACCCCATTACCTCGAGATGCCGTTGTTGATTTTGAAGGTACACGCGGGTCTATTTCATTGCTAGAGCTTCATGCTAAAATGAGGAAAAATATTGAGGGTGTGTATGACAAGGTAGAGTTAAAGAAGAACAATGGGCGGAAAAGGTTTGAATTGAAGAAGGGAGACAAGATTTGGGTGCACTTCCGCAAGGAAAGGTTTTCGAATTGAAGGAAAGGGAAGTTGGCTCCGATAGGGGATGGTCCATTCCAAGTGCTGCACAAGATCAACAACAATACCTATGTGATAAATCTCCCAGGTTAGTATAGCGTGTCCAACACCTTTAATGATGCTGACTTAACTTTTTGTGTTAAGGTTAGGCGTCTAAGGATGAAGATGGCATGATTTTAGGGACAAAAGTTTCTCAAGAAGGTAAGGAAGATGTAGCCCGTGCTGATCAAGATCTGTTCATGCCATCGAGACCGATCACACTTGGTCAAGCCAAGATATTCATAATGTGCATCTTCACCTAGTGCGGCCGGGAGGGAGTGATTCAGAGGCTATGTGGTTGGGCACCAACTGTGGAAGCTCAATAAGCAAGCTTTTTCCCGAAGAGGAAAGTGCCCAGATCAAGATAACCGGCATCGAGCAGTGAGCATTCAAATGTTGAGCTTGTGCTGGTGACTGAGAGCGCCCTGGTCAAGATGCTGATCCTTTTCAATCCTGCGTGGCCTTGTTTTGGGCTAACTTGTGGCCTCATTTCAAAATCTTATCCGCGGGCTTTATTATATAAACCCCACTAGTAGCTTATTTCTTTAACAACTTTGATATTGAACCCTAATCATAACTTTGCTCTATTGTTAAGAGAAACCCTTTTGAACTTGCTCATTTGGTTGAACTGGTTGAACTTTTTCCTTTTTGATCATTCAGTTTGCAAGAAATATTATTTTCCTGAGGATCGTTGCATAACACAGGTGCTTGTTCCCTTTCATCTAAAAGGTATCTAGAATAGTTCCTAGGTGTTGTTTGGATAAAGTTTGAATTTATCTCTTGCTTTTATCTTTACTTTACTTCCGCTTGCATCAATAATATCTAACAGTCCTCCATTCAGATGGTTCCATTTGAGGCCTTGTGTGGCCGTAGATTATGTTCTCCTATATGTTGGTTTGAGTCTCAAGATTTAAAGGTGATGAGTTCATAGATGGTTTGGTAGACTTTGGATCTTGTTCGTGCTATTTAGGATCATCTGCGGACCACTTAGAGCAGGCAAATTTCATACTCGAATGGAGGAGCGGAGAGTTAGAGTTCAAGGTTAGCAATATGGTATTTGTGAAAGTGTCACTGATGCAGGGTGTAAAGTTATTAGGGAGGATCTAAGCAATTATAGCTTAAGAAGAGTTCCCAGTTTCTATAATTGCTCGAGATGTCCGGAAGCTTCATTCGAAGTAGGTTCTGACGGTTTGAGTGTGCTGGTGAAACAATCCTTACGAGAAGGACACTTAGGAGCTTGAGTCTAGCATGGAGAGAGATATCCTCTTCTCTTCGATGACTCATGCATGCTCTTGATTCCTAGAACTTAAAGGTTCTTATCAGTGTTTGTGTTTTTGGTTCTGTGATGGTATAATTTTCTCTATTGAATGATTATTGAAAGTTAGCGTAGCAATTCTGAAACGACCTCGGTCAGTCGTTTCGGAAGTTAGGACTCTGATTGGCGTACCGATAATTTTAAAATATTCGTAATATCCATTAGGACCTGTCTGTAAAATTTGAGCTAAATCAGACTTCGTTTGGTAGGCATCGGAAGAAGGTTTTAATTTGTATCGTCGATAAATATTAAAAAGAGGTTTACGAGCTCGGTATTGGCAAATGAGATCTGATACGAAATCCGAAAGCGCCATTAGGTTCGTATGATTATTTGTGACTGGTAATTTTTCGAAAGTGAATTTCGATATTGTTCGGCTAGTTTCCGCTAAAATGCCGAAAGTTAAATAATTTGACTTTTTCTATTTAAATTCGCATCTTGAGTTTCGGGAGTCCAATTTGAGATCCGCCTTCGTGAGTATGTTACATATATTTTGTATAACTTGTATGCAAAAGTTGGGATTATTTACAATATCGTAGCATACCGTTTTAATTTTTATCGTAGCAGCGAATTTTTTTTTTTTTTTTTAAAAAAGAAAATGACAAAACGTTAAAATGAAGTTAGGCGGTGGGGGATATATATCCCCCTAATCAATTTGGACAACAGAAACATACGTACATACATACACAGAAACATAAAATGGAAAACACGCAGTGGAAAAATGCCAGAAAATGAGAAAAGAGCAGGAAAAAAAGTAAAATTTTTACCCTGAAACATTCAGGTAATGATCTTAATATATTATTAGAGTTTATTACGTATGTTTGAATATATTTTTACGGTAAAAATAGGAATCTTAGACATCGCCCTAATGACGTAAATTGATAGTTTAAAGGGTCAAATGGACCCCGATAATGAAATTGATTATATATTCGTATTCAGTGAGTTATGGGCAACTTATAAATGTAATTTATTTGGGGTTTGGTTATGTGGCATTAAACCCTGTATATAGGCCTGGCCTGCGTATTGCGTATGCGAATAGGGTATCAGGTTCCCAACCAGATTGCCCTAAGATGTGAGAAATGTAGCCTTTAGCCTAATTTGATATATTTTTCTGCTTATTGAATAGAGTGGGATCGTTTGGCAATGAAACCAAAGGAAAAGCGGTTATTGAGTGGATGTACTAACTTTGTAACAAGGTAAGTATTTATATCCATTTCTTTGGAGGCACCTGGCCTCGTGGATTTTCTACTAAGTGTTCCTTACGTGTGTAGCTGCCGATAGGCGTACTCATCACACCTTAGCTTTGGAATTATATTGTGTATTATATTTTATGCCCTGTTGTTGGTATTGCATTGAGTATATGAGCATTGCACTCTGGTTTTGAGTATCGCATATACTTCCCGGTAATCGATGAGAGTCCTGAGCCGGTGAAGGATCATCATTGCATATACTTCCCGGTTGGCGATGAGAGTCCCGCACCGGTGAAGGGTCATTATTACATATACTTCCTGGTTGGCGATGAGAGTCCCGCACCGGTGAAGATCATTATTACATATACTTCCCGGTTGGCGATGAGAGTCCCGCACCGGTGAAGGGTCGTCATTACGTATACTTCCCGGTTGGCAATGAGAGTCCCGCACCGGTGAAGGATCATCATTGCATATGCTTCCTGGTTGGCGATGAGAGTCCCGAGCCGGTGAAGGGTCATTATTGCATATATCTCCTGGTAGACGATTAGAGTCCCGCGCCGGAGATAGGTATCAAGCATATGTGACTGCATTGCATCGTACCGCATTCATCCCATCTCATTGCCCCGCATACTGACTATTGTGTGTATTGTGTTGTGTTTTATGTATGCGGTATGTATACTATGTCGTAGGCATAATTGCCTATATATTTCTGGCTCGAATTCTGGGTTGCGGGGATCGGGTTGCACGCCGCAATGGTATAAATATATGGATTGGGTTGCATGCCGCGACATGATGAATATATGGATCGGGTTGCACGCCACAACATGATGAATATATGGATCGGGTTGCACGCCGTAATAGGATGAATATATGGATCGAGTTGCACGCCGCAACAGGATGTATTACTGATTGTTGATGTGTTCGGGATACCTATATGTTTTGGTTATCTTACGTTCCTAGTTGTCGATGAGTTTGTCATTCCATACGTATTTCTGGTTATTATCTGGCTCTGCCTTTTTATAATTTAAATAAGAAGAATTTGGTTTATCTGTTTCATCTCCCTGACTAGCTATCTTATTCTTTGAGGTGGCTAGTCTGCCCCACTTATTAAGTCTTTTTGACTCACCCTTGTTTGTTGTTTGTTTTTGTCTATCTATTTCGTTTCGGCAGGTTAGCTCCAGTATTGAGTTCGCCGCGTTGTTCAGGAACGAAGACGACTTCAGCTGTCAGGGTGAGCCAGCTTTATTCCGGATGGCCACTAGTTTATGGTTTATTATTTCAGTTTCATTTTGCTCCCTTCAAGAGGTATCTGTTTTCTTTTGTACTCTTAGATGTCTGGTCTGGATAGCCCTAAACCTAGTATGTTGGGTAGTCAGCTGTAATTTCTTTTGTACAGCTTAGGGGTATCAGTACGTCTGTTTTTTTTTAAAAAAAAAGTGTTGTTCTTATTTATGAATTGTTCTATTTATTTTCCAAATATTATTGGTAAGGGTTCGCCCGACGGACTAGGGGAGGATGTCGGGTGCCCGCACGGCCTAATCAGATTCCGGGTCGTGTCAAATTCCCATTAGTTATGAGGAATCTGTTCTAGACTCTGGCTCGTTTTAGGACGAACGAGAGCTTAAGTGGAGGAGAATGAAATGACCCTAGTTAGTTGTTTAGGGAGTTAGGACTATGATTAATGTGTTGATGGTCTTAAAAGCTCCGCAAGGTCTATTAGAACCTGTCTCTAAAATTTGAGCTCATTCAGCCCTCGGATTGTAGGTTCTCAAAGAAGGTTTCTGTTTCGGTAGTCGGTAAACCTTATAAGAGGTTTACGAGCTTCATTGGAGTAAATGAACTTCGATTTGAAGTTCGAAAGCTGTGTTATGTTTGTATGAATTTTGAGGTCATTCAGATAGTTTTCTTTTATATCACGAAAGGTATGAAATCGACCTCTTTCTGTGGGACATGTATTTTGTGTTCCGGAAATTCGATTTGAGAACCGTCTTCGCTAGCATATCATAGAAGAGTTTTATTACTGATAAGAATCAAACGCGGAAAAGGTAAACGGATAAAGAACGAGACGTAGCTCGATCAATAATCTCAAGTAGCAACGGAGAACTCGTTCCGTTGCACCCCGAGAGAATGTCAAGAACACCTACGCTAGGCAACTACCCTCGAGCCAACTAGGACCCGCAAGTAGAATGGTCGGGGCGGGGTCATTGTCCAACTAGAATCCACTAGAAGCACACAAATCCCAAACAAGGTCGGTTATTCATAAACCCAAAGAGATCCCTCTTCACAATGTTAATTCATCATTCAAAAATAGACTAAGGAATAAAATAAGCTATCTAGCTATTTGTAGAGGTTTCTAGGTATTAAGTAAAAGGTCTATAATGCCCACAAGCTAGGCTTTAAGCTAAAAGACCATGCAAGGTCAAAATAGTCACTTCTCACTTAAAATCCCGTGCTTCAGCAAATCGGGCGGAGCGCCCACAAATTTGATCAGTGGAGGGGCTTGGGTGGACCGCCTGGGGGCTGGGCGGAGCGCCTGAGACAAGTGTATCTTAGGCGGAGCGCTTGGTTTGCCTAGGCGGAGCGCCTGGCTGCCTGTGGGGTGGAACACCGGTGCTCCATCGCCCAAACATGCTTGAATCGTCTCCGAAGCTTTTGCCCTTGCATCCTTTGACTCTTCCAAGCTTGATACATGTTGGAAAGGTGTCTTGGCTCGTTTGGTTCTTATCATCCTCCCCTTCTTGAGAATATTTCATCCTCGAAATCATTGTATTCACGTCCATGGCATCATCTCTTCGTGGTGCCCAAAGCTCTCCTCCCTCGCAACCCTTGATCGTCACTTTGACATAGGTTTCTTCCAAGGTCTCCTTTGCCTTAACATGGAGCTTAGAACCTACAAGCAACGACAAGCTAACACAAGATTTCCTACCTTGAAGGTAGGTTAGTGCAAAAAGTGTGGAAAACACACTCTTGTGATATAACCAAACATCAATGTTAAGAACAAATACCAAGTCTTCAAAGAGAACAATAAGTACTTGGTTAAAGATCAACATGCACTCATCACAATAATGAGCAAGTAGGTCATGGGGACATGGAAAATGCAAGACCACGCTATCAAAATCCCCTTGAACCTTAAGCTCAAGATCAACAAACCAATCCCTACTCAAAGTGTAATCAATATGTGGAGTGGAGTGAGTCAAATAACCCATCATGCAAGTAACATCAAGTACTCCACTCCCCTTCTTTAAAGCATACCTACTCACACCAAGAGATTCCTTTCCACCTCCCATTTCATCACTTAAGCAACCCGTCCCAAAAGACAAACTATCAAGAAAGGTATTGATAATGGCCTTTTCTTCATCATAACCCAAACAAGCAATAGTAGGGTCACTCAAAGAGTCATTTACCTCATTCAAATCCTCACACAAGGGGTTGCCTAAGGAATCAAACCCTTCACATCATGGAGGTTCCATTTTACTACTCACCCTAGTCCGATACAAGTCTTTACCACTAATGAGAATGCCTTCAAACAATGGATTAGTATAAGTATGCATCTCACTATCATGATCAAGCATAGACAAGTTATCAAGACTAGGTTCATTATACTCACTTGAGGAGTCATCATATACAACCTTGTCCAATTCATGCAAGTTGGACTTTTCAAGGGCACTATCATTCTCACCACAACACATGGACCCACCAAATAGAAGCATATCAACAAGGGTATGATCAACTATCTCATCTTCCCCTTCATCAAAGATTGGCGGTGTGTCATAGGTAATGTCACAATCATTGTCAACTATCATACCTACACTATTGAGAGATTCATTGAACAATGAGCTCACATCATGATGTGGCTTAGCAAGGCTCTCAACTAATGTCACACAAGCACACACAAGTTGACTTTTAGACTCTTCACTAGTGGCATATTCTCTAGATGCAACACAAGAACCAACTAGTGTTGAGTCATCAAAAGACAAGAAGCTAATAGGCTCATGAAAAGGTAGAGCAACACTTACATTGGTAGTACTTCCTTGATCACTCACAAGGCTTGAAGTATCATGTGTAACTCCTTCTTCATGAAGCTCACATTGAAGATTTTCTTCCTCTTGGCTCTTCTTCCAAGCACATGGTTGAGGCCCCAATGGCTTGTCTTCATTTGTACCTACACAAGCACTAACACAAGAAAGAGTAGAAGATGAATAATTGTTAGAACAATGGGTGCTCTCACTCTCAATTTTTCTTTCCTCACCTCTCTTCTCTCTCAATTTTACCTCATGGTCAAGTGTAGTTGGTGGTGACAATCCACTCACATCACTCCTCAAATCCTCTCCTTTTTCCTCTCTTAGATTGTCACCGGTCACTCCCTCACTTCTCTCTATCTTATCTCTCTCATTTGAAGTGGAGTGACTCCCATTTTCATCATGCAATGGCAAGACAACAAGATTGTTTGCCTCCGATTCAAGTACAATGGGTGACTTGGCTTTAGCCGCTTCCCTTTGATCATTCTCCACCTCCTCTTCCATGAGAACGGTACCCAAACTCCTCCTAACCATTAGGAACATTTGAGGGCCATCTCCTTCCTCTATACCCTCCTCACAAGCAATCTCAATCTCCTCATCCTCCTCATCTTCGGCCTCACTCTCTTATTCATACACCAAATTTCCTACCACAACTGTGGTTCTCTTTGTAGGACACTCTTTAGCAACGTGGCCATACCCCTTACACTTATAGCATTGAGTAAAAGTGGAAGTAGAATTGCTCAAGTGGGTTTTAGAATTACCTCCTAATGGTGGTGTAGACTTCTCATATGTTCTCTTCACTTCTTTGCTAGCACTTGCACCACTTGAACTTGAGAAGTTTGCATTTGGAGTCTTCCACTCCTTTGGTTGGCTCACTGGAGTAGGATTGCTACTCTTGTAATGGTTGGACTTTTCTCTATTAAGCCATTGCTCGGCTTCAATAGCGGCTTCCAATAGATCTTGGAGTGAAGGATACGAATGCAACCTCAATTGAGAAGCTATACCATAGCTCAAGCCAATTTTGAAACGGATCATGGCTTGCTCTTCCTCCTCGGTTTCCATATCCAATGCCATCCGGGTCTTCTCAAACTCATCATAGTACTCATGAACCGTCTTGACACCTTGCTTTAGATCATAAAGCTTCTTGAGTTGCGCTTGACGATACCTAGGAATCACATACTTGGTGTTCATGAGGTCCTTCAACTCATTCCAAGTCACATTCACATGCACACCCGCTCTCCTTCTTGTCCTCTTTGTGGACTCCCACCAAGTAAAAGCATAAGACTCAAAGGATGAAATAGCATAAGTACCTTTCTTCTCATCGGTCATCTCATTTGTGTCAAACACCCTCTCCATGAGTAGTACCCATTCCATGTATGCCTCCGGATCACAAGTTCCCTTAAAGATTGGAAGATTAAGCTTCACACTATTGAGATTGTTAAGATCACGACCACCATGGTAAGGCTCCGGTTGGCCTCCATAGGGGCCCTCATACACACCATAATCCCTTCTAGGATTCCCTCCAACATAGCCCATGGGTGGCCCTCGACCTCGGCCTCTACCCCTATTCATATTTCGTCCCCAATTCATTTGCCTCCTAGGTTTATAAGGAGTATCATACCCACAGGCTTCATCAACATACTCGGCCTCCTCCTCTTCTTGAGCCTCAACAACTTGCTCAAGAGGTTGGACAAACCTAACGGGTCTTCGAAGTGGAGCATTCCCTTGGGGATTGCTCAAGTTGTGGGGATTGCCCACGGGTTGGGTATTGCCCAACATACACTCTTGAAGAGCTTCAACTTTCTTTTGTTCATATCTTTTGGTTACCTCGGTAAAGTGTCCGGGAGTCATAGGAGTGCTATGACTTGTGCCTTCTCCGGATTCAATTTGGACACTCGGGTTCCTCCTCTAAATGGCCTCAATCCTCAAGTTCATACTATCCAATTTGGCAAGGATAGTAGCAAGGGCACTATTAGCAAAATCTTCTTCTTCGGTGGACATTGTACCTACAAGAAGAACAAACGTTAATGAAATCACCTCACACACACCCTCACGTGTATAGCACTCGGTTCACTCGTTTAGTGGTGGTGGATATTTCACTCGGACTTGAGTACTAAAGCTTCAAGAAGTTGGACAACAATCCTCAACTCAATCAATCAACTCACAAGTCAAGTGCACTCCGGGGCGAGTGGAGTTAATGTGACTCGATGTATGATAAGCATTTTAAAGTGAGGACTTGAATAAAAAAGAATCTACGAATCTTCTTGGAACTCTACTTTCCAACTAATGCACGAATTCACCTAAAAGCAATGAAAGATTCGTGCTAATTAAGTAGAAAGATTACTTAGATAGGCACTAATAAGAGGTTAGGCAACAAAGAAATAGGAAAACCTAGGAAAAACTACCCAAACAACACCTTCAGAGGTCAGGCGGAGCGCCCAAAGGGTGGGGCAGAGCGCCTGAAGAAAATGGGGCAGTGGGGTTGGGCAGGCGGAGCGCCTGGACCAAGAGTAAGTCAGGCGGGGCGCCCAAAGTCTAGGCGGAGCGCCTGGGGGTCAGGCCCCTGCTTTTCCAACTCCGATTTTGCTCGATTTCAAGCCAAAATTTGGTCCGATTTCAACGTTGTTTGCACAAATTGAAGGTACCCAAAGTTGTTCCTTGATACAACCTTCAAAGCCCAATAAATTTCATACCCAAACAACCAACAAACAAGGTTCAATCGAGATTCAAAGATTTCAAGTTTGGGGTTTTATCAAGGGTTTCAAGGTTCAAAGGTGGGTTTTGATTCACCAAAAACAATGTTACCAAACTCCGAATCACACGATTCTTGTTGCAATTGATTCGTTTTTCAAAGGAGATCAAACCCCGGTAATCAATTCCAAAACCCCACAATCACACAACCCAAAATCAATCAAATTCTTCAAGAATAAGGGTTTGGGAGGGTTTAACAATATTTGGGGTTTCAATTTTTCAATCCAATCCAATCCAAACAAATTTGGTACCCAAACGTCGGGTTTTCAACAAGGATTAAGAATCTATAAAACCACTTCAAGAATTGAACACACCAAAAAGTTACACCAAATTTTTGAATTTTTAATTTTTTTGAAATTTTCTTCTTTCAATAACTTTAACAATAAGAAATCTAAAGAAACTAACCTAAGCACGAAGAATCAAGGGTCGGGGTTCGTAGAAACGATACCCGAACCTTGCTCTGATACCAAACTGATAAGAATCAAACGCGGAAAAGGTAAAAGGATAAAGAACGAGACGTAACTCGATCAATAATCTCAAGTAGCAACGGAGAACTCGTTCCGTTACACTCCGAGAGAATGTCAAGAACACCTACGCTAGGCAACTACCCTCGGGCCAACTAGGACCCGCAAGTAGAATGGTCGGGATAGGGTCGTTGTCCAACTAGAATCCACTAGAAGCACACAAATCCCAAACAAGGTCGGTTTTTCATAAACCCAAAGAGATCCCTCTTTACAATGTTAATTCATCATTCAAAAATAGACTCAGTGATAAAATAAGCTATCTAGCTATTTGTAAAGGTTTCTAGGCATTAAGTAAAAGGTCTATAATGCCCACAAGCTAGGCTTTAAGCTAAAAGATCATGCAAGGTCAAAATAGTCACTTCTCACTTAAAATCCCGTGCTTCAGCAAATCGGGCGGAGCGCCCACGAAGTTTATTAGTGGAGGGGCCTGGGCGGACTGCCTGGGGGCTGGGTGGAGCACCTGAGACAACTGTATCTTAGGCGGAGCGCCTGGTTTGCCTAGGCGGAGAGCCTGGCTGCCTGTGGGGTGGGCCAGCGGTGCTCCATCCCTTAAATATGCTGGAATCGTCTCCGAAGCTCTTGCCCTAGCATCCTTTGACTCTTCCAAGCTTGATATATGTTTGAAAGGTGTCTTGGCTCGTTTGGTTCTTATCGATGATAAGACCCAAACCCCCACAAGACCCTTTACTCGGAGCCAAGCTAAGGAGATCCAAGGAGTACACATACACTTGGTGAGGAAGGGACTAGAAGAAGGAAGCGATTGGAAGCCGTTCCGAGTGCTCAAAGTGCAAGGGAAGCAGCCCAAGCATCCAGGCGCTCCGCCTGAGGATGCCTAGGCCTGGGCGCTCCGCCCCAACTCTGGGCGCCCCGCCTAGGCCACCCCACTGTTGAGTTTCATGGGCTCTCCGCCCCAATCCCGGGCGCTCCGCCTAAAATGCTGAAGCACGGGATTCTAGCTAGTGTTTTTTTATTTTGACACTACGTGGTCTTTTACTCCTAAGCCTAAGTGTGGGCATTCTAGACCTTCCAAAGGGTGTCTAAAAACACCTAAAAATAGCTAGATAGCTTGTTATTTTCATTAGCTTACCTTTATGATTAAAATACACTTTGTGTTGAAGAGTTGAACTCTTATTGAATGAAACCTTGAATGGGACTTGTTCTTCCTCTAGCGGATCTAGATGAATTCCAATTCCCCCCGACCATTCTACTTGCGTGCTCACGTTAGCTCGAGGGTAGTTGCCTAGCGTAGGTGTTCTTGACCTTCTCTCGGGGTGTAACGGAACGGGTTCTCCGTTGCTACTTGAGATTTGTGATCGAGATACGTCTCGTTCCTATCTTTTTACTTTTCCGCGTTTGATTCTTATCAGCTTGGTATCATATCAAGGTTCGGGTATCGTTCCTACGAACCTCGACCCTTGATTATTCGTGCTTAGGTTAGTTTGTTTAGATTTCTTGTTGTTAAAGTTATTGCAAAAAGGAAATTACAAAAAAAAAAAAAAATTGAAAACTCAAAAATTCAAAATTTTGGTGTAACTTTTTGGTGTGTTCGGTTCGTGAAGTGGGTGTTATAGATTCTTAATCCTTGTTGAAAACTTGACGATTGGGTACCAAAATTGTTTGGATTGGATTGAATTGAAAATTGAAAACCCCAAATATTGTTAAACCCTCCCAAACCCTTGTTCTTGTTGAATTTGATTAATTTTGGGTTGTGTGGTTTCGGAATTGATTGTTGGGGATTGATCTCTATTGGAAACTGAACAAATTGAAACAAGAATCGTGTGATTCGGAGTTCGGTAACATAGTTTTTGGAGAATCAAAACCCACCCTTGAACCTTGAAACCCATGTTGAAACCCCAAACTTGAACTTTGAATCTTGATTGAACATTATTTGTTGGTTGTTTGGGTGTGAAATTGATTGGGGATTGAAGGTTGTATCAAGGAACAACTTTGGGTACCTTGAATTTGGCCAAAACACCTTGGAATCGGCCTAGAAATTGGATTGAAAACAAAGAACACGGAGTAGAAAAACCCAGGTGTTCTTCGACCAGGCGCTCCGCCTAGACTTTGGGTGCCCCGACTGACTTGTTCTTGCTCCAGGCGCTCCGCCCAACCCTTGGGCACCCCGCCTGCCCAACCCCACTGATCATTTTTTGGGCGCTCCGCCCCATGTCTCGGGCGCTCCGCCTGAATCTCTGAAGGGTTGATTTGGGTAGTTTCTTCTAGGTTTGCTTGTTCTTTGTTGCCTAACCTCTTATTAGTGCCTATCTACGTAATCTTTCTACTTGATTAGCACTAATCTTTCATTGCTTTTAGGAGAATTCGTGCATTAGTTGAAGAGTAGAATTCCAAGAAGATTCGTAGATTCTTTTTGATTCAAGTCCTCACTTCAAAGTGCCTAGCTTTCATTGAGTCCCATTAACTCCACTCACCCCGGAGTGTGCTTGACTCGTGAATAGTTTGGTTGAGTTAAGGAATTGCTACTCATCTACGTGAAGCTTTGGAACTACAAGTCGAGTGAAATATCCACCACCACTAAATGAGAGAACCGAGTGATCTCAAGTGAGGGAGTGTGTGAGGTTGTTTTGCTAACGTTTGTTACTTGTGTTGGTACAATGTCTACCGAAGGAGAAGATTTTGCTAAGAGTGCCCTTGCTACTATCCTTGCCAAGTTGGATAGTATGAACTTGAGGATTGAAAGCCTTGAGAGGTTGAACTCAAGTGCTCTAGTTGAGCAAGGGACTTCCAATGTCCAATCGGAGAAAGGGACCCCGAGTGTCCAAGTTGAGAAAGGGACCCCGAGTGTCCAAGTTGAAGTCTCAAGTAGTCCTAACTTTACCCCGGAGCAAGTTAGCCATGTTATTGAATTGCTCAATCAACAATGGGTAATGGATGATCGAGAGAGAATTGATCAAGTGTTGGGCAATACCCAATGAACGGGCATTCCCCGTATCTTGGACAACCCCCCAAGAAACATTCCACTACCAAGACCTATCCGAAATGTGCAACCTCTTGAGCAAGCCGAAGAAGCTCAAGAAGGGGAGGAAGCCGATTATGGTGATGACATGTATGGGTTTGATGATCACTTTCAACCGAGGCGAGGTATGAATTGGGGTCGAAATGTGGATAGAGGTAGGGGCCGAGGTCGAGGGCCACGTATGGGGTATGTTGGTGGGAATGCTAGAAGGGAGTATGGTGTGAATTAAGATCACTATGGGGGCCAACCGGAGCCTTTCCGTGGGCGTCGTGAAACACCAACCTCAATAGTGTGAAGCTTAATCTCCCAACCTTTAAAGGGAATTGTGATCCGGAGGCTTACATTGAATTGGTGCTACACATGGAAAGATTGTTTGACACAAATGAGATGACCGATGATAAGAAAGGCACTTATGCTATTTCATCCTTTGAATCCTATGCATCTACTTGGTGGGAATCCGTCAAGAGATCAAGGAGGAGAGCGGGAATCCCCGTGAATGTGGGTTGGAATGACTTTAAGGGTATCATGAGTATCAAGTACATCACTCCTAGATATCGTCAAGAGCAACTCAAGAAACTTTATGAGTTGAAGCAAGGTGTCAAGACGGTGCATGAATATTATGATGAGTTTGAAAGAACTCGAATGGCCTTGGATATGGACACCGAAGATGAGGAGTAAGCCGTGATCCGTTTCATGAATGGCTTGAGCTATGGTATAGCTTCACAATTGAGATTGCATGCTTATCTTTCACTTCAAGAATTCCTTGATTCCGCTATTCAAGCCGAGCAATGGCTTGATAAAGAAAAGTCCAACCGTTACAAGAGCAACACTTATACTTCCATGAACAAGCCAAAGGATTGGAAAAATCCTACTCCCAATGCAAGATTCACAAATGCAAGTGGCCCTAGTGGAGCAAGTGCTAGCAAAGATGTGAAGAAGTCGTTTGAGAAGTACACACCCAATGTTGGAGGTAATTCTAAAACCCAATTGAATACTCCTACTTCTTCTTCCATTCAATGTCACAAATGCAAGGGGTATGGACACTTTGCTAAGGAGTGTCCTACGAAAAGGACCATGGTTGCTGTTGGAGAAAATGCTTATGAACAAGAGAGTGAACCGGAGGAAGATGAGGGAGTAGAGGGAGATGAGGGAGTAGAGGATGATGATCATGATGATGCGGTGGAGGATGATGAACCTCATACATTTCTAGTTGTGAGGAGGAGTTTAGGAGCTATGATAGTGGAGGATGGAGAAACCTTACAAAGGGAAAACCTTTTTCATGCTAGATGCCGAGTCGCGGGTGTAGTATGCTCTATGATCATTGACTCCGGGAGTTGTGCTAATGTTGTGAGTCAATCACTAATTAGCCAACTAAAATTGCCTACCTTGAAACATCCCAAACCTTATCGCCTACAATGGCTTAGTGAATGTGGGGAGCTAAAGGTGGTGAAGCAAGCATTGATCAAGTTCAAAGTGGGTGATTATGTGGATGAACACTTGTTCGACGTGGTGCCCATGCAAGCATGCCACCTTCTCTTTGGAAGGCCTTGGCAATTCGATCGACAAACGGTTCATGATGGTCTTGTCAACACTTACACGATCAAGCATAAAGGAAGGAAATTTGTGTTGAAGCCCTTAACTCCCAAACAAGTGAGTGATGACTACAAGCGGATGAGGGAGTTGAAGGAGGCGGCAAAGGCTAAGTCTATTGTTGAGACTAGCCCTTTGTCCAAAAGCATGGCGGCAATCCCACCTTCTTATACCGGTGGCATAAGTGCCATGATGCAACCGGGCGAGGTCCTAAGAGGAAATGATGGCGCCAAGTTTCTCCTATGCCTAGTGCACAAAGGTATGATCCTTAACTCTAATTGATTGATTTTTCTTCTAACCCTTTGCCTAGTGTGTTTGAGAATGTCTTGAAGGATTTTGGGGACATGTTCCCGGATGAAATGCCGGATGGATTACCTCCTTTGAGGGGTATTGAACGCCAAATAAACTTTGTCCCGGGATCTCAAATCCCAAACAAGCCGGCTTATAGGAGCAATCCAGAGGATACAAGAGAGTTGCAAAGGCAAGTTGATGAATTTCTCACTAAAGGCTTGGTGAGGGAGAGCTTGAGTCCTTGTGCCGTACCCGTGATCCTTGTTCCCAAAAAGGACGGCACTTGGAGGATGTGTGTTGATTGTCGGGCCGTGAACAAAATAACGGTAAAGTACCGTCATCCCATTCCCCGACTTGATGATATGTTAGATGAATTAAGTGGTTCATGAGTGTTTAGCAAAATTGACCTTAGGTCCGGCTACCATCAAATCCGGATGAAACCCGGGGATGAATGGAAAACCGCATTCAAGACCAAGTTTGGTCTCTATGAATGGTTGGTGATGCCCTTTGGGCTCTCCTATGCACCTAGCACTTTCATGAGGCTAATGAACCATGTTCTTAAGCCATTCATCAACAAGTTTGTGGTCGTCTACTTTGACGATATATTGATCTACAGCAAATCAATAGAAGACCACGTTGATCACCTTAGGCAAGTGCTTGAAAAGTTGAGAGCCGAAACGCTCTATGCTAATTTTAAAAAGTGTGCCTTTGGTGTTGAGAAGGTAGTCTTCCTTGGGTTTGTTGTGAGTGCCCAAGGAGTGGAAGCGGATGAGTCTAAGGTAGAAGCCATACGTGATTGGCCTACTCCTACTACCGTGACTCAAGTGAGGAGCTATCATGGTCTTGCTAGCTTTTATAGACGATTTGTGAAAGACTTTAGCTCCATTGCCGCTCCACTCACCGAATTGGTGAAGAAGGACCAACCTTTTGTTTGGGGAGAGCCTCAAGAGAAGGGCTTCCAAGAGTTGAAAAGTAGGTTGAGTACCGCCCCTCTATTGCAATTGCCCGACTTCGGAAAGGCATTTGAGGTTGAATGTGATGCCTCGAGGGTGGTAATTGGTGGTGCCTTAATGCAAGACGGCAAACCAATCGCCTACTTTAGTGAGAAATTGAAAGGGGCCTCCTTGAACTATTCTACATATGACAAGGAATTGTATGCCCTTGTGAGAGCCCTTGCCCATTGGCAACACTACCTTTGGCCTCGAAAATTTGTAATCAAGAGTGACCATGAGTCACTCAAGCATCTAAGAGGCCAAGAGAAGCTAAATAAGAGGCATGCCAAGTAGGTTGAATTCATTGAGTCTTTTCCCTATGTTATCCAATACAAGAAAGGGAAAGACAATGTTGTCGCGGATGCGCTTTCTAGAAAGTTCGCTCTAGCCACCACTCTCACCTCTAAGCTCATGGGCTTTGAGAGCATTAAATTGATGTATGCTCATGACCCGACGCTAAAGAGCATCCATGAAGCTCCAGAGAAGGGGGAGAGAGTTGAAAAATACCAATGGGTTAATGGATATATCTTCAAAAATGATAGGGTGTGCATACCCGAGTCCTCATGGAGGGAACTACTTGTGCAAGAGGCAGATTGTGGAGGGCGCATGGGTCATTTTGGCACAAGAAAGACTTTTCCTATTCTTAAAGAACAATTTCATTTGGCCAAAGATGGGGGTGCATGTAGAAAAGTTTTGCAACAATTGCCTTGAGTGCAAGCGTGCTAAATCCAAAGCACACCCCCATGGGTTGTATACCTCTCTCCCCGTACCTACTAGTCCATGGTTGGATATTTCAATGGACTTTGTTATGGAATTACCAAGGACTGGGGGGGGGGCATGATAGCATTTATGTTGTTGTGGATAGGTTCTCCAAAATGGCTCACTTCATTCCATGCAAGAAATGTGGGGATGCACAACATGTAGCTACTTTGTTTATTGACAATGTTTTGAAGTTGCATGGTGTGCCTCAAACTATAGTGAGTGATAGGGACACTAAGTTCCTAAGCCATTTTTGGAGGAGTTTATGGGGTGCTTTAGGCACCAAGCTCTTGTTCTCCACGTCCCACCACCCACAAATGGATGGACAAACCGAGGTGGTAAACCGAACTTTGTGTGCTCTTCTTAGAGCCATGACCCGAGGTAAGGCCGGGACTTGGATCGATCGTTTACCTCCTATGGAGTTTTCCTATAATCGCACATTGCATAGCATGATTGGCATGACTCCCTTTGAGTGTGTCTATGGTTTTAACCCCTTGATTCCCCTTGATCTAACCCCTTTGCCAAGGGAAATGGTTGTTAATTTTGAAGGTAAAGCTAGAGCCAAGGCTTTGATGGAGCTACATGCCAAGGCAAAGAAGAATTTGGAGGAAGCTTATGCAAAGGTAGCCTCCAAGAAAAACAAGGGACGCAAGAAGGTGGAACTCAAGAAGGGTGACTATGTGCGGGTGCACTTCCGGAATGAAAGGTTTCCAAACCATAGGAAAGGGAAGTTGGTACCCCGTGGAGATGGCCCATTCCAAGTGCTTTCCAAGATAAACAACAATGCCTATGTGGTCGACTTGCCAAGTGAGTATCAAGTTTCTAATACTTTCAATGTTTGTGACTTGGTTCCTTTGGATGTAGGTAATGAAGAGGTCGTGAATGATGATGAAGAGGTCGTGAATGATGCTTCAATTTCGAGGACGAAATCCTCTCAAGAAGGGGAGGATGATAAGATCCAAACCCCCCACAAGACCCTTCACTCGGAGCCAAGCTAAGGAGATCCAAGGAGTACACCTACACTTGGTGAGGAAGAGACTAGAAGAAGGAAGCGATTGGAAGCCATTCCGAGTGCTCAAAGTGCAAGGGAAGCAGCCTAGTCATCCAGGCGCTCCGTCTGAGGATGCCTAGGCCTGGGCGCTCCGCCCCAACTCTGGGCGCCCCGCCTAGGCCACCCCACTGTTGAGTTTCATGGGCGCTCCGCCCCAATCCCGGGCGCTCCGCCTAAAACGCTGAAGCACGGGATTCTAGCTAGTGTTTTGTCTATTTTGACACTACGTGGTCTTTTACTCCTAAGCCTAAGTGTGGGCATTCTAGACCTTCCAAAGGGTGTCTAAAAACACCTAAAAATAGCTAGATAGCTTGTTATTTTCATTAGCTTACCTTTATGATTAAAATACATTTTGTGTTGAAGAGTTGAACTCTTATTGAATGAAACCTTGAATGGGACTTGTTCTTCCTCTAGCGGATCTAGATGAATTCCAATCCCCCCGACCATTCTACTTGCGTGCTCACGTTAGCTCGAGGGTAGTTGCCTAGCGTAGGTGTTCTTGACCTTCTCTCGGGGTGTAACGGAACGGGTTCTCCGTTGCTACTTGAGATTTGTGATCGAGATACGTCTCGTTCCTATCTTTTTACTTTTCCGCGTTTGATTCTTATCAGCTGTATTACTTGTGTTCATAATTCAAGGTCAATCCAAGCTTCGTAAGGTCTCGTTTTGACCCAAAATATTGCACCAGCAACAGATGGTGCAAAACTCTACACAGTAGCAACTTACTTTAGGCAGTGTCAAGCCTTTTTTTGTCCTTTCCAAGTAAGTTGGTCAGTAGCTATTCTGACAGAGGACTTAAGGTAAGTTATAGTATCTATTTGTTTTATAGCCTTTGGCCTCGTGGATATTCTACCACGTGTTTCTTAAGTCTCTAGCTGCCGATAGGCATATTTTTTATGCGTAAGCTTCGGGTTTCCATTGTATTTCACATGTTATAACTTGAAATTGCTATTGCATTGAGCATAAGGGTATTGTACTCCCGTTTTGGGCTTGATATGTACTTCTGGGAATTGGATGAGAATCCTGCGCCGGTGAAGTGTTATTATTGGATATGTTTATGCCTAAAATTTGTCACCTAGGTTAAACAATTAATTTAGAATGAGGTCACAAGAAATACAGTAAATACAATGGAAAAGTAAATAAGTAAAAGAGAGAAATAGTGAGGAAAAAAAAAGTAAAGTAGTCTTATTCCTTGAGAATAGCCGGATTATGTGGTAATCACCGTATTGTACAATACAATGTAAGGAGAGGTATTTATAGTAGTGGATACCATATCCTAATAAAGGTAAAATACAAAGACTAATAAGGGTATGGGGCTATAATTAAAGGCGGTGGTATATACGAAACCTAAACTGGGAGACTGTAACCCTAAGGCGGCAGGATGTATGCCCTTTATCCTACACCAGTACTGCCTGAACGGTCGTAACTCGTAGAACAGACATGTATCCTGATGCAGCCCAAATTGCATCGACACCTACACATGGTTTGGAAGTCAAGGCATGGATGATATGAGCTTGGGAGATGACTTGAAGACCATGCATTAGAGCTCAATCAAAATGGAGGCAGGGCTGAAACCAGTGCAGGAAACAGGGGAGCCAAAACAGGGCAGCACTTTCTGAGCTTACTGCCTGACGAGGAAGATCTGTTCTTCGCGATCGCGCCCCTACTCACGCGATCGCGAAGGGTATTCTTTTGCTCTGCGCGACAGCGCTGGCCTTCACGCGATCGCGATTGCTTGATGCCTGAGTGTTCCTCGCGATCGCATATCCTTGTGCGCGATCGCGAAGAGGACTTTGGCAGTCCGGACCAGAAACTTGGCAAACCATGTAATGGGGTGTTATAAATACACCCCTCATTCATTTATTGTTTATCAACCAACCTTGAATGTAGAATGATGAATTTCTTGAGTGAATCTCAATGATGAACCCGTGAGCGGGCATGATTTCACTTGGTGGATTCCAAGTTGAACATCGTAACCTCTTTGATCATTCTATTTGCGAGAGCCGAGTATCTCTTGAGGGTAGTTGCATAGTATAGGTGATCCTTGACTTCACCTGAGGTGTATCGAGACAAGTTCCTCGGTGCTACTTAGGTAAACGTTTCAAGCCTCGTCTTGCTTTTATCTCGATATCGTTATCGATATCGCCTATCTTGTTTTAGCTTCCGCATTATCATTTCGTTTGTAGCTTCCGCCTATTTTCCATTGCATCACATCCTTTGTGCCAAGTGACTTGTAAGATAAGCCTAGTCTCGCCAGCTGGACTCGTATCCCCATAATAGTAGAGGCCATATTTTTGCCCACACAATCAGTCCCCCCACTTGTTTAGTGCTGACGCAAGCGGTCACGAAGGAATTAACAAAGTCCCCCGGGTTGTAAAGTTTGATCAGGATTCTAACGACGTCCTTTGGGATGTCTTCATTGTGCCATGTGCACTGATTACGGTGTGCTCATCTCCTAACACAACTGTTGTTGGGACATTATTCTTGTCATGCGGGGTCCGGACGCTTAGCCCTTTCAGCTTTCATGCGGCTTTTAAGGTGATTAAGGTGTCCCCCCTCATGGTTCTAGGCTTTCACCTTGGTTATCTACTTCAGCAGAACCACTACTGCTATGCTTCATCGGCCATTGGCTATGGAATACATGAGAAAAGAGGCTCCCCTGTGGTAGGTGCCCAGCTTAAGCCTCTCCATTACTAACGATCTCCTGTTTGTCCGTTAAGATCTGCAGGGCTGTACACTCTGGTTTGACCAATTAAGGTTGACTCGGATTATCAGGTTTTCTTTCTAAGCTCTACAACGAATCGTCAATTTTCTCTTCGAGTTCAGCGAGCAAGATGGAGGAGGTTAGGCCTGTACTCTGACGCTTCTAAGGTCCTTGCTTTGTTCAAGCAGACGGGCATTGGTTGCGCCAACGACCGCGTGCCTTAAAGGAATGTTAGGGCCGACCTATCTCGGACTGTCAAAAGAAAAGAAGAACTCCTGACTGTTTACCGCTTCTAGTTACAATCTAGAAGGATGATTTTCAGCCATGTTAATCCTGAGGAGCTCTTTGTTTTAAGTGTTCCGTTTCCTTTTTTTATCTACACTTGTTATGAACAAATGTTGTATTCAAGAAGAAGTAATTGTATATTATGAGCCTACCTACTATTTGTTTTTAATGAAACGGTCGTTCATCAATAGTTTTATACGTACTTGTGTAATTACATGTGGTGTAATGTGTAGCCAAATAGTACGTTTTGTGTGCCTTTCTGGGTTAGTGCCCCTAAAAATTATATGGCTTCCGGTCGTCCTGAATATCCTAATATTTACAACGTTTATCAGTGAGCTTGATTGCACAATTATGTCCGCTGTGCACCAATAGTTGGCGGTTTAGGTTGCATCTTTAGGAGATAGCTGTTTGTGTCAACAATGGGACGACTTTAGCTCGTGTAATAACAGGCACTTTTGTATCCGACTTCGAACGTCTCTGCTTAGTTACTCGAGTATTTTAAGACTTTTAAGCACTATGCGAACGGGCATCCCTGTCACGACCCAACCTAGGGCCGCGACGGATAACCGACACTAAGTGTCAATTATCGCTAAACCTATTAATAATCTATGAATTATCGAGATGAGCTGGCAACCTGGTTATGAATACATACATATTTACTGAAAATATAAAGTCCGGAAAGATGACAAGGCTATCACACGATAATATATATAACATACTGACTGCACCACACAGGGACATATCTACAGGCCTCTAAGAGTGCTGAACTTAATATACAAAGGACGGGACAAGGAACCGCCATACCTACTCGACATCTGTACAACATACAAAAAGCTGTATACTCCAGAAGGGACGGAGTGACTCCAACAGCTGGTAGATAGCCTACTAACGTGGCTCAGGGTCTGCTCTCTCTGTACCTGCGCGGCATGAAATGCAGCGCCCCAAAAAAAAGGGCGTGAGTACGATATGTACAAAGTATGTAAGGCCTGAGCATATAATATATCATAGCTTGATGAAACTGTAAGGCTAGAGTATAAATATATAAACAGGAGCTGAAGCATAGCAATGTAGCAGGAAATCATAAGACGTACCAAACATGGTCTGAATATAACCCGAAGTCTAGCTGAATCTGAAACTGCAGACTGAGCTGAACTATACTGAGAAATGACTGTAATATGACTGGTAACTGGTAACTAGAATCTAGAACCGATAGCTGTCAACTAATGCTGACTCTAAGAACTGGTGGCTGATAACTGAGAACTGATAACTGGTACTGAGCTAAAACTGAACTGTTATCTGAACTGGTACCTGCCTGGTGTTATGGGCTATATCCCCCCAAATCAGGTTACTGAACAACTGAACTAGCCTCACATATAATCATCCAGTTCATACTGTTGCTATATACGCGTATATAACAAACCTGGTGGGTGTTATGGGCTATATCCCCCCAAGCCAGTAATATCTAGTCTCTCTGGTCAGAGTGTGTGAATGAAACCCGGTCACACTATGATAAGAATAAAAAACGAAACGCGGAAATAAAGATAAAGAGAGAGACACTACTCGAACTCCCTACGAGGTAACTATGGAGAACTCGTTCCATAATACCCTCGTATCGGTTTCAAGAAGGACCTACACTATGCAACTACCCTCGAGCCGCACCTGGGACTCGCAAATAGAATGATCGGGGGTGGTTTGGGGTTCAACTAGAATCCACTAGTAAACTCAAACCGTCTCAAAGGGTTTTCATTCAAAGAGAATCCACTCTTGAACATTGTCATTGACAATCAATCATTCATCATAATAGCTAACTAAGGAATAATGCTAAGCTATGGAGTATTTATAGGCCTCACTCAAGACATAAGGAAAGGCCTAAAGTACCCTTAAGTAAGTTCTAAAGACATAAGCCACGTAGGGGCATAGTAGGAATTACATAGCAATTAAAGTCAAATTCCCGTCAAAGTTGAACAGAGGGAGGCGCTCCGCCTCTGGGGGAGGCGCTCCGCCTCAGCTTGTCTAGGCGGTCCGCCTCCTTGGTCCACCTCCAAAAGTCCCGAGAGTCATCTTCTTTTAGGCGGTCCGCCTCAATCCGTAGGCGGTCCGCCTCTTCCTGAAGCTTCTTGAAACACTTCGAAATATGTCTCGGATGCTCTTCTTTCCATGACGTCCCAATGTATGACCTTGAAGTGCTCTCCCTTGGCCTTGGATGGTGTTTTTGGATGGTTGCTCGATTTGGGTCTTATCATCCTCCCCTTCTTGAGAAGATTTCGTCCTCGAAATCAAGGCTTGGTCTCTCATGGCTCTATCAACTCTTCGGGGTGGCCAAGAATCTCCTCCTTTGTCCTTCTTGATCGTCACTTTGGCAAAGGCTTCTTCCAAGATCTTCCCAGCCTTAGCATGGAGCTTAGAACCTACGAGCAACGACAAGTAAAAACAAGCAAACGTCCCACTTTGAAAGTAGGTTAGTGCAAGAAGTGTGGAAAACACACTCTTGTTGTATAACCAAGCATCAATAAGAAGCACAAATAGCAAATCTCCAAAGAGAACAATAAGTACTTGGTATACTAAAAGCATGCACTCAACACGATAATGAGCAAATAGGTCATGGGAAGATGGGAAATGCAAGATCAAGCTACCAAAATCCCCTTGAACCTTAAGCTCAAGATCAACACACCAACCTATCCTCGAGGTGCGATCAACATGCGGAGTGGAGTGAGTCAAATAGCCCACCCTACAAGTAGGATCAAGCATTCCACTCCCCTTCTTTAGAGCATGCCTACTCACACCAAGGGGTTCCTCTTTCCCTTCCATTTCATCAATTAGGCAACCCTCCTTAAAAGTCAAGCTCTCAAGGAAGGTGTTGATGATGGAGTCTTCGTCATCACAACCCAAACTAGCAATAGTAGGGTCACTCATAGAACCATCTACCTCACCCACATTTTCAAGCAATGGGTTGCCTAAGGGGTCAAACCCTTCACACCATGGGGGTTCCATTTGACCACCCACCCTAGTCCGATACAAGTCATATCCACTAGTGAGAAGGCCTTCAAATAAGGGATTGGTAAAAACATGCATCTCACTATCATGATAAGACATAGACGAGCTATCAAGACTAGGTTCACTTGAGGAGTCATCACGAACAACCTTGTCCAATTCATGCAATGTGGACTCCTCAAGGACAAGACCATCATCACCGCAACACATTGAACCACCAAATAGAAGCATATCAATTAGGAAATGGTCAACTACCTCATCTTTCCCTATGTCAAAGGTTGGCGGTGTGTCATAGCAAAGGTCACAATCATGGTCAACTATCAAATCTACACTAGGGAGGGGTTCAATAAACAATGAGCTCACATCATGATGTTGCATAGTGCTCCTCCCAACTAGTGTTTCACATGTAAACTCAAGTTGACAACTAGACTCTTCACTAGTGGTATACTCACTAGATGCATTAAAAACACCAACTAGTGTTGAGTCATTACAAGACAAGTAGCTAGTAGGCTCATGAAAAGGTGAAGCAACACTTACATTCGTAGTACTTCCTTGATCACTCACAAGGTTTGAAGTATCATATACAACTCCTCCTTCATGAAGCTCACATTGAGGCTCCAATGACTTGTCTTTCAATGTACCTACACAAGAACTTTCACAAGAAGAGATAGAAGATAAAGAAGGGTTAGAACAATGGGTGCTCTCACTCTCAATTTTCCCTTCCTCACCCCTCATCTCTCTCAATTTTACCTCATGGTCAAGTGTAGTTTGTGGTGACAATCCGCTCACATCACTCCTCAAATCCTCTCCTTTTTCCTCTGCTGGATTGTCACCGGTCACTCCCTCACTTCTCTCTATCTTTTCTCTCTCAATTGGAGTGGAGTGACTCCCATTTTCATCATGCATTGGCAAAACAATGAAATTGTTTGCCTCGGGTTCAAGTACAATGGGTGACTTGGCTTTAGCCGCTTCCTTCAACTCCCTCATGAGTTTGTAGTCATCATTCACTTGCTTGGGAGTTAGGGGTTGAAGCACGAACTTTTTTCCCTCATGCATCACCGTATAGGTGTTGGCATGGCCATTATGAACCACACGTCGATCAAATTGTCATGGCCTACCAAAGAGAAGGTGGCATGCTTGCATAGGCACAACATCGAACATGTGCTCATCCACATAGTTCCCAATCTTGAACTTGATCAAACATTGCTTAACCACCCTCAACTCACCACACTCACTAAGCCATTGTAGCCTATAAGGATTTGGGTGCTTCAAGGTAGGTATTTTCAATTGGGCAACTAGTGTTTGGCTAATGACATTAGCACAACTTCTCGAGTCAATGATCATAGAACAAATGAGACCCATGACTCGGCATTTGGAATGAAAAAGGTTCTCTCGTTGTAAGGTCTCAACATCCTCCACACACATGGCTCCTAGACTCCTCCGTACAACAAGGAAGGCACGGGCATCATCATCTTCTTCTTCCATGGCAATAATCTCCCCATCGTCTCCTTCCTCCTCACCTTCTACTCCCTCTTCTTCCTCGGGTTCACTCTCTTGCTCATACACCAAATCACCAACCACAACCATGGTTCTTTTTGTAGTGCATTCCTTAGCAATATGCCCAAAGCCCTTACACTTATAACATTGAGCAGAAGTAGAAATAGGATTACTCAAGCGAGTTTTAGAATTACCTTCCAAGTGTGGTGTAATCTTCTCATAAGGCCTTTTCACTTCTTTGCTAGCACTTGCACTTGGAAAGTTGGCACTTGGAGTCTTCCACTCTTTTGGCTTGCTTGTGGTAGTAGGAGTGTTGTTTTTGAACTTCTCTCCTTTGAGCCAAGTCTCGGCATCAATTGCGGCTTCAAACATATCTTGAAGTGTGAGATAATGATGCAACCTCAATTGAGAAGCTATACCATAGCTCAAGCAATTCTTGAATCGGATCATGGCTTCTTCTTCACCTTCGGTATCCATATCCAATGCCATCCGGATCTTCTCAAACTCATCATAGTACTCATGCACCGATTTGACACCTTGCTTTAGATCATAGAGCTTCTTGAGTTGCTCTTGCCGATACCTTGGAGTTATGTACTTGGTGTTCATAAGGCCTTTCAACTCATCCCAAGTCACATTCAAATGCAAATTCATCCTTCTCCTAGACCTCTTCATACACTCCCACCAAGTAGAAGCATAGGCCTCAAAGGTAGAAATAGCATAGGTACCCTTTCTCTCCTCGGTCATCTCATTGGTGTCAAACACTCTCTCCATAAGTAGTACCCATTCCATGTATGCCTCCGGATCACAAGTTCCCTTGAAGGGTGGAAGATTTAGCTTGACGCTATTGAGGTTGTTGTTGTTGTCACGTACCCCATAGTTAGGCTCCGGTTGGCCTCCGTAATGGTCATCATGAGCAACATACTCTCTCCTCGCATTCCCTCTAGCATAGCCCATGGGTGGCCCTCGACCTCGGCCTCTACTCCTATCCACATATCGACCCCAATGCATTTGCCTCCTAGGTTGATAAGGAACATCATACCCATAGGCTTCATCACCATACCCGAACTCCTCCTCTTCTTGAACTTCATCAATTTGTTCAAGAGGTGGGACATTCCGCACGGGTCTTCTAAGTGGAGCATTTACTTGGGGATTGCCAAAGTTGAGGGGATTGCCCTCTTGTCGGGGATTGCCCAACCCACGCTCTCGTAGAGCTTCAACTTTGCTTTGTTCATACCTCTTGTTTAGCTCAACAAAGTGTCCGGGAGTCATAGGAGTGCTATGACTCGTTCCTTCCCCGGATTCAATTTGGACGCTCGGGGTCCTCCTCTCTCCGGTCTCAACTTGATTCCTCTCGATGGTTTCAAGTCTCAATGAGATATCCTCCAATTTAGCCATAATGGTGGCCATGAAGTTCTTCATAGGATCATCCCCATCATTTTCCATGGTACCTACAAAAAGCAACAAACGTTAGCAAAATACCTCACCCGCTCCCTTACAATTGTTTCACTCGGCTCGCTCGTGTTTAGTGGGGGATGGATATTTCACACAAGTTTGAGTCTAAAAGCTTCAAGTAGTTGACCAACGAACCACAACTCAATCACTCAACTTATCAAGTCCAAATGCACTCCGGGGTGAGTGGAGTTAATGGGACTCGATTGGACGATAGGCACTTTATATGAGGACTTGAATCAAAAGATACTACGGGTCTTCTTTGAATTCTAGTCTCCTTTCTAAGGCACGATGATCCTAATAGCTCAAAGTAATTAGCACTAATCGAGTAGGATTATACTCTAATAGCACTAATTGGAAGCAATGCAAACAACGAAACAAGAAATCCTAGAAGTTTCTACCCAATTCCCAAGCTTCAGGAAGTAGGCGCCCCGCCTCAGGAAGTGGGCGGTCCGCCCTGGGCAAACCTACAGGGGGAGGCGCTCCGCCTCTTCAGGGGAGGCGCTCCGCCTCAGGAAATCCAGAGAGCTCCCACAGATGAGGCGCTCCGCCTCTAAATTGAGGTGCTCCTCCTCTGCAACTTTTCTGCACAGTTCAACAACGGGTTTTTCAACTTTAACACCCAAAATTCCAACAAACCACACGTTGTTTTAGCAATCCAAAGGTACCCAAGTGTTGTTTTACCCACAAAGATCAAACCCCAATGATTTTTAACAAACCCCAATCGAAAACAACGAATTCACCATGTTCATCCTCTTCAAGAACACAAGGGTTTATCAAAGGGTTTCAAAATGGATTGTGATTCATCAAAGTCGGTGTTATATAAGTTCAAATCCCACAAAATTGGTATCGAATCGTTTGTTTTTCAATGAAGCTCAATCCCCAATATCAAGTTTTCAATCCAACATCAATCCAACCCAAGAATCAAGCGAAAATTCATCAAGAACAAGTTCATCAAGGGTCTAAGGGCAATTGGGGTTTCAATTTTTCAAACTCCACCAAATCCAACAATTTTGGTACCCAAGTAACGGTGATTCGTCCACGATCAAGAATCTATAACACCCATATCAAAAATCATCCAAACCAACAAGATACACCAAATTTTTAGATTTTTCAATTTTTCAATTTTTTTGTAATTTTCTTCTTTCAATAACAACAAACAAGAAACTAAAGATAGGAATCGACCTAGGCACGAAGAATCAAGGGTCGGGGGTTTGTAGAAACAAAACCCGAGCCTTGCTCTGATACCAAGATGATAAGAATCAAAAACGAAACGCGAAAATAAAGATAAAGAGCGAGACAGTACTCGAACTCCCTACGAGGTAACTATGGAGAACTCGTTCCATAATACCCTCGTATCGGTGTCAAAAAGGACCTACACTATGCAACTACCCTCGAGCCGCACCTGGGACTCGCAAATAGAATGATCGGGGGTGGTTTGGGGTTCAACTAGAATCCACTAGTAAACTCAAACCGTCTCAAAGGGTTTTCATTCAAAGAGAATCCACTCTTGAACATTGTCATTGACAATCAATCATTCATCATAATAGCTAACTAAGGAATAATGCTAAGCTATGGAGTATTTATAGGCCTCACTCAAGACATAAGGAAAGGCCTAAAGTACCCTTAAGTAAGTTCTAAAGACATAAGCCACGTAGGGGCATAGTAGGAATTACATAGCAATTAAAGTCAAATTCCCGTCAAAGTTGAACAGAG
This sequence comes from Petunia x hybrida, assembly GCA_037355625.1. Classification (NCBI taxonomy): domain Eukaryota; kingdom Viridiplantae; phylum Streptophyta; class Magnoliopsida; order Solanales; family Solanaceae; genus Petunia; species Petunia x hybrida. The sequence goes on along the minus strand of JBBBVM010000032.1, from coordinate 2,149,998 downwards.
GGAGGCGCTCCGCCTCTGGGGGAGGCGCTCCGCCTCAGCTTGTCTAGGCGGTCCGCCTCCTTGGTCCGCCTCCAAAAGTCCCGAGAGTCATCTTCTTTTAGGCGGTCCGCCTCAATCCGTAGGCGGTCCGCCTCTTCCCGAAGCTTCTTGAAACACTTCGAAATGTGTCTCGGATGCTCTTCTTTCCATGACGTCCCAATGTATGACCTTGAAGTGCTCTCCCTTGGCCTTGGATGGTGTTTTTGGATGGTTGCTCGATTTGGGTCTTATCACACTAGGTGTTTCAACTCCCGCCTGAACCAGAGGGGCTGTATCCCCAGACGGGTAGTATAACACGCGACCGGACTGTGTGTCCAATGTCCAGCCTCTATGGGGGACTCCAAATCATACATAACATGATCACAATATAAGCATAAGCATGTATGAGGCATAACACATGTGGCAATAATACATATGGACTCGAAGGAATGATAAGAAAACTCAGGATGGAATTATAGACACAACCTGAAACTTAGAATTTTTGACGCAATCCGTCTTCTGTTTCGAGTTAAAATTGATGTTGTTTCTTCAAAATCATAAAAATTAGTTTTAGACTCAAGAAAGGGCTGTCTCTATTTTGGGGTTTCCGGAAAATTTTGAGAGATAGAATGATTTCTCTTTTATAATAAAAACATTTCATTTCTAGCCCTCTTTTGCGCTTATGTCCCTTTTTCTGGTCTGACTTCTGATATACATATATTTTTATCCAGATATTGTATGAATGAACCCTCAAAAGTTTTAGAAACTACACTCCAATTCCTTCAATTTGGTATATCACATGCCCCTAAAAGAACTTATATAACACATAGAATTAATTGATGAAAAAGCTTCGTTACAAGGAAAATCCTTAGTCGGTTTTTCCGCAACTTAAATCTGATTTTTCCCAACCTTTATATTCAATATATAAAAGTCATATATGGTCCAATTATGACTTTAAGATCACTTAAATCATTCTTAACATGTCATTAGAATGATATACCTCACTTTGGACATACCAGGTGTAACAATCTTCCCCTCTTAGCAACATTTGTCCTCAAATGTGAAATGAAGTATGTAAAAGCATTAAACAAGGATCTGTTATATGCCTGAAGTAGTGAAGAGATGTGGATACTTGTCTCTCATATCATTCTCAGCTTCCCAAGTTATTTCCTCTATGTTATTGCTTCGCCATAGAACCTTAACTGAAGGAATGTCTTTCGTCCTTAGTCGACGAATCTGCCTATCAAAAATTACAATTAGCATCTCTTCAAAAGTTAATTGCTCCGTGATCTGTACATCATCTACTGGTACAACTCTAGAATGATCTCCAACACATAGCATAGAAACATGGAATACTGGATGTACCTCATGAAAGTCTGCTAGAAGGTCTAACTCGTATGCTACACGCCCAACTCGCCTGATAACCTGATATGGACCAATAAATCTACGGCTAAGCTTCCCCTTCTTTCCAAATCTCATAACGCCTTTTATAGGTGATACTTTCAGGAATACCCAGTCGCAAATCTGAAATTCTAAATCTCGACGTCGATTATCTGCATAGGACTTCTGTCTGCTCTTTGCTGCTAATAATCTTTCCCTGATCAACATGACTTTATCAACAGCTTGTTGGATTAAATCTGGACCTATCAATTGAGACTCGCCAACCTCGAACCATCCTATAGGAGTCCTGCTTTTGCGCCCATACAAAGCTTCATATGGTGCCATCTGTATGCTGGAATGATAGCTATTATTATTTGCAAACTCTATCAATGGTAGATAATCACTCCAGCTGCCTCCAAAATCTAACACGCAAGCTCTAAGCATATCTTCTAAGGTCTGAATGGTCCGCTCAGCCTGTCCGTCTGTCTGTGGATGAAATGCTGTACTCAGATGTGTCCCTACACCTGTCTGGAATGATGGCCAGAAATTTGCTATAAACTATGCGCCTCTATCTGAAATGATAGATACTGGAATACTATGTAGGCGCACTATCTCTCTGATATAAAGTCTAGCATAATCCTCCGCTGTATATATAGTTCTAACAGGCAAGAAATGAGCTGATTTAGTAAGCCTGTCAACTATAACCCAAATAGAGTCATACCTGCTCCGCGTACGGGGCAAGCCTGTAATGAAGTCCATATTCACTGCTGCCCATTTCCATGATAGAATCTCGATTTCCTGTAACAAGCCACTAGGTTTTTGATGCTCGACCTTAACCTATTGGAATTTAGGACACTGAGCCACAAATTCTGCTATGTCACGCTTCATTCCGTCCCACCAGTATATCTGCTTAAGGTCATGATACATCTTAGTCGAACCTGGATGAACAGTGTACCTGGAATAGTGTGCCTTAGTCATAATCTGTCCACGTAAATCTGCAACATCAGGAACACAAAGTCTATCTTTATACATGAGAACCCCATCACTAGCAATCCTGTATAGTGACTCCGGTTTTCTTCTGGCTATTTGTCTGTATTCAACTAGAATTGGATCCTCATACTCACGTTGTTTTACTTCTGTAACTAGGCAAATAGTGGATGCTTTCTGAACTGTAACTCCTGTGTCCTCTGAATCTATTAATCTGACTCCCATGCTGGCCAACTGGTGGAGTGCATGAGCTAACTCTCTTTTCTGTGGCTGTAAATAAGATAGACTACCCATAGACTTACGAGTAAGGGCATCAGCAACAACATTCACTTTACCCGGATGATAAATAATGTCCACGTCGTAGTCCTTCAGCAACTCTAGCCACCGCCTCTATCGTAGGTTTAGCTCCTTTTGCTTAAATATGTAAAGGAGGCTCTTGTGGTCTGTATAAATATCAACATGAACTCCGTACAAATAATATCTCCAAATCTTTAATGCATGATTGACTGCTACAAGCTCCAGATCATGGGTATGGTAGTTCTGCTCGTGCTTTTTCAGCTGCCTGGAAGCATTGGCAATTACTCTTCCGTGCAGCATCAAAACACAACCAAGACCAATTCGAGAAACGTCACAGTAAATGATATAGTCCTCAAATCCCTCTGGAAGTGTAAGTACTGGAGCTGTTATCAACCTGTTCTTTAGTTCTTGGAAGCTGTGCTCGCAAGAATCAGACCACTCAAATTTAGCTATTTTCAGTGTCAATTTGGTCAGTGGAGCTGCAGTGGAGGAAAAACCCTCTACGAACCTTCTGTAATAACCTGGCAAACCCAGAAAACTACGTACTTCAGTTAGCGTCGTAGGTATGGGCCAATTCTACACAGCCTCAATCTTCTGGCCATCTACTTTAATTCCTTCTACTGAAACTATATGGCGAAGAAATGCCACTAAATCTAACCAGAATTAACACTTTGAGAACTTAGCAAATAATTGTTGGTCCCGAAGAGTACCCAATACGGTGCGCAGGTGCTCTGTATGATCTGATTCAGACTTTGAATAGATGAGAATATCATCAACAAATATAATCACAAATAAATCTAGATAAGACTTGAATACGCTGTTCATCAGATCCATAAATACTGCAGGGGCATTAGTGAGTCCAAACGACATCACTAAAAATTCATAATGGCCATACCTAGTCCTGAATGCAGTCTTAGGTATATCATATTTTCTAACTCTAACTCGATGGTAGCCTGATCGCAAATATATCTTTGAGAAGCACTTGGCACCCTGGAGTTGGTCGAACAAGTCATCAATCCTTGGCAGAGGATATTTATTCTTGATTCTGACTTTATTCAGCTGTCTGTAATCTATGCACATGCATAGAGAACCGTCTTTCTTTTTCACAAACAATGCCGGGGCTCCCTATGGGGAAATGCTAGGTCTGATGAGACCTTTATCTACCAAATCCTTCAGTTGTTCCTTAACTTCTTTCAGTTCTGCTGGTGCCATCCTATAGGGAGGAATAGATATGGGCTGCGTACCTGGTACTATATCAATAGGAAAATCAATCTCTCGCTGTGGAGGAAGACCAGGTAACTTATCTGGAAACACATCAGGAAACTCATTCACTACCGGAACTGACTCAAGAGTCGATGTCTCCTTCTTTGAGTCTCGAACATGAACAATATGATATAAGCAGCCTTTTGCGATTAGCTTCCTTGCCTTAAGGTATGAAATAAACAGACCCTTTGGCGATGCAGAAACACCCTGCCACTCCATTGCTAATTCTCCTGGAAAGTGAAACTGGACTGTCTTCGCTTTACATTCAACGTTAGCATAACAAGAGGACAACCAATCCATACCCTGAATAATATCGAAATCAACCATTTCTAGCTCAATTAAGTCAGCTGTAGTGCTACAATCGCCCATCATTATCGTGCAACCTCTATAAACACGCCTAGCTACTATAGAATCACCAACAGGAGTGGCTACCTCGAAAGGTCTAATAGCCTCTAGTACTATTTTGAATTTAATGGCAACAAAGAGAGTAATATATGACAATGTAGAACCCGGATCTATCGACACATACACATCGAGAGAATTTACCGACAGAATACCTGTGACCACGTCTGGTGAAGCCACTTGGTCCTGTCGACCAATAAGAGAATAGGTGCGGTTCTGAGTACCGCCTACTGCAGGAGATCCACTTCGACCTCTACCACAACCTACTGGTGCCTGAGGAACTTGCCCCTGAGGGCGTGCTGATGCTGAGGAAGCTACTGCTGATCTAGCTGGCTGAGTTGCACCACTACCACCCCTAGTCGGGCAATCTCTCATGAAATGGCCTGCCTCGCGACAAATATAACAAGTATCAACTCCTAATTAACATGGACCCAAGTTGCGTTTACCACAATCTGAATATCTGGGATATGTCTGACTGGCCGGTATCGAAGTACCACGGCGCTGAAATCCTGAAGTCCGTGATGCTTGACTAGCTCTGGACTGAGGAGGTCTATCAGATCTCAGGCCACGAGACTGTGTAGGTATACTAGCTGGTGGCTGTCTAACACTCTGCTGTCTACTCGCTCCAGATGTCTCTCCAAACGAACCGGAAAATCTTCCCCTCTTGTGTAACACTCTATCCCTGTCGGCTCTCTATCTCTGTTTCCTCTCCTGAAGTGATAAAGCGAATGCCTGAATGCGTGATATGTTCATACCTGACTGCATAGCAACCATCATACACTCGTTCACCAGGGGTGGACCAATGATGCAATCCAAATTGCATCGAGTCCATTCACTCGAAGTCAAGCCAAGGATATACAAGACGCTCACTTACACTTGGTTTGGAAAGGCATCGATGATATGAGCTTGGGGGATGACTTGAAGACAATGCATTGGAGCTCAATCAAAGAGGAAACAGGGCAGGAAACAGTACAGGAAGCAGGGGAGCAAAACAGGGCAAAACAGGGGAGCACCTACTGAGCTTACTGCCTAACGAAGAACTTTTGTTCTTCGCGATCGCGCCCATACTCACGCGATCGCGATGACTTGATGCCTAGTGTTCCTCGCGATCGTATATCCTTGTGCGCGATCGCGAAAAGGACTTGAGCAGCAGCGGACCAGAATCTAGCAAACCTTGTAAAGGGGTGCTATAAATACACCCCTTCTTCATTTATTGCATTTTACCTTACTTTGAACACAAAAAATTAAATGAGCATTGCTCTTAAACCTTGTAACTCTTTTGGCTTGAAATCAATTGGATGAATCCAAGTTGCTCTTCAATCCTATTTGATCATTCTATTTGCTCGAGCCTCGTGTCTCTTGCGGATAGTTGCATAGCGTAAGTGATCCTTGCCATCGTTTGGGGTGTAACGAAACATTGTTCTTCGTTGCTACTCGAACAATTGTGTGAGTCTTCGTCTCGTTTCTTATCTTTTATCGCTTTCGTAGTTTCGATTGCATCAGTTGGTGTCAGAGCAAGGCTAGGGTTACGTTCTTACGAACCCTCGTCCTATTCTTCGTGCTTCTCATCTTTGTTTCTTGTTTATTTTCTTGTTCTTGTTCTTGTTCTTGTTTGTTGAAAAAGAAGAAAAAAATTCAAAAATTGGAAAATCACAAAAAAATTGTTAGAAATCATTTGTTGTTGCAATTTTGTTGTTGCTAACTATCGGGGTTTATTTGAATACGTATTCTCTTTGATTGGGTACCAACAAAACACCATTTCAAGTTGAGAATCAAAGTTTGGAAAATTTAAACCCTAGGTTGAAGATTTCACAAAATTTGCTAGAACTTGATTGATGTTATGAATTCTTGGTTGTTTGCTATCGGGGTTTACTCCTTTTAGTTTTCCCGTCGTTTTGATACCCCCATAACATCATTTGGAGTGTTGGAATAAGAATCAAAATTTTGAAATCTTGAAGGTTTTAAATTTTTTTGAAGAACTTGTCCAAAATCATTGAAACAAGTTGTTTGTTGGTTGTTTGTTTGGTTAAACCATTGGGAATTGTTTACTACAGTTAAAAACACCATTTGGAAGCTTGAAAACTGAAAAACAAGTTGAATTGGAGTTGTATGTGTGCCAAGACTGAAGTTTACAGTCGGGTTTCTGGTTCTGCTGCACAGACCTGCGAAATCGCGCAGCGTCCCACGCGAACGCGCCAATCTTGCATTTTAACCCATCGCGATCGTGCCCCTCTGCACGCGATCGCGAAGAGTACCCAATTCCAGAAAATTCTGAATTGGGACAGAACGTTCGCAAAGGCATCGTAACAGTTTTCGATCACCAAAACTCCAATTGTATCATCAAATATGGTGAGTTTCTAGATCACAAACAAAAATTCATCCAATTTCGAATCTATTTAGTGACGATTCGATCATTGAACATTTGATCGCGTCACTTCCGGTTAGTACTTTGAGGGTAACACTTCTACCTAATTAGTACTAATCCATTGTGCGAATAGGATACTCGTGCCTAGAAGGAGAGTAGATTTCAAAGAAGATCCGTAGTTTATTATTTGTTTCAAGTGCGTACCAAATAGCTTAGCGTTCATCGAGTCCCATTGAATCCACTCTTCCCGAAGAGCATTTGGTTCTTGTGACTTGAATTGATCATTGAGGAGGTTGCGCAACTACGAGAAGGCCATTGATCTCAAGTTTGTGTGAACCTAACCCCCAACTTGAGTGAGCCCGAGCGACAAACAAAAGTGAGGGAGTGAGTGAGGACTTTTACTCTAATCTCTTTTCTTGTTTTTGATTGTTGTAGGTACATGGCGGAGGAGAAAGCAAAGAGTACCATTGAGGTTTCAACCGACGTCTTGGCTAGTTTGTTAGCCGAGGTGAAGGCCTTAATCCTCAAAATGGAAGTTATTGAAAAGGAGAGGACCCCGAGTGTCCCAAAAGATACCGGTGAAGGCACTAGTGATGATTCAATCATGAAATATGCGGAGCTAGTTCGTCGAAAATAGTTGAGGGATGAGGCTCTTGCTAGAGAAAGATTGTTGGGCAATCCCCAAGGAGATGTTCCATTCCTAAGGCCCCGGAGAAACATAGCACCCCTTGAGCAAGTTGATGAAGCTCAAGAAGGGGAGGGTCTCGGACTTGATATGATTACTTTGATGCTCCCTATCCAAATAGGAGGGCGATGAATGGAGGCTGAGGTGTTGATAGGGGTCGAGGGCGAGGTCGACCTCCAAGAGCTTATGTGGGAAGGAACTTGGGAAGGAAATATGAGGATGTTGATGAAAACTATGGGGTTCAACCGGAACCAAACCCGTGGGGGTCGTGACACTAACCTCAATAGTGTGAAGATCACTATCCCGCCCTTCAAAAGGGCTAGTGATCCGGAAGCATTTCTAGAATGGAAGGCCAAATTGGAGCTGGTCTTTGACACAAATGATATGACCGAAGAGAAGAAGGCCACTTATGCCATAGCTTCATTTGAGTCCTATGCCTCTACAAGGTGGGAATCCGTCAAGCAATCAAGGAGACGAATTGGGTTGCGGATGAACATCACTTGGGAAGAGTTGAAAGAGGTAATGAACAACAAATATGTGACTCCCAATTACCGAAAAGAGCAACTCAAAAAGCTCTATGAATTGAAACAAGGCTACAAGTCCGTTGATGAATATTTCAACGACTTTGAGAAAAACCGGATGGCTCTTGATATGGAAACGGAGGATGAGGAACAAGCTATCATCCGTTTCAAGAGTGGCTTGAGTCGGGAGATTGCTTCCCAATTGAGACTACACATCTTCCACTCTCTACAAGATGTTTGTGATGCCGCGGTTGAAGCCGAAAAGTGGCTCAAAGAAGAGAAGGCTCCTCGCTATAGGAGTACTACTACCACTACCACTCCATCAACTCGCACCAAAGAATGGAAGAGCCCATATGCAAGTGGGGCAAGTGGGAGTCGAGATGTGAAGAAGCCATTTGAAAAGGCTACCCCGAGAAGCGACCACAAAGAGGTTGGAGGTATTTCTAAAACTACTTTAAATACTCCTTCTTCTTCTTCTTTCTAATGCCACAAATGCAAGGGTTATGGCCACTTTGCCAAAGAGTGTCCGACCCGGAAAACAATGATTTCGATGGATGATGGGTTGATCTATGAGGGGGAAAGTGAGTCCGAGGGTGAAGTTGAGGAGGAGAGTGAGGAAGTTGAGGGTGAAGAGAGAGCGACGGAGGGGGATGATCCTAATATGTTCCTTGTGGTGCGTCGCATTTTAGGAACCATGGTGAGTGAAGAGAGGGAAGATGAATAAAGGGAAAACTTGTTCCATGCCCGGTGTAGAGTGAAGGGGCAAGTGTGTTCCATGATCATTGACTCGGGTAGTTGTGCAAATGTGGTGAGCCAATCCTTGGTCTCACAATGGAAGTTACCTACCATCAAACACCCATGTCCTTACCATTTGCAATGGTTAAGTGAGTGTGGGGAGTTGAGGGTAGTGAAACAAGTCTTGATTAGGTTCAAGATTGGGAACTATCAAGATGAACACATGTTTGACGTGGTGCCAATGCAAGCTTGCCACCTCTTGTTCGGTAGGCCTTGGCAATACGACAAACAAGTGGTTCATGATGGTCGGGCCAACACTTACACAGTTAGGCATGAGGGGAAAAAGTTTGTGCTTACATCCTTGACCCCAAAGCAAGTAAGTGAAGACTATCGGTGCATGAAGGAGTTGAGGGAAGCGGCTAAGGCCAAGTCCCCGGTTGTGGCCAAACCTTTGGCCGAGACTCCACCATCTTCCACCGGTCGCATGTGTGCCATGGTGCAACCGGGTGAGTATTTGAGAGGTAATGATGGCACCAAGATGCTCATATGCCTAGTGCACAAAGGTATGGTTTTAAATTCCGAAAGTGATTATTTATCTAACCCTAAACCTTTGCCTAGTGCCATTGAAAATGTTTTGAAGGTCTATGAGGACATGTTCCCGGATGAGATGCCGGATGGGTTACCTCCCTTGAGGGGTATTGAACATCAAATTGACTTTGTCCCGGGATCTCAAATTCCAAACAAGTCGGCATATAGAAGTAATCTCGAGGACACAAGGGCGTTACAAAAGCAAATTGATGAATTGCTTACCAAAGGCTTGGTGAGGGAAAGCTTGAGTCCTTGTGCCGTGCCCGTGATCCTTGTTCCAAAGAAGGATGGCACTTGGAGGATGTGTATGGATTGTCGAGCGGTCAACAAGATCACGGTAAAGTATCGACATCCCATACCTCGTTTGGATAATATGTTAGATGAGCTTAGTGGTTCTAGCATCTTTTCAAAAATAGACCTTAGGTCCAGCTACCATCAAATCCGGATGAAACTCGCGGATGAATGGAAAACCGCATTCAAGACCAAGTTTGGTCTATATGAATGGTTGGTGATGCCCTTTGGCCTCTCCAATGCACCTAGTACTTTCATGAGGCTAATGAACCACGTGCTAAAGCCATTCATCAACAACTCTATGGTCGTCTACTTTGATGATATATTGATTTATAGCAAGTCAATAGATGACCATGTTGGCCACTTGAGTCAAGTCCTTGAAGTGCTACGAGCCGAAAAGCTCTATGCCAACTTTAAGAAGTGTGCCTTTTGTGTTGAAAAGGTTGTCTTTTTGGGCTTTGTTGTTAGTGTCAATGGTGTAGAAGTTGATAAGTCCAAAGTTGAAGCCATTAGAAATTGGCCAACTCCTACCACCGTCTCTCATGTGAGGAGTTTCCATGGCCTTGCTTGTTTCTATAGGCGCTTTGTTAGAGACTTTAGCACTATTGCCGCACCACTCACCGAGTTGGTGAAGAAAGATAAATCCTTTGTGTGGGGAGAGCCTCAAGAGAGAGCTTTCCAAGAATTGAAAAGTAGGTTGAGTACCACCCCCTTGTTACAATTGTCCGACTTCGGGAAGGCTTTTGAGGTTGAATGTGTTGCCTCGGGGGTGGGAATCGGGGGTGTTCTCATGCAAGAAGGGAAACCCGTTGCCTACTTTAGTGAGAAGTTGAAGGGCGCAACCTTGAATTACTCCACGTATGACAAGGAGTTGTATGCCCTCGTGAGAGCTCTAGCCCATTGGCAACACTATCTATGGCCTCGGTAATTTGTGATCAAGAGTGATCATGAGTCACTCAAGCATCTAAGAGGCCAAGAGAAGTTGAACAAGAGACATGCCAAGTGGGTGGAGTTCATTGAGTCTTTCCCTTATTTAATTCATTACAAAAGGGTAAGGACAATGGTTTGGCCGATGCGCTTTCTACAAAATTCGCTCTTGCTACCACTCTTGCTTCTAGGCTTATGGGTTTTGAAAGTATAAAGTTGTTGTATGAACATGACCCAAAGCTCAAGAGCATTCATGATGCTCTAGTGAGTGGGGAGAGGATGGACAAATACCTATGGGTTGATGGCAACATTTTCAAGAATGGGAGAGTGTGTGATAAGAACCAAACCCCCACAAGGAGACCATTCACTCGGAGCCAAGTCAAGAATGTCCAAGAGGTGCATTTATACTTGGAGAGGAGAGGACTTGAGGAAGGAAGCGAGTGGAAGCCATTCCGGGTGCTCAAACTAGGCCTCACGCCTAAGGAAGAAGATAGCCCAGCAGAGTCAGGCGCCCCGCCTGGCAAGCTCACTGCCTAAGGAGCTGAAAGTGCACAGGCGGACCGCCTAGCCAGGCGCCCTCGCCTGATGCCAGGTGCCCCGCCTAGCTGACAGCAATCCCAGGCGCCCCTCCCAGATCCCAGGCGCCCCTCCCAGCTGTGAAGGCCTATGTTTATTTTACCATTTTGCCCTACGTGGCCTATTTTGTAAACCTTATTAGTAAGGGTATTTTAGTCATTGTGCAAGCTTGGCAAACACTATAAATAGCCATGCTAAGCCTATTTTGAACTTAGTCTATTATTGATGATTGATGAATATTGAACATGAGCAAGGCTCTTGGTTATTGAATGAAACCCTTTGATTTGGGACTTGTAGTTCTTCTAGCGGATCTAGATGAATACTTTTCCTCTCCGACCATTCTACTTGCGTGCTCGCGTTAGCTCGAGGGTAGTTTCATAGCGTAGGTGTTCTTGTCCTTCTCTCGGGGTGTAACGGAACAAGTTCTCCGTTGCTACTTGGGATTAGAGATCGAGTTACGTCTCGTTCTTATCCTTTTTTACTTTCCGCGTTTGATTCTTATCAGTTTGGTATCAGAGCAAGGCTCGGGTTTTGTTTCTACAAACCCCCGACCCTTGGTTCTTCGTGCCTAGTATCCTCTTTTAGTTTTCTTGTTGTTGAAGATATTAGAAAGGAGAAAATTACAAAAAAATTGAAAAATTGAAAATCTAAAAATTTGGTGTAACTTGTTGGTTTGGATGATTTGTGATATGGGTGTTATGGATTCTTGATCGTGATTGAATTCCCGTTGCTTAGGTATCAAATTTGTTTTGATTGGTGAAGTTTGAAAAATTGAAACCCCAACAACCCTTAAACCCCTGATAAACCTTTTTCTTGATGATTTTGGCATGATTCTTGGGTTGGATTGATGTTTGATTGAAAACTTGTTATTGGGGATTGATCTTCATTGAAAAACAAACAATTCGGTACCAATTTTGTGGGATTTGAACATGTATAACACCAAGTTTGATGAATCACAATCCTTGTTGAAACCCTTTTGATAAACCCTTGTGTTCTTGAAGTTCTTGGCTTGAAATCCTGATTTGATTGATTGCTTGATTGAAAATTTGATTGGGTTTTGTTAAGGAAGATCAAAAACAACTTTGGGTATCATCGGATTGTGAAAACAAGTTGAAAACATCGGATTTGAGGCTTGAAAATCGACTTGGAACAAGTTTGGAACGTGTTGAAACTGTCCCAGGCCCAGGCGCCCCGCCTGACTTGGCTACTGCCTAAGACCTCAGGCGCCCCGCCTAGGTCCCAGGCGCCCCGCTTGATTGCCTGCACAGTTAGGCGCCCCACCTGAGTTTCAGGCGCCCCTCCTGAGTGCTGAACGTATTGTTTCGGGTAGATTTTCGTAGGTACTTCCCTTTGTTTGATAACATAACATCTAGTTAGTACTACTTTGAGTAACCGACCTACTTGAATATTGCTAACCCTTTAATTGCTTTTAGGTGAATTCGTGCCTAGCAAGGAGAGTAGACTTCTAAGGAAAAGCGTAGAACCTTTTAACTCACGTCCTCACTTCAAAGTGCCTAGCGTTCATTGAGTCCCATTAATTCCACTCACCCCGGAGTGTGCGTGACTCGTGAATAGTTTAGTTGAGTCGAGGAGTTGCTAATCATCTACGTGAAGCTTTGGAACTACAAGTTGAATGAAATATCCACCGCCTCCCAAAAGAGTGATCCGAGTGAACACAAGTGAGGGAGCGAGTGAGGTGTTTTTAACTAACTCTTGTTTCTTTCTTTGTAGGTACAATGGCCAACGAAGGTCAAGATTTCATTAAGGAAGCCTTGGCTAATCTTCTTTCCAAGATGGACCTCATGAACCAAAGGATTGATTCTCTTGAAAAGGGAGCCTCGAGTACTCAAGGTGATCATGGGACCCCGAGTGTCCCAATTGAAAAGGGGACCCCGAGTGTCCAAATTGAGGCCGGTGAAGGCTCAAGTAGCCCTACCTTTACTCCGGAGCAAGTTGTTGAATTGCTCAATCAACAACGGGTGAAGGAGGATCGAGAGAGACTTGAACGAACGGGCATTCCCCGTATCTTGGAAAACCCTCCAAGAAACATTCCACTACCGAGACCCATCCGAAATATGCAACCTCTTGAGCAACCCGTTGAAGCTCAAGAAGGGGAGGAAGCCGAGTATGTTGATGAGGCTTATGGGTATGATGATCATTTTCAACCAAGGTGAGGTATGGATTGGGGTCGAAATGTGGATCGGGGTAGAGGCCGAGGTCGAGGGCCACCCTTAGGATATGGAGGGAGGAATGCTAGAAGGGACTATGTTGCTTATGATGATCACCATGGAGGCCAACCGGAGCCATTCCAAGGGGGTCGTGACAACAACAACAACCTTAATAGTGTGAAGCTCACTATTCCTTCTTTCAAAGGAAGTAGTGACCCGGTGGAGTACATTGATTGGAAATTGGCTATGGAGCGTATCTTTGACACCAATGATATGCCCGAAGTGAAGAAGACCAAGTATGCAATATCCTCCTTTGAATCTTTTGCTTCTACTTGTTGGGAGTCGGTGAAGAGGAATAGATGGAGGGCGGGTATGGCTATTAATCTTACTTGGGAAGAGTTGATCCGTGTGATGGATGAGAAGTACTTGACTAACCAATACCGGGTTGAACAACAAAGGCGTCTATATGAGTTGAAGCAAGGTTACAAATCGGTTGGTGAATACTTCAATGAATTTGAGCAAATCCGAATGATCCTTGACTTAGATGATGAAGACAATGAGACGGCCATGATCCGTTTCAAAGGGGGCTTGAACCGAGACATAGCTTCACAATTGAAGTTCCACAAATATGATGATCATTACAAGCTATGTGAAGATGCGGTTGAGGCCGAGAAATGGCTCAAGGAGGAGAAATCCCTTCGCTACAAGAGTAGCACTACTACTCCAACAAGCAAACCAAAGGATTGGAAGCCTCCTACTACAAATGCAAGGTTCCCAAGTGCAAGTGGAACAAGTGGTGCAAATGCTACCAAGGATGTGAAAAGGCCGTATGAGAAGAACACACCTAATGTGGGAGGTAACTCTAAAACTCAATTACATGCTCCTACTTCTTCTTCAATACAATGCCACAAGTGCAAGGGCTATGGTCACTTTGCTAGGGAATGTCCTACAAAGAGGACCATGATTGTTGTTGGTAATGATGCATATGAGAAAGAGAGTGAATCGGAAGATGAGGGAGTAGAGGGAGTAGAGGGAGATGAGGGAGTAGAGGAGGATGATTTGCTTGATGACACGGGGGAGGAGGAGGATCCTCATACTTTCTTGGTTGTGAGAAGGAGCCTAGGGGCTATGATTGTGGAAGATAGTGAAACCTTGCAAAGGGAAAATCTTTTCCATGCTAGGTGCCGGGTCAAAGACGTTGTTTGCTCTATGATAATTGATTCCGGGAGTTGTGCAAATGTAGTGAGTCAATCACTTGTGTCTCAATTGAAGTTGACTACCATGAAGCATCCTAAACCTTACCGGTTACAATGGCTTAGTGAATGTGGAGAGCTTAAGGTAATGAAACAAGCCATGATCAAGTTTAGAATGGGTAGTTATGTTGATGAGCATTTGTTTGACGTTGTGCCTATGCAAGCATGCCACCTACTCTTAGGGAGGCCATGGAAATTCGATAGGCAAGTGGTGCATGATGGTCGTGTCAACACTTACACGGTCAAGCATGAAGGGAAGAGATTTGTGCTTAAACCTCTCACTCCTAAGCAAGTAAGTGATGACTACAAGAAAATGAAGGAGTTGAGGGAGGTGGCAAAGGCTAAGTCACTCATTGAGACTAGCCCTTTGTCCAAAAGCATGGTGGCAATCCCACCTACTTCATCTACCGGTGGCATGTGTGCCATGATGCAACCGGGCGACCTCTTGAAAGGTAATGATGGCACCAAATTTCTCCTATGCCTAGTGCACAAAGGTATGATCCTTAACTCTAATTGTGATTTTTCTACCCCTTTGCCTAGTGCTTTGAAAAATGTCTTGGAAAACTTCGGGGACATGTTCTCGGATGAGATGCCTGATGGCTTACCTCCCTTGAGAGGTATTGAACATCAAATCGATTTTATTCCGGGCTCTCAAATCCCAAATAAGCCGGCCTATAGAAGCAATCCCGAGGATACAAGGGAGTTGCAAAAACAAGTTGATGACTTGCTTTCCAAAGGCTTGGTAAGGGAGAGTTTGAGTCCTTGTGTCGTACCGGTCATTCTTGTTCCAAAGAAGGATGGCACTTGGAGAATGTGCGTAGATTGCCGAGCCGTGAATAAGATAACGGTCAAGTACCGTCACCCTATTCCACGGATTGATGACATGTTGGATGAATTGAGTGGGTCGTGTGTCTTTTCCAAAATCGACCTTAGGTCCGGTTACCATCAAATCAGGATGAAACCCGGGGATGAATGGAAAACCGCATTCAAGATCAAATTCGGTCTCTATGAATGGTTGGTAATGCCCTTCGGGCTTTCCAACGCACCTAGCACTTTCATGCGACTCATGAATCATGTTTTGAAGTCTTTTATCAACAAGTTTGTTGTTGTCTATTTCGATGATATCTTGATCTATAGTAAGACAATTGATGAACATGTTGACCACCTTAGGCAAGTGCTTGAAGCTTTGAGAGCCGAAAAGCTCTATGCTAATTTCAAAAAGTGTGCCTTTGGTGTGGAGAAGGTTGTCTTCCTTGGGTTTGTTGTGAGTGCCCAAGGAGTGGAGGTGGATGAGTCTAAGGTAGAGGCCATACGTGATTGGCCTACTCCTACTACCGTGACTCAAGTGAGGAGCTTTCATGGTCTTGCTAGTTTTTATAGGCGATTTGTGAAAGACTTTAGCTCCATCGCCCCTCCACTCACCGAATTGGTGAAGAAAGACCAACCTTTTGTTTGGGGAGAGCAGAGAAGGCCTTCCATGAGTTGAAAAGTAGGTTGAGTACCGCCCCTCTATTGCAATTGCCCGACTTCGGAAAGGCATTTGAGGTTGAATGTGATGCCTCGGGGGTGGGAATTGGTGGTGTATTAATGCAAGATAGCAAACCCATCGCCTACTTTAGTGAGAAATTGAAAGGGGCCTCCTTGAACTATTCTACCTATGACAAGGAGTTGTATGCCCTTGTGAGAGCCCTTGCCCATTGGCAACACTATCTTTGGCCTCGTGAGTTTGTAATCAAGAGTGACCATGAGTCACTCAAGCATTTGAGAGGCCAAGAGAAGCTCAATAAGAGACATGCCAAGTGGGTTGAATTCATTGAGTCTTTTCCCTATGTTATCCAATACAAGAAAGGGAAAGACAATGTTGTGGCGGATGCGCTTTCGAGAAAGTTTGCTCTAGCCACCACTCTCACCTCTAAACGCATGGGTTTTGAGAGCATTAAATTGATGTATGCTCATGACCCAAAGCTAAAGAGTGTCCATGACGCTCTAGAGAAGGGGGAGAGAGTTGAAAAATACCAATGGGTTAATGGATATATCTTCAAAAATGGTAGGGTGTGCATACCGGAGTCCTCTTGGAGGGAGTTGCTTGTGCATGAGGCACATTGCGGGGGACTCATGGGACATTTTGGCACAAAAAAGACTTTGGCTATTCTTAAAGAACAATTTCATTGGCCAAAGATGGGGGTGCAAGTGGAAAAGTTTTGCAACAATTGCCTTGAGTGCAAGCGTGCTAAATCCAAAACCCACCCCCATGGGTTGTATACCCCTCTCCCCGTACCTACTAGTCCTTGGTTGGATATCTCAATGGATTTCGTGATGGGATTACCTAGGACTAGGGGGGCCATGATAGCATTTATGTTGTTGTGGATAGGTTCTCCAAGATGGCTCATTTCATTCCATGCATGAAATGTGATGATGCACAACATGTGGCGACTTTGTTTATTGAAAATGTTTTGAAGTTGCATGGTGTGCCTCAAACCATAGTGAGTGATAGGGACACTAAGTTCCTAAGTCATTTTTGGAGGTGTTTATGGGGTGCTTTAGGCACCAAGCTCTTGTTCTCCACGTCCCACCACCCACAAACCGATGGGCAAACGGAAGTGGTAAACCGAACCTTGGGTGCTCTTCTTCGAGCCATGACCCGAGGTAAGGCCGGGACTTGGATTGAGCGTCTACCTCTTATGGAGTTTGCCTACAATCGCACAATGCATAGTATGATAGGCATGACTACATTTGAGTGTTTCTATGGATTTAACCCCTTGATTCCCCTTGATCTAACCCCTTTGCCAAGGGAAATGATTGTTAATTTTGAAGGTAAAGCTAGAGCCAAGGCCTTGATGGAGGTTCATGCTAAGGCGAAGAAGAACTTGGGGGAAGCCTATGCAAAGGTAGCCTCTAAGAAAAACAAGGGACGCAAGAAGGTGGAACTCAAGAAGGGTGACTATGTGTGGGTGCACTTCCGGAAAGAAAGGTTTCCAAACCTTAGAAAAGGGAAGTTCGTACCCCGTGGAGATGGCCCATTCCAAGTGCTTTCAAAGATAAACAACAACGCCTATGTGGTCGACTTGCCAAGTGAGTATCAAGTTCTAATACTTTCAATGTTTGTGACTTGGTTCCTTTGGATGTAGGTGATGACGAGGTCGTGGGTGATGATGCTTCAATTTCGAGGATGAAATCTTCTCAAGAAGGGGAGGATGATAAGAACCAAACCCCCACAAGGAGACCATTCACTCGGAGCCAAGTCAAGGATGTCCAAGAGGTGCATTTATACTTGGAGAGGAGAGGACTTGAGGAAGGAAGCGAGTGGAAGCCATTCCGGGTGCACAAACTAGGCCTCACGCCTAAGGAAGAAGATAGCCCAGCAGAGCCAGGCGCCCCGCCTGAGCCAGGCGCCCCGCCTGGCAAGCTCACTGCCTAAGGAGCTGAAAGTGCACAGGCGGACCGCCTAGCCAGGCGCCCCGCCTGATGCCAGGCACCCCGCCTAGCTGATAGCAATCCCAGGCGCCCCTCCCAGATCCCAGGCGCCCCTCCCAGCTGTGAAGGCCTATGTTTATTTTACCGTTTTGCCCTACGTGGCCTATTTTGTAAACCTTATTAGTAAGGGTATTTTAGTCATTGTGCAAGCTTGGCAAACACTATAAATAGCCATGCTAAGCCTATTTTGAACTTAGTCTATTATTGATGATTGATGAATATTGAACATGAGCAAGGCTCTTGGTTATTGAATGAAACCCTTTGATTTGGGACTTGTAGTTCTTCTACCGGATCTAGATGAATACTTTTCCTCTCCGACCATTCTACTTGCGTGCTC
Organism: Petunia x hybrida; assembly: GCA_037355625.1. NCBI lineage: Eukaryota > Viridiplantae > Streptophyta > Magnoliopsida > Solanales > Solanaceae > Petunia > Petunia x hybrida. The sequence continues at coordinate 2,131,731 of JBBBVM010000032.1, read as the reverse complement.
GCGTTAGCTCGAGGGTAGTTGCATAGCGTAGGTGTTCTTGTCCTTCTCTCGGGGTGTAACGGAACAAGTTCTCAGTTGCTACTTGGGATTAGAGATCGAGTTACGTCTCGTTCTTATCCTTTTTTACTTTCCGCGTTTGATTCTTATCAGTGTGTGTCCCCGAGTCCTATTGGAGAGATGTGCTAGTTCAAGAAGCACATTGTGGAGGCTTGATGGGTCACTTTGGGGTGGACAAGACTATGGCCATACTTAAAGAACAATTCCATTGGCCAAAAATAAGGCCTCTCGTGGAACGATTTTGCAATGCTTGCTTGGATTGCAAGAAGGCCAAGTCTAGATCCAACAACCATGGCTTATACACTCCTTTACCCATACCTACTAGTCCGTGGGTTGATCTCTCTATGGATTTTCTTATAGCTTTGCCCCGGACTAGAGGAGGACACGATAGCATTTATGTTGTCGTTGACCGTTTCTCCAAAATGGCTCACTTTATTCCGTGCAAAAAGACTAATGATGCACAACATGTCGCTTCCTTGTTTATTGATAATGTCTTGAAGTTGCATGGGGTGCCTCGCACCATTGTTAGTGAAAGGGACTCCAAGTTCCTTAGCCATTTTTGGAAGTGTTTGTGGGGTGCTCTTGGCACCAAGTTGCTATTCTCTACGTCCCACCACCCTCAAACCGATGGGCGAACCGAGGCGGTGAACCGGACTTTGGGAGCTCTACTTAGGGCTGTGACCAAAGGTAAGGCCGGGACTTGGATTGATAAGCTACCACTCATGGAGTTTGCATATAACCACACTTTGCATCGTATGATTGGCATGACTCCATTTGAGTGTGTTTATGGTTTTAACCCTTTGATTCCTCTTGATCTAACCCCTTTTTCAAGGGATGTGGTTGTTGATTTTGAAGGTAAAGCTCGGGCCAAGACGTTGCTTGAACTTCATGCCAAGGTGAAGAAGACTTTGGAGGAAGCCTATGAGAAGATAGCAACCAAGAAAAGCAAAGGAAGAAAGAAGGTGGATTTCAAGAAGGGAGATTGGGTGTGGGTGTATTTCCGCAAGGAAAGGGAAAGGAAGGGGAAGTTGGCACTGAGGGGCGATGGCCCATTCCAAGTGTTATCCAAGATCAACAACAATGCATATGTGATAGATTTGCCCGATGAGTATAATGTGTCGACTACTTTCAATGTTAGTGACTTGACTTCTTTTGATGTAGGTGATGATACCTTGGAGGAGGACGCCTTAATTTCGACGACGAAATCTTCTAAAGAAGGGGAGGATGATGCCACCCAAATTGCATCGAGGCCATTCACTTGAAGTCAAGCAAAGGATATACAAGACGCTCACTTACACTTGGTTTGGAAAGGCATGGATGATATGAGCTCGGTGGGATGACTTGAAGACAATGCATTGGAGCTCAATCAAACAGGAAACAGGGCAGGAAATAGTGCAGGAAGCAGGGGAGCAAAACAGGGCAAAACAGGGGAGCACCTGCTGAGTTTACTGCCTGACGAAGAACTTTTGTTCTTCGCGATCGCGCCCATACTCACGCGATCGCGAAGAGGAAACTTTTGTTCTGCGCAACAGCGTTGCTCTTCACACGATCGCGATGGCTTGATGCCTAGTGTTCCTCGCGATCGCATATCGTTGTGCGCGATCGCGATGAGGACTTGAGCAGCAGCGGACCAGAATCTAGCAAACCTTGTAAAGGGGTGCTATAAATACACCCCTTCTTCATTTATTGCATTTTACCTTACTTTGAACACAAAACATTAAATGAGCATTGTTCTTGAACCTTGTAACTCTTTTGGCTTGAAATCAATTGGATGAATCCAAGTTGCTCTTCAATCCTATTTGATCATTCTATTTGCTCGAGCCTCGTATCTCTTGAGGATAGGTGCATAGCGTAGGTGATCCTTGCCATCGTTTGGGGTGTAACGAAATATTGTTCTTCGTATCTACTCGAACAATTGTGTGAGTCTTCGTCTCGTTTCTTATCTTTTATCGCTTTCGTAGTTTCGATTGCATCAACCAAGTCCCACTACATGTCTGTGAATTCTATCCTCCATACATGATACCACAGTAGGGGCAAACCTTGCTAAAGAATTAAAGCGATAATTATACTCTTCTACACTCAAACTTCCCAGTCTCAAGGTCAGGAACTGATCAGCACGTGCTCTCTGTGTCTCTATGGGCATATACTGATGAAGGAAGGCATTTGAGAATTCCTTCCAAGTCGCCGGAGTAGCATCTGCCCCTCTGGAGGTATGGCAGCTGCAGTACCTCTAATATCGCCCTGAACTGAAGGGATCTGTGAGGCTTCAGTTGGAGCCTCAGGTTTGGACTACTCACTCTTATCTACCATAGGTGGAACTCTACTAGTAGCCTGGCCGACAATAGCCTTGCCCTTCTGGGAAGCTGTTAGTTTTTTAGGCGGCTTCGCTGTATTCAAAACATTACGGTTAGAAGGGTGAATTCTAAACTTATAGCCCTATCGCAGGATCTAGAGAAGAAAGAAAAACAACTGTCCTGAAGTGCCTTGTAGCCTCCTGTTCAAAAGTATGGCGCGCAACATACTCTTGAGCAAGACTCTACTAGACACGGCCTGTAGACACCATAGGACTGAACTTCTCTGATACCACTTTTATCACGACCCAACCTAGGGCCGCGAAGGATAACCGACACTAAGTGTCGATTGTCGCTAAACCTATTAATAATCTATGAATTACAGAGATGAGCTGGCAACCTGGTTATGAATACATACATATTTACTGAAATTATAAAGTCTGGAAAGATGACAAGGCTATCACACGATAATATATATAACATACTGGTTGCGCCAACGACCGCGTGCCTTAAAGGAATGTTAGGGCCGACATATCTTGGGCTGTCAAAAGAAAAGAAGAACTCTTGACTCTTTTATTGCTTGTAGTTACAATCCAGAAGGAGGATTTTCAGCCATGTTAATCCTGAGGAGCTGTTTGTTTTTAGTCTTCCGTTTCCTTTTTTTATCTACACTTATTATGAACAAATGTTGTACTCAAGAAGAACTAATTGTATATTATAAGCTTACGTGTTGTTTGTTATTAATGAAACGGTCGTTCATCAATAGTTTTATACGTACTTGTGTAATTACATGTGGTGTAATGTGTAGCCAAATAGTATGTTTTGTGTGCCTTTCTAGGCTAGTGGCCCTAAAAATTAGATGGCTTCCGGTCGTCCTGAATATCCTAATATTTACAACGTTTATCAGTGAGCTTGATTGGGCAATTATGTCCGTTGTGCACCAATAGTTGGCGGTTTAGGTTGCATCTTTAGGAGATAGCTGTTTGTGCCAACAATGGGACGAATTTATTTCGTGTAATAACAGGCACTTTTGTATCCGACTTCGAACGTCTCTGCTTAGTTACTCGAGTATTTTAAGACTTTTAAGCACTATGCGAACGGGCATCCCTGTCACGACCCAACCTAGGGCCGCGACGGATAACCGACACTAAGTGTCGATTATCGCTAAACCTATTAATAATCTATGAATTATCGAGATAAGCTGGCAACCTGGTTATGAATACATACATATTTACTGAAAACATAATGTCCGGAAAGATGACAAGGCTATCACGCGATAATATATATAACATACTGAATGCACCACACAGGGACATATCTACAGGCCTCTAAGAGTGCTAACTGAATATACAAAGGACGGGACAAGGACCCGCCATACCTACTCAACATCTGTACAACATACAAAAAGTTGTATACTCTGGAAGAGACGGAGTGACTCCAACAGCTGGTAGATAGCCTACTAACGTGGCTCAGGGTCTGCTCTCTCTGTACCTGCGCGGCATTTTAACGTAGCGCCCCAAAAAAAAGGGCGTGAGTACGATGTGTACCAAGTATGTAAGGCATGAGACTATAATATATCATAGCTGAATGAACTATAAGGCTGAATATAGATCTGTAAATATGAGCTGGAGCATAGCAACGTAGCTGGAAATCTAAAGAACGTACTAAACATGATCTGAATATAAACGGAAGTCTAGCTGAATCTGAAACTGAAGACTGAGCTGAACTATACTGATAAATAACTGTAATATGACTGATAACTGGTAACTAGAATTTGAAACTGATAGCTGTCAACTGATACTGACGCTAAAAACTTGTGGCTGATAACTAAGAACTGATAACTGGTACTTAGCTAAAATTGAACTGTTATCTGAATTGGTACCTGCCTAGTGTTATGGGCTATATCCCCCCAAATCAGGTAACTGAACATCTGAACTAGCCTCACAAATAATCATGCAGTGCATACTGTGGCTATATACGCGTATATAACAAACCTGGTGGGTGTTATGGGCTATACCCCCTAGCCAGTAATATCTAGTCTCTCTGGTTAGAGTGTATGAATGACACCTGGTCACACTGGGTGTTTCAACTCCCGCCTAAACCAGAGGGGCTGTATCCCCCAGACGGGTAGTATCACACGCGACTGGACTGTGTGTCCAATGTCCAGCCTCTATGGGGGACTCCAAATCACACATAACATGATCACAATATAAGTATAAGCATGTATGAGGCATAACACATGTGGAAATAATATATATGGACTCAAAGGAATGATAAGAAAACTCTGGATGGAATTATAGACACAACCTGAAACTTAGAATTTGTCTAACTCTTTGACTTTTATAAAAATTTCGGCAGAGTTTCCTCTGAAACTGGATGATCCGCAAAAACAGAACCAGTACTATACTATACACGGGAATGGATACCCGGAGAAACTGATAATATAAACATGTTAAATGGATAAAAAGATGAGACAACTGGATGACATAACAAATCCGCAGATCGAATGTCTTGACAGCGCCACTGTCCTGACTTTCAACCTAATTTTCAGAGCGTAGATCAAAGTTATAGACTTCATGGTCTTCAAAAAAGTTTTAGATATATGTCTTAGGGTTCTGGGGATTCTTAAAGAATCTTAATATCAATTTTGTACCAGGAGTTATGATCACTATACTAACAGCTGTCCAAAGATCAAAATGATTTTTCAGATTTTGAAACGTTTTGCCTTGCTGATTCGGATGTCTTTCACCTTGGATTTTACTACCAAATTAAGTATATACAAGATTTCCTTGATACCATACAGGTTTATCACAAGAAACACTAAGTTTAGAACTAATAAAAGCTTCAAAAGCTAAAAGATACAGGCCTTGCCAAAAAAAAAAAGGTTTAGTCTTAGATACCTTTGATGTTTCTAGCTTCTAAACTTTGTTTCCTTTGAATTCCACACCTTCTAAAGCTTAAAAACGCTATAACATAGAATTTAGGTACTTTACTTAGCCATGAAGTAATTCTAAAACTCAAACTACAGACGAAATTGAAGGTAGCATAACGTTACCTTAATCGCGTTGAGCCTTTTGACGCAATCCGTCTTTAGTTTTGAGTTAAGATTGATGTTGTTTCTTCACAATCATAAAAATTGGTTTTAGGCTCAAGAAAGGGATATCTCTATTGTGGGGTTTCTGGAAAATGTCGAGAGATAGAATGATTTCTCTTTTATAATAAAAATATTTCATTTTTAGCCCTCTTTTGCGCTTATGTCTCTTTTTCTGGTCTGATTTCTGATGCTCATATCTTTTTATACAAACATTGTATGAACGAACCGTCAAAATTTTTTAAAACTAAACTCCAAGACCTTCAATTTGGTATATCATATGTCCCTAAAATAACTTATATAACCCACAGAATTAATTGCTGAAAAAGCTCTGTTACAAGGCAAATCCTTAGTCGATTTTTCCGCAACTTAAATCTTATTTTTCCCAACCTTTATATTCAACATATAAAAGTCATATATGGTCCAATTATAACTTTAAGATCACTTAAATCATTCTTAACATGTCATTACAATGATATACCTCACTTTGGACATACGAGGTGTAATAATCCCCGTCGGCATGTAGGTGCTGTCGCTGAATTAACGAGTTCAACATACTAGTAATGCCTGGTGGCTGAGCTAGACATGATCTAGCTCTAAGCGAGTAGTATACCCTACTTTTTGTAGCAAAAAGTGAAAGTATAACTTCAACTTAGGTCTGGCCGGGGCTATGAATATTTGAATCGTAGATGGATCTGAATAAATAAAAAAAACTGACGAAGTAAAAATAGTAGTTTTAATGATAAAGGGGCGCTAGGCCTGAGATGTTGTGGGTGAAAACCGTAACAAGATTGATGATTATGAAAATACTACGATCAAAGTGATGCGGGGCAAACCACCACAAGACCCTTTATTAGAAGCCAAGCCAAGGAGATCTAAGATGCTCACTTATACTTGGTTTGGAAGGGCTTTGATGATACGAGCTCCGGAGATGATTTGAAGATCATGGATTTAAGCTCAATTGAAGGAGGCAAGCCTACGCTTTAGGGCCAGGTGAAACGCCTAGACCCTAGAAGAACACCTAGTTCCTTGATCAGTGAGGCAGCTAGGAGGAGCGCCTAGACATCCTAGGCGGAGCGCCAGACCAGGAGGCGGAGCACCTAAGCAAAGCACAGCCTTTGTCAGTGGCTCCACCAGGCGGAGCGCCCAAGGCTAGGCCGAGCGCCTACTTTGCTGAATTTTCCAACTTTTTGTGTTGACTTCCTATTTTAGCCCTAAGTGTTCTATTGTATTATAACATAGGTTAAGGTCTATTTAGACAATTCATATCATGTAAAGGGGTGCTATAAATACCCCCCCTTCATCATTTATTTCCATTACACTACGTTGAATACACAAAACATATGAGATACACTCTATTGAAACCTTCTAATTTTGGTTTGAATTCAATTGAAGATTCCAAGTTGAACATCAAACCTCTCCAATCATTCTATTTGCAAGGACCTTATGATTCTTGAGGATAGTTGCTTAGTGTAGGTGATTCTTGACCTTCATTCGGGGTGTAACGAAACATTGTTCTTTGTTGCTACTTGAAAAATCGTGTGAGTCTCGTCTCGTTTTTATCTTGTTTATCGCTTCCGTAGTTTCCCCGTATCAGTTGGTAACAGAGCAAGGCTAGGGTTTCGTTCCTACATATCCTTGTCCTACTCTTCATGCCTTTTATCTTTTGTTATTGTTGTTATTCATGTTCTTGTCCTTGATATTGTGAAAAAGAAGAAAACAATTCAAAAACTTGAAAATTATGAAAAAATTGCTAGATGTTCTTGGTCGTGATGATTTCTTTGATGTTTGTTACCGGGGATTATTCTATGTTGTTGTCTTGTTGTTTTGATACCCCCATTACATCATTTGGTGTTGCGGATTAAAAATCGGAATTTGATATCCCAAAAAAATTCTTGAAACCCTTGTAAAATTTTGCTTCCAAGCTTGAATCAAGTTTTTTTGGTTTTTTGTTGATATAAATCATTGGGGATTGATTGGGATAGTTGAAAACACCTTTGGGTATCATATAATTTCAAAAACATCTTGAAATCGTTGGAAAAATTGGGTGCAAAACAAACAAAATCGCATTTTGAGCGGGGCTGAATCCCAGTGCTAGACGCAGAGCCTGAATTTCTAGGCGGACCGCCTAAAAAGCTCACTGCCTAACTTCCCAGGCAAAGCGGTATTTGAGGACATGTTCCCGGAAGATATGCTGAGTGGTCTTCCTCCATGAGGGGGATTCAGCATCAAATCGACTTTGTCCTGGGGTCCCAAACCCCAAACAAACCGGCCTATAAGAGCAATCCTGAGGATACCAAAGAGTTGCAAAAGCAAGTGGATGAATTGCTCAACATTGGCTTGATTTGTAAAAGCTTGAGCCCGTGTGCCTTACAGGTCATTCTTGTGCCAAAGAAGGACAGGAAATGGAGGATGTGTGTTGATTGTCGTTCGGTCAACAAGATAACGGTAAAGTATCGTCATCCCATTGCTAGAGTTGAAGACATGCTTGATGAATTGGGTGTTTCTAGTATCTTTTGTAAGATAGATCTTTGGCCCGGCTACCACCAAATCCGCATGAAATCGGGGTGATGAGTGGAAGACCACATTCAAGACCAAGTTTGGTTTCTATGAATGGTTGGCAGTGCCTTTTGGCCTATCCAACGCACCTAGCACTTTCACGAGGTTGATGAACCTTGTCTTGAAGCCGTTTATCAATAAATTTGTGGTTTTCTATTTTGATGATATCTTGATATATAGCAAATCAATAGATGATCATGTTGGCCACTTAAGTCAAGTCCTTGAAGTGCTAAGTGCTAAGTGTGCCTTTTGTGTTGAAAAGGTTGTCTTTCTTGGTTTTGTTGTTAGTACCAATGGTGTAGAAGTAGATGAGTCCAAGGTTGATGTCATTAGAGATTGGGCAACTCCTACTAGCGTTTCTCATGTTAGCAGTTTCCATGGCCTTGCTAGTTTCTGTGATTTGTTAAAGACTTTAGCACCATTGCCCCACCACTCAACGAGTTGGTGAAGAAGGACAAACGCTTTGTTTGGGGAAAGCCTCAAGAGAAGGCTTTTCAAGAGTTGAAAAGTAGGTTAAGTACCGCCCCTTTGTTGCAATTGCCGGACTTCGGGAAGGTTTTTGAGGTTGAATGTGATGTGTCGGGGGTGCGAATTGGGGGTGTTCTCATGGAAGAAGGGAATCACATTGCCTACATTAGTGAGAACTTGAAGGGTGCAACCTCGATTTACTCTGCGTATGACAAGGAGTTGTATGCCCTAGTGAGAGCTCTAGCTCATTGGGAACACTATCTATGGCCTAGGGAATTTGTGATTAAGAGAGACCATGAGTCACTCAAACATCTTAGAGGCCAAGAGAAGTTGAACAAGAGACATTCCAAGTGGATGGATTTCATTGATTCTTTTCCCTAAGTGATTCATTACAAGAAAGGGAAAGACAAAGTTGTAGCCGGTGCACTTTCTAGGAAGTTTGCTCGAGCCACCACTCTTGCTTCCAAGCTCATGGGTTTTGAGAGTATTAAATTGATGTATTCTCAAGACCCTAACCTAAAGAGTATTCATGAAGCTCTTGAAAAGGGGGAAAGAGTTGAGAAGTACCAAAGGGTTGATGGCTATATCTTTAAGAATGGTAGAATTTGTGTGCTCGAGTCCTCATGGAGGGAGTTGCTTGTTCGTGAAGCACATTGTGAGGGTTTGATGGGTCATTTTGGGAGAAACAAAACCTTGGCCACTCTCATGGAGCAATTCCATTGGCCAAAGGTGGGGTTGCAAGTTGAGCGACTTTGCAATACTTACTTGGATTGCAAGCATGCTAAGTCCAAATGTATTCCCCATGGTTTGTATACTCCCCTCCCTATTCCTACTAGCCCGTGGATGGATATTTCTATGAATTTTGTTATAGGATTGCCACGGTCTAAAGGGGGACATGATAGCATTTATGTTTCCGTGGATAGGTTCTCAAAAATGGTTCACTTCATTCCTTGTGAAAAGAGCCATCATGCACAACATGTAGCTTCTTTGTTCATTGATAATGTTTTAAAGTTGCATGGTGTACCTCAAACCATTGTGATTGATAGGGACTCTAAGTTCCTTAGTCATTTTTGGAGGTGTCTTTGTGTCTTTGGCACCAAGTTGTTGTTCTCGGCACCAACTTGTTCTCTACGTCCCACCACCCTCAAATAAATGGTCAAACTGAGGTGGTGAACCAATCTTTGGGTGCTCTACTTAGAGCTATTAGCCGAGGTAAGGCCGGGACTTGGGTTAAGAAGTCTCCTCTTATGGAGTTTGCATATAACCGTTCATTCCATAGCGTGATTGGCATGACTCCATTTGAGTATGTTTATGGTTTTAGTCCTTTGATTCCACTTGATCTAACCCTTTGCCCAAGGTAAAAGCCGAGCTAAGGCAATGCTTGAGATACATGCCAAGACAAGGAAGAGTTTGGAAGAAGCCTATGCTAGGGTGGCCTTCAAGAAGAACAAGGGAAGGAAGAAGTTGGAACTCAAGAAAGGAGATTGGGTGTGGGTGCACTTCCGCAAAGAGATGTTTCTAAACATTAGGAAAGGGAAGTTGGCACCCCAAGGAGAAGGTCCATTCCAAGTGCTATCCAAGATCAACAACAATGCCTATGTGATTGATTTACCCGGTGAGTATAATGTTTCAAATACGTTCAATGTTAGTGACTTGGCTCCTTTTGATGTAGGTGATAATGCCGTGGAGGATGATGCCTTAATTTCGAGGACGAAATCTTCTCAAGTAGGGAAGGATGATGCGGGGCAAACCACCAAAAGACCCTTTACTAGAAGCCAAGCCAAGAAAATCCAAGATGCTCACTTATACTGGGTTTAGAAGGGCTTTGCTGATACCAGCTCCGGAGATGATTTGAAGATCATGCATTTGAGCTCAATCGAAGGAGGGAAGCCTACGCATCAGGGCCACGTAGAGTGCCTAGACCCAGGAGGACCGTCTAGCACCTTGGTAAGTGGCTCCACTAGGCGGAGCGCCTTAGGCTAGGCCGAGCGCCCACTTTGCTGAATTTTCCAACTTTTTGTGTGAACTTCATATTTAGCCCTAAGTGTTCTATTGTATTTTAACATAGTTTAAGGGATATTTGGAAATTTGAGATCATGTAAAGGGGTGCTATAGACACACCCCTTCATCATTTATGGCCATTACACTACGTTGAATACACAAAACATATGAGATACTCTCTCTTGAAACCTTGTAAATTTAGTTTGAATTCAATTGGAAGATTCCCAGTTGAACATCAAACCTCTCTGATCATTCTATTTGCAAGGACTTTATGATTCTTGAGGATAGTTGCATAGCGTAGGTAATTCTTGACCGTCGTTTGGGGTGTAACGAAACATTATTCTTCATTGCTACTTGAACAATCGTGTGTGTCTCGTCTCGTTTTTATCTTGTTTATCGCTTCCGTAGTTTTCCGGTATCAGTTGGTATCAGAGCAAGGTTAGGGTTTTGTTCCAACACACACTCGTCCTACTCTTCGTGCCTTTTATCTTTTGTTCTTGTTATTATTCATGTTCTTGTTCTTGATATTGTGAAAAAGAAGTAAACAATTAAAAAACTTGAAAATTACGAAAAAAATTTCTAGATATTCTTGGTTGTGATAATTTCTTTGATGTTTGTTACCGAGGATTGTTCTATGATGTTATCCCGTTGTTTTGATAAAACCATTACATCATTTGTTGTTGCGGATTGAAAATCAAAATTTGAAATCCCAAAAAAATTCTTGAAACCCTTGTACAATTTTGGTTCCATGCTTGAATCAAGTTTGCTGTTGGTTTTTTGTTGATATAAATCATTGGGGATTGATGGGGATAGTTGAAAACACCTTTAGGTATGCTTTCATTAGAAAAAATATCTTGAAATCGTTCGAAAAATAGGGTGCAAAACAATCAAAATCGCGTTTTGAGCGAGGCTGAATCCCAGTGCTAGGCGGAGTGCCTGAATTTCTAGGTGGACCACCTAAAATGCTCACTGCCTAACTCCCTAGGCGGAGCACATGACACCCTAGGAGGTGCGCCCAGCCCTGTGTCGGGTCCGGGTAGTTGTTTTTCGTAGGTTTTCGTGTTTTGTTGGTTTGTATCTATTCCGGCTAGTACTTTTCAAGCAACACTCCTACTTTACCAGTACTAGTTCATTGAGCACTTAGGATACTCGTGCATATTGGTGGTGGAAAACTCCAAGAAGACTCATAGAACTTCATTGGCTCAAGTGCTCACTTATAAAGCAAAACGTCCATAGAGTCTCATTAACTCCACTCTTCCCGAAGAGCACTTGGAACTTGTGGAATTGTTTGGTTGTTGAGGAGGTTGTTCAACTCTGAGGAAGCCTTTTGTATCAAGCACCAGTGGACCCACCCCAACTTGAGTGTACTCGAGTAACATTCAAAAGTGAGAGAGTGTGTGAGGAGTTCTACTCTAATCTCTTTTCTTGCTTTTGATTGCTTATAGTACATGGTGGAAGAACAAGGAAAAGATACCATTGAGGTCCCAACAAGCATCCTGGCTACTCTATTAGCCGAGGTGAAGTCTATAAGCTTAAAGATTGAAGCCCTTGAAAGAGAAAGGACCCCCGAGTGTCCACAAGGATTTTGGGGAAGGCACAAGTGATGGCTCAACCGTGAGGCCGAATTAATTTGTCTAGCTAGCTCGTCAACAGTGGTTGAGAGAAGAATCTCTTGTTCGTGAAAGAATGTTGGGCAATACCCAACCCTTGGGCAATCCCCAAGGTGAAGTTCTACTCATGAGACCTCGTAGAAATGTAGCACCCCTTGAGCAAGTTGTTGAGGATCAAGAAGGGGAGGGCCCCCGACTTGGTGATAATTATGATGACTTTGATGCTCCTTATCCAAATAGGAGGGCAATGAATGGAGGTTGGGAAATGGATAGAGGTCGTGGGAAAGGTCGTGGACCTCCAAGGGGTTATGTGGGGAGGAACTTGAGACGTGAGTATGATGAAGTTGATGGCTACTACCGGGGTCAACCAAGACCAAACCGTGGGGGTCGTGACAACAACCTAAATAGTGTGAAGATCGCTATCCCACCTTTCAAAGTGACTAGTAATCCGAAGATGTTCATAGAGTGGACGGTTCAATTTGAGCGGGTGTTTGATACAAATGACATGTCTAGGAGAGGAAAGTCACTTATGCCATTGCTTCATTTGTCATATGCATCCACTTGGTGGAAATCCGTCAAGAGGTCAAGAAGAAGAGTTGGGATGCCCGTGAACATTGCTTGGGAAGAATTGATAGAGGTGATGAACACCAAATATGTGACACCCAATTACTGACAAGAACAACTCAAGAGGATTTATGAGTTGAAACAAGGCTTCAAGTCGGTTGATGAGTACTTCAACGAGTTTGAAAAGAACCGAATGGCCCTTGACATGAAAACGGAAGATGGGGAGCAAACTATCATCCGATTCAAGAATGGCTTAAGCCGAGAGATTGCTTTTCAATTGAGGTTACACATCTTTCATTCTTTTCAAGATTTTTGTGATGCTGCGGTTGAGGCCGAAATATGGCTCAAGGAGCAAAAGGCCCCTTGCTGTAGGAGTACTATTTCCACTCCAATGACTCGACCCAAAGAGTGGAAAAGCCCAAACACAAGTGGTGCAAGTGGAAGTTGTGATGTGAAGAAGCCTTTTGAGAAGGCTACTCCAAGAAATGACTTCAAAGAAGTGGGAGGTAACTGTGACAAGGAGTTGTATGCCTTAGTGAGAGCTCTAGCTCATTGGCAACACTATGTATGGCCTAGGAAATCTGTGATTAAGAGTGACCATAAGTCATTCAAATATCTTAGAGGCCAGGAGAAGTTGAACAAGAGACATGCCAAGTGGTAGAGTTCATTGAGTTTTTTCCCTATGTGATTCATTAAAAGAAATGGAAAGACAATGTTATGGCCGATGCACTTTCTAGGAAGTTTGCTCTAGCCACCAATCTTGCTTCCAAGTTCATGGGTTTTGAGAGTCTTAAATTGATGTTTGCTCAAGGCCTTAAGCTAAAGAGTATTCATGAAGCTCTTGAAAAGGGGGAAAGAGTTGAGAAGTACCAATGGGTTGATGGCTATATCTTTAAGAATGGTAGAGTTTGTGTGCCCGAGTCCTCATGGAGGGAGTTGCTTGTTCGTGAAGCACATTGTGGGGGCTTGATGGGTCACTTTTGGAGAAACAAAACCTTAGCCATTCTCATGGAGCAATTCCATTGGCAAAAGATGGGGTTGCAAGTTGAGCGACTTTGCAATACTTTCTTGGATTGCGAGCATGCTAAGTCCAAATTTAATCCCATAGTTTGTATACTCCCCTCCCTATTCCTAGTGGCCCGTGGATGGATATTTCTATGGATTTTGTTATGGGATTGCCATGGTCTAAAGGGGGACATGATAGCATTTATGTTGTTGTGGATAGGTTCTCCAAAATGGCTCACTTCATTCCTTGTAAAAAGAGTCATGATGCACAACATGTAGCTTCCTTTTTCATTGATAATGTGTTAAAGTTGCATGGTGTATCTCAAACTATTGTGAGTGATAGGGACTCTAAGTTCCTTTGTCATTTTTGGAGGTGTCTTTGGGGTGCTCTTGGCACCAAGTTGTTGTTCTCTACGTCCCACCACCCTCAAACGGATGGTCAAGCCGAGGTGGTGAACCGAACTTTGGGTGCTCTACTTAGAGCTATGACCCGAGGTAAGGCCGGGACTTGGGTTAAGAAGTTGCCTCTTATGGAGTTTTCATATAACCGTACATTGCATAGCGTGATTGGCATGACTCCATTTGAGTATATTTATGGTTTTAGTCCTGTGATTCCACTTGATCTAACCCTTTGCCCAAGGATATGATTGTTAGTTTTGAAGGTAAAATCCGAGCTAAGGCAATGCTTGAGATACATGCCAAGGCAAGGAAGAGTTTGGAAGAAGCCTATACTAAGGTGGCCTTCAAGAAGAACAAGGGAAGGAAGAAGGTAGAACTCAAGAAAGGAGATTGGGTGTGGGTGCACTTCCGCAAGAGAAGTTTCCAAACATTAGGAAAGGAAATTTGGCACCCCGAGAAGAAAGGTCCATTCCAAGTTCTATCCAAGATCAACAACAATTCCTATGTGATTGATTTACCCGGTGAGTACAATGTTTCAAATATGTTCAATGATAGTGAGTTGGCTCCTTTTGATGTAGGTGATGATGCTGTGGAAGATGACGCCTTAATTTCGAGGACGAAATCATCTCAAGAAGGGAAGGATGATGCGGGGCAAACCACCACAAGACCCTTTACTAGAAGCCAAGCCAAGAAGATCCAAGATTCTCACTTATACTTGGATTGGAAAGGCTTTGATGATACAAGCTCCGGAGATGATTTGAAGATCATGCAGGTGAGCTCAATTGAAGGAGGTAGGCCTACGCATCAGGGCCAGGCGGAGCGCCTAGACCCCGGAGGAGCGCATAGCTCTTTTATCAGTGAGGCAGATAGGAGGAGCGCCTAGACAGCCTAGCAGGAGCGCTTGACCAGGAGGCGGAGCGCCTCAACACAGCATTGCCTTGGTCAGTGGCTCCACCAGGCGGAGCGCCCAAGGCTAGGCCGAGCACCTACTGTGCTGAATTTTCCAACTTTTTGTGTGAACTTCCTATTTTAGCCCGAAGTGTTCTATTGTATTTTAACATAGTTTAAGGGCTATTTAACAATTCATATCATGTAAAGGGGTGCTATAAATACACCCCTTCATTATTTATTGCAATTACACTACTTTGAAAACACAAAACATATGAGATACTCTCTCTTGAAACCTTGTAATTTTAGTTCGAGTTCAATTGGAAGATTCCAAGTTGAACATCAAACATCTCCGATCATTCTATTTGTAAGGACCTTGTGATTCTTTAGGATAGTTGCATACCGTAAGTGATTCTAGACCTTCGTTCGGGGTGTAACGAAATATTGTTCTTCATTTCTACTTGAATAATCGTGTGAGTCTCGTCTTGTTTTTATCTTGTTTATCACTTTCGTAGTTTCCCCGTATCACAAAGTTAAGAAGAACTTAATCATAAAGATAAATGCTTTTAAAAAGCAAAAGATACATTATGCTCGATCCTCAAAAGGTTCGGAGGCATGTACTTGGGCTTCCCTGTTTGAGGGTTCTGAGCCTGGGGATGCTACCTCTCGGCCGCTGACAACCCGATGGTATAAATCTGTACCAATCAAACAATAATGAACGGCTTGCTTTCGCAGCTTCCTGCTTTCTGATTTGTCTTCAGAGAGGACTCTTTTGCGTAGGTAGTTGATCACAGCGTGATGCTGCCCTGTGACGGATCCTGTGTCTGGAACTTTGTTGCTCCCAACGCACACGCAAGTATACGTGGTCGACAAGTAATAAAGTGATAAGTAGAGTATCGTTCCCAAGAGGACTATTGTTATGACTGAATTCTAGCAAACAATTTCCTAAGAACTATTCAGGGATCTTTTTCCAATGGTTGAGATTTTTACTAACTAAATGCAATAATTAAAACAAGTAACTGAAATCAAGTATTCAAGAGCAGACTATAGTTGTTATCAATAATGGAGAAACGGTCAAGGGACAGAGTTACGAACAATCCAGTTTAGTTTTCCAGTTGATTCTACTTCTTGATTTCCTATATTGCTAACTAATAGGTTAAATGTACCCGTTAA
This sequence comes from Petunia x hybrida, assembly GCA_037355625.1. Classification (NCBI taxonomy): domain Eukaryota; kingdom Viridiplantae; phylum Streptophyta; class Magnoliopsida; order Solanales; family Solanaceae; genus Petunia; species Petunia x hybrida. The sequence goes on along the minus strand of JBBBVM010000032.1, from coordinate 2,115,625 downwards.
AACCTTTCGATTCTTCACGGTCTATGCAGGCTAATCCAATCCCTATATGTCTATGGGTTGAATCACGTGCATGCATTAACGAATTCTGTGATTAGTTAAGCTAGGCGAGCAAGTATATGTCTATCCTACTCACAAATTGTTTCCCCGATGCCCAGGTTCACAATCTAGCCCTGCTCTTTCTTATTGCGTTCATAAATTCCCTCTTTCGAGTTCAATCTAAGAACCATAGATAGTGTTCAATTATCAAGCCTCAATAACCAAACAATTATGATCAAGAAAGAATAAACAATCCGTAATGGTAAATCAATATATAGAAATCATCTTTCAAACATCAACCTTCATGTATTTACTCTAACCCTAGAACGAACAAACTATAGAATTAAAGAGAAGAATAAGAGAAAGAGAGAAAGAACTTGTTTAGAAGACATCTAGGGCTCCTCCCCTCTCCTCCAAAACTTTCTCCAAAGTCTGAACTCCTATCAAAAACTAAGTAAAAGAGTATTTATAGGGTTTAAAAAGGCCTAGTAATAAGTTACAGCTAAGCCTAGACGAAATAGGAAGTCCCAAAACGCTCCAAGGGCGCTGTAGCTGGCGCCCCGCGCCCCCGAACGCGCGCACACAAGCAGTTTACGTCAAAATCCGGGCGCCTTGGCCACGCCCCGCGCTAAGAAAAGCACCAGAAGCTGAGCGCCTTGGTTGGCGCGGCGCGCCACATACCGCGCCAGGCATATTTTGCCTTGCCTTGCTCCGCAGCTCGCGTCGTGTCATGCCTTCGTGTGCTCGATCCAATCCTCAATCAAAATCCAACCTTTTCTTGCTCGATCATGCTCTTTAATGCTCCATTTGCACTTCATAACGACCTACACACAAGCGACACAATATCAGTGCAAAATCACATTCATAAACGAGAAAACGGGCGAATAAAATGCTCAAACATGAGGAAATATTAAGGAAATATAGGCATAAAATGCCAAACATCACCACCCCACACTTGAACCTTTGCTCGCTCTCGAGCAAGTCACAACTAACTTCCCAACCTAGGTAGAACAGGTTTTCCTATGACTATGGTCGATACCGATCATTGAACAAATGCACACATGACTACTATGGGTCCACAAACATGCCAACAATTTAACAAACTCAATAATATGAGAACAACCACCCCAAAATAGCTCAAATGCACAAACTCAACTTATTGCAACCATGCTCCCACAAAATCACACCTATCTACTCAACCAAGAAGCCACGACTTCACCTATTTCATGCAAACCATGTGCCCTCACCAAAATGAAGCAAGAGAGTGTCCCCCAAATATCACACACAACAATGAATATCAAGAATGGAATGGGGACAATATCATGGAAAGAATTCACTCACTCTCATGAGAATCTCACATGTCACACACGATGTACCATAGGCTTGCCCGTAGTGTAGGACTCCACTAATGTAAGCTCACTCCAATCGGGATTAACTAGGACTTTAAAAAGATTGTAATGTAGGCTAAGGGGCTGGTAGGATACATATGGGTAATAGTGACTACCTCCCTAAGCACTTTAATACATCACAATTAAATTAAGCACAAATCTCATCAAACCACCCAATTCACCCAACCAACAAATTTTTTCTTCACACACCTTTTCCACAAAGTAGTAATTTTTCTTTTAAGCACGCACTAGCAAGGAATGGATATTCTTCTCTCTTTATTTCTTTTTCCACAAATTTTTTTTCAACTTTGCTCTCTTTTTTCTTTTCATTTGTTTTCTTTTTCTATTCATTACTTTCCAACCTTGCCAATGCTCATAATCAACTACTACACAATTCATTACATATTCCCCCTCATTGGTTCCACTCAAAAACCTCCCAATCTTTCAACCACAACTCCACAATAAAACAACATTATCAATTAAAGTGCTAAGGAGTAAAGGGCCAAAAGAAATAAATTTAGAACAAGTGGGTAGGCTTGGGGTGTGGGTGCCAACAAAAAGGTCAAGAATCACAACAATCAAGCCCAAGGTGTATACGTAAGGGTAGGCAAATCAAAAGAAGGCCTGTATCATTTCCCGACTAGAGCAAACCTAGGATTTCGCTTTGCACACACACGGGACAAGTTCTAGACACCAATATGCAAACATGGAGCAAAATAAGAATATGCCTCACAACACACATTGCACACGATCCACACAAAAAGACTCCATCACAACTCTCAATCAAGCAAATAGAGTGCAACTTGTGGAAAATTAAGCACTAATGCACAACGGTTCACAACAAAGTCTAGCAAGTGGACTCAAGCATCTCAAGGGGGTCGTTCCATTTTTTCTAGGCATGCATCTCAATTTAAAACCAAAAGACACCACAAATAGCACATGCAATCAAGCCCAAGTACACCGGTATCAAACAAATCAAAGGCACGTAGCATTCCACATATTTCTTTCGTCTAGGGCCACCTATAACTAACTACTCTAATCCTAAAAATAAAAAACTACCCGGTTCAAAGGCCTCCCCGTGGAAAAGAACCGAGGTCATAAGAAAAACCACGGGGTGGATGACATGTACCACTAATAAAGACTAAAAGGAAAATCTTTTTGGAATTTTTTCATTGGTTTTCTAATTTTTTTTTTCATATATTAAAGCATGAAACAAATCAAAATAAAGTCGAGTGACAAAGGAAAAATCCTAATGGTACATGCATCCCTAACCTCAAAAATAAAGGGGAATTCCCCCACCCCACACTTAAATCAAGCAATGTCCTCAGTGCTAAAAAAAATGCACGGGTAAAGAAAACTTCTCTGAAGGCCAATAGGCTTAGCCGTTGGGGCTAGCATCCTCCAAGCTTCCATATAACATGAGGTACTCAGACTTCCCCCAACAGGTCATCAATATTAGGCAGGGGTCAGGACACCCCACACTTAAACTCGACATTACATGAACCTACAATCCAAAGAATCACCCGGAGTAATATACAACCATAAAAATAATAATAAAAATAAATAAAAGTAAAGCAAACAAATTGGGTTGCCTCCCAAGAAGCGCTTGATTTAACGTCGCGGCACGACGAAGACAACTTCATCACTTTTTCCTCCACCTTGAACTTATGAATTGAATCCCCAACTTTGCCTCAAGTTTACAACTATGGCATTGGGGTTGTGGTAAAAATACAAAAGGACCAAGTAACCATTTCCGCATTTTGCACTTCTTGGCCTTTAAATGAGGAATGTCGTTTTGTCTCCTCGGTATCACAAACTTTAAACTATAGACACCTTGTTCCTCCTCCTTTGGTTTCTTCATAGGCTCGGGTGGCTCAATTTTCGTGTCACGATCCAAACACAATGTTGAAAAATGACTGGAATGAGGTCCAATGCGCTTCAATTCTAAAATTGCATAACTTTTGATACCCTCACTTGCACAAACACTAGAGTCCTCACATATGATGTTTTCTATTTCCTCACTTGACTCTAATGTGATTTCCTCAACCTTGGCATTATCAACTAATATTGGGCCGAATGGTAGGAATTCCACTTTTTGCTCCTCAAATTGGCTTCTAAGCTCTTCTATCTCAAGTCTACTATCCACGACAACTGATAATTGGGCTTCAGACACCTCAATTATATCACTCAAATTTGCTTCTAGATCATGAATAGCTAAACCAAATTGATCAATTTCTTGTGTGAGCTCCACTCTTTCTTCCCTAAATTGCCTCATCATACTTGTAAGTTCACTTCTAAAATCCCCATATGCTTCTACAAGATTGCTTGCTCCGTTAGAAAATTTTGGCTCACAACCTGTACTTCTTCATTCCTGTCAGACTCACAAACATCGTTAAAAACATCACACGCATTGATAGAGGAAGGAGTATGACACTTAGGACAATCATTCCACTGACCACCACATAATTTACAAAAATTCCAATCAAAGGTGGTAGAAAATTCACATAACCAGTCTCGTAGGGTTGAAAGAGTTGGACAATTTTTCCACAAGTGAGTTCCTCCGCAAAGCAGACAAAGATCATCAAAATTATTACAACCACTCGACCAATTTTCAATAAAAGATGCCATGAGAGGACAAGTAACACAATACTAAACTAAACAATAATTAAACCTGAATAGAAAATAAGTAATCGTTCAAAAAGAAACCAGTCAATTATTTAGTCCCCGGCAACGGCGCCGAAAACTTGTTGCTCCCAACGCACACGTAAGTATACGTGGTCGACAAGTAATAAAGTGATAAGTAGAGTATCGTTCCCACGAGGACTATTGTTATGACTGAATTCTAGCAAACAATTTCCTAAGAACTATTCAGAGATCTTTTTCCAATGGTTGAGATTTTTACTAACTAAATGCAATAATTAAAACAAGTAACTGAAATCAAGTATTCGAGAGCAGACTATAGTTGTTATCAATAATGGAGAAACGGTCCAGGGTGAGAGTTACGAAGAATCCAGTTGATTTTACTTCTTGATTTCCTAGATTGCTAACTAATAGGTTAAATGTACCCGTGAAAACCTTTCGATTCTTCACGGTCTATGCAGGCTACTCCAATCCCTATATGTCTATGGGTTGAATAACGTGCATGCATTAACGAATTCTGTGATTAGTTAAGCTAGGCGAGCAAGTATATGTCTATCATACTCACAAATTGGTTCCCCGATGCCCAGGTTCACAATCTAGCCCTACTCTTTCTTATTGCATTCATAAATTCCCTCTTTCGAGTTCAATCTAAGAACCATAGATAGTGTTCAATTATCAGGCCTCAATAACCAAACAATTATGATCAAGAAAGAATAAACAATCCGTAATGGTAAATCAATATATAGAAATCATCTTTCAAACATCAACCTTCATGTATTTACTCTAACCCTAGAACGAACAAACTATAGAATTAAAGAGAAGAATAAGAGAAAGAGAGAAAGAACTTGTTTAGAAGACATCTAGGGCTCCTCCCCTCTCCTCCAAAACTTTCTCCAAAGTCTGAACTTCTATCAAAAACTAAGTAAAAGAGTATTTATAGGGTCTAAAAATGCCTAGTAATAAGTTACACCTAAGCCTAGACGAAATAGGAAGTCCCAAAACGCTCCAGGGGAGCTGTAGCTGGCGCCCCGCGCCCCCGAACGCGCGCACACAAGCTGTTTACGTCGAAATCCGGGCGCCTTGGCCACGCCCCGCGCTAAGAAAAGCACCAGAAGCTGAGCGCCTTGGGAGGTGCGGCGCGGCACGCCACATACCGCGCCAGGCATTTTTTCCCTTGCCTTGCTCCGCAGCTCGCATCGTGTCATGCCTTCGTGTGCTCGATCCAATCCTAAATCAAATTCCAACCTTTTCTTGCTCGTTCATGCTCTTTAAAGCTCCAATTGAACTTCATAACGACCTACACACAAGCGACACAATATCAGTGCAAAATCACATTCATAAACTAGAAACGGGCGAATAAAATGCTCAAACATGAGGAAATATTAAGGAAATATAGGCGTAAAATGCCAAACATCAAACTTCAAGGTTCATCAAGTCCACGGGGGTTAAATCAACCACTATGTACTAATTATATGAATCCTCGGACAGTTGTCCATCACTTGAGCCTCCTTCCCGATAGACAAACTACATGCTCGAAAATTTTTCAAGAGTGCTTTCATTCTCTCCTGCCAATCCGGCTTGCAGATGCCTTCTGTGGTAAAAACATCATTGACTTGACCTATGACCAGTTCGGAGCCACTGAAGAGGGTAACCTTCCTGGCCCCCTGTATGTAGGCTAATTCAAGAGTTTAAATTATGGCTCCATACTCTTCTTCATCGCTTTGAGCTCTTATGGTTCTGTGGAAGACCACCCCAGTGGGTGTCCTGACCAATAGATCGAGGTTGGCTTCTTCCCTTATGAGATTTACGTCAATGCTGATCTCCCATCGTCCGGACTCTATCGTTTCTTCGTTCCTGATTGACTCCTCCGCCTTTGGCTTAAGTTTTTTCACGAAGTCAGAGGTGAAACCTTCCAGCTCTTATGACTCGATAGCTGTCCAGGGTTGGTAGATAATGTCATACTCTACTAGTATGTCAGGCCATTCTACCATGTCCTCTGAGAGTCCGGGTTTAGACAATATTGTCTGTATCGGTGTGGAAGAGACCATGCTAACCGTATGGTCAAGGAAATACGAGCGTAGCTCCTGGGTCGCCATGATCACGGCCGCAATAAACTAAAAGAGTAAGGGTAGAAACCTGTCTCGGGGTGATGGTATTTTATTGGCATACTTCATGGGAAATTTCCTACCATTCTCTTCTCGTACGAGGACTACATTCCATGCTATTTCTTGGATCAAGGCATACAGTAACAATGCTCATTTGGCTTTGGCTAGGTTATCACCGGAAGCTGTAGAAGCTGCACCTTTCCTGGGCTACGGTTAGGTAACTTTATATCAGCCATAGGGGTCTCCCTTGTCTCCTTAGCACCTCAGAGAGGTGACATACCAATTCTGTGGCTTTGGGGACTAGCTAATCCATCACCGCTAACCGATCACGTAGTTCGCTGATCTCTTCTCTAACTTCTCTTTCCATGGCCTCGAACTAGATGGACTCCTTCTCGGTCATGTTTACTTTGGCTACTAGCCAACGACCAAGATCCCAGCCACAAGATAATATTCTCCAATAGAAGACCGCTCACCTCGTAAGTCATTTATCCGGTGAGAAGTTGGGTATCTAAAGACTTGATGTAGTGTGGAGGGCATTCCCTTAACGCTGTGTATCCAAGGCTGTCCCAAGATGATGTCATAAGACAGGTCGCAATCTAACACCTGGAAGTGAGTAATGCTCGTCATGCCTGTATATCGACCGGTAGAGCTAGTTCCCCGACCGGTTCTTCTCGACAGCCATTGAAGCTAACTATGTTCTGAGGACTTTAAGTTACTTTGTGATGTTGATGCGAGTTCTGCAACATCTCGATCCGAATAATGTTCACGCTACTCCCTCGATCAATCAGAGCTTGCTGGTTGCTCAGGTCGGCTACGCCTACGAAAATGATGAGGTCGCTCTGGTGCTCTCCATCTTCCTTCGGGCTGAACGAAATTGAACCGAGCACATTCCCCAATTCTGTAGTCCCCCAAGTTATGGCTAGTTCTAGAGTCGCAAAGATTGCATTGATGGTCCTCAAGTTTTCAGAATCTTGCACTCTCGAACGTCCTGGTCCTCCTTCAATCAAGTCTTTAAGGTGTCCTTCTTCCAATAGATGCTCGATTTCAATCATTAGGGCCTTACAATCGACCATTTAATGGCCACACTATGATGAAAATCACAATAAGGCGTTGCATTTCTTCCCGTTGCTTCTTTTACAGTAGGCGGCCATCGGACCATAGGACCTACTTTTACAAATTGATTGGAAACTATGTCCATGGCGTTGAAACCCAAAATCTCTGAAGCTACACGACTCTGCTCGCTTTTCTTGAGATCCAGATACCCAGGAACTGCTCTGCCTTCTGCTTCCTGCCTGGTTCTGAACCTTTTCTTTTGTTCTTCTTCCGTCCCCTCACTTTCCAAAGAGGGACTCCCTGCTCTCTTTCTTCGTTCAGCTTCGGGGTTCTGCGAATGGTCTGGCTCCAAGCGAAGCTTATCATTGTACCTCTGATGCAATGCATTCCATGTTTATGTTGAGTCAAACTCCACTATAATTCCTTCCATGCACTTCTCCCGCTTGCGGACACTAGAATGCGCTTTCATAAATAGGTTCTGCATCTGAGTGAATGATTCGATTGAGCCCATTGGTAGCTGAGTGTACTAAGCAAGGGCACCTTTTGTTAGAGTTGAGCCAAACCTCTTCACTAGAGCAGACTAAATATCTTCCTCGGTGATCTTGTTGCTCTTTACATCCATGTAATATGTAGCAATATTCTCATCCAAATCAATTATTTTATCATACTTCACGTTATCCGACAGACAAAAGTGCTTTGGTATGCGGACCGGTGCAGCGCTTGCTTTGTAAGCATGCTTGTAAAAGTTTTTCTCATCTACTGTGGCAACCTGGGGTAGAGCACCTGGCATATTACCTACAATTGGCCTTCATCTCTTTTATGAGATCCTAGATGACAGACGCTCCCTTAAGGTCTTGATTGTTGATTGTTGATGATCCTTCAGGGATGGCATCCATGTTTAGCCTGCAGTTAGGGATGGATGATGGTGAATGGTTCGTCGGCGCTGGTCCTCGCAGGGATACTGGCCTCTGAGATGATCCAGCAAACATCGCCCATATCTTAGTATCCTCTGAGACGATCCAGCAAACATCGCCCATATCTTCTGGGATATCCCCTCGACCACATTATTCGAGTTTTGCTAATGTTGCTCTGACATAGTGTTGAGGAGATTAACAAGAAAAACTCGGAATTAAGTATATTACCTTACGGCGGTTGGTTGCCTTCCCCATCGCTGGCGACATGGATTGGCTCTTGGGAGGGTCCTTTGGTTGCTCAACGGGATACTTAGGCTACATGGTGGGATCACTAGGATCCTTCACGGATTCAGCTACTGCGCCTGTAGTGTTCTTTGGACCTTTGCTACTATCATTAGACATGATTGCGCCTTTTCCTTCATATAAAACCTACAATTGCTTGGGCCCCACGGTGGGGCCAAGCTGTTTCTGCCTAAAATTGGTCGCGTAGGTTAAACAATTAATTTAGAATGAGATCACAAACAATATAGTAAATAGAATGGAAAAGTAAATAAATAAAAGAGAGAAATAATGAGCAAGAAAAATAAAGTAGACTTATTCCTTGAGAATAGCTGGATTCTGTGGTGAATCATTGTGTTGTACAATACAATGTAAGGAGGGGTATTTATAGTAGTAGATACCATGTCCTAGTTAAGTTAAAATATAAAGTCTAATAAGGCTATGGGCGTATAACGCAAGGCGGTGATATATACGAAATCCTAACTAGGAGACTGTAACTCTAAGGCGACAGGATGTATGCCCTTCGCCCTACGCCCGTACCGCCTGAACGGTCGTAACCCGTAGAATAGGCGTGTATCCTTTATGTCCAGTGACATGAAAGATAAGCCTTATCTCACCAGCTGGACTCGCATCGCCGTAAGGAGAGTCCCGCGCCGCAGATAAGTTTTGGACACATGTGACTCTATTGCAACGTGATACTTTTATTTCATATCTTTATCTGTGTTTTGTAAACTGTATAGACTTGTTGCATTTTTTATTTTTGATCGACTTAGTTGATTGACTGCTGTGATTCTATTTTTCTTTTGCTAGTACCTATCTCTTAAGGCCGCTAGTTGTTCATCAGTTATTGTGTCCTTATGACTCACTCCTTATTTATTCTTGTGTTTTCTTTTCGTTCGGCAAATTCCGCTCAAGGACCTAACCAGCAGCGCAATTGAGGAGCTAGGAAGTTCTTAGCAGTCTGTGAGCCAGCTTGTTTGTTTAGGCCGCCAGCCATAGTTATCATAGTTGTATCTTATTTTGCTCCCTTTGAGAGATGTACATATTTTTCTGGAGTTCTTAGATGTCTGATCTGGATGCCTCTAAACCTATATATGTGGATAGTTAGTTGTATTTCTTCACACAACTTGTACGTATGCATGTCTTGTATATATCATGTTTCCTTGGGCCATCCTATATCCTTTTAAGTAAAGTTTATTTTGTTTTCAAGTCAATTTTATATCATTTGAATGGATTTAGTTGATAGGGTTCACCTGACATGTCTATGTTGACACCCAATTTTGTCCCTCATTTTTCCATAGTTGGTCATATTTAAATTAAAGGTGCAATATTGATTGTTTGAGCAAAACTTGCATTAGAAAGCATGCATTTACGTGTGTTATCCCCTATAATATATATAATTATAGCTATATTATGTAATTTCATCAATTTTAGGCTATTTGTTAAATACGTCTCAAATTATAGCTATTTGTGCAATTTAACTGCATTTACAATATTTAATAATTATTCATGGATATTTAAACGTAATAAATTTAATTTGATACAATTTGTTTGTATGTGTGCATTTCTTTCTTTTGTATATACGATATATATATATATATATATATATATATATATATATATATATATATATATATATATATATATATATATATATATATATAGACATACACACACACACACACATATACACATATATACATACATACATACATATTTACATTTGTTTAGCACCTTTAAGTTAAATTCCAGTCCAAATTATATATTCATAATTTGGCACATTTTTTTTGAAAATTCAAATCATCCTCACCTTGAACTTGAACAAAATGTGTAACCAAATACATTTCTTGTATTTGAAAATCCCTACCATTCCAAAATATATTCTTTTCTTTTGTCTCTTTAATTTTTCATCTTGGACATGATATCTAGCCATATACATCTCCTAATTTTGAAATTAATTTGTATTTCTCTTCTACTCCTATAAAATATCGAAAATCATTTTCTTTTAGTCCCTTTAATTGGCCCCTAATATTTCTAATTATACTCTAAATACTTTTCCATTATAATCAGACCCCAAAATTGAGGTCAATTACCCAACGACTTTTTCAATTACTCTTCCTTAAAAGAGAAGACCTACACCATTGCAAAAGGATCGGCTGGCAGTAGTACTGTATGACTCCCACCATCATCCACTATACAAAATCACCATTTTTACCACCAATTCTTGATCCTCTCCTCTCACTATACAAACATCACCTCCACCTCTTTCACACTCCCTCATCTTCTCCAATACCCCCCCCCCCTCCACCACACACACAAACAGATCGAAACAGGTACAATACACTCCACGACATACATTTCAAGACACACGGCATCACCACCATAGCCAAATACAGATCCAAATATATACACCCTTCCACTCTACACCCACACACCATCACTAAGGAAACGATACAGATCCAGAAACACACATACATACGAAAACAAACAGTGACCATCAGTTACACTCCACTACCGGTAATGGTGGAGAGACTACACACAGATCATGAATGATCATGAACACAGGGGAAAGAGGAGATCGGGATAAAGAGATTGAGAAAGTGGAGGTGGCGCCATCACTAGTAGAGGCGAAGAGGAACTTCGTCGCCTGTTTCTAGTGACTGGAAAGTCACCCCCATCATCAGGTCCTTATTTCTCGTTGTTTTTCCCCGTTTCTGGCGGTTTGGTGTTTGAAACTGAATTTGAAAGGGGGTGGAGTGGTAGTGACGCCACTAGGCAGTCGCTCCTCCTTTGTTCGTGGGTATACTCCATTTTTTTTGCTTGAATAATTCATTGTAGATTCTAGAACTAGTTGGGTCCTGTTCTGTTTGGACACTTTTGTCCATACCTGATGCTAGATTTGTGAAACGACCTCGGTCAGTCATTTCAAAAAATAGGATTCCGATTGGTGTGCTGATAATTTTAAAATATTTATAATGTCCATTAGGACCTGTTTGTAAAATTTGAGCTAAATCAGACCTTGTTTGGTAGGCATCGGAAGAAGGTATCAGTTTTTATTGTCGATAAATATAAAAAAAAAAAAATTGAGCTCGATTTTGGCGAATGAGCTTCGATTCGAAATCCGAAAGAGCCATTATGTTCGTATGATTATTTATGACTTTTGTAAACTTTCGAAAGTGAATTTCGATGTTGTTCGGCTAGTTTCCGCTAAAATGCCGAAAGTTAAGTAATTTGACCTTTTCTATTTAAATTCGCATCTTGAGTTTCGAGAGTCCAATTTGAGATCCGCCTTCGCGAGTATGTTACATATATTTTGTATAACTTGTATGCAAAAGTTGAGATTTTTTTGAATATCATAGGGTACCGTTTTAATTTTTATCGTAGCAGAGAATTTTAAAGAAAAAAAAATAAAGGGGAAAAGACAAAAGTTGATGGGAGGCTGGATGGATCAGCTTATATAAAGCTCACTTATGAGCTTAAATTGATAGAAACGGAGAGAATAAACAGAAACAGAGAAACACGAAAAACAAAAATGACACAGCGAGAAAAATGCCAGAAAATCATAAAAGAGCCGGAAAAATAGTCGAATTTTTACCCCGAAACATTCAGGTAATGATCTTAATATATTATTTGAGTTTATTACGCATGTTTGAATATATTTTAACGGTAAAACTTTAAATATTAGACATCATTTTAATAAGTTCAATTAGTAGTTTAAAGGGTCAAATGGACCCCGATAATGGAATTGATTATATATTCCTACTCAGTGAGTTATGTGCAACATATAAATGTAATTTATTTGGGGTTTGGTTACGTGACCTTCAAACCTGTACATAGGCCTGGCCTGCGTATTGCGTATGTGAATAGGGTATCAGGTTTCTAACCGGATTACCCTAAGATGTGAGGAATGAAGCCTTTAGTCTAAATTGATATATTTTTCTGCTTATTGAATAGAGTGGGATCGTTTGGCAAGGAGCCAAAGGATAAAGCGGTTGTTGATTAGCCGTACTAACTTTTGGAAGAGGTAAGGGTTTATATCCATTTCATTGGAGGTCCTTGGCCTTGTGGATATTCTACCACGTGTTCCTTACCTGTGTAGCTGCCGATAGGCGTACTCATTACGCCTTATCTTTGAATTTACATTGCATATTATATGTTATGGCCTGTTGTTGGTATTGTATTGAGCATATGAGCATTGCAGTCTAGTTTTGAGCATTGCATATACTTCCCGGTAATCGATGAGAGTCCTGAGCCGGTGAAGGGCCATTAATGCATATACTTCCCGGTAATCGATGAGAGTCTCGAGCCGGTAAGGGTCATTAATGCATATACTTCCCTGTTGGCGATGAGAGTCCCGCACCGGTGAAGGGTCATTACTGCATATACTTCCCGGTAATCAATGAGAGTCCCGAGCCGGTGAAGGGTCATTATTGCATATACTTCCGGTAATCGATGAGAGTCCCGGAGCCGAGGAAGGTATTAGGCACATGTGACTGCATTGCATCATACCCCCATCTCATTGCACCGTATACTGACTAGTGTGCGACGATTGTGTTGTGTTTAGTGTATGCGGCATGTATACCACGTTGTGGACATATTTCACTTTGCCTATACGTTTCTGGCTACTTAGTGTCATTTAGTTATATGGGTCGGGTTGCACGCCGCGACAGTATGAATATATGGATCGGGTTGCACGCAGCAACAATAAAAATATATGGATTGGGTTGCGCGCTGCAACAGTATGAATATATGAACTGGGTTGCACGCAGCAACAGTATGAACATGTGGAACGAGTTGCACGCCGTGACAGTATTACGTTCGGGATACTTAAAGACCTATACGTTCTGTCTATCTTATGTCCCTGGTTTTTTAAGAGTTTATGATCCCATACATGTTTCTAGTTATTATCTGGCTCTGCAATTTTATAATTTAAATAAGAGGTATTTGGTTTATTTGTTTGTCTTCTCCCTGGCTAGGTTTCCTATTCTTTGAGGTGGCTAATCTGCCCCACTTATTGAGTCCTTTTGACTCACCCTTGTTTGTTGTTTGTTTCTTGTCTATCTATTTCGTCTCGGCATGTTCGCTCCAAGATTGAGTTCGCCGCGTTGTTCAGGAGCGAAGACGACTTCAGCTGTCAGGGTGAGCCAGCTTTATTCCAGATGGCCACTAGTTTACTGTTTATTATTTCAGTTGCATTTTGCTCCCTTCAAGAGGTATCTATTTTCTTTGTACTCTTAATGTCTAGTCTGGATAGCCCTAAACCTAGTAAGAGGGGTAGTCAGCTGTAATTTCTTTTGTACAGCTTAGAGATATCAGTATGTCTGTATTTTAGTTTTAAGTCTTGCCCTTATTTATGAATTGTTATATTTATTTTCCTAATTTAATTGGTAAGGGTTCGCCCGATGGGTCTAGGGGAGGATGTCGGGTGCCCGCACAGCCTAGTCGAAATCTCGGTCGTGTCAGTTGGTATCAGAGCCTGGTTTAGAGTCTATCCAGACTAAGACAGTGTCTAGTAGAGTCTTACTGATGGGTACATAGATGTCTATACTTATCTACGAGAGGCTATGATGGTATTTAGGAAGTTTCACTTCCTTTTTTTCTAATCCTGCGTCGGTTTAGGATGCAAAAGTTTTTTCGCTGATTCCTTCGTGGCAATTGTGAACCCTCGTGCGACAAATCAGCAAAGGGTAGGAGTTCAAGACGAAGTAGTCTAGCCTGAGGCTAGAGCTACTCAAGCCCCGAGAGTTGTGAACCGTGCTAACGATCCAGTAGCGCAGGCCCCAAGGCCCCAACTGTACGAGCTCGCGATTGGCGAGGGAGTAGGGCCTTGTGGTTCCCTTGGCTCTCTACGATGCTTTCACAAGAATCTTGGTGATGCAGATACCGCAAAAACCTATTATTCGCTGGGCAGCCTATAAGGTTGCCACATGTACAGATGTTCGGTCTCAGGGAGCTCCTATTCCTGTTCTTAATAATGGTGCAGTAAATTGTGTTCTGGAGACAACATGTGTTGTGCCTCTAGATATTCTGGCTGGTTAGTTATCCTGAGTAATGGCTCGGTCCAAGTGTCCGAAGAGGTTGTATTATTTTACGCGGTTGAACCTTATGATATTCTCAAGCCATGCATCAGATAATCCCTGTATAAATTTTAAAATAAAATGATGCCAGCGTATCCTTCAGGCTCTTGATTATATCGAACGGTATGGTGTTGATTATTCTTATTTCTAGTTTCAGGGGTCCAGTCTTGAATTAGTGGGCCTCTCTCTCTTATTAGCTACCTTGGTTCGATTTTTCTTCTGGATTCATGGAAAATTCCTTTCCGAGTAGCGAGCGAGATGAAAAGCGTCGCCAGTTTGAGTGGATTAGACAGGGTAGCCTGTCGTTAGCCTGTTGGTGTTTCAGAATATGAGATTGAATTCTATAGAATGACTGAATATGCATTAGAACTAGTCCATGAGCTTTTCGACAGATTCAAAGATTTATTGATGACCTTTCTCCTTCCTTGAGATCCCAGACTGATCGAAAAAAAATTGAGGTTGATACTTCATTTGACGTCGTTGTTGATATTGCTCAAAGGTATTAGATATACCATAAGTTAGGGGGAAGAGTTAGAGCGGGAGATCAAGAGATCCTGTGGCCCTAGTGGGTAACTATGGTACCTTATTTGGAGGTAAGAGTTTTGATTATTTTGGAAGGTCACCTGCTAGGTTATCTCAGCTTGTAGAGCATGATTCTCAGAATGCTCGAGTAGCTCATCAAGATTAGACTCAGCTTTCTCTTTACAGCTATCAACAATCTTTTCAGCTTCCATTTTTAGTCAAAAAGGTGTTATCATTGTCGTGAGTCTGGTTATCCTTTGAGGAGTTTTTCCTTATTCCGGCAAGTAGGTCATCGTCCTTTCTCTCGGCTTCAGGCACCTGCACTGACGCAGGGAATCTTATTTAGATCTCAATCCTCCAGAGAAATGCCACCATCCAGTAGAGGTTGAGATTGTGGTGGCAGTAGTTCTCCAGAAAGTGATTGTCAAGGTAGTGGCTCAGCTCAGCTGCAGAGGCAGTTCTATGAACTGCTAGTTTGGCAGGATGTTGAGGAATCCGATGTAGTAGACCCGTGTGTTTCTTCTTCCCTTATCTGTAAGTAAGATTTATCTTTCCAATCGATCTGGAAATGGTGTGTTTTATCATGCTTCGACTGTTTCCTTGGATATTGTCGTAATTAAGAATTGGTTGCGGTAGAGGGGTGAGTTTCTGATACGATTTATTCCTGGCATTTATGAGACCCTACTAGTTTATCTGATCTAAATATGAGAGATTTGACGGTGAGAATTGCTATTGCCTACTTGACATCCTGTTATGCCACCTTGTGTTATTATGTCAAATCATTTTACCTCTCTCCTCAGAAATCAGTGTTGGTAGGATGATGGGATTCTTATTCGTCACCATCATGAAGTGTCATTTTTTCTTCCGGTGTAAAGTGGTTAGTAAGTAATATTCGATCTATGTGTCTTCCTCTTGGTTCGAGACGCTAGTCGAGTCATGTTATTCTATAAGTTTGTCTCGGTATAAAAAGGTTTTCTGGTAAATTTTCCGAGTTTCTTTTTTATAGGAGAGTTAAATTGGCATTGATGTTGTTCCATAAAGCTCATTTAATGTCTATTTCTTCAGTTGTGATTCTTTGGTTAGCCGACTCGGATGTACTCTAGCTCTGGTGCCAAGTGAATAAGAAAATAACCTTCCTGAAGCTCTAAGTATCTCTATCCTCGGTCCATTGTCATTTCTTCGTCGTCCAGCACTAGTGAGCTCGGGCAATTAATAGCCGTTTGTAATGTTCCTTATGTTGAGCCAGAGTGCGTGTCAAGGTATCCGGGTAACCACACTATTGTGTCTTAAGGCTACTAAGAGTAATGGGAGGCGTTATTTGACCTCTGAGTTGATCCATCAGGCGGTGGTGTCTACGACAAAGGTATGGAGTTGTGAACTCGAGAGTTGCAGCTGTTTGGAACCTCGAGAGGGTAATTTTGTAGCTCAAAGCCGCATTCTGTTTTAGCTAAGTTTTCCTTAATCCAGTAGACCCTGCGAGGATGCCTATTTTTATTCAACTTAGCTGCATGAGTTTGTGCTTTAAGTGGAGGAGTCTTCCTCCAAATACTGAATGGTAATATTAAATCTCTGAGGTGTTGATACCACTTTTCTTACGACCCAAAATAAGGCCACGGCAGAAATCTACAATGAGTGTCGATCATTGCTAAACCCACTAATAATATATTAATGACAAAGATAAGCTGGCAACCTGATCATATATACGTACCTATTTACTGAAAGTATAAAGTCTGGAAAGATGACACGACTTTAACTTGCTGGCAATTAGAACATTGAGCCACAAATTCTGCTATGTCACACTTCATTCCGTCCCACCAATAAATCTTCTTAAGATCATGGTACATCTTAGTCGAACCTGGATGAACAGTGTATTTGGAATAATGTGCCTCTATCATAATCTGTCCACGTAGATCTGCAACATCAGGAGCACAAAGTCTATCTTTAAACATGAGAACACCGTCAGTAATAACCCTGTATGGTGACTCCATTTTTCTTCTGGCTGTCTGTCTGTATTCAACTAGAACTGGATCCTCATACTGACGTTGTTTTACTTCACAGAAATTTAGAGTTAAAGGACTAGTGCAGCTTGTCGACAATCGATCATTGGTATGTATATCTCTTTCACACCTCAACTCTTTGAGAAGTTACTTTAGCATTATAAGTGCACATATAATCAACTTTGTTGCTGGTATTCTGCTTCAGCTCATGGTCCACCTACATGTCTCTTTTATTTTTATTTTTTCAAGTCATAGTATTTCCAATTCAAAGAAAATACCCTGAAGTAGATGTTCGGTCTAAAGATCATTCCTGGTCTGCATCATGCTATCCAATAGTATTTGCATGACCCTTATCCTTATATGATAGACCCTGCTCAGATGAACCTTTGACATACATTAAGATATGAGTAAATACATTCCCACAAGGAGCTTACGGAACAACACTAACATCAACTGAGATGTTGCATAGTGTGTTCGTTCTTCTATAGTGTGTAGTGACAAGGTACTTCAAAAGCTCCCCCTATTGCATCAAGTGTGAGCTAATTCTTAGTTCCATCGACCTGTTCCATATCGAAAGGTATATCGAAGAGGTGATTGTCGGCTAGATCATGTTAACCCATTCAAAGTTTTGTGTATCTTTGCTTCGAAAATGTAGAACTCTCCTCTCGTGATCGAGGAAGGATCAGCTTAGTCAGAATAAGCTGTGTAATGGTATTATCAAATTATCCAGATATATTTTATCCCAAAAGTACGATATACGTGTTATAATTATGATCCTGTAATCAGGAGATAAAGCCCGTGGAGTGGCTCATGAAGGTCGTGCAAGTTCTCTTGTTATTTGTGCAAATTTTTCTTTAGGCTTAGGCTCGTTCGAGGACGAACGAGAGTATAAGTGGAGGAGAATGAAATGACCTCGGTCAGTCGTTTCGGAAGTTAGGACTCCGATTGGCATGCTGATAATTTTAAAATATTCGTAATGTCCATTAGGACCTGTTTGTAAAATTTGAGCTAAATCAGACCTCGTTTGGTAGGCATCGGAAGAAGGTGTCAGTTTTTATTGTCGATAAATATTAAAAATAGATTTTCGAGCTCGGTTTTGGCGAATAAGCTTCGATTCGAAATCCGAAAGCGCCGTTAGGTTCGTATGATTATTTATGACTTTTGTGAACTTTCGAAAGTGAATTTCGATGTTGTTCGACTAGTTTCCACTAAAATGCCGAAAGTTAAATAATTTGACCTTTTCTATTTAAATTCGCATCTTGAGTTTCGGGAGTCCAATTTGAGATCCGCCATCGCGAGTATGTTACATATATTTTGTATAACTTGTATGTAAAAGTTGGGATTATTTCGAATATCGTAGGGTACCGTTTTAATTTTTATCGTAGCAGCGAATTTTAAAGGAAAAAAAAATAAAGGGGAAAAGGCAAAAGTTGATGGGAGGCTGGATGGATCAGCTTATATAAAGCTCACTTATGAGCTTAAATTGATAGAAACGGAGATAATAAACAGAAACAGAGAAACACGAAAAACAGAAATGACACAGCGAGAAAAATGCCAGAAAATCAGAAAAGAGCAGGAAAAATAGTTGAATTTTTACCCCGAAACATTCCGGTAATGATCTTAATATATTATTTGAGTTTATTACGTGTGTTTGAATATATTTTAACGGTAAAACTTGAAATATTAGACATCATTTTAATAAGTTCAATTAGTAGTTTAAAGGGTCAAATGGACCCCGATAATGGAATTGATTATATATTCGTACTCAGTGAGTTATGAGCAACATATAAATGTAATTTATTTGGGGTTTGGTTACGTGACCTTAAACCCTGTACATAGGCCTGGCCTGTGTATTGCGTATGTGAATAGGGTATCAGGTTCCTAACCGAATTACCCTAAGATGTGAGGAATGAAGCCTTTAGCCTAAATTGATATATTTTTCTGCTTATTGAATAGAGTGGGATCGTTTGGCAAGGAAACCAAAGGATAAAGCGGTTGTTGATTAGCCGTACTAACTTTTGGAAGAGGTAAGTGTTTATATCCATTTCATTGGAGGTCCTTGGCCTTGTGGATATTCTACCACGTGTTCCATACCTGTGTAGCTGCCGATAGGCGTACTCATTACGCATTATCTTTGAATTTACATTGTATATTATATGTTATGGCCTGTTGTTGGTATTGTATTGAGCATATGAGCATTGCATATACTTCCCGGTAATCGATGAGAGTCCTGAGCCGGTGAAGGGTCATTACTTCATATACTTCCCGGTAATCGATGAGAGTCTCGAGCCGGTAAGGGTCATTAATGCATATACTTCCCGGTTGGCGATGAGAGTCCCGCACCGGTGAAGGGTCATTACTGCATTTACTTCCCGGTAATCAATGAGAGTCCTGAGCCGGTGAGGGTCATTATTGCATATACTTCCCGGTTTGCGAAGAGGTTCCGCATCGGTGAAGGGTCATTGCTGCATAAACTTCCCGGTAATCGATGAGAGTCACGAGCCGGTGAAGGGTCATTATTGCATATACTTTCCGGTAATCAATGAGAGTCCCGAGCCGGTGAAGGGTCATTATTGCATATACTTCCCGGTAATCGATGAGATCCCGAGCCGGTGAAGGATCATTATTGCATATACTTCCCGGTAATTGATGAGAGTCCCGAGCCGGTGAAGGGTCATTATTGCATATACTTCCTAGTAATCGATGAGAGTCCCAGAGCCGGTGAAGGTATTAGGCACATATGACTGCATTGCATAATACCGCATTTATCCCATCTCATTGCACCGTATACTGACTAGTGTGCGACTATTGTGTTGTGTTTAGTGTATGCGGCATGTATACCATGTTGTCGACATATTTCAGTTTGCCTATACGTTTCCGGCTATTTAGTGTCATTTAGTTATATGGGTCGGGTTGCACGCCGCGACAGTATGAATATATGGATCGGGTTGCACGCAGCAACAATAAAAATGTATGGATTGGGTTGCGCGCTGCAACAGTATGAATATATGAACTGGGTTGCACGCAGCAACAGTATGAACATGTGGAACGGGTTGCACGCTGTGACAATATTATATTCGGGATACTTAAAAACCTATACGTTCTGTCTATCTTATGTCCATGGTTTTTTAAAAGTTTATGATCCCATACGTGCTTCCACTTATTATCTGGCTCTGCAATTTTACAATTTAAATAAGAGGAATTTGGTTTATTTGTTTTTCTTCTCCCTGGCTAGGTTTCCTATTCTTTGAGGTGGCTAGTCTGCCCCACTTATTGAGTCCTTTTGACTCACCCTTGTTTGTTGTTTGTTTCTTGTCTATCTATTTCGTCTCGGCATGTTCGCTCCAAGATTGAGTTCGCCGCATTGTTCAGGAGCGAAGACGACTTCAGCTGTCAGGGTGAGCCAGCTTTATTCCGGATGGCCACCAGTTTACTGTTTATTATTTCAGTTGCATTTTGCTCCCTTCATGAGGTATCTATTTTCTTTGTACTCTTAGATGTCTAGTCTGGATAGCCCTAAACCTAGTAAGATGGGTAGTCAGCTATAATTTCTTTTGTACAGCTTAGAGATATCAGTATGTCTGTATTTTTATTTTAAGTCTTGCCCTTATTTATGAATTGTTATATTTATTTTCCTAATTTAATTGGTAAGGGTTCGCCCGACGGGTCTAGGGGAGGATGTCGGGTGCCCGCACGGCCTAGTCGAAATCCCGGTCGTGTCAATTTGGCTCCCTGGACAGTGTGAACCTAAATGTATCGTTGACCCATTTGTTCCTTGTTTGAAAGATTGATCCTTTCCATTCCTTTCTCGGGTGCATTTAGTCCTTTTTGGGGATGGTTCTGGATTCGGATGTTGCTTATTTAGTTAACTTGTGGGCTTTGTTGAATGCAGTGGGACCCCTTCAATTTTTAGACTATTATGTTGCGCAGCTTGACCGGTTTACTTGACCCGCCCGGTTTCAACATATATTGCATTTAGCCTATGAAAAGATACTATACCGTTCGGCCAATGACGTTCGGAGGCCAGTACAAGTCCCATACCATATTTACCGTCCCTTACGTGTCCCGAAAACAAACAAAATAAAGGCGATGATGAAGAGTATACACTTTGCAAAATAAGCATAGAGTGTGGAATCGGTACTTGGCATGGCAACCGGCCGGCCACTGTGTTTGCAACAGTACCGACGTCCTTAGAGCTCTACTCGATACATCATACAAATCTGAGCCTAAATCTTTGCAAAAATCTACTTTCCCTCTATTATTATTATTATTATTATTATTATTATTATTATTATTATTATTATTATTATCATTATTCTTATTATTATTATTTTATTATTATTGTACTAATTTATTTTTCTCATTTTTGCGAGGTATTTCTTGACGATATTTGTTAAAGGAACATATTATTGGAAAATATGAACATTTTGAATAATATTATCATTTCCTATACCTTTGTTTTATTTCATTACTTATATTTTTGTATATTGACATACTAACTAATTCATTTTAATTGTCAGGTACATTCCTACAAAGAGGAAGTCTTTGGCGAAGATGAATATTTATTGCTTATACAATTATTTGTACCTAAATTGTCTATTATAGTAGAGTCAATTTTAATTGACTTTAGTTTGAATCCTAATTATTTAGTCCGGCCAGGAACCATACTTTGTGGAATCTGAGAGGTTTCTAACACCTTCTTCTTAGGTTAATTTGAACCCTTACTCGGAATATCTGGTTCGTAGATCAAGTTTTAGAGTTAACATTAAAATCAGCTCGAAACAAAGTAGGTGCCCTAATACGCCTAGTTAAAAATATGTTAGTTGGCGACTCCAAGTCTTAACCGTGAGTCCCAATAAGTCGAATCATGTTTTCGAATCCTAACCGGTACGGAGAAAAATGGGTGTCGACAGAATGGCGACTCCGCTGGGGACTTCTAAGGTTCTAACCATAACAGACATCTAATTGGGATTCTTTGCATTTATTTTCGTTTTCTTATTATTTCTCGAAAGTAAAATTTCTTCTTTTTTTTTTCCTTTTGCAGGTTTGGAGCTTAACTTTCTATTCATTGGCATTTTCTTTTAATTTATTGGCATTTTTCTTTTGTCTATCATTTTTCATCATATCCGCCACTTTGGAAAAGCTTACTCGTGCACTTCATTTGAAAGACGGTTGCGTCGGTTTGATGGCCGTTCTTAATCTTACAAAACACACCTTTGAAAAGGTTTCGGGAATAGGTCGAGCCCGTGGTACAACCGATGTTTCTAAACTTTTTTACTTCCAAACAATCCATTTGGGAGAACCTTGTCTAAACCTCACTCTTAGAAAAATCCATTAGGAGCATTCATCGCATTCCACGTTCTAAATTCTTTTTCACATCATCGTTTTAAATTATCTTGCCTGATTATCTCATTTTTTGAACTAACTTGTTTCTTTTGCTTTCCCTTTTTCCTTTTTTTTTTTAAACTTATTTTATTTTAAACAGATTTTATTTCAATTTGTGCATATTTTAAACTTGTGCATTTTTGCTCATACGAAGCATCAAAATCGTGCGTTGAAATATGGTGGTTTAGAGGATCACGCGACTGCCTCTTTCATCACAAAATGCCCTTTAGAGGGAACAACTTGGAATCTAGTTGGTCCGAGACATTCTCACTCCCGAGTTGTCCGCTCGGGAGGATAATAAAACTCGGTCAACCCAGCTCTTAGTGGTGACTCTTGGACCATACATCATGACATATGATTAGTCGACTTGTTCTCAGTTTGATAGGCCAACATGTTCAAACAATCTGAACGGGTTTTTGGCCCCCAAAGAGTGTTAAACATGATTTATTGACATATACTTAAAAGATTGAACGTGCAAATATGGACCGTTTATTGGAATTATTCTGCATTTAATGCTATTCAAAGGCACAAATGGTAACCGAAATGGCATCAAAGCCGAAATTGAATCAGAAACGACCGTTTAATCCTAAGCTGATACGAACCAAACTATGCAAAAACAAGATGAAGTAACGGAAGCGATAAAGTAAACACACAATAAGAAAATAGGGGACGGTGAAGGACAGAAATCGAAGAAAGAAAGGATATTCGATTCGAACAAGATTGAATATCCGAGAGAGTGAAAGAAACTTAAACATATCGAGGATCCATACTAGGATGACATCCATTCGGTTCCAAGTAAAGGGGGTCTGTGAAGCCTCGGACTTAAAGGCTCGGCCTAATCTATCTCTATCCTCAACTAAGGGGAGCTTATATAGTTTTCCCATACATGAGTGTAAAATGACTAAAAAAGCCCCTAAGCCCAATAAATGGACAAAAATGCCCCTAAAGCTAATTCTGGAACGCTTCTAATTAAGTCTTCCTCACGATCGCGCAAGGCAAGTCGCGATCGCGCAGGGCAATGTGGAACTACATCGCGATTGCGTGGATGAGCTCGCGATCGCGCAAGGGCATGTGTTCCCAGCAGTCCAGCAAGCTCGCATCTTGGTCTTTGGCCTTCTTTTACTTGAATCCTGGTTTCCAAGCTCTCTTTGAAGCGTTCCAAGTCCCGCATGTTGAGCGTAAGCTTCCCACGGCTTTGGATACCAATCCGGATTGCATCATTCTCCCCTTCTTAGAAGGATATCGTCCTCAAAATCAAGCCAACAAGACCTACAAGCAAGGCAAAGAGAAATGAACTTCCTACTCCAAGAGTAGGTTAGTGCCCAAACGTGTGGAAAACACACTCTTATGATAGAGCCAAGCATTAATAACAAGTAATAAGCTTATGTCTCCAAAGGAAACAACAAGTACTTGACTCCAAAGAAAGGTGCATCCAACACAAGAACAAGCAAAGAGATCAATAGGATATGGAGCATACAAAATATAGCAATCAAATTCCCTATGACCCCTAAGCGTATGACCAACACACCAAGCCTTCAAATCAATATTATCACAATGTGACATATTGGCTTTGGCATGCGCAACACCCAAGGTGTGATCAACATGTGGGGTGGCGTAAACAAAATAGTTCAATTGGCAACTAACATCAATTACTCCACTCCCCTTTTTGGAAGCACTCTTACATACACCAAGAGTGACTTCCTCACCTCCAAATCCAACTCCAAGACAATCTCCCTCACTTGACAAACTCCAAAGGAAGGTCTCCAGAATAGGTCCTTCATCATTGTAGTCCGCACAACGAAGGCTAGGACTACTAGAAGATGGTTCAATAAAACCAATATCATGACCACTCATCCCACTTAGAGTCCAAACAATGGATCATCTATAGACTCTAACTTCACAAACCATGGAGGTTCTATCTTATTACCAACCCTAGTCCGATGCAAGTCACTATCACAATTGAGACTATCGTCAAGAAACGAGAATGTAAAAGCATGCACCTCAATTTTATGGTCAAACAAAAGCATAGCATAAAGACTAGGTTCTTCACTCTCACTTGAGGAGTCATCGAAAACAAATCGATCCATCTCACACTTTAGAGACTCCTCAAGGTCACGACCATCCTCACTACGGCACGTAGGTCCACCATTATCAAGCAATTCATCATGGGAAAGAATTGAATATTCATTTAACTCGTCTTCCCCTTTATCAAATATAGGTGGGGTGTCATAACAAGGTTCACAAGCAAGGTCAACTACACATTCTTCACTAAGGAGAGGTTCAATAAAAACCGAGTTCACATCATGATGTGGCTTATCATCCCTCTCAACTAGTGGTTCACTTTCACATACAAGTTGACCAACCGACTCTACACTAGTTGCAAACACATTGTAATCATACAAATCATCAACTAGTGTTGAGTTTTCATAAACACTATCATAAGACAAGGAAGTAACATGTTCAAGGGAAGAACTTTCACATACCTTTGAGTGGCCATTTAGCTCACTCAATGCACTTGAAGTGTCTTGAATTGGTTCTTCACCATGAAGTTCACATTGGAGATTTTCTTTACCTTGTCCTTCCATTTTGGAACATGATTGAGGCTCCATTGGTTTTCCTTAAAGAGTACCTACACAAGAACTCACACAAGTAGAAGAAAAAGACAAAGGGTTAAGGTTAGAATAAGGGGTGTCCTCACTCTCAATGATTCTTTTTCCCTCTTTCTTTTCCCTCATTTTCTTTTCAAGGTCGGCTGTAGATTCGGGTGGTGACATTCCACTCACATCACTCAACACATCCTCTCCTTTTTCCACTCAAGGAATGTTCCCGGTCACTCCCTTACTCCTCTCAATCTTTTGTCTCTTAAATTCGGGTGAATTGGGACGAGGCCCAAGAATACCCATAGCCAGAGTAGGTGGACTTTTAACATCAACCTGGAATCTAGGACTAAGAGACTCATCACTTGAGATCTCTTTCTTCTTTGTGGTGAACCACTTGGCTTTGGAACTTGTGGCTTCGGGTTCACCTTGTTGGCAATTGCCAACTCTTTTCTTGCACTAGTCCCACCATTTCTTGTGTTTGTAGGACTTCTTGATTTCTTCCTTTCATCCTTGGATTGAAATACTTGCTCTTTTCCTTTTTGCATAGACCAAGAGGGTATATTAGGAGGTAAATTGATCTTTCCTTGAAGAGGCTCAAAGGCACAAATCTTTTGACCCTTGCTCACAAGATACCTATCATGCACAATACTATATTGCACCTTCTTGTCTTGCAACCATGGCTCACCTAACCACACATCACAATGTTGCATGGGATACACATCACACCACATATCACCCAAATAACTCCTACGAGATATGCATACCCAAGCTTGCTTGGTAACCCATACTCCGCGGTACTCATAAGGATGCTCTAGGGCATAGCAAGGTAGCCTTAGCTCATCAACCAACGAGGGACTAATGCAATTGATATCGATGTCACCAAGCTTGAGCAAGTACCCTCCATTACCTTCCACCTCAACATCGAACCACCTTAGACCCAAGTTTCGTATAGGATCATCTAAGTAAGAGTTTGGAAGTCCAAGAAAGAGACAACTATTAAGTTGGGTCCTCCTTATCTCTCCTCTATTGGCAACACCACTAGAACAACCTCCACTTCTCGTAACTCTTCCAACATTAGAAGTGTTGTTGAAAGTCGAGGAAGGAGTCTCATAGTCAATGGCACCACTCCTACGACTTCTCACTCCACCCTTCACATAGGAGTTAGGAGCATTAACCCCTTTAGCACAAGTAGGATAGTCAATCCTCTTTTTTCCCATGGAACAACTACCTCCTCCTCCCATACTAATGGAAGGACCTCTACTACTCCCTTGTACACCACAAGCAACACCAAGAGGAGATGTATATGCACAATTCATATTATCAACTTCATCCTCCGTTCTCTCTATGCCACTATCATCATGTTCAAATTCATCATAAGAAGAGTAAGTAGGAACATCATACCTTGAAGCGTCACCATCTTCGGATTCTTGACAAGAAGCATTAGGTTCAACACATTCATCATCATGAGCTTCATAGTCCCCATCAACCCCACGATCATCATAGTGACCCGCTTCATCCTCATACGAACCATAGTTCCCGGAATCATCATAGCAACATTCGTCATCATCATCATAGATCCATAGTCTCCATCATCTCCACACGAACTATATCCTCCACAATCATCATCCGACGCCATATCTATAATAATAAGAACAAAGGACGTCACAAGTTCACTCCCTCACGTGTATCACTCAAGTAATGTTCACTCAATTTTCTTTCCACTCGTGTATACACTCAAGGTCTTTGGCTTCTATGACCACACTCTATTGTTCTCACTACTCTTAGCCTTTTTCCTCTCAATCCTAGCCTTATCCCTTTTATAGGATCCAAAATGAGAAGATCATCAACTAGCACGTCCAAGTATAGGTTCGAAATGGAGTTTATAAGACACTAAAGAACGAATAAGGACACACAAGCGAACTAGGAACAAAGGAAACAAGCAATGAAACCAAAAGAGAGAAGTTATAAAACTACTAAGGAAGTGACACAAGAAAGACTCGAATTGAATTGGCACTAAACGGATTCGGAATTGGATGGAATTTTGTTTATGATCTAGAAACTCACCATATTTAATGAATCAATTGACTTTTGATGATTGGAAACTGTTCGGAAGCTGTTGCGAACATTCTGTCCCAATATTGGAATTCTGGAAAAAAAATGTTCTTCGCTATCGCGTCACGTTGGGAGCGTTCGCGCAGAGTAAATAATTCCCAAGATTAATTTTTCTCTTCGCTATCGCGCTTAACTCTTCGTGATCGCGAAGAGTAAAATTTTTCTTCAGCACTGCAAAACTAGAATCCGACTTTCAGCTTCAATTTTTCACACGAATCACTTCGATTCAACTTATTTTTCAATTCCCAAGGTACCCGAAGTTGTATAATATGTTTCCCAACAAACCCCGACGAATTTAATGTCCGAAAAAAAAAATCAATCTCAAGAATCAATGTCTTCAAGCTCAAGAACAAGGGTTTCAAAATGGAAACTTTGATTTCAAATTTTCAATCCGTATCACCAAATCATGATATAAGGGTACCAAATCAACAGGAAAACATCATAGATCAATCCCCGATATCAAATAATCAACGGGTGATCAAATCCAATCCAAAATATGAATTTTTTGTAATTTTCACTTTTTTTCAATTTTTTTTTTTTTGTTTTTTCTTCTTTTCTTCAAGAACAAGAACAACAATATCAATAACTAAACTAAAAGATAGGATGAACAAGGAACGTGGATTCGTAAAAATGAAACCCGAGCCTTGCTCTGATACCAAATGATACGAACCAAACTATGCGGAAACAAGATGAAGTAACGGAAGCGATAAATTAAACACACAACGAGAAAATAGGGGACGGGGAAGGACAGAAATAGAAGAAAGAAAGGATATTCGATTCAAAAAAGATTGAATATCCGAGAGAGAGAAAGAAACTTGAATCTATCGAGGATCCATACTAGGATGACATCCACTCGGTTCCAAGTAAAGGGGGCCTGTGAAGCCTCGAGCTTTCACAAGATAGGCTCGGCCTAATCAATCTCTATCCTCAATCAAAAACTAACTAATGAAATGAAAGACTAAGGGGAACTTATATAGTTTTTCCATACATGAGTGTAAAATGACTAAAAAAGCCCCTAAGCCCAATAAATGGACAAAAATGCCCCTGAAGCTAATTCTGGAACGCTTCTGATTAAGTCTTCCTCGCGATCGCGCAAGGCAAGTCGCGATCGCGTGGATGAGCTCGCGATCGCGCAAGGCAATATGTTCCCAGCAGTTCAGCAAGCTCGCATCTTGGTCTTTTGGCCTTCTTTGACTTGAATCCTGGTTTTCATGCTCTCTTTGAAGCGTTCCAAGTCCCGCATGTTGAGCGTAAGCTTCCCCCTGCTTTGGATACCAATCCGGATTGCATCATAAGCGGATTAAATCATTCTGTGTTCAATGTCATTCAAAGGCACAAAAGGTAACGAAGAGGTATCAAAGCCCAAATTGAATCAGAAACGACTGTTTATTCAATGCTATTCAAATGCGCAAAAGGTAAGCGAAAAGGCATTAAAGGCAATTTGAAGCAGAAATGACCGGTTGATTGATGGGATGACATATATTGTGCATTTATCCTTTAGGTATTATATAAAGACTTTCCATTCATGGTTTGTCAAAAGTCCATTAGCAACTTTCGTCTAAAGTGTCTAAAGGGTTCTCAACGCACGACGACACATCTTTTCATATTCTTTATTGCATTGTTTTCAAAAGCTTGTGCCATGCGTTGATCATTTGTTTGAAATAAAGCACATTTTAGGCATTTTCTTCTCCTTTTTCCTATCATCTGTCACCTTTTCCAAAAAGATCATGGCCACTAGAACATTTGACATGGTTGTTGAAATCCCTCAGTTGCTAAGAGACTGGTGGGAAAACTTAAGCATAGATCAACAAAATTAAGTCAAAATGGTGTTGGGGAATCTAATTTCACTAATGGAGCACACCACAGTAAAAGGGATAGTAGAAGCAGCAATACATTATTAGGATACAGACCGAGCCGTTTTTCACTTTGGAAGTTTAGAGTTGACACCGTTGTTGGAAGAAATAGGCGAATTGACCCAACTCTCATTTGATAGTGATGAGGTATTGATGACTGAGAACATTACACCCGAGGAGTTCTTCGAAATGATAGGGTTTAAACCGAAACTATGCACAAACAGCGTGAGACAGTTGGGAATCTCTTTGACTTTTCTCTACATCAAATTTTGATACAGAGAGGCATTTCAAGTATTCGAAGATAATTTTAGCGTTAACCAGGCAGATTGGCAAGAGCGGAGGGTACTCGCTTTTGTCACCAGCTTCTTAGGGACTGTCGTGTTTCCAGAACACAAAGGACGAGTTGACGTTTGCATGGTATCAATTGTTGGTGGCCTACTCAGGGACTTTGACAAGAAATACACTTTGGTACCAATGATCGTTGCATAACTTTACTGAGCTTTAGAAAGATGCAAGAAGGGCGCTGGTTTCTTCGAAGGTTGCAATTTGTTTTTACAAATTTGGCTGATGAAGCATTTGCAAAAGATGAATAGCACATAGCAAGCTTTCCATTCCATATCAAGAGAAAACTACATCTTGACTCATACCGCCTGTATGGGCAACACTCTCGAGAAATAGGACCAGTCAACAACTGCCAAAGGCTGGCACCACAAGCTTTACAATGGATGTTTGGTTACTTCCCTGGCACGACAGTAATCACAAGATCCGAAAGAGCTTCTTTTCTTATCTTAGTAGGCTTTAGAAGAGTTTACCCACACACTCTTTTAAGGGCACATAGGCAAGCAGGGAGAAAGCAGATTATACCCCAAATTGCAGACATCAGAAGTTTCAAAGTAGATATTTCTAGAGGAGTGATACTGTTCAAAGACAAGATATTAGAACTTTGGAAAGAAAGGCAACGAATGGAAATCGAGACTATTGGACGAGACAGGTTTGACGCTGGCTATGATGAAGACTATCCAGACTGGCTTAAGAAAGACATAGCAAGGACAGTTCAACCAAGAGCAACAACAAAAAGGAAAAGAAATGCAGATGAGTTAGAATCTGAGTACAAAAGGTTACACAAACAACTGGCAAGAGCACAAGGGAAAGTAGCAAAGAAGCGAAGTTTGGTCGAAGCTAAGAACAAAGAAAAAGGCAAATGGTGCAGTAAGGCAGAACTCCTGACAAAATGCATAGAGTCTATCGGTGTATGGGCTAGCGAGGGAATGAACTCTGTGGCAAACAAAGGAATAGAGGAGAAAGGAAGAAAGGCTTGGGAAATGCTGAAAAACTTCACATTTGACATTTCCTGGCTCTTAACTGACGCGGACAATATCATCTTCCAAGGGACTCGTCAGGGAAAAGTTCGTCTAAAAAAGATTTGTCCGAAGAGGAAGAAAATGAATCTTCTGAGGATGGATCAATATGAAGAATGCTTGCTCATGCCATGATCTGATTTCCTAGTGATGTTTAGTCCTTTCCTTCTCTTATTGTGTCTCAATATCAACCATTGTAATAAAGACCAATGTTCGATAAATGCAATATTCTCTTTTAGACTCTGCATTTTGTAGCAAATGAAATGATACATGTGGCACAAAACACTTTCCAAATCATCATGCATAAAGCGGTCATAGGATACATTTTTATTTAGTAGGTGCGCATTATGTGAGTTTGCTTGATTGCTCTAGGTCTCTTTCAACCTGAGTCAATCACTTCCCAAATCCAATCTCTGACCAAGGCACCCCATCTCCCTACTCTATGCCCAAATCCTAATATCAGAAATCTTTTGCATGTCTTGATAATTCCCTATCCCTTACGAACGCAAAAACCTATTATCCAAACGGTTGGCTTAAGTTGAATACCAAGGCAGAAGATTCGGCTAAGAAAAATGCACTTATCAGGAATTTTTCAAGAACAAGAAGGGTTTGTAATAGCAGGCACTATACACACAAAGCGAAAACTTGACAGGGCAAGAGATTTGCTGGTCATACTCAAAGGCAAACATGACTTACCGAAATACTTCATTTTGACACAATGTCTGAGGATAATTTTGGCAGTCTAGTCCATATTATAATATATTTAAGACAATCCAAAATATTTCCAAACTTGTACCTATTCATGGCCAAAAAGACGTTCAAAGGGTGATCACAAGGCGATAAGGAAGTGAGAAATGATCGGTACCCGCTGGATGATACAAAGGTTTATGCATGTCAACCAAAATTAGCAGGCTGATTCAATTTGGAAAAGAATGCAAAGGCGCAGTGACAAAGATCCCATAATATGACGGAGCTAGAAGCTCTTGCTGAGTATTGAAAGGATATCCCTACACTAGGAAGTGTGGGACGAGACAATGAACTCAAGATGAAGTTATTTGAGACACTTACAAGACCATGAATTAATTTGATACAAAAACCGGGGTAGACAGATTTTTGGAACGATTTTGGTCAAAAACTTTATTTGAATAAATTTTCATGACAACAACTACATTGAGCAAGGAATACAATATGGCCAACCTCTAAAGCGGTCTTGACTGGAGCAGTGATTTAAGAATATACATGATACACCGGGATCGGTCTCTTGGCAACAAAATCTACCCGACAAGCAAAACTTGAGGCAAAAATTGAATTGCAGCAGTTGGTTGACAAGTATGAAAGACATTGAGTATCTCTATCAAAGACACATGAGCATCATGACACACAAATTTGCAAGAAAGGATGACAAATGCACTCAAAGTCTTGGTATGCGATAAAAGCCAACCTCTTTTTTTGTCGCTCAACACAATCTATTCCTTACACAACGTCTTTACCAATTTTCATTGACATTCAACTCCTCATCTCCTGCTTAAAAAAGCATCGGTTATTTAACCAAAATCCTTGTCTTGACAGCTACATAAAGCACTCAAGCAATCTTTTTGAATCTCTGTACAATTTGTCATAATCTCTAAAATTCAAGTGCTAATCTATCATTCGCGGTCTAGGCATTCTCTTAAAGCTATATGTGTTGTTTTTGCATCAAATCTTTGCTAAATGACCTAACACAGCTTTGCACATTTTGTCACTCTATCACGGTTACTTTGAATTTGAACACTGAAATTGGTCAACAATCTGTATTCCGAAAAGCCAAAATGGTAAGCCAAACTGAAAACGTTTACCTCAGGACAAAGTCTTTTGAACCACCAGCATATGACACCGACAGCATACAGACAATCCAAATCCTACTGCCGTACAACTTGTGATGTGGACAACCAAAAACAGCTGGCAACATACCCATACATGAGCCAGAAAAAAAAAATCCAATCACTAGACAACCAGAATCAGCAAAACACACAATCTCACAAAGCATCCAACTTACACAATAAAAAACCTACCACTTGTCAAGGTTTTCAACAAAAACCTTATCAGGCTCTACACAATCAAGGACAGACAAAAAGATCATTTGGAATTCGTTATTGGTTTTTGGAAATTGTGCATTGACTTTGTGCCTTGTTTATAGCCATGACAGATTTGAAAATATTTTGGAAAATACATTTCTTTGAATCTGAATTTGAAACAGTTTAAAATATTCTGGAAGGATTATCTTGATATCTGTTTTTCAATCAAAGCAAATTAGTAGCAGAATTTCCTATTTCTATGTGTCAATGATTGACTGATTTTCTTTCCTTTTGTAAAGAGAATTTGAATTCTAACAATTCTACCCTACACCTATAAATACTAGTTCTCTTTCATTCTTTAGGACATCTACACTTAGACAGACAAGCTGAAAACACCAACAGACCTTACACCTTCAGACCTCCATCTGCACACCGAATACACGATCTTTTACATCTCTGGGCAGACCTTTACACACTGAATACACAGCTCTGAAAGAACATCTCTATGCACTGAAATACACCTACACACACCTGGACACCTTCAACAGCTCCCAGCTTCTCCTCTCCTCTCTGAATACACAACATACACACTTTAGACACTTAGAACCCTACATTCTCTTTTCTCTTATTCCTGGAAAAGTTTTACTAGCTGATAGACACAATAAAAGTGCAATAAGCAACCTTCTGTTCTTTCTTATTTTCTTGAGAATTGCTTTGCCGACTACAAGCCAAGGAAAAGACTTCATTTTGCTACAGGGATACAACTGCTTTCACATCATCCTGCACCCTCTTTATTTCCTATTGCAATTTGCATCAAGGTTAGTCTTTGTTAAGTGCCAATTATGTGCTTGTATGATCCTTTAGTGAGTTGAAAAACTGAGTTTTGGTTTGTTTTTCTTTGTCTACATTGAATTTAGTAGACTACCTTCCTTATTTGCATGGTATTTGGCCATATACTTGGCCTTCTCTAACCATTTTCTGTAGGTTATAATGAAACCAAATTGGTTTGGATAGCCAAAAAGCTATGCCATTGTTAAGCTTTCAATTGCAGGGAAGCAATAGTGCTCTTTGACAACAACTAGTCATTTGTTGTCAAAGAAACAAGGTTGCATGAACTGAGCAGTTCATTTAGGGTGAACACAGGGCACTACTCTTCATCCTCTCTTTGTTAGCACTTATACATTCCTCCTAGATCCCTTTTTTGTTTTGCTAGATTACCCTGTTTGTATAAGCATCATAAGATGTAGTCGTAGTATTAGGACAGGTGCTAGCAGTGAGTTTGTTGGTAAAAGTAATAATTTTGGCTACACAGGAGCCTTTCCTATCCTTCTTTGTTAGTTTGTTTTGAATGAAGTTACTTGCATAAAACTGGAATGTTTATGTTGCTTGCAACATCTGAAATTTAATTGAAATAGGATTGGGTTTAAATTCAGATTACAATAGGGATTGTTTTCCTGAAATTAGACAAATAGGCTAAAATCGCAACATTATCTGAAAATAGGACTATTTTCTGTAAATTATATATTTTGAAAATATGTCAGTTTACCTTTTATTTTCTTGGAAATGGCTAAAACTGAAACCTAAATTAGATGACAGACTATTTATGCAATTTAAATTCGAAGAGTGGATTATTATCTGAAGAGGCTGAAATTGCAAGTCTGTTCTAAAACTAGACTGTTTATGTAAATCTAGAATTCCGAGAACGTAACAGTGCATTTCGATTTCTTAAAAGTGGCTAGTACTGAAATTAATGCTGAAAAGCACCTTATTTCTAAAATCTGAGATTTTTAATGTCACAGTTGTTTTGAAAGAGACTGAAAGTGTAGGGCTGTATCAAAAGTGGCTTATCTTTGCAAAGCCCGAATTCTGATAACAATATTGAAGCTTAGTAGTAAATGTTTATTTAACTTGGAGGCTCACTCTTCTGTTAAGTTTATAAATTGTCATTATTTGCTTTTGCGTATAACATGACCGTATTTGTTATTTGGCGCCAAGATATCTAGATTTGGGGCACTTAATACAGTTAGGAGAGTCTAGATATTTTATTGAGTAGTCTCAATGGCCTCCGAGACATTAAGTGGGACGCTAGTAAATCTTTAGGACGTTCTAAAATGTTAGTATGCGATCTAGTTAAATACTTGAAGAGGGTATGGGGGTTAAGGGTAATTTAAGCCCCTCGAATATGATGGAAACTACCTGAGCTATAAATTTGATAGTGGATTCTGAAACTATCGTCCCTTCCGAAATCCGGATTATGATCCGAATAGCATAATAAAACCTAGGATTATTTATTCAAGTGATTAATTAGTTATTTGTTCTTTTGTGGCTATTTGTGCAACATGATTACTATTCCAATTTGTCTATGCAAATACTTTAAACTGCCTATTTACTTACTTTGCATCCCGTATCTCTTTTGTTTACTTTATTTAGATTTTATCCTTTTATAAGCAACATGTTAAACCCAATATAGAAATCGGCCGGGAACCACGTTTAGTGGAACTTAGGAGGTGCTTAACCCCTTCCTTCTAGGTTATTTCGAGCACTTACCTGAATCTCTGACTCGTAGACCAACCCGGAGTTAATTTTTTAAATGGAATTAGAAATTAATAGGTGACCTAATATGCCTAGGAAATTTATTAGGTGGCAACTCCAACACTTGAACTCAAACGAGTTTACTCAGTCAAATCTGAAACCCGACTCGCCTCGAATTGAGTCCAATATCGGGTATGACAGAATGGCGACTCCGCTGGGGATTAAATATTCTAACCATTACGATTTTTATATTGGATTTATTATTGCTTTTATTATGTTGTATTCAATACTAACTTTTTCTCTTTGCAGGTGGGTAACCTTTTATATTTTACAATTTTTGATAATATGATATTATTGAATTATTTGTTGTATTTCGTTCATATTCCTCGACTCCTGGAATTTGACACTTACACACAAAAAAATGATTACGTGAATCTCACGGTCGTTTCACTCTTAAAAAAACCCTTTTGGAGGAACGGTTAGAATGGTACAATCAACAATTCGAAACGTTCCAACCCCTTGGTTGTCCGCCTGGAGGAACCATGTCCTTGTCTAGTTTAGCCAACTCTTAATGAAGACTCTTTTAGGGATCATTCATCATGTCATATCTAGGACCATTTTGACTTCGGCTCATGTCTAAGTCTACTAGTTCACCATATTTGAATGAACCGATCGGGTTTTCGACCCTAAGGGACATTTGAATGTGTTATGTGTGCATCTATTGAAAGTTGAACGTGTCTAATGTAGACCATTTGTTCTCAAAAGTGTGGGTCACCAAATTATTTATTTTTGTTGGAGGATGTCACAAGTCACGAAGATTTGGAAAATCAAAGAAAACAGACTTTATATTGATTTTTATACTTTTATGTAGCAAAATCAATTATTTTTTCTATAAATAGAAATCGTTATAGAAATCAATTATTTATTCCTATTTATATATGGAATTTTTTTATTTTTACAAAAATTATTTTTTGGACTACAAACGAAATTAATTTTGTTATTTTTATGAAAACCAAATCATAGACTTTACACTAATTTCTTCTACTTTTAATGTAGCAAGATCAATTAGTATTCCTATTTACCAACAGATGTTATTCTACATTTATACAATAAAATTAATTATTTTATAAAATTATTTTTTCTACTAACTTAAGGTTATGAGAACAAATGGGATGACGCACGATGCAAGTTCAATTTTAAATATCATACTCAAACTTAGCAAGACTTAACATCCTTGGCATGTTAAAGTCCATTAGCCAACTTCGTCCAAATGATGCCTATCTTATGTGTGTTGGTCTTGTTAGGCCTACCTCCGATACAAGAGAGGTCCCTTGCATAATAAGGAGTGGTATGTTTTGCATTTGGCAATTATTACCTCGACACTAAATTATTGTTTTCATGTTTAAGTTTTACTCCCACTTCTTAGGTTGACTTGTGCATTCTGGCCGAGCATCACTACCGGACGAGAGCCAAGGGACCAGTTACAACTCCTCCCCTCTCACAAACTAGAAGAAGAGGAAAGCGAAATATCATGTCTGAGTTGAATAATGCTGCTCTTAGTGACGATAACATTGGGAATAATGGAACACCCCGCAAACTTGCCTTGGTTGGGTATGATGAACATGTTGCTACTTTAGAGCAAAG
Organism: Petunia x hybrida; assembly: GCA_037355625.1. Lineage (NCBI taxonomy): Eukaryota > Viridiplantae > Streptophyta > Magnoliopsida > Solanales > Solanaceae > Petunia > Petunia x hybrida. The sequence goes on along the minus strand of JBBBVM010000032.1, from coordinate 2,079,076 downwards.
AATTAAAGAACTTGAAGAGAAACTGACAATGGCCAGTTTACTCGTTGGTAACTCCGCCGATTCAAGAGAATCAGTCGATCCAAGTGGGTCAGCCCGCCCTAATGAAAAGTACCCTATACACCCAACTGATCCTCCTGTTGTTTACCAAATAATACCACCAACCACATACCAAGCAGCGCCACCTGCTCCTTACCAAACAACACAACTAGCTCCTTACCAAACAACAACACCACCTGCTACCTACCAAACCGCACCAACCGCCATATATCAAGCACCGCCTCCCTATCCAGCACCACCAGCTACTTATCAAGCACCACCTCCTGCATACCCTACTTACCCAAACACAAGCCTACCTCATACTAATAACACAAATCTACAACCTTACAATCCTATGTTTACTGCAGAAACAAAACAACTTACTTCATAAAGACCATGAAAACTATGAATGGGCGGAGGATGAAGCAAATGATGATGGGACAAAAGAAAAACTTCGTAAGCTGGAGGCAGCCTTTAAGAAGTTCGAGTTAGGCAAAACCACTAAAGGTTTAGCTTATGAAGATTTGTGTATTTATCCTACTTTGAAATTACCCAACGGATACAAGATACCAAAGTTTGACTTGTTCAATGGCACTGGCGATCCTATGTCACATCTGAGAACATATTGTGACAAGTGGATTGGAGCAGGGGAAGATGAGAAAGTACGAGTAAAGCTATTTTGCCGAAGCCTGACTGGAGATGCTTTAAGTTTGGTTTTCTAAACAAAAACCAGGCACATGGCTCGATTGGGAAGATATGGCAGCGGACTTTGTAGAAACATTTGGGTACAATATGGAAATTGTACCGGATCGCTTCTATTTAGAAAAGTTGAAAAAGAAAGCCACAGAGACGTTCAGGGAATATGCTATTAGGTGGAGAGCAGAAGCTGCCAAGGTGCAACCCGCCATGAACGAGAAAGAAATAGTCAACATATTCATTCGCATACAAGAGGATGTATATTACGACAAGTTGTTGCATATGAAGAACCAAAAGTTTGCAGATGTAGTGTTGATGGGAGATGACATAGAAGAAGGGTTGAAAAGTGAAAAGATTATTAGCTTAGCTGCACTAAAAGATGCTGATAAGGCTATCCAGGATGGAAATGTGAGTCTCTCCAAAAAGAGGAAGGATGAAGTCTCTTTTGCTGCAAACATTCAAGACCCCGCTCTCAACCACTATTATCAACCACCACCACCATTTTATCCCTACCCTCATACATCATCTGAAAAATCTGTTTACAACACTCAATCCACTCGGCCTATAGCACCAAGCCGTCCATCATACCAGCAAAATACTCAAACCAACTACCAAAATGCATCACCATACTCTCCTACGCCTCGCCCTGAGGCAAACTAAAGACCTAAAAGAAACTATAGTGCATTAGCTGAATTCCACACCCAATTGTTTGAGAGATTGAGAGCTGCTGGGCTTATTGTCCCAATCCCTTAAAAGGTGCCAGACAACCTTCACCAAACTTTGATTACAGCAAAAGGTGCGCATACTACTCAGGTGGACCGGGGGATGAAATAAAGAGATGTTTTGCATTGAAAGATAAGATTCAAGACCTAATAGATGAAAAGGTCATTCATTTGAAGACGCCAAATGTGCACAATAATCCACTACCCAATCATGGAGATGAGACGGTAAATATGATTGACGTCGGTGAAGAATACAATCTGGAAGGTACAATCATAAAGGCAAAAATAGTGTTCGATGAATACAAGTTTGGCATGGGGAACATCCTGGTTTGGAAAGGAGAAAGTACTAAAAAGGACACAAGGGATTATCATTCACTAGAGCAGTTTATTCCGACTCTGAAACAGACTTTCATCCTTTTAAGCTACGTTAAAACTCTCAAGGGAGGAGGACATGCCAAAGGTGCTTGTAATGTAGAAAATGAGCTGACCGGTCTAAAGGAGCCATTCTCGGAAGAATGTGATGCAGTACCTAAAAAGCATACTATAGTCCTGAACATCCAAAAGGCTGAAACTGGAGTTATGCCGAACAACTGAATCTACAGCATATTTCGAACATGCCGAGAACCTTAGTGGAGTTGGGGCAATAGTTTTTTCTTAAATAAAACACGACTCTGAGTCGTTAGCTTTTGCTTTCTTTGTTTTTCAACTTTGTTTCATCATCGTTTCCTTTCGAAGACTGTTTCTCAAGTCAAATAATAAAAGAATTTCCTATTTTTTCATTTTTTGTGTATGTATCATTCACTTTCTGCAAAATCATTTTAATTCCATTGAATCTATGACTGCGATGTGAGAAAGCAATCTGAAACGACGAGCACAAACCAGACTATGGTGATTTTGACAAAAGACACTTGAGGAAACTTCATGAAGATCTTATAGCAGACAACAGAGGCAAGAGCATACTGAGGAAGATGACTTAAGGCGAAACAGCAGGAATACACATAAGGAGCACAATTAGACAATCTCAAATGGACAAAAAGCATACTCGAGCAAGTGACGCTCATGGATAGAAAAGAATGAGCACAACAAGAAATAGAATGACAAAGGCGTTTACCAAGAAAGATAGAGCAAGATAGTTGATCCTAGAATACAATTTTCTAAATCAAGACAAAATTGACAAGATCCTTTACTCAGATACAATCAAGAGATACTACAAATCAAACATTTATCTTCACTGGATTTGAATTACGTAGCGACCTGATTCCCAAAAGGGGATACGTAGGATGCCTACCCAAGGCACGGTCACATTATAAAAGAATTTTATGAGACACTGGGGAAGAATTTTTTGAGTTTCCCTCAAAAAAATAAAAGACTACATCACAACCGACTGGTGCAGAATTTTTGAGGGACCTCAAAAATTCAAAGAAAATGCAAGCATCACACTGAGGAAGAAATTTTGAGCTTTCCTAAAAATTTCAAAATAGAAGATCTTTAAGCAGCAAATGGATATAGAAGGGATGTTATCCAGACAACACATGGCAGTCTATGATTCAATGGAACAAATTTGCATTACTCTTTAAAAAATGATTTTCACAAAACACATGCATATCCCCTTTCCTTCTTCTTTTTGCTCACAGCTCGACTAAGTTTTGGCGCTCGAAAAGAAAGATATTACAAGAAGACAGTCATGCAAGATGCGACTACAAAGCAAAGTACAGCGAATGCGCAAGTCAACCTCCACTAAAAACTCACAGATTTTCTTTGATTGCAGGTTTACACAGGCACCGAATATACCTAACAACTCTTGCAAAGCACATTCATCCATTTGACAAGCATAGAATCCATGTCGGTGGATATATAGGGTCCGCGTCGGTGGGCATGAAAAGCATAGAATCCATGTCGGTGGATATATAGGGTCTGCGTCAGTGGACATGACAAGCATAGAATCAATGTCGGTGGATATATAGGGTCCGCAGTGGTGGACATAATATCATCTGAAGGATCATAAAATTTGCGCCGGCAGATATATAGGGTTCCCAGTGGTGAACATGACAACAACTTGCAGCAAAGTATAAGGCCCGCATCGGTGGGGATAGCATTGGATATACTTAGATGAGACATCAATCAAGCAAGCATAAGACAAAACAACCACTCGGCTCAACAGGGAAGTTTGCTTTATCTTTATCTTTATATCTGTTGCATTTATCATGATTTTGTTGCAGGGTACTCCCCGATCTCTCAACAAACCCTTGTGCCATACTCTTACGCCTGCTCCCGACATCACTACCAATTATGCAACCGCAAAACCTCAAACACACACAAAGCAAAGCCTAACCCTACAGACAATGCCTTTTGCTACACCCCCCAAGCTACCTATTTTGTCGAGTTCGAAGCTACAAGTCCATACTCATACTTGTAATCTACCTAATCTCCCCTTGACGATTAGGTATCAGCTTCATGTTCTTTCCTAATTCATGCCCATCTACATCAATCGTGCGTGTTTTCGTGCTTAATCGCGCCCATCCATTTGAATCGTGTGCATTCATAAAACTCACTCCTCAAATGTTTCCCAGCTCAGTCAAGGCAAGATTGAAGGCGAGATTGCTCATTCAGCGAAATGTAGTGGAAACTATGTACATATAAACTACTCTTTATGGGTGTGTAGCGCGCCACATTTTAATAACTAGGATGATTATAAGCCTCTTTTCCCACGCTCGATCTATCGATGTTATTTTATCTTCGACAATACCTTTGCTTTATTCAACTCGCCAAAAGGCAAAACATACACGAATCTAAACTTTACATATTAGGATAAGTTTAGTCTTTACATCCAAAATCCTGCGTCATAAATATCTCACACAGGCAACATGCCATTCTAGAACTACACACGGCCTGATTCTCGTGAAACCCGAGATATGTAGGCAACTCCGAGATCGGGGTTCGGCCAAAAACACCCCAAAATTCCCATCATTTTGCCTACCAGTCGTGAAAAAGTTTGCTATTCCGTCGACTATCTTTGCCCGAAGACTCTTTCATCATCCCCGGGCAAAGAGGGGCAGCTGTTGACACCTAATTTTGTCCCTCCATTTTTCACAATTAGGCTATATTCAATTAAAGTTGATAATAGTAAATTTTTCAAAAAAAACTGCATTAGCTAGCACGCATTTACGTGTGTGTACTACTATTATTAATCCTATATTTATATAATATTTACTTAATTGCGACTATAATACGTAATTGCATTCATTAAAGCTATTTTTTAAAAGTACGTACGCTATTTTGTGCGGTTTAATGTATTACGACATCATTTAATAATTATTCGTGGCTATCTAATTAGTATTATTTGTGGTCATCTATATTTATTTATAATTAAATATATTTATTTATAATTATTTACAAAATTTCCTATTTTATACTAATTATTTATATTTATAAGTATTGTAATTATATACTAGCCATTTTGCTGCTTTACAATTCCATTTCTTACATTTAGTCCACGTCATTACCCTTTGTCCACTATATGCCACTTAAGATCCACATAAGCCTAACACCACACTAAATACACTTATAGCACTAAGTACACGCATTAGGCATGTGTACAACTCACTCCAGCACCTGGTACAACCCCCCCCCCCCAAAGCATTGTATCCTAAACCCTAAAACCATTACTCTCCCATATCCCCTAAAATCCGGTCGTCGCCCATCCTCTCCTTTCTCCCCCTTCTCTTCAAAATCCATCCAGGTTCCACCACACCCTCGCCAGTCTTCGCCATCTCCGCCGAAACCCCGCTCATCCCTCCCTCTCCCTTGTCGCTTTCAAACAAAAAAAGGGAACAAATCAATCTTCTCCCTGTTTCTATGGAAATCGAAAAGGAAGAAGAAGAGATTGACGAATCTCGTCAAATCCGGAGCAAATAAGACGTGATACACACTGATTTAGCATGCACAAGGAAAGAAACAAGGAAATCTCTTTGAATCTGGATGAATTCAAGCTAAAAAAATGGGCAGAAACAAAGGCGGGTCAAACGAGACCCAATTAGAACTCAAAACGGGTATTACCTTCCTTTTACTATGTGTTTTCTTTTGAATTCAGTTTTCCATTATTTGATCCTTGTGAAAATTATCATACGTGTCCAATTAAGTTTATCACTACACGGTTAGTAAAAATTGATGTAGTAATTCTGGTTTGCCACGGACAATTGTATAATGCTTTATCATTTTAATTGGAGCAAATACACGACTAATTGGAAACAGCCTGATGTGATTATGTGTTGAATAAATTCTAATGTTTGACATTATTAAGTCGAGTTCGAAGAATCTGATCGTTTGGAATTCGTTATCGCTTACTTGAAATTGTGCATTGAATTTGTGCCTTGTTTATAGCCATGACAGATTTGCAAATATTTTGGAAAATACATTCCTTTGAATCTGAATTTGAAACAGTTTATAATATTCTGGAAGGATTATCTTGATATCTGTTTTTCAATCAAAGCAAATTAGTAGCAGAATTTCCTATTTCTATGTGTCAATGATTGACTGATTTTCTTTCCTTTTGTAAAGAGAATTTGAATTCTAACAATTCTACCCTACACCTATAAATACTAGTTCTCTTTCATTCTTTAGGACATCTACACTTAGACAGACAAGCTGAAAACACCAACAGACCTTACACCTTCAGACCTCCATCTGCACACCGAATACACGATCTTTTACATCTCTGGGCAGACCTTTACACACTGAATACACAGCTCTGAAAGAACATCTCTATGCACTGAAATACACCTACACACACCTGGACACCTTCAACAGCTCCCAGCTTCTCCTCTCCTCTCTGAATACACAACATACACACTTTAGACACTTAGAACCCTACATTCTCTTTTCTCTTATTCCTGGAAAAGTTTTACTAGCTGAAAGACACAATAAAAGTGCCATAAGCAACCTTCTGTTCTTTCTTATTTTCTTGAGAATTACTTTGTCGTTTGCAAGCCAAGGAAAAGATTTCATTTTGCTACAGGGATACCACTGCTTCCACATCATCCTGCACCCTCTTTGTTTCTTATTGCAATTTGCATCAAGGTTAGTCTTTGTTAAGTGCCAATTATGTGCTTGTATGATCCTTTAGTGAGTTCAAAAACTGAGTTTTGGTTTGTTGTTCTTTGTCTACATTGAATTTAGTAGACTACCTTCCTTACTGTGTGTATAAGTTAATTTACATGGTATTTGGCCATCTACTTGGCCTTCTCTAACCCTTTTCTGTAGGTCATAATGAAACCAAATTGGTCTGGATAGCCAAAAAGCTATGCCATTGTTAAGCTTTCAATTGCAGGGAAGCAGTACTGGTCTTTGGCAACAACTAGTCATTTGTTGTCAAAGAAACAAGGCTGCATGAACTGAGCAGTTCATTTAGGGTGCACACAGGGCACTACTCTTCATCCTCTCTTTGTTTTCACTTATACATTCCTCCTAGATCCCTTTTTTGTATTTTCTAGGTTACCCTGTTTGCATAAGCATCATAAGATGCAGTCGTAGTATTAGGATAGGTGCTAGCAATGAGTTTGTTGCTAAAAGCAATAATTTTGGCTAAACAGGAGGCTTTCCTATCTTTTCTCTATTAGTTTGTTTAGAATCAAGTTACTTGCATAAAATTGGAATGTTTATGTTGCTTGCAACATCTGAAATTTAATTGAAACAGGATTGGTTTTAAAATCAAATTACAATAGGGATTGTTTTGCTGAAATTAGACAAATAGGCTAAAATCGCAACATTATCTGAAAATAGGACTATTTTCTATAAATTATATATACTGAAAATATGTCAGTTTACCTTTTATTTTCTTGGAAATGGCTAAACCTGAAACCAATATTGGATGGCAGACTGCTTATGCAATTTAAACTAGGATACTAGATTATTGTCTGAAGAGGCTGAAATTGCAAGTCTGTTCTAAGACTAGACAGCTTACGTAAATCTAGAATTCCGAGAACGTAACTGTGTATTTCGTTTTCCTAAAAGTGGCTAGTGCTGAAATTAATACTGAAACGCAGCTTATTTCTGAAATCTGAGATTTTTAATGTCACAGTTGTTTTGAAAGAGACTGAAAGTGTCGGGCTGTATCAAAAGTGGCTTATCTTTGCAAAGCCCGAATTCTGATAACATCATTGAAGCTTAGTAGTAAATGTTAATTAATTTGGAGGCCCACTCTTCTTTTAAGTTTATAACATTGTCATTATTTGCTTTTCTGTATAACATGACCGTATTTGTTATTTGGCGCCTAGATATCTAGATTTGGGCACTTGATACACTTAGGAAAGTCTAGATATTTTATTTTCTAGTCTCAATGGCCTCCGAGACATTAAGTAGGACGCTAGTAAATTTTAGGACGTTCTAAAATGTTAGTATGCGTTCTAGTTAAATACTTGAAGAGGGTATGGGGGCTAAGGGTAATTTAAGCCCCTCGGATATGATGGAAACTACCCGAGCTATATATTTGATAGTGGATTCTGAAACTATCGTCCCTTCCGAAAGCCGGGTTCTGATCCGAATAGGATAATAAAACCTAGGGTTATTTATTCAAGTGATTAATTAGTTATTTGTTATTTCGTGACTATTTGTGCAACATGATTACAATTCCAATTTGTCTATGCAAATACTTTAAACTGCCCATTTACTTACATTGCATCCCGTATCTCTTTTGTTTACTTTATTTAGATTTTATCCTTTTATAACCAATATGTTAAACCCAATATAAAAATCGACCAGGAACCACGTTTAGTGGAACTTAGGAGGTGCCTAACCCCTTCCTTCTAGGTTATTTCGAACACTTACCCGAATCTCTGACTCGTAGACCAACCCGGAGTTAATTTTTTAAATGGAATCAGAAATTAATAGGTGACCTAATACGCCTAGGAAATTTATTAGGTGGCGACTCCAACACTTGAACTCAAACGAGTTTACCCAGTCAAATCCGAAACCCGACTCGCCTCGAGTTGAGTCCAAAATCGGGTATGACAGCAATGCAACCACTTTGCTTCGACTAACGAATTTTTCTTTCACAGCAGATCTTTCAGCACAAACACAGATTCACATGCAATCAAAACAGACATGATAGCACTTTAGCCGCGTCAGGCTTATAATATGACGACTAGCCAGCCAGGCTTAAAACATGACGACTAGCCACGTCAGGCTTAAGATATTATCACTAGCCATGTCAGGGTTAGAATTTGACGAGTAGCCATGTCAGGCAATAACTATACCGACTAGCCACGTGAAGCTTAAAATATGAAGACCACGTCAGGCTTAAAATATGACGACTAGCCATGTCAGGCTTAGAATATGACGATTAGCCATGTCAGGCTTAAAATATGACGACCAGCCTCAACAGGCTTAGAATATGACGACTAGCCACGTCAGGCTTATAATCTGACGACCAGCCTCGCCAGGCTTAGAATAAGACGACTAGCCCCTTCAAGCTTAGAATATGACAATTAGGCCTGTCGGCCTTAGAATTGGACATACTTATTTATTCTATTTTGCAGGAACTACTATAATAGGCCGTTCGCCTTAGAATTGGACATGCTCATTTATTCTGTTTTGCCGGCACTACAATAATAGATCCGCCCGCCTTAAAATTGGACATACATACATACTTTATATTTGTTTTGTAGGCACTACCATAATATGATGATATATCAAAGGGAATAAACTAGGGTAGAATTTTTTAGGAGATCCCCAAAAATTCCAAAAGACGCAAGCTGAAACTGGGGCAGAAAATTTTGAGATACCCTCAAAAATTTCAAGAGAGACGAAGTACAGAAACTGGGAATTCATCGAAGAAAGTTTGACAAAGGCCTACCATTCATGAAAGAAGGCACTATAGGAGGAAGGCATTATAAAAGAAGAAACACGATGACCTTCTTAGCAGCATTGCAGACATAATAATGACATTTTATTTTTAGCACTTCACTTTTGTTCACAAGGTACACAGCCCGACGCGACAGGCACTTTACTTTTGTTCGCAGGGTACCCAGCCAGACGCGACAGGCACTTTAGTTTTTGTTCGCAGGGTACACAGCCCGACGCAATAGGCACTTTACTTTTTGTTCGTAGGGGCACACAGCCTGACGCGACAGGCACTTTACTTTTCGTTTGCAGGGTACACAGCCCGACGCGACATGCACTTTACTTTTGTTCGCAGGGTACACAGCCCGACACGACAGGCAAACATCTCACAACGAGAGGCAGTAGCAGTAGGTTCTCATTACGAGGAGGCAGTAGCAGTGCTGATGAGCACATAGGTTCTCATTATGAGGAGGCAATTCATCTCACGACGAGAGGCAGTAGCAGTAGATTCTCTTTACGAGGAAGCAATAGCAGTGCTGACGAGCACATAGGTCTCTTTACGAGAGGCACTGGCAAGACGATCCAACGACAGGAAAGTCTAGTTTATATTTATAAATATTATTTGCAACAAACTCACCTTTACTGCGGGAAATATCATGACAGTGTTCCCAGGTATACAGCTTAGCACGACAAGCAATTATCTCTTGACAAGAGGCACTTAGCATCTCTGGACAAGCCAATTAATATCCCCTGAGGTGAGGCACATATTCCCTAGCACTGAACGCACTCAAAAACAGACAAAACAACTACTCAACTCTACAGGGAATTTTATTTGCACTTATCCTTTCTGCACTTATCCTACTTTTGTTGGAGGACACTCTTCGACCTCTTAACAAACCCCTGCGCCATTTCCCATACCCTCACACTTGCTCCCCAAAAAAATTACTACCGCAAAGGAAATTATGCGACCCCAAATCCTCATATGCACACTATGCACCATTCTGGAACATCATTCAAGGAGCTTAGTCCCTTCGATAATCTTTTGGCTATACCCCAAACTATCTGTTTTGCTGGATTCCAAAGCGCTCAAATCTGAATTTCCATACTCACACAAATAATCTTCCTAACCATTCATTCCTAATTGGATGCCAGTTTGTGTTCCTTCCTATCTGTGTCAATAGTGCGGGTTCTCGTGCTTAATCGTGTCCGGCTGTTTGAATCGTGCGCAATTATCATGCTTTACTCCTCAATATTTCTCAACTCAAATCAGACAATATTGAAGGCAAGATGACTCGATTATAGAGATGAGTGGAAATTATGTATGTGTAAAATCCTCTTTATGGGTGTGTCGTGCACCACATCTTCATAACTAGAATGATTACGAGCCTCTTTTTCCACGCCCGATCTATCGATGTTACCTCGTCTTCGACAAAGCCTCTGTTATATCTAGCAATCATATCTCAGCAAATTTCAAAGTACATTTAAATGTAAACTTCGCATACTCTGACAAGTTTACTCTTGATACCCAAATCGTGCGTCATACACATCTTACACAGGCAACATGCCATTCCAGAACTACATAGGGCCTGATTCTCGTAAAATCCGAGATATTGTAGACAACTCAGAGACCGGGGTTCGGACGAAAACACAAAAAAACTCTCATTTTCCCTCTCCACCATTTGCCTGCCAGTCGTGATAAAATTGGCTACTCCGTCAACTATCTTTGTCCGAAGATTCTTTCATCATCCCCGAGCAAAGAGGGGCAGCTGTTGACATCCAATTTTATCCCTCCATTTTTTATATATACACACACACACACGCATATACATTTATTTAGCACCTTAAAGTTAAATTTCAGTACAAATTATATATTCATAATTTGGCACATTTCTTTTGAAAATTCAAATAATCATCACCTCGAACATGGACAAAATGCATAACCAAATACATTTCTTTTATTTGAAAATCCCTACCGTTCTAAAATATATTCTTTTCTTTTCTCTCTTTAATATTCGAACTTGGACATGATATCTAGGCAAATACATCTCCTATTTTTAAAATTAATTTATGTTTCTCTTCTACTCCTATAAAATATAAGAAATAAATTTCTTTTAATCCCTTTAATTGACCCCTAGTCTTTCTAATTATTCCCTAAATCCCTCTCCATTATAATCAGACACCAAAATTGAGGTCATGAAACGACATCGGTCAGTCGTTTCGGAAGTTAGGACTCCAGTTAGCGTGCCGATAATTTTAAAATATTCGTAATATCTATTAGAACCTGTCCATAAAATTTGAGCTAAATCAGACTTCGTTTAGTAGGCATCGGAAGAAGGTTTCAGTTTTTATTGGCGATAAGTATTAGAAAGAGATTTTCGAGCTCGGTTTTGCCGAATGAGCTCCGATTCGAAATTCGAAAGCGTCGTTAGGTTCGTATGATTATTTGTGATTTTTGTAAAATTTCGAAAGTGAATTTCGATGTTGTTCAGCTAGTTTCCGCTAAAATGCCGAAAGTTAAATAATTTGACTTTTTTTCATTTAAATTCGCATCTTGAGTTTCGAGAGTCCGATTTGAGATCCGTCTTCGCAAGTATGTTACATATATTTTGTATAACTTGTATGCACAAGTTGGAATTATTTCGAATATCGTAGGGCACCGTTTTAATTTTCGTTAAGTAAAGAAAATTTTTAAAAAAAAGAGAAAAAGGACAAAAGTTTGGCGGTGCTTTGGGATTTAATATCCCTTAGCACCAAGGATAAGGAACCCGTACAGAAACATGACCAATTCCAAAAACTTAAAAACTTAGAAACAAAGGAGAAAAAATGCCAAAAAATGAGAAAAGGGGCTGGAAAAAAGTAGTATTTGGTAATGATCCTAATATGTTATTTGAGTTTATTACGTGTGTTTGAATATGTTTTAACGGTAAAACTTGGAATATTATACATCGTTTTAATAAGTTCAATTAATAGTTTAAAGGGCCAAATTGACCCCGATAACGAAATTGATTATATATTCGTACTCTGTGAGTTATGGGCAACATATAAATGTAATTTATTTAGGTTTTGGTTATGTGACCTTAAACCCTGTATATAGGTCTGGCCTGCGTATTGCGTATGCGAATAGGGTATCAGGTTCCTACCTAGATTACCCTAAGACGTGGGGAATGAAGCCTTTAGCCTTATTTGATATAGTTTTCTGCTTATTGAACACAGTGAGATCGTTTGGCAATGAATTCAAAGAATAAAGCGGTTGTTGGGCAGCAGTGTTAACTTTGGAACGAGGTAAGTGTTTATATCCATTTCTTTGGAGGCACCTGGCCTCGTGGATTTTCTACCACATGTTCCTTACGTGTGTAGCTGCCGATAGGCGTACTCATTACGCCTTAGCTTTGGATTTATATTCTATATTATATATTATGTCCTGTTATTGGTATTGCATTGAGAATCTGAGTATTGTACTTTGGCTGTGAGTTGGAATATACTTTCCAGCTGTCGATGAGAGTCCCGCGCTGGTGATGGGTTATTATTACATCATGTTGCATTCGTATGCACATTGCATCATATTGAGGGTAGGAGGATTCCGCCCTCGGAGCAGGAGGATTCCGCTCCATTGCATCATATTGAGGGTAGGAGGATTCCGCCCTCGGAGCAGGAGGATTCCGCCCTCGGAGCAGGAGGATTCCGCTCCATTGCATCATATTGAGGGTAGGAGGATTCCGCCCTCGGAGCAGGAGGATTCCGCTCAATTGCATCATATTGAGGGTAGGAGGATTCCGCCCTCGGAGCAGGAGGATTCCGCTCCATTGCATCATATTGAGGGTAGGAGGATTCTGCCCCCCGGAGCAGGAGGATACCGCTCTATTGCATCATATTGAGGGTAGGAGGATTCCGCCCCCGGAGCAGGAGGATTCCGCTCCATCTATTTGGCACATGTGACACCATTGCATCATACTGCATTCATCCCATTTTATTGCACCGCGTGCTGACTATTGTGTGACTATCGTGTTGTGTTTTATACATGCGGTATGTATACCATATCTCAGTTTGCCTATATATTTTTGGCTCATATCCCGGGTTGCACGTCACGACAGTATAAATACATGGATCGGATCGGGTTGCACGCCGCAACAGTATAAATATACGGATCGGGTTGCATGCCGCAACAGTATAAATATACGAATCGGGTTGCACGGCACAACAGTATGAATATATGGATCGGGTTGCACGCCGCAACAGGATGTATTTCTGATTGTCGACATGTTCAGGATATCTATATGTTCTGCCTACCTTATGTCCCTGGCTGTTTATGATTCTATATGTGTTTTCAGTTATTATTTGGCTTTTCCTGTTTATAGTTCAAATAAGATGGATTTAGTTTATCTGTTTTTCTTCTCCCAGACTAGCTATCCTATTCTTTGAGGTGGCTAGTCTGCCCCACTTATTGAGTCCTTTTGACTCACCCTTGTTTGTTGTTTGTTTCTTGTCTACGCTTCAGAAGGTTCGCTCCAGGATTGAGTTCGCCACGTTGTGAAGGAGCGAAGACGACTTCAGCTGTCAGGGTGAGAATTCCGGGCGGCCACCAGTTTATCGGTTATCATTTCAGTTGCATTTTGCTCCCTTCAGGAAATATCTGTTTTCTTTGCACTCTTAGATGTCTAGTCTGGATAGCTTTAAACCTAGTATATTGGGTAGGCATCTGTAATTTCTTTTGTACAGCTTAGAGGTATCAGTATGTCTGTGTATTTTTTAAGTCTTGTTTTTATTTATGAATTGGATTATATTTATTTTCCTAATTTAATTGGTAAGGGTTCGCCCGACAGGTCTAGGGGAGGATGTCGGGTGCCCGCACGGCCTAACCGGATTCCGGGTCGGTCAGTTGGTTTCAGAGCCCAGTTTTGTGTCTATCCAGACTAAGACAGTGTCTAGTAGAGTCTCGCTGATGGGTACGTAGACGTCCGTACTTATCTACGAGGGGCTATGATTGCATTTAGGAAGTTTCACTTCCTTCATTTCTGATCGTGCGTCAGTCTAGTATTCAAAAGTATTTTCGTTAATTTGTTCGTGGTAATTGTGAAACCTCGTGCGATAAATCAGCAAACGGTATGAGTTCAAGACGAAGCAGTCTAGCTTGGTGCTAGCACCGACGAAGCCCTGAGAGTTTTTTATCGTGCTGACGATCTAGTTATGGAGGTCCCAGTTGTACGAGCTCCCGATGGGCAAGGGAGCAGGGCCTTGTGGTTCCCTTGGCTCTCTATGATGCTTTTACGAGAATTTTGGGGACGCAGATACCGTGAGAACCTATTATTTGCTAGAAAGCTTATCAGGTTGTCGCAGATGCGTTCAGTCTTAGGGAGCTTCTATTCCAGTTCTTAATATTGCCGCAGTAAAGTATGCTCCGGAGGCAACATATGTTGTGCCTCTAGTTATTCTGGCTGGTTAGCTAGCCCAAGTAATGGCTCGGTCCGAGTATCTGAAAAGGTTGCATTATTTTACGCGGTTGAACCTTTCGATATTCTTAAGCAATGCATCAGATAAACCCCGTGATTCTTGTTAAAAATAAAATGACGTCAACATATCCTTCAGGCTGTTAGTTATCTCGAGCAGTACGCTGTGTATTCTTCTTCTTCCCAGTTTTAGGGGTCCAGCCTTGAATTGGTGGGCCGCTCTCTTATTAGCTAAGTTGGTTCGATTTTTCTTTTAGATTCGTGGGAAAGTTCCTTTCGAGTAGTGAACGAGATGAAAAGTGTTACCAGTTCGAGTGGATTTGACAGGGTAGCCTGTCGGTTAGCCTGTTGGTTTCAGAATATAAGATTGAATTCTATAAAATGGCCGAATATGCATTTGAACTAGTTCATGAGCCTTTCGAGAGATTCAAAGATTTATTGATGACCTTTCTTTTTCCTTGAGATCCCAGATGGCTCGAGAGATTGAGGTCGGGATTTCATTTGATATTATTGTTGATATTGCTCGAAGGTTCGAGGCATACCATAAGTTAGAGTGGGAAGAGTTAGACTGGGAAAGTAAGAGATCCCACGGCCCTGGTGGGTAACCATGGTACCTCATTTGGAGGTAAAAGTTCTGATTATTTTTGGAAGTCACTTTCCAAGTTATCTCAGCTTGTAGAGCGTGATTCTCAGAGTGCGCGAGTAGTTCATCAAGATTAGACCCAGTTTTTCTCTTTATAGCTATCGACAATATGTCCAGCTTCCATTTTCAATGAAAAGCTGTTATCACTGTCATGAGTCTGTTATCCTTTAAGGAGTTTTTCCTTACTCCAGTAAGTAGACAATCGTCCTTCTTCTTGCCCTCAGACACCTGCACAGTCGCAGGAATTTCATTTAAATGTTAATCAATCAGAGAAATGCCACCATCCAGTAGAGGTCGAGAGCGTGGTGGTAGTGGTTCTTCTAGAAGTAATTATCAGGGTAGTGGCTCGACTCAACTGTAGGGGCAGTTCTATGAACTGCTAGTCTGGCAGGATGTTGAGGTATCTGATGTAGTACACCAATGTATTTCTTCTTCTCTTAAATGTGAGTAAGATTTGATTCTTTCGATCGATCTGGAAAAGATATGCCTTATCATGTTTCGATGGTTTCCTTGGATGTCGTTTCTTCTAAGAATCGGTTGCGGTAGAGGGGCGAGCTTCTGGTATGATTTATTCCTGGCATTTGTGAGACCTTACTATTTTTTCTAGTCTAAACATGAGAGATTTGGCAGTAAGTGTCGGTATTGTCTGCCTGGCATCTTGTTGTTCCACCTTCTGTTATTATGTCAAATCAGTTTACCTCTCTTCTCGGAATTTCGTGTTAGTAGGATAATGGGATCCTAATTCTTCACCATCAGCAAGTGTTATCATTTCTTCCAGTGTAAAGTGATTAGTAAGTAATATTCGATCTACGTATCTCCTTTTAGTTCAAAACGCTAATAAAGTCATGTTATCTTATGAGCTTGTCTGGGTTATAAAAGGGTTTCTGGTAAATTGTTAGAATTTCCTTCTTATTGGAAGGTTAAAATTGGTATGGATGTTTTTCCATAAAGCTTATTTAATGTCTATCTCTTCAATTGCGATTTTTTGGCTCCGCTGACGCGGAAGTAGTCTAGCTTTCGTAGTCAAGCAAATAAGAAGATGAACTTCCTGAAGCTCTAATTATTTCTATCCTCGATCTATTTCCATTTCTTCTTCGTCCGGCACTAGTGAGCTTGGGCGATTGGTAGTCGCTTGTGACGTTCCCTGTGTTGAGCCAGAGTACGTGTTATTGTGGCCGGGTAAGCATATTATTGTTTTGAAAGCATATTATTGTTTTGGTCCAGTTGTCTCATCTTGTTATCCGTTTAACATGTTTAAGTTATCAGTTTATCCGGGTATCCATTCCCATGTATTGTATAGTGCTGGTTCTATTTTTGCGGATCACCTAGTTTCAGGGGAAACTCTGCCGAAATTTTTATATAGAAGTACCATCCATCGGGCGGTGGTGTTTACGGCAAAGGTATGGAATTGAGAACTCGAGAGTTGCAGCTAGTTGGTAACTCGAAAGGGTAGTTTGGTAGTTTAGGTCTGCCTATGTTCAGCTTTTAGCTAGGTCTTCTTTAATCCAGCAGGTTGTGCGAGGATGACTATTTCTATTCAAATTAGTTGTATGAGTTTATGCTTTAAGTGGAGGAGTCTTCCTCCAATTGATACCGAATCATAATATTAAATTTCTAAGGCGTTGCTGAAGCGTAAGCTAATTCTTAGTTCCATCGACATGTTCTATATCGAAAGGTATATCGAAGAGGTAATTATCGGCTGAATCATGTTAACCCATTCAAAATTTTGTGTATCTTTATTTCGAAAATATAGAACTCCTCTCTCATGATCGAGAAAGGGTCGGCTTAGTCCGAATAAGTTGGGCAATGATGCTAGCATATTATCCAAATATGTTTTATCCAAGAGTTTGATGTGCGTGTTATAACTCTGATTCTGTAATTATGAGATAATGTCCGTGGAGTAGTTTATGAAGGTTGTGCAAGTTCTCTTGTTATCTGCGTAAATCTTGCTTTAGATTTAGGCTCGTTCGAGGACGAACGAGAGTTTAAGTGGAGGAGAATGAAACGACCTCGGTCAGTCGTTTCGGAAGTTAGAACTTCGATTGGCGTGCCAATAATTTTAAAATATTCTTAATATCCATTAGAACCTGTCCGTAAAATTTGAGCTAAATCAGACCTCGTTTGGTAGGCATCGGAAGAAGGTTTCAGTTTTTATTGGCGATAAATATTAAAATGAGATTTTCGAGCTCGGTTTTGCCGAATGAGCTCCGATTCAAAATCCGAAAGCGCCGTTAGGTTCGTATGATTATTTGTGATTTTTGTAAACTTTCGAAAGTGAATTTCGATGTTGTTCGGCTAGTTTCCGCTAAAGTGCCGAAAGTTAAATAATTTGACTTCTTTTCATTTAAATTCGCATCTTGAGTTTCGAGAGTCCAATTTGATATCCGTCTTCAAGAGTATGTTACATATATTTTGTATAACTTGTATGCAAAAGTTGGAATTATTTCGAATATCGTAGGGCACCGTTTTAATTTTTGTTAAGAAAAGATAATTAAAAAAAAGAGAGAGAAAAAGGACAAAAGTTTGGCGGTGCTTTGGGATTTAATATCCCTTAGCACCAAGGATAAGGAACCCGTACAGAAACATGACCAATTCCAAAAACTTAGAAACGAAGGAGAAAGAATGCCAGATAATGAGAAAAGGGGCTGGAAAAAAGTAAAATTTTTACCCTGAAACATTCAGGTAATGATCCTAATATGTTATTTGAGTTTATTACGTGTGTTTGAATATGTTTTAACGGTAAAACATGGAATATTATACATCGTTTTAATAAGTTCAATTAATAGTGTAAAGGGCCAAATGGACCCCGATAACGAAATTGATTATATATTCGTACTCTGTGAGTTATGGGCAACATATAAATGTAATTTATTTAGGGTTTGGTTATGTGACCTTAAACCCTGTATATAGGCCTGGCCTGCGTATTGCGTATGCGAATAGGGTATCAGGTTCCTACCTGGATGTTACACCTCGTACGTCTAAATTGACGCATATCATTATAATATCATGTTAAGAATGATTTAAGTGAGTTTAAAGTCATTATATGACCATATATGATGTTTATATATTGAATATAAAGTTTGGGAAAAATCGGATTTAAGTTGCGGAAAAACCGACTAAGGAATTGCCTTGTAACGGAGCTTTTTCAGCAATTAATTTTGAATGTTCTATGAGGTCTTTTGGGGACATATCATATACCAAATTGAAGGACTTGGAATGTAGTTTTCAAAACTTTTGACGGTTTGTTCATATAACCTATGGATAAAAAGATATGAGCATCAGAAGTCAGGCTAGAAAAAGGACCATAAGCGCAAAAGAGGACTAAAACTGAAATGTTTCAAGTATAAAAGGAAATTTTCCTCTCACATCTCGTCACTTCCAGAAAAATAAAGAGAGAGACAGTGTGTTCTTTAAGGTTTAAGCCATTTTTATGAATTTGATGGAAGGACGTCAATCTTAACTCGAAATTGAAGACAGATTGCGTCAAAATGCTCTACGCGATTAAGGTAACGTTATGCTACCTTCAATTTCGTCTATAGCTTGAGTTTTAGAATTACTTCATGGCTAAGTAAAGTACCTAAATGTTGTATTATAGCTTGTTTAAGCTTTAGAAGGTGTTGAATTCAAGGGAAACAAGGTTTAGAAGCAAGAAACATCAAAAGTATGTAAGGCTAAACCTTTCTTTTAGCAAGACATGTATCTTTTAGCTTTTGAAGCTTTTCTTAGTTCTAAACTTAGTATTTCTTCTAAGAAACTTGTATGGTACCAAGAAAACCTTGTATATACTTAATTTGGTACTAAAATCCAAGGTAAAAGATGTCCAAATCAGCAAGACAAAACGTTTCAGAAATCAGAAAATTCATTTCGATCTTTTGACAGTTGTTAGTATATTGATCATAACTCCTTGTACAAAATTGATATTTAGATTGTTGAAAAATCCCCAGAACCCTAAGACATATATATACAGCTTTCATGCAGGCCATGAAGTCTATATCTTTCATCTACACTCTGAAAATTAGGTTGAAGGTCAGGACAGTGGTGCTGTCCAGACATTCTATATGTGGATTTGTTATGTCATCCAGTTGTCACATCTTGTTATCCATTTAACATGTTTATTTTATCAGTTTATCTGGGTATCCATTCCCGTGTATAGTATAGTACTGGTTCTGTTTTGCGGATCATCCAGTTTCAGGGGAAACTCTGCCGAAATTTTTATAGATATTCAAAGAGAGAGACAAATTCTAAGTTTCAGGTTGTGTCTATAATTCCATCCAGAGTTTTCTTATCATTCCTTCGAGTCCATATATATTGTTGCCACATGTGTTATGCCTCATACATGCTTATGCTTATATTGTGATCATGTTATGTGTGATTTGGAGTCCCCCATAGAGGCTGGACATTGGACACACAGTCCGGTCACGTGTGATACTACCCGTCTGGGGGATACAGCCCCTCTGGTTCAGGCGGGAGTTGAAACACCTAGTGTGACCGGGTGTCAATCACACACTCTGACCAGAGAGACTTGATATTACTGGCTTGGGGGGATATAGCCCATAACACCCACCAGGTTTGTTATATACGCATATATAGCCATAGTATGCACTGCATGATTATACATGAGGCTAGTTCTGATTTTCAGTTACCTGAATTGGGGGGATACAGCCCATAACACCAGACAGGTACTAGTTCCATTTTTCAGTTACCTGATTTGGGGGGATACAGCCCATAACACCAGACAGGTACTAGTTCAGGTTTTCAGCTACCTGATTTAGGGGGATACAGCCCATAACACCAGACAGGTACCAGTTCAGATAACAGTTCAGTTTTAGCTCAGTACCAGTTATTAGTTCTCAGTTATCAGCCACCAGTTCTTAGCATCAGGATCAGTTGACAGTTATCAGTTCCAGTTTCTAGTTACCAGTTATCAGTCATATTACAGTTATTTATCAGTATAGTTCAGCTCAGTCTTCAGGTTCAGATTCAGCTAGACTTCAGCTTATATTCATATCATGTTTAGTACGTTCTTCAGATTTCCAGCTATATTGCTATGCTCCAGCTCATGTTTACAAATTTATATTCCAGCCTACAGTTTCATTCAGCTATGACATATTATATGCTCATGCCTTACATACTTGGTACATATCGTACTCACGCCCTTTTCTGGGGTGCTGCGTTTCATGCCGCGCAGGTGCAGATAGATCAATGCTTGGACCACGTTAGTAGGCCATCTATCAGCTACTGGAGTCACTCCGCTTACTCCCAGAGTTACTTATCTTTTGGTATGTGTACAGTCAGCCAGCTTGGGTATGGCGGAGCCTTATCTCATCCTTTGTATATTCAGTTCATCACTCTTTGAGGCCTGTAGATATGTCCCTGTGTGGTGCAGTCAGTATATTATGTACGTCAGCTTATGTTAGCCTTGTCAGCTTTTTGCATTGCATACTCCTTATCAGCTAGGTTTATGCTTATTCTGTTAATCAGTTATAATGGTTAGCAGATTATCAGTAGGATTAGTGATGATCGACACTTAGTGTAGGTCATCCGTCGCGGCCCTAAGTTGGGTCGTGACAAAAGTGATATCAGAGCAGTTCAGTCCTAGGGTGTCTACAGGCCGTGTCTAGTAGAGTCTTGTTCAGGAGTATGTTGCGCGCCATACTTTTGAACAGAGGCTACAAGGCACTTCAGGACATTTGTATTTCTTTCTTCTCTAGATCGTGCGATAGAGCCATGATTATAGAGTTCAGCCCTCTAACAATAGTGTTTTCAGCAAAGCGATGTTGCTGGAGAAACTAACAGCTGCCCAAAAAGGCATGGTTATTGCCGGCCAGGGTACTAGTAGAATGCCACCTGAGGTGGATGAGAGTGAGGAGTTCAGACCTGAGGCTCCATCTGAGGCCTCACAGATCTCTTCAGTTCAGGGTGATATTAGAGGTACCACAGCTACCGTAGCTACTGTACCTCCAGCTCCTCAACCCAACAGTCAGGGGCAGGAAATGAGGAATGCCATCAGATTATTGACCAGTGTTGTAGTTGCTCAGACTAGACAACACAGTGCAGATGCCCAGGGAGATGTTGGATCCAGGATCAATGATTTTATCTGGCTAGAGCCTACAGTCTTTACCGGATCCCGTACAGGAGAGGACCCTCGGGATTTTCTAGTGAGGCTAGCAGAGTGTTGAGGGTTATGCACGTGTAAGACACAAAGTTAGTAGAGTTGGCTTCATTTAGATTGCATGACCTAGCAGCAGGGTGATATCAAACATGGGAGCTATCTAGAGGGCCAGATGCTACTCCCGCGACTTGGAAGGAATTCTCAGATGCCTTCCTTCATCAGTATATGCCTATAGAGACATAGAGAGCCCGTGCTAATTAGTTCCTGACCTCGAGACATGGAAGTTTGAGCGTAGAAGAGTAAAATTATCGCTTTAATTTCTTAGCAAGGTTTGACCCTACCGTGGTATCCAGTATGGAGGATAGAATTCACAGGTATGTAGTGTGACTAGGTCCACGCCTGGTGAATGAGTGTATGATCGTTGCTATGCAGCCAGTTATTATATTATGCATTCAGGCGTTTTCTTTATCACTTGAGGAGAATAAGCAAAAACAGAGATTCGATAGGGATATAGGGTTACATAAAAGGGGAAGATTGTCTTGTTCATTTAGAGAGACATCTGGAGTGAGTAGGCAGCAGAGTGTTAGACAGCCACCAGCTAGTATACCTCAAGAGTCCCGTGGCCTGAGATCTGATAGACTTCCTCAGTCCAGATCTAGTCACGCATAACAGACTTCAGGACTTAAGCGTCGTGGTACTTTTGTACAGGCCGGTCAGACATATCCCAGATGTCCAGATTGTGGTAGACGCCACTTGGGACCATGTAAGTTAGGAGTTGATACTCGTTGTATTAAGGCAGGCCATTTCAAGAGAGGTTGCCCGACTGGGTATGGTAGTGGTGCAGCTCAGCCAGCTAGATCAGCAGTTGCCTTCTTAGCACCAGCACGCCATCAGGGGCATGTTCTTCAGGATAGCACCTGCATAACAGAAAGAACTTAAGGAGAAACTGAAGGATTTGTTAGATAAAGGCCTCATCAGACCCAACATTTCCTCATGGAGAGTCTCAGTATTATTTGTGAAAAAGAAAGATGGTTCTCGACGCATGTGCATAGATTATAGACAGATAAATAAAGTCATAATATGGAATAAATACCCTCTTCCCAAGATTGATGACTTGTTCGACCAGCTTTAGGGTGCCAAATACTTCTCGAAGATAGATTTGCGATCAGGCTACCATCAGGTTAGAGTCAGAGAATTGATATACCTAAGACTGCATTCAGGACTAGGTATGGCCATTATGAGTATTTAGCGATGTCGTTTGGACTTACTAATGCCCCTGCAGTATTTATGGATCTGATGAACAGCGTATTCAGGCCTTATCTAGATTTATTTGTGATTATAATTATTGATAATATTCTCATCTATTCAAATTCTGAATCAGAGCATGCGAAGCACCTGCGCACAGTATTGGGTACTCTTCGGGACTAGCAATTATATGCTAAGTTCTCAAAGTGTGAATTCTGGTTAGATTCAGTGGCATTTCTTGGCCACATAGTTTCAAAAGAAAGAATTAAAGTAGATGACCAGAAGATTGAGGTTGTGAAGAATTGGCCCAGACTACGACGCCAACTGAAGTACGTAGTTTTCTGGATTTGGCAGGTTATTACAGAAAGTTTATAGAGGGTTTTTCCTCCATTGCAGCTCCACTGACCAAATTGACAAAGAAATCAGCTAAATTTGAGTGGTCTGATTCTTGCGAGCACAGCTTCCAAGAACTAAAGAACAGGTTGATAACAACTCCAGTACTTACACGTCAAGAGGGATCTGAGGGCTATGTCATTTACTGTGATCCTTCTCGAATTGGTCTTCGTTGTGTTTGATGCAGCACGGAAGAGTAATTTCTTATGCTTCTAGGCAGCTGAAAAAGCACGACCAGAACTACCTCACCCATGATCTGGAGCTTTCAGCAGTCATTCATGCATTGAAGATTTGGAGACATTATTTTACGGTGTTCATGTTGATATTTATACGGACCACGAGAGCCTCCAATACATATTTAAGCAAAAGGAGCTAACCCTATGATAGAGGCGGTGGCTAGAGTTGCTGAAGGACTATGACATGGACATTCTTTATCATCCGGGTAAAGCGAACGTTGTTGCTGATTCCCTTAGTCGCAAGCCTATGGGTAGTCTATATTATTTACAGCCAGAGAAAATAAAGTTAGCTCATACACTCCACCAGTTGGCCAGCATGGAAGTAAGATTAATAGATTCAGAGGACGCAGAAGTTACAGTTCAGAATGCAGGCACTACTTGCCTAGTGATAGAAGTAAAACAGCGTCAGTATGAGGATTCAGTTCGAGTTGAATACAGACAGATAGCAGAAGAAAAATAGAGTCATCATACAAGATTACTAGTGACGGGGTTCTCATGTATAAAGATAGACTTTGTGTTCCAGATGTTGCAGATTTACGTGGACGAATTATGAATGAGACGCACTATTCCAGGTACACTGTTCACTCAGGTTTGACTAAGATGTATCATGACCTTAAGCAGATTTATTATTGGGACGGAATAAAGCGTGACATAGCAGAGTTTGTGGCTCAGTGTCCTAACTGCCAGTAGGTTAAAGTCGAGCAACAAAAACCTAGTGGCTTGTTACAAGAAATCGAGATTCCATTATGGAAATGGGAAGCAGTAAATCTGTTTTCTTTGTACTCTTAGATGTCTAGTCTGGATAGCTTTAAACCTAGTATATTGGGTAGTCATCTGTAATTTCTTTTGTACAACTTAGAGGTATCAGTATGTCTGTGCTTTTTTTAAGTCTTGTTTTTATTTATGAATTGGATTATATTTATTTTCCTAATTTAATTGGTAAGGGTTCGCCCGACGGGTCTAGGAGAGGATGTCGGGTACCCGCACGGCCTAACCGGATTCCGGGTCGTGTCAGGTCAATTACCCAACGGCTTTTTCAATTACTCTTCCTTAAAAGAAAAGACCCACACCACTACACAGGGATCGGGTGGCAGTAGTATTGTATGACTACCACCATCTTACACAATACAAAAACACCAGTTTTACCACCAATTCTTGGTCCTCTCCTCTCCATATACAAACATCACCTCCGCCTCTTTCACAGTCCCTCATCTTCTCCAACACCCCCCCCCCCCACACACATACAAATAGATCGAAACAGGTGCAATACACTCTACAACACACACTTCAAGACACACGGTATCATCACCATAGCCAAATACAAATCCAAATGCATACACCCTTGTCTTTCTCTCCACTCTACACCCATACACCATCACTAGGGAAACAATACAGATCCAGAAACACACATACACATGAAAATGACAGTGACCATCACTTACATACCACTATCGGTGATGGTGGAGACACTACACACATATCTAGAATGATCATGAACACAGGGGAAAGAGGAGATCGGGATAAAGAGATTGAGAAACGGGAGGTGGCGCCATCACTGGTAGAGGCAAAGAGGAACTTCGTCGCCTGTTTCTAGTGACTGGAAAGTCACCCCCATCATCGAGTCCCTGTTTCTCGTTGTTTTTCCCCGTTTCTGGTGGTTTGGTGTTTGAAACTGAATTTGAAAGGGGGTGGAGTGGTAGTGACGCCACTGGGCAGATGCTCCTCCTCTGTTCGTGGGTATACTCCATTTGTTTTTCTTGAATGATTCACTGCAGGTCCTAGAACTGGTAAGGTCCTGTTCTGTTTGGACACTTTTTGTAACGACCCTCAAATAGTCGTTACGGGATCTGGGACCTCGATTTGTGTGTCGAAAGTCCCAAAAGCTCCGTTAGGTCATTTATGACCCGTCTGTGAAATCTGAGTCAAAACGGAGTCCGTTTGATAGGTTTTCGAGAAAAGGATCCGTTTATGAAATTCCGGAAAGGAATTTGGGGTTTCGATAGGTCGTTTTGAGTAAACGAACCCCGATGGAAAATCCGAGCGCACCATAAGGTCCGTCTCGTCATTTATGATATGTAGCAACCTTCAAAATTGAAAACGGACCTCGTTTGATAGGACTTTTGATAAAGTCCCCGTTTCGGAAGTTTAAAAGAGTTAAAAGAGGTTTCCGAGCTCGATTTGAGCAAATGAGCTCCGATGAGAGATATGAAAGCTCTGTTAGGTTCGTATAGTCATTTGTGACTTGTAGAAACTTTCGGAATTGGATTCCGAGGTCGTTTGGTTAAATTTTGCTATTTTGGCGAAAGTCGAAAATTGAACCTTTGCCGTGGGACCCACTTTTTGAGTTCTGGAGGTCCGAATTGAGTTCCGTCTTGACGAGCATGTCACCCAAATATTTTATGGCTTGTGTGCAAAATTTGGGATCATTCCGAGCTTCGTAGGGTCCCGTTTTGCCCCTAAAACAGTAGAAAATCTGGTGCGACTTTTCTGTTCTGTTTTGGCGACAGCCGGATAAAAGCTGATTTTCTGGCCAATCCGTAAGGAATTAGGAAAAACGCAAAACATGACAGTTGTAGCCCTTTGAGTTGTGGTTCTAATGGCACTGGTTTCAGGTCATTTGGACATTCTTATCAAAAGTTATGATTTTTTTCAAAAGAAGCTGTCACAGAGGCAAAAACTGCTATAAAAAGACCATTTCGGGCCATTTCGGTTCATAACTTATAAAAATCATTTGGGGAGCTCTTGAGGCGATTTTTTTGGGTATTTCTTGAAGACCCAATCATACTTACACTTAAGGTAAGCCCTTTCAATCCATCTTTATGTTGACTAACACAAGAATCAAAGGGTTGATTCTTGGAAATGGGTTAGAACCCTAGATTCTTAAGAATTGGGGAAAGATATCGAGCAAGGCTCGCATGTGGAATATAAGTGTACTTTTGGACTCACGGGAGCGTGGGGAGTCCGGAAAAGTATATTTTGTAAATTTAGGGCTCGGCCCTACCCGGGGGCATTTTGGTAATTTTTACCCTAGGATGCCTATAGGCTTAAATAGCTATAATTGAGCACTCATATGTGCTATATCTTGTCTTAATAGACCTAGTGGAGAGTCCTTCGCGGACAAGGCGAGCGGGAAAGGAGATTCTTCCCGGCATTTGAGCCCGAATTTCGAGGTAAGTGAGACTTGACCTCTATTGTGCTTGTGGACTCTTCCTTCATGCTAGTATGCTTCATGTACGCATATATTCACCTAACAATGGTTAGGATTAATGATGTGAATTCCTTGCTATTATTGTTTGTTATAAATAGAGAGATTGTGACTCGACCGAGGTATGTGCCGGTCTAAACGCTACGTCGAGGTAGCTTAAATTTATATCGTAGTAACGCTTGCTACGCCATGCTTAGATAGCAAGAACTTGGGACATGGCCGAGGATGTTGCCGGCATGTCATGATAAATGTCTTGCCGAGGATTTTGCCGGCTTTTGTATGATATTGGTACTTGATTTGTTCACGTGCCGGGTTGGGTAGTGCTGTCTATACGTAACCTTGGGTTGGACGACATGGGAGTAGGGATTGTACCCCCAAACTGTGGTCGGGTTAACCTTCGCCTTACGTTCAGCTAGCATAACCAACCTGGGTTACGGTGACTGTGAAATATTATCGTTATTAATATTTCTGTTATTATTTCTGTTATTGTTATTAATGTCGTGGATATTAATACTGTTAGAGGGACACTTGACAGGGGGTGTGGTGTCACCTATACTATGAGATGTGTCACACTTGACAGGGGGTGTGGTGTGGACACTTGATCTTTGAGATGTGACACACTTGACAGGGGGTGTGGTGTGGTCACTTGATTTATTGAGATACGACGCACTTGACAGGGGGTGTGGTGCGATCGTAGACAGATTTGAGATGAGCCAACGACTAAGGGTCGTTGGTCTACTTATTCATGATTGTGATAGTGACTTCGGGTCACGGTATATGGTTGATACTTAGTAGTGGTGTTGCTAGTCCATCGTAGGTCTAGGTTAGTCGGCACGGGAGTAGAGATCGGACCTCCAAACAGCCGCTGAGTTGACCTATGCCTTACGTTGGATGGGCATAATCCTTGAGACTTCTGGTTACTACTTGTGTGTATGGAATGTGTTACATCTATTTGTGATTTCACTACTTTATTGTATGATTACTATAGTATGTTGTTGCTTATGATGCATGTCGCGACTTGTCCCGCAAGGGTACCTTAGCGGGCCTGTCGGTGATCTTACTGGGCTTCGGCTCATAACTTACTCTGCTACGTGCGCAGGTCCTTCATCCAGTCAGCAGCCTGGACGTTAGCGGATCCCGAGGCTTCTGAGACTTTTGATTGAGGTGAGCCGACCACACAGACCGTGGTGGCATACCGCCGGAGTCACTTAGAGATAGGACTCAGATTTCTTTGATGTATATTCATACTTTATTGAGTCACTCTTAGAATGCTCCAATTCTTTTGTGGATATATTCTTTTGGACTTCACCCTTTTATATTTATATATCCATTTATGATCTTTTCACATTATTGTTCTTTTCCGCATCTTGTTTCATTGGTTCGCCTAGGCAAATGTTGTTTAGGTGCCATCACGAGCCCTTGGAAATTGGGTCGTGACAGTTTTGTATAAGAGCCCTAGGTTCTAATTCGAGTCCTAGGAGTCTTGGAGCAGTGTCTGAGTAGAGTCTTGCTTATGGGTATGTTGTCGACCATACTTATGAGCGAGAGGCTACAAGGGCATGTTAGGAAATGTTTTCCCTTCGTTTCATCTCTATTCGTGCTGAGTAGCTTATATAGGTGCTGACCCTTTTTCGTGTATTGTATCAGATGGCGAGGACGCGAGCATCCTCAGCCAGGAGGGCTGCATCTTCTACACCCGCGTCTGCGGGAGAGCCATCAGCACCTACGCAGCCGCCAGCTGCTAAGAAGACTCGGGCAGGTCGCCCGTCAGCCACTAGGCAGGACACAGCTATCCCTGCGGTGTCCGCAGCGACTCTGTCAGCATCTATTCCCCCTGTGCCTGCTGTTGTGCTAGGCACCGTTGTGATCTCTTCAGAGGAGTATATGAGACTGATGGCCTTGTCTAGCCATCAGGTCCCTGTCAGAGATGATGTTGCAGCTCCTGTTTCGGCTCCTCAGCCGACCACACCTGTTATGAGCACGCCTACTTCTGAGGCTGCTCCTGATCATATTGCCCAGCCTTCTGCTTCTGCTCCTCAGGCAGGTCCTGTTATTTCTACTCCTCCTATGGGCACTGAGGAGGTTGCCAAGAGGATAGAGTCATTCATGAAGCTTCAGCCTCCAGAGTTCGACGGTACCTCAGCTACATGTACTGCCCAGAGGTACATTCAGAAGTGTGAGAAGATTTTGACAGTTCTTGGTACTAGAGACACCTTAGGGGTGCAGTGTGCTTCTTTCAGATTATCGGGAGATGCGGAGACAAGGTGGGTCTCCATGATGCGGCGGAGGTCTAGTGACCTCCCTCCTTTGTCTTGGGCTGAGTTCGTATCTATGTTCATGAGCAGGTTCGTGCCCCAGAGTCAGCACGATGCTCAGAGGCGCGAGTTTGAGGGGTTGAGGCAGGGAAACCTGTCTGTTTCAGAGTATGACACCAGGTTTTTGTGGTTGTCTCAGTTTGCGCCGGCTATGGTGGCTCAGGAGAGGGACAAGGTCCTCCGGTTTGTTGAGGGTCTTCATCCCCGCTTGCAGGTAGCTGTTGCCCCTGATATGGGCAACAAGTCATATTTTGAGATAGTTGATGTGGCGCGGCGGATCGAGGATATCTTCGCCAGGGCTGACGTTGAGAGGGCGGCCAAGAGATCGCGTCAGTCTGGTGGGTATAGTGGATCCGCTCAGAGGGGTCAGGGTCATCAGGGCCGTTCTTAGTCTAGGCCCCAGGCTGCTGCTTTGCCTGCCCAGGATTTTTCTTCAGAGACCCCGAGGCCTCAGTCATCCCAGAGGCGGGGTGGCTCTTCGCAGTCTGGGTCGCCGCAGTGCGGGAGGTGCCATCAGAGGCATCATGGGAGGTGTTTGTCTGGAGGTGGTCATGGCAGAGGTGGTATAGGCGGTAGAGGAGGTAGAGGTGATGGATGTTTTGAGTGTGGGTCTCCAGAGCACTATGTCAGGAGTTTCCCTTATGTTTCATCAGGTCGCTAGGGATCCGCAGCTATGGTACCATCTGGTCCTCAGGCTGCCAGGCCCGTTTCTCAGATTCCTCCTAGACAGCAGCCTCAGAGAGCTCCGGGTTCAGGAGGCTCGGCGCAGGTCTATGCTATGACTCGTCAGGATGTTGAGGCATCCAATGATGTCATCACAGGTATTATTTCTGTCTGTGGCCGCGATGCTTATGCTCTTATTGATCCGGAGTCTACCTATTCGTATGTGTCGCCGGGATTTGCCCCTTGCTTAGGCAGGGATCTGGTCTTCTTAGATGATCCCTTTATGGTTGCCACCCCTGTCGGGTCTTCTATATGTGTAGATAGGGGTTATCGGCAGTGTATGATCTCCATCTGTGGTGTAGAGTTCTTAGTGGACCTGATGCTGCTCGATATGTCTGATTTCGATGTCATTATGGGCATGGATTGGCTGGCTTCCTGTCATGCGACTTTGGATTGCCATGCCAAGTCCGTGACGATCGGGGCAGAGGGTGAGTCTCGGGTTGTATGGAGAGGTTCCAGGCCTTCTCCGAAGAGTAGGATCATTTCTTTCTTGGAGGCGCAGAGGATGATATCTAGTGGGTGCGAGGGATATATTGCTTCAGTTCGGGATGTCCGGGAAGAGGAGTTATCCCTTGATAGAGTTCCGGTTGTTTATGAGTATCCGGATGTGTTTCCTGATGATTTGCCAGGTTTGCCGCCTATGCGGGAGATAGAGTTTTGCATTGACCTATTGCCAGGCACTCAGCCTAAATCTATTCCCCCGTATCGTATGGCTCCTGTTGAGTTGAGGGAGCTGAAGGAGCAGATTCAGGATTTGCTCGATAAGGGCTTCATTAGGCCCAGTGTGTCTCCATGGGGTGCCCCGGTATTATTTTTGAAGAAGAAGGATGGCTCTATGCGGATGTGTATTGATTACCGGTAGCTGAAAAAGGTTACTATCAAGAATAGGTATCCTTTGACGCGTATTGATGATTTGTTTGATCAGCTTCAGGGTGCTACCTTCTTCTCGAAGATTGATTTGAGGTCGGGGTATCATCAGTTGAGGATTCGGTCCGAGGACGTTTCCAAGACTGCTTTTCGTACCCGATATGGCCACTATGAGTTTCTGGTGATGTCTTTCGGGCTTACGAATGCCCCAGTTGCTTTCATGGATCTGATGAACCGAGTGTTCAAGGCCTACCTTGACTCCTTCGTCATTGTATTTATCGATGATATCTTGGTTTATTCGAGGAGCAGGGAGGAGCATGAGCAGCATTTGAGAGTTGTTCTTCGGACTCTGAGGGATCAGCAGTTGTATGCCAAATTCTCCAAGTGTAAATTTTGGCTCAGTTCTGTATCTTTCCTAGGTCACGTGGTGACCAAGGATGGGGTGTGTGTTGATCCGAAGAAGATAGAGGCCGTTCAGAGTTGGCCTAGGCCTACTTCTCCTGCAGAGATTCGGAGTTTCTTAGGCTTGGCAGGTTATTATCGGCGGTTCGTCGAGGGGTTTTCTTCTATTTCAGCACCTCTGACGAAGTTGACCCAGAAGAATGTTCCTTTCCTGTGGTCCGATGCCTGTGAGTCTAGCTTTCAGAAGCTTAAGACTCTGTTGACTTCAGCGCCAGTGTTGGCCTTGCCTAGTGGATCCGGGGGATTCACCGTATATTGTGATGCTTCGGGTGTTGGCCTGGGTAGCGTTCTGATGCAGGAGGGTAAGGTGATAGCTTATGCCTCGAGACAGCTGAAGGTCCATGAGAAGAATTATCCTGTCCATGATTTGGAGCTGTTAGCTGTCGTGTTTGCACTGAAGTTGTGGAGGCACTATCTTTATGGCGAGCCATGTGAGATATTCACCGATCATAAGAGTCTCCAGTACTTGTTCACTCAGAAGGACTTGAACGGGAGACAGCGCCGCTGGTTAGAGCTGCTGAAGGATTATGATCTTTCTATCCGGTATCATCCCGGAAAGGCTAATGTTGTAGCCGATGCCTTGAGTAGGAAGTCCATGGGTAGCCTCGCCTATCTTGATGCTGATATGAGGCCGTTGGCCCGTGAGTTGCAGGCTTTGTCCATTAGTGGGGTTCGGTTTGATGATTCTGTTCCAGGCCGGGTGCTTGCATATGTGGGGTCTCAGTCGTCTTTAGCTTCCCAGATTCGGGAAAGGCAGTTCGAGGATCCTTATCTGAGAGATCTCCGGGACAGGGTCCTGAGTGGGGGAGTGTCCTTGTTCGTGATTGGTGATGATGGTGCTTTGCGGCTTAACGGCCGGGTATGTGTTCCAGCCATTGTGGAGCTGAGGCAGATGATTTTGGCAGAGGCTCACAGTTCGAGATATTCCATTCATCCGGGTACTGCGAAGATGTATCATGATCTTCGAGAGCTGTATTGGTGGAAAGGGATGAAGAGGGATGTTGCTGATTATGTATCTCGGTGTTTGAATTGCCAGCAGGTGAAGTATGAGCACCGGAGGCCAGCCGGGGTGACCCAGTCTATGCCCATTCCCGAGTGGAAGTGGGAGCAGATCACTATGGATTTCGTAGTTGGTTTGCCGCTGACCGTGGGTAAGCATGATTCGGTGTGGGTAGTAGTTGATCGACTGACGAAGTCGGCTCACTTCATTCCAGTGAGGACTACTTATACCTCGGAGCGTCTGGCTCGTATCTTCATTGAGCAGATTGTCAGATTGCATGGTGCTCCTATTTCTATAATTTCTGACCGAGGTGCTCAGTTCACAGCTCAGTTTTGGAGATCTTTTCAGAGAGAGCTGGGTACTCGGGTCGATCTCAGCACTGCATTTCACCCGCAGACTGATGGCCAGTCTGAGCGGACCATTCAGATCCTCGAGGATATGTTGAGGGCGTGTGCTATTGATTTTGGAGGCCATTGGGATAGCCATTTGCCGCTAGCAGAGTTTGCGTATAATAATAGCTATCAGGCTTCTATCCAGATGGCTCCGTTTGAGGCATTTTATGGTCGGAGATGTCGCTCGCCTATCGGTTGGTTCGAGTCTGGTGAGGTCCAGGTGTTGGGGCCCGATTTGGTGCAGCAGACCTTAGATAAGGTCCGGGTTATTCAGGATCGACTTCGCACGGCTCAGAGCCGGCAGATATCGTATGCAGATCGGAGGCGGAGAGATCTTGAGTTCATGGTTGGGGACCGGGTATTCCTCAGAGTGTCGCCCATGAAGGGTGTTATGAGATTTGGGAAGAAAGGCAAGCTCAGTCCTAGGTTCATTGGGCCTTTAGAGATATTGGAGCGCGTTGCCGCCGTTGCTTATAGACTGGCTTTGCCTCCCTCTCTGTCTGTTCATCCGGTGTTCCATGTGTCCATGCTCTGGAAGTATGTTCACGATCTGTCTCATGTGATCGATATGGCTTCCGTGGAGGTAGATGGCGACTTAGCTTATTCGGAGGAGCCTATTGCTATTGTGGCTAGAGAGGTTCGTAAGATGAGATCAAAGGTGATCCCGCTTGTGAGAGTTCAGTGGGGGCATCACTCCATTGCCGAGGCCACTTGGGAGCTTGAGTCCGAGATGCGTGAGAGGCATCCGCGCTTGTTCGATGATTCAGGTATGAAATCCTTGTATTTTCTAAGCCTGAATTTGCATTTTTAAGTTTTATTGATTTCGGGTACCGAGGGGTCCTCGAAATCTGTGCCAGCTCCGTGGCTAGTGTGTGGATCCTACCTTAGACTTAGGCTCGTCCGAGGACGGCCGAGAGTCTAAGTGGGGGAGAATGTAACGACCCTCAAATAGTCGTTACGGGATCCGGGACCTCGATTTGCGTGTCGACAGTCCCAAAAGCTCCGTTAGGTCATTTATGACCCGTCTGTGAAATCTGAGTCGAAACGGAGTCCGTTTGATAGGTTTTCGAGAAAAGGATCCGTTTATGAAATTCTGGAAAGGAATTTGGGGTTTCGATAGGTCGTTTTGAGTAAACGAACCCCGATGGAAAATCCAAGCGCACCGTTAGGTCGGTCTCGTCATTTATGATATGTAGCAACCTTCAAAATTGAAAACGGACCTCGTTTGATAGGACTTTTGATAAAATCCCCGTTTCAGAAGTTTAAAAGAGGTTTCCGAGCTCGATTTGAGCAAATGAGCTCCGATGAGAGATCCGAAAGTTCTGTTAGGTTCGTATAGTCATTTTTGACTTGTAGCAACTTTCGGAATTGAATTCCGAGGTCGTTTGGTTAAATTTCGCTATTTTGGCGAAAGTCGAAAATTGAACCTTTGCCGTGGGACCCACTTTTTGAGTTCTGGAGGTCCGAATTGAGTTCCGTCTTGACGATCGTGTCACCCAAGTATTTTATGGCTTGTGTGCAAAATTTGGGATCATTCCGAGCTTCGTAGGGTCCCGTTTTGCCCCTAAAACAGTAGAAAATCTGGTGCGACTTTTCTCTTCTGTTTTGGCGCAAACAGCCGGATAAAAGCTGATTTTCCGGCCAATCCGTAAGGAATTAGGAAAAACTCAAAACATGAAAGTTGTAGCCCTTTGAGTTTTAGTTCTAATGGCACCGGTTTCAGGTAATTTGGACATTGCTATCAAAAGTTATGATTTTTTTCAAAAGAAGCTGTCACAGAGGCAAAAACTGCTATAAAAAGGCCATTTCGGGCCATTTCGGTTCATAACTTATAAAAATCATTTGGTGAGCTCTTCAGGCGATTTTTGGGTATTTCTTGAAGACCCAATCATACTTACACTTAAGGTAAGCCCTTTCAATCCATCTTTATGTTGATTAACACAAGAATCAAAGGGTTGATTCTTGGAAATGGGTTAGAACCCTAGATTTTTAAGAATTGGGGAAAGACATCGAGCAAGGCTCGCATGTGGAATCTAAGTGTACTTTTGGACTCACGGGAGCGTGGGGAGTCCGGAAAAGTACATTTTGTAAATTTAGGGCTCGACCCTACCCGGGGGCATTTTGGTAATTTTTACCCTAGGATGCCTATAGGCTTAAATAGCTATAATTGAGCACTCATATGTGCTATATCTTGTCTTAATAGACCTAGTGGAGAGTCCTTCGCGGACAAGGCGAGCGGGAAAGGAGATTCTTCCCGGCATTTGAGCCCGAATTTCGATGTTAGTGAGACTTGACGTCTATTGTGCTTGTGGACTCTTCCTTCATGCTAGTATGCTTCATGTACGCATATATTCACCTAACAATGGTTAGGATTAATGATGTGAATTACTTGCTATTATTGTTTGTTATAAATAGCGAGATTGTGACTCGACCGAGGTATGTGCCGGTCTAAACGCTACGTCGAGGTAGCTTAAATTTATATCATAGTAACGCTTGCTACGCCATGCTTAGATAGCAAGAACTTGGGACATGGCCGAGGATGTTGCCGGCATTTCATGATAAATGTCTTGCCGAGGATTTTGCCGGCTTTTGTATGATATTGGTACTTGATTTGTTCACGTGCCGGGTTTGGTAGTGCTGTCTATACGTAACCTTGGGTTGGACGACATGGGAGTAGGGATTGTACCCCCAAACTGTGGTCGGGTTAACCTTCGCCTTACGTTCAGCTAGCATAACCAACCTGGGTTACGGTGACTGTGAAATATTATCGTTATTAATATTTCTGTTATTATTTCTGTTATTGTTATTAATGTCGTGGATATTAATACTGTTAGAGGGACACTTGACAG
This sequence comes from Petunia x hybrida, assembly GCA_037355625.1. Classification (NCBI taxonomy): domain Eukaryota; kingdom Viridiplantae; phylum Streptophyta; class Magnoliopsida; order Solanales; family Solanaceae; genus Petunia; species Petunia x hybrida. The sequence goes on along the minus strand of JBBBVM010000032.1, from coordinate 2,043,900 downwards.
GGGGTGTGGTGTCGCCTATACTATGAGATGTGTCACACTTGACAGGGGGTGTGGTGTGGACACTTGATCTTTGAGATGTGACACACTTGACAGGGGGTGTGGTGTGGTCACTTGATTTATTGAGATACGACGCACTTGACAGGGGGTGTGGTGCGATCGTAGACAGATTTGAGATGAGCCAACGACTACGGGTCGTTGGTCTACTTATTCATGATTGTGATAGTGACTTCGGGTCACGGTATATGGTTGATACTTAGTAGTGGTGTTGCTAGTCCATCGTAGGTCTAGGTTAGTCGGCACGGGAGTAGAGATTGGACCTCCAAACCGCCGCTGAGTTGACCTATGCCTTACGTTGGATGGGTATAATCCTTGAGACTTCTGGTTACTACTTGTGTGTATGGAATGTGTTACATCTATTTGTGATTTCACTACTTTATTGTATGATTACTATAGTATGTTGTTGCTTATGATGCATGTAGCGACTTGCCCGCAAGGGTACCTTAGCGGGCCTGTCGGTGATCTTACTGGGCTTCGGCTCATAACTTACTCTGCTACGTGCGCAGGTCCTTCATCCAGTCAGCAGCCCGGACGTTAGCGGTTCCCGAGGCTTCTGAGACTTTTGATTGAGGTGAGCCGACCACACAGACCGTGGTGGCATACCGCCGGAGTCACTTAGAGATAGGACTCAGATTTCTTTGATGTATATTCATACTTTATTGAGTCACTCATAGAATGCTCCAATTCTTTTGTGGATATATTCTTTTGGACTTCACCCTTTTATATTTTTATATCCATTTATGATCTTTTCACATTATTGTTCTTTTCCGCATCTTGTTTCATTGGTTCGCCTAGGCAAATGTTGTTTAGGTGCCATCACGAGCCCTTGGAAATTGGGTCGTGACACTTTTGTCCATACTTGATGTTAGAATTGGCTCCCTGGACGGTGGGAGCCTAAATGTATCCTTGACCCATTTGTTCCCTGTTTGAAATATTGATCATGTCCGTTCCTTTCTCTGGTGCATTTAGTCCTTTTGTGGGGATAGTTCTAGATTCTGATGTTGCTTATTCAATTAACTTGTAGGCTTTGTTGAATGCAGTTGGACCCGTTCAATCATTTGGACTATTATGTTACGCAGCTTGACCCGTTTACTTATCCTGCCCGGTTTCAACATATATTGCATTTAGCCTATGAAAATATGTACTTATTTGAGGCTAACACACTGATCTGAACGGATACTATACCATTTGGCCAATGACGTTTGGAGGCCAATACAAGTCCCATACCGTACTTACCATTCCTTACGTGTCCCGAAAACAAACAAAAAAAGGCGATGATGATGAGTATACGCTTTGAAAAATAAGCATAGAGTGTGGAATCTGTACTTGGCATGGCAACCGGCCGACCATCATTTTTGCAGCCGCACCGGCGTCCTTAGACCTCTACTCGATGCATCATACAAATCTGAGCCTAAATATTTGCAAAAATCTATTTTTTTCTTTATTCTTATTATTACTATTATTATTATTATCATTTTTCTTATTATTATTATTGTACTAGTTCATTTTTCTCATTTTTGCGAGGTATTTCTCGGCGAAATTTGTTAAAGGAAGACATTATTGGAAAATATGAATATTTTGAATATTATTATCATTTCCTATACCTTTATTTTATTTCATTACCTATATTTTTGTATATTGACATACTAACTAATTTGTTTTAATTATCAGATACATTACTACAAAGAGGAAGTCTTTGGCGAAGATGAATATTTATTACTTATACAATTATTTGTACCTAAATTGTCTATTATAGTAGAGTTAATTTTTATTGACTTTCGTTTGAATCCCAATTATTTAGCCCGGCCGAGAACCATACTTGGTGGAATCTGAGAGGTGCCTAACACGTTCCTTTTGATTTAATTTGAACCCTTACTCAGAATATCCAGTTCGTAGATCAAGTTTCAGTGTTAACATTAAACTCGGCTAGAAACAAAGTAGGTGCCCTAATACGCCTAGTTAAACAATATGTTAGGTGGTGACTCCAAGTCTTAACCGTGAGTCCCAATAAGTCGAATCATGTTTTTGAACCCTAACCGGTTCAGGAAAAAATGGGTGTCGACAGTCCAGGGAGGTAGTCGGGTGCCTGCACGGCCTAGCCTGAAACTCGGATTGTGTCATCGACAGGCCTTCGGATCCGTTGATTAAGAGTTGTGTAATTTATAATGACATAGTGACATAGTGAGTCCCCTTAGGGCCTCAGGTTGTGAAGTTCCATGCCAGCAGAAAACCAACTATATTTTGCAGCGGTTGTGTCATTTCGATTTGATGATTGTCATTTTGAACTTGAGTTCATACACGCATATGCTCCTAATTAGTCGTATGCTTTGATGTCTCCGCAAGGTCATTATTACACCTTTTTGAAACTCTACTATAGGCGCCTCTTTTCATATCCACCTTCATTGTTGTGCCTTTTCGTATCCGCCGTCCCACTCGCTTATATGTAGTTCAGACCCTACTTTGTGTTATTCTTACCATATTCATACAAAGAATCTTGTTTACCAACAAACATCTCCTCCCAAATATTTTTGAAAACATCATTTTCTTCAATGGCTGCTCCTGTTAACTTCTTTCCTGATGATTTCAACCCTAACATATACGTGCCCTTGGTGACTGACTAATATAAAGATGAAAATTCATGAGAAAGTCGAAAGGCAAAAAGGGACCCATAACCTTCCCATCAGCGCTTACCTTAGCAACATCATGGAGGATGGTCTTATTCGTGTGAAACATCAGTGCAACTAGGGTCTTGACTTCAAGGTTCTCATCCCTGCTGAAAATAAGGGGGTCACCTTCCAGCATGAAAGATTCTCCTCCGTATATACTTATCGATTCACCATTGGTGTTGCACTACCCGTGCACGCTGCTGTGGTGGAGATGTGCCAGCAATAAAATATCTGCTTTGCTCAAGTAGGCCCCTAGGTTTTGCGGCTCATCTTTACTTTAAAATTCATCACCGACAAAGCAGAGGTTCCATTCAACTGTTTGTATCTCTATGCCCTTTACTCCCCAGTCTCTTCCGTAGGGGCATTATCAAATTCACCCGTTAGGGGCAGAGGCCCATTGTCACTAACTATGATGATATCGAAAACTGCGGCTGGTCCTCTTTTACATCGTCTTGAGGACTTCGGCTTTGGTGTAAAATCCTTTCCCAATGGTATACAATGCCGACTTTAACTTCTTCTTTTCCTTAATATGCCCTTGTCTCGTGTTAATTCCTTTGTTACCGTTTGATTACCTCGTAGTGACTCGTCTAATGGTTTTCTTTTTCTTTCGTGAGCATCTAGTGGATTGGGTTATGAGGACCCTTACTAATAATACCCCTCAAATGAGAACATACAGTGCCATGGCTGCTGTGAAGAAAGTACTACCTAGACACCATGGTACATCCATTGCCCCTCTTGATTTTGCTGATTTACCTTCGGTTTGATTTTGTCTAACTTTTGCATGGTCCTACAGGACTCTAGGATCGTGGGAAAACAAAGTGTATTATTATTGAATCTGGCTCCGAAGAAGAGGAGGAAGAGATCGACGATTCTAAGGCCATCAATCCTTGTGGTGCTAGTTGGTTTCTATTTCAACTTTATCTATACTTTACTTGTCTCAGTTTTTGACAGCTTCATTTTCTTCAGCTTTTAAAGATTTTCCACTACTCAAGTCCCTAGCCTGCGCGTCGTCCCGAGAAGGAGGTTAAGGGCAGCAGTCCTACGACTGCTGGGTTGAAAACTGCTTTTGCCGCTGAGGATGGTACTCCCACAAAGGGAGCTGCATGCACGCGTAGTCCTGCTAGCAAAATCGTTGTCTCTATTCTTGAGGGGGGTCAACGTACTTGATAACCCCATTGATGTAATCGTGGACCTTCGAGACCTAGTGTGGCCGTAGGAAGCGAGGAGCTTCAGCTAACTTGGCTTTGACGGGCTAATTAGTAACATGGCCCCTCTATAGATGAATGTAATCCTTCTGCCTAGGGTTTTCCTATCTTTCGGCTATTTTCTCCATCATACTTATGCATGTGCGTATTTTACTTCCACATGGACTGACCTATAGCATCGAAGCTATGGTTCGGGTCTTCGCCTTTGAGGAGGAGATGGTGGACCTCTGTGAGGATTATGCCGTTCTACAGGCCACTATCGATAGCTTGCACCCATTGGACACGTAGTCACAATGGGCACTTGAAAAGAAAACCAAATGCAGGCCTAACTTGAAGTTGTTAATGCAGAGTAACAAAGGCAATAGATTAATATTGATGGGCTTTAGAGAACCACAGCTTCGACAATGCAACCACCGACGCATCATCTGCAACTTTCACTTCTTCATCACTGTCATTGTCAACCTGCATAGATGCCACCTTTTAACTGACAGCAGCATGTGTAATCCTTATTTTTCCTTTGTGCATATTCAATTCCTTTCCTACTGTTGGCAGTATTTAGTTTCTGTTTCTTGTCATTTTCTTGTCGTTTTCTTTAACCACTTCAAAATCTTGTACATTAGTCTCCTTATTTTAGCAATGTAGGAGAGTAATAGACCTCCCCGCATTATCACTGGCATTACTGTATTATTGTTCACTAGCAAAATTTTCTTGAATTTTTATATCTTTTAGTTCTGTATTATTGTTAAGTCTAAATTTGTGTGGATTTTTGTCCCTTAGCATTATCACTAGCATTGTTGATTTCTTTTGTGGACTTTCACTTGCTTTAACACTGTCACAATATGGATTGTTAACCCTCTTATTATGTTCTCGTGCCTTTGTTTTAGTGTTATATTCATTTGTGTGGTTTTGGTGTAGTGTCTTAGGGAGCCTTCAGTGCCATTGGTGAATGATGGTAGATCCTACCCTCGGCTGGGGATGGGGTGGGGTCTAAGGGTAGCAAAAGATTCTTTAGGATTAAAATTGGGTCATGAAATATAGGGTCGTTGACGGGGAAATCTATAGAGTTAGTGAAGACAAGAAAGGTGGGAAAAAGAACCTGTATAGGCTCTCCAAGTCGAGGGAAAGGCGGTTACGCAACCTTGACCAAGTGAAGTATATTAAAGATAAGGATGACACGGTATTGGTGGAAGATGCTCACATTAAGTGGAGATGGCAAGCATATTCCACAAACTCATGAATGAAGAAAAGGACATGGATATTGTCCTACGTTATTTAGATCACTCAACGAACCATCGAGATTTTGGATATTGTAGTTTCATAGAATTTGAACTGAAGGAGGCGATTCGTAAGATGAGACGGGAAGAGTGATTGGGCTTGATGAGATTTTAGTGGAATTTTTAAAATACGTAGGCAGAGCAGATGTGGAATAGCTAACCGGGTTGTTTAATTTCATCCCTTAAAAGGCCAAAATGCCTAAAGAATGGAGGTAGAGTACCATGGCACCGTTGTATAAGAACAAAAACGATATTCAAAATTTCAACAGTTATTGGGAAATCTAACTTCTAAGCCATATTATGAAATTTTTAGAGAGGGTGTAGAGAAGAAGATGAGGAGGGATGTATCTATCTCTGAGAACCAATTCAGATTTATACTTGGATGATCGACCACGAAAGCCATCCATCTTCTGAGAAGGCTGGTTGAATAGTATAGGGACAAGAAAAAAGACTTGCATATGGTATTCATTAATCTAGATATGACTTATGAAAAACTCCCAGAGAGGTATTGTGGAGATGCTTGGAATCAAAAAGGGCACTTGTGGCTTACATTAGAGCGATTAAGGACATGTATGAGACTACAGGGAGAATAGTGATAGGTGATTTAGAACACTTCCTAGTCGAGAAGGGGTTGCATCAGGGTACAGCGCTTAGCTAGTTTTTTTCCTCTGGTGATGGATGAATTAATACGAATTAGTTAAGGGAAGGTACCTTGGTGTATGTTGTTTGCAAATAATATAGTTTTGGTCGATGAGTCTCATGGCAGAGTTAATGATAAGTAGGAGGTTTGTAGACAGACTCTCGAGTCTAAAGGTTTTAGGCCGAGAAGGACAAAAATAAAGTTCATCGATTGCAAGTTTAGTGGCTCATCTCATGAGTCTGATATGGAAGTGACGCTTGATACATAAGTCATCTTCAAGAAGGGTTGCTTTAGGTATCTGGGGTCAATACTCTAAGAAAATTGAGATATTAACGAGGATGTCACTCATCGTATAGGAGCATGTTGGATAAAATGGAGGCTCGCATCCGGTGTCTTATGCAATAAGAAGGTGCCACCTGGACTTAAAGGTATGTTCTTTAGAGTGGATGTTACCAGCTATGTTGTATGGGGGGAGTGCTGGCCAGTCAAGAACACACACTTTCAGAAGGTAGGCGTAATAGAGATTAGGATGCTTAGAGGGATGCATGGACATACTAGATGGATAAGATTAAAAATGGGGTCATACGTGACAAGTGGGAGTGGACTCAGTTGGATAAGATGTGAGAAGAATTTCTACAATGGTTCGAACACGTGAAGAGGATGAGCACCGATGCTGCAGTGAGGAGGTGTGAAGGGTTGGTAGTGCTGGGTCTACAGAAAGGTAGAGGTAGAACAAAAAAGAATTGGGGCTAGGTGATTAGATAGGACATGGACCACCTCTAGATTACCAAGGACATGACCCTATATTTGAAAGCGTGGAGGTCGAGGATCAGGGTAGAAGTCTAGATGGTAGTTAAGCGATTATTGGCATATTAATATTGATCTTACTCATATATATTATTTCTATTTTATTCTTGGTCTTGAATGCTATTGGTGTTTGTGTTTACTTCGGTTATCTTTAGTTATATGTCAATGTTTTCTTTGCAATTGTATTTTTATCTTGTTCTTTATTTTCAAGCATGTTTCTAAATTAGTTTTTCTAGTCGAGGGTCTAGCAAAACAGCCTATCCACTTTGGTGGGAGTAAAGTCTACATACATCGCACCCTCCCTAGACCTCACTTGTGGGATGACACTGGGTATGTTGTTGTTTTTGGGCTAGATCACACCACAAACCCTATTAGATAGGTGAACTTGAAAATTCTTTGCAGGAGAAGGATGTTGTCGAGGCTGCGGCTAGGCTGCCACCGCCCACATGAGGGCCAAACTGAAAGCCTTAGAGCAGTGCATTACCCGTATTGAAGACCATACACATGAAGTTAAGCAGGAAGAAACTAAGCTCCGGGAGGCCAATTAATAGCAGGAACGAGAGTGTGTCCAGTTGAAGGCTGAGCATGACTTTTTTCTTGCCTAGCGCAACCAGTTTAAGGTTGATGTAGACTTCCGTAGAAGCGCCATGACAACCTCTGCGATCGAATTTAAATCTCGGAGAGCAAGTATAAGACTGAGCTTGATTGGACGATCATGGCCACTAGACTAGCGACTTTGAAGCGGGTCCAGGATATTCTCAACTTTCACTTAGCTACAGAAGTGGTAGACATGTATGCCTTGGCAGATGAAATGAAGGTGTGGCTTGAGCTTGAGTCTGCTGTTGATGAGGTTGAGGGGGATGCTAAAGATGACGACATTGACTAGGGAGGTGATGATGAAGATCCTCTAGAAAGCCTAGCCGAAAAGGAAGGTGGTGAGCCTGGCGGCGTCGTTGGTGAAGGAAGTTATACTCCGAGAGTAAAAGAGACTTCTTCCAAAATGACGGGCGCGGATCTTGATCCCTCAACCTCAGACTTAGCTTCCCTGGCATCGGTAATGAGCTCGCCTAGCCTAAGCTAGTATTTGTAGCCCATGCACCAGATTCTCTTTTGTAATCCATAGCCTTTGGGCTTTTATATATGAACATAATCTTTCTGTTCGATGTGTTTTTCACTTTTGTTTCTATTTTTGCCTGAGAAATTTTGGGGTTATCCTCAATTTTTATCCTAACTGTTATTGGAATAAGCGTCTTCCCATTGAGAGCGTCTTTACTTGTCCACTTCTGTGTGTACTTCTTTCGACACTATGTAAAATGGCGTCCCTTTTTCACTTAGGTATTTAATCTAATTAACAGTTTTAATATAGGATGTTGCCCGAAGGTGAGTTATTGATAACTAACTGATTGAATTGATGAGTTCAACATACGAAAACTAAGTGGAAATAGTATTTTCATTAAAATGAGGCCTTGGGTCCGAAAATTTAAAAAAAAGACGTTGCGTGCAAAAACGACAGTAAATAAACATATTCTCAAAAAAGAATTAAGCAAAAGGACATCATGTCTGAAACTCTTAGATATTCGGCCTCTTCCCCCCAACATCCGAGTTTGTTGGAAAATGACTCGGTTGTGTTTGACTCTGAGACGAAGTAGTCGTACTACTTGAGCTATGCCACATTCGGATTGTTCGAAATGGTAGCGCCTTCAACTTCAATAGTTGAGGTCTCTCTTGGATCAGGGTCATAGATGGCGCCCATTGCTTTATATGGGGTCCGCCCCTTCTGGCTTCTCCTTCCAGCAGTAACATTAGGAATTAAAGGTAGACCTCGTTGCTGTAATTGCTATTTAGCTCCTTCTCTAGCAGCATTCATGACAAAGGTCGTATAGAACTCCCTCAACGTCCTTTGGTCTCCGCGAATTTCTTGTATTTCCCACTTGGTCGGGTACTTGACTATCTGATAAAGTGTTGATGGTACTGCTCCCATCTCGTGTATCCAAGGCCTCCCTATTATGATATTATACGAGATGCAGCATAGGCATTACTTGGAAAGACGTCCGTCAGACCACCCCGGGCGTATAAACTGGTAGGATGACCTCACCAATCGACCTCTGTCTAGAATTATTAAAATCGAACAGTGTGTACGAGCTTGAGTTTGTCATTTGCATAGCTTGTATTACTTCCCACCTGATAATGTTCACAACACTTTCGGCATCAATAAGGACGCGCTTTACCTCCAAATCCCAAATTCTGAAGGCGTCCACCAAAGCTTCGTTGCGTGGGAAAAGGAGTCTGCCCATATCCTGGACATCGAAGAATACCATATTATTATGAGACCTTTTCTTGCTATTCTCGCTGACTTCGCAAACCATCACTCCTTCAATCGTCTTGTTTGTGATTTCGAGCAGTCCAATTACCACGTTGATTAACTTTTTAACCTCCAGCGGAACCGGGAGTTGCTCTTCTTCTCAACTCTACTCACGTACATTTATTTTCCCTTGTCTGACATCATCTCCTTAAGATGTCCCTTTCTAAGGAGATGGGCTACTTCACGTATGAGGGCCTTGCAGTTAGGGGTATCGTGGTCATGATCTTGGAGGAAGTCATAATAACTAATGGGTCCCTCTTTATATCCCTAGGCCACCCGATCTATTGAGTTACTCTCTTGAAGTGATTCTTCGCTAAGTCGACTTTATTCACGAAAAGGCAAAGGTCTTCGAATCTTTTAGGTTCTGGCGCTCTCCTAGAATGCAAAGATTCCTTGGTGGAACTCATAATAACCAATGGGTCCCTCTTTATATCCCTAGGCAACTGGATCAGTTGAGTTACTCCCTTGAAGTGATTCTTTACTAAGTCGACTACATTCATGAAAAGGCCAAGGTCTTCGAATCTTTTAGGTTTTGGTGCTCTCCCCAAATGCAAAGATTCCTTATTTCTAGGGGCACCTGATCTTTGGGCATCATCATGCCTTTCTATAAGCCTCGACATCTCTAAACGGGATTCCCTACTGCTTTTTTCCCTTTTCATTGAAGGGATCTCTATCTAACAACTAGAAGTCAGAGTCGTCGTTGCTGTCTTCCACCGTTACGTCAACCTATTTCCCATTAGGGTTTCTCTCCTTCTCATTTCCAGATGTGTTCTCTGTTCCCATGGCAACATCATGCTGAACTCCTATATTTTCTTCTGACATGATCATTTTGTTTCTTCAGAATCACAAAGAATTTCTAAGGCCACATGGTGGGAGCCAGACTGTTTAAACTAAATCTTGCGTATTAAGTAAACTAGTCAAATTTGTATTTAGGACCAGAAGCAATGATGAAATATCGACGAATAATAGTAGGTTACGAATTTATATTTCTTTAATAGATAATACAATGAGGTGATTGGGATATTTATTGGCTAAGTTTTACTCCAATCCCAGTTCTGGTTTAATTCTCTACATGGGGCCCATGACCCATATTAGGCGGTTAGCCAGTTCGTACCCTAGGTGAAAATAATATAGTCCCAAAGGCAGCTTAATCATTCCCGTTAGTGTGACCGTCGAGCTTACATCCATGCGGCTGCACCGAGCCCATCGTGACGCTAACATGTGCTGCTAGGTCCGCATCTTTTGTTATCCTCGAATCTCTTTTACGTGGGCCCACGAGCTTTCGTATTAGTTAAATATGTATTGTGTAATTTATACTAACAAAAATTAAGTAACTATTGAATGAAAGAGCACTTCATGCGAAGGAGTTAAAACATACAATTAAAGTTATAAAGTAATAAAGATTGCTACTTAATTTCTCTCCTATACCATTAATTATCTTATATTTTTTTCATAAACCGGCAAGTATAAGACTTTCATTCGCATGCATGTTGTAACATGCCAATAAAAGGAGAAGCCTCCACTATATTACAGGTCTTTGTGAATGGAGCCAGAATAGCTTTGATGACTTAATTTATAAGCTTATCAAACCTGTTTATAAATACCTTTTGATTTCTCTATGTGTTTGGAAAATATTAAAAGTGTTTAATTATAATAAACAAAAATAAGCCAAAGGCATAAGTTAGTCACCTCCAATTTATGAATTTTCAGCTTATATGCACATTTGGTTTGACCAAGGCCATTGCTATTTTATCCCTAATATATCTTTAAGTCCTTGAAACACCATCACTGAATATAAAACCCCTATGCCCCAACTTCGTCTCCCTCACATTTAACATGACATCATTCAAAAACTTATTAACAATGTAACGCCGTCGGCTGCCATCCAGCAATCAAGACGGAGTACCTTGGAGACGGCGACCTTCCGGCAATCAAAACGGAGTACCTCGAAACAATCGTGGTTAAACAAATATTTTCTTTGCACATAAATAAACATGACCCCACTTGATTTTTTTTTATTTGCTAATATATTTGTTTTCCTAGTCAAGGGTCTATCGAAAATAGCCTCTCCATTCCGGTAGGGGTAAGGTCTGCGTACATCTCACTCTCCCCAGACCGCACTTAGGAATTTACTGAATTTGTTGTTGTTGTTGTTGGTGTATAAATAAACATGACACAATTCTGGCCATAGACTTTTCATATTCCAACGGATTGCACCTAATGTTCATTACACTATTATTAATGAACCTTTGCCAAAACAAATCAGAAAACCCCCTTAATTGATGATATAACTGTTTATACTCCCTCCATCTCATTTTAGTAGTTTCCTTCAGCTTTTTCATGTCCATTAAGAAAATCATTAAATGAAATCCCAAAAGGAGAACTAATTTAGGGCACATCCTTTTTGCTAAAGGAATAACTAATATGGGACGGGAAGAGCAATATTTATTACAGTTGAGTATTTTAGTTTAAGTAGCAACAAAGAATACACATTAAGTACTCGATTCTTTCATACAGATTATGTACTCAAGGTATTTTTTAACAAAAATATTCTAGTGAAATTATTAAGTCTTGCTAGTATAATTCGAGCTCATAATAATTTATAGTTATTTAAAAATTATTTTCATTTAAATTAAAAATAAATATGACATCAACTATTTGTATTTGAATCAGTCTGGAGTTTAGAAGCTTGGACTTATGTCATTAATAGCGGAAATAACTTAAGGGCATTTATGTTATTTTGAGATATAAAAATTTCTTATGAACATGTTTTTACATACCAAACACTTCAACTACTTTAGCGGTTTATTATTGATTTCAGCACTTTTATTCAAACATATAACTGTTTCTTTCTAAATCAGTTTTAATACCTAAAAATATTTTTCAGTACTAAATGTTCACCAGCTACTTTAAACCAGCTAAACAAAACGGGCTAAAATAAATAAAAATTTACTTTTTAATACCTTAAATTTTTTAGATGAGATTGTCAAACACTTCAACTTGGTATAAGAGTAATGAGGTCCTCTAAGTATCACCACTACAAATTGTATAAATGAATTTTCACGTGCTCATTCTATAAAAAGTCGGGCCGAATGTAAGAAGACGACTTAATGATATAACTAAATATATAAATAGTGTATTTGATCTAATAATTTAAGGTTTTAGACTAGATTATTATAGAATAGCCTTCCACTGTTCATCCAATTATAATGACTAACACATCCAAGAACATGATTTGGTTTCCCCATTTTCATTTCCTGTACTAGTAAATTCAAGAAAGAACGAAGAAAGAGAATTGTGCCGGCACATAAAGTGGTTTCAGATGAAGAGCCAAGATTCGAAGCACATAGGTCGGAAATCTAATTTTTTTTAAGTTATTGTTCTATATTAATACTAATTTATAGATATTTAGCAGATTTCTTAAGATAAATACATAAATGCGATCAAAATTATCGAGTTTAGGTGAATCAGTAGTTGAAATTTTCGCTCTGTCCCTTGAACGTGTTGAAGAGACTATATAAATAATGTATGTTCTATCGAATATATTAGTAAACTTTTAGAGAAAATTCTCACGTAATTCAACAATTAGCCTATGGTAAATGTGCACTTATTAATGTGGATGATTCAATTAGCTTCAGGACCCGCATATGAGAATAGACGTCAAGAAAATCAACAAATATCCAAAATCCTCGAAATCTTTGATGATTGTTGAAAACAAATATTAATATCTATGACAGCTTAGTCAGCTAAAATGATGTTGAATTCCCAACATGTACGACCTTGGTTAAATATATGGTCTTGATTCTTGACGTTAATACGGGTAACTTTGACTTTACGACTTTCAAGTGAAAATGTTGGTCAACTGTATTCTGGTATCCTGAATATAATCGAAATGTTATTCTCGAAAAAAAGAGTAGCGCTGAGATAGGTTATTAATTCTTCCGCCCTACTCTAACCTAAAATTTCACTTGCTGTATCCATACTATATACTGTGAGTGTAATGTTCGTAGGTTTTGGAATATTAGTGTCGGCTGAAAGTGAAAAGGGAAAAAATGGTAAAGTTTGTGTATAAAGTGGGGACATGTGGAAGGAACAAGAAGGGATATGTGGGAAATAGAGTAATTAGTTATTTCAATAAAAGGAAATGAATGTGGAATTACAGCTGTACTAATCCTTGTGCACGGACGGTCAGTTTTGGATGATGAGATCAACGGCTGGAAATAGATTGACCAAGTATAAGGAAGTTAACAGATTGGGACTTGGCAGTTATGCTTTTGGAATTAGTTAACCAACTCTCTAACTTACTCTTTACGCTACTCTTTCTCAACTTCTCTTTTCCTTTAGTATCAGTAGACTTCATTTGTACTAATTCATAGTTTGTAATACTTGCTTCAATAATAGAATTCCAAATTTCCTTCTTGTCAATTATAGTATATTACAAGTGGTATCAGAGCCCTTTCCTGGCCAGTTACAATGGTGGATTCAAGAGCTAAATCTAATGAAGAACACATTAGCCTTGTTGAAAATCAACTTCAAAATTACATGTTGGAGACAAATCATAAACTGGAAGAAACAAATACAAAAATTGAAGCATTGGGGAACAAATTAGAAGATATGTTTGAGAAACTATTGGATCGTCATTCCAAATCTGCGGGGGAATCTTCGGGAAAAATCAGCATGCATAATCGCCAAGAATTCACTGAAGCATCTCAAAATCAGGTTGGCCATTTTCAGCCCAAATACAAATTCCCTTTTTATGATGGTAATGAAGATCCTAGAGCCTGGTTAAGAAAATGTGACAAATATTTTAGTTTGTATAAAATTACGGATAAACAAGATAAACTTGAAGCAGCTACACTACATTTGAATGGGAAGACCGAATCTTGGTTTTATTCTTTTCAAGTAAGCAGAGGTATAGTGAAATGGGGAGAGTTCACCATTGAAATTTGTAAGAGGTTTGCCGAGGATGGAAGTGACACCCTAATAGAGAAGTTCAATAAAATATCCCAAAAAGGATCTGTCAATGAATACTTGGAAGGGTTTGAACAGTTGAGAACATGGGTGCTTATAAGAAACCCCACAATCCCAGAAGACTTTTTCTTAGAAACCTTTATTGGGGGTCTTGAAGAGGAGATTAAGCACACTGTTAGGTTGCTTTCTCCCTTTTCCCTTAGCCAGGCAGTAGAAAAGGCGAGGCATCAGGAGAGAAAGATAGAATCAAGAAACAAGAAAAATAGAACAATGGGTCTCAGGAGTTTCCCTACAACAATGACTTACGCAGGGCAGAATAATAATCAAGCTAACAAAGGGACTGGGTCTGGGCAAAAAGAAGTTAATAACAGTACGCAGTTGAGCAACAAGTTGTATGAGGCTAGGAAAGCAAGGGGGGAATGTTTTAGGTGTGGGGAGAAATACTTTTATGGGCACCAGTGTAAAAGCAAACAGTTGAATGCACTTTATGCTACTTATAATCAGGAGGAAGAAGAACTGATACAAGCAATGGAAGATAATGATGCATTAAAAGAGATACAAGGAGCAACAATAGATGAAGCTATTAGCCTACATGGAATATCTGGTACTGTAGCCACTAACACTATCAGATTACAAGGGCTTGCCAAGAAAAAGAAGTTAACCATTTTGGTAGATACTGGCAGCACACATAGTTTTTTAGCTCATGATACTGCCAAGGAAGTAGGATATAGTATTCAGGAGGACACACCTATGAGAGTGACTGTGGCTAATGGAAACCATATCATGAGCCTCTATTCTTGTCCAAGTTTTAAATGGAAGGTGCGGGGGATTGAATTTGAAGACAACCTCAGATTATTGGATATTGGGGATTGTGACATGGTTTAAGGAGTGGATTGGATGAAAAAACATAATCCAGTGCAGTTTGATTTTATTGAAAACAAGCTCCAGGCAAATGTGCAAGGAAGGAGGGTTGAATTAAAAGGCATAACCGAAGAAGGTAAATTGCAAAATATGTCAGCTTCAGGAGTTAAACATCTCTTAAAGAAGGGAAAGATTCTATGGGCACATCTATTTACTATCACAGCCAAAGCAGGAGAAGGCATGGAAGTACCTGAAGATATTAAGAAAGTGGTTGCTGAATTTCCAGAAGTGGTTGTGGAGCCCAAGTCCTTGCCACCTCAAAGAGAGCATGACCACCTTATCCCCCCGAAATTAGATGCAATACCAGTCAGTATAAGGCCATACAGATACAACTTCTTCCAAAAAAAAAAATGAAATTGAAAAGCAGGTTAATGAGATGCTGGAGAATGGGATCATACAAGCAAGTCATTCACCATTTTTTTCTCCAGTTTTGTTAGTTAAAAAGAATGATGGGAGCTAGAGGTTTTGTATAGACTATAGAGAACTTAATAAGATGACGATTAAGGATAAGTTCCCCATTCCCTTAGTGGATGATTTGTTGGATGAGCTTAATGGATCGTGCATATTCTCAAAAATAGATTTAAAGGCAGGGTATCATCAAATAAGAATGGGAGCAGAGGACATCTACAAGACAACATTTAGAACTCACTTAGGGCATTATGAGTTCAAAGTCATGCCATTTGGCTTGACTAATGCCCCGGCCACTTTTCAAGGCCTTATGAATCATGTGTTCAAAGCCTATTTGAGACAGTTTGTGCTAGTATTTTTTGACGACATATTGATATACAGTTCTTCTATTCAAGAGCATGTTTTGCACCTCCGGAGGGTGCTGCAGATTCTTAAAGAGGAAAAACTATTTGCCAAGCTATCTAAATGTTCTTTTGGGCAGGATAGAGTGGAATATCTGGGGCATATAATCACTGGACAAGGAGTCTCTACAGATCCAGCAAAGATTGAGGCCATGGTTAGCTGGCCTGTGCCAAAAACTGTGAAGGCTTTAAGGGGATTCCTAGGCCTAACCGGTTACTACAGGAGATTTGTCTAGGGTTACGGGTTAATTAGCAAACCTTTAACTAATTTGTTGAGAAAGAATTCATTCCATTGGAACCAGGAAGCAGAAAAGGCATTTCAGCAGCTTAAAACAGCAATGACCACTGCACCAGTATTAGCCATGGCAGATTTCTCTAAAACTTTTGTTATTGAGTCAGATGCATGCTCTAGAGGGATAGGGGCAGTGTTAATGCAAGGGGGCATGCCTCTTGCCTTTTTTAGCAAAGCCTTGGCCCCTAGACATTGGGGATTGTCTACCTACGAAAAGAAATACATGGCTGTCCTTCAGCAGTGGACAGATGGAGACACTATTTACAAAATGGCCACTTTATCATCAAGACAGATCATCATAGTCTGAAGTACCTACTAGAACAAAGAGTTACTACTGCTCTTCAACAAAAGGGGCTGACCAAGCTCTTAGGGTTGGACTATGAGATCCAATTTAAGAAGGGTGCAGAAAATAGAGTTGCTGATGCTCTATCGAGAAGACAAGAAGAAGAGGCAAACCTACAGGCCATTACATCTGCAGAACCTACATGGCTACAAGAGGTAATCTTAAGCTATGATAATGACCCTATAGCAACTCAATTATTAGTGGAGTTAACTGCAGCACCAAACAGTAAGAAAGACTTCAGATTACAGCAAGGGATCATTAGGCACGAGCAGCAGGTTTTTGTAGGGAGGAACAAAAAACTGAGGCTCAAAATTTTTGAATCCCTGCACAACTCTCCAGTTGGGGGTCATTCCGGACAGTTAGGAAGCTACAAAAGGATTAAAAGACTGTTCTATTGGCCCCACATGAAGGTTGACATTTTTAAATGGGTATCAGAATGCGACGTGTGCCAACAGGTTAAGACTGAAAACATCCATTCTCCTGGGCAGCTTCAGCCCCTCCCTATCCCGGAAGCTCCATGGCAGGATATTGCCATGGATTTCATTGAAGGGCTACCTACCTCAGGCAATAAAAATGTCATACTTGTTATAGTGGATAGACTAACAAAATATGGGCATTTCTTGGCCCTCAGCCACCCTTTTTCAGCCCAGGAAGTGAGTGAAGTATTTCTCAAGGAAATCTATCGACTACACGGGTTGCCAAAGACGATAGTCACAGATCGGGATCCTATTTTTACTAGCCAGTTCTGGCAGCAACTATTCAAGGCCCTAGGTACTAAACTGAACTTGACAACAGCCTACCACCCACAATCCGATGGGCAGACAGAGCGACTCAATCGCTGTTTGGAAACTTATATACGATCTATGGTGTTCACCAATCCTAAACAATGGCAAAAATGGTTATCACTAGCGGAGTGGTGGTACAACACCAATTACCACAACTCGCTAAAGGCCACCCCTTTCAAAGCTCTTTATGGATTTCCCCCACCCCAAATTCCAATGGGTTCACTTCCTCATTCAATTAACAATACAGTAGGTGCGAGTTTAGCTCGAAGACAGAATATGCTACAGACATTGAAGGACAATCTACAACAATCCCAAGCTCGCATGAAATTCTACGCGGATCAGAATAGGACTGAAAGGGTGTTGGCTGAGGGAGACATGGTATATCTCAAGCTCCAGCCATATCGACAGTCGTCGGTATCAGTCAGAAACAACCTAAAACTAAGTGCAAAATTTTATGGGCCTTACAAAGTAATACAGCGAGTGGGTTCTGTGGCTTACCGTTTAGATCTACCACTGGGATCGCATATCCATCCGGTATTTCATGTCTCCCAACTGAAACGACGGATTGGTCCCGCAGTGACGCCTCAGACGCAGCTACGAGCTTGTGACGGTGAGGGGAAGGTCTTGTTCCAGCCTCTCGCCATTTTACAGAGGCGTATGGTGAAGGTCAATAATGGAGTTGGAGTGAAGGTTTTAGTGCAATGGGTTAATTTGGGGCCGGAGGAGGCAACGTGGGAGGATTGGGGGTTACATTAAGGGTCGATTTTCGGAATTTGTTGCTCAGCTTCGACCTTGAGAACAAGGTCGATTTGATCGGAGGGTCATTGTAATGTTCGTAGGTTTTGGAATATTAGTGTCGGCTGAAAGTGAAAAGGGAAAAGATGGTAAAGTTTGTGTATAAAGTGGGGACACGTGGAAGGAACAAGAAGGGATATTTGGGAAATAGAGTAATTAGTTATTTCAATAAAAGGAAATTAATGTGGAATTACAGCTGTACTAATCCTTGTGCACGGACGGTCAGATTTGGATGATGAGATCAACGGCTGGAAATAGATTGACCAAGTATAAGGAAGTTAACAGATTGGGACTTGGCAGTTATGCTTTTGGAATTAGTTAACCAACTCTCAACTTACTCTTTACGCTACTCTTTCTCAACTTCTCTTTTCCTTTAGTATCAGTAGACTTCATTTTTACTAATTCATAGTTTGTAATACTTGCTTCAATAATAGAATTCCAAATTTCCTTCTTGTCAATTATAGTATATTACAGTACGAAGCGCGAACCTTAATTAAAATACGAAATATATTATTGACCACACCATTTGTGGCCCAAACGTCTCAAATCGGGGTATTTAGTAATTTACACCTGTTTTTAATAAATGCACAAAATTTGTTCCATTTCTACCCCTCATCAGATTTTAGGTTAAATTTAATTATTTTGTTTAATTCTCTCTCATAATATTAACTCCATTACAATTCTCAAAGCAATTTCATATCTACACATGCATTTGTGTATCTCCCATAATGTAGTTAATGAAGTTAGGTATACCATAACAATACATACGAATACATAATACTAGTATACTATACTCTATTTTTCGTGTATTTACTACTAAATTGTGTACAATAATTATCATGTATATACCCAACTCTTATTTTTGATTGGTCATTTTCTAACCCTACTACTTTGGACAATATATATACGCTTTTAAGTATTCACCGTCTCGCCTAAACCTATTCCATATCTACTTTCTTCCTATCTTCACTACAATAGTGTAAGTGGGACAATTGAACCATGGTCAATGTGAATACATCATTAAAAATCTATGTAGTATTTCGCGGTAAGAGGCTGGGGTTATACAACTCTTGGCGTGAGTGTGCCCCTATGGTTATTGGAGTCACGGGTAGCATCTTCAAATCTTTCAAGTGTTATGATGATGCCGTTTTAGCTTTCAACGACTTCCAAAAGAATGATCAATCTGAAAACAAGTCCAAATCCAAGGTGTATGTGGTATTTCATGGTAAGAAACCCGGATTGTACAACTCTTGGCTTGAGCATGCTCCAATGGTAGTAGGTTTCAAGGGTAGCATCTTCCAGGCTTATAACACTTATGATGAAGCCAATGAAGCTTTATATAGTATCAAAAGGATAATACTGGTCATATAGATCATTGTTCAAGCTCATTTGTAGATGAAAATATAGTAGGGTTTGAGGTTGATAATCAATCTAGTGCTATTTCTTTAGCTGTTTTAGCTGGAATGTTTGTATGGATGAAGATATCAAGTTGATTGTAAAAATATTTTTCCAATCATGAAATGAAAGCTTTGATTTTAATCTTAGTCGTTAACGGAAAGTTCAATTCTAAATCAATTAGGCATATCATTTTACTTGTGAAGTATTGTCAAGCAGCAATTATAAAGTTGTTTCCATCAGTTTACACTTGCCTAGTGTGTCATACCTAAAAATTCGTTTTTAAATTCATTAAGTTAGATGAAATTCGAATATTCAAGTTGTTTGAAAAATTAGATTCATTTTTGAAGTTGGATTATACCATACACTTAGAGAAAAGAAACATGATAATGCAAGTAAAGCTTGTAATAGTAATGAGTGACCACACCCTCATTTTAATCATCGAACCCATGATCTAAGTCATTGTCCAATATGGTGCTAGTTTGGAATTTGTTTGCACATAAAATCTGTTTTGAATCAATAATTAAAAGTGAAATGCTTATTCACATTTATATGGACGGAGTCATTAGTAATCAATCGTGTAAAAAGCAAAGAAGAATTGGAGAATAATTTTATCATAACATAAGATTCATTAATAGATAGTTCATGGAATAATATTCCACTACATAATTTCAGCAAAAGACCACGACCATGTCAAGGCAAGAACCAAACCAGAATACCATAAGCAAAAGCAACAAAAACACCTACACTATCATACCATGCTATATGCATGGCATGCACAATATACAAGTTCATAACGGACTACTTAATTTGTGGGGGTATCAGGCACAGACTTAAAGGACTTGGAAACAGATTCAGTGTCGCTAGAGATAACAATAACAGAATGCTCCTTGCGCTCACTTTCGATGCATGGAATGGGTAGGTCATCACGCATGCTGTAAATAGTGGTTAAGGGGGTCGGGCCTTGCAATAAAAGACTTTGGATGTAAATAATGTGACTCTCCTTAACCAACCTCCCTAGCAATTCATTAACCTTACTCTCCAGCTTCCTATGGGTATTCTTAAGCTCCTGATACAAAATGTTATGGCTAACTGGTGATCCTTGCAGTGGTTCTGCAGCAACGTTCTTCTTTGGAGTCTTATCCATTGTAATGCTTATAAAAGGTAGTTGATTAGGATTAGAAGTGGATTCGTAATTTGTGTTTGGAAACTATTTATACAGGTTTATTTTGTTTAGCCGTATTAAATAGTATAATAATCCGTATGTGGTCTCATATTTGTTTAAGCTTGGTTTTAAGTTTTCTATGTAGCTATTTCACTTCGCTATGCAGCCTTTCCACTCTTCTGTGCAGCCATTGCACTTCCCTGTAGGACACGCCTAGTTACAATCAATTGACTTAGAAAATCATTTGGGGTTGCACTTGTCTATCATGTTCAAAAGAATCGTTACGTGTAGTAACCTATGATTGATTGAGTTTGCAAATATATTAGGTGAAACATTTGTTATGTGTAGCAACATATACTATAAGTTGTCAATGAAATTAAATAGTCACGTATTAAAAATCATAACATAATGACTAGTTGCATTGATAAAATTGAAACTGAACAATACAAGTTCAACAGCGAAGAATTTCTCAAACTCTCACTTCAACATTGAATATAACAATCATTGGTGTAGCTTGAACAAGTTCAAAGATAAGAACATGTCCTTTTTTAATGATATTGTCCTTGAAAAATGTTTTCCATCCTTTCACGAGTCTTCGCCGAACACCACTACACAGTGTTGCAGTCCATTTCTTCCCCTTACATTGGAGAGTTGTTTCAACCATAGTAGGAGAAAGATAGTGATAAATTTTCTTTGGAAGGCACTGCGCAAACATAAGAAAGAGTAATATTATTGTCATAGTTAAATTCCTATATTAGAATTAAAAAAGTGTAAGGCTAAAAAAAAAAAAAGATAACAATTCGTCATGAATAATGTATGAATAGGGCATCTCCATCTTGAACCATGTTATGAAATCCTCTTCAATCCATCTGCATTCCATTTAGTTTAGATTTGTTTTAACTATTTAATTGTGCTTGTGACAATGCATGGTGCAAGTATTTAAAGAGTCCAAATATCACTAAACATTCAGTAATTCCCTCCTCTTATTTGATTTTCCCTCCACGAATTTTATTCAACATTTTAGTTTTGAAAATTTGTGCCTACATTTTTCCCTCCATGAATTCCTCCAAAATAAAAGCTACAACAATAAATAAAAAAAATAAAAAGTTAGTCGTACGGAAGACGATTCTATTCCAGCAACGTGGTTGTGAGTGTATTGAATGAGGTGGGGGTCTAGGGTTCGAGTTTGGTTAGGCTCCTTTTTTATTTTATGTGCTTTTTTAAACCCTAAACCCTAGACCCTAACCCTAAACCCTAAACCCATTAGGGGTCGTTTGGTTGGTTTGATAAGGAGAATTGTTATCCCACGTTTGATTAGTAATATTAATTAATTTTGTTATATATTTTATTGTTAAAATATTGTTATAACTTATACCAAGGAGGTGATGGGGTTATTTATGGAGATTTTCTTGATATGTAGTCCCACCAACCAAACGACTCCTTAAGGTTACCGGTATAAATCTCTACAAATAATCACATATAAGTGTGTTCTTTTGCCTACATGATGCAATTTTAGTGAGTGATCATAGGTGATGACACCCTTAGATGTCCCACATTGGTCCATATAGTGATATAAGGTCACCGGTAACATGTCGTAGAGTTTATGATGCTATTGTATACATGTCATCAATTGTAATTGTGTTGTTGTGCCTACATGATGCAATTGTTGTTAGTGATCATAGGTGATGACACCCTTAGATGTCCCACATTGGTCCATGAGGTGATTTAAGGTCACCGGTAACATGTCGTAGGGTTTATGATGCTATTGTATACATGTCATCAATTGTAATTGTGTTCTTGTGCCTTCATGATGCAATTGAAGTGAGTGTTATGTTATGACACTCTTACATCTCCCACATCGGTCCTTGAGGTGAGTTAACGAAACCGGGAACATGTCGTAGTGTTCATGATGCTATTGTGTACATGTGATCGATTTTAATTGTGTTATTGTGACTATATTATGCAATTGAAGTGAGTGATCATAGCTAATGACACCATTACATGTCCCACATATAACATTTTCCATGATTAATTAATATAAAATTAAAATATTAGATTTTTTTATTAAATGTAATTTCTATAGAGTCATTAATTAAATGACATAGTAATTTCAGTCCAAAATATGAAATTAGGGTCATTATTAAAAGAAGAAGTGTTATTAATGTTTATGGTTGTAATTTCATGTCGTTTAGTGCGCGTTAATTTAATTTCACACCTATTGAGACCAACCACAACATTAATTAAAGAAAAACATTAAAATTTAGTTGTTTGGCAGAACATGCTAATCCAGCTTAGTGGTGTTTAGTGTACTTACCTGATGTGGTGGTTTAGGGTTCGACTTTGGATAGGCTCAATTAATTATAATTTTTTTTAAAAAAAAAATCTTGTTTATTGAAACCCTAAACCCTAACCCTAAAACCCTAAACCCCGTTTGACTACACAAAGGCGCCGAGTTTTCTCTCTAAGAATGGCGATTACTGCGTTTTGACTTTCATGGCCATCGCGGCCACTGGACAGCCCCCTACTGGGGTTGTCCAGGCGTGTACTACTAATCCCAATCCTATAACATCCCTACAACCTGAAAAACATTCATATAAAATCGTTCTTAACCCTAATATTACCCCACACGTAGTTACTGATGTTCCAGCGCCTTGTTTCGACTTGCATCATGGCGAACCATCCTTTCTTTGGGAAGACAAGGATGTGGAAAGCATGGTGATCAATGAAAAACTACAATATGCTGTGGTTAGTAAGTTTGCATATGGTATGCCGGATTTTCATGACTTAAAGAAACAAATTCCATTGCAACTTGAGCTTAAGGGTGAATGTTGTATTGGTTTTCTTGATTCTCGACACATTTTAATTAAACTCTCGCTCTTGGAAGATTATGTAAATGTTCTATCCAGGCCAGCGTTTTACATCAAGTTAGGTTACTCGCTTCACCAAATGCGTGGTCTTAAATACGATGTTTGGTTTGATCCTAATGAAGAAACTTCTATTGATGTTGCATGGATCTCGTTCCCTGGTTTACCCCCAGTTTTTTTTGGCCAAGATACGGTTTTCTCTTTAGCTAGGGCCATTGGACGACCACTTCAACTAGATGCTGCCACAATAGCTAAATCTAGACCTAGTTGTGCGAAAGTTAAAGTTGAAATTGATTTATTGGCACCTCGTCCACAACGGGTTCGTATTGGAATCAAAAACTCCACATCGGGTGAAGCAAGATTTAAGTGGGTTCGAATTAGATATGATTATGTCCCCAAATATTGCAAGGAATGTAGGCTTCAAGGACATTGTGAAGATGAATGCTATGTGATTCATCCTGAACTTGGTGTTGATCGTATGAAGGCTGCATCATTGATTCAACCTGTTAAGGTTTTAAAAAGGTGTAAGATCGTTGGCAATATCAATAATGGTGATGATTTGTTGGTTCAACAATGTGATACTACGCAGCCCAACCATACGAAGAGTGATGAGAATTTTAATGATGCGCAGCCAGTGCATGGTCGAGCTATTCCATAAAGGAATGGTGGAAGGGTTTTACATCCGAACAAGAACCCCAACGCTTGGGTTCGTGTGGATTCCAAGAAGAAAGCTGCACAACAAGTTGAAGGGGCTACAACTACAACTGCTAGTCGTGTGATTCTAGGAAAAACTCTCACAACTAGGAATGCTTTTGATCTTTTGGAAAATATTGATGAAGTTCCTGATGTAGTTCAAGGCAAGGATTTGCATTTAAATCAACAAATTGTGGAGGAGAAGGGTCTTGAGTATGTTGATGTTGCTGCTTCGATTTGTGTTCAAAAAGAGAAGGAAATTCAAACACCAAACGATATGCAAGAGAACCAAACTGAAACTGGTATTAAACCTACAAGCGTGGATGATGCGAACTTAGGTGCACACCAACGAGGAACTGAGACAAAGAAGTGGGTTGAAGTGGCGTTTAAAAATCATCCCAAGGTCAGCGAGGATGGTGTGTCTGCAGTTTCAGGGTCGCATGTTGCTGTGGAATCGCAAGGGGACTCGTTGGTTGGTTTAATGCAGCCTTCAGCGTGTCCTAGTGACTTTGGAAGAGGTTTTGGTATTATTGATGCTCAGCAGCCTTCAGCTTTAGTTTTTGAAGCTGAGAAGAACGTGCATGCAGCTAGGTGTGATGCTGCGTTTTTATTGGAAGCTGCTCGTGAGGGTGACATTTATGCAGTGGATACAGTTGCGTCTGGTATTGAAGCTAAAGTTCTCAGCTTTAATGCAACTTCTGGTATTAATGATACTCCGCAGCCTTCAGTTTTAGAATCTGGGTTGCATGTCCATGCAACTTTGAATGATACAACGTTTTTATTGGACAAGAAGAATTCCC
Organism: Petunia x hybrida; assembly: GCA_037355625.1. Taxonomy (NCBI): domain Eukaryota; kingdom Viridiplantae; phylum Streptophyta; class Magnoliopsida; order Solanales; family Solanaceae; genus Petunia; species Petunia x hybrida. The sequence continues at coordinate 2,019,056 of JBBBVM010000032.1, read as the reverse complement.
CTAGCTTAATTAAAAATGTTTTAAGTTCTGTGGAGTCACGAGGAGAGCTAAGGATTGATGAGCAGCCTTTAGCTTTAACTCCTAACGTGTATGGGAGTCCTTGTGTGATTAAGAAGATGTCGGATGCTTTTGTTGTGGAATCACGTGGGGACGACGATACCTCTGCTTATTCTCCAGATTTACGTGGGAGTACAGTTAATCCTCCAGCTATTATTGATATTAATGGTGGCGTGGCTCAGCAGCCTTCAGCTTTGGTTGCTTTGAATGTCGCGGAGTCTCGAGGGGATAAGCAGCCCTCAGCTTCGCACGACTCCAAGCCTCAAAACATTCCTTTTGTCGATGTGGGAGAGTACCTTAATGAGCTTTTTTGTGAGGACTTGGAAGCTGCTGTTGCCAGTACTTTTCCTTTGGGTTCAAATGACACAGTTGGTGGTTTTACTGAAAATGAAGGTGTCAATTTGAGTCAGGGAACATGTGTGGAAAATAAGCAAGCTCTCACTATTCCTTCACTTGAGATGAGCACGATTTTGGAATCGGCAAGTGTGGCTAAGCCAAAATTTTTGGGAAAAGATCTAATTCCAACGGTTCATCTTGAACGGTTGTGTAGAAGTGCTTCTCCTAATTTTGGTAAGTCTTTTTTTAATATAAATGCTCCTTCCTATGTGCCTAAATCCTTGATGCAGCTTGTCTCACGCTCAAAGTATTTACTCACGGATGATGAACTTGTCAAGCGTATGGATTTGAATGATACGAGGGGTATCTTGGCGCGACAAGTGGCATCATCTCAAGAAAGGGTTCCTGAAGGGCATTATTTGGTGGAGGATGATGATTTGTTTGAAGAAGAGGAATTGGAGGAAGCATCCACCGCCCATAATTTTAGCATGGTGGCTAGAGAAGGAGACTTGTCGCCTAGGGAAATTCGTGATAATGCTCCAAAGCGAGTAAGGAGGGTAAGGCGCCCATTAGAGCCAACTAGGGTGCAACCTACGAGGAGTACAAAATCAAAATCTAAAAAATCCAACAAGTTCAAGAACTCGAAGCAATGATGGATAGCATATATGATCGTGATAGAGAGCCGCAAATATCATTTTTTTCAAGTGAGTATAGTTGGGCCTTTCTACATTTTCCACTTCATCACTTGTAGAAGAAAGTGCGGATTGTATGATTCCACTTTCTTTCTAGCTTTTATATTATTTCATTATTTTAGTATTCTCATATGTAATATCATCATAGAGTGTGTTATAAACTCAATGATGATCATACTTTATTTGGTTCTTGCTAGTTCTTATTTTTTGCATTCTTGTTAGAAGCGAGGTCTCACCTCGATAGGATCACGTATGGTATGGTATGGCCCTCCTTACTTTGTATTGTCCTTTTTGAGGAACTTATTATTTATAAAACTAGTCACTAGGCAACTTGCCTAGTGATATTCGCTTAAAAAAAAAAAAAAAAAAAAAAAAAAAAAAAAAAAAAAAAACCCTTCAGTGTTACTTCAGGTTTGGGGTATTGTTGCTTCAGTGTTACTCTTCATGTTTCAAGGCAATGCTTTGAACTTCTCTGATGGAGCACCGGTACCCTATCATTGTGGCATTGGAGGAGCAGTGGTGCCCCATAGTTTTAGTCGACTACCATTAACAACTTGGCCATCCTGCAAGCAGAAGACATATGCAAGATTAGATAGGACATTATTCCTATGTACTATTCATTTTTTAGTAGCTCTTAGTATCAAGTTTATGCTATTGATTATAAAGTATCAAGCTTATGTGTTATTTTTACATTACTTGGTAGTATTAGTGCTAATTAGTGCTCAACCCAAGAATGTTAGGGTAATGTGTAAGCTAGGTGCTATGCTAGTTAGAGCTAGTTTACTTATAGTATTGCACTTACTATGTGCACAATATGTAAGACTATTTATTTTTTTTGTTTGCTTATTATTAATAAAAATGGTCACTAGGTGTAATTCCTAGATGACTCTTTACTTCAAAAAAAAAAAAAAATAATAAATAAATAAATAAATAAAAATCCTAACCCTAGACCCTAACCCTAAACCATAAACCTTACACCCTAAGATTTACTAACGTAATTTCATAATATTCATACTTATATTAGTAATACAATGTATCAGTTATAACACATTTCTTGTTCCTACATGTTGCAATTGATGCTAGTGATCAATTATTGGTCAATGTATTAGTAATCACCAGTAATATGTCGTATTGCACGTGATGCTATTATGTACAAGTGATCACTTATAATTTCCATCCTTGTGCCTTCATGAGGCAATTGTAGTGATTGATCATAGTTATTGACACCCTTATACTTCCAATATTGGTCTTTGTGGTGAGTTAAGGTCACCGGCGTAATGTCGTAGTGTTAATCATGTTATTGTATACAAGTGAAAACATAATTTCCATCCTTGTGATTTCATGATGCAATTTAGGGATTGATCATAGTTAATGACACCCTTTACACCTCCCACATTAGTCCTTGTGGTGATTTAAGGTCACCGGTAACATGTCGTAGTGTTCATCATGCTATTGTATAAATGCGATCACATAAATTTGTAATATTGTGACAACTAAAGTGAGTAATCATAGCTAGTAACATTGTTCATGTCTAATTAGTAATGTCATAAAATATTTTAAATATTTTATTAATTAAGTGGAGTAGGTGTCATTAATTTTATTGCACTGAAATGTCAGTCCAAACTATGCAATTAGGGGTCACTATTTAAATAAACGGTCTTATTAATATTTATATTTACAATTTTACGTCATTAAGTGTGCAAAATTAAATTGCGAACCTATTGAGTGTCAATTTTAAACAACCATCCTCTTGAATGGGTGTGGCAACCTCAATTTAAGAAACTAATCAGTGCTTCTCAAATGCATTACAACTAAACATCATCTCTAAAGCGTCCCTTCATTTCTTGAGAAGAAATCTATCTTCCAAGAGAAGTACGGTTTGATACATTTCTTTTTAAATTTCTTAGATTTTATGAGTGTTTTTCTTTTAATTTTTGGATGATGTTAGTGTAAATTAACTCTGATTTTTCTTTTGCAGTCATAGAAGGTGAAAAAAGCAACGACTAGCCAACAAGTACCAAGTATGATAACATATTTTGTATGGATAAGTGTGTTCGTGAGCGTGTTATCGACATGAAATGCAAACTTGAGGACATTGAAGAGATTCTCAAGGTTCTTGAGAGTAACCAGGCCAAAATTATGAAAACCCTTGAAAGGATTGAGAAGTTATCAGAGGCTGCTGTTCGTGGTGCCGGCCTTCATCCCTATAATTATGTTTCTCCTCCATCATCACCCAGTTTCTAGTTTAGTTATATGTTGTTTTAATTCTTCTACCCCCCATAACTCATATTACGTACTTGTTTGCGAAGTGTGGGTTATGTATTAGTAGGGGATGGTTATTTTTGAGGAATTTTTATTATATTTTGGATGGTTGTTAATCTTAGACGGGTTTGATGAATTAATATATGAAAATACTATGTTCTAAGAATGTTTGTTATCTAATTTTTATTATGGTTGTTTACCACCATTAATATATTCAAAAACACACTTTCTTAAAAAAATATATGAAGGAGGAAATTAAAGGCAGATTGAACCACTAATGTTTCGAAAAAAATTGTTCTAAGATGAAGAGACATCATTTTATGGAAATTTCATAATGTACATGGAAACAATTTGCATATTATAAATTCAACAATTTCTCAAATTTTAAATTATACCAATTATTTTACAAAAAGGATGAAAAATCTTATTTACACGTCTCCAATTCGATGCAATAAGGTGTAAGTAGGATTACGTGAATTTATTACCTCATAAATCATAGTTGTAATTTGATGTAAGCAAGTAATCGAAAGCATATTATAACTACATATTGGAATAAATTAGAGTAATTTCACTAAGATATATCCAAGATGATGCAATTTGAAAGGGATTTGGACTGATCACTTAGAACACTATTAGGATTAGAACATTTTTGTGCATTGATTGTTAAGTAAATGTGTGTGTTGATTGTTATGTGAATGTGTGTACATTGGACATATCAAAAGACACACAATAATTAGAATCCCAATACAAGCCACCAATTCAATTGGTTTGGCGTGCATGGGTTCTTGCAATGCATGCATCAGATAATTGGTTGCCTTTCCGTTACCCAATATTCTTCCTATTTAAACCCTAAATTTCATAGTGTAATCATCATCCCATATCATATCTTTAAAGATCACATATTTTTATAAATGTATAATCATATCTATAGCAACTCTACAAGACTAAACGGGTAAGTAATCTCACATGGGGGAGAATTTATTATTCTTCCAATGTGAGTTAAAAGATCACAATTTCAACTTTACAATAATTCTTATTCTTCACTTATTTACAACCCTAGTGTTACTTTTTTGCAGGATGAACATCAATTATCCTTTTCCTGTTGTTACTTCACAACATATAATGAATATCAACTGGGCATTGAACAATGTTATCATTTATATGCTAGAACTTCGCTCTGAAATTGCCAATCTCAGTCGCCATGTAGATCAACAAGTTTTTCCTGTAAACTGGACAGTAAACAATGTTAATTTTCAGGTGCAAGAACTGCATGGTGAAACTGGTGCAATGCAAACCCGAAGGAGTTGCTTAGCACGAACGCGGAAGATAAACAACAAAGATAAAGATAGAAGCAAGACAAAACTTGCTTCTTTTGAAAGAACAGTGAGGAACCTGTCTCAAAGCTCGATCAAAAGGGACACAAGAATCACCTAAACTATGCAACAATCCTCAAGAGAACATGCCTCTTGCAAACTGAATGATCAAAGAGAAATGTTCAATCGGATTAACCGAAAGCCACAAGTCCATAAAGCCCTCACAGGGTTTTGCTCACGACAGAGACAAGAAATGTGCTCGGCACTTTCATTAATAAATCAATGTTCAAAAAACTAGCTATCTACAATAAAAGGGAACAAGGTTTATATAGGAAACACTAAGGGTAAACTAGTAAAAGGGTCACAGGCGACCAATAGAAATAAGCCACGCAGGGCTGAATTAAATTGTGTTCGGCAGACTTTGACTTCGGTAAGCCTTGGCTTCGGTTCTGGATTATCTGCACGAACACACTTGTTGCCTTCGGACGCTCAATTGTCTTTGAGCTCATTGTCCTCGGTCACTTTGCCATCGGGCTCAAATCTGAAGATAATGCCTTCGATTCTTGAGCTCGGCCACTCAGCTTCGGAGCAATTGTTTTCCTTCGGCCAGGCTAAGTGAACATGTACATCGTGCAGCAGCTTGGCTTGGCTTCTTGTCATCGGTGTCCTCGGTGGATCGAACACTTGATCAGCACGTGGTCGGGCTGCATCATTGATGCAGCTCAAAGTGCTGATCAAGGACCCGATGACAATCAACCGAGGAGATCTCCACCGAAGGCAATGACTGATCCACCGGGGAGACGAATCACTCGAAGCCAAGCTAAGCTGCTCCATGACATGCACGTACAGCTGACCATGATGGGAAGTAGCATGTGTTCGGAGAGGGAATTGCAAGGTGTTGAAACCAAGGGCCACATCTTCAAAATTGAGCCCGAGGACAAGGTTACCGAACAGCAGCTCTTGGCCCCGGGCAGCATAGAGCCGAACACAACAACATGTGTTCGATGCTAAGTCAGCGCCCGATGAAGTGTGTGTTCGAGCAGACAATCGAGAATCGAAGCCAAGGCTGACCGAAGTCAAAAGCTGCCGAACACATTTTAGTTCAGCCCTGCGTGGCTTATTTCTATTGGTCGCTTGTGACCCTTTTACTAGTTTACCCTTAGTAGTCCCTATATAAACCTTATTCCCTTACACTGTAAGTAGGAAGTTTTTGGATATTGAATTGAATGAAAGTGCCGAGCACATTTCTTGTCTCCGTCGTGAGCAAAACCCCGGTGAGGGCTTTTAAGGACTTGTGGCTTTCGGTTAGTCCGATTGAACATTCCTCTTGATCATTCAGTTTGCAAGAGGCAATGTTCTCTTGAGGATTGTTGCATAGTTAGGGTGATTCTTGTCTCCCTTTTGATCGAGCTTTGGGACAGGTTCCCCTCTGTTCTTTCGAAAGAAGCAAGTTTTGTCTTGCTTTTATCTTCTTCTTTATTGTTCTTGTTCCGCGTTTGTGCTAAGCAACCCCTTCGGGAATTGCATTGCACCATCTTGGTATCAGAGCACGGTTTGGGCTTGTTTCTACAACCCCAATCCTGTTCAAGTTATCTTTATTTTTCGTGCGTTGAGTCTTTGTTTTCCATTTCGTGTTCCTGTTTGTTTGTTACTGTTGGTGTTTTTACAAAAAAAAAAAAAAAAAAAAAAAAAGTGTTAAAAGAAAATTCAAAAATTGTGTTTGATTGTTGGTTGTTTGGGAAAAACAATCTTGGATTCTTGTTCACCATCGAGTTCTGATTCCAACGAATACCCGACGTACTGATTTCGTGACTAGGGTTTCTTGGTGAATTTTTGGACTGTTTTTGAGCTTTAATGGTGACTGAACTCGAACCCCACTGTGTTTGGAAGAAACCGGTGAAGATTGGTGGTTCTTGAGTGATTTGGGTTTGTTTGTTGCTCAAAAATCGAAGCTCTGAGTTTAAATCGATGTCCGTACGCCGGAAATTGTTACAAAATCGTAACAGTGTACGGCACGAACGAGCTGAATTTTAGTTCAAAGAACTCAGTTTGATTTCCTCCGTTGTTGTTTAGAACCGGAGTTGAAAGAGCAACTCAGATCTGTTGAATTTCGTGGTCAGTGAATCGAAGTCGTTGTGTCCGTACGCCGGAGCAAGGTCGCTGTTCCATTGAAGAAGAAAGGGGTTAAAATTCTAACATCAAAACCTCCAGGTGAAAGTTGTCGGCTGAAAAAGGAAAGTGGATAAGGTAAAACCCTATCCGTACCAAGGAGGGACCACTTTTGTACGGACAGGAGTGAGTGTGTTCGAAAAAGATTCCAAAAGGGAATCAAAAGGGTAGATTCTCCTAGGTTTTCACTTTCTTTCGTGTCAAAATTCTGGTTGGTAGATCTTTTGAGTAATTGTCCTACTCGAGGTCGTACCAACTCATTTGAGCTGATAGGAACTCGTGCGGAGGGGTGACCGAAATCCAAACTTTCGTAGAAATTCTTTTGACTCCCCGAGCTCAGTTAAAAGCGTCCGTTCCATCGAGTCGAACATCACTTCACTCTTCCCGAAGAGGCAGTGACTATTGTCGAACTTGAAGGATCTTAGAGGACCGATCAATCAGACGAGCCACTGTTAACAAGTCCTTGAGTGATCAAAAACCGAACCCATAAATTGAGTGGACCCGAGTGCCACCCACCAAAGGTGAGGGAGTGTGTGAGGTGATTTCTAACCCTAACATTTGTTTGATCTTTGACTTGTGCAGGTACAATGGCTGGAAACGATGGCAAAAGCATTGAAAAGCCTGAATTGTCGTTAGCCGATCTCATGGCTGCGATACAAGGCATCAGTGCCGAAGTAAGAGGAGTGAGTGCTCGAGTAGCTAACCTCGAGCAGGGAAACGCGTCCGTGGCCATGAATGGGTCCGGCGTGGGAACGAGCCAATCCACTCCGATGAAACCTGAGCTGTATGCTGAGCTTGTACGACAACATCAGTTGACAAGTGAAGCAATTCGAAGAGAGCTTAACTTGGGCAATCCCCAAGCACAACTTAACTTGGGCAATCCCCAAGCTGGAAATCAAAACTTGGGCATTCCCCGAGGAGAGAGGTTACCACTTCCAAGGACCCGAAGAGATCTTGGAGCTGTAACCGAAGAGGTTGATGAAGAGGAATTTCCCGAGGACGAATATGAGCGTGAGCCGCCATTCGCTCAACGAAGGCAAGCTCACCGAGGACGTGGAAATTTCCGAGGTCGAGGTCGAGGCGCAAATGTTGAAAGAAATATTAGCCGTGAGGCTGATGATCGAGAAGATGAGTTTCCCGAGCAGGCTAGAGCCGTTCGAGACTCAAACCTGAACAGTGTCAAGATCACTATTCCACCCTTTAAAGGAACTAGTGATCCCGACGAGTACCTTGAATGGAAGCTTAAAATGGAGCGCATCTTTGAAACAAATGAGATGACCGATGAGAGAAAAGCTGCCCATGCCATTGCTTCGTTCGAAGCTTATGCATCAACATGGTGGGAATCTGACAAGAGGCATAGAAGAAGAAATGACTATCCAGTAGTCAATACATGGCCACAGTTGATGAGAGCGATGGATGGTAAGTACTTGAGTGCCAAATACAGGCAGACTCAAATGCAAAAACTCTATGAGTTAAAGCAAGGGTCTAAGACCGTCCAAGAGTACCACGATGAGTTTGAAAAGGTTCGATTGAATCTTGATCTGGTCGAAGACGAAGAGCAAGCCATTATCAGATTCAAAAATGGCTTGGCTAGGGATGTGTCTTCTCAGTTGAGACTCCACGTGTACCACACGTTGGAAGATTTGTTTGATGCTGCCACCGAAGCTGAAAAGTTGGTGAAGGACGATAAGGCAAACCGGTATCGAGGAGTTACTACTTCTGCTCCTTTGAACCGAAGTAAAGAATGGAAAAGTCCAAACCAAACAAATGCTAACACTGTTCGAGATTCGAAGAGACCCTTCGAAAGAGGTGTCACCGTTAACCAACCAAGAGAAGTGGGAGGTAAAGTTCAACTCAACTCTCCTAGTGCTTCAAATATTCAGTGTCACAAATGCAAAGGTTATGGTCACATGGCAAAAGAGTGTCCAACTCGCAAGGTTATGCTTCTGCTCGAAGATGGAACCGTCCATGAGCAAGCGAGTGACACCGAGGAGGAAATTATCGAGGAGACTGAACGAGCTGAAGGTGATGATGATCATGAGGCTGCCGAAGCTGATCATCCGGAAATGTTTCTTGTGGTTCGAAGGAATTTGAGCTGCATGACTCTTGAAGAAGAGGACAACCAAAGAGAAAACCTCTTTCATGCCCGATGTCGAGTGAGGGGAAAGGTGTGTTCGATGATCATTGACTCTGGTAGCTGTGCAAATGTGGTGAGCCAAACTTTGGTTTCACAAATGGGACTACCTACGATGAAGCATCCCCACCCTTACAAATTACAATGGCTGAATGAGTGTGGAGAATTGAGGGTTGTCAAACAAGTGTGGATCAAGTTTAGAATCGGCGAGTATCAAGATGAAATGGTATTCGATGTGGTGCCGATGCAAGCTTGTCATTTGCTCTTGGGTCGACCATGGCAATATGACCGAACAGCTGTTCACAATGGCAGATCCAACACTTACACCGTAAAACTTGATGGGAAGAGTTTCATCCTCAAACCATTGTCTCCGAAACAAGTCTCTGAGGACTATAAACGAATGAAAGAATTGAAAGAAGTGGCCAAAGCTAAGCTTCCGATAGGAGCAAAGTTGGGGCCCGAAGAGACAAACTCACCGACCGAAGTAAAAGGAATATGTGCAATCATGCAACCCGGTGAGATCTTACGAGGCAACGACCATGGTCAGATGATGATTTGCCTCGTGCACAAGGGTATCTTTCTAAACTCTAATGATGATTTTTCTAATGATAACCCTTTGCCTTTGTTTGTCCAAAAAGTTTTGCAGGACTTCGAGGACATGTTTCCCGAGGAAATGCCAGGTGGATTACCTCCGTTGAGGGGAATCGAGCACCAAATTGACTTTGTACCAGGGTCTCAAATCCCTAATAAACCTGCATACCGGTGTAATCCCGAAGACACCAAAGAGCTCCAACGGCAGGTTGATGAATTTCTGAACAAGGGCCTCGTTCGAGAGAGCTTGAGTCCTTGCGCCGTTCCCGTTATCCTTGTCCCGAAGAAGGATGGAACATGGCGAATGTGTGTTGACTGTCGAGCAGTCAACAAAATAACGGTAAAGTATCGTCATCCTATCCCTCGATTAGATGACATGCTAGATGAGTTAAGTGGTTCTTCATGCTTTTCGAAGATAGACCTCAGGTCCGGTTACCATCAGATCCGAATGAAACCCGGTGACGAGTGGAAAACCGCATTCAAGACCAAATTCGGTCTCTATGAATGGTTGGTGATGCCTTTTGGCTTATCCAATGCACCAAGCACATTCATGCGACTGATGAACCATGTGCTCAAGCCGTTCATAAATAAGTTTGTTGTCGTTTATTTCGATGACATACTTGTTTATAGCAGAACCGTGGATGAACATGTCGACCACCTAAGGCAAGTACTTGAAAAGCTTCGAGAAGAGAAGTTGTATGCCAACTTCAAGAAATGCGCCTTTGGTGTCGATCGTGTAGTCTTTCTTGGATTTGTTGTCAGTGTTAATGGTGTCGAAGTCGACGAATCAAAAGTCGAAGCCATCAAAGATTGGCCAACTCCAACCTCGGTATCACAAGTTCGTAGCTTCCATGGCTTAGCTAGCTTTTACCGAAGGTTTGTTCGTGACTTTAGCACCATAGCAGCTCCTTTAACCGAGCTGGTGAAGAAAGACAATCCATTTGTGTGGGGAGAGTCCCAAGAGATGGCTTTCCAAGAGCTGAAGCGGAGGCTTTGTTCTGCCCCGTTGTTGCAACTCCCTGACTTCGGCAAAGCATTCGAAGTCGAGTGTGATGCGTCTGGAGTTGGGATCGGAGGAGTGCTAATGCAAGACTCGAAGCCGATCGCTTACTTTAGCGAAAAGCTTAAGGGCGCAACTTTGAATTACTCTACGTATGACAAAGAGTTGTATGCCCTCGTTCGAGCACTCGCCCATTGGCAGCATTATTTGTGGCCTCGAGAGTTTGTGATCAAAAGTGATCATGAGTCTTTGAAACATCTCCGAGGTCAGGAGAAATTGAATCGAAGACATGCCAAGTGGGTTGAATTCATTGAAAGCTTTCCCTATGTAATTCATTACAAAAGGGGAAAAGATAATGTTGTGGCCGATGCGCTATCAAGGAAATTTTCCTTAGCGACCACTCTCGCCTCTAGGCTCATGGGATTCGAAAGCATCAAGCTAATGTACGATGACGATCCCAAGCTGAAATGCGTTCGTGACGCAATCTTGAGTGGCCGAAGGGTTGAGAAGTATCAGTGGCACGATGGCTACCTCTTCAAGAATGGGAGGGTTTGTGTGCCAGTGTCATCGTGGAGAGAGCTCCTTGTTCGGGAAGCTCACTCCGGTGGACTGATGGGACACTTCGGTATCGACAAAACTCTTGGTATCTTAACCGAGCAGTTCCATTGGCCCAAAATGCGACGAGATGTGGAAAAGCTTTGCAACGCTTGTCTCGTTTGCAAGAAAGCTAAATCGAAGTCCAACCCTCATGGTTTGTACACCCCGTTGCCTGTGCCTGATCGCCCTTGGGTTGATATATCCATGGACTTTGTCTTGGGGTTACCGAGGTCGGGGGGAGGTCATGATAGCATCTTTGTTGTGGTTGACCGATTTTCGAAAATGGCTCATTTTATTCCTTGCAAGAAGTGTGACGATGCCCAGCATGTAGCTACATTATTTGTTTCCAATGTGTTGAAATTGCATGGTGTCCCTCGTACTATTGTGAGTGATCGGGACACAAAATTCTTGAGTCATTTTTGGAAGTGTCTATGGGGTGCCCTCGGCACCAAACTACTTTTCTCGACGTCTCACCATCCTCAGACTGATGGACAGACCGAAGTAGTTAACCGAACCTTGGGATCTTTGCTTCGGGCAATGACCATAGGAAAGGTTGGAAACTGGGCTGATCGTTTGCCCATGATGGAGTTTGCATACAATCGAACGGTGCATAGAATGATCAACATGACCCCGTTTGAATGTGTGTATGGCTTTAATCCTTTAATTCCACTTGATTTAACCCCATTGCCTCGAGATTCTGTTCTTGATTTTGAAGGTACTCGACGAGCAGCTGCCTTGATCGAATTGCATGCAAAGGTGAAGAAGAACCTCGAGGAGGCCTATGCAAAGGTTGCCTTAAAGAAAAACAAAGGGCGAAAAAAGTTGGAATTAAGGAAGGGAGATTGGGTTTGGGTTCACTTTCGAAAGGAACGCTTCCCGAACCAAAGGAAAGGAAAGTTGGCTCCTCGAGGGGATGGTCCATTTCAAGTGTTGACCAAGATCAACAACAATGCCTACGTGATCGACCTCCCTGGTGAGTATAACGTGTCCAACACCTTTAATGTTGCTGACTTAGTTCCTTGTGTTGTAGGTCCAACTTCGGAGAACGAGGATGAATCGATTTCGAGGACGAAATCCTCTCAAGAAGGAGAGGATGATGCAGCTCAAAGTGCTGATCAAGGACCCGACGACAATCAACCGAGGAGATCTCCACCGAAGGCAATGACTGATCCACCGGGGAGACGAATCACTCGAAGCCAAGCTAAGCTGCTCCATGACATGCACGTACAGCTGACCATGATGGGAAGTAGCATGTGTTCGGAGAGGGAATTGCAAGGTGTTGAAACCAAGGGCCACATCTTCAAAATTGAGCCCGAGGACAAGGTTACCGAACAGCAGCTCTTGGCCCCGGGCAGCATAGAGCCGAACACAACAACATGTGTTCGATGCTAAGTCAGCGCCCGATGAAGTGTGTGTTCGAGCAGACAATCGAGAATCGAAGCCAAGGCTGACCGAAGTCAAAAGCTGCCGAACACATTTTAGTTCAGCCCTGCGTGGCTTATTTCTATTGGTCGCTTGTGACCCTTTTACTAGTTTACCCTTAGTAGTCCCTATATAAACCTTATTCCCTTACACTGTAAGTAGGAAGTTTTTGGATATTGAATTGAATGAAAGTGCCGAGCACATTTCTTGTCTCCGTCGTGAGCAAAACCCCGGTGAGGGCTTTTAAGGACTTGTGGCTTTCGGTTAGTCCGATTGAACATTCCTCTTGATCATTCAGTTTGCAAGAGGCAATGTTCTCTTGAGGATTGTTGCATAGTTAGGGTGATTCTTGTCTCCCTTTTGATCGAGCTTTGGGACAGGTTCCCCTCTGTTCTTTCGAAAGAAGCAAGTTTTGTCTTGCTTTTATCTTCTTCTTTATTGTTCTTGTTCCGCGTTTGTGCTAAGCAACCCCTTCGGGAATTGCATTGCACCAATCATCCTCCCCTTCTTGAGAAGATTTCGTCCTCGAAATCAAGCCCTCCTCGTCCTCCAAAGTTGGACCTACAACACAAGGAACTAAGTCAGCAACATTAAAGGTGTTGGACACGTTATACTCACCAGGGAGGTCGATCACGTAGGCATTGTTGTTGATCTTGGTCAACACTTGAAATAGACCATCCCCTCGAGGAGCCAACTTTCCTTTCCTCTGGTTCGGGAAGCGTTCCTTTCGGAAGTGAACCCAAACCCAATCTCCCTTCTTTAATTCCAACTTTTTACGCCCCTTGTTTTTCTTTAACGCAACCTTTGCATAGGCCTCCTCGAGGTTCTTCTTCACCTTGCATACAATTCGACCAAGGCAGCTGCTCGTCGAGTACCTTCAAAATCAAGAACAGAATCTCGAGGCAATGGGGTTAAATCAAGTGGAATCAAAGGATTAAAGCCATACACACATTCAAACGGGGTCATGTTGATCATTCTATGCACCGTTCGATTGTATGCGAATTCCATCATGGGTAAACGATCAGCCCAGTTTCCAACCTTCCCTTTGGTCATTGCCCGAAGCAAAGATCCCAAGGTTCGGTTAACTACCTCGGTCTGTCCATCAGTCTGAGGATGGTGAGACGTCGAGAATAGTAGCTTGGTGCCGAGGGCACCCCACAAACACTTCAAAAAATGACTCAAGAACTTCGAGTCTCGATCACTCACAATAGTACGAGGCACACCATGTAATTTTAACACGTTAGAAACAAATAATGTAGCTACATGCTGTGCATCATCACACTTTTTGCAAGGAATAAAGTGAGCCATTTTTGAAAAACGGTCAACCACAACGAAGATGCTATCATGTCCTCCCCCCGACCTCGGTAACCCCAAGACAAAGTCCATGGATATATCAACCCAAGGTCGATCAGACACAGGCAACGGGGTGTATAAACCATGACGGCTGGACTTCGATTTTGCTTTCTTGCAAACGAGACAAGCGTTGCAAAGCTTTTCCACATCTCGTCGCATTTTGGGCCAATGGAACTGCTCGGTCAAGATACCAAGAGTTTTATCGACACCGAAGTGCCCCATCAGTCCACCTGAGTGAGCTTCTCGAACCAAGAGCTCTCTCCACGATGACACTGGCACACAAACCCTCCCATTCTTGAAGAGGTAGCCATCATGCCATTGATATTTTTCAACCCTTTGGCCACTCAAGATAGCGTCACGAACGCATTTTAGCTTGGGATCGTCCTCGTACATCGACTTGATGCTTTCGAATCCCATGAGCCTAGAGGCGAGAGTGGTCGCTAAGGCAAATTTCCTTGATAGCGCTTCGGCCACAACATTATCTTTTCCCTTTTTGTAATGAATTACATAGGGAAAGCTTTCAATAAATTCAACCCACTTGGCATGTCTTCGATTCAATTTCTCCTGACCTCGGAGATGTTTCAAAGACTCATGATCACTCTTGATCACAAACTCTCGAGGCCACAAATAATGCTGCCAATGGGCGAGTGCGCGAACGAGGGCATACAATTCCTTGTCATACGTTGAGTAATTCAAGGCTGCACCCTTAAGCTTTTCGCTAAAGTAAGCGATTGGCTTCGAGTCTTGCATCAGCACTCCTCCGATCCCAACTCCAGATGCATCACACTCGACTTCGAATGCTTTGCCGAAGTCAGGGAGTTGCAACAACGGGGCAGAACAGAGCCTCCGTTTCAACTCTTGGAAAGCCCTTTCTTGGGACTCTTCCCACACAAATGGATGGTCTTTCTTCACCAGCTCGGTTAAAGGAGCTGCCACGGTGCTAAAGTCACGAACAAACCTTCGGTAAAAGCTAGCTAAGCCATGGAAGCTACGAACTTGTGTTACCGAGGTTGGAGTTGGCCAATCTTTGATGGCTTCGACTTTTGATTCGTCGACTTCGACACCATTAGCACTGACAACAAATCCAAGAAAGACTACACGATCGACACCAAAGGCGCATTTATTGAAGTTGGCATACAACTTCTCTTCTCGAAGCTTTTCAAGTACTTGCCTTAGGTGTTCGACATGTTCATCCACGGTTCTGCTATAAACAAGTATGTCATCGAAATAAACGACAACAAACTTATTTATGAACGGTTTGAGCACATGGTTCATCAGTCACATGAATGTGCTCGGTGCATTGGATAAGCCAAAAGGCATCACCAACCATTCATAGAGACCGAACTTGGTCTTGAATGCGGTTTTCCACTCGTCCCCGGGTTTCATTCGGATCTGGTGGTAACCGGACCTGAGGTCTATCTTTGTAAAGCATGAAGAACCACTTAACTCATCTAACATGTCATCTAATCGAGGGATAGGATGACGATACTTTACCGTTATTTTGTTGACTGCTCGACAGTCAACACACATTCGCCATGTTCCATCCTTCTTCGGGACAAGGATAACTGGAACGGCGCAAGGACTCAAGCTCTCACGAACGAGGCCCTTGTTCAACAATTCATCAACCTGCCGTTGGAGCTCCTTGGTGTCTTCGGGATTACACCAGTATGCGGGTTTGTTAGGGATTTGAGACCCTGGCACGAAGTCAATTTGGTGCTCGATTCCTCTCAACGGAGGTAATCCACCTGGCATTTCCTCGGGAAACATGTCCTCAAAGTCCTGCAAAACTTTACGAACAAACAAAGGCAAAGGGTTATCATTAGAAAAATCATTATTAGAGTTTAGAAAGATACCCTTGTGCACGAGGCAAATCATCATCTGACCGTGGTCGTTGCCTCGTAAGATCTTACCGGGTTGCATGATTGCACAAATTCCTCTCAAATCGGCCGGTGAGTTTGTCTCTTCGGGCCCTAATTTTTCTCCCATCGGAAGCTTAGCTTTGGCCGCTTCTTTCAATTCTTTCATCCGTTTATAGTCCTCGGTGACTTGGTTTGGAGACAAGGGTTTGAGTATAAAACTCTTCCCATCGAACTTCACAGTGTAGGTGTTGGATCTGCCATTGTGAACAGCTGTTCGGTCATACTGCCATGGTCGACCCAATAGCAAATGACAAGCTTGCATCGGAACCACATCGAATATCATTTCATCTTGATACTCTCCGATTTTGAACTTCATCCACACTTGTTTGACAACTCTCAATTCTCCACACTCATTCAGCCATTGTAACTTGTAAGGGTGGGGATGCTTCATCGTAGGTAATCCCATTTGTGAAACCAAAGTTTGGCTCACTACATTGGCACAACTACCGGAATCAATGATCATCGAACACACCTTTCCCCTCACTCGACATCGGGCATGAAAGAGGTTTTCTCTTTGGTTGTCCTCTTCGTCAAGAGTCATGCAGCTCAAATTCCTTCGAACCACAAGAAACATTTCTGGATGATCAGCTTCGGCAGCCTCATGATCATCATCAACTTCAGCTCGATCAGTCTCCTCGATAATTTCCTCCTCGGTGTCACTCGCTTGCTCATGGACGGTTCCATCTTCGAGCAGAAGCATAACCTTGCGAGTTGGACACTCTTTTGCCATGTGACCATAACCTTTGCATTTGTGGCACTGAATATTTGAAGCACTAGGAGAGTTGAGTTGAACTTTACCTCCCACTTCTCTCGACTGGTTAACGGTCACACCTCTTTCGAAGGGTCTCTTCGAATCTCGAACAGTGTTAGCACTTGTTTGGTTTGGACTCTTCCATTCTTTACCTCGGTTCAAAGGAGTAGAAGTAGTGACTCCTCGATACCGGTTTGCCTTGTCGTCCTTCACCAATTTTTCAGTTTCGGTGGCAGCATTGAACAGATCTTCCAACGTGTGATACACGTGGAGTCTCAACTGAGATGACACATCCCTAGCCAAGCCATTTTTGAATCTGATAATGGCTTGCTCTTCGTCTTCGACCAGATCAAGATTCAATCGAACCTTTTCTAACTCATCGTGGTACTCTTGGACAGACTTGGACCCTTGCTTTAACTCATAGAGCTTTTGCATTTGAGTCTGCCTGTACTTGGTACTCAAATACTTAGCATCCATTGCTCTTCTCAATTGCGGCCAAGTATTGACTTCGGGATAGTCATTCCTTCGTCTATGCCTCTTGTCAGATTCCCACCATGTTGATGCATAGGCTTCGAACGAAGCAATGGCATGGGCAGCTTTTCTCTCATCGGTCATCTCATTGGTTTCAAAGATGCGCTCCATTTTAAGCTTCCATTCAAGATACTCATCGGGATCACTAGTTCCTTTAAAGGGTGGAATAGTGATCTTGACACTGTTCAACTTTGAGTCTCGAACAGCTCGAGCCTGTTCGGGGTACTCATCATCTCGATTGTTAGCCTCACGCTCAATATTTCTTCCAACATTTGCGCCTCGGCCTCGACCTCGGAAATTTCCACGACCTCGGTGAGCTTGCCTTCATTGAGCGAATGGCAGCTCACGCTCATATTCGTCCTCGGGAAGTTCCTCTTCATCAACCTCCTCGGCAACGGCTCCAAGATCTCTTCGGGCCACTGGAGGTGGTATTCTTTCTCCTCGGGGAATGCCCAAGTTTTGATAAGCAGCTTGGGGATTGCCCAAGTTAAGTTCTCTTCGAATTGCTTCACTTGTCAACTGATGTTGTCGTACAAGCTCAGCATACAGCTCAGGTTTCATCGGAGTGGATTGGCTCGTTCCAGCGCCGGACCCATTCATGGCCACGGACGCGCTTCCCTGCTCGAGGTTAGCTACTCGAGCACTCACTCCTCTTACTTCGGCACTGATGCCTTGTATCGCAGCCATGAGATCGGCTAACGACAACTCGGGCTTCTCAATGCTTTTGCCATCGTTTCCAGCCATTGTACCTGCACAAGTCAAAGATCAAACAAATGTTAGAGTTAGAAATCACCTCACACTCTCCCTCACCTTTGTTGGGTGGCACTCGGGTCCACTCAATTTATGGGTTCGGTTTCTGATCACTCAAGAACTTGTTAACAGTGGCTCGTCTGATTGATCGGTCCTCTAAGATCCTTCAAGTTCGACAATAGTCACTGCCTCTTCGGGAAGAGTGAAGTGATGTTCGACTCGATGGAACAGACGCTTTTCAACTGAGCTCGGGGAGTCAAAAGAATTTTTACGAAAGTTGGGACTTCGGTCACCCCTTCGCACGAATTCCTATCAGCTTAAAAGAGTTAGTACGACCTCGAGTAGGACAATTACTCGAAAGATCCACCAACTAGAATTTGACACGAAAGAAAGTGAGAACCTAGGAGAATCTACCCTTTGATTCCCTTTTGGAATCCTTTTCGATCACACCCACTCCTGTCCGTACAAGAGTGGTCCCTCCTTGGTACGGATAGGGTTTTACCTTATCCACTTTCCTTTTCTCAGCCGACAAATTTTCACCTGGGGTTTGGATGTTTACACTTTACCCCTTCTTCTTCAATGGAACAGTGACCTTTGCTCCGGCGTACGGACACAACAACTTCGGTTCACTGACCACGAATTTCAGCCGATCTGGGTTGCTTTTCGACTCCGGTTTCAACAGCATCGGAGGAATTCAGTTCAAGTTCTTCGAGCTAAGAACCAGCTCATTCGAGTCGTACACTGTTACGATGGTAACAAATTTCCGGTGTACGGACAACGATTCAAACCTTTAAAATTTGATTTTTAGGCAACCAAACAAACCCAAATCACTCAAGAACCACCATTCTTCACCGGTTTCTTCCAAACACAGTGGGGTTCGAGTTCAGTCACCATTGAAGCTCAAAATCAGTCCAAATTTCACCAAGAAACCCTAGTCACAAAATTAGTACGTCGGGTACTTGTTGGAATCCGAAAACAGTGGTGAACAAGATTCAATGATTGTTTTTCCCAAACAACCTATAATCAAACACAATTTTTGAATTTTCTTTTTAACACACTTTTTTTTTTTTGTAAGATAACAACAGCAACAACTCAAACAGAATCAAGAACACGAAAAGGAAACAAAGACACAAAACGCACGAAGATAATGAACAGGATTGAGGTTGTAAGAACAAACTCAAGCCGTGCTCTGATACCAAGATGGTGCAATGCAAACCCGAAGGAGTTGCTTAGCACGAACGCGGAAGATAAACAACAAAGATAAAGATAGAAGCAAGACAAAACTTGCTTCTTTTGAAAGAACAGTGAGGAACCTGTCTCAAAGCTCGATCAAAAGGGACACAAGAATCACCTAAACTATGCAACAATCCTCAAGAGAACATGCCTCTTGCAAACTGAATGATCAAAGAGAAATGTTCAATCGGATTAACCGAAAGCCACAAGTCCATAAAGCCCTCACAGGGTTTTGCTCACGACGGAGACAGGAAATGTGCTCGGTCGGCACTTTCATTAATAAATCAATGTTCAAAAAACTAGCTATCTACAATAAAAGGGAACAAGGTTTATATAGGAAACACTAAGGGTAAACTAGTAAAAGGGTCACAGGCGACCAATAGAAATAAGCCACGCAGGGCTGAATTAAATTGTGTTCGGCAGACTTTGACTTCGGTAAGCCTTGGCTTCGGTTCTCGATTATCTGCTCGAACACACTTGTTGCCTTCGGACGCTCAATTGTCTTCGAGATCATTGTCCTCGGTCACTTTGCCATCGGGCTCAAATCTGAAGATAATGCCTTCGATTCTTGAGCTCGGCCACTCAGCTTCGGAGCAATTGTTTTCCTTCGGCCAGGCTAAGTGAACATGTACATCGTGCAGCAGCTTGGCTTGGCTTCTTGTCATCGGTCTCCTCGGTGGATCGAACACTTGATCAGCACGTGGTCGGGCTGCATCAGAAACTGCCAATCTTAATCGCCTTGTGGATCAAGTTAAATGTAGCCAGAAGGAGATGATGGCTCGTATGCAAGCTGTTGCAAGTAGGACTGAGAGCAAGTGTCAATATACCAAACTTGTTATTGAAGCCCCAAGCTCAAGTGCTGTAGGGAAGTTTTTTTAAGTTTTTTTTTTGTTCAATGGGTGCTATGTAAGAAAGATAATGTATGAAGGCTAGTTTCTTCATCTATGTGTGATCTTTTATGGCTTATTACAATTTATTTGACAAGTTATTTAATCCCAATTGATACCAATTACCATTTTATTCGTCTTTCAAATGTGACAAAAAAATATAGACTAAACATTAGTAATAATTTAACAACTACAAATCTGGATATAAAATAGAGTTTTAAGATTACATAATAACAAACTTGATAAAACAAAGAAGAAACATAGCTTACACATCGTTAGCAACAGTTCAACCAAATAACCCCTAGACAAAAATACACAAATTGACCATTGTCAAGATAAGAACTTAACATAAACAACAAAAATAGATTAAAGTCTTGATAATACATGTCACCAAAAACTATAGACCAAGTAACCCTAACATTTAACATTCAATCAATCTGAAGAGGATCTGCACTTGTTCCTTCACCCATCATAGTCCAGCATCACCCTAAAAATAGTACCATCACTTGAACTTGATTCATTGTCAAAATCGGCACCAGGATCACAAGGCTTTCCCATAATGTGAACTCGACAAACAAATTTAGCATCATCTAAACCATCCACAATACTTAAATGAAGTGCCTTACCACCCCTCAAATTGTTGGCCTTTATGAATTTTAACCAACCATTCCCTAGCCTTTTCTTCCCTTTATGTATAACCAAGCACATATCGTGTTCACATTACCATATAGCACACGAGCAAGAACTGATTCATAAGGCAAAAAAGGGAGTACATGTTTCGGGAAAATCTATTAACATGAAAAATTCAAAAAATAACATATTACAATGATACGACCCGGAATCCGGTTAGGCCGTGCGAACACCCGACATCCTCCCCTAGACCCGTCGGGCGAACCCTTACCAATTAAATTAGAAAAATAAATATAATAATTCACAAATAAGGACAAGACTTAAAAAAAATCACAGTCATACTGATACCTCTAAGGTGTACAAAAGAAATTACAGCTGACTACCCAGCATACTAGGTTTAGGGCTATCCAGACTAGACATCTAAGAGTACAAAAGAAGACAAATACCTCCTGAAGGGAGCAAAATGCAACTAAAATAACAACCAATAAACTGGTGGCCATCCGGAATAAAAGCTGGCTCACCCTGACAGCTGCAGTCGTCTTCGCTCCTTTACAACGTGACGAACTCAATCTTAGAGCGAACCCGCCGAAACGAAATAGATAGACAAGAAACAAACAACAAACAAGGGTGAGTTAAAAGGACTCAATAAGTGGGGTAGACTAGCCAACTCAAAGAATAGGATAGCTAGCCAGGGAGAAGAAACAGATAAACCAAATTCCTCTTATTTAAATTATAAAAAGGCAGAGCCGGATAACAACCGGAAACACGTATGAAACCAAAAATCCAACTAGGGATACGAGCCAGAAACATATCAACAAATAAGCAATGCACATATAAGCAGGATTGTAGTCATGTACCGTAAGTCTACACAATGGTATGAAATGAGATGAAATGAAATGAAAGGTGATGCAAAGGGTCACATGTGCCCATAATCCCATCCCGAAGCAGAATACTCCTGCATTCGGGGGAAATCCAATCTGATAACCAACTGGAGCGGAATACTCCTGCTCCTGGGGCGGAATACTCCTTCACCCGATACAGTATAAACCAGAGGCGGAATACTCCTGCACTCTCCTGGGGCGGAATACTCCTGCACCCGATATAATGTAAAGCTGAGGAGGAATACTCCTGTACTCAATATCTGACATAAGAGCGGAATACTCCTGCTCCTGGGGCGGAATCCTCCTACCCTCAATATGATACAATGGAGTGGAATCCTCCTGCTCCTGGGGCGGAATCCTCCTACCCTCAATATGATACAATGGAGCGGAATCCTCCTGTTCCTGGGCGGAATACTCCTGCACCCAATATGATATGCAATGTAATGAATATGAATGACATATAATGCGTATGAATGCAATGTGATGCAATAATAGCCCTTCACTAGGCGGAACTCTCATCGACAGCTGGGGAATAGATGCCAACTCACATCTAGACTACAATGCTCAGATCCTCAATGAAATACCAACAACTATCCATAACATATATTATTATTTACAATGTAAATCCAAAGCTAAGGCGTAATTAGTACGCCTGTCGGCAGCTACACACGTAAGGAACACGTGGTAGAAAATCCACAAGACCAGGTGCCTCCAAAGAAATGGATATAAACACTTACCTCTTCTAAAAGTTAGTACGGCTAATCAACAACCGCTTTATCCTTTGGTTTCCTTGACAAACGATCCCACTCTATTCAATAAGCAGAAAAAATATTATCAATTTAGGCTAAAGGCTTCATTCCTCACATCTTAGGGCAATCCGGTTAGGAACCTGATACCCACGCGACCGGACTGTGTGTCCAATGTCCAGCCTCTATGGGGGACTCCAAATCACACATAACATGATCACAATATAAGCATAAGCATGTATGAGGCATAACACATGTGGAAACAATAGATATGGACTCAAAGGAATGAGAAGAAAACTCTGGATAGAATTATAGACACAACCTAGAACTCAGAATTTTTCCAACTCTTTGAATTTCCATAAAATTTTCGGCAGAGTTTCCCCTGAAACTGGATGATCCGCAAAAACAGAACCAGCACTATACAACACACGGGAATGGATACCCTGATAAACTGATAACATAAACATGTTAAATGGATAACAAGATGAGATGACTGGATGTCATACTAAATCCGCTGATAGAATGTCTGGATAGCACCACTGTCCCGTTTTTCGACCTTATTTTCAGAGTGTAGATCAAAGATATAGACTTCATGGTCTTCATCAAAGTTTTAGATATATTTCTTAGGGTTCTAGGGAATCTTGAAGTATCTCAATATCAATTTTATACAAGGATTTATGATCAATATACTAACAGCTGTCAGAAGATAAAAATAATTTCCCAGATTTTGAAACATTTTGTGCTACTGTTTTGGACATCTTTCACCGTGGTTCTTAGTACCAAATTAATCACATGCACTCTCACCTTTATGCCATACAAGTTCCCCACAAGAATCATCAATTTTTGGAACTAAGAAAAGCTTCAAAAGCTATAAGATACATGCCTTGCCAAAAGAAAGGTTAGCCTTACATACCTTTGATGTTTCTTGCTTCTAAACCTTCTTTCCTTTGAATTCCACACCTTCTAAAGCTTAAAAAAACTATAATACAGCATTTAAGCACTTTACTTAGCCATGAATTAATTCTAAAACTCAAGCTATAGACGAATTGAAGGTAGCATAACGTTACCTTAATCGCTAAGAGCGTTTTGACGCAATCTGTCTTCAATTTCGAGTTAAGATTGGCGTCCTTCCTTCAAAATCATAAAACATGCTTCAAGACTCATGGAGGAACTGTTTCTCTCTTGATATTTCTAGAAATGACGAGATGAGGATGGCTTTTCCCTTTTATACTTGAAACATTTCAGTTTTAGTCCTCTTTTGCGCTTATGTCCTGTTTTCTGGCCTGACTTCTGATGCTCATATCTTTTTATCCAAAAATTGTATGAACAAACCGTAAAAAGTGTTGGAAACTAAACTCCAAGACCTTCACTTTGGTATATGATATGTCCCCAAAAGATCTCATATAACACACAAAATTAATTGATGAAAAAGCTTCATTACAAGGCAATTCCTTAGTCGGTTTTTCCGCAACTTAAATCCGATTTTTTCCAAACGTTATATTCAATATATAAACATCATATATGGTCATATTATGACTTTAAACTTACTTAAATTATTCTTAACATGTGATTTGAATGATATACGTCACTTTAGACATACGGGGTGTAACATTCTTCCCCCGTTAAGAACATTCGTCCTCGAATGTTAAATGAAGTACGTAGAAGCATTAAGCAACGATCTATTACATACTTGTAGTAGTGAAAAGATGTGAAAGATCAAATTATTTAACTTTCGGTATTTTAGCGGAAGCTAGCCAAACAACGTCGAAATTCATTTTCGAAAAAGCACAAAAGTCTCAAATAATCATACGAACGTAACGGCGCTTCTGGATTTTGAATTGGAGCTCTTTCGCCAAAACCGAGCTCGAAAATCTCTTTTTAGTATTTATCGACAATAAAAAACTGAAACCGCGCTCGTTCGCAAAGCGTCAGCACATAAGTTGATTCGCGCAGGGTATAATTGGGATAAGATGGAGAAAGATACAAATGATTTCGTCAAGAAGTGTGATTACTTCACCAAATGGGTCGATGCGGCTGCATATGCGAAGATACGGCAAACAGAGGTAATTGACTTCCTTTGGCGATATGTCGTATGTTGTTTCGGAGCGCCAAAGGAAATAGTCATGGATAATGGCCCACAATTCATCGGCCAGAAAGTGACTAGGTTCCTCGACGACTTACACATCAAAAGGATTACCTCCTCCCCATACCATCCAGTTGCCAATGGACAAGCAGAGTCAACGAACAAAATAATCATCGAGTCTCAAAAGAAGCACCTCGAGCAGGCCAAAGGGTGTTGGGTAGAAGAACTGCCCGGTGTACTATGGGCTTATCGCACGATAATAAAGATGAGTACAGGGGAGACACCTTACTCATTGGTATACGGTGCAGATGCTCTAATCCTAGTTGAAATTAGAGAGCCAAGTCTGCGGTATGCACATGCCACCAAAGAATCCAACTCAATCAATCTCTCCGAAGAATTAGATTTCCTCGAAGAACGAAGGGAACTAGTACTTGTACGAGTAGTCGCCCAGAAGGAACGAATCGAACAATACTATAATCGGGGAATACGCGTACGAAGTTTCCAGGTTGGAGATTTTGTATTGAGGAAAGTATCTCAAAACACGCATGAAGCAAACTCAGGAAAATTAGGCCCTAATTGGGAAGGCCCCTACAAGGTAGTCGCAGCAGTCGGCAAAGGATCTTACCGTTTGGCACGACCAGATGGCTCAATCATCCCAAACAACTGGAATGTGATTCACCTCAAAAGGTATCACTTCTGAACGGTAAAACGGTCAGTTATTCCCTACCTACCTTTTACTTTTATGGCATTCTTACTTTTGTTATATTTCTTCTAAATGGTACTAACGGCCTAAATAAGGCCAGATCCGTTTAGCTCAACTGGTAGAGCTCGAAGTTCTTCAACTTCGTGGCTGTGGGTTCGAATCCCTCAACGGACACACTTCTCGTTTGGTTATATGTGTTCTTCCGTTTACGACCAGCATTAACTCTTTTTATGTTAAACCTTCCCGTATTTCAACATAAAAACAGGGAGGGTAGTGAGAGGCCCCTGTAGGCCAGAAAAGACCTTCATAAAGGCAAAATACCTTGTAAAAAGGCGAGTTTTTTTTAAAATAAAACTGTTACGTGACAAGCTTCCACAAAAATAAGAGAAGTCGTTCACAAGGCCAGCGACTCGGCCAGAATTAAACTACAAACTTCCTACGTCGACTTTCAACAATCAAAAATGATAAGCAAAGTTGTTTGCAAGGCCAACTATTCGGCCAGAACCTATTGACCATGACTGGGTCAGAATAAAACATCTGCGCAGATCATTCACAACTTATGACCGCTTCCTTGGGAAAGGCTAAGTTAAAACATTCGGACAGACTTTTGAAGACCAGAACTTAGCAAAGTTCAAACTTCTAAAAGCTCTTAAACAAAAGGCACAAAGGCCACAATGCATCCAAACATAAGATCAAATATTCAAGCTATATACAGTCATTGAATTAAAAGGTCTTAAAATATATACATTGTCCTGATAAAACAATAAAGTGCCGAAAACGGCTGACAGAAGTTTTTTTGAGTGATCAAGGCCAACAGAATCGGCCAAACAAGGATCGGAGAGTCCCTAACAGACCTCTATCCACAACCAATCATCCGGCTCTTGCCAGATCCACAAACCTACAAACTTAATCAATTTGGGGGGGGGGGGTTTAATTTTGGGGACTACGACCAGAACCCGATGCACTAGCTCCATCGGCTCTATCATCGTCACCCGAGCTCTCATCATCATATTCATCTTCATCTTCTTCAGACTCTTCAGGAGAAAGATTCAATACCTGCCTCACTTCGCGAACGGCGCACTTTCTTTTCAGCATCCCTTCCTCGACGTTGATCTAACCAGCGTGGACCTGCTCAAGCAATGTTCGTTTGGTCTCGAGCGCAATGAGCTTCGCCTTGATCTCAAACTGATCACGCAAGTTGGCCAAGTCCTTGGATAACGCGTCCTTAACGCTCATCGACTGGGCAAATTGATCTCTGGCGGCTTGTAGCTCAGCTCGAGCGTTAGTAGACTCTTCCTTAGCCCTCAGCAGGTCCATCTCTAAAGATCCACGCTCATCGAGTGCCTTTTTCAGCAAAGAGTTGCATTCTTCAAGCAGAGCCTCCAGGTCCCGAGCAGATTGTGCGAACCCTTCTTTCTCATTAGAAAGAAGGTCATTTTCATTGGTGAGCTCGTTAATCTGTTTAACTAGTTTGTTGTTGGTCACAGCCAACCGGTTAACTTCACTTCCAAAAAAACCACACCTCTCTTCCAGAGCCTTATTCTCTTCAACAACTTTTTCTTCAGTTCGAGCACCTGATCAAGGTTGTTGATCCTGGAACGGAACATCAACTCGGCAGCCATCAGACTTGACTGAAAAAGCGAAAGAAAAAAGGTTAGAAGTGTGAACTCAAAACTACCTTCAACTCGACAAGTGAGGGTTGCTCAGTTGGTAAAGCACCTCCACCCACGATCGGTAGGTCCCGGGTTCGCGTCACCCTGGAGGGGAAGTGTGGAAACACTATAGATCCTCCAAAAATGGGTGGGAAAAAAAAACTACCTTCAACTCAAGAAAGTATTAAGGAAAGCACTTACCCGGGCAGAATCAGCAGCAATGGAAAAAGCCAGATCTTCATTGCTCATTTCCCTCACTATCCATTCTTCACGGGGACCAATGAGCGATGAAACTTCTTTGGCTAAACTGCCCGGCCAGGTCACGAAGTTGACATTGGGGGCTAGCTTCATAGTGCATTCCCACTCGCAGTACTTAGGCTCCTTAGCCTGCTCAAAGGGAAAGTTCGGGCCAAATTTGTAGCGCACGCCCCGAATGTCCCTTGGTCCTGTCTGACCGTTGATGGTGGTCCGCCGAGTGAGCCTTGTTTTTGACATTTCAGAATCATTTTCCATTCCAGGATCCCTCGTGTCGCATTCATGTAAACAGACAGGCACTTCCCCCTGAGCGGCCACGTTCTCCAAGTCCTCGAAATAAAAAACACGAGGACCCTGGCCACCCTCTTGGGGGGGGGGTCTCTTCCCTTCTTTCTTCTTCTTCTTCTTCTTTGCCAACCTTTCTCTTACCCTTGTCTGCACAGGAAGCGCCTGCCTTTACCCCGTCACCAACTCGAGGACTCCCTTCTGGAGTACGGGCAGACTCCTCCTCGACCTTCCTTTTGTCACTTCAAAGAAAGGGCTTTATCATAAGGTTTTCAGTAATTTCAGTTTCAGTATCTGAAACGTCGATCACCTCCTTATCAAAACCCTCTCCCAATGCAGACTGGGGACTTCTGTAGAGGTCTTGACACGTTCTTCTTCAGGCTCAGGCACACTAACACCAAGCGGGGCCTCACCTCCAACAACTGAGGTCTGCCCAGCAGCAACGGAAGCTTTACGAGCAGCCTTCTTCCATGCTCCGCCCTCGCCTTGGCTCTTCTTCTTCCTCTTCAGAGAGCTAATGCCGCCAAACAATAGCTAGTCGCCGCCTTCCCTCCTGCGAATTGCCTTTGCTGCAACATCATCCTCAGGGTCAACAGCTGGCCCTGACGGTGCAGCCTAAGGGGAAGGGGTAGGGAAGAAGTCTCCATGTGTGCCTAGACCTACAAAAGGCGGAATAGTTAGAAACAACAAAATCACGAAGAGAAGAAATAGCTGCAATAGCGAAGAGTTCTTACCGCGAGTCTTTGCGGTCAGATTCTTTTGCGTAGCGAAGTACGCCCATTCCCTCTGCTCAGCAGGGAACTTCTTCAGAATAGCTTCAACCCACGGTGTTAGCTCATCAACCGTTATGAGCTCATCGTAGGGCAGCTTGGCAGCTATAAGGAAGGATCAAAGGAATAAATAAACAAAAGGGGGAAGCATGAAAATATCAAAAGGAAAACTCGAGGACTTACGCCTCACAAATATGTACCGGTGCAACAAACCCCGGTCGTTGGTGTCCTCAGAACTGCGTATCAAGCCCTTGCTCCCACGCATTCTGGCGTTAACAAATCCATCTTTAAAAATTTGGATGCTGTACAAAGAAATAAAATGCTCGTATTCAAAACTTTGTCCGGTTTCCTCGGTGAACCAATCCATAACTGTTATCATCCTATACATGTTGGGGCTCAGTTGCCCCGGGCAGAGAAAATACTCCCTACAGAGCCTGTCAAGTACAGGATGTAGGGGTAACGTGAAACCAACTGTAAATGGGTAGGTGGACATGGCCGTTCACCCAGCACTACGTGAAGTAATGTTCTCCGTTTCAGACACCAGCAAAATGGGAACGCTCGCATCCCAGCCGCAGTCCACTCTAACTCGTGGGATCATCTCTGACGTGATCCCAGACTTGAATCTGTACGCTGGCCATATGCGTACATCTCCATAATTGTTGAAGGCCTTGACACTGCAGTCTTTTTCCAGTTCACCCCAATTCTTGGAGATAATCTCTGCAGCAGTGGCCTGAGCAGCCCTGGGCCTAGGGGTAGCCGCGGAAGAACTACCAGCGGCAGCGTCCATGTTCAAGTTTTTCATAGGCTTTGGAGACATGGTTTAAGAAGAATCGAAAATTGGAAGAAAGATTGAAGAAAATTCAAGGGGTTTTTCAAGATTTGGAAGTTGTAAATTGAAAGCAAGCAAAAGGGTTAAAATTCGGCAAACCCCTATTTATAGGAGTAAAAAATCCGGCCCATCAAGTTTCCACAAGACACGTGGAGGTCATCAAAGAAATCACGATCAGATCCAACCTTCAAAAGAGGAAGTAGGTTTCGCCGAGTTTCGAAGCGGCATCATTGTCCTAAAGTGCAGCGGTCACCTTGCAACTGACAACGGACGTGTGCACGTGACTGAGGCGGTTAAAATCATTACTTTTACCCTTGGGACGCGCAATAGTCACTTCGAAGCTGATGGCGGACGTGCAGACGTGCCTGTCGCTGTTACTTTTTACATCGCGCATTTAATGCGCACGTCACTGAAACTTGTCATGTTGCTAATGAAGTGCGCACGTCAATAAGGTTCGTCATGTTGCAGATGAAGGTTGGACTTCGCGAATAAAATTTCCCGCCAAAATTCACATCCACTCCTCGAGCAAAAACTCTGCTCGAGAAGTGCGGAGACTATCTGTATTGGATAAAAACCACCGTCACTCAAAAAGGTGACACGTGTCTGCCACGTAGCACGGGCAGAGATTTCCCCGGACAAACATCTAACAGACAGATGACCGGCCAGGCGGTTACCACGAGCAGGCCCAGAGCAGTAATGTAACACTTCCCCAAATCAGCGCAATTTGAATGAACGGTTACCTAATCGTACGCGATTGCTCAATGAATGGTTATAAAGGCAACGGTTATACACCCAGCGGTTACGTATCCAACGATTACATACCCAGCGGTTACAAACCCAACGGATGCCTAATAACTCTATAAATAGCGTTCATTTCCGAATCATTGCAACACACATTCTCTCCTCTATCTACAATATCAATAAGATACTCTCCTTGTTCTTGCTCAATACTATTCATCGTTTACATTATTGCATACTTTGTTCTCAAGTCTTCAAGTATAATTAGTATCAAGGAATCCTCACCGGGATCGAAAGATCTAATACAGCTCCTTCTATCTATTTTATTCACTCTTTAATCTTATTTATCTTTGATTATCTCGTATTATTTCCGTATCATCATTTATTATCATCGCATCTCCATTGGAAATCGTACATATACTCGTAATTCTTTCACTAATGCAATTCCGTATTTAATTTGGCTAAACTCTTAATCTAAACTATTGATCGTGACTTCGCAAATACAAATTTAATTATTAATTGGCCTAAAATCGAATCTAGGTTAAACATTGATGGGTTAGTAAAATAATTTTTTTACCATTAATTGAAACGCTTCACATTTATGTATAGTATATATAGTAGTAATTTTATATTTAATAAAAGTGTAATTATAATTAATATATTTATGATACATAATTTCGGTAAAATTGTAAAAGAATATTGAATTTGATTATTTTGGCTACCATATATCATCATGACCCATTAAGAAATACTCCAACAAAGATAGTATGGGTGAACTAACTTAAATAGTTCTCCCTCCGTTTTAAAATAGTTGTCTTAGTTTGACTTGAAGCGGAGTTTAAGAAATATGGTAAGACTTTTGAAATTTATGGTCCAAAATAAGTCCTACATAAATATGTGGCTATAAAAAATTTCATTAAGAGTAAAGTAGTAGTTTCAACTCAAACATATTTCCAAATTTAGAATTGTACAATTTTTTTTAGAACGGACTAATAAAGAAATAGTGTCATCCATTTTGGAATGGATGGAGTAGTACACTATAAAGTCAAGTAGTCTTTATATTATAATAACCTTTCTCTCTTAAAAAAAAAAAAGGTTTAGGTTGCAATCCGAATTTTGAGGCGTGTGATGATTTACCATTTATTTGGAGGGTGCAAGTTTCTTTTAACCACCTCACATTCCCTAGTTTGATTTGAAGGTGCAACCTTGTTCGGAGGCTTTTGGTCTCTTAAATGTGAAAAAAGACTCATTAAGGCCTTTTTTTACCCTTTTTGTGTCTTAAAAATTGAACTTTTGACATCCATTAAAAGTTTCTCGCTTAGCATGATTTAACACTACCAAAAGACTATCTACAATAGTTTCAATAGATTTCGTAGATTATCCGTCACAAGAGTGTAGTTCTTGAAGCCCCCCAAGTGCTTTATAACTATTTCTGCAATATTATCAATTGTTTCCAAGACAATGGTGATATTGATGGTGATGTCACACACCGTATAGGAGTAGGTTGAATAAAGTGGAGGCTCACTTCAGGTGTACTATGTGACAGGAGGATTCTAGTTAAGCTTAAAGGCACATTCTATGAAGCAGGTACGTTATATGAAGCAGAGTGTTGGTCAGTCAAGAATTCTCACACTCAGAAGATGAGCGTAGCGGAAATGAGAATGCTTAGATGGATGTGTGGGTACACTAAGATGGATAAGATTAAGAATGAAGTCATTCGTGACAAGGTTGGTGTAGCCCCAATAGCAGAGAAGATGCGAGAAGTGAGGCTGCGACAGTTTAGCCACGTGAAAAGGAGGAGTGTAGATGCTTCTGTGAGGAGGTATGAGAGATTAGCAGTGTTGGGTCTACGGAGAGGTAGACCGAAGAAGAACTGGGCCAAGGTGATTAGACAGGACATGACCCGGATCCGGATCACCGAGGACATGACCTTAGATAGGGGAGCGTGGAGGTCGAGGATTAGGGTAGAAGGTTAGGTTGTAGTTGAGCGTCTTTTCCCTTATTAGATGTAGTTTTATGCTTATGTAGATGATTTTCATTTACTCTCCGTCTTTATATCTATTGTTATTATCTATTTGTCGGATATGCTTTAATTTTATATTCTCGTTAGCATGATATCACTGGCTTGATCTTTCAAATGTGTTTTTTAATGTGCTTCTTTTCCTAGCCGAGGGTCTATAGGAAACAGTCTCTCCACTTTGGTGGGGGTAAAGTCTGCGTACATCTCACCCTCCCCAAACCTTACTTGTGGGATACACTGAATATGTTGTCATTGTTGGTCATGTCTGAATAGTAATTAACAAATGACTTAGATTGCTGCACATTGAAGCTTTTGAAGTTTGAACTAGTCAAAACTTCACCTTTTTAGCAACAAGTAGACTTGGTAGTGTCAATATTTGCTATGATGAAGTTAGAAAGGTGCCTTTGAATAAACTTTAAGACTTTTACTTTCTATGAAATGATCGACATGGAAATTTCTTTATCTTATATTCATTATACTTTTTATGTGTCAACATCTGAAAGATTCTTTTTAAATTATTTTTTAAAGTTTACAAACCTAACAAATAACCTGCCCCCTTCTCTTCTGTATTGATCGAGACTCCCCAAACAACACAAAAGACCACCTTTTATGTCACGTATAATGGACACAACTTATAAGGTCAACAATTTCATGCTGCACTCTTTATTCAGTTCTTTTTTCTCCCATTGGTTTTAATTTCATTCTCTTCCTCTGTCCGATCAAGAAGTTTCCCCTCTTTATAGCAAAAGTCCTTCTACTGATTAATCAACAAGTACTTCCTTATTCTTATTATTATTATTATTACTATTATTATTATTATTATTGACGTAACATGACGAGATAGCATTGGATAGGGGTTTGGTATTAAAACCCTACATATGTACTTTGTAGGTGCATAATCCAAATTACACCACAGTTTCTTCTTTCTTTTTTCTATTTTCCATATATTCATGTAAACTTACACGATATGCTCATAAATGATACACTAGTATAGTACCTGCGTGATGGGCGGTCTATAACTAAAAAACTAATTGTAGTAAATTTTATATGTCAAATTACTATATATAAAATTGTGATAATTTTAGTATTTGTAGTTCTCTAACTGTGTTTATTTTAATAGCATCGAAGCCATCCAAGAAAGATAGAAAATTTAGTGATTTAGTCATGCCTTTATTCAATCAAGCTTTTAGGAGCGCACGCATGAATCACCTATCATCAATAGAATGAGCGGCGAAATTATGTTTACATTGGATCAGAAACTAACATATTTCAAGCATAACATCCAGCATCTGGCTTCATTGCTTAGCAATAAGACCTTTCTGCAAATATAGAAAAATAGGGATTAACTGCATACAGGAAAGACAACATAAAAGAATGTGCAGATGAAAGATGGAACAACAAATTGAAGGAAAAAGTAAAAAAAAACGAATAAATAACATGCTCACCGGGGATTGTAAGAATGAAAAATTGTAACAAAGAAAGCGCAGTGGAATGAAGAAGCAGTTTTTCGTATGTCTATATTATCGTGCAAAGCAATTTCAAAACTGTTTGAGCGTGCAAATAAATTTTAAAATTGGACTCCTAAAGTCACGTAAGAGAATATTAGGATAAGATAGTAGAACTTTTAGGAGTCCAATATGAGAATTTTAAGGATGATACCACCACCTCATTTTTAAAAAATAACTGTTTGGAAATTTCCCCAGATTAGGTTATCCTTTAATTTTAGTTTAAATCACCAAATATAATGGTTATCTGTCAATTCAAATTTGAAAACATACAAATTAACTAAATCTAACTAAAAGTTAACTAATTACATAAATTTTCCAAGTGGCTTTATACTACTTTGCCACTTGACTAATTATCATTGGCTACTACATGCCTTTTAATAATATATAGATATCTATACTACTTTCTTTTTTATATATATATATATATATATATATATATATATATATATATATATATATATTGTCTATATTAGTTTTTGTTTATTACTATGTGTAGATATATCTCTCAAACATGCCACACAAATAAATGTGGAATTATATCAATCTTCTAGATAACATGCATCTATCAAGGACTTAGAACAAAAAATATTGATCAATCATCTCCCTTATGGTACTTGTGTAGCCTTATTGACTCGCAAATACATAACCCCACTCCCTCTCCCCCTCCCGAGTAGAAAGAGTGAGATAATATATTATACTATGCATTATCAATGAGTTTATTTTCAGGCGTCACGCTTTGTCAAAAAAGTTCAATTAGCTCTTCTTAGTTAAGCGATTGGGTTTGAATGATTGAATAAGATTAATGGCTCTAATTAAATAGTATGTAATTAAGTTTTAATTTTTGCTTTTTGCTTTTTGCTTTTTTTTTTTTTTTCTCTTTGCTTATGAAAGTAGGTATTATGCATTTGAAATCTGAAAATGACATATGTATGATCTTTATTGATGATATTCTTCTCTCAGTTACCCTCCATGGCTTCTTAACAGAAAGTTGTTGGATGAAAGGCAACAATGGAATATCGAGAATAACTCCTTTCGTTTGTTCTGTTTCAATCCCGCCCAAAAGAATGGGATTGGTAAATTGGAGTTAATTCTTAAAATAGTCACTGAACTAATGTAAAGTATCTAAAAAGGTCACTTTCCTTTGGTTTTGGACAAAAATATCACTCAACTTTATCCAAAGTACCTTAAAAAGTCATTCTCCCAGATTGTGTTAAAGTTCACAAAAAAATACTGATCTGACATTTTATTTTAGTTCTTTTTATTTAAAATTGACCCAACAAATATTTTAAATTTTTTAAAAAATATGACTCGAAATTTTACACAATATCCAAAAATTAAGGCATTAGCCACCTCGAAATTTTAGACATTTGACCATGATAAATCAAATTTCAAACTTTGAATATAAAGTTTGTCTATGACAATTCAAACTTCAAACCTCTCAAATTTTGTTAATTTTTTTTAAAAATAAGAATATGCTATGGGGAAAGATTCAACTTAAAATAAAAACCAAATTTATTAACCAAAATGTCTAAAAGATACACCGCAAATGAAAACATATAACCTTTAATACTCCTAATTATTATGCCCAAAAATATGTAAAAAATTTATGCTGCTACATTTTCAACTATAATTATTGGGGAAGATTTCAAATAACTACATCTGTTATAATTTTTAATTATACTCTTTAGCATATTTGTTGTGGTACCTAATTACAAAACTACCATAATATTATTTCCACACTTTGATATTTTCCAATGAGCATTCCTTGAAATCAGCTTAACTGAATGCCAAGTTACCCAATAAAAAAATGCCAAATTACTGGGATATATACTTCCATAATCCCTCTACCCTTAGATATGTATAATTAGTATATGATGCACAATTTACGGTTGAAGGAAATCAAATATACTATTAATGTGAAAATAGTAGGAAATCAAATATACTATTAATATGCAAATAAGACATTAATATACACCAGTAATATACCAAAAACACCTATAATATAAAGGCGAAGAATATATAAATCCACTATTAAATTATCTCATAAATAAATAATTTGGTGTTTTCTTAAAAATTTAAAATATTTGTGGGGGTCTATTTTTAGTAAAAAGAACTAAAAAAAGGCCACATTAGGGATTTTCCAGAGAACTTTAACTACAACTTAGGAGAATGACTTTTTAAGGCACTTTGAATAAGTTGAGTGATATTTTTTTTCCAAGCCAAAATAAAGTTCTTTTAGATAATTTGCATTAGTTCAGTGACATTTTAGAAATTAACTCGATAAATTGGGATGGGGGTGGGGGGCTCGTTGGGATTTGGACATTAAATTCAAGATATTTAAAGTTTTTCTTTTCCTTGCTTCTGTCTTTACACCCTCTTTGAGATACGATCCAGTTGAAGAAGAATAATTAAATTTATGCCTCCTAAGGAAAATCATATTATCGATGGTGTACTACCTCCGTCCTATTTTATTGGATGAGTTTGATTTGACACGGAATTTACGAGCATAAAAATTTGTGTAGCTGAAAATTATTTAATAAAAATAAATTATATCTACTTATAGAAATGTGATATTTTTTGTCAGACAAACTAAAAAGAAAAGTATATCCATAAATTGGGTTAGAGTGAATAATCCGCCTTCCTAGCTAAAACTTTCAACTAAGGCAAAACTGTGAACCATGTGCATTTGATATTGTTCAACAGATATATTTATCACTATAGAAATATTAATATATTTGCCATTGATTGAAACCCAAATTAGTTACCTTACCAAACACATGCTAAAATATAATTGACTTCTTGCATATTGATGCCTACTTTTTGTTACTTCGCAACTAATCAATACAATACATTTATCTTTTAATTCCTTTTCGAATGAAATGATAAACAAGGCATGGGAGCAAACAACTACTATGAACGAGTTTTTTTTTTTAAGCAGTAAAACTTTGATTCTCCCTCCTCTCTCTACCCCTCCCCCCTTCAAAGTTCTCTTCCTTCTCCGTAATGGACATTGATCCCATTAATTCTCAACCTATTAATCTCCATTCGATTCCCCCAAAGCCCCCAGATATACTACATGACACCATCTCTCAAAAGATGAACAAACCATCATACTCTGAAAAATTATTATCGCAAACCAATGCACCTACATCCATTACTTCACCTATTCTACACGATCCACTCATTTCTACCAACATGCAAAAATACCCAATGAATGTAGATGACTTGGTTGACCACATATCCTTCACCCACGAGGAGAAGCAACGGATTTATTCACCATGGGTAAACTCGGTTATTATTAAGCTACTAGGCAAGAGATTACATCATCACTATCTCTATGAGAAGCTAAAAGCACAATGAAAGCTAATGGAAGATTTTTCTTTAATCGATCTAGGCGAAGATTTTTATGTTGCAAAATTCAATAAGCATGAGAGCCTTCACAAAGTCTTAACGGATGGACCATGGTTTGTTAATGATTTCTTCTTGTCCATTAGATGTTGGGAACCAAATTTTATGGCTACAGAAATTAAACTACTTACCACTGCTATTTGGGTTCGTCTCCCAAATCTCCCAACTGAATTCTTTGATGAAGGAGCTTACAAAAAAAAATTGGCAACAATATTGGCAAGCTACTTAAGATTGACTTTAAAACGTCTACAGCTTTACGAGCTCGTTATGATAGACT
Source organism: Petunia x hybrida (assembly GCA_037355625.1). Taxonomy (NCBI): domain Eukaryota; kingdom Viridiplantae; phylum Streptophyta; class Magnoliopsida; order Solanales; family Solanaceae; genus Petunia; species Petunia x hybrida. The sequence continues at coordinate 1,982,274 of JBBBVM010000032.1, read as the reverse complement.
GTGTATCGAAGTACAAGTCGATATCCCGGTTAAAAGTCACGTTTATATAGAAAATCACAAACAAAAAGTGATTTACGAAGGAGAAAACATTCTATGCAAGATTTGTGGTCGATTAAGCCATCTACAATCAAATTGTCCTTATGAAAATCAAATATCCTCTACTGAATCCACAACCTCTAATCTTTCATCCTCAACTCCTCAAAAACTAAAATCAAAGGAGGGAGAATTAGAGTGGCAAACAGTTTCCTTTCCTAAAAAAAAAAAAAAAGAAAAGAAAACCCTAACTCCTAAGCTTGTTTATGATTTCATTCCCTTGGAGAAACCTGCGTCCTCATCAGCTAAGGCAATGCATTCAAATGCTGGCCATCCAGGTAAGTCTACTACACCCACTTATTCACGCATTAACTCTAAGTATCAACAAAAATTTTCTCATCAAACAAATAATGCTGTTAATAAATTTAATATCGGATAATCCTTCTAACACTAACTTGGGTATTATGTCGGACCCGCTAGTCAAAGACATACAAAAAGTGGAGAAATCAAAGTTTGGTCAACATAGCATAAGTTTGTTTCCCTGCCACATAAACCCGGATTTGGCCAAATGTCCCACTAACGTCTCCCCCTCGTCAACTGGCAAAACTATTACTATTAAAAAAAAAATTAGCTTACACACCTGAAGACACCCTTCCAAAATTCAAACCCTGCCAATCTTTGAGGATTTACCTAACCTTTTACCGTCCATCGGGGCCAATGATCTTCACCATATCAATTCGTCTGATAACTCTTCTATTCAACGCCCAAAATCTTCGAAAAATCTTGTCCTCCCTCACACGCAATCGTGCATGCAAAATACAACTCCCTCATCTATAACTCTTCCTCATCCTACTACTACAGATACTCAAGTTAACAATGAAACTCCCAACCTCAAAGAGAAAAGCTCGACAATCAGTCAGGGAGCTACTAAAATTCCATCGACAGAAAATTCACAACATGAACAACAACAACAATGTTCCACCCATTCCACAACCAATTCCCATGAATCCACCTCTAATATTCACGATTCCTCCACTACAAAATCAGATTCCACAATCGTGGATAGAGTCATCACTATGGGGATTTGCGATCACAGTGCCAATAACATTATTTGGCCAACAAGCTTACGTGAAAATACAAGATCCTTCTTATCTAGCTCTGATTGTAAGCGAGGGGATGCACATGGCAATGCAAAACTACATGAACAGTACGTGGCCTCAGTTAATGCATGTGAACCAACAGGAATGTCCTCTGATCGATCTTCCTTTCTTTCCTCCTCGAGTGGCACCACCTCAACTTTCAATCTTCACTCCTTGGGATCTAGCTCAGGATCAGAACATGCAAGCCCCCTTGGTAGTAAATCAACAATTGATCCCTCAAGTTCCTCTTCCCATGCAAGTAGACATTCCACAGCTACCTGCTCCTCCACCATCTCCGGAACACCATCCCAATCCACCCGTACTAGAAGAAAACAGGATGGTAGATCAAGATCAAGTCGTCCTAAGAGGGAGGGAGAGTCACACGGAATTTCTAAGCCTAAAAGAAATTTCAATTCATCTATTCAGAGAAAGGCTGGATAGGAAAGTAATTTTCACAAGTCATCACTTACTCTACAAATGTTCACTAGACGTGAGAGCCCCTGCCAACAAAGTTGTGGGGAAATATGCTGTTGTTTTGAACCCAACACTAATGAATGATCCCGAACTAAATTTAGTTGTTAATGAAAACCCTAACCCTAATATGAATAGAAATCTAAATATCATAGTTTGGAATGTAAGAGGTGCTAATAATCAAGATTTTCGTAGGCATTTTGATGTTGTACTAGAAGTCTACAGGCCAGTCTTAGTTGCTCTCCTCGAAACTAAGATGGAGGACCACGATGAATTAAGGACTCTCTTTAACTTTACTGATTATGCTGAAGTTCCAAGCGTGGGTCGATCTGGAGGTATAGTGATTCTTTGAAAAAATGACTTTATCATTGTCTCTGATGTGCACATAAATGGTAATGAAGTCCATGCAATGTTAAAGGTAAACCATGCTTCTTTCTCTTTCCCTTGGTTATTTTCTACCATTTATGCTAGCACATCTTCTCTGAATAGGCAATTACTTTGGAAATCTTTAGCAGCAATATATGATTCTTACAAAGGTCCTTGGTTAGTTTGTGGAGATTTCAACCAAATTTTGATCCAAAAGGATAAGTCAGGTGGTCGTCCTTTAAATTCTAAAAATGCAAATTGTTTTAGAGATTGTTTAAACTACTGTAACCTTATTGACCTAGGGTTTAAGGGACCAAGATACACTTGGTCGAATCATAGTAAATATAGTAGTGGTCTGATTAGGGAAAGGTTAGATAGATGTTTAGCAAATGAAGAATGGGTAACTTTATTCAAGGAATCTTCCATTATTCACCTTCCCAAAACATACTCTGACCATCACCCTATTTTAGTTAGCTTAAATAAAAACTCCTTTTCCTCTCCTAACAAACCCTTTAGGTTAGAATCTATATGGATGTCTCATCCTGGTTTTCCTATCATCATCAAAAATGCGTGGGATAATAGGAGTTTTTATGAAGCCACAAAAGTTTTTGAAGATGATGTTACCTTATGGAACAAAACTGTTTTTGGGAATATTTTCAAAACGAAAAAGAAATTACTAGCTAGACTAAATGGAATCCAATCTTCTCTTCGCTACCCTACTAGTTCCTTCTTACAAAACCTAGAACAAACATTGCTTCTTGAACTCAATACATTACTAAAAAATGAAGAGGAATTTTGGCGTCTTAAATCTAGAATTACCTGGTTGAATGATAGTGACGCCAACACAAAATTTTTCCACGTAACTACTTTAAATAGGAGACGACACAACTCTATTACTCACTTCCAAGATGATAATGGAACTATTATTACGGATCAGGAGGCTACTAAAAATCATGTTTTAAATTACTTTGTGATGCTATTTTCTACAAGCCATGATTATAGTACTCTATCCTCTACTAGCCATAATACTAGTTGGTATAATGGTAATGACCTAAGTTGCCTTGACAGGCCATTGGTTGATGAAGAGATCACTAAGGCAGTTTTTTCTTTTAAGCCATTCAAGGCACCTAGTCCAGATGGCCTCCACCCTTTTTTTCTTCCAAAAGTATTGGAACATTATTGGAGATTCGGTGAAAAAATTTGATCATAGTGTAATTGATTCTTGCTTGATTCCTGCTTTTTCTAATAGTACATATCTTTGTCTAATTTCTAAATTTAAAAATACGGTTCATTTAAAAAATTTCCGACCTATAGGCCTTTGTAACACAATTTATAAAGTTGTTACGAAAATAATTGCAAATCGCATTAAACCTTTTCTAGATAGCCTTATTAGCCCTTGTCAATCTAGTTTTCTTAAGAATAGACGCGCTTCTGATAATGCTATCATTATTCAAGAAATCATAAATAAATTCCAGCATATGAAAGGAACTAAAGGTGAAATGCTAGTTAAAATCGATTTAGAAAAAGCATTTGATAGACTCGAATGGTCCTTCATTCGTACTATGTTACATTTCTTTAAGTTTGCCCCTAATATTTCTAGTCTAATTCTTTCATGTGTTACTTCATCCTCTATGTCAATCCTATTTAATGGCTCCAAGACTCCTTTCTTTTCTCTGACTAGAGGTATCAGACAAGGAGATCCTATGTCTCCTTATATCTTCATATTATGTCTAGAACTCCTTTCAATCTACATTAATCATAAAGTAGTTTACCAGTTATGGAACCCTATTAAATTATCCCCTCGGGGACCAGCTATATCTCATCTCTTCTTTGCAGACGACTTAACATTCATGGCTAAAGCTGATGAAAAATCTTCAAGGAACATTAAGGAAACTTCAGATTTATTCTGTGCTTTTTCAGGTGAAAAGATTAATACTAATAAATCTAGAGTTATATTCTCTAAAAATACCAATTCATCTCTTACTGATCACCTTAGCTCAGTACTAGGTATCAAAATTAGCAGGAACTTTGAGAAATATCTAGGGTTTCCTATTTTGAATCATAAACCTAAAGTGAATGATTACCAGTTTTTAATAGATAATTTCCAATCAAGGCTTTCAAGCTGGAAAACAAACTTCCTTAGTATGGCTGGTAGGGCTACTCTAATAAAGTCTACTCTCAATACTCTCCCTAACCACATTATGCAATACCATTTCCTCCCCTCTAGAATCCATAAGACAATTGACAAAATCCAAAGAAACTTTTTGTGGGGAACTACCAATACCAAAAAGAAACTTCATCTACTCTCTTGGGATTGGGTTACTAAACCTAAGCATCTAGGAGGCCTAGCCATTACCAAAGCTAAAACTAAAAATATTGCTATTCTATCTGGCTTAACATGGAGACTCCTTTCTAATCATAACTCTCTTTGGTCCATGATTATTAGCACTAAGTATAAGAATAAGATGACTTACCCTTCAAATTCTTTCATTTGGAGCAATATTATGAAGGGATGGAAAATTTGTTAAGAGAATTCTCATTGGATCATAGGGAATGGTTCCTTTACTTCATTCTGGAATCACAATTGGCTTCCAAATAGGACTACCATTCGTCATCTCATCTCTGGCCCTCTAACATTGAATGAATCAGATCTTAGAGTTGCTGACATTTTTAACAATAATGGATTTGATTTGACAAAGCTTTCTTTCCATCTTCCGGATTGCATCAAAAATTTAATCTTAGAGTCTCATTTAACCCTAAGCAATGAGTTGGATTATCCTATTTGGAAAGTGACTTGTAATGGTTTATTTTCTCTAAAATCAACTTACCCATTACTTGATAACAATATTTCTTCTAGGGAGGACTTTGACTGGATTTGGAAAACTAATACCCTAAACAAGATTAAACATTTCCTTTGACTTTGTCAGCATAATCGACTTCCTTCTCATCTATATTTGTCAAAAATTGGAATGAACATTGATCCTATTTGTGCAATTTGTAGAACTGAGGATGAATCGCTTGTCCATATTTTTATTGACTGCCCTATAGCTAAAAAATTTTGGCAGAGTTGCTCTTTGAATCCCTCTATTCAAGATCCTAAAAAATGGTTACATGAGCTTAAGGACCACGCTTATAGTACTAGTTCTAACCATTACAATTGGAAAGAATTCCTTGGTTTTGCTCTTTGGAATCTTTGGTTGAATCGCAACTTCAACAATATTAACAATATGTCTAGAAATCTTTTTCATGCCACTGTTAGCAACAAGATCATGGAATACATTTTTCTTACATCTAAGGAGCCTCGGTTATTCCAGAAAAAATCCATTAAAGTATCTTGGCATCCGCCTAATCAAGATTTTATTAAGCTTAATATAGATGGGGCTTTTAAAACGCAGAATCTCATTGCTAGCACAGGTGGGGTTTTTTGCGGAAAAAAAAGGTGACTGGGTACTAGGTTTTCATAAAAAAGTGCCAGGCCTTAACTCTACGCATGTGGAACTTCTAGCACTTCTACATGGTCTTACCTTGGCCATTGATTAAAAATTTTCAAAACTGAAAATTGAAACGGATTCCTCTGAGTTAATCCAACTCCTTGATAACCCTAGCACAAACCATTGTTTTTCTCCTATTATATTGAAATGCAGGTCAATGATGAACCACCTGCACTGGCCCATAATTAGGCATAACTTCAGGCAGGGTAACAAGGTTGCGCACCTCTTAGCGCAAGGAGCTCCTGATCAGTCCAAATCCATCTCTACTTTCTATTATGTTGTGCCACCAAATTTTGTTCAACAAATTTTGCAAGAAGATCGTGTGGGCATATCATCTACTCTTGAAATATCGGATAGTTCTTTCTTTTGCCTATCTAAATTAGGAAATCTTAATGTAATTAATGCATCTGCAGTTTCTATTCCATATATCAGCCAGTCTACGGCTCTACCTGACAGTCGTATGAACTCTTTATGTAATCCGCCGTGATTTCTATCTATAAATATCGTACTTTGTCAAAAAAAAAAAGAAAAAAAGACTACTATGAACGAACAACAAATTATAGCTACCATCTTATGAAAAGAAATCTTAACGTTATTCAGGTCTCAATCTGACCAGTTTCTTTTTAATTTGATCATTCTATTATTGGGCTCATATGTGATGAAATACATAACTTAAACCCCTTAATTAGTGAACAAAGGTTAGCTTGGTGGTAAAGGGGCTTCAACATCATAATAAGGAGTTAATTTTACCATGGTCACTCAACTATTGCTTCATAATCATAAAATCACTTTTATTTTTTTAGTACCCAAAAGTAATTCACCTTTCCTCCGGTCTACACCAAAGTCACTCTAATCGGATTTTGCTTAAAACTTGCCGGAAAAATGACGTGTCATCATTAATTAAAAATAATCTTCTTAATTATAACCCAGTTCATTAATCCATTACACTAATTTCTTAACCCATTACACAAAAAAAAATTTAAAAAAAAACCCCCATTACACTAATTATTAATTAAAAATAATCTTCTAAAACGTGGCATCAACTATTTTAAGATTTCTTTTACTATTTTATGAGTAGTTGCATCATTTTGCAAATTTATCATGGTTGTCAGGTTAATGAGGTACTAGTAATTATACTTTTCATCTACTGAGCAAAAGTGATGTAAGCAAAATTACGAAAGCGAAGAACAGGATAAAAAACAAGACATAATTTGAACAAAATAAGAATTGCAACTAGGAACTAGTCTAGCTACCTTCTTGCTGGAGTTAAAAAACACCTATACTATGCAAAATTTCCTCAAGATTATAATAAATCTTGCAAAAGGCTTGATCAAGGGAAAGAGGTTCAATTAGATTCACCAAAAGAACAAGTTTCTTAGGGTTTATGTTTTGAGAGAAATATCACGTTCAATATTCTGTGTGATGTAAGGTGATGAAAATAAAGACATACCTATGGAATTTATAGATTTTCCTCACATTTACTAACGTTATAAAACTAGTCACAAGTTGGATTAATAAGTAAGACCATGCAGGTCAATTAAATAAAGAAGTCTCAAAATAAAGTCTAATTCCCGTCAGGAAACTGTAGGTGCGCGGTCCACCCAAGGTATGGAGGCGGTCCGCCTCAGACAACTTTAGAGAGGGTCTTGGGAGGAGCACTCCTCCTAGGTGCAGGGCGCTCCTCCCTAGGTGCAGGGCGCTCCGTCTGGCAAAGTCCAGAGAGCTCGCATTTTGTACTTAGCCGAAATTCAGATGAAGCAAGGTTATGCGGTCCGCCCTGGACCATGGGCGGTCCGCCCTAGGAAGTCCAGAGAGCTGGAAGGCCTGTGAGGCTCTGGGGCGCTCCACCGTGGCTCTGGCGCGGTTCGCCCTCACAGGTGTTGTAGAAAACGGCCTTCAAATCATCTCTGAAGCTCTCTCCATCCAAGCTCTTTCATACCAAGTATGGATGCACCTCTTGAATTTTCTTAGCTTGACTTCGTATGAATAGTCTCGAGGCTACTTGATTAGTCCAGACTGCATCATCCTCTCCTTCTTGAGAAGATTTCGTCCTCGAAATCAAAACATCATTATCAAAGCGACATTACCTACATCACAAGAGTCAAATCCGAAACATTAAATGTGTTAGAGACATTGTACTCACATGGCAAATCAATCATTAATGCATTATTATTGATCTTGGATATCACTTGGAATGGACCATCTCCTCTTGCTGCCAACTACCCTTTTCTACGGCTCGGGAACCTCTCCTTTTGGAAATGCAGCCAAACCCAATCACCCTTCTTCAACTCCAGCTTCTTTCTCCCTTTGTTTTTCTTGGATGCTACCTTGGAACAAGCTTCCTCCAAGTGTTTCCTTACCTTAGCATGAAGCTCAAGCAATGCGACTGCTCTTCTTTAACCTTCAACACTAACAACTGCATCTCTAGGTAAAGGGGTAAGATCAAGTAGAATCAAAGGATTAAATCCATAAACACACTCAAATGGAGTCATACTTATCATTCTATGCAAAGTATAATTATAGGAAAAACTCCATGATTGGCAATCTATCAACCTACTTCCCCGCCTTACCTTTTGTTATAGCTAGAAGTAGAGCTCCCAAGGTACAGTTCACAACCTCAGTTTGCCCATCCGTTTGATGATACTATCTACCGAACTCAACATGAATTTGCATTTCGAGAATTTGGCATAAAACTTTTCGTCTCGAAGGATACCCAACACTGTACGTAGATGCCCTGCGTGTTTTGATTCACACTTGGAATATACTAGAATATCATCAATAAATATCATCAATAAACAATATCATAAACAGTTCAAGATAAGGCCTAAACATGTTGTTCAAAAGATCCATAAACACCGTTGGGGCATTAGTTAGCTCGAACGACATCACTAGAAACTCGTACTAGCCATACCTGATTCTGAATGCTGTTTTAGGTATGTCACACTCTCCGACTCTAACTTAATGGTAGCCTGATCTTAAGTCTATCTTCAAGAAGCACTTGGCACCGTGAAGCTGGTCGAGCAAGACATCAATTCTGGGAATGGGATATTTGTTCTAGATCGTGACCTTATTCAACTGTCTGCAATCTATGAACACACATAGGGAGCCTTCTTTCTTTTTCACAAATTAAGACTGGTGCTCCCCAAGGAAAAGTTTTGGGTCTGATGAAACCCTTATCTAACATATCTTAATTTCAACTGCTTCTTAAGATTTTTTAATTCTGTTGGTGTCATCCTGTAAGGAGGAATAGATATTGGTTGCGTATCCGACACTATATTGATGGGAAAATCAATTTCCCACTCTGGAGGAAGACCTGGGAGCTTATCTGGAAATACTTTAGGGAACTCATTCACTGCTGGAACTGATCCAAGAGTCGGCATTCTCTTCTCTATGTCTCAAACATGAACTATATGATATAAGCATCCCTTAGTGATCATCCTCCTCACCTTAAGGTATTAAGTAAAGCTACCTTTTGGAGATGTAGAAACACCTTTACATTTTATAGCTGACCCTTCTGGAAAATTGAATTGGTTTATGGTCGCTCTACAGTCAGCATTAGCATAGCAAGAACATAACCAATCCACACCAAGTATAACATCTAAGTGAACCATTTCTAACTCAACCAAGGTAGTTGTAGTACTACGGTCACCAATCATCAGTGTGCAACCTCTATAAACACGCCTAGCTACTATTGAATCACAAACTGGGGTGGCTACCTCAAAAGATTTAATGGCTTCTAGTTCTATCCCAAACTTAGTAGCAACAAGGGAGTAACATATAAAAGTGTAGAACTAGGATCTATCAACACATATACAACAAGAGAATTTACTGTCAGAGTAGCTGTGACTACATTGGTGAAGCCTCGTGGTCCTGTTGACCAACAAGAGAATAATTGTGGTTCTGAGGACCTCTTATTATAGGAGCTCCACTTCGGCATGTACCATGACCTACAGGCGCCTGAGGAACTTTCCTCTAAGGGCGTGCTGGTTCTGAAGAAGCTATAACTGTTCTCACTGGCTGAGCTGCACCACCACCACCCCTAGACGAAAAAATCTCTTATAAAATGGCCTAACTCACCACAAAAATAACATGCATCTACACCCAACTAGCATCGGCCCAAATAGTTTTTACCACAATCAGAACACCTAGTGTAAGGTGAACCACCCTGACCAAAAACACCTCGATGCTGGGATCTTGAAGCTCGTGATGCATGACTAGCTCTAAGACTGTGGGGATCGATCAGTTCTCAGCCCCTGAAATCGTGCTGGCTTCCTGACACTCTATTGTCTACTAGCACTAGACATCTCACGGAATGAACCTGAAAATCTGCCTCTCTTGCTTGAGCTCCTATCTCTGTCAGCCCTCTACTACTATTTTTTTTCCTCGAGTTGTAAGGTGAATGCCTGAATCGTGTAGTTTTCATACCCGACTACGTAGATACAACCAGACACTCACTTACTAAGTGAGGACCAAGTCCTGCTGTATACCTATGTACCTTGTCCTCCATGTCTTATACAACTATAGGAGCAACCCTCGCCAAAGAATTATAGCGGATGTTTGATGTAAGCTTAAATAGGAAGAACAAGAAACAAGATAACAAGCAAGACACTCGTTGATATATCAAGACTATAAGTAGGAACTAGTCTACTTACCTTCTTGATGAAGCCAAGGAGGACCTAAGCTATACAAAAAATCCTCAAGACAACTAAGGACTTGTAAATTGTTTGATCAAGTTGTTGGAATAAGTTCAATTTTGATTCCCACAAAAAATGGACAAGTTCACGTAATTGGGTTCATAGAGCATAAAGCTGTGTTTTTCAATTGTGTAGGAACAGAATGAAATAATACTAAGTGTACGATTTTATAATATAAGCCTTACACACCTTATTAGTCAAGAAATAGCCATGAAAAGGACTAGATATAAGCGACCACGCGAGGCCAAATAAGTGTCATTGTCTTACTCAAGACTATCTACGCAAAATAACTAGTAGGAGCTCGTTGAGTACACCACAATTCTGCCCGAAATACTGAAGTATCCAACGCCCAAGAATGAGCTCGTTGAGGTGCTCGTTGAGCTCTCAAGCTCTCGGCCTCAACTCTAAGCAAATGCTGCTCCTTCTCCAAAGCTACCCATTATGCTTCTTGTCGCCTCTAACATGTTGTCCGCTTCTCCAAAGCTTGCACCATCATGGCTCTTCAACACCATCAAATGAATATCATAAAGCTCCTTAGCTTGACTCCTCATAAATGGTCTTGAAGGCACGAACTCAGCTTGATCAGGCTGGATAGCATCATTCTCCTCTTCTTGAGAAGATTTCGTCCTCGAAATCGAGCTATCATCATCTCTCAAAGCGACAGTGCCTGCAACACAAGGAGTTAAGTCAAAAACATTGAAAGTGTTAGAAGTATTATACTCACCAGCAGGTCTATAACATAGGCATTATTGTTGATCTTTTGAAGCACTTGGAATGGACCATCACCCATCGGGGCTAGCTTCCCATTCCTTTGGTTCGGGAACCTCTCCTTTCGGAAGTGCACCCAAACCCAATCACCTTTCTTCAAATCCAGCTTTTCCGCCCTTATTCTTCTTGGACGCCACCTTCTCATAGGCTTCCTCCAAGTTCTTCCTTACCTTAGCATGTAGCTCAAGCAACGCGGCTGCCTGGCTTTCACCTTTAACACAAACAGCTGCATCTATATGCAAAGGAACAAGATCAAGTAGAATCAAGAGGTTAAAGCCATAAACACGCTCAAATGGAGTTATACTAGTCATCGTATACACAGTTCTATTATAAGCAAACTCCATAATAGGCAACCTATCAGCCCACATCTCAGCCTTACCTTTGGTCATAGCTCTAAGAAGAGCTCCCAATGTTGAGTTCACAACTTTAGTCTGACCGTCCATCTGAGGGTGATGAGACATAGAAAACAACAACTTGGTACCAAGAGCACCCCACAAACACCTCCAAAAGTGACTCAAAAACTTAGAATACCTATTACTAACAATTGTACGAGGCACACCATGCAGTTTTTAACACATTAGCAATAAATAGAGAAGCCATATATTGTGCATCATCACATTTTCTAAAAAGGGATAAAATTAGCCATCTTAGAGAACCTATCAACAACCACATATATGCTATCATGACCACCCCTAGAATGAGGCAGCCCCATCACAAAATCCATAGAGATGTCTACCCAAAGACTAGTAGGGACGGGTAAGGGAGTGTGCAAACTATGATTATTAGACCTAGACTTAGCTCGTTTGCAGTCTAAACAAGCACCAAAAGTACGCGCAACATCACGCCTCAGCTTAAGCCAATGAAACTGCTCCCCTAGTATAGACAAGGTCTTATCTACCTCAATATGACTCATCAAGCCCCCACAGTGTGCCTCACGCACCAGCAACTCATGCCATGAAGACTCCGGTATACAAACTCTCCCTTTTTTAAAAAGGTACCCATCATGCCATTGATACTTCTCTACTCGATGCCCGCTAACTATAGCATCACAAACAACCTTATGCTTAGGGTCATGCATATACATAGACTTAATAATCTTAAAACCCATCAGCCTAGATGCTAAAGTGGTAGCCAAAGCAAATTTTCTAGAAAGTGCATCAACCACTACATTCTCCTTCCCCTTTTTGCAATGAATTACATAAGGGAAACTCTCAATGAACTCAACCCATTTGGCATGCCTTTTGTTCCGCTTCTCTTGGCCCCTAAAATGTTTGAGCGACTCATGATCACTCCTAATGACAAACTCCCTAGGCCATAAATAGTTCTGCCAATGAGCTAGAGCTCTCACAAGGGCATATAACTCCTTGTTATACGTGGAGTAATTCAAGGCAACCCCCTTCAACTTCTCACTAAAATAAGAAATAGACTTCCCATCTTGCATTAGGACGCCATCTATCCCAACCCCTCGAGGCATCATACTCAATCTCAAATGCCTTGCTAAAGTCAGGCAATTGCAACAATGGGGCAGAAGTAAGCCTATGCTTCAACTCTTGGAAAGCCTTCTCTTGAGACTCTCCCCCCCCCCACCCACACAAATGGTTGATCTTTCTTTACTAACTCAGTTAGTGGTGCTGCTATGTTGCTAAAATCCTTCACAAAACATCTATAAAAACTAGCTAGACCATGGAAACTCCTAACTTGTGACACACTAGTAGTAGTAGTAGTAGTAGGCCAATCTCTAATAGCCTAAACTTTCGACTCATCTACCTCAACACCATTAGCACTAACTACAAATCCCAGAAAGACAACTCTCTCCATACAAAAGGCACACTTTTTTAATTTAGCATAGAGCTTTTCAGCCCTAAATACATAAAATACTTGCCTTAAGTAATCAACATGGTCATTTATACCTTTTCTATAAATCAAAATATCATGAAAGTAGACAACCACAAACATATTAATGAACGGCTTAAGTACATGGATCATTAGTCTCATAAACGTACTAGGTGCATTGGAGATGCCAAAGGGTATCACCAACCATTCGTATCGACCAAACTTGGTCTTGAATGCAGTTTTTCACTCACTACCCAGTTTCATACGGATTTAGTGGTAACGATACCTAAGATCAATTTTAAAGAACATACTTGAACCACTTAACTTATCTAGCATGTCATCTAATCTAGGGATGGGATGACGACACTTTATCGTTATTTTGTTGACTGCCCGGTAATTAACACACATCCTTCACGTGCCATCTTTTTTTGGAACAAGGATCACGGGCACGGCACACAGGCTCAAACTTTCACGAACCAGACCCCTAGTTAGCAGCTCATCCACTTGACGGTGCAGCTCATCCACTTGGCAGTGCAGCTCTTTGGTGTCTTCCAGGTTGCTCCAGTAAACTGGTTTGTTAGGAATTCGTGATCCCAGAACAAAGTCGATTTGGTGTTCTATCCCCCTCAATGGAGGCACCCCACTCGGTATCTCCTCATGAAACATGTCCACATATTCCTGCAAAACATCATCAACAACACTAGGCAAATGGTGAATATTAGTAGAAAAATCATCATTAGAACTCAAGTAAACACCCTTATGAACTAGGAAAATTAACAGTTTAGAACTATCATTACCTCGTAAATACTCACCTGGTTGCAACATGGCACAAACATTACCTGGTAGGGCTGGTGTAATAGCATTATCTACGGCCTCATGTTTAGTCCCTACAGGAGACTTAGCTTTAGCCGTCTCTTTCATCTCTTGCATTCGCTTATAATCATCACTAACTTGTTTGGCTGTCAAGGGCTTGAGTATATAACTCTTACCCTCTAGCTTAGCCGTATAAGTATTGGCCTTGCTATCATGAACGACACCCCTATCAAATTGCCGAGGCATGCCCAACAACAAATGGCAAGCCTGCATGGGCACCACATCACATATGAGCTTATTTTAATAAGCTCCCACTTTAAAATTGATAAGTGCTTGCTTCACCAGCTTCAACTCACCACACTCACTCAACCATTACAATCTATAGGGATGGGGATGTTTTAATGTGGGCAGCTTAAGTTGAGTCACCAACGTCTGACTCACTACATTAGTGCAACTACCCGAATCAATTATCATAAAGCACACGTTCCCCTTCACCTTACATCTAGCATGAAACAAGTTCTCACGCTGCACATATCCCTCATCTTCTACACTCATGGCACTCAAGTTCCTGATACCACTAAGAACATATTCACCCATTCATCCTCCACTGCCTCTTCCTCACACTGAACCAAATCAGACCCCTCATCTTCTTCAATCTCTCACCACTCTCCATCTCATAAACAGTACCATCATAAAGAATTAGCATGGTCTTTCGCGTAGGGCAATCCTTAGCAAAGTGTCCATAACCTTTACATTTATGGCATTGAAAGGAAGATGCACTAGGAGAATTAAGCTGAGTTTTAGAAATACCTCTGGACCCCTTAGGATCACTTTTAGGTGTCACTTTCTCTGTTGGTTTCTTCACCTTACAACTCGCACTTGTGCCACCAGCGCTCGGCATTCTCCACTCTTTGTTTCGACTCATGGGAGTAGAAGTAGAGCTCCCTCTATAGCTGGCTATCTTGCTTTCTCTAAGCATTTTCTTGACTTCAATGGCAGCCAGGAGTGCATCATAAAGTGTCAAGAAATTATACAGCCTCAATTAATTGGAGATGTCATGATTCAAGCCACCCTTGAACCGTATAATAGCCTCGTCCTCTTCTTCTTTTTCCAAGTCAAGAGCTAGCCGAATTTTCTAAAACTCATCATAGTATTCTTCAACAGATTTCAGCCCTTGTTTCAAGTCATATAACCTCCAAAGTCTCTCTTGTTTATGCTTTGGGTTGACTTACTTCCAGGTCATTACTTGTTTTAATTCTTCCCAAGTTATACGTGCGTGTTGATTGTGACTAACTCTAGACTGCTTTTAAACCTCCCACCAAGTAGAATCATAGGACTCAGAGGCAACAATGGCATATGTAGCTTTCTTCTCCTCGGATATGTCATTGATTTCAAATATCCTCTCGACTTGACGCTCCACTCTAGAAACTTGTCAGGATCACTAGTTCCCTTGAATGCAAGAATAGTAACCTTGACACTGTTCAAGCCACTCTCACGACCATTCTTACGACCACCACGGGCTGGTTCGGGATACATAAGGATTAGCATATGCATCAAATTCAGGTTCTAAGTTCCTTCCACCAAAGCCCCCAAAGCCCTTTCGAGGTCCACGGCCAAACCCATGATTTCTCATGTTACCATGGTCCCCATATGCTTGTCTTACTATTGGGTTTTGTTGCTTAAGATCATCATCTTCATACTCTTCATGTTCAAGTTCTTTAACATCAAGAGCTGTTTCTATTACCCTAGCGGGTTCTACAGGTCTCCGGGCTTGCATAAGTGGTAGTACATTACCTTGGGGAATGCTCAAGGCCCTCGCGTTTCGAGCAGCCCTTTCCCTCAATTCCTGTTGACGAGCTACTTCAGCAAATTGTTTGGGTTTCATGGTGAAACCATCACTAGTTCCTTCTCCGGCATCCTTTTTAGCACTAGCTGATTTTTCCGTTTCAATGTTCTCAATGCGGGAACTCATTGCCCTCATTTCAGCCAAGAAATCAACCAATGTAACCTTAGGCATACCCCGGACTATTCTATTTCTCAAGCCATGTTCCTGCAAGCAAACAAAGACTAGAAAGTGCGTTAAGGTTAGTTAAATACCTCACACACTCCCATACTTTTGAATGATACTCGGGTTAACTCAATTTTTAGGTAAGTTCACTCAAACTTATCATTGATGTCTTCCTCGAATTGATCATTTTTCTCAACGACCTTTCAAGTTCACAAAGATCACTAGTTCTCTTCGGGATGAGTGAATTTGTGAGACTCTATAGGCGGATAGCTTTAAAGTGAGCACGAGAAGCCAAAGAATTAACTACAAAAGTTGGAAAAAATCTGAATTTTAGCACAAAGTCTTATAAGCTCAAAGGTTAATAATAGCTTAAGTAGAAGAAATACCTAAGAATTACTAACTAGAAGCACTGTTTAAGAAAGAAATAAGGAAATCCTAAGGAAAATTTGATTTACTACCCTTAATTAGGCGCCTAGAGCAATCCCTTTTAGAATAGTACAAGTTTTCTCTCTTTTCCCTTGCTTTCTAACTCTGATTTGGAGAAATTTTACACCTTTTATACACTCCACAACCAAAATTTTCCACTCCCAATATCCCTTATGAAGCCGTGTGTTCTACTCTCCCAAAGCCTAAGGAAACTCTAATTCCATTATTTGAAAAGTGGGTAAACTTCTCCTTTTTGAATTGGAAGTTGTTTCCCCCTTGAATTAGGCTTGGAGTTTCTTGTTATTCCCCCTATATGCACTGCCTCCCTTCTTCTTTCAACCTTAAAATTCAGCAAACAACAAGTTCTAATTAACGTGTAGATTTCTAGGGAATTCAAGATCAAATCAAGTATTTTCAATTCTTATTAAAAAAAAAAAAACAAGCTGTTGTCCAAGAACTATTGATTTTCAGCCAAGAAATACGTCCATAAACTCAAGAACATGCTGCCTAGATTATTCTACAAGTTTCAGGACTTTCCCTTCGAGAATTTGCAAGAATTCAACCAAGAACAATCTGAAATTCAACAACACGCCAAGAAAACTCGAGAAACATTTCAAGAATCCAACTAGGGTTTCAAGCATCAATCAAGATCACTTTTTAAAAAAAAAATTCTTAACCCTAGGCGTGTAACAACAACTCTACACGGCTGTTCTTCCTCTTTTTCACGTTTTCCACTTTTTTTTTTTTTTTTTTTTTTTTTTACATAAAAACGAAAATAACAAGAAAATAACTAAGAACCCTAATTCTTAAGGCATGAAGAACAGGATTGGGGTTGTAGAAACAAACTCTTTCCAAGCTTTGATACCAACTAAGAACAGGGTTGGGATTGAGGTGCTCGTTGAGCTCTCCAGCTCTCGGCCTCAACAGTAAGTGAACGCTTCTCCTTCTCCAAAGCTACCCATTGTGCTTTTTGTCGCCTCTAACATGCTGCCCTCTTCTCTAAAGCTTTGCACCATCATGGCTCTTCAACACCATCACATGAATATCATGAAGCTCCTTAGCTTGAGTCTTCATATATGGTGTTGAAGGCACGAACTCAGCTTGATCAGGCTAGACTACATCAATGTTGTATACTGCAACACTCATACACCTATGTCTCAATGTCAGGAACTGCTCCAACTGTTCTCTACGTGTCTCTGTAGGTAAGTAACAGTGGAGGAATGCTTTTGAGAACTCCTGCCATATAGCTGACTCTATATCTATGGCATACATAACTCTGAGGGCTCTGGCTACTCTATCCAGAAACGCTAGGGATCCTTTACTATACAAGATCCCGTGAAAACTAGAAGCTCTAATATGAAGAAATCACAAATCCTAGAACTTGTATCGTCACCCTGAGGCCTGTATGTCGTCGTCTAGCTTCCCTCATGTCGTCGTGCTTAAGAGTCGGAGGTACGGTGGCTTGAGCACCCTTAATCTATCCCTGAGCAAACTGAGTCTGTTAAGTTTCGGATAGAACCTCATGTCCAAACTCATCATGTTCATCTAACTCAGAAGGTACTCTGTTGGTACCCTGGCCAGCAATGACTTTGCTCTTTTTTGGCAGCCGTGAGTATCTTTCGAGGTGTCGCTACGTATAACAGTTTCGTTAGAAGGCTAAATTCTTATTACATAGCACTATCGCACGATTTAGAGAAGAGGAAAAAATAACCATCCTAAATATCCTGTAGCCTCTTGTCTATAAGTGTGGTGCACAACACACCCATAAACAAGACTCTACTAGATACGACCTGTAGACACCCTTGAACTGATCTGCTCTGATACCACTTTTGTCACGACTCCAGCCTAGAGCCAATGGATAACCGACGCTAAGTGCCGATCATCACTAAACTTGCTGATAATCTGCTAACCGTGAGTATAACTAATAAACTGAACAAGCATAAGCCTAACTGATAAGAACTATACAATTTGGAAAGCCGACAAGGCTAACATAAGCTGACATATAAAGACATACTAACAACACAGGTGCATATCTACAGGCCTTTAGAAGTACTGAAGTGAACAAGTACTAGATGGGACAGGGCTCCGTCATACCCAAACTAGCTGACTGTACACATAACAAAAGATAAGTAACTCCGGGAGTAAGTGGAGTAACTCAAATAGTTGATGAATGGTCTATTGAGGCTGCCCAACCGCTGATCTATATGTACTTACGCGACATGAAATGCAGCGCCACAGAAAAAAGAGCGTGATTACGATATGTACAAAGTATGTAAGGCATGAGCATATAATATATCATAGCTGAATAAAACTGTAAGGCTGGAATATAATTATGTAAATCTATGCTGAACTATAGCAATGTAGCTGGAAATATGGAACATGAACTAAACATGATCTGAATATAAAATGAAGTCTAACTGAATCTGAAACTGAAGACTGAGCTGAACTATACTGATAACTGATTGTAATATGACTGATAACTGGTAACTAGAAATTGGAACTGATAGCTGTCAACTGATACTGACACTAAGAACTGGTGGCTGATAACTGGTACTGAGCTAAAACTGAACATTTATCTAAACTGGTACATGTCTGGTGTTATGGGTTGTATCCCCCCAAATCAGGTAATTGAACATCTGAACTAGCCACATGTATAGTCATGCAGTGCATACTGTGGCTACATATGTGTATATAACAAACCTGGCGGGTGTTATGGGCTATGTACCCTCCAGCCAGTAATATCTAGTCTCTCTGGTCAGAGTGTATGAATAACACCCAGTCACACAAGGTGTTTCAACTCCCGCCCGAACTAGAGAGGTTCTATCCCCCAGATGGGATCACAGGTGACCGGGCTGTGTGTCCAATGTCCTGCCTCTTTGGGGGACTCCAAATCATACATAATATGATCACAATATAAGCATAAGCATATATGAGGCATTACACGTATGGCAACAATAGATATGAATTCAAGGGAATGATAAGAAAACTCTAGATGGAATCATAGACACAACCTGGAACTCCGAATTTGTCTAAACGAGCAATAAAACAGAATTATGAATGTAATGCCAGTCAATCATTTTATAACTTAGAACATACGCTTCTACTATTGATTTAGGATGAAACTGAGCATCTAGACATGCTATATTAGCTTACATATTCATAAATGATGCTATAGGATATGCATAAGTTAACGGATTATAGAAAAGATTGAATAGACAACAAAACAAAAGATCGGACAGCGAAATAATTCCATGGCTGCACATAATTTATCATAGTTTCAGGGCCTAAATGGAAAATATAGACTTTAGAATCTGAATAAAAGTTGTAGATATATCTCTTGGGGTTCCAGGGAATCCTAAATCACCCAATGTCAGTTTAGTACAAAAAGTTGTGCTCAAACTACTAACAACTGTCTGAGTGAAAAACATGTTTTCAAGTTTTGAGCCATCTTTCGTGCTGCTCTTTGGGGACTGATTTGTGACCCTTATACGTGGGGGTTTTGTCATCAAAATCTACTTATACAAGGTTACAATGATTCTATATAAGATCACCATGAAATATTCCAATTTTAAGGCAAAACAAGCTTGGAAAATTACTATAGACATGTCTCAGTCGAAAGAAGAAGATAGATCTTACATGCCTTACTAGTTTAGCTCCCAAACCTTGTTCCCTTTGATTCACACCCTTCCTTATGCTTGTATAGCTAAAATACAGAAAGTAGGTATTTTCTTAACCATGAAGTACCTTCCAAAACTCATACTACAAAGGAAAAGAGAGGCGGTATAATGATACTAACGTCGTAAGGATCGTTCTAATATTATCGCTTCTTGATTTCGTGTTCGAGATGTTAACCTTGCTTTAAAATCTTACTGAAAGCTTAAGAAGAAGCTTAGAGATGTTATTTTTTCGTGGTTTCTGAAAAAATTAAGAAGAAAGAAGACTTAAGCCATATATATCCACTTTTGAAAAGTCAAAGAGGTGCTAGCTTGGCACCCTAGCACTGGCCATTCTTCAGACACTTATATCTTTTTATCAAGATGTCATATGAATAAATAGTCAAGAATGTTGGAAACTCACTGCAAGACCTTCAATTTGGTATATGATATGTCCCCAAAAGACCTCATATAACACACAGAATTAATTGCTTAAAAAGCTTCATGACAAGGCAAATCCTTAGTCGGTTTTTCTGCAACCTAAATTCAATTTTTTTCAAACTTTATATTCAACATATAAACGTTATATATAGTCATATAATGACTTTAAACTTACTTAAGTCATTTTTAACATGTCATTAGGTCAATATACGTCACTTCAGACATACGGGGTGTAACACCTTGCTGTTTTTTAATACAAAACTCTCTTCTATCTCTTTGGATAGAGAGTTTAGCAGCCAGGAGATCGTTGTGTCATTGCGACGATGCCATATTTGATTATATTAAGACCGATTTTCAGGTGCGGAATAACTTCCATCAATAAAACCCAGTTTATTTTCGGTCGGTAAAACTATGAAGATAGCTCTAGGCCAACCTTCATAACTTCTACCATCAAAGTCTGAGTTGACAAGCACCATCCATAGAGAATCCGAGGGATGGATGTAAAAGGGATAAGCTGAATCATTGTTTGATGAAGATGATCCAGAATTTGGATTGGTGAGAGTTTTTGTTGAAGGTGTTGTGATGATAGGAATTGCACCCCAGATTCATTGGTGGTTAAGGCGCTTTGATTTAGATTTTCCATGAAGAAAATTTGAAGAAAAAGTTCGAGGAGTTGTCTTGGATCGTGAGCTTGCTTCTCTAATACCATAATTAAAACTGAGAAAATTTGCAGAGAATAATCCCTTGTGTATTTCAGTGTTACTCTTTACATGTATATATACTAGGAATTAAGGATTCAAAATTCTGTTACTTCCTTATACACTTATATCTATTCTAATGGTCCTATACTGCCAAACACAAAATAAAATAATTACAAGAGACAATGTTGTTCGCTGTTTGTCTATTTACACGTTGCACCCTAAATATTTTTTGATATGTGCAAGGTTGAACCAAGGTGTGTAGATAAAAATGTTATACATCTGTCAATCACTTGCCAACATCAATGGCCCAAGTTAATTCTTTTTTCCTTAAGCGAACAGTTAATGTTGTCTTGATAATGAATGTGGGATTTTGATCAGTTCTTTGGAACTCAAAATCATTTCTTGCTTTTGTCGAAGCCTTTCTTCTTCTGTTCTCATCTTCTTCTTTTCAACATCTTCTATAAATCTTTCTTGAAGAAGATTGAGTGGAATTACTGGTGCCAATAGCTAGTATCTTAAAATTATAAAACAAGGTTATTCAAAACCAATGCCTTCGAATAACTCGTTGCTGAAATATTTTATAATTATTCCTTTTAAGTGTTGAACCCTATTGCTAAAATTTCTGGGTTTGAAACTGACTGTAGCGCCGATAACAACTTTTCTTACTAATAGCCTATTTGAGTAAGTTTAAAAAATTACTTAAAAGTATACTTGTACCTTTTAGTAAGAAGTGAGTGTTTAGTATCTAAAAAGACAAAGTACTTATAAGCACTTTTGTGCTTAAAAGAAGTCAAAAGTAAAAAGTTACGATTTTCCAACTTCTTAAAAATTACTTATAAATAACTTTTTACTTTTAAGCTACTTAAAATAAGCCCACCCAAATGAGCCTAACATATAATTGAAAACTCTTCCAAAATAAAAGAGATTAATTGAGCGGAAGAATTATATTGATGGCTACTTTTTGTTGCGCAGAATACTACTACTCAAGGAAGTAAGAAAAGTGTCACATTTAAACAAACCAACAATTATGTGCCAACGAAAAAAGAAATGAAACCTTAAAAAATGGGTTAAATCAAAGCTGTTTGAATAATTCAGCAGTCATCTCGTCAAATACTAACTAGAATCTCTATCAGTTAAGTTAGTCTCGCTAAGGCTAGCTTTCACTTTCTTCATTCTTCTACGCAATTATAGAGCACACCGTTAGATAAGTTTTTCTTTTTCTTTTTTTTTTTTTGGGAAAAGTAAGATGAATGTCTAAAATACCACATTCCAACTAGTATAATTAAGCTCCTGTGGTTGGCACTCAACGTTCCTTGCGAAACCTTAAACTCATTAGTCATTACTATTGTTGTGCTCTCCTTTTCCTTATTAACATGTAGGGGTCTGTTTGGTAGAGAAACAAGTTAGAAATAGATTTAGCCTTATATGGATTAGTAATGCACGATATAATGTAGAGATATGTTTTAGTCGTGTATTTGGTTCATTATATTAAGGGTCTGTTTGGTAGAGAAACAAGTTAAAAATAGATTAGCCTTACATGGATTAATAATGCACGATAGAATATAGAAATTTTTTTAGTCGTATGTTTGGTTCATTATATTAAGAATTAGATATACAATATATAAATTAAACCTGTCTTTGGTATAAAACTGTATAAAGTTTTATTTTTAATTATACCCTTGAATCTTTATTGGAAATTTCTATATTTCATATTGATTAATGAGTTAATTGTAGGAGGTGCTTTTGGTTCCAATCATATATGCTCTACATTTAAGTCCAGTTGGGAAATTATTAAATAACAGGAAAGTTATAAGAAAATTTTAGTAGGATCAGATCATCTCAAGTTTTTCTCATTGCAACTTTTCTATATCTTCAGAGATATATAAGGTTGAGGGTGGGTATTTTATTATTTTGTTATTTTATTATGTATTTATAAATATGGTATTACTAATACCATATTTGTTTTGGTATTAAGTTATACTATAATTGATAGACTAAATTATAATGAAATTAAAAGTACTAGAATTAATTTGGCTACCAAATGGAGTATAAGATAAAATTTAATAGAGGAATTAATTTAGTTAATACATTATACCAAACGACCTCGAAATGTTCAAATTGCTAGAAAGTGTAGATGCTTAAGCTACTAAGGGAAAGATATGCCTCCATTCTTTCTACTATTTTTGACACCATTTTTCTATTTGTCCTTGATTGAAAAAAAATGTGCACTCCAATATTTTTCTAATGAGCAGCTTTTTATAGACACACGCTATGATAGGTTAATGATCACAAGTGTCAGAATTTTATAGACACACAAATTTATGATATATTAAAGAAAATTGTACAATTAAATTGTTTATTTTTATATTGAACTTTATTTTCAGTCAAACTAAGACAATCCAAATAAAATGAATAAAACAGTAATATATATAGAGAGAGAGATATTTTGTCGTTACTTGGTTGTAGTCAGCTGAATATACAGTTAAAAGTAAAGCAAGTACAGTGGAGTTAACTAGCTTTAGCTACCTGCTTAAGTAGTTCATGGATGCATTTTGGACCCTAAGCACGGAAAAGGTGGGTAGATGAGATAAAGCAATACTTTTCCAAGTCTTTAACTTTTACTATTATTTGTTCTTTTATAATTTTGACCATACCGATCCATTTTAGAATTCGTAGTCATTTTTGATGGTGATCATGCATGCCAAGGTTTTTTCCCGTCCTTCAATAATTTGTTTCCTTGTCCATACTCAACTCTCTTAATGACACGACCCGAAATCCGGTTAGACCGTGCGGTCACCCGACATCCTTCCATAGACCTGTCGGGGCAACTCTTACCAATTAAATCAGGAAAATAAATATAACAATTCACAAATAAGGACAAGACTTAAAAAAAATACAGACATTCTAATACCTGTAAGCTGTACAAAAGAAATAACAGCTGACTACCCAACATGCTAAGTTTAGGACTATCCAGACCAGACATTTTTGAGTACAAAAGAAGACAAATACCTCCTGAAGGGAGCAAAATGCAACTGAAATAATGAACAATAAACTGGTGGCCACCGGAATAAAAGCTGGCTCACCCTGACAGCTGAAGTTGTCTTCGCTCCTTCACAACGTGGCGAACTCAATTCTGGAGCGAACCTGCCGAAACGAAATAGATAGACAAGAAACAAACAACAAACAAGGGTGAGTCAAAAGGACTCAATAAGTGGGGCAGACTAGCCACCTCAAAGAATAGGATAGCTAGCCAGGGAGAAGAAACAGATAAACCATATTCCTCTTATTTAAATTATAAAAAAAACAGAGCCAGATAACAACCGAAAATACGTAAGAAACTTATAAACTCAACCAAGGATGCGTGCCAGAACTATATCAACAAATAAGCAATGCACATATAAGCAGAACAGTAGTCATGTACTGCAAGTCTACACAATGGTATGAATTGAGATGAAATGAAATGAAGTGAGATGAAATGAAATGAAATTAAATATGATGCGAAGGGTCACATGTGCCCGTAATCCCATCCCGAAGCGGAATACTCCTGCATTCGAGGGGAATCCAATCTAATAACCAACTGGAGCGGAATACTCCTGCTCCTGGGGCGGAATACTCCTGCACCCGATATAATATAAACCAGAGGCGGAATGTTCCTGCACTCTCCTGGGGCGGAATACTCCTGCACCCGATATAATGTAAAGCTGAGGCGGAATACTCCTGCACTCAATATCTGACATAAGAGCGGAATACTCCTGCTCGCGAGGCGGAATCCTCCTACCCTCAATATGATACAATGGAGCGGAATCCTCCTGCTCCTGGGGTGGAATACTCCTACCCTCAATATGATACAATGGAGCGGAATACTCCTGCTTCTGGGGCGGAATACTCCTGCACCCAATATGATATGCAATGTAATGCATATGAGTGACATATAATGCATATGAATGCAATGTGATGCAATAATAACTCTTCACCGGTGTGGGACTCTCATCGACAGCCGGGAAGTAGATGCCAACTCACAGCCAAGGTACAATGCTCAGATTCTCAATGCAATACCAACAATAGGACATAACATATAAAATACAATATAAATCCAAAGCTAACGCGTAATGAGTACGCCTATCGGCAGCTACACACGTAAGGAATACGTGGTAGAAAATCCACGAGGCCAGGTGCCTCCAAAGAAATGCATATAAACACTTACCTCTCTCAAAAGTTAGCATTGCGACCAACAACCGCGTTATTTTTTGAATTCAATGTCAAACGGTTCCACTGTGATCAATAAGCAGAAAAATATATCACATTAGGCTAAAGGCTTCATTCCTCACATCTTAGGGCAATCCAGGCAGGAACCTGATACCCTATTCGCATACGCAATACGCAGGCCAGGCCTATATACAGGGTTCAAAGCCACCTAACCAAACCCCAAATAAATTACATCTATATATTGCCCGTAACTCACTGAGTACGAATATATAATCAATTCCATTATCGGGGTCCATTTGACCCTTTAAACTATTAATTGAACTTATTAAAACGATGTATAATATCCCAAGTTTTACCGTCAAAATATATTCAAACACATGTAATAAACTCAAATAATATATTAGGATCATTACCTGAATGTTTCAGGGTGAAAATTCTACTTTTCTACGGCCCCTTTTCTCATTTTCTGGCATTTTTTCTGATAATTTTCTCGGTTTTGATTTTTGCTCATGTTTCTGTTACTTTCCACATTCTCAACGAAGCTAAGGGATAATATATCCCTTAGCCCCCACCATCAATGATTTCTCTCTTTTTTGTTTTTTTGTTTTCTTTTCTTTTCTTTTCTCGACGAAAATTAAAACGGTACCTTATGATATTAGAAATAATTCCAACTTTTGCATATAAGTTATACAAAATATATGTAACATACTCGCGAAGGCGGATCTCAAATTGGACTCCCGAAACACAAGATGCAAATTTAAACGAAAAATGTCAAATTATTTAACTTTCGGCATTTTAGCGAAAACTAGCCGAACAACATCGAAATTCACTTTCGAAAGTTCCTAAAAGTCACAAATAATCACACGAACCTAACGGCGCTTTCGGATTTCGAATCGGAGCTCATTCGCCCAAAACCGAGCTCAAAAATTTCTTTTTAATATTTATCGTCAATAAAAACTGAAACCTTCTTCCGATGCCTACCAAACGAGGTCTGATATAGCTCAAATTTTATAGACAGATCTTAATAGATATTACGAATATTTTAAAATTATCGGCACGCCAATCGGAGTCCTAACTTCCGAAACGACTGACCGAGGTCATTTCATTCTCATCCACTTAAACTCTCGTTCGTCCTCGAACGAGCCTAAATCTAAAGCAAGATTCACGCTGATAACCAAAGTACTTGCACGACCTTCATAAACTATCCCACATAATTTTTCTCATGATTATAGAATTAAAACTATAACACGAACACCAAACTCTTGGAATAAAACATATCTGGATAATATGATAACACCATTGCCCGGATTATTCTGGATAAGATGATCCTTCCTCGATCACGAGAGGAGAGTTCTACATTTTTTAAACAAAGATATACGGAACTTTGAA
The DNA here is from genome assembly GCA_037355625.1 of Petunia x hybrida. NCBI lineage: Eukaryota > Viridiplantae > Streptophyta > Magnoliopsida > Solanales > Solanaceae > Petunia > Petunia x hybrida. The sequence goes on along the minus strand of JBBBVM010000032.1, from coordinate 1,955,842 downwards.
TGGGTTAACATGATTAAGCCGATAATCACCTCTTCAATATACCTTTCGATATAGAACAAGTCGATGGAACTAGGAATTAGCTCACACTTGATGCAATAGGGGAAGCTTTTGAAGTACCTTGTCATTACACACTATAGAAGATTTGATGCAAGCTATATTATATTTTTACGAACGCACTATGCAACATCTCAGCTGATGTTAGTGTTGTTCCGCAAGCTCCTTGTGGGAATGTAGTTACTCATATCCCAATGTTTGTCAAAGGTTCATCTAAACAGGGTCTATCATAGAAAGATAAAGATCATGTAAATACTACTGGATAGTATGATCCAGACCAGGAATGATCTTCAGACTGAACATCTACTTCAGGGTATTGTCTTTGGATTGGAAATATTATGACTTGAAAAAGTGAAAATAAAATAGAGATGTAGTTCAACCATGAGCCGAGGCAGAATACAAGCAACAAAGTTGATTACATGTTCACTTATAATGCTAAAGTAACTTCTTAAAGAGTTGAGGTGTGAAAGAGATATACACACCAATGATGGATTGTCGACAAGCTGCACTAGACCTTTAACTCTAAATTTCTATGAAGTAAAAAAACGTCAGTATGAGGATCCAGTTCTAGTTGAATACAGACAGATAGCCCAAAGAAAACCGAAGTCACCATACAGGGTCACTACTGACGGTGTTGTCATGTATAAAGATAGACTTTGTGTTCCTGATGTTGCAGATTTACGTGGACAGATTATGATAGAGGCAAATTATTTCAAATATACTGTTCATCCAGGTTCGACTAAGATGTACCATGATCTTAAGCAAATTTATTGGTGGGACGAAATGAAGTGTGACATAGCAGAATTTGTGGCTCAGTGTTCTAATTGCCAGCAAGTTAAAGTCGTGGCATCTTTTCAGACTTTATGCTTTCAGCAGATAGGTACGTAAATATGATCAGGTTGACAGCTTATCTCTGGCATTAATAGATTATTAGTGGGTTTAGCAATGATCGACACTCATTGTAGGTTTCTGTCGTAGCCCTAGATTGGGTTGTGACAAAAGTGGTATCAACGCCTTAGAGATTTAATATTACCATTCAGTATTTGGAGGAAGACTCCTCCACTTAAAGCACAAACTCATGCAGCCATTTGAATAGGAATAACCATCCTCGCACAGTCTGCTGGACTGAAGAAGATTTAGCTAAAAGCTGAACGTAGGCAGACCTAAGCTACCAACTACTCTTTCGAGTGGCCAAACAGCTGCAACTCTCAAGTTCACAACTCTATACCTTTGCCGTAAACACCACCGCCTGATGGATGGTACTTCTATATAAAAATTTCGGCAGAGTTTCCCCTGAAACTGGAAAATCCGCAAAAACAGAACCAGCACTATACTATACATAGGAACGGATACCCGGATAAACTGATATCCAAAACAATAATATGCTTACCCGGCTACTATAACACTTCTCTGGCTCAACACAGGGAACATCACAAGCGGCTACCAACTGCCCAAGCTTACCAGTGCCGAACAAAGAAGAGATGGCAATGGACTGAGGATAGAAATAATTAGAGCTTCAGGAAGCTCATCTTTTTATTTGCTTGGCTCCCAGAGCTACACTACTTCCGAGTCAGGCTAACCCAAAAATCATAATTGAAGAAATAGACATTAAATGAGCTTTATGGAACAACATCTATGCCAATTTAACCTCCCAATAAAAAGGAACTCTGACAATTTACCAGAAACCCTTTTATAACCCAGACAAGCTCATAGGATAACATGACTATACTAGCGTTTTGAACCAAGAGGAGATACGTAGATCGAATATTACTTACTAATCACTTTATACCGGAAGAAACAATGACACTTTCTGATGGTGACAAATAAGAATCCCATCATCCTACCGACACTGTGTTCCAAAGAGAGGTACACTGACTTGACATTATAACAGAATGAGGCATAACAAAATGCAAAGCAAACAATACCGATACTCACTCACAAATCTCTCTCATTTAAACCAGATAAACTAGTAGGGTCATCATAAATGCCGGGAATAAATCATACAAGAAGCTCACCCCTCTACCGCAGCCGATTCTTAACAGAAATAATATCCAAGGGAACCATGGAACATGATATGACAGACCATCTCCAGATCAATCAGAAGAATCAAATCTTAAGGAAAGAAGAAATACATGGGTCTACTACATCGGATGCCTCAGCATCCTGCCAGACTGGCAGTTCATAGATCTGCCTCTGCAGCTGAGCTAAGCAACTACTCTGATAATCACCTTCTGAAGAACAACTGCCACCACACTCTCAACCTCTACCGGATGGAAGCATTTCTTTTGCTGATTGAGATCTAAATGAAATCCCCTGCGACTGCGTAGATGCCTGATGACGAGAGAAAAGACGATTGCTAACTTGTCGGAGTAAGGGAAAACTCCTCAAAAGGATAGCCAGACTCACAACAATAATATCACCTTTTCGCTGAATATGAGAACTGGACAGATTGTTTATAGTTGTAAAGAAAAGACTGAATCTGATCTTGACGAGCTACTAGCACACTCTAAGAATTACGTGACACAAGCTGAGATAACCTGGAAGGTGACCTCCCAAAATAATCAGAACTCTTACCTCCAAATGAGGTACCATGGTTACCCACTAGGGCCACGAGATCTCTTGCTCTCCTGCTCTAACTCTTCCCGCTCTGACTTATGTATGCCTAATATCTTTGAGCAATATCAACAACGATATCAAATGAAATCCCAGCTTCAATTTTTTTCGAGCCATCTGGGATCTCAAGGAAAAAGAAAAGTTATCAATAAATCTTTAAATCTCTCGAAAGGCTCATGGACTAGTTCTAATGCATATTCAGCCATTCTATAGAATTTAATCTCATATTCTGAAACACCAACAGGCTAACCGACAGGCTACCCTGTCCAATCCACTCAAACTGACAACACTTTTCATCTCGCTCGCAGCACGAAAGGAACTTTTTTCACGAATCTAGAAAAAAAATCGAACCACGTTAGCTAACAAGAGAGAGGCCCACCAATTCAAGGCTGGACCCCTGAAACTAGAAAGAAGAATAATCAACACCATACCGCTTGATATAATCAAAAGCCTGAAGGATACGCTGGCATTATTTTATTTTAAAAAAAATCACGAGGTTTATCTGATGCATTGCTTAAGAATATCGGAAGGTTCAACCGCGTAAAATAATGTAACCTCTTTAGACACTCGGACCGAAATGATACCTCGGCTGGCTAACCAGCCAGAACAATTAGAGGTACAACACATACTACCTCCGGAATATAATTTACTACCGAAATATCAAGGACCGGAAAAGGAGCTCCCTGAGATCGAACGTCTCCATCTGCGGTAACCTGATAGGCTGCCTAGCTAATAATAGATTCTTGCGGTATCTACATCGCAGAGATTCTCGTAAAACATCGTAGAGAGCCAAGGGAACTACAAGGCTCTGCTCCCTTGCCCATCGCGAGCTTGTACAGTTGGGACCTCCGTAACTAGATCGTCAGCACGATCAAAACTCTCGAAGCTTCGTCAGTGCTAACCCCAAGCTAGACTGCTTCGTCTTGAACTCATACCGTTTGCTGATTTGTTGCACGAGAGTTCACAATTACCACGAAGGAATTAACAAAAATACTTTTGAATCCTAGACCGACGCACGATCCGAAAAGAAGGAAGTGAAACTTTCTAAATGCCATCATAGCCCCTCGTAGATAAGTACGGACATCTACGTAGCCATCAGCGAGACTCTACTAGACACTGTCTTAGTCTGGATAGACTCTAAACCTGGCTCTGATACCAACTGACACGACCCGAAATCCGGTAAGGCCGTGCGGTCACCCGACATCCTCCCATAGACCCGTCGGGCGAACCCTTACCAATTAAATCAGGAAAATAAATATAACAATTCACAAATAAGGACAAGACTTAAAAAAAATAAAGACATACTAATACCTGTAAGCTGTACAAAAGAAATAACAGCTGACTACCCAACATGCTAGGTTTAGGACTATCCAGACCAGACATCTATGAGTACAAAAGAAGACAGATACCTCCTGAAGGGAGCAAAATGCAACTGAAATAATGAACAATAAACTGGTGGCCACCGGAATAAAAGCTGGCTCACCCTGACAGCTGAAGTCGTCTTCGCTCCTTCCCAACGTGGCGAACTCAATCCTGGAGCGAACCTGCCGAAACGAAATAGATAGAAAAGAAACAAACAACAAACAAGGGTGAGTCAAAAGGACTCAATAAGTGGGGCAGACTAGCCACCTCAAAGAATAGGATAGCTAGGCAGGGAGAAGAAACAGATAAACCGTATTCCTCTTATTTAAATTATAAAAAAAACAGAGCCAGATAACAACCGAAAACACGTAAGAAACTTATAAACTCAACCAAGGATGCGTGCCAGAAATATATCAACAAATAAGCAATGCACATATAAGCAGAACAGTAGTCAAGTAACGCAAGTCTACACAATAGTATGAATTGAGATGAAATGAAATGAAGTGAGATGAAATGAAATTAAATTAAATATGATGCGAAGGGTCACATGTGCCTGTAATCCCATTCCGAAGCGGAATACTCCTGCATTCGAGGCGAATCCAATCTGATAACCAACTAGAGTGGAATACTCCTTCTCCTGGGGCGGAATTGAAACGACCTCGGTCAGTCGTTTCGGAAGTTAGGACTCCGATTGGCGTGCCGATAATTTTAAAATATTCATAATGTCCATTAGAACCTGTCTGTAAAATTTGAGCTAAATCAGACCTCGTTTGGTAGGCATCGGAAGAAGGTTTCAGTTTTTATTGGCGATTAATATTAAAAGGAGATTTTCGAGATCGGTTTTTGCCGAATGAGCTCCGATTCGAAATCCGAAAGCGCCGTTAGGTTCGTATGATTATTTATGACTTTTGTGAACTTTCGAAAGTGAATTTCGATATTGTTCGGCTAGTTCCGCTAAAATGCCGAAAGTTAAATAATTTGATTTTTTTCTATTTAAATTCGCATCTTGAGTTTCGGGAGTCCAATTTGAGATCCGCCTTCGCGAGTATGTTACATCTATTTTGTATAACTTGTATGAAAAAGTTGGAATTATTTCAAATATCGTAGAGTACCGTTTTAATTTTTACCGTAACCAGCGAATTTATATTAAAAAAAAAAAAAAAGGGAAAACGAGACAAAATAGTTAGGCGGTCACTTGAGCTGATATGCTCAAGTGATTAACGAAGAAAGCAGAGGAGTATAAACAATATGAAACAGAGAAAAATAAAATGATGGGGAGGAAGAAAAAATGCCAGAAAATGAGAAAAGGGGCCGGAAAAAAATAGAATTTTCACCCTGAAACATTCAGGTAATGATCCTAATATATTATTTGAGTTTATTACGTATGTTTGAATATATTTTAACGGTAAACTTGGAATATTATACATCGTTTTAATAAATTCAATTAATAGTTTAAAAGGTCAAATGGACCCCGATAACGAAATTGAATATATATTTATACTCAGTGAGTTATGGGCAACTTATAAATGTAATTTATTTGGGGTTTGGTTATGTGGCCTTAAACCCTGTATATAGGCCTGACCTGCGTATTGCGTATGCGAATAGGGTATCAGGTTCCTACCTGGATTACCCTAAAATGTGAGGAATGAAGCCTTTAGCCTAATGTGATATATTTTTCTGCTTATTGAACACAGTAGGATCGTTTGGCAATGAATTCAGAGAATAAAGCGGTTGTTGGGTAGCAGTGTTAACTTCGGAACGAGGTAAGTGTTTATATCCATTTCTTTGGAGGCACCTGGCCTCGTGGATTTTCTACCACGTGTTCCTTACGTGTGTAGCTGCCGATAGGCGTACTCATTACGCCTTAGCTTTGGATTTACATTGTATATTATATGTTATGTCCTATTGTTGGTATTGCAATGACGATCTGAGCATGGTACCCTGGCTGTGAGTTGGCATTTACTTCCCGGTTGTCGATGAGAGTCCCGCGCCGGTGAAGGGTTATTATTGCATCACATTGCACTCATATGCATTATATGACATTCATATGCATTACATTGCATATCATATTGAGGGCAGGAGTATTCCGCCCCAGAGCAGGAGTATTCCGCTCTATTGTATCATATTGAGGGCAGGAGTATTCCGTCCAGGAGCAGGAGTATTCCGCTCCATTGTATTATATCGGGTGCAGGAGTATTCCGCCCCAAGAGAGTGCAGGAGTATTCCGCATCTGGTTTATATTATATCGGGTGCAGGAGTATTCCGCCCCAAGAGAGTGCAGGAGTATTCCGCCTCTGGTTTATATTATATCGGGTGCAGGAGTATTCCGCCCCAGGAGCAGGAGTATTCCGCTTCAGTTGGTTAGCATATTGGATTCCCCTCGAATGCAGGAGTATTCCGCTTCGAGATGGGAGGACGGGCACATGTGACCCTTTGCATCAGATTTCATTTCATTTCATGTCATCTCATTTCATTTCATTTCATTTTCATACCATTGCGTAGACTTGTGGTACATAACTACTGTTCTGCTCATACGTGCATTGCTTATTTGTTGATATGTTTCTGGCTCGTATTCCTGGCTGAGTTTAAGGTTTCATACATGTTTCTAGTTATTATCTGGCTCTGCCTTTTTGTAATTTAAATAAAAGGGATTTGGTTTATCTGTTTCTTCTCCCTGGCTAGCTATCCTATTCTTTGAGGTGGCTAGTCTGTCCCACTTATTGAGTCCTTTGACTCACCCTTGTTTGCTGTTTGTTTTTGTCTATCTATTTCGTTTCGGCAGGTTCGCTCCAGGATTGAATTTGCCACGTTGTGAAGGAGCGAAGACGACTTCAGCTGTCAGGGTGAGCCAGGTTTTATTCCGGATGGCCACCAGTTTTATGTTTATTATTTCAGTTGCATATTGCTCCCTTCAGGAGGTATTTATCTTCTTCTGTACTCTTAGATGTCTAGTCTGGATAGCCCTAAATCTAGTATGTTGGGTAGTCAGCTGTAATTTCTTTTGTACAGCTTAGAGGTATCAGTATGTCTCTATTTTTTAAAGTGTTGTCCTTATTTATGAATTTTTATATTTATTTTCCTAATTTAATTGGTAAGGGTTCGCCCGACGGGTCTAAGGGAGGATGTCGGGTGCCCGCACGGCCTAACCAGATTTCGGGTCGTGTCAGTTGGTATCAGAGCCAAATTTAGAGTCTATCCAGACTAAGACAGTGTCTAGTAGAGTCTCGCTGATGGGTACGTAGACGTCCGTACTTATCTACGAGAGGCTATGATGGCATTTAGGAAGTTTCACTTCCTTCTTTTCTGATCATGCGTCGGTCTAGGCTGCAAAAGTAGTTTCGTTAATTCCTTCATGGTAATTGTCAACCCTCGTGAACAAATCAGCAAACGGTATGAGTTCAAGACGAAGCAGTCTGACCTGGGGTTAGCACTGACGAAGCCCTGAGTGTTTTGATCGTGCTGACGATCTAGTTACGGAGGTCCCAGCTGTACGAGCTCGCGATGGGCAAGAGAGCAGAGCCTTGTGGTTCCCTTGGCTCTCTATGATGCTTTTACGAGAATTTTGGTGACGCAGATACCGTAAGAACCTATTATTCGCTGGGCAGCCTATCAGGTTGCCGCATTTGCAGACGTTCGATCTCAGGAAGCTCCTTTTCTGGTTCTTAATATTGCTGCAGTAAGTTATATTCCGGAGGTAGTATGTGTTGTACCTCTAATTGTTCTGACTTGTTAGCCAGCCGAGGTATCAGTTCGGTCCGAGTGTCCGAAGAGGTTGCATTATTTTACGCGGTTGAACCTTCCGATATTCTTAAGCAATGCATCAGATAAACCTCATGATTTTTTTTAAAATAAAAGGATGTCAGCGTATCCTTCAGGCTCTTGATTATATCGAGCAGTATGATGTTGATTATTCTGCTTTCAATTTTCAGGGGTCCAGCCTTGAATTGGTAGTCCACTCTTTTATTACCTAACTTGGTTCAAATTTTCTTTTAGATTCGTGGAAAAGTTCTTTTCGAAGTGAGCGAGATGAAAAGTGTTGCCAGTTTAGTGGATTAGACAAGGTAGCCTGTCGGTTAGCCTGTTGGTGTTTGAGAATTTGAGATTGAATTCTATAGAATGACTGAATATGCATTAGAACTAGTCCATGAGTCTTTTGAGAGATTCAAAGATTTATTGATGACCTTTCTTTTTTCTTGAGATCCCAGGTGGCTCGAGAGATTGAGGTCAAGATTTCAGTTGATGTTGTTATTAATATTGCTCAAAGGTACGAGGCATACCATAAGTTAGAGCGGGAGAGCAAGAGATCTCGTGGCCCTAGTGGGTAACCATGGTACCTCAATTGGAGGTAAGAGTTCTGATTATTTTGGGAGGTCACCTTCCAGGTTATCTCAGCTTGTAGAGCGCGATTCTCAGAGTGCGCGGGTAGTTTATCAAGATTAGACTCAGCTTTCTCTTTGTAACTTTCAACAATCCGTCCAGCTCCCATATTCAGCGAAAAGGTGTTATCATTGTCGTGAATCTGAGTATCCTTTGAGGATTTTTCCTATTATCATTGTCGTGAGTCTGGCTATTCTTTGAGGATTTTTTCCTTATTCCGATAAGTTAGCAGCCGTCCTTTCTCTTGTCATCAGGTACCTGCGCAGTCGCAGGGAATTTCATTTAGATCTTAATCAAGCAGAGATATGCCACCATCTAGTAGCGGTTGAGAGCGTGGTGGTAGTAGTTCTTCAGAAAGTAATTATCCGTGTAGCGGCTTAGTTCAGCCGCAGAGGCAGTTTTATGAACTGCCAGCCTGGCAGGATGCTAAGGCATCCGATGTAGTAGACCCTGAGATTTTTTCTTCTCTTAAATGTGAGTAAGATTTTATTCTTTCGATCGATCTGGAAATGGTGTGTCTTATAATGTTTTGATGGTTTTCTTGGATATTGTTTCTATTAAGAATCGGTTGCGGTAGAGGGGTGAGCTTCTTATATGATTTATTTCTGGTATTTGTGAGACCTACTAGGTTTAAATGTGAGAGATTGGGAGTGAGTGGCGGTATTTTCTGCTTGGCATATTATTGTGCCACATTCTGTTATTATGTCAAGTCATTTTACCTCTCTCATCGGAAATCAGTGTTGGTAGGATGATGAGATTCTTATTCGTCACCATCAGGAAGTGTCGTTATTTCTTCCGGTGTAAAGTGGCTAGTAAGTAATGCTCGATCTACGTGTTTCCTCTTGGTTCAAAACGCTAGTAAAGTTTGTTATCCTATGAGCTTATCTGGGTTATAAAAGGGTATTCTGGTAAATTATCAGAGTTTCCTTCTTATTGGGAGGTTAAATTGGTATGGATGTTTTTCCATAAAGCTTATTTAATGTCTATCTCTTCAATTGCGATTCTTTGGCTCGCCTGACTCGGAATTAATCTAGCTTTGGTAGCCAAACAAATAAGAAGATGAACTTCCTGAAGCTCTAATTATTTCTATCCTCGATCTATTTTCATTTCTTCTTCGTCCGGCACTAGTGAGCTTGGGCGATTGGTAGCCGCTTGTGACGTTCCTTGTGTTGAGCCAGAGTACATGTTATTATGGCCGGGTAAGCATATTATTGTTTTGGAAGCATATTATTGTTTGGGTCCAGTTGTCTCATCTTGTTATCCGTTTAACATGTTTATGTTATCAGTTTATCCGGGTATCCATTCCCATATATAGTATAGTGTTGGTTCTGTTTTTGCGGATCATCCAGTTTCAGGGGAAACTCCGCCGAAATTTTTATATAGAAGTACCATCCATCAGGCGGTGGTATTTACGGCAAAGGTATGGGGTTGTGAACTTGAGAGTTGCAGCTGTTTGGCAACTCAAAAGTGTAGTTGGTAGCTTAGGTCTGCCTACGTTCAGCTTTTAGCTAAATCTTCTTTAGTCCAGCAGACTGCGCGAGGATGGTTATTCCTATTCAAATGGCTGCATGAGTTTGTGCTTTAAGTGGAGGAGTCTTCTTCTAAATACTGAATGGTAATATTAAATCTCTGAGGTGTTGATACTACTTTTCTCACGACCCAAAGTAAGGCCACGGCAGAAATCAACAATGAGTGTCGATCATTGCTAAACCCACTAATAATCTATTAATGACAGAGATAAGCTGGCAACCTGATCATATATACGTACCTACCTGCTGAAAGCATAAAGTCTAGAAAGATGACACGACTTTAACTTGCTGGCAATTAGAACACTAAGCCACAAATTCTGCTATGTCACACTTCATTTCGTCCCACCAATAAATCTGCTTAAGATCATGGTACACCTTAGTCAAACCTGGATGAATACTGTATTTGGAATAATGTGCCTCCATCATAATCTATCCACGTAAATCTGGAACATCAGAAACTCAAAGTCTATCTTTATACTTGAGAACATTGTCAGTAGTAACCCTGTATGGTGACTCCGATTTTCTTCTGGCTATCTGTCTGTATTCAACCAGAACTGGATCCTCATATTGACGTTGTTTTACTTCATGAAAAAAATTTAGAATTAAAGGTCTAGTACAGCTTGTCGTCCATCCATCATTGGCATATCTCATCCATACCTCAACTCCTTGAGAGGTTATTTTAGCGTTGTAAGTACTCATGTAATCAACTTTGTTGTTGGTATTCTGCCTCAGCTCATGGTCCAACTACATGTCTCTTTTATATTTACTTTTTCAAGTCATAATATTTCCAATTCAATGACAATACCCTGAAGTAGATGTTCAGTCTGAAGATCATTCCTGGTCTGCATCATACTATCCAGTAGTATTGTCATGATCCTTATCTTTGTATGATAGACCCTGTTCAGATGAACCTTTGATATACATTAGATATGAGTAACTACATTCCCACAAGGAGCTTGCGGAACTACAGTAAAATCAACCGAGATATTGCATAGTGCATTCGTAAAAATAATATAGCTTGCATCAAATCTTCTATAGCGAGTAGTGACAAGGTACTTCAAAAGTTCCCTCTATTGCATCAAGCGTGAGTTAATTCTTAGTTCCATCGACCTGTTCTATATTGAAAAGTATATCGAAGAGGTGATTATCGGCTGAATCATGTTAATCCATTCAAAGTTCCATGTATTTTTGTTTCAAACATGTAGAACTCTCCTCACGTGATCGAGGAAGGATCGGCATAGTCAGAATAAGCTGGGCAATGACGTTATCATATTATCCAGCTATGTTTTTATCCAAGAATTTGATGTGCGTGTTATAACTCTGATTCTGTAATTATGAGATAATGTCCGTGGAATAGTGAAGGTCGTGCAAGTTCCCTTGTTATCTGCGTGAATCTTGCTTTAGACTTAGGCTCGTTCGAGGACGAACGAGAGTTTAAGTGGAGGAGAATGAAACGACCTCGGTCAGTCGTTTCGGAAGTTAGGACTCCGATTGGCGTACCAACAATTTTAAAATATTCGTAATGTCCATTAGAACCTGTCTGTAAAATTTGAGCTAAATCAGACCTCGTTTGGTAGGCATCGGAAGAAGGTTTCAGTTTTTATTGGCGATTAATATTAAAAGGAGATTTTCGAGCTCAGTTTTTGCCAAATGAGCTCCGATTCGAAATCCGAAAGCGCCGTTAGGTTTGTATGATTATTTATGACTTTTGTGAACTTTCGAAAGTGAATTTCGATGTTGTTCGGCTAGTTCCGCTAAAATGCCGAAAGTTAAATAATTTGATTTTTTTCTATTTAAATTCGCATCTTGAGTTTCGGGAGTCCAATTTGAGATCCGCCTTCGCGAGTATGTTACATCTATTTTGTATAACTTGTATGAAAAAGTTGGAATTATTTCAAATATCGTAGAGTACCGTTTTAATTTTTACCGTAACCAGCGAATTTATATTAAAAAAAAAAAAAAGGGAAAACGAGACAAAATAGTTAGGCGGTCACTTGAGCTGATATGCTCAAGTGATTAACGAAGAAAGCAGAGGAGTATAAACAATATGAAACAGAGAAAAATAAAATGATGGGGAGGAAGAAAAAATGCCAGAAAATGAGAAAAGGGGCCGGAAAAAAATAGAATTTTCACCCTGAAACATTCAGGTAATGATCCTAATATATTATTTGAGTTTATTACGTATGTTTGAATATATTTTAACGGTAAACTTGAAATATTATACATCGTTTTAATAAGTTCAATTAATAGTTTAAAAGGTCAAATGGACCCCGATAACGAAATTGAATATATATTTATACTCAGTGAGTTATGGGCAACTTATAAATGTAATTTATTTGGGGTTTGGTTATGTGGCCTTAAACCCTGTATATAGGCCTGACCTGCGTATTGCGTATGCGAATAGGGTATCAGGTTCCTACCTGGATTACCCTAAAATGTGAGGAATGAAGCCTTTAGCCTAATGTGATATATTTTTCTGCTTATTGAACACAGTAGGATCGTTTGGCAATGAATTCAGAGAATAAAGCGGTTGTTGGGTAGCAGTGTTAACTTCAGAACGAGGTAAGTGTTTATATCCATTTCTTTGGAGGCACCTGGCCTCGTGGATTTTCTACCACGTGTTCCTTACGTGTGTAGCTGCCGATAGGCGTACTCATTACGCCTTAGCTTTGGATTTACATTGTATATTATATGTTATGTCCTATTGTTGGTATTGCAATGACGATCTGAGCATGGTACCCTGGCTGTGAGTTGGCATTTACTTCCAGGTTGTCGATGAGAGTCCCGCGCCGGTGAAGGGTTATTATTGCATCACATTGCACTCATATGCATTATATGACATTCATATGCATTACATTGCATATCATATTGAGGGCAGGAGTATTCCGCCCCAGGAGCAGGAGTATTCCGCTCTATTGTATCATATTGAGGGCAGGAGTATTCCGCCCAGGAGCAGGAGTATTCCGCTCCATTGTATTATATCGGGTGCAGGAGTATTCCGCCCCAAGAGAGTGCAGGAGTATTCCACATCTGGTTTATATTATATCGGGTGCAGGAGTATTCCGCCCCAAGAGAGTGCAGGAGTATTCCGCCTCTGGTTTATATTATATCGGGTGCAGGAGTATTCCGCCCCAGGAGCAGGAGTATTCCGCTTCAGTTGGTTAGCATATTGGATTCCCCTCGAATGCAGGAGTATTCCGCTTCGAGATGGGAGGACAGGCACATGTGACCCTTTGCATCAGATTTCATTTCATTTCATCTCATCTCATTTCATTTCATTTCATTTCATTTTCATACCATTGCGTAGACTTGTGGTACATAACTACTGTTCTGCTCATACGTGCGTTGCTTATTTGTTGATATGTTTCGGGCTCGTATTCCTGGCTGAGTTTAAGGTTTCATACATGTTTCTAGTTATTATCTGGCTCTGCCTTTTTGTAATTTAAATAAAAGGGATTTGGTTTATCTGTTTCTTCTCCCTGGCTAGCTATCCTATTCTTTGAGGTGGCTAGTCTGTCCCACTTATTGAGTCCTTTGACTCACCATCGTTTGCTGTTTGTTTTTGTATATCTATTTCGTTTCGGCAGGTTCGCTCCAGGATTGAATTTGCCACGTTGTGAAGGAGCGAAGACGACTTCAGCTGTCAGGGTGAGCCAGGTTTTATTCCGGATGGCCACCAGTTTTATGTTTATTATTTCAGTTGCATATTGCTCCCTTCAGGAAGTATTTGTCTTCTTCTGTACTCTTAGATGTCTAGTCTGGATAGCCCTAAACCTAGTATGTTGGGTAGTCAGCTGTAATTTCTTTTGTACAGCTTAGAGATATCAGTATGTCTCTATTTTTTTAAAGTGTTGTCCTTATTTATGAATTTTTATATTTATTTTCCTAATTTAATTGGTAAGGGTTCGCCCGACGGGTCTAAGGGAGGATGTCGGGTGCCCGCACGGCCTAACCAGATTTCGGGTCGTGTCAGAATACTCCTGCACCCGATATAATATAAACCAAAGGCGGAATACTCCTGCACTCTCCTGGGGTGGAATACTCCTGCACCCGATATAATGTAAAGCTGAGGCGGAATACTCCTGCACTCAATATCTGACATAAGAGCGGAATACTCCTGCTCTTGGGGCGGAATCCTCCTACCCTCAATATGATACAATGGAGCGGAATCCTCCTGCTCCTGGGGTGGAATACTCCTACCCTCAATATGATACAATGGAGCGGAATACTCCTGCTCCTGGGGAGGAATACTCCTGCACCCAATATGATATGCAATGTAATGCATATGAATGACATATAATGCATATGACTGCAATGTGATGCAATAATAACCCTTCTCCGGTGCGGGACTCTCATCGACAGCCGGGAAGTAGATGCCAACTCACAGCCAGGGTACAATGCTCAGATTCTCAATGCAATACCAACAATAGGACATAACATATAAAATACAATATAAATCCAAAGCTAAGGCGTAATGAGTACGCCTATCGGCAGCTACACACGTAAGGAATACGTGGTAGAAAATCCACGAGGCCAGGTGCCTCCAACGAAATGGATTTAAACACTTACCTCTCTCAAAAGTTACAATTGCGACCAACAACCGCGTTATTTTTTGAATTCAATGCCAAACGATCCCACTTTGATCAATAAGCAGAAAAATATATCACATTAGGCTAAAGCTTTCATTCCTCACATCTTAGGGCAATCCAGGTAGGAACCTGATACCCTATTCGCATACGCAATACGCAGGCCAGACCTATATACAGGGTTCAAAGCCACCTAACCAAACCCCAAATAAATTACATCTATATGTTGCCCGTAACTCACTGAGTACGAATATATAATCAATTCCATTATCGGGGTCCATTTGACCCTTTAAACTATTAATTGAACTTATTAAAACGATGTATAATATCCCAAGTTTTAACGTCAAAATATATTCTAACACACGTAATAAACTCAAATAATATATTAGGATCATTATCTGAATGTTTCAGGGTGAAAATTCTACTTTTTTCCGGCCCCTTTTCTCATTTTCTGGCATTTTTTCTGATAATTTTCTCGGTTTTGATTTTTGCTCATGTTTCTGTTACTTTCCACATTCTCAACGAAGCTAAGGGATAATATATCCCTTAGCCCCCACCATCAATGATTTCTCTCTTTTTTGTTTTTTTGTTTTCTTTTCTTTTCTTTTCTCGACGAAAATTAAAACGGTACCTTATGATATTAGAAATAATTCCAACTTTTGCATATAAGTTATACAAAATATATGTAACATACTCGCGAAGGCGCATCTCTAATTGGACTCCCGAAACACAAGATGCAAATTTAAACGAAAAATGTCAAATTATTTAACTTTCGGCATTTTAGCGAAAACTAGCCGAACAACATCGAAATTCACTTTCAAAAGTTCATAAAAGTCACATATAATCATACGAGCCTAACGGCGCTTTCGGATTTCGAATCGAAGATCATTCGCCCAAAACCGAGCTCAGAAATTTCTTTTAAATATTTATCGTCAATAAAAACTGAAACCTTCTTCCGATGCCTACCAAACGAGGTCTGATTTAGCTCAAATTTTACAGACAGGTCTTAGTAGACATTACGAATATTTTAAAATTATCGGCACGCCAATCGGAGTCCTAACTTCCGAAACGAATGACCGAGGTCGTTTCATTCTCCTCCACTTAAACTCTCGTTCGTCCTCGAACGAGCCTAAATCTAAAGCAAGATTCACGCTGATAACCAAAGAACTTGCACGACCATCATAAACTATCCCACAGAATTTTTCTCATGATTATAGAATTAAAACTATAACACGAATACCGAACTCTTGGAATAAAACATATCTGGATAATATGATAACACCATTGCCCGGATTATTCTGGATAAGATGATCCTTCCTCGATCACGAGAGGAGAGTTCTACATTTTTGAAACAAAGATATACGGAACTTTGAATGGGTTAACATGATTAAGCCGATAATCACCTCTTCAATATACCTTTCGATATAGAACAAGTCGATGGAACTAGGAATTAGCTCGCACTTGATGCAATAGGGGAAGCTTTTGAAGTACCTTGTCATTACACACTATAGAAGATTTGATGCAAGCTATATTATATTTTTACGAACGCACTATGCAACATCTCAGCTGATGTTAGTGTTGTTCTGCAAGCTCCTTGTGGGAATGTAGTTACTCATATCCCAATGTTTGTCAAAGGTTCATCTAAACAGGGTCTATCATAGAAAGATAAAGATCATGTAAATACTACTGGATAGTATGATCCAGACCAGGAATGATCTTCAGACTGAACATCTACTTCAGGGTATTGTCTTTGGATTGGAAATATTATGACTTGAAAAAGTGAAAATAAAATAGAGATGTAGTTCAACCATGAGCCGAGGCAGAATACAAGCAACAAAGTTGATTACATGTTCACTTATAATGCTAAAGTAACTTCTTAAAGAGTTGAGGTGTGAAAGAGATATACACACCAATGATGGATTGTCGACAAGCTGCACTAGACCTTTAACTCTAAATTTCTATGAAGTAAAAAAACGTCAGTATGAGGATCCAGTTCTAGTTGAATACAGACAGATAGCCCAAAGAAAACCGAAGTCACCATACAGGGTCACTACTGACGGTGTTGTCATGTATAAAGATAGACTTTGTGTTCCTGATGTTGCAGATTTACGTGGACAGATTATGATAGAGGCAAATTATTTCAAATATACTGTTCATCCAGGTTCGACTAAGATGTACCATGATCTTAAGCAAATTTATTGGTGGGACGAAATGAAGTGTGACATAGCAGAATTTGTGGCTCAGTGTTCTAATTGCCAGCAAGTTAAAGTCATGGCATCTTTTCAGACTTTATGCTTTCAGCAGATAGGTACGTATATATGATCAGGTTGACAGCTTATCTCTGGCATTAATAGATTATTAGTGGGTTTAGCAATGATCGACACTCATTGTAGGTTTCTGTCGTAGCCCTAGATTGGGTTGTGACAAAAGTGGTATCAACGCCTTAGAGATTTAATATTACCATTCAGTATTTGGAGGAAGACTCCTCCACTTAAAGCACAAACTCATGCAGCCATTTGAATAGGAATAACCATCATCGCACAGTCTGCTGGACTGAAGAAGATTTAGCTAAAAGCTGAACGTAGGCAGACCTAAGCTACCAACTACTCTTTCGAGTTGCCAAACAGCTGCAACTCTCAAGTTCACAACTCTATACCTTTGCCGTAAACACCACCGCCTGATGGATGGTACTTCTATATAAAAATTTCGGCAGAGTTTCCCCTGAAACTGGATGATCCGCAAAAACAGAACCAGCACTATACTATACATAGGAACGGATACCCGGATAAACTGATATCCAAAACAATAATATGCTTACCCGGCTACAATAACACGTACTCTGGCTCAACACACGGAACATCACAAGCGGCTACCAACTGCCCAAGCTTACCAGTGCCGAACAAAGAAGAGATGGCAATGGACTGAGGATAGAAATAATTAGAGCTTCAGGAAGCTCATCTTTTTATTTGCTTGGCTCCCAGAGCTACACTACTTCCGAGTCAGGCTAACCCAAAAATCATAATTGAAGAAATAGACATTAAATGAGCTTTATGGAACAACATCTATGCCAATTTAACCTCCCAATAAAAATGAACTCTAACAATTTACCAGAAACCCTTTTATAACCCAGACAAACTCATAGGATAACATGACTATACTAGCGTTTTGAACCAAGAGGAGATACGTAGATCGAATATTACTTACTAATCACTTTATACCGGAAGAAACAATGACACTTTCTGATGGTGACAAATAAGAATCCCATCATCTTACCGACACTTTGTTCCAAAGAGAGGTAGACTGACTTGACATTATAACAGAATGAGGCATAACAAAATGCCAAGCAAACAATACCGATACTCACTCACAAATCTTTCTCATTTAAACCAGATAAACTAGTAGGGTCATCATAAATGCCGGGAATAAATCATACAAGAAGCTCACCCCTCTACCGCAGCCGATTCTTAACAGAAACAATATCCAAGGAAACCATGGAACATGATATGACAAACCATCTCCAGATCGATCGGAAGAATCAAATCTTAAGGAAAGAAGAAATACATGGGTCTACTACATCGGATGCCTCAGCATCCTGCCAGACTAGCAGTTCATAGATCTGCCTCTGCAGCTGAGCTAAGCAACTACTCTGATAATCACCTTCTGAAGAAAAACTGCCACCACACTCTCAACCTCTACCGGATGGTAGCATTTCTTTTGCTGATTGAGATCTAAATGAAATCCCCTGCGACTTCATAGATGCCTGATGACGAGAGAAAAGACGATTGCTAACTTGTCGGAGTAAGGGAAAACTCCTCAAAAGGATAGCCAGACTCACAACAATAATATCACCTTTTCGCTGAATATGAGAACTGGACAGATTGTTTATAGTTGTAAAGAAAAGACTGAATCTGATCTTGACGAGCTCCTAGCACACTCTAAGAATTACGTGACACAAGCTGAGATAACCTGGAAGGTGACCTCCCAAAATAATCAGAACTCTTACCTCCAAATGAGGTACTATGGTTACCCACTAGGGCCACGAGATCTCTTGCTCTCCCGCTCTAACTCTTCCCGCTCTAACTTATGATATGCCTAATATCTTTGAGCAATATCAGCAACGATATCAAATGAAATCCCAGCCTCAATTTTTTTCGAGCCATCTGGGATCTCAAGGAAAAAGAAAAGTTATCAATAAATCTTTAAATCTCTCGAAAGGCTCATGGACTAGTTCTAATGCATATTCAGCCATTCTATAGAATTTAATCTCATATTCTGAAACACAAACAGGCTACCCGACAGGCTACCCTGTCCAATCCACTCAAACTGACAACACTTTTCATCTCGCTCGCAGCACGAAAGGAACTTTTTTCACGAATCTAGAAGAAAAATCAAACCACGTTAGCTAACAAGAGAGAGGCCCACCAATTCAAGGCTGGACCCCTGAAACTGGAAAGAAGAATAATCAACACCATACCGCTTGATATAATCAAAAGACTGAAGGATACGCTGGCATTATTTTATTTTTAAAAAAATCACGAGGTTTAACTCATGCATTGCTTAAGAATATCGGAAGGTTCAACCGCGTAAAATAATGTAACCTCTTTAGGCACTCGGACCGAAATGATACCTCGGCTGGCTAACCAGCCAGAATAATTAGAGGTACAACACATACTACCTCAAGAATATAATTTACTGCCGCAATATCAAGGACCGGAAAAGGAGCTCCCTGAGATCGAACGTCTCCATCTGCGGTAACCTGATAGGCTGCCTAGCTAATAATAGATTCTTGCGGTATCTACGTCGCAGAGATTCTCGTAAAACATCGTAGAGAGCCAAGGGAACTACAAGGCTCTGCTCCCTTTCCCATCGCGAGCTTGTACAGTTGGGACCTCCGTAAATAGATCGTCAGCACGATCAAAACTCTCGAAGCTTCGTCAGTGCTAACCCCAGGCTAGACTGCTTCGTCTTGAACTCATACCGTTTGCTGATTTGTTGCACGAGAGTTCACAATTACCACGAAGGAATTAACAAAAATACTTTTGAATCCTAGACCGTCGCACGATCCGAAAAGAAGGAAGTGAAACTTCCTAAATGCCATCAAAGCCCCTCGTAGATAAGTACGGACGTCTACGTATGATGCAGCCCGAACACGTGCTGATCAAGTGTTCGATCCACCGAGGAGACCGATGTCAAGAAGCCAAGCCAAGCTGCTGCACGATGTGCATGTTCACTTAGCCTGGCCGAAGGAAAACAATTGCTCCGAAGCTGAGTGGCTGAGCTCAAGAATCGAAGGCATTATCTTCAGATTTGAGCCCGAAGGCAAAGTGACCGAGGACAATGAGCTCGAAGACAATTGAGCATCCGAAGGCAACAAGTGTGTTCGAGCAGACAATCGAGAACCGAAGCCAAGGCTTACCGAAGTCAAAGTCTGCCGAACACAATTTAACTCAGCCCTGCGTGGCTTATTTCTATTGGTCGCCTGTGACCCTTTTACTAGTTTACCCTTAGTAATTCCTATATAAACCTTGTTTCCTTTCATTGTAGTTACCTAGTTTTTGAATATTGATGAATTGAATGAAAGTGCCGAGCACATTTCTTCTTGTCTCCGTCGTGAGCAAAACCCCGGTGAGGGCTTTTAAGGACTTGTGGCTTTCGGTTAGTCCGATTGAACATTCCTCTTGATCATTCAGTTTGCAAGAGGCAATGTTCTCTTGAGGATTGTTGCATAGTATAGGTGATCCTTGTATCCCTTTCGATGGAGCTTTGAGACAGGTTCCTCACTGTTCTTTCGGAAGAAGCAAGTTTTGTCTTGCTTCTATCTTTTATCTTCTTGTTTGTTCTTCCGCGTTTGTGCTAGCAACCCCTTCGGGATTTGCATTGCACCATCTTGGTATCAGAGCGCGGTTTGGGCTTGTTTCTACAACCCCAAATCTTGTTCATGTTATCTTTATTTTCGTGCGTTTGTGTCTCTGTTTTCCGTTTCGAGTTCTTGATTTGGTTTTGTTACTGTTGTTATCATACAAAAAAAAAAAAAAAAAGTGGTAAAAAGAAAATTCAAAAATTGTGTTTGATTGTTGGTTGTTTGGGAAAAACAACCATTGATTCTTGTTCACCATCGAGTTCCGAATCCAACAAGTACCCGACGTACTAATTTCGTGACTAGGGTTTCTTGATGAATTTTTTGGACTGTTTTGAGCTTTAATGGTGACTGAAAACTCGAACCCCACTGTGTTTGGAAAAAAAAACCGGTGAAGATTGGTGGTTCTTGAGTGATTTGGGTTTGTTTGTTGCTTTAAAATCGAAGTTCTGAGTTAAATCGTAGTCCGTACACCGGAAAACTTGTTATAAAATCGTAACAGTGTACGACTCGAACGAGCTGGTTCTTAGCTCGAAGAACTTGAACTGAATTCCTCCGATGCTGTTGAAACCGGAGTCGAAAGGGCAACCCAGATCTGTTGAAATTCGTAGTCAGTGAACCGAAGTTGTTGTGTCCGTACGCCGGAGTAAAGGTCACTGTTCCATTGAAGAAGAAGGGGGTAAAGTGTAAACATCAAAACTCCAGGTGAGAGATTTGTCGGCTGAGAAAAGGAAAGTGGATAAGGTAAAACCCTATCCGTACCAAGGAGGGACCACTCTTGTACGGACAAGAGTTGGTGTGGCCGAGGAAGATTCCAAAAGGGAATCAAAGGGTAGATTCTCCTAGGTTCTCACTTTCTTTCGTGTCAAAATTCTAGTTGGTGGATCTTTTGAGTAAATGTCCTACTCGAGGTCGTACTAACTCTTTTAAGCTGATAGGAATTCGTGCGAAGGGGTGACCGAAGTCCCAACTTTCGTAGAAATTCTTTTAACTCCCCGAGCTCAGTTAAAAAGCGTCCGTTCCATCGAGTCGAACATCACTTCACTCTTCCCGAAGAGACAGTGACTCTTGTCGAACTTGAAGGATCTTAGAGGACCGATCAATCAGACGAGCCACTGTTACCAAGTCCTTGAGTGATCAAAAACCGAACCCATAAATTGAGTGGACTCGAGCGCCACCCATCAAAGGTGAGGGAGAGTGTGAGGTGATTTCTAACCCTAAAATTTGTTGGTCTTTGACTTGTGCAGGTACCATGGCTGGAAACGATGGCAAAAGCATTGAGAAGCCCGAGTTGTCGTTAGCCGATCTCATGGCTGCGATACAAGGCATCAGTGCCGAAGTAAGAGGAGTGAGTGCTCGAGTATCTAACCTCGAGCAGGGAAGTGCGTCCGTGGCCAAAAATGGGTCCGGTGCTGGAACGAGCGATTCCACTCCGATGAAACCTGAGCTGTATGCTGAGCTTCTTCGACAACATCAGTTGACGAGTGAAGCAATTCGAAGAGAACTTAACTTGGGCAATCCCCAAGCTGCTTATCAAAACTTGGGCAATCCCCAAGCTGCTGATCAAAACTTGGGCATTCCCCGAGGAGAGAGGTTACCACTTCCAAGGGCCCGAAGAGACTTTGGTGCTGTAACCGAAGAGATTGATGAAGAGGAATTTCCCGAGGAGGAATATGAGCGTGACTGCCATTCGCTCAACGAAGGCAAGCTCACCGAGGTCGTGGAAATTTCCGAGGTCGAGGCCGAGGCGCAAATGTTGAAAGAAATATTGAGCGTGAGGCTAATGATCGAGATGATGAGTTTCCCGAACAGGCTAGAGCTGTTCGAGACTCAAATTTGAACAGTGTCAAAATCACTATTCCACCCTTTAAAGGAACTAGTGATCCCGATGAGTATCTTGAATGGAAGCTTAGAATGGAGCGCATCTTTGAAACCAATGAGATGACCGATGAGAGAAAAGCTGCCCATGCCATTGCTTCGTTCGAAGCTTATGCATCAACGTGGTGGGAATCTGACAAGAGGCATAGACGAAGGAATGACTATCCCGAAGTCAATACTTGGCCACAATTGAGAAGAGCAATGGATGCTAAGTATTTGAGTGCCAAATACAGGCAGACTCAAATGCAAAAGCTCTATGAGTTAAATCAAGGGTCCAAGTCTGTCCAAGAGTACCACGATGAGTTCGAAAAGGTTCGATTGAATCTTGATCTGGTCGAAGACGAAGAGCAAGCCATTATCAGATTCAAAAATGGCTTGGCTAGGGATGTGTCATCTCAGTTGAGACTCCACGTGTACCACACGTTGGAAGATTTGTTTGATACTGCCACCGAAGCTGAAAAATTGGTGAAGGACGACAAGGCAAATCGGTATCGAGGAGTCATTACTTCTACTCCTTTGAACCGAGGAAAAGAATGGAAGAGTCCAAACCAAACAAGTGCTAACACTGTACGAGATTCGAAGAGACCCTTCGAAAGAGGTGTGACCGTTAACCAGTCGAGAGAAGTGGGAGGTAAAATTCAACTCAACTCTCCTAGTGCTTCAAATATTCAGTGTCACAAATGCAAAGGTTATGGTCACATGGCAAAAGAGCGTCCAACTCACAAAGTTATGCTTCTGCTCGAAGATGGAACCGTCCATGAACAAGCGAGTGACACCGAGGAGGAAGTTATCGAGGAGACTGACCGAGCTGAAGTTGATGATGATCATGAGGCTGCCGAAGCTGATCATCCGGAAATGTTTCTTGTGGTTCGAAGGAATTTGAGCTGCATGACTCTAGAAGAAGAGGACAACCAAAGAGAAAACCTCTTTCATGCCCGATGTCGAGTGAGGGGAAAGGTGTGTTCGATGATCATTGATTCCGGTAGTTGTGCCAATGTAGTGAGCCAAACTTTGGTTTCACAAATGGGATTACCTACGATGAAGCATCCCCACCCTTACAAGTTACAATGGCTGAATGAGTGTGGAGAATTGAGAGTTGTCAAACAAGTGTGGATCAAGTTCAAAATCGGAGAGTATCAAGATGAAATGATATTCGATGTGGTTCCGATGCAAGCTTGTCATTTGCTATTGGGTCGACCATGGCAGTATGACCGAACAGCTGTTCACAATGGCAGATCCAACACTTACACTATGAAGCTCGACGGGAAGAGTTTCATACTCAAACCCTTGTCTCCAAAACAAGTCACCGAGGACTATAAACGAATGAAAGAATTGAAAGAAGCGGCCAAAGCTAAGCTTCCGATGGGAGCAAAATTGGGGCCCGAAGAGACAAACTCACCGATCGAAGTGAAAGGAATTTTTGCAATCGTGCAACCCGGTGAGATCTTACGAGGCAACGACCACGGTCAGATGATGATTTGCCTCGTGCACAAGGGTATCTTTCTAAACTCTAATGATGATTTTTCTAATGATAACCCTTTGCCTTTGTTTGTTCGTAAAGTTTTGCAGGACTTCGAGGACATGTTTCCCGAGGAAATGCCAGGTGGATTACCTCCGATAAGAGGAATCGAGCACCAAATTGACTTTGTACCAGGGTCTCAAATCCCTAACAAACCTGCATACCGGTGTAATCCCGAAGACACCAAAGAGCTCCAACGGCAGGTTGATGAATTGCTGAACAAGGGCCTCGTTCGTGAGAGCTTGAGTCCTTGCGCCGTTCCTGTTATCCTTGTCCCGAAGAAGGATGGAACATGGCGAATGTGTGTTGACTGTCGAGCAGTCAACAAAATAACGGTAAAGTATCGTCATCCTATCCCTCGATTAGATGACATGCTAGATGAGTTAAGTGGTTCTTCATGCTTTTCGAAGATAGACCTCAGGTTTGGTTACCACCAGATCCGAATGAAACCCGGAGACGAGTGGAAAACCGCATTCAAGACCAAGTTCGGTCTCTATGAATGGTTGGTGATGCCTTTTGGCTTATCCAATGCACCGAGCACATTCATGCGACTGATGAACCATGTGCTCAAACCGTTCATAAATAAGTTTGTTGTCGTTTATTTCGATGACATACTTGTTTATAGCAGAACCGTGGATGAACATATCGACCACCTAAGGCAAGTGCTCGAAAAGCTTCGAGAAGAAAAGTTGTATGCCAACTTCAAGAAATGCGCCTTTGGTGTCGATCGTGTAGTCTTTCTTGGATTTGTTGTCAGTGCTAATGGTGTCGAAGTCGACGAATCAAAAGTCGAAGCCATCAAAGATTGGCCAACTCCAACCTCGGTATCACAAGTTCGTAGCTTCCATGGCTTAGCTAGCTTTTACCGAAGGTTTGTTCGTGACTTTAGCACCGTGGCAGCCCCTTTAACCGAGCTGGTGAAGAAAGACAATCCATTTGTGTGGGGAGAGTCCCAAGAGAGGGCTTTCCAAGAGTTGAAAAGGAGGCTTTGTTCTGCCCCGTTGTTGCAACTCCCTGACTTCGGCAAAGCATTCGAAGTCGAGTGTGATGTGTCTGGAGTTGGGATCGGAGGAGTGCTAATGCAAGAATCGAAGCCAATCGGTTACTTCAGCGAAAAGCTTAAGGGTGCAGCCTTGAATTACTCAACGTATGACAAGGAATTGTATGCCCTCGTTCGAGCACTCGCCCATTGGCAGCATTATTTGTGGCCTCGAGAGTTTGTGATCAAGAGTGATCATGAGTCTTTGAAACATCTCCGAGGTCAGGAGAAATTGAATCGAAGACATGCCAAGTGGGTTGAATTTATTGAAAGCTTTCCCTATGTAATTCATTACAAAAAGGGAAAAGATAATGTTGTGGCCGATGCGCTATCAAGGAAATTTGCCTTAGCGACCACTCTCGCCTCTAGGCTCATGGGATTCGAAAGCATCAAGTCGATGTACGAGGACGATCCCAAGCTGAAATGTGTTCGAGACGCAATCTTGAGTGGCCGAAAGGTTGAGAAATATCAGTGGCATGATGGCTACCTCTTCAAAAATGGGAGGGTTTGTGTGCCAGTGTCATCGTGGAGAGAGCTCTTAGTTCGAGAAGCTCACTCAGGTGGACTGATGGGACACTTCGGTGTCGATAAAACTCTTGGTATCTTGACCGAGCAGTTCCATTGGCCCAAAATGCGACGAGATGTTGAAAATCTTTGCAACGCTTGTCTCGTTTGCAAGAAAGCAAAATCGAAGTCCAACCCTCATGGTTTGTACACCCCGTTGCCTGTGCCTGATCGACCTTGGGTTGACATATCCATGGACTTTGTCTTGGGATTACCGCGGTCGGGGGGAGGACATGATAGCATCTTCGTTGTGGTTGACCATTTTTAAAAAATGGCTCACTTTATTCCTTGCAAAAAGTGTGATGATGCACAGCATGTAGCTACATTGTTTGTTTCTAACGTGTTAAAATTGCATGGTGTACCTCGGACTATTGTGAGTGATCGAGACTCGAAGTTCTTGAGTCATTTTTGGAAATGTTTGTGGGGTGCCCTCGGCACCAAGCTACTATTCTCGACGTCTCACCATCCTCAGACTGATGGACAGACCGAGGTAGTTAACCGAACCTTGGGATCGTTGCTTCGGGCAATGACCAAAGGGAAGGTTGGAAACTGGGCTGATCGTTTGCCCATGATGGAGTTCGCATACAATCGAACGGTGCATAGAATGATCAACATGACCCCGTTTGAATGTGTCTATGGTTTTAATCCTTTGATTCCACTTGATTTAACCCCATTGCCTCGAGATTCTGTTCTTGATTTTGAAGGTACTCGACGAGCAGCTGCCTTGATCGAATTGCATGCAAAGGTGAAGAAGAACCTCGAGGAGGCCTATACAAAGGTTGCCTTAAAGAAAAACAAGGGGCGTAAAAAGTTGGAATTAAAGAAGGGAGATTGGGTTTGGGTTCACTTCCGAAAGGAACGCTTCCCGAACCAAAGGAAAGGAAAGTTGGCTCCTCGAGGGGATGGTCCATTTCAAGTGTTGACCAAGATCAACAACAATGCTTACGTGATCGACCTCCCTGGTGAGTATAACGTGTCCAACACCTTTAATGTTGCTGACTTAGTTCCTTGTGTTGTAGGTCCAACTTCGGCGGACGAGGAGGGCTTGATTTCGAGGATGAAATCTTCTCAAGAAGGGGAGGATGATGCAGCCCGAACACGTGCTGATCAAGTGTTCGATCCACCGAGGAGACCGATGAGAAGAAGCCAAGCCAAGCTGCTGCACGATGTGCATGTTCACTTAGCCTGGCCGAAGGAAAACAATTGCTCCGAAGTTGAGTGGCCGAGCTCAAGAATCGAAGGCATTATCTTCAGATTTGAGCCCGAAGGCAAAGTGACCGAGGACAATGAGCTCGAAGACAATTGAGCGTCCGAAGGCAACAAGTGTGTTCGAGCAGACAATCGAGAACCGAAGCCAAGGCTTACCGAAGTCAAAGTCTACCGAACACAATTTAACTCAGCCCTGCGTGGCTTATTTCTATTGGTCGCCTGTGACCCTTTTACTAGTTTACCCTTAGTATTTCCTATATAAACCTTGTTTCCTTTCATTGTAGTTACCTAGTTTTTGAATATTGATGAATTGAATGAAAGTGCCGAGCATATTTCTTCTTGTATCCGTCGTGAGCAAAACCCCGGTGAGGGCTTTTAAGGACTTGTGGCTTTCGGTTAGTCCGATTGAACATTCCTCTTGATCATTCAGTTTGCAAGAGGCAATGTTCTCTTGAGGATTGTTGCATAGTATAGGTGATCCTTGTATCCCTTTCGATGGAGCTTTGAGACAGGTTCCTCACTGTTCTTTCGGAAGAAGCAAGTTTTGTCTTGCTTCTATCTTTTATCTTCTTGTTTGTTCTTCCGCATTTGTGCTAGCAACCCCTTCGGGATTTGCATTGCACCAACGTACCCATCAGCGAGACTCTACTAGACACTGTCTTTGTCTGGATAGATTCTAAACCTGGCTCTGATACCAACTGACACGACCCGAAATCCGGTAAGGCTGTGCGGTCACCCGGCATCCTCCCATAGACCCGTCGGGCGAACCCTAACCAATTAAATCAGGAAAATAAATATAACAATTCACAAATAAGGACAAGACTTAAAAAAATACAGACATACTAATACCTGTAAGTTGTACAAAAGAAATAACAGCTGACTACCCAACATGCTGGGTTTAGGACTATCCAGACCAGACATCTATGAGTACAAAAGAAGACAGATACCTCCTGAAGGGAGTAAAATACAACTGAAATAATGAAAAATAAACTGGTGGCCACCGGATAAAAGCTGGCTCACTCTGACAGCTGAAGTCCTCTTCGCTCCTTCAAAACGTGGCGAACTCAATCCTGGAGCGAACCTGCCGAAACGAAATAGATAGACAAGAAACAAACAACAAACAAGGGTGAGTCAAAAAGACTCAATAAGTGGGGCAGACTAGCCACCTCAAAGAATTGGATAGCTAGCTAGGGAGAAGAAACAGATAAACCGTATTCCTCTTATTTAAATTATAAAAAAAACAGAGCCAGATAACAACCGAAAACACGTAAGAAACTTATAAACTCAACCAAGGATGCGTGCCAGAAATATATCAACAAATAAGCAATGCACATATAAGCAGAACAGTAGTCATGTACCGCAAGTCTACACAATGGTATGACTTGAGATGAAATGAAATGAAGTGAGATGAAATGAAATGAAATTAAATATGATGCGAAGGGTCACATGTGCCCGTAATCCCATCCCGAAGCGGAATACTCCTGCATTCGAGGGGAATCCAATCTGATAACCAACTGGAGCGGAATACTCCTGCTCCTGGGGCGGAATACTCCTGCACTCAATATCTGACATAAGGGCGGAATACTCCTGCTCTTGGGGCGGAATCCTCCTACCCTCAATATGATACAATGGAACGGAATCCTCCTGCTCCTGGGGCGGAATACTCCTACCCTCAATTTGATACAATGGAGCGGAATACTCCTGCTCCTGGGGAGGAATACTCCTGCACCCAATATGATATGCAATGTAATGCATATGAATGACATATAATGCATATGACTGCAATGTGATGCAATAATAAACCTTCTCCGGTGTGGGACTCTCATCGACAGCCGGGAAATAGATGCCAACTCACAGCCAGGGTACAATGCTCAGATTCTCAATGCAATACCAATAATAGGACATAACATATAATATACAATATAAATCCAAAGCTAAGGCGTAATGAGTACGCCTATCGGCAGCTACACACGTAAGGAATACGTGGTAGAAAATCCACGAGGCCAGGTGCCTCCAAAGAAATGGATATAAACACTTACCTCTCTCAAAAGTTAGCATTGCGACCAACAACCGCGTTATTTTTTGAATTCAATGCCAAACGATCCCACTGTGATCAATAAGCAGAAAAATATATCACATTAGGCTAAAGGCTTCATTCCTCACATCTTAGGGCAATCCAGGTAGGAACCTGATACCCTATTCGCATACGCAATACGCAGGCCAGGCCTATATACAGGGTTCAAAGCCACCTAACCAAACCCCAAATAAATTACATCTATATGTTGCCCGTAACTCACTGAGTACGAATATATAATCAATTCCATTATCGGGGTCCATTTGACCCTTTAAACTATTAATTGAACTTATTAAAACGATGTATAATATCCCAAGTTTTACCATCAAAATATATTCAAACACACGTAATAAACTCAAATAATATATTAGGATATTACCTGAATGTTTCAGGGTGAAAATTCTACTTTTCTCCGGCCCCTTTTCTCATTTTCTGGCATTTTTTCTGATAATTTTCTCGGTTTTGATTTTTACTCATGTTTCTGTTACTTTCCACATTCTCAATGAAGCTAAGGAATAATATATCCCTTAGCCCCCACCGTCAATGATTTCTCTCTTTTTTGTTTTTTTGTTTTCTTTTCTTTTTTTTTTCTCGACGAAAATTAAAACAGTGCCCTATGATATTGGAAATAATTCCAACTTTTGCATATAAGTTATACAAAATATATGTAACATACTCGCGAAGGCAGATCTCAAATTGGACTCCCGAAACTCAAGATGCGAATTTAAATGAAAAAGGTCAAATTATTTAACTTTCGGCATTTTAGCGGAAACTAGCCGAACAACATCGAAATTCACTTTCGAAAGTTCATAAAAGTCACAAAATAATCATACGAACCTAACGGCGCTTTCGGATTTCGAATCGGAGCTCATTCGCCCAAAACCGAGCTCAAAAATTTCTTTTTAATATTTATCGTCAATAAAAACTGAAACCTTCTTCCGATGCCTACCAAACGAGGTCTGATTTAGCTCAAGTTTTACAGACAGGTCTTAATAGACATTACGAATATTTTAAAATTATCGGCACGCCAATCGGAATTCTAACTTCCGAAACTTCACTTAATTAACTTACATTTTTCTCCTTATCATATTCAAGCTATCATTTACTTAAGGGTTTTTTACAAAAATATACAAATTTAACCACTTAATTACAAAAAAATAGCAATACTTTTCAAATTACAAGGCATAGCAATATTTTTTTAGCACATTTTTACATTTTATTTTTTATAATTACATTTAAATCCCACTCTCCTAAAAACCCTAAACACTTTCTATACTTCCCCAAACAAATCAGCCACCACCTCCATTCCCTTCTCTCATATCCAAACACACAACTCCACCCGACACCACCAGAACCACCCATTCAATCCATCACCACCGCTACTGATCGAAAAAGAAGCAGAGATACATTACCGCCGTCGTACTCTCTTCTAACAGCTCCGTTGCTCTGGAACTCCGTCGTATCTCCGCCGTTGATTCATCACCTTTCATGATGATGAAAAAATCAACAGTCACGATGAAGTTTTTGAAGTTCCACTGCTCAATTCACTTCCATTGTTACTGCTACCTCCACTGAGCAGCTGATCTGATTTTGGAAGAGCAAATGCAACGTGTTGGTGTCTGTTTGTTGCTATGTACATTTTGGCGAGGGATTTGGTGTCTGTTTATTGCTATGTACTACGGCTTAAGACATATCATTAACTTTGTCAACAAGATCTACGAATCCAATTAATGAATAAGTAAAAAATATTTTCCAAATTAGTACTCCCAAATCGTTGACACATGAAACTACGACATAAAGAATAATAAAAGTTGTTGAATTACTTAAATTGTTGTTCTTCTGTATCATTTTGGCTTAGTAGTTAGTACTACACAGTTGCGTGAGTAATTATATAAAATATATTGCCTTTTGATTCACTTTCTATTTTTCAGTGAATCTTCTTCTTCGGAGATACCTAGACTCACTTTTGTTTTTTCTGACTTTTTTCAATATTGGAAAAGCAAAATGATATTCAAAAATAATAAAAAGCAAGAGCCTTTTAAAACATTGTTGAAACGGTGCTGAAACAACTTGAAACGATGTTGAAACGGTGCTAAAACAGTTTGACACGGAGCTGAAACAATATGATACAATAAAATATTGTAAAACAACTGTTGAAACAAAATGATACAGTCGGAAACGACTTTGAAACAGTATGATACAATCTGAAACGACGTTGAAACAGTATGATACGGTCTGAGACGACATTGAAACAATCTGAAATAGTTGTAGAAACAGTCTGATAGGGTCTAAAATGAGAGTAGATACAGTTTAAACGGTCTGAAACGGAGTTGATACAGTTTAAAACAGTCTGATACAGTCTAAAACGACATTAAAACACTATGATACAGTCTGAAATGGGGAGTTGATACAGTTTAAAACAGTTTGATACAGTCTAAAATGATGTTGAAACAGTATGATACGGTCTGAAATGGCGTTGAAACAATCTGAATAACTATTGAAACAATCTGATACGGTCTAAAACGGCGTTGAAACAGTATGATACGATCTGAAACGGTGCTAAAATAATTTGAATTGAAATGCTGCTGTTTTTCTGCAGTTTTTTTGGTACTGAAACGCAGCTGCTTTGGTGCTGAAACGCAGCTGAAACGCTGCTGTTTTTCTGCAGTTTTTTTGGTGCTGAATTGCAGCAGTTTTGGTGCTGAAACGCTGCTGAAAGGCTGCTGTTTTTCTGCAGTTTTTTTGGTGCTGAAACGCAGCTGAAACGCTGCTGTTTTTCTGCTGTTTTTTTGGTGCTGAATTGCAGCAGTTTTGTTGCTGAAACGCAGCTGAAACGCTACTGTTTTTCTGCAGTTTTTTTGGTGCTGAAACGCTGCTGTTTTTCTGCTGAAACGCTGCTGTTTTTCTGCAGTTTTTTTGGTGCTGAATTGCAGCAGTTTTGGTGCTGAAACGCAGCTGAAACGCTGCTGTTTTGAAACGATTCAGAAACAGTTAGATACGGTGCTGCAGAAACAGTTGAAACGGTGCAGAAACAGTTGAGATACGGTGCAAAAACAGTTGAAAACGGTGCAGAAACAGTTAGATACGGTGCTGCAGAAACAGTTGAAACGGTGCAGAAACAGTTGAGATACGGTGCAGAAACAGTTGAAATGGTGCAGAAACAGTTGAGATACGGTGCAGAACCAGTTGATACGGTGCAGAAACAGTGAGATTCAACGAGATACATTGAGGATGGATGAGGAAAAGTGAAATTGGGGAAAATGAGTAGAGTAAAAGTGAAATTGAGGGGAAATGGTGGGAGGAAAAGTGAAATAAGGGAAAATGGGAGGAGCAAAAGAGATAATGGAGGAAATAGAAGGAAGAATGTAAGGGTTTGATATGTTATGGAAAAATATTGCTATGTTTTTGCTATATTTGTAATTATATTGTGTTTTCCTCTATATAGGATAATTTTACTAAAATGTTGCTATGTTTGGTAATTAAGCTCTAAAACTTGTACTTTTATGTAAAAAATCCTTTACTTAAAAGGCAGACATTTTAAGAGCAGAACATACTATACATTTTTGCTTTTTGAAGGTCTTATTGACAAACTTTATGGTTTTTCCTTTGGAAACTACGTTTGAATTTTGATATAAATATTCCTAAATATTTAGAGAAGTTAATTTGGAACTTATAAGCAAGAAATATATATTAACCTCATATTTTCCATTCAACCATGAGGATATCTCATGTGTCGATTCTTCAAGAAATAAACAGAGATGTACACCATTTCCTTTCAAGATTTGCTAGCTACTCGAATGATGGACCATATGAAATAAATTAAAGAATCTCACATTACGTCAATGTTTGAAAGGATTGAGAACAAGAATACTCCCACTACTACTATTGCTACATTGGAATAATACAAGAAAAAAAGGTCAACATTTCAACTCTAAAATTATACAAGAAAAGATTCTCTTTTACTAGGTCTAACTTTAGTCTACAGATTTTTTATTGGTAGATAGAATGAAATTTGTGCCTAACGTAATCAAAAGCTAAGGGTTTTGTTTCGTTTGGGTATGTCGGACTAATATGCATACTAATAACTAAATAAATCATAGAGATAAAACTTGGTCGTAGGGAGTACAAATTTGCATGGCACACGCAACCAAATTAATCAAAGAGAAAAGCTTTTAATAAAATATAGTCACAATCTTGCCGCAATTCTAGCGGCATTTGGAAGGACTCATTGGATTGAGTTTAAAAAATGGAACAACCTTCAACTCTAATCAAAGAGGTCAATCATATATATATCATAATTAAATTAATTTAGCATGAGTTACATAAAGCTGCTTAGGCAGAGGTCTAGGAAAGAGTTCTTTCATTTATACAAAGAAAAGTCGTAAATATGAATTATTCTAATGGCTGGTTTTTTAAAAATGAATTGGTTTTACTTGTCCGTTGATTCATAATGATCTGTGATAAGTTCAACATTTTTATTTCTTAAAACGTAAAAGCTTGTGCTTTTATTATAAGTCCGATGGTTTGGAGATTTAAGCTTAATTTGTTCTATTTTTGTAATTCAGTCAAATGTTTTTAGAGGCGGGAGCGCAAGGCGAGACGTTTTACTTATACCACGGCGAGTCGTAAGTCCCATAGATCTTATTTTATAAATTAATTTTAAATTAATAAATAGCATAATGAGCCAAAAAATTATTGAAAATACATAAAAAAAATAAGAAAATTAAAAATAAGAAAAAAAATTATAGAAACAAAAGATCTAATATTTC
Organism: Petunia x hybrida; assembly: GCA_037355625.1. Classification (NCBI taxonomy): domain Eukaryota; kingdom Viridiplantae; phylum Streptophyta; class Magnoliopsida; order Solanales; family Solanaceae; genus Petunia; species Petunia x hybrida. The sequence goes on along the minus strand of JBBBVM010000032.1, from coordinate 1,922,412 downwards.
TTATAGGTATAAGAAATTGAATACTGAAGGATATAAACATGTACATATCACAATAATCTATACTTAATAGATAGTTTAAATATAAACCGAGAACTTACTTGTTGTTCTCTTAAGCGGAAGCGGTAGGATCTTGAACCGTGGCTGGAATTACTGGCCGTCGCTGGTTGTCACGTGCTTGACGGATCAACCCCTTTATCCACAGTCTAAACACTAGTTTATTTTAGAGAGAGATAGGAAGAGCTGTAGAGAAATCAGTATATTTATCTGAGCCTATTACTACTGTATTTATAACTGTATAATACAGTAGTTGTCCTCTGGTAGGACTCTATCAGGTAACTTATATTTTACCTGGATAGACATTAAGAGCACCCCTTTTTGGGTGGACTCTTTATTTAGATAAATCCAACATCTCCCACTCACACATAATGGGAGTGCTCTTACAATATGAGAAACATATTCTCATCTCATCTCTACAAATATTCATACAGTGAAATAGACCGTGCGACCAGCATACTGTGAGAGCTACGTGCTATACATCTGTTAGGAGTATATAGCCTCTCGTCGAGCACAAACCTGCAAGTAGATTATAAAGTATGCAATACCCTAGATCATATGAATCACATTTTGATATCCTCTCAAAATCTCAAATATCATTTTTATGTATTCACAATTATAACTCATAAGTTATAACTGGTGCACCTGTGAATACAAAATTAATGAGATTCCTTTAATGATCTTCCTCTTCTCACGATTCTCTTAACATTAGCTCAACTGCTTTTCTAGATATGTCCCGCCAGACCGCATCCATTTTCATGGTCTTTTGGAAACACACTAAGATAGCTAACATTAGACTAAGTCTCAAGTATCTGATCGGAGTTACTGAGGGTACATAATTTGAGCCAGCATAAAGGCTCTGGGTCTCACGCAACAGTAAGTTGAGATCAAACTTATGTTAATCCAAGGTCGACATTAGCACACATGGTATGAAACACGTGCTACAACATTTTTCTCCTTTCCTTAAAGAGCGTATGTCTTTATAAATAATGTTGTATAGATGAAATTCAGACACCATATGTATCTAAATTCGAGTTTCTTAAACTCACATCTAGCTCACTAAGTAGACTAGGTGAACATCCTTTCACCTTAATAACCTTATGTTATTATTTAAACGACTATATTGATTTTAAGCATATCGCTCTCAAATTATCCATTTGATAATTTTTTCTTAAAATCAAGTCTCATCTCCACTTATCACTAAGATAAGGAGGCGGTTGCCTGTGTGAGAAGACCAACCTCTTGTCTACCCGACATACTAAAATATAATTGAAGAATGTACTAAACACTCAATAAATCATGAATATGTATGTAAGTAAATCAACTTTATTGATTATCAAAGAACATAGTTTTGTGAACAACTGGAAAAACAAAGAATAATACAAAATCACTCAAAGTCTACGCAAGCCTTGAGACCTAGTGTGTTTCACAAATACATCTCTAGCTAAAGGCTTGGTCAATGGGTCTGCTACCATATCTTCTGTAGATATTTTCACCAGGTTCAACCTCTTGCGTTTATACATGTCCCTTGCATAGTTATACTTGATATCTATGTGCTTAGTATCACAATGATGCTTAGGATTCTTGGTTGCATCAACTGCAGCCTTACTATCACAGTAGACCAACACTGGTTCATCATCAGTGTTACCCAACAAGCTTTTGAAGAGCCTATTCAACCAAACAGCCTCTTTTGTTGCTTTTGACAGAGCCACATATTCGGCTTCCATCGTGGATAGTGCTACACATGATTGCTTCTTACTCTTCCATGATATGGCACCATTACTAAGTAAGAAGACGTATCCTGAGGTAGACTTCCTCTCGTCTAAATCTCCTCCATGATCAGCATCAGTGTATCCAACTAATCGCAAATCTTTGCTGCCTTGATAGCAAAGCGCGTAGTCAGATGTTCCTCTCAGATATCTCATGATCCTCTTTACTGCTTGCCAATGTGCTGGACCTGGATCGGATTGATATCTACTTACCAAGCCAACTGCTTGACAAATATCAGGTCTAGTACACACCATAGCATACATTAGACATCCAACTGCACTTCTATAAGGCACTCGCTTCATCTTTTCTGTCTCTTCAGGAGTCTGAGGACACAAATGATTTCCCAAGTTATGGCCTTTGCTGATAGGAGTGTCAATTGGGTTGCTATTCTGCATATTAAATCGTTCAAGAATTTTCTTAATGTAATTCTCCTGAGAGAGATACAATAGTTTCTTAGGACGATCTCTTGAAATCTTGATTCCAAGAATATATGCAGCTTCACCCATATCTTTCATCTCAAATTGAGACGACAACCAGGCCTTTACCTCGTTTAATAACTCCTTATCATTTCCAGCTATAAGTATATCATCGACATACAATGTCAGGATTACAAGCTTATTTCTTGATCTCTTGGTATAAACACAATGGTCTTCATCAACCATAGTAAAACCATTGGATATGATCACATTTTGAAAGTGTATATACCACTGCCTTGAAGATTGTTTGAGGCCATAAATAGACTTCATAAGTCTACAAACCTTTTGTTCGTGGCCTTTTTCAATGAAACATTTGGGTTGTTCCATATAAATTTCTTCATCTAATTCTCCATTGAGAAAAGCAGTCTTTACATCCATTTGATGTAATTCAAGATCTAAACTTGCTACTATAGCTAGAATCAGGCGAATTGAGTTAAATCGCACAACAGGTGAGAAAGTCTCTTCGTAGTCTATTCCTTCCTGTTGTGTATAACCTTTCGCCACCAGTCGAGCCTTATATCTCTCAACTGTGCCATCAGCCTTGAGCTTAATCTTGAGAACCCATTTGCTCCCAATAGCTCTGCGTCCTTTTGGGAGATCAACTAGTTCCCAGACTTTGTTAACTCTCATTGACTCCATTTCATCTTCCATTGCTTTTATCCATTTTTCCTTTGAAGGGCATGAGAGAGCCTCTTTTGCATTTTTAGGCTCGTTTTCTACTTGTAAGAACAACATAAAAAGTTTAGCACCTTCGACATCAAATCGTCGGCGGGGAATCTTTTTACGTAAACCACGTCCTTTTTGTGATTCTTCTTCATTGTTCCCATTTGGATCAACGTTGCTCCTACTTGGATCAAGAACATCTATCCTGCTCCCACTTGGAACAAGATCAGTGACCATCTCACTCCCACTTGGAACAAGATCCATTTGGTCATTGTTTGATGTCAAATGATTACTTACATTCGCATCCGATGATGAAGGAGGTTGTTGATGTGAAACTAATTCATCATCTGTTAAATTTCTCCCACTCGAATGAAGTGATCTTTGTTGATCTTGATCCTCTATCTCAAACAAGGTTAGGTCTTGACCTACCTCTCCCTTTTTAGGAAACTCATCCTCTAAGAATGTGACATCTCGTGATTCAAACTCAGTTACGCTCCCACTGTCTTGCTGACCTATAAACACATAACCCTTAGAGGTTTCTGAGTATCTTATGAAAATACTCTTCTTTCCTCTCGGGCCTAATTTGCCATGTTTGTGTGAAGAATCATGTGTATAGGCAGCGCAACCCCAAGGTCTTAATACACTTAGGTTGGGTGCTCTTCCAGTCCACAACTCATATGGAGTGGTTGCAACTGATTTTATAGGCACTCGGTTAAGTACATAGGTAGCCGTAAGCAATGCATCACCCCAATAACTAATTGGGAGGTTAGCTTGTGCCATCATTGACCTAACCATTTCTAGAAGCGTCCTGTTTCTTCTCTCCGCAACACCATTTTGTTGTGGAGTATTTGGGATAGTCAACTGATGAACAATTCCCTTTCCATCACATAACTCGTTAAATTGAGTTGACAAGTACTCTCGACCTCGGTCAGTTCGAAGAACTTTTATCTTCTTGTCTAATTGATTTTCCACTAAGCTCATATAGCGTTGGAAACAACTTATTGCTTCTGATTTGTGGGAAATTAAATAGACAGAACCGAAACGAGTGTAGTCATCTATAAATGTGATCAAATAGTACGCTCCATGCCTAGCCCTAACATTCATAGGCCCACAGATGTCCGAATGGACTAATTGCAAGGGATATTCAGCTCTAGTCGCTTTACCGAAGGGTTTTCTTGCAGATTTTCCTGCTAGACAATTTTCACAAGTGGACAATTCCACATGTTCAATGCCAGTAAGCAAACCTTGATTTGCTAACCTTTGCATTCTTTGCTGGCCAATATGACCAAGTCTAGCATGCCATATGTTTACATCACTATCATATTTATGTGAGGAAGCAAACATAGAAAAACTAGCATTATTATTAAATGAATCATAATCCAAATCCATAATAATAAAACCTCCGGTCACATGACCAAAACCAAATAAAGTTGAACCTAAAGTCAATTTGACAGAATTGTCATGGAAAAACAAGCTAAAGCCAAGCCTAAGCAAAACAATAACAGAAATAATATTCCGGCGAATTCCTGGAGCATAGAGGACATCATGTAGTAGTAGGTGTCGACCACCACGCAAGACTAACTTGCATGTACCGATCCCTTCAACAGCAACCTTATTATTGTTGCCTACATAAATCCACTTTGTTCCACGTGAAATACGCCGAAACTCCACAAAGGAATTGCGTTCCCTCGTTATGTGGTCCGTTGCTCCCGAGTCTACAATCCACAAAGGATTAGATTCAGTAAAAAACACTGAACTAGAAACACAAAGTTCACTAGTTTGAGTTTTGTGAAATACCTTTCTAGGAGGCTCAGGGCAATCTTTAGCATAGTGACCCTTTTTGTCACAGTTAAAGCATTTCACCTTTGCAACATTTACACGTTTGGGACGTTTGTTATTGCCTTGCTGTTCTGCCCTTGCTCTTTTAGCAGGCTGAGACTGAGTAGGTCCTCTTTTCTTAACCCAATTCTTTTTCTTTGAGCCACCTTTGGCCTTAGAGGATGTTGCCATATGCAACTCAGCTGTTGGCTTAGCAGCCTCAAGCCGATCCTCTTCAAGCTCAAGAGATCTCCGGACATCTTCCAGAGTCTTGATTAGCTGATTGTGGGTCAAATGCATCTTCATATGATCCTAAGAATTAGGTAAGGACCGTATGACAGCTTGAACTTGTTGCTCATCGGTCAACACATGACCAGCGTCTTTTAACTCCCCAATCATGTTTGTCATAAGCCTCAGATGAGTTCTCACTGAATGTTCTGGGCGCTTCTTGTATGAGTCAAACTTGATTGTTAAGGATCGTAGCCTTTCAATAGAACATGTACCAAACCTATTCTTCAAAGCAACCCAAAGACCCATAGCTCTTTGGTGATCCTTAAATTCCCTTAAGATATCATCATCTAAGGTGCTCAGCAACGTAATGTGAGCCAAGGAGTCTTTCTTTTTCCAAGCGTCATAAGCCGCACGGTCGCGCCTATGCTGAGCCGTGGTGCCTTCCTCAGGCTCATCCATGACGATGTTAATTGCTTCTAGAGCCTCTTGCTCTTCAAGCACATATTGAACTTTTAAGTTCCAAGTCTCATAGTTGTCACCATTGAGTTTCAACCCTTTGTTGAGCTCAGCAACAATGTTCTTAGCAGCAGTAGACATTCTTTTAACAAAATAAAAAAATATAGTGAGGATCTAAAGAAGAAATTTCTAAACGCAAGTACTATGTTCAACATACATATTCGGACAATAAGCACTAAGTTGATTAAGTTAATAAACACATATATTAATAATGGAGTCGAAAGTTCACTATGTTCCCAGTCATCGTCCAAAAATTAAACACATGTAAATTAACCTACTCAACTACCTAGCCTAATGTCTAATCATGTTAAAAACAACAACATTTTGTTTTCATGATCTTATAATCCCGTATGGATCCAAGTTAACAAATTAACTTAATTTAATCTATAATTTTATTTAACTTATTAAATAAAATAACTCAGATATTACACTAATTAATATTTATTTTATTCATTAAACTAATTAACGAATATATTTAATATTAAACTAATTAATATTTCTTATATATTAAATAATTGAACATTAATGTTAAACTAATTAATAATTCAAACAAATACTAAACTAATTAACAGTTTAGACAATTCGTATAATATCTCAGCACGTATGCCTAATGTTAAACTAATTAATATTTTAGGCATGTTAAACAAATTAACATTACAAGCAATTGAGATAAAAAAATACTTATATTTCATAAAACTAAAATACAAATACTGAATTTATCTTCTTAAAAAAATAAGTCACTTTAATTATTTTTATAAATGAATAATTATTAAATTTTCGGAATTAGCAATACTTAGGCCATTTGCCCAGTGTGAAATGTGCCAGAAACTTTAGTGGGCTTTTAGCCCATGTCATCTTCTGCCATATCAAAAAAAGGACAAGCGAATAGGCGGCTTGTAGCCCATTTCATATTCACATGTAGGCTAATTATACTTTTACATTCCAGTTCACAAATTTTTTTTTTAAAAAAAAGAGCCCTAAAGTTTTATCTTTAACAGTGAAGCCGCCAACCATTGATAAGTTGAAAAAAAATTCCAAATTTATTTTCTTCTCTTCTATGTTACTCCAGTTCAATAGTCTTCTCTATTATAGCTATTTCTTCTCTATTATAGCTATGGAGTTTCATCTTTTCAACCTTGAAGGAAAAAAAATTTAGGAAATCTTTATTCTCTTCTGCCACCAAGTGCACCACCATTGTAGGAGTACTAAGCTCCAAAAAAAAATTGGTTGTTTGTTGCATCTATTATGTAAATCGAAGAAGAAGAAAAAAAATATTAACTTTGATGGTGGTTTGCTGGTCTTCGCCAGAGGATTTTCCGGTGACTGGCGGTGTTTCTGAGGCGGCGTTTGGGTGATTTCAAATACTGATTTTGAATGACCCCTGTTTTTTCTTTTTTCTTTTTTTTTTAATTTATTTTTGTGGCGTCAGATTTGAAGCATAATTCCAAAAAAGAACTTAACAGTCTCCTTGATTTACTTCAATCAAATTTGGTAGCCACGTCCATTTGATAGTGGCTTATGGTTGTTCACGGCGGCTTACCGACGATTTGTTGTTCTCTGACGAACAGTTTTTATTTAAACGAAAAAAAAAAATCAGACTCTTCAGTTAAAAACTGTTGATTACGCATAGAACGGAACAATTCATAGTTAAACCAGAAAACCAGCCTATAAGCTCTGATACCAATGAAGGATATAAACATGTACATATCACAATAATCTATACTTAATAGATAGTTTAAATATAAACCGAGAACTTACTTGTTGTTCTCTTAAGCGGAAGCGGTAGGATCTTGAACCGTGGCTGGAATTACTGGCCGTCGGTGGTTGTCACGTGCTTGACGGATCAACCCCTTTATCCACAGTCTAAACACTAGTTTATTTTAGAGAGAGATAGGAAGAGCTGTAGAGAAATCAGTATATTTATCTGAGCCTATTACTACTGTATTTATAACTGTATAATACAGTAGTTGTCCTCTGGTAGGACTCTATCAGGTAACTTATATTTTACCTGGATAGACATTAAGAGCACCCCTTTTTGGGTGGACTCTTTATTTAGATAAATCCAACAAATACTATTAAAGTTTTTTTGAGATACAAAATAAACTATAAGGACTTAACTTTCAAATAATTAAAAAATAAAAATTTATTCATATTAGAAATGAATAAACAATAAAATTTATTATTATTATTATAATTTAAAACATTAATCATTTATTAATAAATATAAAATTACTTTTAAATTGAAAAATAACTGAAGTTTAACAATTTTGAGTGACAAAAATAATACATGAAGACCAATAACAAGTGATGATATATATAAATCTCGACTACGCATTTTCAGATTAAGTATACAAATGATATTTATCCTCATGATATTCTCAATTATAATACAAGCAAGGGTATGTCTCCTTCATTGAGCTACACTCAATTTCTCAATTTCTATAGATGAATATAACTTGTTTCATTCATTTATAAAAAACAATTGGAGGTGAACAATCTTAATTAGAAAATTGGGCAGATCATTTGCATAGGTTCTATAAGGCGAGCCCCGACTGTTGAGCGTTGGGCGTGCTCTGGCGCACCATTGGGCGCTTGAGGCGTAAGTCCCGTGTATCTATGCCCCACCGAGAGCCTCAGAGCATTTTGCAAGTGCCCCGTCACGGTGCGAGCTCCGGGTGAGTCCCAAAATTGCTTTTCAAAACAAAGATTCAGTCCCGGACATTTGGCAAAGGATCCAGCGCTACTTGCATGCAAAACTACTGCGATAATTGGTGGACCGTTTCTGAATCGATTTATAGTCTATGTTAACTTTATTTATTTTTAAACAAAAAGTTCTTGATGCCACATTATTATGAGAAATCCTATGCACAACAAACGGAAATAAATATATACTGCAGGTATTGCATACAAAAAGAAGGAATAAAAGGACCCTAAGGACTGAATGAAACGTGGTCCTGAATATTATTTCCAGCTATTCACCGATATTTAGCTCTGAAAAATCGGTTTCATAATTTTAATTCATGTTAATAGACCTAATCCATTCATAGAGCTGTCAATTTAGACTTTGATCCGCGGGCCGACCCGATCTAGTCCTAGATTTATTAGGGCCGGGATAAGATTTTTTGAGCCCAATAAAGATTGAGGCTTTTTAACCAGATCCAAATAGGTCCGCTAGCCCGTGAGGCTTGACCGAGGCTGGGCTAGGCCGGCCCGCGAGCTTTATGATAAAAATTAAAATAAATTATTTAATTCAACATTACAAATATTTAAAAAAATAAAAAGAAATTACAAAGCATGAGAGAATCTAAGCCCACTACATTTAAGTTTATATACATAAATATTTCTTAAGTTGCATAATTACTCTATAAGACACAATTTTACAACTCAAACGTTAGAGATAATACATGAAAGAATCTTACAAATAGAAACTACAGTAGAGTATGTATTGTTAATACTTTAAATGTGAGCTTGAAACTTGGTTACTATATAATGTTTCTATAACTTTACGTTTTTTGCATTTTTAGTTAAACTTTTAGAGTAAAAAAAACTATAGAAAACATATTTCAAAAGGTCGGGCCGTGGCCCTAGTAGGGCTGGGTTGGGCTCATCATTTGGTGGCCCATCTAAATATCGGGCTGGGCCGCCCCAGCCTGTCCAACTTCAAGGCCCGTAAGTGTTAGGCTGGGTCGGGTCGGTTCAAACTGACAGCTCTATCCATTCATATCTCAACGAGTGGTCATCTTGGACAGACGTTCATCCACTTTTCCCAAACTGTGCTATAACAATATTCTAGTGTTTCCCACACATGTATTCTTTACTAGGGTGAAAATGCCAGGAGGTGAAAAGAGTTGAGAAAAAAGTGACGAACGAGTGCGTAACGCATGGGAATCTACCGAACAGTTCAGGCCAAATCATGAAGAAAGCTAAAACTCGTTGTTTGAAGAGCCTGTATTGTGTGGGCAAAAATACGCCACCCACAATTACGGGAATATGAGTCCAGTTGGCGAGACCAGACGTATCCTACTAGTCACCAGGCGCAAAGTGTACACGCCCGTTCTATGAGTTATGACCATTTAGGTGGAACGAGCATAGGACAAAGGGCATACATACTGGCGTCTTAGGGTTACAGTCTCCTAGTTAGGGTTTAGTATACACCACCGCGTTGAGTTATAGGTCCATAGCCTTATTAGTCTTTGTATTTTACCTTAATTAGGACTGGGTATCCACTACTACAAATACCCCCTCCTTACATTGTATTGTACATCATTGTGATTCACCACTGAATCTAACTATTCTTAAGGTATAAGACTACTTTACTTTTCTTGCTCATTATTTCTTTCTTTTACTTACTTTTCCATCGCATTTACTGTATTGCTTGTGACCTCATTCTTAATTAATTGTTTAACCTAGGTGACCAATTTTAGGCATAAACAACATGGCGCCCACCATGAGGCTCGAGCAATTGTAGGTATTGTACGCAGGAAAAGGCGCAATCATGTCTGATGATAGTAACAACATTCCAAACAACTTTACAGACGCTGTAGATAAATCCGTGAAGGATCCCAGTGATCCTAGTGCTCAGCCTAAGGGTCCCATTGAGCAACCGAAGGACCATTCCCAAGAGCCAATCCATGTCGCCAGTGATGGGGAAGACAACAAACCGCAGAAAGGTAATACTGAATTTCGAGGTTTTCTTTTTAATCTCCTCAACATTATGTCAGAGCAACATCAGCAGAACTCGAACAATGTGGTCGAGGGGATATCCCAGAAGTTAGGGGCGATGTTTGCTGGATCCTCTTAAAGGCCAGCATCTCCGCGAGGACTAGCACCCACGAACCATTCACCAGCATCCATCCCTAACTGCAGGCTACACATGGATGCCACCCCAGAAGGATCATCAACAATCAACAATCAAAATCTTAAGGGAGCGCCATCCATGACCGGATTGGTAATGTGTCGGGCGCTCCACCCCAGGTTACCACGGTAGATGAGCAGAAGTTTTACAAGTATTCCTACAAAGCAAGCACTGCACTGGTCTGCATATCAAGGCACTTTCGCCTGCCGGATAACTTGACGTATGACCGAACAACTGATCCAGATGAGCATATTGCTGCGTATTACACGGTTGTAAAGAGTAACGAGATCAACGAAGAAGAGATTCAGTCTGCTCTAGTGAAGAGGTTTGGCTTAACTCTAACGAAATGCGTCCTTTCTTGGTACACTCAGTTACCAATGGGCTCAATCAAATCATGCACTCTGATCCAGGACCTATTCAAGAAAGCGCATTCTTGTGCCCGCAAGCGGGAGAAGCGTATGGAGGACATCTTCGAGATTTGTCAGCATGACGATGAACTGCTAATGGACTACCTTGGCAGATTCCAGCGGGAACGCATGGAGCTTCCTCCAGTCCCCGATAACATTGTTGTGGTAGTTTTCGTCAAAAGTCTGAACTCGGAAGGGTCGTTAGCTACCAAAGAATTACAATGGAGTTTGACTCAACATCCTATGACAACATGGAGCGCAGTACATCAGAGGTATACTGAAAAGCTTCGGTTGGAGCCAGACCATTCCCAGAACCCTGAAGCTGAATGAAGAAAGATAGCAGGGAGTCCCTCTCTGGAAAATAAAGGGGATGGAAGAAGAAAAAAAGCAAAGGTCTAGAACCAGGCAAGAAGCAGCAGGCAAAAGCAGTTCTCGGTGATCTGGATCCCAAGAAAAGCGGGCAGAGTCCCGTAGCTTCAGAAATTTTAGTTTGCGAGTCAACGCCATGGATTTAGTTGCCAATCACTTTGGAAAACTACGTCCTAGGGTCCAATGGCCGCATACTATAAAAGGAAAAACAGGAAGAAATACGACGCCTTATTGTGATTTTCATCGCATCGATGACCATGCAACATTCGATTGCAAGGCCCTGATGGTTGAAATCGATCATCTATTGAAAGAAGGACACCTTAAGGACTTGATAGAAGGAGGACCCCGGTATTCGAGAGCGCCAGACTCTGAAAACTTGAGGACCATCATTGCGATCGTCGCGACTCCAAAACCAGCCGCACCCTGGGGACTACAGGATCAAAGGAAGTGCTCGATCCAATTCCGTTCTGCCCGGAGGAGGATGAATAACACTAAATCTACCTTGTCGTTTCCGTAGGCATATCCGACCTGGGCATCCAGTAAGCCCTGATCGATCGGGGGAGTAGCGTGAACATTATTAAGATGGAGATACTGCAGAAATTGCGTCAACATCACCAAGTAACTCCAAGTCCTTGAAACATAGTTAGCTTCAATGGCTGTCCAAAAGAACTTGTTGGGGAACAAGCTCTACTGGTCCATATACTGGGTGTGACGAGCACTACTCATTTCCAGGTGCTATATTGTGAATTGTCTTATGATGTCATCTTGGGATAGCCTTTGATACATAGCATTAAGGAAATATACTCAACGCTCCATAAAGTCTTCAGATACCCAACTTCTCACGGGGTTAACGACTTACAGGGTGAGCGGTCTTCACATGGAGAACATTATCCAACTTATGGAGAGGATCTTGGTGTACGGCCAGTAACTAAAATAAATATGGCCGAAGAGGAGTCCATCGAGCGAGAAGTCAGAGAAGAGATCGGTGAACTACGGGATTGATTGGCAGTTATGGATCGGCTGGTCCCCAAAGCGACAGAATTTGTGTGTCAGCTCTCTGAGGTGCTGCGGGAACAAATATGCAACTCCTACAGCTTCCAGTGATAACCGAGCCAAGGTCAGGTAAGCATCTACTAGTGTATGTCTCGATTTTAGAAATATCATGGAATGCCGTCCTTATACGAGAAGAGAATGGGAGGCAATTTCCCATGAAGTACGCCAGCAAAAGACCTTCGCGCTGAGACTGGCTTTTGCCTTTACGTTTTAACTTTATTGGGGCCATGATCATGGCGACCCAGGAGCTGCGCTCATATTTTCTTGATCATACGGTCATCATGGTCTCTTCCACACCGATACAGACCATATTGTCTAAACCCGGACTCTCAGCGAAGATGGCAGAATGGGTTGAGATACTGGGAGACTATGACATTTTCTACCAACCCCGGACAGCTATCGAGTTGCATCAGCTAGAAGGTTTTACCTCAGACATCGTGGAGAAACTGAAGCCAAAGGCGGAGAAGTTAATTAGAAATGAAGAAACAATTGAGTTTGCACGTTGGGAGGTTAGCATTGACGTAAATCCCAAAGGGGAAGAAGCCGACCTCGATCTGTGGGTCAGGACACCCACTGAGATGTTAATTCGCAAGACCTCCAGAGCTAAAAAAGATGAACCAGAGTATGAAGTCATAATTTAAGCTCTTAACTTAGCCAACATACTGGGGCCTAGGAAGGTTACCCTCTTCCGCAGCTCCTAATTTAGCACCGGTCGAGTCAAGGAATTTTTTACCACAGAAGGCATCTGCACGCTGGATCGGCAGGAGAGAATGAAAGCACTCTTGAAAAATTTTCAGGAATAGGAGTTTGTCCATCAGAAAGGATGCTCAATGTGATGGTGAAGCGCCCGAGGATTCATATAATCAGTAGATAGTGGCTTAGTTAACCCCCGTGGAACAGATGAACTTTGAAGTTCCAGATACAAGATCCATCACAGGGCAGCGTCACGCGTTAATCAAGTACTTAAGCAAAGGAATCCTCTTCGAAGACAAATCAGAAAGCAAGCAGCTTCATTTAGCCATTCGTTATTGCCTGATTGGCACAGATTTGTATCATCTGGTTGTCAGCGGCCCAGAGGTAACATCTCCAGGCTAAGCACCCTCGAGCAGGGAAGCCCAATGATGCCGGGCAAACCACGAGACCCTTCACTCGGAGCCAAGCTAGGGAGATCCAAGGAGTACACCTACACTTGGTGAGGAAGGGCCTAGAAGAAGGAAGCGATTGGAGGCCGTAACGGGTGATTAGAGCACAAGAGGAGCAGCCCAGTGCTTTGGGCGCCCCGCCTGGCATTCCAGGCGCTCCGCCTGAAGAAGCCTAGGCTGAGGCGCTCCGCCCCAACTCTGGGCGCCCCGACTAGGCCACCCCATTGATCATTTGGCCGGGCGCTCCGCCCGGAATGCTGAAGAACGAGATTCCTAGTTATGTTAAGACTATTTTGACCCTACGTGGTCCTATGTTCCTAAGCCTAAGTGTGGGCATATTAGACCTTTCATATGGTGTCTAAAAACACCTATAAATAGCTAGATTGCTTGTTATTTTCATTAGCTTACCTTTTATGATAAACAAACACTTGTGTTGAAGAGTTGAACTCTTATTGAATGAAAAACCTTGAATTGGGACTTGTTCTTCCTCTAGCGGATCTAGATGAATTCCAATCCCCCCCGACCATTCTACTTGCGTGCTCACGTTAGCTCGAGAGTAGTTGCCTAGCGTAGGTGTTCTTGACCTTCTCTCGGGGTGTAACGGAACAAGTTCTCCGTTGCTACTTGAGATTTGTGATCGAGATACGTCTCGTTCCTATCTTTTACTTTCCGCGTTTGATTTCCTACATCATTTGGTATCAGAGCAAGGTTCGGGTATCGTTCCTACGAACCCCGACCCTTGATTCTTCGTGCCTAGTATCTTCTTTTAGTTTTCTTGTTGTTGAAGTTATTTGAAAAAAGAAAATTACAAAAAAATTAAAAAATTCAAAAGTTCAAAAATTGGTGTAACTTTTTGGTGTTTGTGATTCTTGAAGTGGGTGTTATAGATTATTAATCCTTGTTGGAAACTTGACGATTGGGTACCAAATTTGTTGGGATTGGATTGAATTGAAAATTGAAAACCCCAATTGTTGATAAACCCTACCAAACCCTTGTTCTTGATGAATTTGAATGATTTGGGGTTGTGTGTTTATGGGGTTTTGGAATTGATTGGTGGGGATTGATCTCTATTGAAAACCGAACAATTTGCAACAAGAATCGTGTGATTCGGAGTTCGGTAACATAGTTTTTGAAGAATCGAAACCCACTTTTGAACCTTGAAACCCATGTTGAAACCCCAAACTTGAAAACTTTGAATCTTGTTTGAGCCTTATTTGTTGGTTGTTTGGGTGTGAAATTGATTGGGGATTGTAGGTTGTATCAAGGAGCAACTTTGGGTACCTTGGATTTGGCCAAAACACCTTGGAATCGGCCTAGAGATTGGGTTGAAAACGAAGAACACGGAGTGAAAAACCCAGGTGTTCTTCGTCCAGGCGCTCCGCCTAAAGTTTGGGCGCCCCGCCTGACTTGTTCTTGCCCCAGGCGCTCCGCCTAAACCCCAGGCGCCCCGCCTGCCCGACCTCACTGACCAATTTTTTTAGGCGCTCCGCCCCATGTCTTGGGCGCTCCGCCTAACATCCTGAAGGGTTGTTTTTGGGTAGCTTCTTCTAGGTTTGCTTGTTCTTTGTTGCATAACCTCTTATTAGTGTCTATCTAAGTAATCTTTCTACTTAATTAGCACTAATCTTTCATTGCTTTTAGGTTGATTCGTGCATTAGTTGG
The DNA here is from genome assembly GCA_037355625.1 of Petunia x hybrida. Classification (NCBI taxonomy): domain Eukaryota; kingdom Viridiplantae; phylum Streptophyta; class Magnoliopsida; order Solanales; family Solanaceae; genus Petunia; species Petunia x hybrida. The sequence goes on along the minus strand of JBBBVM010000032.1, from coordinate 1,907,396 downwards.
AGAGTAGAATTCCAAGAAGATTCCTAGATTCTTTTTGATTCAAGTCCTGATAAGAACCAAACCCCCACAAGGAGACCATTCACTCGGAGCCAAGTCAAGGATGTCCAAGAGGCGCATTTATACTTGGAGAGGAGAGGACTTGAGGAAGGAAGCGAGTGGAAGCCATTCCGGGTGCTCAAACTAGGCCTCACGCCTAAGGAAGAAGAGAGCCCAGCAGAGCCAGGCGCCCCGCCTGGCAAGCTCACTGCCTAGGAGCTGAAAAGTGCACAGGCGCCCTGCCTGCCCAGGCGCCCCGCCTAGCTGAAGGCCAAGCCAGGCGCCCCGCCTAGCTGCCTGCAAATCCAGGCGCCCCACCTGCAGCCCAGGCGCCCCTCCCAGCTGTGAAGGCCTATGTTTCTTTTACCGTTTTGCCCTACGTGGCCTATTTTGTAAACCTTATTAGTAAGGGTATTTTAGTCTTTGTGCAAGCTTGGTAAACACTATAAATAGCCAAGTCTAGTCTATTTACACTTAGTTTTTGATAGTTGATGAATGTTAAACATTGAACATGAGCATGGCTCTTGGTTATTGAATGAAACCCTTTGATTTTGGACTTGTAGTTCTTCTAGCGGATCTAGATGAATACTTTTCCTCTCCGACCATTCTACTTGCGTGCTCGTGTTAGCTCGAGGGTAGTTGCATAGCGTAGGTGTTCTTGTCCTACTCTCGGGGTGTAACGGAACAAGTTCTCCGTTGCTACTTGGGATTAGAGATCGAGTTACGTCTCGTTCTTATCTTTTACTTTTTCCGCGTTTGATTCTTATCAGTTTGGTATCAGAGCAAGGCTCGGGTTTTGTTTCTACAAACCCCCGACCCTTGATTCTTCGTGCCTAGTATCCTCTTTTAGTTTTTCTTGTTGTTGAAGTTATTAGAAAGGAGAAAATTACAAAAAAAAAAATTGAAAAAAATTGGAAAATACAAAAATTTGGTGTAACTTGTTGATTTGGATGATTTGTGATATGGGTGTTATGGATCCTTGATCGTGATTGATTTCCCGTTACTTGGGTACCAAAATTGTTGGAATTGGTGAAGTTTGAAAAATTGAAACCCCAAAACCCCTTAAACCCTTGAAGAACTTGTTCTTGATGAATTTTGGCTTGATTCTTGGGTTGGATTGATGTTTGATTGGAAACTTGTTATTGGGGATTGATCTTCATTGAAAAACAAACAATTCGGTACCAATTTTGTGGGATTTGAACATGTATAACACCTACTTTGATGAATCACAATCCTTGTTGAAACCCTTTTGTTAAACCCTTGTGTTCTTGAGTTCTTGAGATTGAATCCTGATTTGATTGATTGTTTGATTGAAAATTTGATTGGGTTTTGTTAAGGAAGATCAAAAACAACTTTGGGTATCTTTGGATTATGAAAACAAGTTGAAAACATCGGATTTGAGGCTTGAAAATCGACTTGAAACGAGTTTGGAACGAGTTGGAAAAGGCTTCAGGCCAGGCGCCCCGCCTAAGCCAGGCGCCCCGCCTGACTTGGCTACTGCCTAAGTCTCAGGCGCCTCGCCTAGACCCAGGCGCCCCGCCTGGAATACTGCACAGTCTAGGCGCCCCTCCTGAGTTTCAGGCGCCCCTCCTGGGTGCTGAACGTATTGTTTCGGGTAGATTTTCGTAGGTATTTCCCTTTGTTTGATAACATAACATCTAGTTAGTACTACTTTGAGTAACCGATCTACTTGAATAGTGCTAACCCTTTGATTGCTCTTAAGTGATTCGTGCCTAGCAAGGAGAGTAGACTTCTAAGGAAAAGCGTAGAACCTTTTAACTCAAGTCCTTCACTTCAAAGTGCCTAGCGTTCATTGAGTCGCATTAACTCCACTCACCCCGGAGTGTGCGTGACTCGTGAATAGTTTAGTTGAGTTAAGTTGAGGAGTTGCTAATCATCTACGTGAAGCTTTGGAACTACAAGTTGAGTGAAATATCCACCGCCACCCAAAAGAGTGATCCGAGTGAACACAAGTGAGGGAGCGAGTGAGGTGTTTTAACTAACTCTTGTTTCTTTTCTTTGTAGGTACAATGGCCAACGAAGGTCAAGATTTTATAAAGGAGGCCTTGGCTAGCCTTCTTGCCAAGATGGATGTCATGACTCAAAAGATTGAGTCACTTGAAAAGGGTGCCTCAAGCACCCAAGGTGAACATGGGACCCGGAGTGTCCCAATTGAAAAGGGGACCCCGAGTGTCCAAATTGAGACCGGTGAAGGCTCAAGTAGCCCTACCTTTACCCCGGAGCAAGTTGTTGAATTGCTCAATCAACAACGGGTGAAGGAGGATCGAGAGAGAATTGAACGAAGGGGCATTCCCCGTATCTTGGATAATCCCCCAAGAATTTTCCACTACCAAGACCCGTCCGAAATGTGCAACCTCTTGAGCAAGTTGTTGAGGCTCAAGAAGGGGAGGAAGTTGATTATGGTGACGATGTGTATGGGTTTGATGATCACTTTCAACCAAGGCGAGCTATGAATTGGGGTCGAAATGTGGATCGGGGTAGAGGCCGAGGTCGAGGGCCACCCTTAGGATATGGAGGGAGGAATGCTAGAAGGGACTATGTTGCTTATGATGATCACCATGGAGGCCAACCGGAGCCATTCCAAGGGGGTCGTGACAACAACAACAACCTTAATAGTGTGAAGCTCACTATTCCTTCTTTCAAAGGAAGTAGTGACCCGGTGGAGTACATTGATTGGAAATTGGCTATGGAGCGTATCTTTGACACCAATGATATGCCCGAAGTGAAGAAAACCAAGTATGCAATATCCTCCTTTGAATCTTTTGCTTCTACTTGGTGGGAGTCGGTGAAGAGGAATAGAAGGAGGACGGGTATGGCTATTAATCTCACTTGGGAAGAGTTGATCCGTGTGATGGATGAAAAGTACTTGACTAACCAATACCGGGTTGAACAACAAAGGCGACTATATGAGTTGAAGCAAGGATACAAATCGGTTGGTGAATACTTCAATGAATTTGAGCAAATCCAAATGATCCTTGACTTAGATGATGAAGACAATGAGACGGACATGATCCGTTTCAAAGGGGGCTTGAACCGAGACATAGCTTCACAATTGAAGTTCCACAAATATGATGACCGTTACAAGCTATGTGAAGATGCGGTTGAGGCCGAGAAATGGCTTAAGGAGGAGAAATCTCTTCGCTACAAGAGTAGCACTACTACTCCAACAAGCAAACCAAAGGATTGGAAGCCTCCTACTACAAATGCAAGGTTCCCAAGTGCAAGTGGAACAAGTGGTGCAAACGCTACCAAGGATGTGAAAAAGCCGTATGAGAAGAACACACCTAATGTGGGAGGTAACTCTAAAACTCAATTACATGCTCCTACCTCTTCTTCCATACAATGCCACAAGTGCAAGGGCTATGGTCACTTTGCTCGGGAATGTCCTACAAAGAGGACCATGATTGTTGTTGGTAATGATGCATATGAGAAAGAGAGTGAATCGGAAGATGAGGGAGTAGAGGGAGTAGAGGGAGATGAGGGAGTAGAGGAGAATGATCTGCTTGATGACACGGTGGAGGAGGAGGATCCTCATACTTTCTTGGTTGTGAGAAGGAGCCTAGGGGCTATGATTGTGGAAGATAGTGAAACCTTGCAAAGGGAAAATCTTTTCCATGCTAGGTGCCGGGTCAAAGATGTTGTTTGCTCTATGATAATTGATTCCGGAAGTTGTGCAAATGTAGTGAGTCAATCACTAGTGGCTCAATTGAAGTTAACTACCATGAAGCATCCTAAACCTTACCGGTTACAATGGCTTAGTGAATGTGGAGAGCTTAAGGTGATGAAACAAGCCATGATCAAGTTTAGAATGGGTAGTTATGTTGATGAGCATTTGTTTGACGTTGTGCCTATGCAAGCATGCCACCTACTCTTAGGGAGGCCATGGCAATTCGATAGGCAAGTGGTGCATGATGGTCGTGTCAACACTTACACGGTCAAACATGAAGGGAAGAGATTTGTGCTTAAACCTCTCACTCCTAAGCAAGTAAGTGATGACTACAAGAAAATGAAGGAGTTGAGGGAGGTGGCAAAGGCTAAGTCACTCATTGAGACTAGCCCTTTGTCCAAAAGCATGGTGGCAATCCCACCTACTTCATCTACCGGTGGCATGTGTGCCATGATGCAACCGGGCGAGCTCTTGAAAGGTAATGATGGCACCAAGTTTCTCCTATGCCTAGTGCACAAAGGTATGATCCTTAACTCTAATTGTGATTTTTCTTCTAACCCTTTGCCTAGTGTGTTTGAGAATGTTTTGAAGGATTTTGGTGACATGTTCCCGAATGAAATGCCGGATGGATTGCCTCCTTTGAGGGGCATTGAGCATCAAATAGACTTTGTCCCGGGATCCCAAATCCCAAACAAACCGGCCTATAGGAGCAACCCAGAGGATACAAGGGAATTGCAAAAGCAAGTTGATGAATTGCTCACTAAAGGTTTGGTAAGGGAAAGCTTGAGTCCTTGTGCCGTGCCCGTGATCCTTGTTCCCAAAAAGGATGGCACTTGGAGAATGTGTGTTGATTGTCGGGCCGTGAACAAAATAATGGTAAAGTACCGTCATCCTATTCCCCGACTTGATGATATGTTAGATGAATTGAGCGGTTCATGTGTGTTTAGCAAAATTGACCTTAGGTCCGGCTACCATCAAATCCGGATGAAAACCGGTGATGAATGGAAAACCGCATTCAAGACCAAATTTGGTCTCTATGAATGGTTGGTGATGCCCTTTGGGCTCTCCAATGCACCTAGCACTTTCATGAGGCTAATGAACCATGTTCTAAAGCCATTCATCAACAAGTTCGTGGTTGTCTATTTTGATGATATCTTGATCTATAGTAAGACAATTGATGAACATGTTGAACACCTTAGGCTAGTGCTTGAGAAGTTGAGAGCCGAAAAGCTCTATGCTAATTTTAAAAAGTGTGCCTTTGGTGTTGAGAAGGTGGTCTTCCTTGGGTTTGTTGTGAGTGCCCAAGGAGTGGAGGTGGATGAGTCTAAGGTAGAGGCCATACGTGATTGGCCTACTCCTACTACCGTGACTCAAGTAAGGAGCTTTCATGGTCTCGCAAGCTTTTATAGGCGATTTGTGAAGGACTTTAGCTCCATTGCCGCTCCACTCACCGAATTGGTGAAGAAAGACCAACCGTTTGTTTGGGGAGAGCCTCAAGAGAAGGCCTTCCTTGAGTTGAAAAGTAGGTTGAGTACCGCCCCTCTATTGCAATTGCCCGACTTTGGAAAGGCATTTGAGGTTGAGTGTGATGCCTCGGGGGTGGGAATTGGTGGTGTATTAATGCAAGATAGCAAACCCATCGCCTACTTTAGTGAAAAGTTGAAAGGGGCCTCCTTGAACTATTCTACATATGACAAGGAGTTGTATGCCCTTGTGAGAGCCCTTGCCCATTGGCAACACTATCTTTGGCCTCGTGAGTTTGTAATCAAGAGTGACCATGAGTCACTCAAGCATTTGAGAGGCCAAGAGAAGCTCAATAAGAGACATGCCAAGTGGGTTGAATTCATTGAGTCCTTTCCCTATGTGATTCAATATAAGAAAGGGAAGGACAATGTTGTGGCGGATGCGCTTTCGAGAAAGTTTGCTCTAGCCACCACTCTCACCTCTAAGCTCATGGGTTTTGAGAGCATTAAATTGATGTATGCTCATGACCCAAAGCTAAAGAGTGTCCATGACGCTCTAGAGAAGGGGGAGAGAGTTGAAAAATACCAATGGGTTAATGGATATATCTTCAAAAATGGTAGGGTGTGCATACCGGAGTCCTCTTGGAGGGAGTTGCTTGTGCATGAGGCACATTGCGGGGGACTCATGGGACATTTTGGCACAAGAAAGACTTTGGCTATTCTTAAAGAACAATTTCATTGGCCAAAGATGGGGGGTGCAAGTGGAAAAGTTTTGCAACAATTGCCTTGAATGCAAGCGTGCTAAATCCAAAGCCCACTCCCATGGGTTGTATACCCCTCTCCCCGTACCTACTAGTCCTTGGTTGGATATCTCAATGGATTTCGTGATGGGATTACCTAGGACTAGGGGGGGCCATGATAGCATTTATGTTGTTGTGGATAGGTTCTCCAAGATGGCTCATTTCATTCCATGCAAGAAATGCGATGATGCCCAACATGTAGCTTCCTTGTTTGTTGAAAATGTTTTGAAGCTACATGGTGTGCCTCAAACTATAGTGAGTGATAGGGACCCCAAGTTCCTAAGCCATTTTTGGCGAAGTTTATGGGGTTCTTTAGGCACCAAGCTCTTGTTCTCCACGTCCCACCACCCACAAACCGATGGGCAAACGGAAGTGGTAAACCGAACCTTGGGTGCTCTTCTTAGAGCCATGACCCGAGGTAAGGCCGGGACTTGGATTGATCGTCTACCTTTTATGGAGTTTGCCTACAATCGCACATTGCATAGCATGATAGGTATGACTCCATTCGAGTGTGTCTATGGATTTAACCCCTTGATTCCCCTTGATCTAACCCCTTTGCCAAGGGAAATGGTTGTTAATTTTGAAGGTAAAGCTAGAGCCAAGGCTTTGATGGAGGTTCATGCCAAGGCGAAGAAGAACTTGGAGGAAGCCTATGCAAAGGTAGCCTCCAAGAAAAACAAGGGACGCAAGAAGGTGGAACTCAAGAAGGGTGACTATGTGTGGGTGCACTTCCGGAAAGAAAGGTTTCCAAACCTTAGAAAAGGGAAGTTGGCACCCCGTGGAGATGGCCCATTCCAAGTGCTTTCAAAGATAAACAACAACGCCTATGTGGTCGACTTGCCAAGTGAGTATCAAGTTTCTAATACTTTCAATGTTTGTGACTTGGTTCCTTTGGATGTAGGTGATGACGAGGTCGTGGGTGATGATGCTTCAATTTCAAGGACGAAATCTTCTCAAGAAGGGGAGGATGATAAGAACCAAACCCCCACAAGGAGACCATTCACTTGGAGCCAAGTCAAGGATGTCCAAGAGGCGCATTTATACTTGGAGAGGAGAGGACTTGAGGAAGGAAGCGAGTGGAAGCCATTCCGGGTGCTCAAACTAGGCCTCACGCCTAAGGAAGAAGAGAGCCCAGCAGAGCCAGGCGCCCCGCCTGAGCCAGGCGCCCCGCCTGGCAAGCTCACTGCCTAGGAGCTGAAAAGTGCACAGGCGCCCTGCCTACCCAGGCGCCCCGCCTAGCTGAAGGCCAAGCCAGGCGCCCCGCCTAGCCAGGCGCTCCGCCTAGCTGCCTGCAAATCCAGGCGCCCCACCTGCAGCCCAGGCGCCCCTCCCAGCTGGGAAGGCCTATGTTTCTTTTACCGTTTTGCCCTACGTGGCCTATTTTGTAAACCTTATTAGTAAGGGTATTTTAGTCTTTGTGCAAGCTTGGTAAACACTATAAATAGCCAAGTCTAGTCTATTTACACTTAGTTTTTGATAGTTGATGAATGTTAAACATTGAACATGAGCATGGCTCTTGGTTATTGAATGAAATTGATTTTGGACTTGTAGTTCTTCTAGCGGATCTAGATGAATACTTTTCCTCTCCGACCATTCTACTTGCGTGCTCGCGTTAGCTCGAGGGTAGTTGCATAGCGTAGGTGTTCTTGTCCTACTCTCGGGGTGTAACGGAACAAGTTCTCCGTTGCTACTTGGGATTAGAGATCGAGTTACGTCTCGTTCTTATCTTTTACTTTTTCCGCGTTTGATTCTTATCAAGTCCTCACTTCAAAGTGCCTAGCTTTCATTGAGTCCTATTAACTCCACTCACCCCGGAGTGTGCTTGACTCGTGAATAGTTTGGTTGAGTTGAGGAATTGCTATTCATCTACGTGAAGCTTTGGAACCACAAGTCGAGTGAAATACCCACCGTCACTAAACGAGAGAGCCGAGTGATCTCAAGTGAAGGAGTGTGTGAGGTTGTTTACTAACGTTTGCTACTTATGTAGGTACAATGTCTTCCGAAGGAGATTATTTTGCAAAGAGTGCCCTTGCTACTATCCTCGCCAAATTGGATAGTATGAACTTGACGATTGAAAGCCTCGAGAGGGTGAACTCTAGTTCTCTAGTTGAGCAAGGGACTTCTAATGTCCAATCGGAGAAAGGGACCCCGAGTGTCCAAGTCGAGAAAGGGACCCCGAGTGTCCAAGTTGAAGTCTCAAGTACTCCTAACTTTACCCCGGAGCAAGTTAGCCATGTCATTGAATTGCTCAATCAACAACGGGCAAAGGAGGAGCGAGAGAGACTTGATCAAGTGTTGGGCAATACCCAACGAACGGGCATTCCCCGTATCTTGGATAACCACCCAAGAAACATTCCACTACCAAGGCCCATCCGAAATGTGCAACCTCTTGAGCAAGCCGATGAAGCTCAAGAAGGGGAGGAAGCCGATTATGGTGATGATATGTATGGGTTTGATGATCACTTTCAACCAAGGCGAGGTATGAATTGGGGTCGAAATGTGGATAGAGGTAGGGGCCAAGGTCGAGGGCCACCTATGGGTTATGTTGGAGGGAATGCGAGGAGGGAGTATGGTGTGAATGAAGATCACTATGGGGGCCAACCAGAGCCTTTCCGTGGAGGTCGTGACAACACCAACATCAATAGTGTGAAGCTTAATCTCCCAACCTTTAAAGGGAATTGTGATCCGGCAGCTTACATTGAATGGGTGCTACACATGGAGAGATTGTTTGACACAAATGAGATGACCGATGAGAAGAAAGGTACTTATGCTATTTCATCCTTTGAATCCTATGCATCTACTTGGTGGGAGTCCGTCAAGAGATCAAGGAGGAGAGCGGGGGTTCGCGTGAATGTGGGTTGGAATGACTTGAAGGGTATCATGAGTATCAAGTACATCACTCCTAGATATCGGCAAGAGCAACTCAAGAAACTTTATGAGTTGAAGCAAGGTGTCAAGACGGTGCATGAATACTTTGATGAGTTTGAAAGAACTCGAATGGCCTTGGATATGGACACCGAAGATGAAGAGCAAGCCGTGATCCGTTTCATGAATGGTTTGAGCTATGGCATAGCTTCACAATTAAGATTGCATGCTTATTTTTCACTTCAAGAAGTCCTTGATGCCGCTATCCAAGCCGAGCAATGGCTTGAGAAAAAGAAGTCCAACCGTTACAAGAACAACACTTCTACTTCCGTGAACAAATCAAAGGATTGGGAATATCCTACTCCCAATGCAAAATTCACAAATACAAGTGGCCCTAGTGGAGCAAGTGCTAGCAAAGATGTGAAGAAGCCGTTTGAGAAGTACACACCCAATGTGGGAGGTAATTCTAAAACCCAATTGAATACTCCTACTTCTTCTTCCATTCAATGTCACAAATGCAAGGGGTATGGACACTTTGCTAAGGAGTGTCCTACGAAGAGGACCATGGTTCTTGTTGGTGAAAATGCATATGCACAAGAGAGTGAACCGGAGGATGATGAGGGTGTAGAGGGAGATGAGGGAGTAGAGGAGGATGATCAAGATGACACGGTGGAGGATGAGGAACCTCATACTTTTCTAGTTGTGAGGAGGAGCTTAGGAGCTATGATTGTGGAGGATGGTGAAACCTTGCAAAGGGAAAACCTTTTCCATGCTAGGTGTCGTGTTAATGGTGTTGTATGCTCTATGATCATTGACTCCGGGAGTTGTGCTAATGTTGTGAGTCAATCTCTTATAACCCAATTGAAGTTGCCTACCGTGAAGCATCCCAAGCCATATCGATTGCAATGGCTTAGTGAATGTGGGGAGTTAAAGGTAGTGAAGCAAGCAATGATCAAGTTCAAAATGAGTAGTTATGTTGAAGAACACTTGTTTGACGTTGTGCCCATGCAAGCTTGCCACCTTCTCTTTGGAAGCCTTGGCAATTTAATCGACAAGCGGTTCATGACGGGCGTGTCAACACTTACACGCTCCAACATGAAGGAAGGAAATTTGTGTTGAAGCCCCTAACTCCAAAACAAGTGAGCGATGACTACAATAGGATGCGGGAGTTGAGGGAGGTGGAAAAGGAAAAGTCAATCATTGAGACTAGCCCTTTGTCCAAAAGCATGGTGGAAATCCCACTTCTTCTTCTACCGGTGCATTTGTGCCATGATGCAACCGGGCGAGATCTTAAAAGGAAATGATGGCACCAAATTTATCCTATGCCTAGTGCACAAAGGTATGATCCTAAACTCTAATTGTGATTTTTCTTCTAACCCTTTGCCTAGTGTGTTTGAGAATGTCTTGAAGGATTTTGGGGACATGTTCCCGGATGAGATGCCGGATGGATTGCCTCCTTTGAGGGGTATTGAACATCAAATAGACTTTGTCCCGGGATCTCAAATCCCAAACAAGCCGGCCTATAGGAGCAATCTGGAAGATACTAGAGAATTGCAAAAGCAAGTTGATGAATTGCTCACTAAGGGCTTGGTGAGAGAGGGCTTGGTGAGGGAGAGCTTGAGTCCTTGTGCTGTGCCCGTGATCCTTGTTCCCAAAAAGGACGGCACTTGGAGGATGTGCGTTGATTGTCGGGCCGTGAACAAAATAACGGTAAAGTACCGTCATCCCATTCCCCGACTTGATGATATGTTAGATGAATTGAGTGGTTCATGTGTGTTTAGCAAAATTGACCTTAGGTCCGGCTACCATCAAATCCGGATGAAACCCGGGGATGAATGGAAAACCGCATTCAAGACCAAGTTTGGTCTCTATGAATGGTTGGTGATGCCCTTTGGGCTCTCCAATGCACCTAGCACTTTCATGAGGCTAATGAACCATGTTCTAAAGCCATTCATCAACAAGTTTGTGGTCGTCTACTTTGACGATATATTGATCTATAGCAAATCAATAGACGACCATGTTGATCACCTTAGGCAAGTGCTTGAAAAGTTGAGAGCCGAAAAGCTCTATGCTAATTTTAAAAAGTGTGCCTTTGGTGTTGAGAAGGTAGTCTTCCTTGGGTTTGTTGTGAGTGCCCAAGGAGTGGAGGTGGATGAGTCTAAGGTAGAGGCCATACGTGATTGGCCTACTCCTACTACCGTGACTCAAGTGAGGAGCTTTCATGGTCTTGCTAGCTTTTATAGGCGATTTATGAAAGACTTTAGCTCCATTGCCGCTCCACTCACCGAATTGGTGAAGAAGGACCAACCTTTTGTTTGGGGAGAGCCTCAAGAGAAGGCCTTCCATGAGTTGAAAAGTAGGTTGAGTACCGCCCCTCTATTGCAATTGCCCGACTTCAGAAAGGCATTTGAGGTTGAATGTGATGCCTCGGGGGTGGGAATTGGTGGTGTTTTAATGCAAGATAGCAAACCCATCGCCTACTTTAGTGAGAAGTTGAAAGGGGCCTCCTTGAATTACTCTACGTATGACAAGGAGTTGTATGCCCTTGTGAGAGCCCTTGCCCATTGGCAACACTACCTTTGGCCTCGTGAGTTTGTAATCAAGAGTGACCATGAGTCACTCAAGCATTTGAGAGGCCAAGAGAAGCTTAATAAGAGACATGCCAAGTGGGTTGAATTCATTGAGTCCTTTCCCTATGTGATCCAATACAAGAAAGGGAAGGACAATGTTGTGGCGGATGCGCTTTCGAGAAAGTTTGCTCTAGCCACTACTCTCACCTCTAAGCTTATGGGTTTTGAGAGCATTAAATTGACGATGCTCATGACCCGAAGCTCAAGAGCATCCATGAAGCTCTAGACAAGGGGGAGAGAGTTGAGAAATACCAATGGGTTAATGGATATATCTTTAAGAATGGTAAAGTTTGCATACCCGAGTCCTCATGGAGGGAATTGCTTGTGCAAGAGGCACATTGTGGAGGACTCATGGGTCATTTTGGTAGGGACAAAACCATGGCCATCCTTCGGGAACAATTCCATTGGCAAAAAATGGGGACCCATGTTGAGAGACTTTGCAACTCTTGTCTTGACTGCAAGGTTGCTAAGTCCAAGTCGAACCCCCATGGTTTGTATACCCCACTCCCCGTACCTACTAGTCCATGGTTGGATATCTCGATGGATTTTGTGATGGGATTACCAAGGACTAGGGGGGGCCATGATAGCATTTATGTTTTTGCAGATAGGTTCTCCAAAATGTCTCATTTCATTCCATGTCGAAAATGTGATGATGCACAACATGTTGCTACCTTGTTTATTGATAATGTCTTGAAATTGCATGGGGTGCCTCAAACCATAGTGAGTGATAGGGACACTAAGTTCCTAAGTCATTTTTGGAGGAGTTTATGGGGTGCCCTTGGCACCAAACTCTTGTTTTCTACGTCCCACCTCCCCCAAACCGATGGGCAAACCGAAGTGGTAAACCGAACCTTGGGTGCTCTTCTTAGAGCCATGACCCGAGGTAAGGGTGGGACTTGGATAGACAAGCTACCTCTTATGGAGTTTGCCTACAATCGAACCGTGCATCGGATGATTGGTATGACTCCATTCGAGTGTGTGTATGGTTTTAACCCCTTGATTCCCCTTGATCTAACCCCTTTGCCAAGGGAAATGGTTGTTAATTTTGAAGGTAAAGCTAGAGCTAAGGCTTTGATGGAGCTACATGCTAAGGCGAAGAAGAACTTAGAGGACGCTTATGCAAAGGTAGCCTCCAAGAAAAACAATGGACGCAAGAAGGTGGAACTCAAGAAGGGTGACTATGTGTGGGTGCACTTCCGGAAAGAAAGGTTTCCAAACCTTAGGAAAGGGAAGTTAGCACCCCGTGGAGATGGCCCATTCCAAGTGCTCTCAAAGATAAACAACAACGCCTATGTGGTCGACTTACCAAGTGAGTATCAAGTGTCTAATACTTTCGTGGATGATAACGCTTCAATTTCGAGGACGAAATCTTATCAAGAAGGGGAGGATGATGCCGGGCAAACCACGAGACCCTTCACTCGGAGCCAAGCTAGGGAGATCCAAGGAGTACACCTACACTTGGTAAGGAAGGGCCTAGAAGAAGGAAGCGATTGGAGGCCGTACCGGGTGATTAGAGCACAAGAGGAGCAGCCCAGTGCTTTGGGCGCCCCGCCTGGCATTCCAGGCACTCCGCCTGAAGAAGCCTAGGCTGAGGCGCTCCGCCCCAACTCTGGGCGCCCCGCCTAGGCCACCCCACTGATCATTTGGCCGGGCGCTCCGCCCCAATCTTGGGCGCTCCGCTCGGAATGCTGAAGAACGAGATTCCTAGTTATGTTAAGACTATTTTGACCCTATGTGGTCCTATGTTCCTAAGCCTAAGTGTGGGCATATTAGACCTTTCATATGGTGTCTAAAAACACCTATAAATAGCTAGATTGCTTGTTATTTTCATTAGCTTACCTTTTATGATAAACAAACACTTGTGTTGAAGAGTTGAACTCTTATTGAATGAAAAACCTTGAATTGGGACTTGTTCTTCCTCTAGCGGATCTAGATGAATTCCAATCCCCCCCGACCATTCTACTTGCGTGCTCACGTTAGCTCGAGAGTAGTTGCCTAGCGTAGGTGTTCTTGACCTTCTCTCGGGGTGTAACGGAACAAGTTCTCCGTTGCTACTTGAGATTTGTGATCGAGATACGTCTCACTCCTATCTTTTACTTTCCGCGTTTGATTTCCTACATCACCCAAGCACATACCTCCGACCCATCCGAGGATCGGACATAAAGTATCTTTCGCTTTTTAAGAGTGATTATTTTAAGTTCTTTTTAACTTTGATAGCAATATTTTCATACTCATCAATCATGTTACGGGTTTTCATCCACAATATCTCAGGCCTAGCGACCCTTTTATCAATAAAACTACTATTTTTCCTTAGTGAGGTTTATTTATTTATTCAGATCCTTCTACGATCCAACTATTCATAGCTCCGGCTAGACCTAAGTTGAACTAATACACTCACTTTTCGCTACAAATAGTAGGGAACACTACTCGCTTAGTGTTAGACCACGTGTAACTCAGCTACCAGGCATTACTCGTATGTTGAACTCGTTAATTCAATAATTGGACCTACATGCCTTATGGGGATGGCCATTCGCATTGTGCTATAAATTCTTAAATACTTGAGTCACTAAGCAGAGACATTCGAAGTCGGACGCAAAAGTGTCCATTTCCACACGGTTTAAAGTCATCCCATTGTGGGCGCAACTTAAGCTGTCACTTACTGATGCAAATGAATCACCCTTCAATGTGCACACCTGTCTCTTGAAGACACTAGCCCAAAAACGCACACAAAACATATTGCTTGACTACACATTACATAACATGTAATTATACAAGTACATATAAAACTATTAGTGAATCGTTTGATTAATAAAAAGCATGTAGGCTCATAATATACAATTAGTTCTTCATGAATACAACATTTGTTCATAACAATTGTAGAAGAAAAAAATGGGAAGACTAAAAGTAAAGAGCTCCTCAGGATTAACATGGCTGAAAATCCTTCATTTGGATTGTAGCTACAAATCGTAAATAGTCTGGAGTTTTTCTTTTCTTCTAGCAGCGCGAGATATGTCGGCCCGAGCATTCCTTCAAGGCATGCGGTTGTTGGTGTAACCAAAGCCCGTCTGCTTGGTCAAAGCAAGCGACCTCGGGAGCATCTGAATACAAGTCTAACCTTCTCCATCTTACCCGCTAAACTTAAATAGAAAATTGAAGACTTCCCACAGAGCCTAGAAAGAAAACTTCACCATCCGAGTCAACCTCAACTGGTCAAACCAGAGTGTACGACCCCGATGATCTGCAAGCACAAATAGGAGCTCACTCTTGGGAACCTACCACAGGGATCCACTAACCTCGGGAATCCCACAGCCAACGGCCGATGAAGCGTTGCAATTTCGGTTCAGCTGAAGCAGATAACTAAAGTGAAAGCCATGAACCACGGTAAGGTCCGAAGCTCAGTGACACCTTAATCACCTAACGACGCAAGGTTGTATCCTCTTACCTGCCATGGAAAAGAGTCAGACAAGTAGGCTCAACTCTATTTCATCAAAGAGGTAATCTATGCACCAGAGAAATCCTAGTAGAGAAGCCTCATAGAAGCAGAAAAGGCTAAGCGTCCTGACCCCGCATGGCAAGAAGAGTATCAAAACAACCTTTGTGTTAGAAGATGAACACACTATGATCAGTGCACGTGACGCAATAATGACATCCCAAAGGACGCCATTAGAATCCCGATCAAGCTTCATAACTCGGGGGACTTCATTCATTTCCTCGAGGACGAAGAATGGAAATGAGGCAACTACAGGCAGATTTCCTCCTATAATTTCCTCATGTATCATCCATTCGGAACGGAGAAGGTTTTATGGGATCATCAAACCAGGATCAAAAGCAAACATTTTTTAAGAAAGAAAATTTTCTCGCTATCATAAGAAATTGTTGAAGAATTGAAGTATTTTTCTGAAGAGGAGTTTGTGATTTTTCCATTGTTACAAAGTCCCTATTTATAGGCAGAAAAAGGATAAGGATGGCATATGAAATGATCAAGCTCATTATTACTGGAGATATGAAACAATTCGGAGTAGTTAATGGTAGTTCTTGGAAAGGTTTATGGAATCAGTATCAGCCAATCAGATGAAAGCACGCAAAGATCTCGAATAGATTAGCATTATTCTTGGTCAAAGAGACTGAGACTCTCAAGAAGTCAGGGAGATATCTTTTCACATCCTTCTTGTACGCTGCTTTGACTTTCTGACTGCTTGTGCCAGCAATCAGCAAGTGGGGGGACTGACTGTGCGGGAAAAAATACGTCACCTACTATTACAAGAGTTATCCTACAAGTCACTAGGCTCAAAAGATACACGTCCGTTCTACGAGTTACGACCGTTCAGGCAGTACATGTGTAGGACGAAGGGCATACATCCTGCCGCCTTAGGTTATAATCTCCTAGTTAGGGTTTAGTGTACACCGCCAACTTGAGTTATAGGCTGATAGCTTTATTAGTCTTTGTATTTTACCTTTATTAGGATAGGGTATCCACTACTATAAATACCTCTCCTTACATTGTAATATACATCATCACGATTTACCAGGGAATCTGACTATTCTCATGAAATAAGACTACTTTACTTTTCTTACTCATTATTTCTTTCTTTTATTTACTTACTTTTCTATCGTATTTACTGTATTACTTGTGACTTCATTCTTAATTAATTGTTTAACTTAGGCTACCAATTTTAGGCATAAACATGCATTGCATTAGGTAGTTGGTCAGGTAAAGGCTGTTAGTCTCTAGAACACCACGGAGCAATGGACTTTAACCAGCTTGTTACAAGAGGAAAATGAGCTAAAAGGTCCTCCCAAATCTTGAATCAAGAAAAGAGGACACGATTTTTGTTTTCCTTTCCATTTATTCCGGACACGTTTAAGGGTGGATTAAGTGGGGGAGGGGGAGAGGTATAGCATTTTTTAAAGTTGAGGGTACAAACAAAAAAGAAGCAAAACCTATATATACATGGTTTTCAATCAATTCCCATCAAAACGTCTCTATCTCTCTCTCTCTCTCTTCAAAATTCAAAATCCAACTCTTTTCTTCTATTTGCTTCTTTGTTTTCTCATACTCTTTTCTCTTTGTTTTGATTTGTTTCTTTTCATCGCTTTTTCTTGTAAATTTCCTATCATTTTATTTCAGTAATTGATACGAGGCTAGATATTACTATATTTCCTATGCTTTTGCCTCGTATTCATGCTTATACTTGTCATATTTGTTAGCACTTTGAGCTAAATTTTTCTCATTTTGTGTGTTTCATGTTATAGAAATTATGTTAATGATATGAGGCATTCGTGGAGCAAAGTTTAGTGAAAAGAAGGGTTTTGAAGTCTGAGTAGAAGCCCGAGGGTCGAGCGAACAAAGACGTGGATGAAAAACAATAAAAATGTGAACAAGCAGTAAAATAAACAGGGGAGAGTTTCAGAGAATTAAGAATTTCGAAATCCTACAGAAATTGACCTACCCATGCTGCGTGGTGCCCTAGGCTTAAAATTCTAACATTCTCATTCCGACTTTATTTTGGGTTCCCGACTTGTGTGGGTCTATGGAGACGGTATAAAAGCCCTAAAATACGTCCCAAAATAGATCTTTTGACCTGGAGAAGAGCAAAAGAGGCTAGAGCTTGGGATACTTCAAGAACACAAGAGTTTTTCTTAAATTCTTCCTTCCCTTTTTTAATTTATTCATTCATGAATTACTTAAACATGGTTGTTATGAATATGAGTGGCTAAATTACCTATTCTAGGTTTGATTGAACTACTCCATTACTTATATGTGACGAATATTGGTTTTAATGAATGAAAAGTTGTTAATTCTTCCTATCTAAGTATTTACATTTTATTTGCTATTGATTGGAAGGGCGCCCAATTGATTGTCCCCTTTATTCTTGTGTGTCTAGGGATAGATTCATAAGTTAGGGTTAAATTAGCAGTATTTCAACCTAAAACCAAGGTATTACTTAGGTTGTCAATAAGGTGATTGTGACCATTGAACCTGATTATGAACAATACTTGTAGTCCGATATATCTTCACGAATAAATTGAAAAATTGGTCAGTGAAAGTTATAGTTATTACACGGGAGTGAATAGTTGTGAATTTGGAGCAAGTGTTCAATTGAGAGAACCAAGTTGAATTCGTTTAATCTCTATTCTAATACATAGGTAGGAGTTGGGTAGATTAATCGTAGGTTTTCCATCTCTTGAATCAAATCTATATTTCTTCATTTGTTATTTACTTTCTTGTTTAGTAGTGTTAGTGTAAAACCAAAACAAGGATATAAAGTTGAAGTTGGTTGAGTAGATAATTTAGCTAGATTAACTGCTAGGAGTCGTGTTCTCTGTGGGATTCGACCTCAGGACTTTAAGTACCGAGATATATTTGCCGCGACCGCTTAGTCCCTTTTATAGGGCGTAGTCGGGCATGAGCAGTAATCAAGGTAAAATTTCCACTTTATCGAAGTAATTTCTCTATGGGTTGATTAAAAACCCTTATTTTGTTTTTCTGCTTTTTGTTGTGCTTTCGGTGCTTTTTTCTGGTTCTTTGTGGTTTAATTGCACAAAAAAATAAGAATAAATGGTTGTTGTGAACATCATCGGTGTTATGTTATCAAGATCGGTCATGACGTTTTCGCATCTAGAGCAATGTGCAAACATCAGAGTAGATGTTTGAAACATCCAAATTTATGTTGAAAACATCTCTCTAGATGGCTTTAACTTATCCCACATCCCTTGTTGTCTACACATATTAGACGATGTTTACACATTTGTAACGATGTGTACTTATCTGCAAAGATGTATACACATGAAAGATGTGTAAATATCTTTTAATATGTGTATAGGTTTTTAAAGATGCGTAGAGAGTAGAAGAATTTGAACAACAACATCTTGTTTCTACACATATATGATTGTTGTATACATATTTTATGATATGTTTACACAATTCTTATATATTCATATTTATTGTGATGGAAGTTGTGGTCCTTTCTCTGATTCTTTTATTTGTTTTATTTTTTTAAGTATATAAATGGTAAGAACGCATAGTGGGGGTAACATATGTACCGGTAAGAGGAATAGAGATAGAAGTGAGACGTATCAACCAGCTGGCAAAAAAGCTGCTAGCATTAGATCATGATCGAATGAGGTCCAACTCGGAAAGAATCATTAGAGAAATTAATTAGCAAAAGCACTCTTAAATAGTGGATAAAATCATAAGGCTTCCTAAACTCATCCAGGTCATAAAAGGGAACATGAGAATGGTGATAGGAAAGCCATTGTGCCTGAGCAAGATGCTGAAGCCAATAAGATTGGTAATGGGAAGCTATTGCAACTGAGCTTGGTGATAGAGAAAAAGAAACTGGAGAAGAAGCTATTGTGTCTGAGCATAATATTGGTGAAGATGGGACTGAACAAGAAGATAGAGAGGCTATTGATGGAGAAGAAGAAGTTGATGTAGGTGGGAGGGGAGAAGAAGATAGCAGAAATAGTGTTGAAGAAGAAGTAGATGTTGGGGGAAAGGTAAAGAAGTTAGCAGAGATAGCGGAGAATAAGAAGTTAATATAGGTCGGACGGTTGAAGAAGACACTGGCGATGGTGGAGTAGCTATTTTTAGTTTGGAGGGAGATAAAACAACTGCTGAAGTTCTTTAAGAAATAGCTGGTGAGGAAGGGGAACAAAGAAGGAAATTTGTAGAGGATATGTAAAGTGAAGATGTTAATACTATTTATGTGGATCGAGGGAAATCGTCCCAAAAGAGGTAGGAGCTTATAGGTACACATCTTTATGATGTGTACACAATGAATAGATGTTGCAACATACCAGCCACATGTGTAAACCTTTTGGCTGGATGTGTTAATACTTTTACACATCTAGAATATGTGTAAACATTTAAAGGATGTGTGCACATGTGAACATATGTGTACAAATCATACTCGATGCTTGAAAAAATATAATTAATCAAGTTCTCTTAATCATTTGCAGGTCGAGGATGAGGTCTATGAGGTCACTCTGGCTTTCCTTCCTAATATGAACCTTAGGACGCTTTTTGATGAACATTGTTAGTCATGGTGACGAAGTTTACCCAAAGATCCTCTATTGCATGCTACATGAAGAAGTTCCGCAAAGTCTTGACCAGTTTAACTCTTAGGATAGTTTTATATATTCTATTTTTGGGCATCTGTTAGACTTGAGTGAACAAGCCATCTTTTCTCCAAGATTAGTGAATGGTATACATTGGACATGATTATTTATGATGCCATCCAGGCTGACCATGTGATCTCGAGGCTATTCACACAAAGTCAATCAAAAGAGATTCAAGATGTGCATCTACACTTGGTGTGGAAAGGCTTGGATGAAAGGAGCTTTGGAGACGATTTAAAGATTGTTCGCTGCAGCACCCTTAAGGGTGGAATTCCCCATAGTCAGGGTGGGCTGGCCCAGCACTTCTCAGCAGCTTCTGCACTGTGGAAAGCTCAGGGTGGACCGCGCCAGAGCCAGGTGGAGCGACTCCCATGAAATCTTCTCAAAATCAGCTAAGTATGGAACTTGCAACTCTCTGAAGTTTGGAGGTGGAGCGCCTCATTGCCAGCGTGGACCGCCCCTTCACTAACCACTCTCCTGATTTTACTAGGGTGGAGCGCCTCCCTCCTAGAGCGGACCGCCTACCAAGAAGCTGAAGTGACCAGACTTGTTTGAGTTTTTGAGACTTCTTTAATAGTTGACCCTACATGGTCTTTATTTAATTAAGCCAACTTGTGGGCTATTTTCATAATAATAATACGTATGGGAAAACCTATAAATACCACATTTAGGGTTTATTTTATTAGCCACTTTTGAATATTGATAATCAAAACTTGAAGATTTTGTCTCAAGAAGAAACCCCTTTGGGACTTGATTTCTTTTGGTTATTCTAATTGAACTTCAATCCTCTTTGATCAAACTCGTTTGCAAGGATTTTCGTATCCTTAAGGATAGTTTGCATGACGTAGGTACCCTTTGACTCCAACAAGGGCCTAACGAGACTAGTTCCTTATTGATTCCTTATTCTTGTTCAATCTACATCTTGTTATTTATCTACTTTTGCTTCTGCGTGTTTTATCCTGCATCAGCTGGTATCAGAGTAAGGAAAAGGTTTGTTTCTACAACCCCAATCCTATTCTTCATGTCTAGTATCATATTTTTCTTGATGTTTCTTTTTTTTTGTTAGAAAAAAGTTGAAAATCACAAACGAAAAGGATTGAATACGAGTCCCCATTAATTGATAGTTACTGGAGATTGTTGTGCTAAGTTTTTTGGATCGTTTGGTACCTTTGGATCTTGATTTGGTGTTGTGGCTGGAGATGTTTGAAAGACATAAACCCAACTTTGAGAACCCTAGTTGAAATTGCTTCAAATCTATAATTAAGTGTTGTTGTTGATTGATTTGGGTTGACATCATTGGGTACTATTCAAAACCTTTAAGAACACCTTTTGATATCATTGGGGGTAAAAAAAAGTGAAAAATAATTGGAAAAGTGTTGAAAGGGGGCAATAATCAGACCTGAAACGAAGTTGCAGGTTGCAGGTTTTATGCCAGGGTGGAGCGCCTCTGACAGAGGCGGATAGCCCCTCAGCAACCAGAGCGGAGCACCCACTTACCGGGGCGGGGCTTCTTGCAGCTGGGTAGTTTTTTGCTTAGGCTTTCGTTTGTTCTTTGTTTGCATTACTTCTGGCTAGTATTCTTTGAGTAATCTTCCTACTCACTTAGTACTAGTTCTTTGAGCTCTTAGGATAACTCGTGCGTATTTAAACTGACTCAAAGAAGACTCGTAAAAGTTCTTTGACTTTAAGTGCTCAGTTAAATAGTTGTTCGTCCATAGAGTCACATCAACTCACTCTTCCCAAAGAGTACTTTGATTATGTTAGACTTGGTAGGTTATTGAGGAAGTTTTTCAATTACAAAAGACGCTTGAATCAAGTTTGAGTAATCCTACCTTACTATATTGAGTGTACCCGAGTGAAACCTAAAGTGAGGGAGTGTGTGAGGTCTTATTACACTACCCTTTTCTTTAGTCTTTGATACTTGCAGGCACATGGCTGGAGGAGGAGATAAGACGGAGATGTGTCGGAGATCACCTTGGCCGACCACTTGGCCGAGATAAGGGCAATGAGTAACCGGATTGAGAATATTGAAAAGAAAAGGACCGCTAGTGTTCAAAAGGATGATGGGAAAGGGACTAGTGATGGTTGAGCCATGAAACTAGATCAATTTGCAGAAGTACCTCGTCAACAATGGTTGAGAGAAGAAGTTTCCTATAATTATAGGGCATTGGGAATTCCCTAACAATTGGGCATTTCCCAAGGCAATGTTCCACCACTTATGAGACCTCGAAATGCTTCCACTTGGTGGGAGTCGGTTAAGAGGTCTAGACGTAGAATT
This sequence comes from Petunia x hybrida, assembly GCA_037355625.1. Lineage (NCBI taxonomy): Eukaryota > Viridiplantae > Streptophyta > Magnoliopsida > Solanales > Solanaceae > Petunia > Petunia x hybrida. The sequence goes on along the minus strand of JBBBVM010000032.1, from coordinate 1,885,515 downwards.
GGGTTGCTCGAGTGTATTACTTGGGATGAGTTGAAGCAAGTGATGGGCGACAAGTATGTTACCGCCAAACACTGCAAGAACAACTTAAGAAGCTTTATGAAGTGAAGCAAGGCCTCAAGTACGTTAAGGAATACTTTGATGAGTTTGAAAAGAACTAGATATCCCTTGATATGGAGAGGGAAGATGAGGAGCACGCCATTATTCAGTTTAAGGGTGGCCTTAACCAAGAGTTGGCTTCACAATTACGATTTCATATATTCCATTCACTCCAAGATGCATTCTATGCCGCCATTGAACCTGAAAAGTGGAGAAAAGAAGAGAAAGCCACTCGCTATAGAGGTAATACTACATCGACTCCCGTGAGCCAATCTAAAGATTGGAAGAGCCCGAGTACTGGTGGTGCTAGTGGAAGCCAAGATGTGAAGAAGCGTCTTGAGAAGGGCACAGTAAGGAGTGAATCTAAGGAGTTGGGAAGTAACTCTAAACCACAACTAAGTACTCATAGTGCTTCTTCTTTCCAATGTCACAAGTGTAAGGACTATGGGCACTTTGCTAAGGATTGTCGCACTCGTAGAACAATGATAATCATGGATGATGGGACCGTGTGTGAGAAAAATAGTGGATCCGAGGATAAGGTAGATGAGGGAGATGGCGAGTTAAGGGTAAAGAGAAAGTGGCGGAGGATGATGAGCCTAAAATATTTCTTGTTGTGCGATGTCAAAGTGTTGCAAATCCCTAACAAACCACCCTATCGGGGCAATCTGAGGATACCAAAGAGTTGCAATGTCAAGTAGATGAGTTGCTCACTAAAGGCTTGGTTCGTGAGAGATTGAGTCTGTGTGTTGTGCCAGTGATTCTTGTGCCAAAGAAGAACGGAACATGGAGGATGTATGTTGATTGTCATGCAGTCAACAAGATAATGACAATGTATCGTCATCCTATTCCTAGACTTGATGACATGCGTGATGAGTTGAGTGGTTTTAGTGTCTTCTCTAATATTGATCTTAGGTTCGGCTACCACCAAATCAGTATGAAATCGGGTGATGAGTGGAAAACCACATTCAAGACCAAGTTTGGTCTATATGAATGGTTGGTGATGCCTTTTGGCCTCTCCGGCGGACCTAGTACTTTCATACGATTGATAAACCATGTGCTAAAACCGTTTCTCAACAAGTTTATGGTTGTCCATTTTGATAATATCTTAATATAAAGCATGTCATTAGATGATCTTGTGGAACACTTGAGGGAAGTGCTTGAAGTGCTAAGAGCCGAAAAGCTCTATGCTAACTTTAAGAAGTGCAATTTTTTTAACTAAAGAGTTGTTTTTCTGGTTTTTGTTGTTACTGCTAATAGTGTAGAAGTTGATGAGAACAAAGTTGAAGCCATTAGAGATTGGCCTACTCTTACCACCGTGTCTCATATGAGGATTTTCCATAGTCTTGTAGTTTCTATAGGCGATATTTGAAAGACTTTAGCACTATTGCAGCACCACTCACTGAGTAGGTAAAGAAATATAAACCATTTATGTGGGGAGAGCCTCAAGAGAAGGATTTCCTAGAGCTGAAACGTAGGCTTAGTAGTGCACCATTGTTGCAATTGCTCGACTTTAGTAAGGCATTTGAAATTAAGTATGATGCGTCGGGGTTGGGATTGGAGGTGTTCTTGTGCAAGATAGGAAACATGTTGCCTATATAGTGAGAAGTTGAATGGTGCATCCTTGAATTATTCTACGTATGACAAGGAGCTATATACCCTAGTGAGAGCTCTGGCCCATTGGCAACATTATCTTTGGGCTAGGAAGTTTGTCATGAGGAGTGATCATGAGTCACTCAAGCATCTTAGAGGCTAAGAGAAGTTGAATAAGAGGCATGCCAAATGGATTGAGTTCATTGGGAGTTTCCCTTATGTAATTCATTACAAGAAGGGAAAAGAGAATGTTGTAGCCGTGCCCTTTTTGGAAAGTTTGCCTTAGCTACCACTCTTATTTCTTGGCTAATGGGTTTTCAAATCATCAAGTTTACATATGAGTAAAACCCAAAGCTTAAGGGTGTTTATGATGCCCTTGTGAGAGGAGAGCGGGTTGAAAAATACCAATGGGTAGATGGCTACATATTCAAGAAAGGAAAAGTGTGTGTACCCGAGTCCTCGTGGAGAGAGTTGCTAGTGTGTGAGGAACATAGTAGGGGCATGATGGGTCATTTTGAGAGAGAAAAGACTTTAGCTATTCTTATGGAGCAGTTTCATTGGCCTAAGATGGGGCTTCATGTTGAACGTTTTTGCAATGCTTGTTTAGATTGCAAGAAGGCTAAGTCTAGGTCGAATTCCTATGGATTGTATTACACCCTTGCCTGTTCCTACTAGGCCGTGGGTGGATATTTCTATGGATTTTGTTATGGGTTTACCACAGACTAGAGGGGGACATGACATCATTTATGTTGTTATTGATAGGTTTTTCAAGATGGAACGCTTCATTCCGTGCAAAAAGTGTGATGATGCGTGACATGTTGCTTCTTTATTCATTGATAATTTGTTAATGTTGCATGGTGTGCCTCGTATCATTGTTAGTGATAGGGACTCTATGTTTCTTAGCCATTTTTTGAAGTGTTTGTGGGGTGCACTTGGCACCAAGTTGTTGTTCTCTATGCCCCACCATGCTCAAACTGATGGAAAAATTGAGGTTTGTGTGGGCAAAAATACACCACCTGTTATTACGGGGATACGAGTCCAGCTGGAGAGACTTATGTTACAAGTCACCGGGCGTAGAGGATACAAGCCCACTCCTAGAGCCTACGCCCATTTAGGCGACACAGTTATAGGACACATGGTATACATCCCGCCACCTAAGGTTCAAAGTGTCCTAGTTAGGGTTTAGTATATACCACCGCCTTGAGTTATAGGCCCATAGCCTTATTAGTCTTTGTATTTTACCTTATTTAAGATTGGGTATCACTTCTATAAACACCCCTCCTTACATTATATTGTACAGAAGGCGATTCACCACAGAATACGGCTGCTCTCAATGATTAATAATTACTCTACCTTTTCTTGCTTATTTGGACTTGCTTATTTATTACTGTTTTCATTATGTTTACTTACTTTTCTGTCGTAATTACTTTATTGCTTGTGACCCCAACAATAATTAATTGTTTAACCTAGATGTATAATTTTAGGCATAAACAGTTTAGCGCCCACCGTGGGGCCCAGGCAATTGTAGGTATTCTACGAAGGAGAAGGCGCAATCATGTTTGACGACGGTAGCAGCATTCCAAGGAACACTGCAGATGCAGTAAACAATTCCGCAAAGAATCCTAATGATCCCAACGTACAGCCTAAAGATCCTCTTGAGCAGCAAAAAGATACCTCTCAGGAGCCGATCCCTATTGCCAGTGACGGGGAAGGCGATCAACCTCCGGAAGGTAATTCTGAATTCAAAAGCTTCCGTGTTAATCTCATCAAAACCGCATCCGAGCGGATTTCAAGAAACATAATCGAGGGATATCCCAGACGATAGGAGCGATGTTTGCTGGATCGTCTCAGAGGCCAGCATCCCCGCGAGGACCAATGCCCACGAAAAATTCACCAGCATCCGTTCCTAACTAAAGGCTCAACATAGATGCTACCCTTGGAGGCTCGTCAACAATCAACAATCAAGACCTCAAGGGAGCTCCTATCATTCAGGACCTCATAAAAGAGATGAAGGCCATCTACGACTGGATTAGTAATGTGTCGGGTGCTCCACCCCAAGTTACCACAGTAGATGAGGAAAAGATTAACAAACAAGCTTACAAAGCAAATGTTGCACCGATCCACATACGAAAGCACTTCCGCTTATCAAATAACTTGATGTATGATGGAATGGCTGATCCGGATGAGCATATTGATGCATATTATACGGCTATGAAGAGTAACAAGATTACCGAGGAGGAAATCCAGTCTATTCTAGTGAAGAGGTTTGGCTCGACCCTGACCAAGGGGGCCCTCGCTTGGTACAGTCAGCTACCAATGAGATCTATCTAATCATTCACTCAGATGCAAGACTTGTTCAAGAAAGCACATTCTGGTGCCTACAAGCGGGAGAAGTGCATGGGAGATATCTTTGACATACGTCAAAGGGACAACGAGCTGCTAAAGGACTATCTTGACATTTTTCAGAAGGAATGCATGGAGCTTCCTCCACTCCCTGACTACATCGCTGTGGTAGCTTTCGATAGGAGTTTGAATTCAAAGGGATCGTTGGCCACCAGGGAATTGTAGTGGAGTTTAATCCAGCACCCAGTCACCACATGGATGGTGTTGTATCAAAGGTATACTAAAATGCTTTGCTTAGACCCAGACAATTCTCATAATCCCGAAGTCGAGCGAAGGAAGAGATCAGGGAGCCCTTCCCTAGAAGGAGAAGGGACGAAAGAAGGGTTGCCAAAGGCTCAGAACCAATCAGGAGCCGAAAGGGAGAACAACTCCCGAGCATCAAGGTCCCAAGGGAAGCGGACTGAACCCTATAACTTCAAGGATTTAGGTTTGTGAGTCGTGGACTTAGTCGCCAATCACTTTAGTAGACTAGGTTCAAGGGTCCGTGGCCAACTACCATTAAAGGAACGGGGAGGAACATAACGCCCTACTGTGACTTTCATCGCAGCAGTGGTCACGCCACAGTCGACTGTAAAGCCCTGATGTATGAAATCAAGCATCTGCTGAAACTAGGACACATCAAAGATCTGATTGAATTAGGACCATGGTGTTCCAAAGCACCAGATTCTGAAAACTTGAAGACCATTAATGCAATATTTGCAACTATGGAGCCCAACACGGCCTGGGGACTACAGTGCCATAGGAATTGAACAATCTGATCTTGTTTGATTTGGAAGAAGAGGTAGAACATCAAGACGACCTCATCATGCCCGTGGAAATATCTGACTTACGCGTCTACCTAGCCATGATCGATCCGGGAAGTAGCGTGAATATTATCCGAGAGGAGGTATTGCGGAATAATGACTTGTGCCATCAAGTAGCCTCAAGCACCCGAAAGATAAATTAGTTTCAACGGATCTCAAGAAGAGCCTGTCGGGGAAATAGCTCTACTAGTTCATATACCTAGCGTAACGAGCATAACCTCCTTCCAGGTATTGAATTGCAGTCTACCAAATGACGTCATCTTAGGATGGCCATGGATACACAGTGTCAAGGGACTACCCTCAATATTTCATCAAGTTTTCAAATACCCGACCTAGCGCAGGATTGTTGACTTACGGGGATAGCGGTCTTCGCTTGAAGAGTATCATCCTACCTATGGTGAGGATCTAGGGGTACGGCAAGTAGAAAAAGTAATATGGTCGAAAAGGAGTCCATTGAGTTCGAGTCCATAGAACGAGAATTCAGAGAAGAGATCAGTGAACTATGGGATCGGTTGGTGGTGATGGATCAGCTAGTCCCTAAGGCCAAAGAATTGATATATCAGTTCTCTATGGTGATGCAGAGACAAGGAGGGCCCCTATGGCTGATACAGAGTTAGCTAATTGTAGCCCAGACAAATGTGCTGCTTTTACAACATCTGGTGATAACTGAGCCAAAGCCAGAGAGCGTCTATTATTGTATGTCTCAATCTCAGAAATAGCACGGAATGCAATCCTTGTGCGAGAAGATAATGGGAAGTAATTTCCCATGTAGTACGCCAGCAAAAGACCTTCGTGCCAAGATAGGTTTTTGCCTTTATTCTTTTAGTTTACTGCGGTCGTGACCATGGTGGACAAGGAATTGCGCTTTTATTTTCTTGGCCATACAGTCAGCATGGTCTCATCCACACCGGTAACCGTATTGTCAAAACCCGGACTCTCAGAGTAGATGGCATAATGGGCTGAAACACTGGGAGAACATGATATTATCTACCAACCCCGGACGGCTATCAACTCGCAGGAGCTGGAAGGTTTTACCTCAGACTTTGTGGAGAAGCTGAAGCCAAAGGCGAAGGATTCAATCAGAAATGAAGAAGCGATCGAGCTCGAACGTTGGGAGGTTAGCATCAAAACAAATCACAAAGAGGAGGAAGTCGACCCTGATTTGTGGGTCAGGGCACCCACTGGGATGGCATTTCACAAGACCGCAAGAGTTCAATGCGACGGAGCTGAGTATGCAGCCATAATTCAAGCTCTTGACTTAGCCTACATACTACGGGCCAGGAAGGTCACTCTCTTCAGCAGTTCTCAACTGATCAATGATCAAGTCAAGGAATTCTTTACCACAGAAGGCATCTGCACGATTGATCGACAACAAAGAATGAAAGCGCTCTTGAAAAATTTTCAGGCATGGGAGTTTGCCTTTCAAGAAGGAGCTAGAGCAATGGCAAAGCATCCGAGGATTCATACAATCAGCAGATAGTGGTTGAGTTAACCCCGTGGACCTGATGAACCTTGAAATTCCAAACACATGACACGTCACGGGGCAGTGTCACGCGCTGATCAACTACCTAAGCAAAGGAATCCTCCCTGAAGATAAATTAGCAGGAAATTACGAAAGCAAGCCGTTCATTATTGTTTGATCGGCGCATAGTTGTACCATCGAGTTGTCAACAGCCCAAAGGTACCATCTCCAGGCTCAACACCCTCGAGCAGGGAAGCCCAGGCCTATACCCCCGATCTTTCCGAGTATCGGGCGTAAAGTATCTTTTGCTTTTTAAAAAGTGTTTATGTTTTAAGTTCTTTTTAACTTTGATCGCAGTATTTTCATACTCATCAATCATGTTACAGGTTTTCACCCACAACATCTTAGGCCTAGCGCCTCTTTATCAATAAAACTACTACTTTTACTTAGTCAGTTTTTTTTATTTATTCAGATCCATCTACCATCCAACTATTCATAGCCGCGGCCAGACCTAAGTTGAAGTAGCTTGGGGATTGCACAAATCTTCATTTCGAACATCCTCGTTCTTCAACCGTTGTTATCGAATGAGCTCAGCAAATTGTTAAGGTTTCATCGGAGCGGAGTTGCTAATTCCAGCGCCGGACCCAGGTAAGGCCACAGACACACTCCCGTGCTCGAGATTAGCTACTCGAGCACTCACTCCTTTTACTTCAGCGCTGAGGCCTTATATTGCAGCCATGAGATCGGCTAAGGACTATCTACCAACCCCGGACGGCTATCGACTCGCAGGAGCTGGAAGGTTTTACCTCAGACTTTGTGGAGAAGCTGAAGCCAAAGGCGAAAATTCAATAAAAAATGAAGAAGCGATCGAGCTCGGAAGTTGGGAGATTAGCATCGAAGCAAATCACAAAGAGGAGGAAGTCGACCCTGATCTGTGGGTCAGGACACCCACTGGGATGGCATTTCACAAGACCGCAAGAGTTCAATGCGACGGAGTATGCAGCCATAATTCAAGCTCTTGACTTAGCCTACATACTGGGGGCCAGGAAGGTCACCTTATTCAGTAGTTCTCAACTGATCAATGATCAAGTCAAGGAAGTTTTTACCATAGAAGGCATCTGCACAATTGATCGACAACAAAGAATGAAAGCGCTCTTGAAAAATTTTCAGGCATGGGACGTTGCCTATCAAGAAGGAGCTAGAGCAATGGCAAAGCGTCCGAAGATTCATACAATCAGCAGATAGTGGTTGAGTTAACCTCCGTGGACCTGATGAACCTTGAAATTCCAAACACATGATACGTCAGGGGGCAGCGTCACGCGCTGATCAACTACCTAAGCAAAGGAATCCTCCCTGAAGATAAATTAGAAAGCAGGAAATTACGAAAGCAAGCCGTTCATTATTGTTTGATCGGCGCATAGTTGTACCGTCGAGTTGTCAACAGCCCAGAGGTAACATCTCGAGGCTCAATACCCTCGAGCAGGGAAGCCCAGGCCTTACCCCCGATCTTTTCGAGGATCGGGCGTAAAGTATCTTTTGCTTTCTAAAAAGTGTTTATGTTTTAAGTTCTTTTTAATTTTGATCGCAACATTTTCATACTCATCAATCATGTTACAGTTTTTCACCCACAACATCTAAGGCCTAGCGCCCCTTTATCAATAAAGCACTATTTTTACTTAGTCAGTTTTATTTATTTATTCAGATCCATCTACCATCCAACCATTCATAGCCCCGGCTAGACCTAAATTGAAGTAATAAACTCACTTTTCGCTACAAAAAGTAGGGTACACTACACGCTTAGAGCTAGACCACATCTAGCTCAGCACCAGGCATTATTCGTGAGTTGAACTCATTAATTCAACAACTGCACCTACACGTCCATGGGGATGCCTGTTCGCATAGTTCCAGAAAGTCTTAAATACTCGTGTAACTAACCAGAGACGTTCGAAGCCGGACACGCACCCAAGAAGCAAATGACAAGCTTGCATCGGGACCACATCAACTATCATTTCATCATGATAGATCCCGACTTGAAATTTGATCAACACTTGCTATTCCACTCTCAATTCTCCACACTCATTCAACCATTGGAGCTTGTATGGTCGGGGATGCTTAGTAGTAGGCAGATCCATTTGTGAAACTAAAGTTTGGCTCACCACATTTGAACAGCTGCCTGAATCAATAATCATCGAACACACCTTCCCCTTTACTCGACATCGGGCATGGAAGAGATTTTTTCTTTAGCTGTCATCTTCCTGTTCCATGGCCATGGTACTCAAGTTCCTCCGAACAACTAAAATAACTTTTGGATGCTTAACCTCGGTGGCATCACATCCATCGTCCTCCAATTCAGCTCGATCAGTCTCCTCGATCACTTCCTCCTCGGAGTCACTTACTTGCTCATGGACGGTTCCATCATCGAGCATTACCATGATATGACGAGTCGGACAGTCTCTTGCCATATGGTCATAACCCCTACACTTTTGACACTAAATTTTTGAAGCACTGGGAGTTGAGTTGAGCTTTACCTCCAATGTCTTTGGATTGGTTAACGGTCACTTCTCTCTCGAAGGGTTTCTTCGGATCTTAAATATTGTTAACACTTGCTGGATTCGGACTCTTCCATTCTTTATCTCAGTTCAAAGGAGTTGAAGTACTGGCTCCTCGACACCATCTTACTTTATCGTTCTTCACCCATTTTTCAGCATCAATGGCTGCATGAAACACATCTTCCAACGTTTGATACATATGCAGTCTCAATTGAGATGACACATCTCGAGCCAAGCCATTTTGGAATCGAATGATGTCTTGCTGTTCATCTTCTTCTAAATCAAGAGCCAATCGAATTCTTTCGAACTCATCATAGTATTCTTCAACCAATTTGAGCCCTTGTTTCAATTCGAAGAGCTTCCAAAGTTTCTCCTACCGATATTTGGCATTCAAATACTTAGTATCCATTGCTCTTTTCAACTGTATCCATGTGGTGACTTCGGGATAAGCATTCCTTCGTATCAATCTTTTATCAGCCTCCAACCATGTCGATGCATATGCCTCGAACGAAGCAACATGCATGTGCAGCTTTTCTCTCTTCGGTCATCTCATTTGGTTCAAAGATTCATTTAAGTCAAATCTTCCAATCAAGATATTGGTCTGGATCACTAGTTCCTCTGAAAGGTGCAATAGTGATCTTGACACTGTTCAAGTTTGAACCTCGTGCACCTCGGATCGGTTCCGGATAACCATAATAATAGTCATCATCCTCACGCTCAAAATATCGATCAACATTTGCAGCTCGGCCTCGACCTCGAAAATTTCCACGATCTCGTTGAACCTGCCTTCGTTGAACGAACAGTGGCTCATACTTAGCTTCGACATCGGGAAATTCTCCTTCATCGACCCCTTTATCAATGACCACAACTTGTCTTCGGGCAATTGGAAGTGGCAATATATCATCTCGGGGAATGCCCAAGTTTTGATTACCAGCTTGGGGATTCCCCAAGTTTTATTGTTGCACTTGGGGATTGCCCAAGTGTTGTGTAGCTTGGGGATTGCCCAAAGCTTCATTTCAAACATCCTCGTTCTTCAACCGTTGTTTACGAACGAGCTCAGCAATTTGTTAAGGTTTCATCGGAGTGGAGTTGCTAGTTCCAGCGCCGGACCCAGGTAAGGCCACGGACACACTCCCTTGCTCGAGATTAGCTACTCCAGCACTCACTCCTTTTACTTCAGCACTGAGGCCTTGTATCGCAGCCATGAGATCGGCTAACGATACCTCGGGCGCTGTAATGCCCTTCTCTCCGTTTTCAGCCATTGCTCCAGCACAAATCAAAGACCAAAAAACAAAGTGTTAAGGTTAAAAATCACCTCACACACTCCCTCACTTTTTATTGGGTGGCGCTCGGGTCCACTCGAATTGGGTGGCGCTCGGGTCCACTCCAAGAATCTTCAAGTTCGACAATAGTCACTGACTCTTCAGGAAAAGTGAAGTGATGCTCGACTCGATGGAACGGACATTGTTTTTACTACGCTCGGGAAGTCAAAAAAATTTCTACGAAAGTTTGGACTTCGGTCACCCCCTCGCACGAATTCCTATAAGCTCAAACAAGTTAGTATGACCTTGAGTAGGAAGAATTACTCCACAGATCCACTAACGAGAATTATCAAACACAAGAAAAGTGAAAACCTAGGAGATTCTACCCTTTGATTCCTCCTTCAGAATCCTTCGATCACACCAACTCTTGTACGGACAAAAGTGGTCCCTCTTATCCACTTTCCCTTTTCTAGCCGATAAAATTTCACCTGGGGTTTTGAATGTAATAGGTTTACCTTTTTTCCTTCAATGGAATAGTGAACTTCTTACTCCGATGTACGGAAAACTCCAAATTATGTTCATAGTCCACGAACACAAGATTCAACTCAAGATTTAGGTCGTCTCCGGTAAATTTTAACGTCGGAGAAATTTTTAAGTTTGCAGTCGAGCTAAGAACTCAGCTGTACTTATCCGTACACTATTACAATGTAAAAATTTTCCGGCGTACGGACGGTGGCAAGTCGACGGAACTTTGAAATTTTAAGAACCAACTTCGACCCAAATCAACTTAAAACCACCAGTCTATCAACGATAACAACCAAAACCTACTTGGGTTTGTCAACAACCCCACCAATCATCAAGAACAGTCCATAAACACAAAGAAACCTGGTCGTCAACTCGTGTACAACAGGTACTCGTTGGATTCCTTAAACGATGGGGATCAAGAATCTGTGGTTGTTTGATTCAAACAACCTTCCAACAAACACAATTTTTTTTTTGTGGAATTTTCTTCTTTTCACTTTTTTTTTTTTTTTTTTTGTAAAACAGAAACACAAACAGTAACAACAACACACGAATAATAACAAGAACACGAAACGAAAAACAAAGACACAAATGCACGAAAATAAAGATAACGTCGAACAGGATTTGGGGTTGTAAGAAGAAGCCCAAACCGTGCTCTGATACCAAGATGGTACAAGCTAAATCCGAGGATGAAGCTAAGCAACTGAAAACAACAGTGGAAAATAAAGATAGAAGCTTGACACAGCTTTTCTTGCTTGAACAGCACCGAGGGACTGGTCTGGGTACGATTCAAGTAGAGGAAAAGAGCATCTAATCTATGCAACAATCCTCAAGAGAACAATGTCTCTTGCAAACTGAATGATCAAAGAGGAATTGCTCAATCGGATTCACCGAAAGCTACAAGTTCTGAAGACCCCATCGAATTTGCTCACATCTGAGACAAAAATAGAATGTGCTCTCGGCTACTCTCATTCAATATTCAAAACTCAAAATCGAGATTTCTACAAAATGAAATATAAAGGAGTTTATATAGACAATACTAAGGGCAAAATAGTAAAACGGTCACAGGCGACCAATAAGAATAAGCCATGCAGTGGCTGACTAAACTAAGTGTTCGATTCCTGGAATTCGAACACTCTCAATTTGGATGCACTCCCTTCGGTTGCTTTCAATTCTTGGCATCGAAGTGAAGTGTTCGGTCACTCCTTTTGATTCGAACACATGAGCTCGAACACTTGAACTCGGACGATATTCCTTCAGTTGGTTGTTTACTTTACTGTTCAGTGTCGATGTTAAGTGTTCGGTTGCTCCCTTCTTCCGGCTCGAGCTTGTAGATGACGCCTTCGAATCTTGAGCACGGCCATTCAACTTTGAAGCGACTGCTTTCTTCCGACTATGCCAACTAAATGTGAGTATCATGCAGCAACTTGGCTTGGCTTCGTGTCAATTGCCTCGATGGAGTGAATATTTAATCAGCACAAAATTGGGCTGCATCAAATACCGTCCACCTAGCATCAGAAACTGAAGTATCCTACTCAGTGGGGGATAAAAAAAAGTGAATAGTGATCAGGAGGCAGCAAGGGAATGCTATACAGCCGCAATCCTTGGAGCAGCTGTCCCGAAGCAAGCGCCCGAGGCGAACATTCCCGGAGACCTCGAAGACCTTGAAGCCGCAATCAACCAAGGCTGCAATTCAGACGGTACGGTGGATTGACGTCTTTCAGGGGGAGAAAGAGTAGGGACAATTGGAAGTACTTTTCTTTTTCAGAATTTACTTAGCACATTAGTCTTGCTCTCATATTACAGTATTTTTATACTTTTTGGACATGTTACGGGTCTTCACCCACAACATCCTAGTCTCTGCGCCTTTATTAATAAAACTACTATCTTACTTAGTCAATTTTACTCATTTATTTAGATCTATCTACGATCCAACTATTCATAGCCCCCGCCACTAATAAGTTGAAGTAGTACACCCACTTTATGTGACAAAAGTAGGGTACACTACTCACTTAGAGCTAGACCACGTCGAACTCAGCCACCAGGCATTAATTGAGTGTTGATCTTGTTAAATCAACAATTGCACCAACACGCCGATGGGAATGCCTGTCCGCGTAGTGCCAAAAAGTCTTAAATACTCGAGTACTAAACAAAGACGTGTTTTGTCTCAAAACGCAATAGGACCATTTCCACACATGCTAAAGTCGTCCCATTGTGGGCGCAAACAGCCATCTACTACGGATGCAACCTATCCACCATCTATCAGTGCACAACGGACGTAATTGCTCAAGACAGGCACACTGACGCACATTCTTCAATAACTAGAACAATTAGGACTATCGGGAGCCATCTAATTCTTAGGTGCAAATGCTCACAGAGGCATAACTTGGAATTACTTATGTTTACAGCAAAATTAAAAAACATCACAAAGAAAGACAAGTGATTTAAGTTAATACGACATAAAACAGGCCAAAGAATTACATTAAACATTTGCATACGCGGATAAATATCCAAATCATCAAATAAATTAAAAAAAGAGCATCAAATGGGGGGAGGGGGTTCTCATTCCTCTCTCAGGGGACTCCCTTCATCGGCAACACTCCGTGAAGGTCCTGCTCCACCAGCTGCAGGTTCCCCAGTCAGCGTCTCCTCTCTCTCACCACTTATCTCTTCAGAACCTTCCTCGAGGTCAGGACCAAGTTGAGCATCTGCCTGGACGACAAGGCCAGTATACGAGGCAATCTCAGCATCAAGGTAAGGTTAGGGTTGTCATGAACCCGGAGAAGAGTGGCAAGAATGGGGACAACATTGCCACGATCAACTTCAGCTATGCTACGAGCATTCAGAGCTTCTTTTTGCTGATGTTTCAGGTGACACTTTTCGCAAAGGTCGTCGCGAATTCGCTCAACTGATGCCACTTTACCTTTCTGCCTGTCATTCTCATCTTGAAGGAAGGCGGAGAGACCCTGAGCATCTGTGGCAAATTTCTCAGCGGCATTAATTCTCTCCCCCATTCCGAATAGTTATTGCTGCATATCTCTCACGATCCCTTCCAGACGATTCACATTGCTGAGATGGAGCTGCTCTGAGACTTTAACATCTGTAAGGGATGACTTGAGGGCTTCCACATCCTTTTTGTGCGTGTGCACTTCGTTGGTCAATGCCCTCTCCAAATTCCTGCTCTTCAGAGCCTCTGCACGGTATGCATCAGGAGTGGTCTGCAGCTCACCCTTCAATTCCACAACCTTCTCCACAAAGGGCTGCAAACTAGCTACTTGTCCACGGAGAGCATCCGCTTTCTCGACCAGATTCCCTTCTAAGCTCTCCCGATAGAGTGTCTCATCATACACCATCAATCCTTGGGAAATGGAAAAGACAGAAGTTTGGTAAAAGAAGAACGATATTAAACCTAACATGGTAGTGACAGGAAACTTACCCGAATGGAGCAGCCGATGGCAACTTCAAGCAGCTCGTGATTATTGTAGCCAGAGAGGTGTTTTTGTTCTATAGGGCCAACCAGTTCAACGTTATGGACCGTCACAACCCATGGAGTTTTCATCAGGTTAACCACCACAGCAATAGGGATTACAGCCTCCCGAGCTCCACCTACGGGTTCATGCACGGCCTCTACAACTACTTCTTTACGCCGCTGAAAAGAGTCAGAGCCCTCAGGAATCGGAGCAACAACAGGTTCTAAACATGAACGGATAATGTCAGGTTTCGAAGTCAAAAAGGAAAGAATGTTATTTCAAAAATCGGAGTCCAAGAAGCAACAGACATGGAGGTTGTGGATCAAAAGACATGGCAGGGAGCAAGACATCATCCTCCGCATTAGCTTCTTCCTCGGTTATGGGAGACTCTTCAATCAGACGTCTACACTTTTGCGAAGAAATACCAGCCTCAACAGCAGCAGACGGGGTTATCTCAACAACTACAATCACAGACACTCGGGGGACTTCTCCCTCACCATCAGAAATCACAATGGTTTCACCAGAAATAGGTAAGTTAGCTGGCCTAGAAGACCTCCTCTCTTTGAGGAATGGGATCTGCTCGCCCTCTCCAAAATCCTCCTACTGGATGCAGCACATTGAGTAAGGGAGCAATATACGGGGCGGCGATCTGAATCTCCACCAGCATAGGCATATCACGATGAGAAAACCCTGGAAGCAGCGGTAAATCAGAATATGGAAGAAACCTCAGGTAGAAAAAATAGTTCAATAATTACTCATCGTGGTCTTTCTCCCGCCAGCCATTCGCGTTCGCCAAGGACAAGAAGGTCAAGGAATCGGGATAGTTCCTCGAGAAGATGTTGGTGACCCAAGTCATCAGTTCATTATGACTCAAAGAAACGGTGACACTACGTTCACTACACAGAAAAAAGAAAATTAGTTCCAGGCAAATACAGTTGAAAACAAGGAGATAAGTTTCTGCGGACTTACACTTTCTATTGAAGACCTCTGGAAAGGGAAGAGAGGATACTAAGTTGGCCGTCCGCATAGCCACGTACCTGTACACCCAACCACGGTCTTTGGAGTCTTCACCATTGGGGACTATACCTTTCTTCCCCCATTTCATGAACATCAGCATCCCCGCTTTATGAAGACGAGGGGAGTAGAAGGCCAGAATATGATCGAAAGAAAATGCGACATGGGCATGGTTAGCTAAGTGGTCAGGCACGGCCACTAGTCGCCACAAAAAAGGGCCAATTTGGCCCAAACAAACATTGGAACGACGGCATATGTCCTTAAAGATCAAATAGACGTGCTTGTTGAGATGAAGAGTAAAAGGGTATGTGTGAACTATCGAATAGCCAGCCTGATGAGAGGGAATTCTTTCTTCAACACCAGGAGCAAGAACGACAACAAAGTCAGACCATCTGCATTCATGCTTGATGCGCATAATATCGCTCTCTGTGACTGCAGAAGGGTAGGATTCGATGGAGATATTGTAGTTTTCACCCCCCCCCCTTTTTAGGGGTTGGACCAGCATGCGGCCATCATTTTCAAAATTGAAGGCACTAGTAAGGTAATCTTGCGCTCTGAAGTTCGCATGAAGCATGATGATATTATTAGCAAGATTGGAAAAGAGGTTATCTTTTGAAGGAAAGTTCTTGAAGATCTTGAAAGGCTGTGAATAAACTTTCTCACTTACGACGCGTATATACATGTCTGGGCTGAAGATATATGGGGAAGTGGAATGATCTCAATCATGTAGGATCGTAATTGTGATTACTGCAGTTTAAGTGATATGCATCCCCATAATTACGGGATATGAAATAGAGCAGCAGCATTGGGAAAATATGCAAAAAACCCCTCCAATCATCAGGGGACACGTCGTTTTATTAAGGAATTTGCATTTAATACGACGCACGCGAAGAGTCAAGAAGGCGAGCATCAGTACCGTCACGCCTTTACATCTACTATCACGCTTCTTTTACTTCCTGACTGCTTGCGTCAGCACTCAGCAAGTGGGGAGTCTGACTGTGTCGGAAAAAGTACGCCACCTATTATCACGGGGATTCGAGTCCAACGGGCAAAACTAGACTTATCCAACAAGTCACCGGACACTGAGGATATACGCCCGCTCCTAGAGACAACGACCATTTAGGCGATTTGGACAAAGGGCGTAGGGCACACATCCCGTCGCCTAGGGTTTACAGTCTCCTAGTTAGGATTTAATATACCACCGCCTTGAGCTCTAGGCCCATGGCCCTATTAGTATTTGTATTTTACCTTATTTAAGACTTGGTATCACTACTATAAATATCCCTCCTTACATTGCATAGTAGATATCAGATGATTTACCATCAACTTCGGCTACTCTCAAGGAATAAGATTTATATTGCTTTTCTCCATTATTTCTTATTTATTACTTGTCTATATTTTCATCGCATTTACTTACTTTTCCATCGTAATTTACCGTATTACTTGTGACCTCATTCTCAATTAATTGTTTAACCTAGACGTACAAATTTAGGCATAAATAATTACCTCTCAAATACTCACCAGGTTGTGATAGACTGAGTCACAGCTGCAGGTTTGGACTCTATGGGTAACTTAGACTTAGCTGTTTCTTTCAACTCCTTCATGCGCCTATAGTCATCACTCACTTGCGTAGGCAACAAGGGCTTAAGTATGTAACTCTTACCCTCATGCTTAGCCATGTAAGTATTGGCTCGGCCATCATGAACCACAGATCTATCATATTGTCAAAGCCTGCCCAACAAAAGATGACAAGCCTGCATAGACACAACATCAAACATAAGCTCATCTTGATAAGCTTCTATCTTGAACTTGATCAAGACTTGATTCACTACCTTCAACTCCCCACACTTACTCAACCATTACAAATGGTATGGATGTGGATGTTTGAGAGTAGGCAACTTCAATTGTGATACCAACGATTGGCTCACCACATTGGTATAACTACCAGAATCAACAATCAAAGGACACACTTGTCCCCTCACTCTACACCTAGCATGGAACAAGTTCTCCCTTTGCACATCTTTCTCCTCCTCAATACTCATGGTGCTCAAGTTTCAACGCACCACAAGGAATATATTAGGCTCATCACCCTCTGCCACTTCCTCTTCACTCTCAACTCGCTCATCTCCCTCGTCTACTTCATCCTCGGGTTTACTCTGTTTCTCACACACCATCCCATCATCCATGATTATCATTGTTCTACGAGTCCGATAATATTTAGCAAAGTTCCCATAGCCCTTACACTTGTGACATTGAAAAGAAGAAGCACTAGGAGTATTTAGTTGAGTTTTAGAATTACCTCCCGACTTCTTAGAGTCACTCCTTGGTGTTCCCTTCTCAAGGGACTTCTTCAAATCTTGGCTTGGGCTCCTCCAATCTTTAGTTCTACTCACATGAGTAGATTTAGTAGTACCTATATAGCGAGCAAATTTATCTTTTTTACTACACTTCTCGGCTTCAATGGCGGAATGGAATGCATCTTGGAGTGAATGGAATATATGCAATCTCAATTCTGAAGCCAAATCTCAATTTATGCCATTCTTGAACCGGATAATAGCTTACTCTTCATCTTCCCTCTCCATATCAAGGGACATCCGGTTCTTTTCGAACTTGTCAAAGTATTTTTCAACCGACTTGAGGGCTTGTTTCAATTCATAAAGCTTCTTGAGTTGTTCTTGGCGATGTTTGGCAGTAACATACTTGTCACCCATTACTTGCTTCAATTAATCCCAAGTAATATGCTCGAGCAACCCAAGTCTACGTTTAGACCTCTTAACCGACTCCCACCAAGTGGAAGCTCAAGCTTCCAATGATGCAATGGCATATGTAGCCTTCTTCTCATTGGACATGCCATTAGTCTCAAAGATCTGCTCCAAACAAACCTTCCAATCCAAGAACTGGATCACTATTCCTTTTGAATGATGGGATTGTGATCTTCACACTATTCAAGTTCATCCACGGGTTGGTTCCGGATAACCCCTAAATTCATGCTCCATTTTCCTTCCCACATAACCCCCTCGAGGTCTCGACCTTGCCCAAGACCACTATACATACCTCGTACTCCTTGCATTAGCCTCCTATTCGGATAAGGTGGCTCATAGTCATCAAATTCATCACCATGTTCGGGTAGCTCCCCTTCTTGAGCTACAACATCTTGCTCAACAGATACCACATTCTTTCGGGGTCTCATAAGTGGTGGAACATTGAACACCAATAAACTAAATTAAGACCAAGAAAAATACAGTAATCATGTGTGGACCTCTTATCATCCGGGCAACCAGCCTAATCGGCATCAGAGGAGGCAGTTAGGTGCAAAGATGGAGAAGACTTTAAGTGAAGACCAAGATGTAAAGTACCTTTGAGGTAGCAAAGTAAATGCTTAACGGCAGCAAAATGAATATCCCTTGGATCATGCATAAATTGACATAATTTATTAAGAACAAAAAACATATCAGGTCAGGTGATACTTATGTATTACAAAGCACCCAC
This sequence comes from Petunia x hybrida, assembly GCA_037355625.1. Lineage (NCBI taxonomy): Eukaryota > Viridiplantae > Streptophyta > Magnoliopsida > Solanales > Solanaceae > Petunia > Petunia x hybrida. The sequence continues at coordinate 1,866,855 of JBBBVM010000032.1, read as the reverse complement.
CAAGCTTCTATATAAAGCCGGATCCTCAAAGCTAGAACTTTTATGTTGAGAGTGTTGAAGCCGACCAACTATAGGAGTAGAGATAGGCTTAGCTCCATCCATTTTTGATCTAACAAGTAAATCAAATATATTTTGATTGAGTAAGGACAAGTCCGTTTGAAGTTTTAGTGACTTTAATACCCAAGAAATAATTAGGAGGGCCAAGATCCTTGATGAAAAATGCGTTGGAGAGTTGGATAATTAATTCAGAAACTAATTTGTTGGAGCTACCTGTTATTATAAGATCTTCCACATAAAATAGAACAAGATTCATATGACAAACACCATTATTAATGAAAAGGAAAGTGTCAGATTTAGAAGATATAAAATCATTAGCAAAAAGTGCATCACTTAACTTAGCAAATCAGGCCCTAGGTGCTTGCTTAAGTCCATATAAAGATTTGCACAACCGACAAACTTGATGTGGGAAGCTAGGTGATGCAATAGGGCCGCCCAGCGTGGGGCCCACATCCTCGGGAGCCGCCCGTGGTGGGGTCCGCCCCCTGGAGGAGCTGCGTTGCACGGGGTGGTCATGGTGGTGTCGAGGACGGACCTTGATTTGGGGTTGATCCGGCGATATAAGATGTGAGTTGCGCCTCTACCATCAGCTATGGCTTTTGGTAGAAATGGCTGTAGTTCACTCTTAAAGTTTGGTATCAGAGCCAACCCGGGTTCGATTCTCGGCTACACCATGCGAAGTTCGGGGACGAACTTGTTTAAAGAAAGGGGGGATGATGCAATAGGACCGCCCAGCGTGGGGCCCACATTCTTGGGAGCCGCCCGTCGTGGGGTCCGCCCCCTAGAGGAGTTGCGTTGCTCGGGGTGGTCATGGTGGTGTCGAGGACGGACTTCGATTTGGGGTTGATCCGACGGTATAAGATGTGAGTTGCGCCTCTACCATCAGCTATGGCTTTTGGTAGAAATGGTTGCAGTTCACTCTTAAAGTTACTAATGAGACTCGAATTAGGCGGAAGTGATAAACTAAGATGCGGAAGCAATAATCATAAAGATGACAAGAAAATAGGGATGGGGGAGAATAGAAATAGAAGAAAGAACGAATCAAACTAAACAATTAGATTGATTCAAAAGGGAGGAGACACTTGAACCATTAAACGGGAGTCACACTAGCGGTGATCCACCATGGATTCAATGTAAAAGATACATGAAGTCAACGCTTCAACATGAATGGCCAAGCCTATTCTATTTTCTCAATTCTATCTTCAAAACTAGCTTCCTAATGAAATAAGCTATCTAGCTATTTATAGAGGTTTTTAGGCAATAAGTAAAATGTCTAAATAGTCCACACACTAGGCTTTAGGATAAAAGACCACGTAGGGTCAAAATAGACATAACACCATTAAAAATCCTGCAACTCAGCAATTGGGGCGAGGCGCCTCTCCTTGGGCGGAGCGCCTGCCAACTTGTGCAGTGGAGGGGGCTGGACGGAGCGCCTAGGGGGTGGGCGGAGCGCCTGGCCCCTTTGGTTTCTGGGCGAGGCGCCTGAATGGCCTGGGCGGGGTGCCTCAGCCTGGAACTTCCGGAACGGCTTCAATCCAGCTTCAATCCATCTCCGATGCTTTTGATCTCCCGCCCTTTGCATCCTCCAATCCCCGCTCTTGATGGTAAGTGCCTTAGGCTCAATTTTCCCTGCATCATCCTCCCCTTCTTGAAAGGATTTCGTCCTCGAAATCAAACCATCAAGACCTACATCCAAAGACAAGCACATCCAAAAGCTCCTAGTACAAAACTAGGTTAGTGCAAGTTTGTGTGGAAAACACACTCTTATAGTATAGCCAATCATCAATAACAATGATAAAGCACATGTTTCCACCGAAAACAACAAGTACTTGGCTTCCCAAATAGGTGCACTCAACACGAGATTCATCAAGGAGATCAATAGGGTAGAGAATATGCAAGATCAAGCCATCAAAATTCCTATAATCCCCAAGTCCAATAAGAACAAACCAAAACTTCCCACTATAAGAGTAGGCAAGTCCAACAAGAGTGAGTGCAAGTGATGTGAAAATCACACTTTTGTGATAGAGCCAAGTATCAACACTAATCAAAAAGTATAGGTCTCCTAAGGAGACAACAAGGTCTTGGCTCAAAAATGACAAGCACTCACTACCATAACAAGCAAAGAGATCAATATGTCATGGAACTTGCTAGTTTAAGCAACTAAATTCCTTATGACCTCCAAGCTTATGGCCAACACACCAAGCTTTGGCATGCTCAACACGCAAGGTGTGATCAACATGTGGAGTGGAGTAAACAAAATAGTTCAATTGACAACTAACATCAAATACTCCACTCCCCTTCTTGGAAGCATTCTTACACAAATCAAGAGTGACTTTCTCACCTCCAAATCCAACTCCAAGACAATCTCCCTCACTAGGCAAACTCCAAAGAAAGGTCTCCAAAATAGGTCCTTCATTATTATAGTCCACAAAATGAAGGTTAGGACTACTAGAAGATGGTTCAACACAACCAATATCAAGACCACTCATCCCACTTGGAGTTCCAAACAATGGATCATCCTTAGAATCTATCTTTACATACCATGGAGGTTCTATTCTACTATCAATCCTAGTTCGATAAAATTCGCTACCACAAATGAGATTATCTTCACATAATGGAAATGTAAAAGCATGCACCTCAAATTCATTGTCACTCAAAAACATGGTATCAAGACTAGGTTTTTCACTCTCACCCGAGGAGTCATTGAAAACAATTCGATCCATCTCATCCACTAGAGACTCCTCAAGGTCACTACAATCCTCACTACAACACATAGGTCCACCATTATCAAGCAATTCATCAAGGGAAAGGATAGGGTATTCATTCAACTCATCTTCTCCTTTGTTAAATATAGGTGGGGTGTCATAACAAGGTTCACAAGCAAGGTCAACTACACATTCTTCACCAATGAGAGGTTCAATGAAAACCGAGCTCACGTCATGATGTGGCTTATCATCCCTCTCAACTAGTGGTTCACATTCACATGTAAGTTGACCATTCGACTCTTCACTAGTTGCAAACACATTGTAATCATACACATCATCAACTAGTGTTGAGTTTTCACAAATGCTATCATAAGACAAGGAAGTAACATGTTCAAGGGAAGAACTTTCACATACCTTGGAGTGGCCATCTTGCTCACTCAATGCACTTGAAGTGTCTTGGATTGTCCCTTCACCTTGAATCTTCTTTACCTTGTCCATCAATATTGGAACATGATTGAGGCTCCATTGATTGGCCTCCAAGAGTACCTACACAAGAGTTAACACAAGTAGAAGAAAAGGATAAAGGGTTAAGGTTAGAATAAGGGGTGTCCTCACTCTCTTTTCCCTCTTTCCTTTCCCTCATTTTCTTTTCAAGGTCAGGTGTAGATTCGGGTGGTGACATCCCACTCATATCACTCAACACATCCTCTCCTTTTTCCACTCGAGGAATGTCACTGGTCACTCCTTTACTCCTCTCAATCTTTTGTCTCTCAAATTCGAGTGAATTGGGACGAGGCCCAAGAAGACCCATAGCCGGAGTAGGTGGACTTTTAACATCGACCCGGAATCTAGGACTTGGAGACTCATCACTTGAGACCTCCTCCTTCTTTGTTGGTGAACCACTTAGCTTTGAAGCTTGTGGTTTCGGGTTCACCTTGTTGACATTCATCAACCCTTTCCTTGCACTAGTCCCACCATTGCTTGTGATTGTAGGACTTCTTGATTGCTCAATTTCAATCATGGTTTGAAGTTCTCGCTCCCTCCTCCTTTGCACAACCCAAGCATGTAATCGAGGGGACATCTTGCCCCTTTTGTCGTAAGGTGCAAACTCATAAATCCCTTGACCCATGGCCACTAGATACATATCCCGCTTAGCATCATAGTGAACCTCCTTGTTGTGCAACCATGGGTCACCTAGCCAAACACCCACATTCGGTACGGGATACACATCACACCAAACATACTCATTGTAACCCTTATGAGATATGAGTACCCGTGCCTCCTTGAAAACCCGCACTCCTTTGTACTCATAGGGGTACTTTAGATCATGGCATGGTATGTTTAACATTTGAACTACTCTTGGGTTAATGCAATTGGCATCGGTTCCACCAATTTGGAGCAAGTGTCCACCAACCCTATTTACCCCAATAACAAACCTACTTTCACCCAAGTCTCGTATAGGCACATCCAAAGAAGAGCTTGAATGTCCAAGACTTGCATCACCATCAACTCGGGTTTTCCTTATCCCTCCACTAGTGGTAATACCACTAGAATATCCTCCACTTCCCGTCACTCTTCCAACATTAGAAGTGTTGTTGAAAGTCGAGGAAGTAGTACCACTATGGAACCCATAATTGCCTCTCGCCTTGGTTCCATAGCCCATAGCACCACTCCTACCACCACTACTAGAGCAATGCACCCCCCGTAACCATAAGAGCAATACCATTTCTCCTTCCACCCTTCACGTGGGAACTAGAAGATGCAAACCTCCTATTTCCCATGGAACAACCACCACCACCTCCCATACTAATGGAATGTCCTCTACTACTCTCTTGCTCACCACAAGCAACACCAAGAGAGGATGCATATGCACAATCCGTATAAGCAACCTCATCATCAATTCCCTCTACGTCACTATCATCATGTTCAAATTCATCACAAGAAGAGTAAGTAGGATCATCATACCTTGAAGAATCACCATCTTCAAATTCTTGACTTGGAGCATAAGATTCTTCACATTCATCTTCGCAAGCCCCATAGTCTTCTTCATCTTCATAATCAATATAGTGACCCGCTTCATCATCATATGAGCCTTGGTTTCCCGAATCGTCATAGCAATACCCATCATCATCACCATAGGAACCATAGTCTCCATCAACTCCGCATGAGTCATATCCTCCACAATCGTCATTCGATGCCATAGTTGTAACAAAAGAGTAAGGACCTCACACACTCCCTCACGTGTATCACTCAAAAGATGTCACTCAATTTTCTTTCCACTTGTGTATACACTCAAGGTCGTTGGCTTTTGTGACCACACTCTATTGTTCTCACCACTCAAGACTTTTTCCACTCAAGGTCTTCTTGTCTCTTAGTAATCACAATGGCAAGATCAATCAACTAAAGCACCCAAGTAATGGTTCGGAATGGAGTTTTAAGGGACTCGATGTATGGAAGCTAATTTAATGTGCACTTGAAGCAAGCAAATTCTACGACTTTAAGTAAAGACTCCAAGACACACAACACCCTAAGGATCAAAGATTAGTCTCAATAAAGTAAGACTAATACCTTAGAAACACTAACCAAGAGGTTCGGAATCAAAACAAACACAAAAAACCATGAAACGGAGCAAAACCAAGCAACCAGCTCACTAGGCGGTCCGCCTGGGATGGGTGGGCAGTCCGCCTGCCTTGGTAGGCAGTGAGGGAGGGTAGGCGGGGCGCCTAGGGGGTGGGCGGTCCGCCTGGAGGTCGGGTTCAGCTTTTTCCAACTCCGATTTTCTTCAATTCAAAGCCGATTTTGGGTCCAATTTCAACGTTTTTTTCACAAATTCAAGGTACCCAAAGTTGAATATTGATATAACCTTCAAACCCCAATGATTTTCACATCAAAACACCCAACAAATCAAGAACAATCTTCAATCAAAGTTTGAACAAGGGGTTTTCAGCAAGGGTCCAAAGTGGATTTCGATTCTTTGAATTCGATGTTATACAACTCCGATTCACATGAAATTTATTTCAAAATGTTTGTTTAGCATTGAAGAACAAACCCCGGTAATCAATTCCATAACCCCATAATCAAACAACCCACGAATCAATCAAATTCATCAAGAACAAAGGGTTTTGGGTGAGTTTAATAATTTGGGGTTTCAAATTTTCAAATCGATCCAATCCACAAGATTGTGGTACCCAAACGTCGGGTTTTCAACAAGGATCAAGAATCTATAACACCCATAACACGAATCGATCACACCACAAAGTTATACCAATTTTTGTATTTTCCACTTTTCTACTTTTTTGTGTTTTTTCTTCAATCGTCAAGAAATTAAAGTAAAGATAAGGTGAACAAGGAACGTGGATTCGTAAGAACGAAATCCGAGCCTTGATCTGATACCAACTGATGAGACTCAAATTAAGCGGAAGCGATAAACTAAGATGCGGAAGCAATAATCATAAAGATGACAAGCAAATAGGGATGGGGGAGAATAGAAATAGAAGAAAGAACGAATCAAACTAAACAATTAGATTGATTCAAAAGGGAGGAGACACTTGAACCATTAAACGAGAGTCACACTAGCGGTGATCCACCATGGATTCAACGTAAGAGATACATGAAGTCAACGCTTCAACAAGAATGGACAAGCCTATTCTATCTTCTCAATTCTATCTTCAAAACTAGCTTCCTAATGAAATAAGCTATCTAGCTATTTATAGAGGTTTTTAGGCAATAAGTAAAATGTCTAAATAGCCCACACACTATGCTTTAGGATAAAAGACCACGTAGGGTCAAAATAGACATAACACCATTAAAAATCCCGCAACTCAGAAATTGGGGCGGGGCTCTCTCCTTGGGCGGAGTGCCTGCCAACTTGTGCAATGGAGGGGGCTGGGCGGAGCGCCTGGCCCCTTTGGTTCCTGGGCGGGGTGCCTGAATGGCCCGGGCGGAGTGCCTCAGCCTGGAACTTCTAGAACGGCTTCAATCCAGCTTCAATCCATCTTCGATGCTCTTGACCTCCCGTCCTTTGCATCCTTCAATCCCGGCTCTTGATGGTAAGTGCCTTAGGCTCGATTTGCCCTGCATCACTAGGATACAACAAAACCACTAGGTTGTGTCATATAAACTTCTTCTTGCAAGTCACCATGTAAAAATGCATTGTTAACATCAAGTTGCTTTAAGGACCAACCGTATTATAAAGCCAATGTTAGTATAACACGTATAGTTGTAGGCTTAACCACAGGACTAAACGTATCATGAAATTCAACTTCGGCTTCTTGACTGAATCCCTTGGAACCAACCTTTCCTTGTACCATTCAACGGTAGCACCAGGCTTGAGTTTGAGTTTAAAAATCTATTCACACCCAACAATATTTTTTGGGGAGGACGCAGGCACTAAGGTTCAGGTATCATTCTGAATGAGAGCATTGTACTCCTCTTGCATGGCCTCTCTCCACTTAGGATCCTTAGTAGCTTGAGTGGAACAAGTTGGTTCAGAAGAAAGAGAATTATTGGGCAGCGGATATTTAGAAGCAAGATTCACTTGAACACAAATTTGTTTGGCCTTATGACAAGTGATCATGGTGTGAGGAACAAGAGCAGGCTTGGATGGTTCCGATCGAACTAATGGTATAGCGGATATAATTGAATGGTCATCGTTAGAGACTTGGGAAAGTGGAAGATCAAGTGTGGGATTTTTAGGTGGGCATGTATGTATAGAAGGAACAGTACCAATAAGGGAATTAGAACTTTCATGAGTTGATGGAAGGGGGAGGTCAACTGTAAGGTTTATTGGGGGAATGGAATAAAGAGACACAGGAGGTGAATCATGGATAATTTATTGAAGAAATTGGAGATAATTGTGTTGAGCCACTACATGGCTTTACTACTGACAACGTGGAGTAAATATCATGCATAGGAGCACTAGATAAAGTAGGCAAGCCAAGACATTTGGAATAAGGAAATAAGTTTTCATCAAAAATAATGTGTCTGGCAATGTAAATGTGACCGGTTGAAGGATGAAGACACTTATACCCTTTATGAGAACCATTATAACCCAAGAAGATGCATTGCACAGAGCAAAAAGAGAGTCTCTTAGTTTTATAGGGTCGAAGATATGGGTACAAGCACACCCGAAAACTCTAAGGAATGACAATCTGGTTGTTAATGAAACAAGACTTTAAAAGGCGAGGCATTTTTTAACACAGATGTAGGCAAACGATTGATTAGATAGACTGTAGTAGCAAAGAATCAGCCCAAAATTAAAGAGGAAGGGAAGCATGAGCTAAAAGAGCGAGACTAATTTCAACAATATGACGATGTTTTCTTTTAACTGAGCCATTTGTTCATAAGCATGAGGACATGGCACCTGATGTATAATTCTAGCTTGATCAAAAAACATTTGAACATTTTTGGTATTCTCCTCCCCAATCATATTGAACAATTTTTATTTTGCATTCAAAGAAATTTTCAACCATTGCTTTGAATTTAGCAAAGAGAGAAAACTTCATTCTTTGTAGACATGATATAACCAAGTGTATTTACTGTAATGATCAATAAACACAACATAATAACGAAGTTTATTATTTGAGAGATAAGGAGCAGGACCCCATACATCATAATGAATTAAATCTAAAGGGAAAGACGACACAAATAGAGAATTGGGAAAATAGAGTTTGTGACTTTTACCATACTGGCAAGAAGCACAAATATGAGAGCTTTTGTTGAAGCGAATAGAAATATCAAGTGTCCTAGTGACACGATTAACAATATTTATTCCAGGATGACCTAAACGGTTGGACCAAAGATCATAAGATGAAGATGAATTTGTCACTAAGAGAGCTTGTGATGTAGTAGAGATTGCTCTAGCTTCATGAAGTTTATATAGACAGTGCTCAAGGCTCGCTTCCAGAAGTACCTTCCTCGTTGCTCGATCCTTCACAAAACAAATATTAGGGTGAAATTCAAAATACACATCATTATCAGCAGTAAATTATGCAATACTAAGTAGACTTTTGGTAATTTTAGGAACATGAAGAACTTTATGAAGATGTAAAGGACGTAGCGAAGTAGATAGCATGAAATCACCAATATGCTAAATTTTCAAACCTGCACCATTTCTAACATGTATTTGGTCTGGACCATGATACTCCCCTCTTAGATTCATGATGTTTAAGTCACTTGTTTAGATGATGTGTAGCACCAGAGTCTTGGTACCAAGAAGGATCCATAAGATTGGAAGGTTGTGCCAACATTGCAGACATTTGTAGATTGGAATTGGATTTAAAACCATGATCAAATCAATGAGGACATGATTAAGCTGTATGCCCAATTTTATTGCAAACTTGACAATTAGGTGGCCGAGATGAGTAAGAAGCAGTATTCTTATAGTGAGTGTTACCATTATTCCTTGTGCTAGAATAGCGACCACCACGACCCCTATTACCTTTAAAATTATTTTGGTACTGCTTTGTGGAGGCGTTGCGAGTGGAGTTGATTTCTTGCCTTTAATTAGAATTTTTAACAGAGAGATTCACTTGTGCCAATTGATCAACAATAATGAACTGTTCCAGGCAGTATTCAAGGCTCAACAAAAGGCCAAGAAGATCTGCTATAATGATCGGTTCTGGACGCAATGTAACAGACACGACAAGAGCGTCATACTCTGAACTTAAACCTCCAAGAATATACAACCCAAGATCATCATATGAAATTGGGTTGCGCAGCTACTGCAAGGTTATCAGTGAATGATTTAATCTTTTACATGTAATCTACCATCGATAGCATTCCTTTCTTGGTCGTCTGAAGCTGTAGACGTATCTGCATAATTCGTGCGCGCGACTGTGAAGCAAACATTACTTCGAGAGCAGACAGAACTTCTTTTGAATTAGAGAATCCAACAACCTGAGCCAACACCCCTTCTGTCAAAATTTACAGTAACCAACTTGATAACAATTGATCTTGCTTCTTCCACAGCATAATGCAGAGTTAATAGTAGTTGCAGATGTGTTATTATCATTGGACTTGCTATCACAAACTTCTCAGGACATGGATATGAACCATCAACATATCCCTCCAAGTCATGTCCTCTAATAGCGGGGAGAATCTGCGATTTCAACAATACGTTATTATGTCGGTCAAGTTTGATTATGTTAGAATGGGAAAATTTGTGGATGAGGGGTTGGGGTTTCTGGAAGAGGTTGCCATGGTGAGGCTTGTGAGAGATAGAGGTTCTTTCTTGCGGACATTCACCGGGCATAAAGGATACACGCCGGTCCTACGAGTCACGGCCGTTCAGGCGGTACGGGCGTAGAACGCAAGGCATACATCCTACCGCCTTAGTGTTATAGTCTCCTAGTTAGGGTTTTGTATATACCACTGCCTTGAGTTTATAGGCCCATGAGCCACTTTACTCTTTGTATTTTACCATAATTAGGACTAGTAATCACTACTATAAATACCCATCCTTACATTGTATTGTACACCAAGCGATTCAGCACTGAATCCGGCTATTCTCAAGTAATAAAACTCTTTATTTTCTTGTCTATTATTTTCCTCTCTATTTACTTAATTTTCTATCGTATTTACTGTATTGCTTGTGACCCTTTCATAAATTAAAGTGTTTAACCTAGACATAAATATTTAGGCATAAATAGTTTGGCACCCACCATGGGGCCCAGGCAATTGTAGGTGTTCTATAAAGAAAATGCGTAGTCATGTCAGATGACAAGGACAACACCCCAAAGAACACCGGCAATGCAGTAGATGAGTCTGTACCTGAACCTGGCGATCCCAACGTGCAGCCAAAGGATCCCGCTAAAGAACCAGTCCATGTGCCTAGCAATGGTGAAGACGATTAATCACGCGAATGTAATATTGATCTCAGAGGTTTTCTTGCTATTCTCCTCACAACCTTATCAGCACGGGCAGAGTAGAACTCAATCAACAAGATTGAGGGTATATATCATAAAAGTTGGGAACAATATTTGTTGGATCGTCTCAGAGGCCAGCAACCTCGCGAGGTCCAGCGCCCATGAACAATACTCCAGCGTCCGCTCCTAATCGTAGACTCAACATGGACACCACTTCTGGAGGTTTAACGACAACCAACAATCAAGACCTCAAAGGAACACCTGTCATACAGGACATCCTAAAGGAGATAAAGGTCATCCACAATCAGATCGGTAACGTACCGGGTGTACCAAATTAGGTTACCACCGTAGATATGAAAAAGTTTTATAAGCATGCATACAAAGCAAGTGCCTGCACCGATCCGCATACCAAAGCACTTATTCCTGCCAGATTACTTGAAGTATAATGGAACATCGGATCGGATGAGCATATTCTTGCGTATTACACAACCGTCAAGAGCAACGTAATCTCAGAGGAAGAGATCCAGTCTGCTTTGGTGAAAATGTTTGGCTCAACCTTAACTAAAGGTGCCCTTGCTTGGTACACTCAGCTACCGATGGGCTCCATCGAGTCATTCACCTAGATGCAAGATTTGTTCAAGAAGGCGCACTCTGGTGCCCGTAAATAGAAAAAGCGCATGGAGGACATCTTTGAGATTCGGTAGTGCGACGACGAGCTGTTGAAAGACTATCTTGAAAGATTTCAGAGTGAACACATGGAGCTTCCTCCAGTCCCCGATAATTGTATTGGGTGAAATCCATCGTCACCAAAGTTGATGACTCAGCATCCACATAGGGCGGCACACAAACGACACGTGGCAACGAATGGATATGAAGGCAATGGATAAGACCGAAGATAAACAGTTGCAACGGACAGATGAACAGTCACTACGGCCAGAAAAGTCGCAGCCCATCAATCAAGGCAATTCAAAGTAGGAACCTTATCCACAAACAACACAACTGCTCGTCTGAGGAGTTACAACTGCTTGCGAACGGGCACATAAGCTGCCTATATATTGTAATTTAAGTCACTAGCATACAATCTAATGCTTCTCTGAAATCTACACCTGTATTCTAAACAATTTACTAGCATTCAATACTTTATCTCCAGCGAACATTTATTACTATTGCTTATCGAAAGATCTTCTCTACTGTTTCATTAACTGAATCTCTAAAAGAGTACGAGGAAAGGAATTTAATCAAGTCTGAACGGCCTGAGCACGGTTCCTTCTTTGTCTGATTATTTATTCAATATATCGCATTAATTGTCTCTTTACTTTTCCGCATTTATTGCAGGCATTTATATTTACTTCATTAAGAGCATTTTAATCTCGATTATTGACCGTGACCCCGCTCTACAAATTTAATTGTGGATTAACCTGATAAAACTAAATTACGGTTGAACAATTTGGCGACCACAGTGGGAGCCGGTTAATAACGTCCGTAGGTTAAAATCGCTCGTCGTATTTTATTGTCTATTCGTTTTTCCTTCGATCGCTGGTTCTCCCCGTTTTTTCTTTGTTGAAATGGCAGATAACAACTCGCACAACAACGCTCTTATTGAAGAGCAACAGGATCTCAACGCTGCGGAGCAGATAAACCAGAATCTGGCCGAAGATGGGCAGCAAGATGTTCCCCTTGCAGACGACGACGTGATCCCCATCGCGGAGGACGAGAACGTGCTTCCAGCGGAACAGGAGAACGAGCACAGCCAGCAAGGCAGCAGAAATAGTCGCAACCCTAGCCGAGTGAATGTCGATCAGGAAGCCGGAGGATCTAGAAGACCCAATGGCCCAAGGAATTCGAGGAACTCTCAGGATGCTATCCTCGAATTCATACGACAGCAGGCCGAGATCAACAGGCAGATACGGGAAGCTATCGACGGCCTACGAGGACAGAACACGCCAAACACGAGAAATCCACCCGTGGGGCGTCCAAGGGATGCTTCACCATCTCGTGCTTCGAGGCGAGCAGAAAATCAGAATGCGGGTTCAGCGGTGCCTACTGAGATGAGCGAAGTCATGGAGGCTCTCACAAGCAGTTCAAGGAGAGTCAAGAGGCTTTGCAACGCTCCCTTCACGAGAGGATCGACCAGATCCCAGGCGCACCACCCACTCTGAAGAAGGTTGACATTCAGCGGTATTCTCAAAGGCCTTGGAAGAAGGAAGCAGCACCAAAGGCCATCCCCAAGACATTCAAAATGCCAAACATACCAAGATATCGGGGAACAACTGACCCCAATGATCACTTGATGATGTTTAGCAACTTCATAAAAGCAAGCGACCTGACCGACGAGGAAATCGAGTCGGTGCAATTAAAGAAATTCGTGGAAACATTGGCGGACGGAGCTCTACGGTGGTATTCCATGCTGCCACCAAATTCAATAGGATCTTTTGCCAAAATGGCGGAGTTATTCGTCAAAGCACACACAGGCGCCCAGAAGACGGAGACAAGAGTTGAAGATATCTTCGAAATCAAGCAGCTGCCTGGGGAGTCTCTCCGAAAGTATGTAGATCGCTTTCAGCGAGAGCGTATGTTGCTACCCAAGGTTCCAGATCGATGGGCAGCAATTGCATTCACTAACAGCTTGGACGTCAAGAGCTCCGAGGCGACCAGACGGCTGTACGAGTCCCCGCGAGAATATCCTGCGGCCAACTGGTCGGACGTCTACAACCGCTACAATTCCAAGGTACGTATAGATGAAGATAAATTAATTGGCACAGGTATTCGAGGACGGAGCCAAACACGCACCAGCGGCGCTGGGGGGAAGATCGAGACGGACAGGCCAGACGCACGGCACGAGCCGTACCCTAGCCGATCACGCAACAACTCCAACGGGCGCGGTCGCAACAACAGAGGCCTGGCGAGGAGCACTGATTCTGCCTCAACCTCTAGTGGAATCCCTACCCTGCCCGTCTTCAGCATCGGAGCAGTCGAGCTTGTAGCAGTTCTCGAGGGGATGAGCGATAAGGTCAAATGGCCCAAGGATATGAAGGGTGACCCCAGCACACGTAACAAGAACTTGTGGTGCGAGTTCCATCGCGATCACGGCCACACAACGGATGACTGCAAGGCTCTAAGGTATGAAGTTGCTAACTTGTTGAAACAGGGCTATCTCAAGGAGTACTTGACAGAAAAAGGGAAGCAGACTCATGCGAAGGCCCAGCAGAACAAGTCAGGACCTCCCCGAGTATCTTCTCCAAAAATGACGGTCAACGTCATCTCTGGCGGTATTGAGGTTGACGCAGTCACATACACAGCAAAGAAGTATGCTAAAGTCTCTATTACGAAGACCAAGCGACCGCGACTTGAGGATGTGATGACTTTTGAAGAAGCAGATGCAGATGGCTTGCAGTTTCCTCACATGGACGCTTTGGTGATAACGCTACGAGTGGAAGAGTTCGAGGTCAAGAGGGTGCTCGTTGATCCAGGAAGCTCAGCAAACATCATATTATCTCGGGTCGTGCAGCAGTTGAAACTATACGATGGGATTGTACCGATTTCTCGCGTTCTCTCAGGATTTAACGACTCCAGTGAGAAAACGTTGGGAGAAATTACGCTAACGACCCTGGTCGAAGGAGTCATGAGACGAACAACGTTTCATGTCATTGATGGAGACATGGCCTACAACATAATCCTTGGGAGGCCATGGATACACGACATGCAGGAAGTTCCGTCAACCTATCACCAAGTGATGAAATTCCCTTCAGAATGGGGAATACGGGAGGTTCGAGGAGAGCAGCGTTGCGCTAGAGATTGCTACTCAGTCGCAGTCAAGCTCCCCGAGGAAGCAAAATAGCAATTAACGAACCCGGGGTTGGAATCAAGCAGCGAAACTTCAGACTACCAAATCCCGGAATTCATATCGAAATTAGATGCACGAGAAGAGTACGCGCCAACCATTGAAGCTCTGGAACCAGAAGAACTTTTCGACAACATGCCTGAAAGGAAGGTGTACTTGGGAGCAGAGTTGAACAAAGATTTACGGAGAGACATCTTGCATTTCCTCAAAGGACGGCACGCCACCTTTGCGTGGTCGCATGAGGACATGACGGGGATCTCCCCGAAGATTATCTCTCACAAGTTGAATGTGGATCCATACTTCCGCCCGGTGAAGCAAAAGAAACGCCAGCAAGGAGCATTCAGGAACCAAATCATAAACGACGAAGTTGACCGCTTGCTCAAGATCGGCTCTGTCCGAGAAGTCAAATATCCCGATTGGTTGGCCAACGTGGTCGTAGTGGCCAAGAAGAATGGCAAGTGGAGGGTTTGCATCGACTTCACTGATCTGAACAAATCCTGCCCGAAAGATTCTTATCCGCTACCTCAAATTGACCAACTGATCGACGCGACGGCCGGGCATGAGGTGCTTACATTCCTTGACGCATATTCAGGCTACAATCAAATCCTGATGAATCCCGACGACCAGGAGAAGACCTCTTTCATTACTTGCCGAGGTACATACTGCTACAAGGTAATGCCTTTTGGACTTAAAAATGCAGGTGCAACCTACCAACGGTTAGTCAACCGGATGTTTCACGATCAAATTGGCAAAACCATGGAAGTTTACATCGACGACATGCTGATCAAATCCAAGCGAGCAGAGGATCACTTAGCTCATTTGGAGGAGGCCTTTCGGATCCTCGATCAATATAACATGAAGCTCAACCCGGAGAAGTGCGCGTTTGGAGTGGGTTCAGGGAAGTTCCTTGGTTTCATCGTCTCCCAACGAGGAATCGAGGTAAACCCTGCCCAGATAAAAGCGATAGAAGCCATCCCCGACGTACTTCACAACAGAAAAGATGTGATGCGGCTAACCGGGAGAGTAGCGGCGCTGAGGAGATTCATCTCCCGCTCGTCTGATCGGTGCAAAAGCTTCTTCGACGTGCTAAAACAAAACAAAGAGTTCGAGTGGACCCCCGAATGTCAGCAAGCACTTAAGGACTTGAAGCGGTACTTGTCGAGCCCGCCCTTACTTTCAACACCACAACCAGGCGAACAGCTATTACTCTACCTGGCCGTATCCGAGTCAGCGGTAAGTGCAGTCTTGGTGCGAGAAGACAAAGGTAAGCAACTACCAATTTATTACATCAGTAAATCTCTATTAGATGCTGAAACACGCTATCAACCTTTGGAAAAACTGGCACTAGCATTGGTAATCGCCGCCCGCAAATTAAGACCCTATTTCCAAAGTCATTCAATAGCTGTAGTTACTACTTTCCCCCTACGCAATATCTTGCACAAACCTGAATTTTCGGGCAGACTAGTAAAATGGGCAGTAGAATTAAGTGAATTTGACATATCTTATCAACCCCGAGTAGCAATAAAATCTCAAGCTTTGGCAGATTTTATCGCAGATTTTAGTGCCACCATGTACCCTGATGCTCAGCGTGAGGCGGTTCTCTTCGCCGGATCCGAGCCGGGGACTTGGACCTTGCACACTGATGGATCCTCGAGCGTGAAAGGGTCAGGGCTGGGTTTAGTCCTCACCGCTCCCTCGGGTGAAACCATCAGGCAGGCTATAAAATGTCCTTTTCTTACTAACAATGAGGCCGAGTATGAGGCCGTAATTGCAGGATTGAAACTAGCTCGAGATTATGGGGCAGACAGGATTCACCTCAAAAGTGATTCCGCCCTGGTCATCAACCAGATAAATGGGGGCTTCGTTGCAAGAGAATCTCGTATGCAGAGGTACCTTGCCCGAGTCACTGGTTTACTGGCACAACTCAGCAACTGGGAAGCTACGCAGATCCCGCGGGAGGAGAATCATGAAGCTGATGCCTTGGCCAATTTGGGCTCAGTCGCAGAAATTGGAGCAGCAGGTTCAATGGCCGTGGCTCATCTCCTATGCACAACAATCGATAAGGACGCGATGGAGGTCAACACAACCAGCCTAACTTGGGATTGGAGGAATGAGATAATCAACTATATATTGCATGGGACCTTGCCATCAGACGTTAAGGCCGCTCGGAAATTGAGGATAAAGGCCGCCAGATATACAATCATAGATGGCACCCTCTATCGAAAGACTTTTGCAGGTCCACTCGCTAAATGCCTAGGCCCCAGCCAAGCGGAGTATGTGATGAGAGAAGTTCATGAGGGGTGCTGTGGAAATCACTTGGGAGGAAAGGCGCTTGCGCGGAAACTCATACGAGCAGGTTATTATTGGGACAAGATGGAGAAAGATACCAACGAGTTTGTCAAAAAATGCGATAAGTGCCAGAGGTTTGCGCATCTCCTCCATCAACCGGCGGAGCCCTTGCATTCGATCATTTCCCCGTGGCCGTTTATGAAATGGGGGATGGACATCGTTGGGCCACTACCAACTGCGCCTAGGGGGGTACGTTTCTTGTTAATAATTACTGACTACTTTACAAAGTGGGTTGAGGCCGCAGCGTATTCGAAGATACGTCAAACGGAAGTAATTGATTTCCTGTGGCGTTATGTCATTTGTCGGTTTGGAGCACCCAAAGAAATTGTTATGGACAACGGCCCCCAGTTCGTTGGTCAGAAGGTCACGAAGTTCCTTGAAGATCTGCATATTAAAAGGATTACTTCCTCCCCATATCACCCAGTGGCAAACGGGCAGGCGGAATCAACCAACAAAATAATAGTGGATTCACTCAAGAAGCGCCTCGAGCAGGCCAAAGGATGTTGGGTGGAAGAACTCCCCGGGGTTCTTTGGGCATATAGAACAACCACGAAAATGAGCACCGGGGAGACACCTTACTCGTTAGTGTATGGCTCCGATGCATTAATCCCAGTCGAGATTGGCGAGCCAAGTCTCAGATATGCCCATGCAACCGTAGAATCTAATTCAGTCAACCTCTCTGAGGAATTGGATTTTCTGGAAGAACGCAGGGAGTTAGCATTAATACGAGTGGTGGCTCAGAAAGAAAGGATAGAGCAATATTACAATCGGGGACTGAGGCTACGCAACTTCGAAGTCGGGGACTTTGTATTGCGTAGAGTCTCCCAGAGCACGCAAGAGGTGAACGCCGGCAAACTTGGTCCAAACTGGGAAGGTCCCTACAAGGTGGTTGCATCAGCTGGTAAAGGTTCATACCGTTTGGCACGACCAGATGGATCGCTTTTACCCAGCAGTTGGAACGTGGCTCACTTGAAAAAGTACCACTTCTAAGTGGTACAGGGGTTAGTATTTCTATCCATTTTTACATTGCTTACATGCCTTCGCTTTCTTTTTCAGTTGCTCTATTTTCTTATCTTTGTCTAAATGGTACTAACGGTCTTCGAAAGGCCAGATCCGTTTAGCTCAACTGGTAGAGCTCGAAGTCTTCGTGCTTCGCGGCTGTGGGTTCAAATCCCGCAACGGACACACTCCTCTTTTGGTTATATGTGTTCTCAGACTCAGCGCTTTACCCATTGTCTTTTCATGTCTGAAATTACGAAATTTCAACATAAAAACAGGGGGGTGGCGAGGGCCCCAGCAGGCCAAAATCCCGGCTAACACAGGTGATCTTCGAGCAGAGCAAGGTCATTCGTTGAGAGCACGGCTAAGCAAAATCAAGTAAGTTCAATAGAACTATTTTACTTGAGCTATATTGTCTTCTACATCTTTGCGGCCAGCACCCGCCTGAGTCCAACAAATTTACGACCAGAGAATCTTGTATTTTGATTTACGACCAAAACAATCCTACATTCTGGTCATTGGGTTGCTTGCCCTTTTTCAATAGAAATAACGGGGAAGTCTCAACCAAACCAAATCAAATTTTTTCCGTTTCCCTGCGAAAACTCTCAACTATCAAATATGATAAGCAAAGTTTATCGCAAAACCGTCTTACACGGTCGAATTTCAGTCAGCCTGAACGACCCAATTTCATTCAGCCCAGAAGGGCCTGGCTTTGGTTATCCTAACTAAAGATAACTTAACCTGGCCACGGTCAGTTTTTATTTCAAAAACATCTGCGCAGATTAAACCAAAAAGGGAACTCGGACACTGAGGTTTGAAACATAACCTTGACCTCTGAAAACCCCACTAAGCGACAATCAACATTCATATGAGTAAGACTTGAAAGACTAAAAATGGTCGTCAAGCCTCGACCAGACAAACGAAAGAAGGGAAATAGCCAAAAACATACATTCATAAAGTTAACAAATATTCAAAAGTTAACAAATATTCAAAAGCTAACAAACATCCAACAAATTAACAGAGGGGCGAGACAAACATCAATCGTCATGTTGACCAGGGTCCCGACCTGATGCACTAGCTCCATCAGTCGGATCCCCGCCTAAATCTTCATCTTCTTCATCTTCGTTGTCCTCACTACCCTCATCGTCCCCTTCAACTCCATCGTCATCAGTTCCCACTTCCATGCCCAGGCCTTGCTTGAAACTGATGATGGCTGCAATGGTCTGATCGAGGACTATATCAACATTAATCTGGCCGC
Organism: Petunia x hybrida; assembly: GCA_037355625.1. NCBI lineage: Eukaryota > Viridiplantae > Streptophyta > Magnoliopsida > Solanales > Solanaceae > Petunia > Petunia x hybrida. The sequence goes on along the minus strand of JBBBVM010000032.1, from coordinate 1,847,781 downwards.
GCTGCATTTGGATGAGCAATTTCTTTTTGGCCTCCAGAGCTTCTAACTTGGATTCGATCGTATAACGATCTCGCAAGTTAGCCAAATCCTTCGTCAGCAGCTCTTGAACCTTTGCAGACTCCGCAACCCGATGTCTAGCCTCTTGCAGTTCCCCACGAGCAGCCTGGGATTCAGCCTCAGCTTTGTTCATATTCCTCAGCATCAGGTCAGAAGCGTCGCGGATACTTGCCAAAGTAATCTCCTTCATATTGAGCTCGTGGGCAAGTTGGGAGATCTGACGGCCTTGCTCGTCCATCTTTGCTTTTAGATCTTCGAAGGACAATACGAACCTGTCCTTCTCATCTAAAAGACGGTCCTTTTCCTCGAGGAGCGCGCTTATCTTGTCATTGGCTTCAGCGTTGGATTTCTCCAACCTTTCTATCTTATCCTCGAAGAAGTCGCGCCTCCCCTCCAGCACCCGCTTCTCCCCGATCAGGACATTTTTCTCCTCTTCCAAGGCATGATTTGCCCGGAGAACCTCCAAAAGATCTTTTTTCAAACCAAGGACTTGGTCTTGGTTATTCAACCTGGAGCGAAGCATGAGCTCGGTAGCCATCATACTCGCCTGGCAACAAGTAAGAAACACATACATAATCAGGACTAAGGGTTTTTTGACAGATATAAGGAAAATGAAGGAAGAGGACATTACCCGAGCAGTATCCTCAGCAATCGCATAAGCCAACTGCTCATCGTTCATGCTGCGCATGTTCCACTCTTCACGAGGGCCGATCAGGTTGGATGTTACCTTGACTAAGTGGCCAGGCTTCGTCAAAAAATCCGTGTCTGGGGGGATGATGAAGTCACATTCCCTCATGCACGGCCTAGGCTCTCTCGCCTGCTCCGAAGGGTAGTCAGGGCCAAATTTATGGCGAATACCTTTAACGGAGTACGCACCAATCGTACCTCCCAAAGATACTCGCCTGGTGAGCCTAGTCCGGGAAACTTCGACGTCACCTGATTCGCCGAGGCCTTGGGTGTTGCACTCCTGTAAATAAACTGGCGCTACCCCGTCAGCAGCCAAGTTTATCATATCTTTGTAGTAGAAGACCTGGGGTTCAGCCTCCCCCCCAGCCTTCTTCCCGCCGTCAATCTCCTCGCCTGTCTCACCTTTCTCTTCACCTTCCTTTTCCCCCTTCTCCTCGTCATCTTCCATCATCGGCTCCTTGCCTGGACGCCTACTGCTAGCCTGCTCAGGCTCGCCTTGTTGACTTCGAGCCCGTTCAGGCTCGCTCGGCTCTGAAGCCTCAGGAAAAAATGCAAAACTCCCTTGCATTCTTTCCTCCCCCATTTCTTCAGCTCTCTCCTCCTCCCCGTCACCAACTCGGGGACTTTGCTCAAAGGCATAAGAGGAAGTTTCTGCAGCTCTCCTTTTATCACTCCGAAGATACGCTCTCCTCCTCTGATTCAAGCCCTCATTAGGGACCTCTGAATCTGACAAAACAACCACCACAGGCTCAGTTGATTCAGGGGCAGCCGCCGAACTCTTTATACTTTCTTGCCCAGACTTGGGAGTTTCGGCAGCCCCCACGGTGGCCTCAACTGTCTTCTCATAAGACTGAGGGGTCTTGCGAGCCGTCCTTTTCTTCTTCTTAGGCTTACTCTTTTCAGAGTCTGTTTGTTTTCTCTTCAGGCTCGCAAGAATCTCCTCGCCGCCCTCTCTAGCTTTAATAGCCGCAGCAGTTTGAAGGATAGCAGCCGCCTCCTCGTTGAAATCGGCCACGGGATCGACAACCACCTCCTCGGGAGGAGGGGCAGGAAAGTAACTGCCACCAGTACCCAGACCTGAAATAAGAAGCGCATTTATGTCATAATAAGTTCTGCATGAGTCAAGTGAAGGGTGCAAGTAGGGATCCTACCATGGGTGCTGGGGTTAGACAAATGCTTCAAGGAAGCATAGTGAGGCCATTGTCTCTGCTCGTGGGTGAACTCCGTCAAAATTGGTTCGACCCAGGCAGACAATTCCTCCTCAGTAATCAGGCCATCATAAGGAATCTTGTCAGCTAACCAACAAAGAATAGAAATTAGAAACTGCAGAATACGCAATCCAAAGAATATTCAACACAAATACTCGGGGACTTACGAGTCTTATTCCAAGCCTCGCGGAGGTTAGTTTTGTCGCCGCGTGTGAGGAGTCTGGACTGTACGTAAACGTACCGGTGCATCCAACCCCTATCCCCTGAGTCCTCAGACTTGCTCACTAGAGCCTTTCTCCCCCTCATGCGGGCATTTATATACCCGTCCCTGGCAACCTGAAGGCTGTACAGAGCAATGAAGTGTTTAAACTCAAAATCCTGCTCGGTCTCATCGGCGAACCATTGCAGCAGGGTGACGATCCTATAAACGCTAGGGCACAGCTGCCCCGGGCAGATCAAATAATATTTACAGATATCTTCTATGACAGGGTGCAGCGGGAACGTATAGCCTATCGTGAATGGGTATGTGGATATAGCCGTCCACCCAGGCCTCACTGAAGTAATATTTTCCGTTGGGAGGGGGCAAGAAATCATAAGGTCATCATCCCACCCGCAGTCTGTCCTGACCTTAGGCAGAAGGTCAGGGGTGATTGAACTCTTGAAACGGCTTGAAGGCCATGACCTTATGTTGCCGTAATGGCTAAACGAGTTGACTGAACAGTCGTTCTCAAGATTTCCCCAAATTTTTGGAATCACGTCGGCAACAGAAGTTGGAGAACTCGTAGGTTGTCCAGTTGCTGCCGAAGAAGAACTAGCTGCAGCATCCATATTCAGAACCCTCTTAGCTTTTGGAGACATTTTTAAAGCGGATTTGTCACGTTTTGAGTTTTTGCTGGAAAATGGTGTAAAGCTCTGAAAGATAGTATGAAATTTGAAGCAAAGTAAAGGACCTTCAGCTGGGAAAAATTATATTTATAGGGTTCGCAAAACCTACACGTGGCAAACATCCGCATAAAAGGTGAATCGATCCAGCCGTTAAAGAAAATAATGAGATAAAAGTCGGAATGACGGTTTTCTTTTATCTTGGGACGTGCAAGACATGAGTAGGCACAGTTCAATCATCACGCCTGCAGTCTCGGAACGCGCAACAGTCACTTCTTCAGGGAAAAGTGGAACGGAATAGACAGCTTGCACGTCTCGTCTCCAACAGAGCATTTAATGCGTACACTAAAAGGACGCCAATCAGTCAAAACTTTTGAGGGAGCATTTAATACTTGTACTAAAGGGAAAACGATCAAGTCCAACGAGCAGAACCATGTGGAAACTCGTGCTTACTATGAAAGGAGAGATCAGAAAGTTCATTCCCACTCGTAGTTGGTTCTCCACTCCTCGACCAGATCCTCTACCCGAGAAGTGCGGGGACTATCTGTATTGGGTGAAATCCATCGTCACCAAAGTTGATGACTCAGCATCCACATAGGGCGGCACACAAACGACACGTGGCAACGAATGGATATGAAGGCAATGGATAAGACCGAAGATAAACAGTTGCAACGGACAGATGAACAGTCACTACGGCCAGAAAAGTCGCAGCCCATCAATCAAGGCAATTCAAAGTAGGAACCTTATCCACAAACAACACAACTGCTCGTCTGAGGAGTTACAACTGCTTGCGAACGGGCACATAAGCTGCCTATATATTGTAATTTAAGTCACTAGCATACAATCTAATGCTTCTCTGAAATCTACACCTGTATTCTAAACAATTTACTAGCATTCAATACTTTATCTCCAGCGAACATTTATTACTATTGCTTATCGAAAGATCTTCTCTACTGTTTCATTAACTGAATCTCTAAAAGAGTACGAGGAAAGGAATTTAATCAAGTCTGAACGGCCTGAGCACGGTTCCTTCTTTGTCTGATTATTTATTCAATATATCGCATTAATTGTCTCTTTACTTTTCCGCATTTATTGCAGGCATTTATATTTACTTCATTAAGAGCATTTTAATCTCGATTATTGACCGTGACCCCGCTCTACAAATTTAATTATGGATTAACCTGATAAAACTAAATTACGGTTGAACAATAATATTGTTGTGGTAGCTTTCGGCAAGAGCCTAAATTCCAAAGGATCGCTGGCTACCAGGGAATTGAAGTGGAGTCTAACTCAACATCATGTGCCGATGTTGAGTGCCTTACATCAGAGGTACACTGAAAGCTCCGCCTGGAGCCAGAACACTCTTAGAGACCTTGAAGTTGAGCGAAGAAAACGAGAAGGAAGTCCGTCCCTTGATGGAGAGCGGGATGGAAGAAGAGTAAAAGGAAAAAAGCAGAGCCAAACTGGAGCAGCAAAGCAAGGGAACACCTGGGGGCCTAGGTCCCAGGAGAAACGAACCGAGCCCCGCAGCTTCTGAGATTTTGGTTTACGAGTCAACGTCGTGGGATTGGTTGCCAATCACTTCGGCAAACTAGGGCCAAAAGTACGATGGCCGCCCATCGTAAAACGAGAAATTGGGAGAAATACTACGACTTATTGTGACTTCCATTGTAGCAATGGCCATGCTACATTCGATTGCAAGGCCCTGATGTTAGAAATCGAGCATCTACTAAAGGAAGGACACCTTAAGGATTTGATTGAAGAAGGACCAAGGCGGTCGAGGGCATCGGACTCTGGGACAAGCGGTATGTCAATGCGATCTTGGCAACCCCGGGACCTGTCACGGCTTGGGGGACTGAAAGGCTAGAGACAATTTTTAGCCTTATCACTTTCAGTCTGAAAGGTGAAGCAGAACATCAAGACGCTCTAACGATTCCCGTAAAGATGTCGAGTCTTTAGATCGAGCAAGCTTTGGTGGACCCTGGGAGAAATATGAACATTATTCAGAGAAAGGAACTACAGAAGTTAGGTCAAGACCATCAGATAACACCGAGCAATCACAGGATAAGTGGCTTCAACAGCCTCTGAGAAGAACCTGTTGGAGAACTTACTCTACCGGTTCATATCCCGAGCATGACGAGCATAACCTCCTTCCAGGTACTCACCTGTGATATGTCATGCGATATCATTCCTGGATGGCCTTGGATACACAATGTAACGAGAGTGCCCTCAATGCTCCACTAATTTTTTAGATACCCTACCTCATATGGGATTAACGACTTGCGGAGTGAGCGGTCTTCGAGTAAAGAGTGTCCAACATCTGGGAGAAGACTGGCCGAAGGGCTAATAGCTAAGGTAAACATGATCGACGAGTAATCAAATTGGTACAAAATGATGGAGTGAAGTGCTAGGATAGAGACCGGAGTGCTGAAGGAGCGGTTATCGGGGATGAGCCAATTAATCCCCAAGGTAACGGAGCTATGGTACCAGTTAACTAAGGTATTAGTAAGGCACGATGAGCCATTATGGGTGATACACTACTACTGGTATTGGCTCGGGTCAAGGTACAACTTTTACAGCTTCCAAAAATCATTGAGACGGTCCAGGAAGAACACCTGATGCTGTATGTTTCGATTACAAAAGTAGCATGGAACACAGTGCTCACACGAGAAGAAGACGGAAGACAGCTTCCCATAAAATTTGCTAGCAAGGGGTTTTCGTACCCAGATGGACTTCTACCTCTACATGTCCAATTTATTGCGGCCGTGGTCATGGCAACTCAGGAGTTGCGCTCATATTTTCTCAGCCATACGATTAGTGTGGTTTCTTTGATACCGCTACGGACCATTTTGTCCAGACCTGGGCTCTCAAAAGGATTGGAAGAATATTCGAATGACTAGGGGAATACAGTGTTATTTATCAACTATGAACGGCCATTTAGACGCGGGCTTTAGAAGGCTTCACCTAAGATTTTGTGGAATAATTAGCAGCAAAGGCGGAGGAATCAATCCAACATGCAGGGATGATTGAGCCCGGGCATTGGGGAGTCTATATAGACGTGGATCTTGAAAGAGAGGAAGCCACCCTTGATTTATAAATCAAGACACCCACCGGAAGGTCTTCTATAAGGATGCAAAAGTTCCACCCATTGAAGCGGAATATGAGACTTTAACTCAAGCTCTTGACTTAGCCTACATACTGGGGGGTTAGGGAGGTCAGCCTCTATAGTAGTTCCCTGTTGGTGGTTAGTTGGGGGAATGAGGTTTTTACCACGAAGAACATCTGTGAGCTAGATCGGCAGGAGAACATTAAGGCACTTTTGAAAATTTTCCACAAATAGGAGTTTGTCTATAAGGAGGAAAGTTCAAACGAGGGCAAAGTCCCTGAGGATTAACAGTCGGATTCAGATGACCAGCAGATAGTAATCGAAATGACCCCTGCGGACCTGATGAACCTTGAAGTTCCAAACACAAGCTCCGTCTTGAAACAGCGCCACACATTTATTAGCTACTTAGGCAAAGGAATACTCCCCGAAGACAAGTTAGAAAGCAGACAACTATGGAGGCAGGCACAGTTCTCTACTACTTAATCAATGGAGATTTATACCAATGGATTGTCAGCGGTGCACAGGTTACATCTCGAGGCTTGGCACATTCCGACAAAGGAGCCCTAGCAGACACCTCTGCTCATCGATGGAAGTACAATCCTTCTTAGTATTTACTTTAAATTAAGTCTTTAGTTTCTTTTTATTGCAGTATTTACATACTTGTCAACGATGTTACGGGTTTTCATCCATAACAGCTCAGGCCCTGTGCCCGATACTTTATGTTTTATACAGCTCAGCGCCTGACTTATCAATAAAACTACTATTCTACTTAGTCAATTTTACTATTACAATTTAGATACATCTACACTCCAACTATCCATAGCCTGGTCAGACCTAAGTTGAAGTAACATACATATTTTTTGCTACAAAAAGTAGGGTAAACTACTCGCTTAGAGCTAGACCATATTTCGCTCAGCCACCAGGCATTATTCGTAGTTGAACTCGTCAAATCAACAAATTTGCACCTACATGCCGTTGGAGACACTCGCCCGTGTAGTGCCAAAAAGTCTTAAAAAACTCGAGTAAATAAGCAAAGACGTTATGCATCGGAATGCAAAAGTGCACCATTTCCACAGGGGCTAAAGTCCTTCCATTGTGGGCGCAAAACAACCGTCTATCAATGGCGCAAGATAAGCCGTCAACTAATGATGAAAATTAAGTGCCCCTCAGTGCGCACACCCGTCTTTTACAGACACTAGCCCAAAAGGGCACAAAAAATATGTTGTTTACATTATATAAGTACGCATAAAATATTAATAGACGTTCGCTTCATTAATAACAAACAGCATGTAGTCTCATAATATACAATTAGTTCTTCCTGAATACAACTTTGTTATAAAAATTGTAAAAAAATGGAAAGGGAAGGCTAAAAACTATAAACTCCTCAGGATATACACGGCTGAAAATCCTTCATGTAGATTATAGCTACAAGCCCTAAAGCAGTACGGAGCTTCCCATGTAGACCGTAGCCTAAGAATTTCTTCGAGGTACGCGGCCGTCAATACAACCGAAACCCGTATACTTGATCAAAGAAAGGGTCCTCGGAAGCGTCTGAGCGCAGATATATTCTTCCCCTATCACGTTTGCAGAGCTTAGAAAGAAAACTTGAACATCCATTTCGACCCCCGCTGGTCAAATGGGAGTGCACTGCTCTGCGGATCTTCAACACCCGCTGGTCAAATGGAAGTGCACTGCTCTACAGATCTTCAAGTGCAATTGGAAGCTCATCGAAAGTGGGAAGGCTTGAGCTGGGAACCTCTTCCCTTAGGTATCCCACAGTAAGCGGCCGATGAGGCATTGCAGTGGAAATACGGCCGAACCAGCCGAACCAAGAGACAACTCCGAAACATGAGCGGAGTTAGAGCTTGGTGACTCGTTGATCCACCTATGGCTCGGAGCTGAATCCTCTTCCCTGCCATGAAATGGAGTAAAACAAGTAGGCTTCAACCCTACTCAGTCAAAAAGGCTACTTGAGCACCAGAAAAATCCTGGCGGAGAAGCCTCATGACAGCTGAAAGGGCCAAGCGTCCTGACCCCGCATGACAAGAGGAATATCACAGCAACTGATGTGTTAAAAGAAGAGCACACCATAATCAGTGCGTCTGCCACAATGAAGACATTCTGAAGAACATCATTAGAATCCCGATCAAACTCCATGACTTGGGGGACTCCATTCATCCAATCATGGATGGAGGAAGAGAAGAAGAAAAATGCAGATAGTCTACTCCTTACAATTTTCTCATGCACCATACCTCCGGAATGAAGAAGTTTTTTTCGGAATATCAAACCAGGATCAAAGCTAAATATTTTTGAAGATAGAAGAGCGATTCTTTCATGAGGAACTTTAAAGAAGCTGAAGTTTTATTCTGAAAAGATTTGTGATTCTACAACTATCATGAAGCCCTTATTTATAGGCTGGAAGAGATAAGAAAGGATCAAAAAGGGTCAAGCATAGTAATGGTTTGAGATATGAAACGATGTTGGTGTAGCAGAAAGTATTCTTAGAAAGGTACATAGAATTGAAATCAACCAATCAGATGAAGACGCGTGGAGTTTTCGAGTAAATCGGCATCAATCTTGGTCAAAAAGACTGTGAGTTTCAAGGAGTCAGTGAGATATCTTTCACACCACTTTCACTTCCTGAGTACTTGTATCAGCATTCAACAAGTGGGGGGACTGACTGTGTGAGCAAAAAAATGCTACCTATTGTTATGGGGATACGAGTCCAGCTGGTGAGACTAGACTTATCCTACAACTCACTGGATATAAAGGATACACACTTGTCCTACGATCTACGATCATTCAGGCGGTACGGGCGTAGAACGCAAAACATACATCTTGCCACCTTAGGGTTACAGTCTCCTAGTTAGGGTTTCGTATATACCACTGCCTTGATTTTATAGGCCCATGAGCCTCTTTAGTCTTTGTATTTTACCATAATTAAGATTGGGTAATCTACTCCTCCTTACATTGTATTGTACATCAAGCGATTCGCCACAGAATCCGGCTATTCTCAAGAAATTAAACTCTTTACTTTCTTGTCTATTATTTTCCTCTCTATTTACTTACTTTTTCATCGTATTTTACTTTACTGATTGTGACCCTTTCATAAATTAAAGTGTTTAACCTAGACGTACAAATTTAGGCATAAATAGAATACAATTCAAACTAAATTCAAATAAATAGTAGATGCAATATTTACGTAGGATTAGTTTCTATTGTAACAGGTTTGAGCAAGTTTACGGGTGCTATGATTATGATACTAGATATGACGATGGGAAGACTATCTTAGAATTCGTTGTAGCGTACAATTTAGCAGTTGCTACTACTTATTTGAAAAAAAAAAAGACATACTCATCTGACAACTTATAAAAGTGGAGGTAATCACAGTCAAAAAAGTTTCTTCCTTACTTGAAGATGTGACAGAACTACATGAAAGGTTATCCCAGGCGAAGCGATAACCAAACAATATAGGTTAGTGGTCCTAGATGTAAAGTTAGAGAATAAAGCGAGAAGGGAGATGACTCCCAATCAACCACGAATTAGGTGGTGGGCATTAAAAGGCCCTAAACAATTAGTGTTTCAAGAAAATCTACTGCATAAGGTCGCTGGGGACTTAGAGCGAGACACAAACGACTTGTAGAAGAAAATGACAGGTTAGTTTAAAAAAATAGCAACAGAGGTGTTAGGTGTGTCTAAAGGTTTAGGACCTCCACCACTGGAATCCTACTAGTGGAATGAGGAGGTAAAGAGAGTTATTTAAGCCTAAAAAGAATGTTATAGGAAGTTTCCAAAAGCAGAAGGCGAAGAAGCTTTTAAGGAACATAAGAAAGCTAGCAGAGAAGCTATAAAGGCTATTAGTAAAGCCTGAATGGAAGATATGGATGGCTTGTACCAAACGCTAGGGACACGAAAAAGGGAGAAAGAAATGCTTAAACTAACACGATAGACGGATAAGAAGGGTATGTCTTTAAACCAGTTCAAATATATTAAAGATGATTCTCAGCAAGTATTGACACGAGATAGCAAGATCGAGGAGAGATGGAGAGGAAATTTTTGCCAGTTATTCAACTCGAACCAAGAAGATGTCACTATAAATCGACACAATTCTATGCACTATATGAACTTTAGCTAAACCAGAAGAATTAGGTTGATAAAAGTGAAAGATGCAATGAAAAGTATGAGGATTAGATAAGCTTGTGGTCTAGATTGTTTCTCCATAGTGGTTTGGAAGTGTTTTTTAGAGGTTGGAATAGAGTGATTCACCAAGTGGTTCAATCTGGTAGCAATAAGTTGTGAGATGCCCAATGAGTGGAGAAAGAATATCTAGATTCTAATTTGTAGAAACAATGGAGACATTCAAAGTTCTGTGTACTTTCATGGCATTAATCGCATAAATCATATCATAAAACTTTGGAAAGAGTAATAGAGCATAGACTTAGGAGTACAACAAGAGTGATTGAGAATCAGTTCAGATTTATGCCTAGTAGATCTATAACAGATGCTATATTCTTTCTAAGAAGATTGATGAAAATTTATTGCGAAAGAACACTTAGTGTTCATTGACCTAGTAAAAAGCATATGATCGAATGTCATGGAAAGTCTTTGGTGGGTAATGGAGAAAGGAATTCATATTAAATCTTCAGATACCATAAATAGTATATATGAGGGAACCTTCACTAGCGTGAGAACAATTGTAGAATATAAAAAAATTTCCAATAACGGTGAGTTTACTCTTTGGATCGATACTGAGCCTCTACTTATTTACCCTAGTTATGGATGAATTAACTAGTGCAATCAAATAATGACGTCTCGTGGAGAATGTTATTTTCTAATGATGTGGCATTAATTGACAAAATAAATAAGGTTGTCAACCAAAATCTCTAGCTATAGAGAAGCACTCTAAAGAGTAAGTGCTTTAAGATAAGTAGTAAGTATGAATACATTCACTACAAATTTAGCCAGCAGGAGAAAGGGGAAGTTTTGGTAAGGCTACAAGATTGTAATACCAAAATGCAAACAATTTAGATATCGGGGCTCGTTGTTGTAAAATAATGGGATGACAGATATATTGTCACTCATAAACTTAAAATCAGATGGTCAAAATGGAGAAGTGATACCTGAGTGGTATGTTATTTAGCAATGTATATCAATGTGAAAGGTAAATACTACGGGAAAGTTATTAGATCAGAGATGTTATGAGGTAGTGAGTGTTGGGATTCTAAATTACAGCATATCCACAAGATAAATGTTGTAGAGATGCGAAAGCTAAGAAGGGTGAATCTCCCCTAGACCCGTTGGCGAACACTATAGGCTTAACTTATACAAAAGATAAGAACTCCACCTAGTAATGATATGAAATTAACTTCAACAACGTAAGAAAAAAAGAATAGACACATAGATACATTATGTATATCAATGCTGAACAAGATTAGATAAAATAAAAATGACCATGCTGACGAACTGGAAAAGCAGCACAGATTAAGGATAAAGTGTGAGAACTTAATTTGTTTGAGATAGTGAATGTTTTTTAGATGATTTGGTCATATCATGTGTCGACTTGCTGATGCACCGGTCCGGAGTGAAGCTATGGTGGGTGAAGATATTAGAAGGGGACGAGGTAGACTTTAAGTTATATGAAAAGAGTCGTCTTAAAGGATCTACATTTCCTTAGTAGACATAAATTTAGTTAAAGATACGACACAAGGAAAGAAAAAAATATGTATGTGTGAAACCTATTAGTTGGAAATAATAAGAAGCTTTTTAATACTAATAATTTTTATTTTATTACTATTATTTGCATAAATTTATCCTATTATCTATATTTTTTATACTTCATATATGATGACATGAATTGGAATTAAACGAAAAAATATAGTCAATGAGGATACATATAGTCAACCCTAACTTGCTCGGGATTGAAGCTTGTAGGATCATATTCACATAGATCGATACTAAATAGATTAAACAAAAATATAAACCCGAGAACATACTTGTTCTCCTTGTAATGGAAGTGGAAGCAACGGATTTGGAACCGTGGCCGGAACTGCTTGTCGTCGGTGATGTCACGGTAATGGAGCAATTCTTTTATTCACAGTCTAAACCCTGAATATATGGTAGACAGACGAGTAGAAAGGAGCACGTATTTTCTCTATAAATTTTTGTGTATATTTAACAGTATATTGTAGTTGTCTTCTTATAGGACTCTACTAGGTAACTTTGTTTTACCTTAATGAGTTTTAGTAAGAACGCCCTTTTATGGGTGGACTCTTGAACCAAACAAGGCTTAATTTTTTTTTTTATTGTTGTAGAACGACAAATATAACTCTTTTCTGAAAATAAGAATGACTATTTTCTATACTTCAAAATAAATTAGTTTAAACTTTTATTATACTTTAATGAGAAGCTTTTATAATTAGTCATATTATGTTATGATATACTTAAGACCGCTAGTCTGAGAAATTTTATAATCACAAAATAGTAATATGATATTTTTAAGATTACAAGTTTTAGTATTCATTTATTTTTTATGGAATTTCGTGTCTAATCAAATATAATCGCATAAATTCAAACATATAAAAATATTTTTCTTTTTTAAAAAAATAACAATATAATAAGCAAAAAGAGGAGAGAGATGTAAATAGAAACGTGAGGCGCACGTGGTTGAAAAATAAAAGACAAATGACGTGGGTTGAGAATCAGCAACAAAACAAGCAGAGGAGAGGACAGCTATAAAACCAAAGAGCAGCTCCCACGTGCCAAGTACATGTGTCGGCTACGGTCAAATGCCGGTGCCAAGTAGGGACGCGTGTTCCACTCTATAGCTGTTAACCCTTAACTCCTTTCCAAAAAGGCCCAAATGTTTGACTCATTTACAACTGACTGCGACTTTTTGTTGCTAACCTCAAATCTTCCCCTCCCTTTTTGAGGTTCCGCTGCGCTGACTTCTTCCTCATTCAATCTCCAGACTCCCAATTGTGTTCTCTAATACTCTCTCTATTTTATCCCTTTATAAAACAATGTTTATTTTGTTTGGAATAGAATTAACACATTTTGTAAATTTCAGAAAGAATTTCACTTTAAATTTCTTACTTTATCTTTACCACTTCAACGTTTATGACTTATGTAGATTATAAATTTCAAAAATTTTAAGTTTTTCTTAAATTTCATATTGATTCAAATCATAACAACATCAACGTTTATGACTTATAGTAGATTATAAATTTCAAAAATTTTAAGTTTTTCTTAAATTTCATATTGATTCAAATCATAACATGAAAGTGAAACGAAGTGAATAACTAGTGATAAAATTATATATGTTATCTCATTTGATGTATTATACGAGCATATAAAATTGACAGAAGTAACAGTTATTTCCTCCGTTCCAAAATGGTTGTCATAGTTTGACTTGGAGCGGAGTTTAAGAAATGTGGTAAAACTTTTGGAACTTGTGGTCCAAAATAAGTCATACATAAATATGTGGCTATAAAGCATTTCATTAATGGTAAACTAGTAGTTTCAACTCAAAACTATTTCCAAATTTAGAATTGTACCATTCTTTTCTCAACGGAAGGAAACTATGACAACTATTTTGGGACGGAGGGAGTAATTATTAAAGATAAAAAAACTTCAAAATTAAAGACTGTGTACAAATAAATAAAAAACTGATTAATAGAATGTCATATAAAATTGACAGAAGCAAAAGCTTATGGGGTTTTTCCTTTTTAGAGATAAATAATAATAAGAGGTATCTTTCGAGTTTACATACACAAGCCATACAACTTGGTTTAACTCTCGAGTCACTGAAAAAACAAAATAAAGGTGGTCAACACAAGTATAGTGATTTAGAGCTCTCGCTGAATGGGATTTAATTTTATTTCAAGCATGGAGAGATCGCAGGACCTCGTGATTAGTTATTTTAATGAGTTTGTTAAATTATGCTTGTAAGAGTGAATGTTGCGAGATATACTAATTGAACCCTTCAAAAAAATCATATACTCTAACTATCTTGAATTTATTGTCAAGTTAAAGATCTTTTTTTAATCGGTTTTCTAGATGTTTACATCAAATTTCGAAATATCGATGGAGTATCTCTTCTTTTACGTTATCTTGGTCAAAGGCCAGAATTTTGTTGAAATTGTCAAAATGAGTTATTATTGTTTTTCTTTAGAGAAACAGTTTCTAATCTGATTTTGGAACATGATTCATTTTTAAGTGAGAGCTAATGGTAAGCCTTAAGTTTCTTCTAGCTAGCATCCATTTTAACTGAACAGGCCACGATATGAATATTGAAAAAGATTTCGATTAAAGCATGCATACAATACTCCAATATGCTTACCACGTATAAATACTAAATATAAATTCTAGTCCCTCCGATACTAAAAAAATTTACATTTCCTAATTAGCATGTTTCGGCATTAAAAAAAAAAAGCAAATATTTAATTTGGGAATAATTTAATTCTAAAATTTTCATTAACTTTAAAGAGATCATCCCCAGCTATAAATGTACGGCTCATTGTAAACCACAAATTCAATATTTTTTTTCTTAAACCTTGTGTCAGGTTGAAAGCAAAATGGAAGGAGCAAGTATTCTTCAGCAATAAGAGGCGGGATACTTGGTACTCCCTCCGTTTCAAAAAGGATGAACCTTTGCGGAGTACGAGGGTCAAATTGACTAATTTTGATCGGGAATTTGCACATCGAATTTTTAATTTTTTTGAAATAAAATTTACATATTTAGAAACTACATGAAAAATACTATAAGTCACAATAGTTAACAATTCAAAATAGTTAGAAAATATTTGTAAGACATGTGGTCAAACATAATCTTGTTTGACCCTTCAAATAGTAATAGGTTCATCCTTTTTGAAACGGAGGGAGTATCTAATAGTGATAATTTTGATTACATATAATTTAAAGCGTCAATTAGTTCAAACTTGTAATTTTTTAATTATCATTCTCCTCTTATTGTCTTCTCCCCGTAAGACGTAGTTTCAACAGTTTATATTTGTAAGCAACGCTAAAAATGTGGTAACAAGAAGATACAATTCACCTTAAACAATATTTCATGAATGAAGAAAATTCCAATGCTAGGAACAAAGAGGGAAAATGCATATGATAGATGCTCATAGTGACAGATGACTAGACCCTCGCAAGGGACTTAACTTTGTCAAACCTTCTTTACAAATGTGGGGTCTACATTGTGTTTCTAAACTTATATAATCTCTTTGTATATCATTAGAACTTAAAATACAATAAAAATAGACCTAGCTCGTTCAAACCAAAATCTTCTTGTCAAAGTTTAAATACAGACACAATATCAAGCTCTTGTCAAACCCCAACCCCCACCACCTCCTCTCTCTATCCCTTTTCTTCTTCTTCCATGGCTGATGAACTAAGAAATTTCTACTATCACCAGCCATTTCAAGAAGATAGGCATAGTTTTCTTTATTCTCAGCAAAGGGCTTCTTCCACATCTGAAGATGATTCTTCAGTTGTTCAGAATCTACATATGCTTGATCCTTCTTTTATGAGCTATGGTGAGTATATACATGGATCAAGCTGTGATTATAGTACTTCACTTGGAAAACCCTTTGGATTTTCTGCTCCATCACCATCTTCTGAGGCATTTTCTAATTCCATCAAAGATCATGATGATATAAAACCAGCGGCAGTACTTCATGTGGATGCTCATAATAATGATTCTATTGGAAGAGGAAGTGAAACCCCAGTTACACCAAACTCTTCTATCTCTTCTTCCTCTACTGAAGCTGCTGCTGATGATCAGGACTCAAACAAGACTAGTACCATGAAAGATAAGCAAGTCAAGGATAACTTAGAAGATGGTGAAGATGCATCTAAGTAAGACTAATTAATACTGCTTGAAGATTTCATACTTTTTAATGTAGTAGCTATATCTTTATGAGACAAGTTAGCTTTTTCTTTCGCCAAATTTTGATGGTTTATTTCATGGGAATGATGATGCAAAATAGGAACAAAGCAAAAAAGAAAGGAGAGAAGAAGCAAAAGCCGCCAAAATTTGCATTCATGACGAAGAGTGAGGTAGATCATCTTGAAGATGGATACAGATGGAGGAAATATGGACAGAAGGCTGTTAAGAATAGCCCTTATCCAAGGTAATTTTCCCCTCATTTCTGTGAAGATTAATCTTTGATAACTTAACAGGTGTTACCTCAATTCTCTTCCATCAACAATTCATATAAGCTAGTCAATCTCCTACTATTTAACTAGTATTGTACTAATAATTTTACCAACCAGAAAAACTGAAATAGGACGCTTTAGAGATTACGTCCCCATTCCCTATGTTATCTTCCCATTTTCTTGTTGAAGAAGCTTTATTATTTGTTTGTCATTCTGAATGAAAGAGTGTTTTTTTGTTTGTGAATATTGTAGAAGCTATTACAGATGCACAAGTCAAAAATGCCAAGTGAAGAAACGTGTGGAGAGGTCATTTCAAGATCCGTCGATTGTGATCACAACATATGAGGGCCAACACAACCATCATTTGCCAGCTACTCTCCGTGGAAACGTCGCCAGAATGTTGAGTCCTTCCATGCTGCTTACACCATCACCATCTAATTTTCATCATCAGGAACTTATTATGTCTCCATCAGTCTATGGCCATGGCGGTAGTTCTGCTTTTGGAAATCCCCAAAGCAGCATGTCTATGTATCATCAGAATCTAACCCCACATCATCAGCAGCTACAGCTTCCTCCTGACTATGGACTTCTCCAAGACATGGTTCCTTCTATGTTTCCTAAACAGGAGCCATGATATTCTCTGGCGGCTTTCAGATTTGTGCTCTAAGTAACCCTAGCTACTTGAACCTTATTTATTTATACCTATTTTAACTTTTCTTTCTTCTTTTTTTTTTTTTTTTGTAATATATGGTACTGTCTAGTAATTTAGAGATATAGATGAAACATGAATCTCTTCCTCATTTCATGTACTTAGTAGTCACTTGATATATATCTATCTAATTTTCTCTTCTTTGAGCTTATATAGATTATCTTTTGAAAGCTTTTATACTTGAGGTGTTCTTTAATGGAGGAAGCTACGACTCTTCTTAAGTTCCTCCTAAGGTGGATTTGATCAACTTTATGAGGTAACTAAGGCATGTTATGCTGTTGATCTTGGATTTGTTTTGAACCATCTTATGCTATGTATAAACATGCATATTCACATGTAGCTAGAGATGACAAAAAGTTATACATATACATGCATGCATTATCTGCAGGTGCTCTGATTATAGATTATCTAAAACACGTTACAGCTTAGCTTATTAGATTAATAGTCTGTTTGGGATTGCTGCTAAAAACTGCTTATTTTGAGAAGTACTTTTGGCATAAGTACTTTTTTAAAAAGTATTTTTGGATAATAAGCAGTTTGTGTTTGGACAACTCATTGGAGAAGTACTTTTGATAAATAATTTGTATTTGGTTAATCATTACGAAAAGTACCTTTCAGTGTCAAATTATAAAAAGGACATCCAAGTTCATTTTACATTTGGATTAATAAAAAAAATTGAATATTTATCATAAGACTTTAATTAGAAATTTATTTAGTTAAATGTAAAATATAACGTAAAAGATATAAATTTAAACTATTGAACAACATAAAATATAGTTAAATCTAAGTGATAACGGAATTAGGAATTTCTAGTAATCACTTACTTTTAAAAGATGATTTAAAGAGTATGACATCCTATATACGCTTGATAGTATTACCTAAAAATACAAATTAGTCCTAGAGGAAGAAGATTTGTAAAAGTACGTAGTAGAAAAAAATAGAAAAAATAAAAATATAATTTATTTTGAGAGAGATATGGTTAATTTATAAGGAATAATATGGTAACTATGAATTCTTGGTAAGGATATTTCAGTCTTGAAAAAATAAATAAACTGCTTCTGCTTCTGCTTCTTGGAAGAAGCAGATATTCGTAGCTTCTTCCCAACAGCAGAAAAACTGCTTCTGCTTATACCTAAAAGTACTTTTTTTTTGTTGCCAAACACCTCAAAATTCCAAAAAAAGTACTTTTGTTGAAAAAAAAGCACTTTTGGCTTTGGAGAAGCAATGCCAAACAGGCTATAAATCCGGCTTATTATCCTTATACTAACTTCCTTCCTTACATTTTGCTCCTATGTGACATTTATATTGAATTGTTAGACAATTAACCGACTGTAGGCTAATTAACTGATTTACTCCCTAATAGGAAATTGATTAAGTCATTGATTAATTAGTTTTTGTAGAGAAAGTTCTATGCTTAAAACATTTTTAAAGGAATATTCTACAATGCGAGACTATATGAACTGCTTATGTGCTTGGTAATGTTTGTTAAATTAGCCAAGCACGTGGTGCGACAGCAGTTTCCTTTCTCCTCCTTTAATAAGATGGCAAGGACTTTCTATAATTGATATGTTGGGAAGGAAGGGGTTGTGAACTTTAGTTATGATATTCTTTTCCATTAACTATCACCTTTCGATCCTCACAATATTCTCTTATCATGACTAATTAACGTACATATATATTTCTTTCTCTACTTTAAACTTTTCAAGTACTCCAATTTATAAGTTAGGAGGTTGACTTAGACGCAAAATTTAAAATAGTAAAAAAAAAAATTTAAAATTTGTGATTTACTAATATAAGTCATAGATATTTGTTAGGGTATAACAAATATTTCATTAAGGATAAAGTGGAAAATTTGAAATTACGTTGTTTGAAACGTAAAATTATACATTTTTTCTTTAAACGGACTAACAGGAAAATTGTATAATTTTTTATTTTTTATTTTTGAAACGGTGTGAGTAATACATAGATCAATCGGAACGTGTCAAATAACATTATTCAAAATGTGCTCATTTTGAACTAAGAGGCTTAGCTTCTAGCTAATTCCTTTGTTTTCTTTCTTATATGTTGTTTTTTCTAGTATGAAACATGTTATTTCCCACGATTACACCATGTTACTATTTTAAGGACCAGTTCCTTAAAATGTGTTTCTTTACTATACGATATGCAGAATTAAAACTGTAAGTAATTGAACACCAGATATTAGCGTGGAAAAACCCCTTGACTATCAAAAAACCACGACCTACTTCTCAAGTAGGATTTCAACTTCACTATGTAAAAAGACCCACTTGGTTACAAGACTCCCTCTTACTAACCTAGGACTAACTCTAATCCTTTAGTGATCTTTCTCACGATCAGTGAAGTTGTGGCAAGTCCACGACTTGAACCAGAAAGTTTACAACTCGATTTTTGCTTACTACAATCGAACTAAGACTTGAACTTTTACAAGATTCAATCTAAGGAACATGTTCTAACTTAGTTCTACTGTAGCTAACTGATTACACAAATAAGCTAATGACTCTTTTAAGCTTTTGCTCGATGCTCTCTGTATT
The DNA here is from genome assembly GCA_037355625.1 of Petunia x hybrida. NCBI lineage: Eukaryota > Viridiplantae > Streptophyta > Magnoliopsida > Solanales > Solanaceae > Petunia > Petunia x hybrida. The sequence continues at coordinate 1,828,422 of JBBBVM010000032.1, read as the reverse complement.
TGTGCACACTTCTATGGCTGATATGCTCCACATTTTATAGCTCCAGCAGCCAAGAAGTCTTGAGCAATTAGAACTCCAAAGCTCCCTTGAGTTTGAGTCCTAATTGGATTCTTCTCTTTAGAATCCGGATCTTCTATCCTTTATCCTTTATTCATGCAATCTTTTCGTATCCGTTTAGAACTGCATAATTACCAAGATAAACATTAGTTTTAGGATAATTAATAATGTCTCAACTTAAACGATTTTGCATGAATTATCTATTTAGCTGCAGTGATCCAAAGGAACAGGTCCTTTGAATCCGTTCCTCAGTCATCAGTCAAAACTCCAAGCTTATCCAATCTAACATTTTCCCCCTTTTTGATGATGACAAATTCACAAGCATAGCTGCATATCCTTAATGTCCTGAAGTACAACTTAAGCTCAAAATGACAAACAATCAGTGGAGAATTAATTTATCATTAAAGAATAGATTTTCAATTAGGTATAACTTCATGCAAAATCAGACTTACTCTTCCCCCTTTTGGCATCATTGAAAAGGTTGCATAAAAAATATAACTCAAGTGTTAGAATTAATCAGCACATAGCCATTGAGGCAACTCAAAATGCAAACATAAATCAAATTAAAGCAACTGCAAGACAATGATATTAGCCATCAAAGACAATTCATTAAATCAAAAGATGAAATCAGGGGATACAAGCAAGTACTACAGAATTATTCAAAGACTAAAGAAGAAAAAGACTAAGGCACTAGACTAGGCCAGATCCCACTAGACAAAAGATGGCTAAAGGCTAAGGCTAAGGTGGTCAGGATGTGGAAGGACCAGGTCCCTGAGACTTGTTAAGCAACTCAAACATCTGCTTGAGCATTCCCTCATTGGTCTCCTTTTCCTTTGAGGCCTCTGCCTTCCAGTAATTCTTCTCCTCTTCCAACCTTGCTATCTCAGCAGCCTGAATAGCAACCTGTTGCCTAAGTGCCCTCACTTTGTTGTTCAATGGTTGCCTCCCAACACCAGCCTGTGGAGGATCAGCCTGAACTGGCAAATCACAGCTTATTAATGTGGCACAGCCAAACTTTTCCTTCTTTGTAGCCTTCACCACCCCTTCCAAGGGAATCTTCAACTTTGCAAACACATCAGTCAGGATGAAACCAAACGGCAAGGAGTGCTTTCTCTTCCCAGCAATCACCCTTTTTATCAGGTGGATCATAAAGCTGAGCCAGTTGATCTGCTTTTCAGTGTCCAACAGTTCTATAAGGACCAGGTCCATGAAACTGGCAACTCCTCTTTTCTCCTGCCTTGGCAGCACAATTTTGTTCACAAACTCAAATAATACTTGGTGCTGTGGGTGCATCTCACTCTTCTGCACAGCCCTGGGTTTCTCTTCCCCTTCATTCTCAGCAGACTTCCTAGTGATCTCCAGATCAGTAAGCAAGTTTGTCAAGTCAGGCCAAACCTTCTTGACATAACTGTCATACCCAGTAAAAGGAATCCCCAACAGCTCACCAAGTTCCCTTGTATCAAACATGATCACATTATCATTGACAGAGGTAGTAATCCTATCTTCTTTGATGGAGCAGTTCTTGTAGAACTCTTGCACCATCCCCTTTGCACACCTGCCAGAGATCTTAAGGACCATGTCCCTCCAACCCTGAGCATGCAGTTTTTGTAACAACCATAACATTCCTTCTTCTTGCACATCCGACATTACCCGACCTTTCAACACCTTCCTGGTCATCATGTCATCATGAACACAATGTACAGACTCATCACCTTCAGCTTTACTATCACTCTCATCTCCAGCAAAGGACTCATCACTGTCACTGGCAGAACTTTCAAACACAACAACTCTTTTGGAGGACCTGGTCCTCTTAGCAGATTTCTCTGCAGCTTTAACAGAACTTCTTGTTACCCTTCTCTAAGCAACTTTTCTTTTCTTTGACTGAGGCACAACCTCCTCAGCATCTGCCATCTCATCATCCTCACAAAAATCATCAAGATCAATATCCTCCACATCTTCCGCTTCAACTACCTGTTTTCCTTTACCTTTTCTACTCCTTTCTAAGGCAGCAGCTAATTGTTCATCAGCAGCTTTAGCAGCACTTCTTGTCCTCCTAACCCCAGAAGAAGGGGTTGAGGCAGAAGGAACAGGTCCTTTTGCCTTGGAGGAACTTTCAACTTTCTTCTTATTTCCGGGCTTATAACTATTACTTATTTTCTTCAACTTAGCAGTAATTTCAGCAGTCACATGGTCATCAATGGGTCCCTTTCTAGCCAATTTTCTTTTCAGACTCCTAATGTTGATCAAATCCACCAAGGGTCTATCACTATTACTTATAGCCTCATCAACATCTATCACATCCTCCATGGGTGCTCTAAAAGAAGCCTCTGGAGACCCCGATGACCCATGCATGGGTGCTTCCTACCTCTTAACTGTTTCTTCTTCCCCCTCAAGAACAGCCTCAGACCCCTCGCCCTTTTCTTCCTCATCTATCACAACATTCAGAGGATAGGTAAAATTTACCTGATACTGATACAGAACCATAGCGCGTGACAAATCCTCAACTTGCTCAGCAATTGATTCAGCCGTGGGAACTGGTCCTTCCCCTAAATTTCAGGTTCTGGTATTTCTGGGATTATTTCAGGAATTTTAGGGTTTAGGTCAGTGGTATCCATAGGTGAAGAAGGTTTGAGATTTTGTGGTTGTTCAGCAATGGGTGCAGTTGAAGAATTATCAGAAGAAAGAGACATTCTTGCAATTCGAATTAAAAGATAATTGACTATTCTTTCTGAAATTTTGAGAATTCAATTAATGAACAAGGTAAAAGAATAATGGGGGAGAAGAAGTGTATTTATAGGGTGAATTAGGTAGTAGAGTTGGAGTAGAAATCGATCACACTTACCTCAGCACAAAAATGCAACGGTTATGGACTCTTGGGAGTCTTCCGGAGAAATAGAGCCGTTGGGCTGCCAGGTTACCTTTTTAGAATGGGAACTGTTCCTCCGATGCGACTCTTTTGCAATTTGGATATGGTTAGGAAACTTAGTGGGATATATCCTAATCACAAGTTGCCTATAGCCTTTGTACTTCTAAATTAACTGAATAATAACGAGTACATACCTGATTTTAACACGAAAATTCAGTGTCCTTCCAATTTGCAACATTTTTTATCATCTGAAATTCTAAGAGCATAAGGGTAACATCATTCAATTTTAGCAACTCTAAATAAGAAATATGGCATAAGAGTATACATTTAAGTATTAAGCTGGACTGAATCATTCATAATGACTTGAATAAAATTCATTTTAAGTGCAATTTTTCTAGCCAATTATGAAGTAAAGCATTGATGATTTTATGTGAATTTAATCATCCCTAATTCCAATCTATTTCTTTCAAAATCATCTCTACCTAGAGCTTTTGTAAAAGTGTCAGCAATTTACTTTTCAGTGGGACAAAATGCTATGGTGATCAAACCTTTTTCATAATTGTATCTTAGGAAATGATGTCTTATGTCAATGTGTTTAGTCCTTTTGTGATGCACTGGATTCTTTGTCATATTAATAGCACTAGTGTTATCACAATAGATAGGAACAGTTCCTACATCAACACCAAAATCCTGCAATTGTTGTTTGATCCATAACAACTGTGAACAACATGAAGCAGCTGCCACATATTCAGCCTCAGCAGTGGAAAGTGCCACTGAATTTTGTTTCTTAGTTCCCCAAGAAACCAAACACTCACCAAGAAAATGTGTCATACCTGAGGTACTTTTTCTATCAACAAGAAAACCTGCATAGTCAGCATCAGTATGTCCAACAAGATTAAAACAACCACATTTTGGATACCAAAGTCCCAAGGGACCTGTTCCTTTCAGATACCTCAGTATTCTTTTAACAGCTTTCAAATGAGATTCCTTAGGATCTGATTGAAACCTAGCACACAAACCAACACTGAACACAATATCAGGTCTGCTAGCAGTTAGATAAAGTAGAGAACCTATCATACCCCTATACAATTTTTGATCAACTGATATTCCATGTTCATCAAGATCCAATTTTGTGGCAGTGGCAATAGGTGTGTCAATTTCCTTAGCATTATCCATATCAAATCTTTTAAGTAATTCCTTAACATACTTTTGTTGATGGATCATAGTTCTATTTGAGGTTTGCTTAATTTGTAAACCTAAAAAGAAATTGAGTTCACCCATCATGCTCATCTCAAATTCACTCCCCATCATGTTTGCAAATTCCTTACTTAAATTTTTACAAGTAGCACCAAATATTATATCATCTACATAAATTTGAACAATTAAGAGATGCTTACCTTTTTCTTTTAAAAACAATGTACTATCAATTTTACCTCTCTTGTATCCATGTTGGAGTAGAAATTTTGATAGTCTTTCATACCATGCTCTTAGTGCCTGCTTGAGCCCATACAAGGCCTTGTCCAGCTTGTACACATGTTCAGGAACTGTTCACTTTCAAAACCTGGAGGTTGCTTGACATACACTTCTTCTTTCAAGTAACCATTCAGAAATGCACTCTTAACATCCATTTGATGTAGAGTAAATTCCATGTATGTAGCAAAGGCTATAAGAAGTCTTATTGCTTCCAATCTTGCAACTGGAGCAAAAGTCTCATCATAGTCGATGCCCTCCTCTTGACTATATCCCTGAACGACTAGTCTGGCCTTATTTCTTGTTACCATGCCATCCTCATCAAGTTTGTTTCTGAAAACCCATTTTGTTCCAATTATGGACCCGTTCCTTGGCTTGGGTTCCAGATGCCAAACTTGACTCCTTTGGAATTGATTCAATTCCTCCTGCATGGCATTAATCCAATCTGCGTCCTTCAGTACTTCTTTCACATTTTTTAGTTTCAACAAGAGATAAGAAAGCACTAAAGGCACACAAATTATGATTCTTGACTGCTGATCTAGTTTGAACCCCAGTAGTCTTATCTGAGATTATTTGATCCACAGGATGTGACCCTTGATACTTGTAAGGCTTGGGTGTCAATCCATTGTCAGAAGTCCTCTGCTGGGGAACAGTTCCTGATAGAGTAGCACTACCAGTTTGTGAAGTGGAACCAACATGTGTTCCCCCTGTTTCTGTGCCACTCTTTTCAGTTCTGTCCTGAGGAACAGTTCCTTGCAGTTCACTTCTCATATCTAGAATCTGCATTTGTGGATTGAGTTCAAATTCTTTCAGCATTCCAATTTCTTCATCCTCATGTACCTGTTCTTGAGTAAGACTGTCAGTTTCATCAAATTTAACATGCATGCTTTCTTCAATTTTCAATGTTTTCTTGTTAAATACCCTATAAGATTTACTATTTAAAGAATAACCAACAAATATTCCTTCATCACTTCTAGGATCAAATTTTCCTAAGGCATCTTTTCCATTGTTGTGTATAAAACATTTGCAACCAAAAGCCCTAAGATGAGAAATATTTGGTTTTCTTCCTTTAAGTAATTCATATGGGGTCTTTTCTATTAAAGGCCTTGTCATACATCTATTTATTATGTAGCATGCAGTATTAATAGCCTCAGCCCAAAAGTTCTGTGGAAGATTTCCAGATATTAACAGTCCTTGCCATTTCTTTTAGAGTCCTATTTTTTCTTTTCACTACACCATTTTGTTGTGGAGTTCTAGGTGAAGAAAAATTATGATTAATGCCATTTTCATTAAAGAAATTGAAAAACATATGATTTTCAAATTCAGTTCCATGATCTGACCTAATGGCAACAATATGATTATCTAGAGTTCTTTGAGCTTTCTTAGCAAAAATTGAAAATGCATTAAATGCTTCTTCTTTAGATGCAAGAAATATAGTCCATGTAAATCTGGAGTAATCATCCACCAATAACATAACATACTTCTTACCTCCACGACTCATTGTTCTCATTAGACCACATAAATCCATATGGACCAGTTCCAAAGGTTTAGTGGTACTTACCTGTTTCTTCGGTTTGAAGGAGGATTTTACCTGCTTCCCCCTGGCACATGCTTCACATACTTTTTCATCATTAAACTTGATGTTAGGAAGACCTATCATCAAGTCCTTGGACACAAGTTTGTTCAATTGTGAAATACTAGCATGTCCTAGTCTTTTGTGCCATAGGAGGGGATCAATTTGCACCACACTTAAGCAACTCAAGCTTCCATCAGATAGTGTCAGCAAGTCTACTTTGTAGATGTTTCCATGCCTATTTCCCTGCAAAATAATCTCTCCAGAAGTTTGGTTAGTCACAGTGCATCCAGTAGATGAGAAATTAACATTATTACCTTTGTCACACAATTCAGATATGCTCAATAAGCAATGCTTCAGCCCATCTGCTAGAAACACATTATCTATACAGTGTGAATCAGACCTACCTACCTTTCCAATTCCAATGATTTCCCCTTTCTTACCATTACTGAATGAAACACTTCCTCCTTGGAAGGCTGAGAGTGGAAGGAATAGTTCCTTATGCCCTATCATATGCCTTGAGCAACCACTGTCCATGTACCATTTGTGGTTTATCTCCTTCACTCTAGCCTGCAAAAGAAAACTAGGGGTTAATTTTAAGAACCCAAACTAGTTTGGGTTTCTTTCCTTTAGAAAAAGGATGAATCAGATCTCTCCTAGCCCAGAATGGTAATGGTTTCTTTGTGTGAACAGTTTCCCTTTTTACAGAATGTTGAACAGGTTTATAGGACCTATTCTTCTGTTTCACAGAATTTTGAACAGGTTTATAGGACCTGTTCCTCTGGGCAGCCTTTTTTAAAGATTGACAATTTTCTTTCCGGTGACCAGTGTTCCCACAATGAGTGCATAGCCAGTTTTCAGGAAGTGATAAGTACTTACTCTTTGGATCCCATTTGGATGAACTTTGTGTTTTCATGAATCCAATACATTTCCTGTTACTACTATGATTTTTCTGTAACCATTCTAGTGCTTCAGAAGACTTGTTCCATTCTACGGTTTTTCTTAGTTCCATTTCTGTTTTAACCAAGTCTTCTTCTAAAGATCATATCTTCTCATCTTTTTTACACAGTTCATCAACTATGACTTTCAGTTTCTCTTCAGCAATGATCTGATGAGAATTAGCAATACCTTTACCTTTTTCAACTGTTTTAACATTTTCTAATTCCTGAGCAGTTGATCCAAGTGTGAGGACCTGTTCCTCAAGCATGCTAATCTTTCTTTCCAGAAAATCATTTTTAACTATTTCCTCTTTGCATTCTGCTTCTAAACAATCAATTTTATCATGCAGTTGATGATTGCTATCCCTTAGATATTTAAATTCATTTAGCATAATATGGAATACTTTAACCAATTTTTCTCTAGACATGCTTTTTACATCATCTTTGAGTTTAGAAACAAATACCTCAGCATCTTTTTCATTTTCTGAATCTCCAAGAGCCATTAGAGCAAGATCCTCATCCAAATCATCATCAGTTATTTCGTCTTCACTGTCTTGCCATCCTGCAACCATTGTTTTAGGATTTCCACTTTTCTTATGGACCTGTTCCCCAGCCTTCTTCCTTTCCTCAATGAATCTCTTCCTCCATTCTCCTTCCACAATTGGACATTTGCTGACATAGTGCTCCGAGCTTCCACATTTGTGGCATTCTCCAGCCTGTTTCATGTTAGTAGACCTACCCTGTCCACTATAGCCTTTTTCTTAATCAAATATTTCTGAACACTTTTAGCAATAAGGACCAGGTCCTTATCATCAATGATCTTATCAGCAGCAGTCAAGGCTAGGTTAGGCTCAGTTTTAACTGGAACTCCTATGTTTTTAACTTTTTGATGCAATGGAAAATACGCAGAAGCAAGAAACGATACGAAAATGCAGAAGCTAAAACAAGATAGGCGATATCGATAACGATATCGAGATATAAAGCAAGACGAGGCTTGAAACGTTTACCTAAGTAGCACGGAGGAACTTGTCTCGATACACCCCGGGTGAAGTCAAGGATCACCTATACTACGCAACTACCCTCAAGAGACACTCGGCTCTCGCAAATAGAATGATCAAAGAGGTTACGATGTTCAACTTGGAATCCACCAAGTGAAATCATGCCCGCTCACGGGTTCTTCATTGAGAATCACTCAAGAAATACATCATTCTAGTTCAAAGTTGTGTAATGAAATGAAATGGCTAAGTGTTCTATTTATAGGGCTTTCTAAGGCTAAAGTGAAATGACTAGAAAGCCCCTATGACTAGTTAAAACATACAAGCCACTTAAGGGAAAAATAGGAACTTCACATCCAAAATCCAAGCATTCAGCGTCGTGGGCGGAGCGCCCCAAATGGAGGCGGAGCGCCTCAGCCTTGGCACTTCTTGGGTAGCCCAGTGGGGGAGGCGGAGCGCCCCACTGGTGGGCGGAGCGCCTGGTCTTCTTGGGAGGCAGGTGGGTCACCCAGTAAGCTTGGGCGGAGCGCCCAGTTTGGGTAGCCTTTGGGCGGACCGCCTAGGTCCTTGGGCGGACCGCCTGGGTGCCTGGGTGGTGCGCCTAAGGGCCTGTCTTCTTGGCGCTTCTCCGGATCGATCCTAAGGCCCTTGGCTTCCCGTCCTTTGCAACCTTCAAGCTTGGCACTCGTTGATTGGAGTCTTGGCTCGATTTGTCCCATATCATGCATCCTTTGTGCCCTCGAGGTTGGCTCTTGATGGTTGTCATTTAGGCCCAATTTATATTGCATCAGCTTTTTCCTTAGTTCATAATTCTTAGAATTGCCTATCAGTTCATCTAAGGATAGAGTGGTTAAATCTTTGCTTTCTATGATAGCACAAGCTTTGATCTCCCAAGAATCTGGAAGAACCCTAGTTAGAATCTTTTCTACTCTATCTTCCACAGTTAAAACCCTTCCCAAAGAGATCAGTTCAGAAGCAATGGCATTAAATCTAGTATACATTTTGGAGATTGACTCTTCTTCTTTCATTTTAAAACTTTCATATTCAGCATAAAGAAGTGTACCTCTGGACCTTTTTACCTGACTTGTTCCTTCGTGTGCAACTTGTAGAGCATCCTAAATCTCTTTTGCAGTGGCATACCCTTTGATTCTAGTGCATTCGTCAGGACTAAGTCCACCAACAAGCCACTTCCTAGCTTTTGCATTCTTTTCCCATTGCTTTATGTCTTCAGCATTGCATTCCTTCCTGATTTTGGGAACATCGTTTCCCTCAGCATCCTTCTTCATTGGGATCATGGGACCTTCAGTTACAATATCCCACAATTCATAGTCCTCTGCTTGAAGGTGATCGCGCATCCTTTCTTTCCACCATGAATAGTATTTCCCATTGAAATAAGGAGCTCTGACCATTGACTGACCCTCACTGTTCTCTCGTGATGTACTCATCTAATCCTAGGTGTTAGCCTTTTAAGGATAACCCGCTCTGATACCAATTGTTATTTCCCACGATTACACCACCTTACTATTTTAAGGACCAGTTCCTTAAAATGTGTTCCTTTACTATACGATATGCGGAATTAAAACTGTAAGTAATTGAACATCAGATATTAGCGTGGAAAAACCCCTTGACTCGGGATCAAAAAACCACGACCTACTTCTCAAGTAGGATTTCAACTTCACTATGTAAAAAGACCCACTTAGTTATAAGACTCCCTCTTACTAAGCTAGGACTAACTCTAATCCGTTAGTGATCTTTCTCACGATCAGTGAAGTTGTGTCAAGTCCACGACTTGAACCAAAAAGTTTACAACTCGATTTTTGCTTACTACAATCGAACTAAGACTTGAACTTTTACAAGATTCAATCTAAGGAACAGGTTCTAACTTAGTTCTACTGTAGCTAACTGATTACACAAATAAGCTAATGACTCTTTTAAGCTTTTGTTCGATGCTCTCTGTATTTGTGCACACTTCTATGGCTGATATGCTCCACGTTTTATAGCTCCATCAGCCAAGAAGTCTTGAACAATTAGAACTCCAAAGCTTCCTTGAGTTTGAGTCCTAATTGGATTCTTCTCTTTAGAATCCGGATCTTCTATCCTTTATCCTTTATTCATGCGATCTTTTCGTATCCGTTTAGACCTGCATAATTACCAAGATAAACATTAATTTTAGGATAATTAATAATATCTCAACTTAAATGATTTTGCATGAATTATCTATTTAGCTGCAGTGATCCAAAGGAACAGGTCCTTTGAATCCGTTCCTCAGTCATCAGTCAAAACTCCAAGCTTATCCAAGCTAACAAAACAGATATTACGACATGTTTCAAGTACGTTAACCTTTCCACTTCAAAACCGCAATGGAAATGTCTCGATGGAAAAGAATAAGCACATATATATTGAGGAAGTTGGAATTCGTAAACATATGAAATTACACAAAATTGGGTATGTTACTGATGCTTGGTGGAGGACTAAATTGACATTTATGAAGGATAAAACAGCTTATTAATTAAATGGACCTAAATTCAAACTGAACGAGCCAAGCTTAGCCTCTCTCTCTCTCTCTCTCTCTCTCTCTCTCTCTCTCTCTTTAAATATATTAAAATTAACAGCCCCACGGAATCAGACCATAGTTCCAGGAAGATATAATTTGTTAATCAAACCTTCATTTAATTTCTGATAGCATAATATACTAACGTAGTGTGAAGAAAAGCAAGAGTCAAACATACCAAAAAAGAAGAAAATAACAAATAGCTTCCTTTGAAGCGAAAGGCTCAACGGTCAATCGTACCAGTGGCTATTTGACTGGACGTATTAGTGATAAAAGCTATACAAAGGGGAGATATACTTCGAAGTTAAGTTCAAACAAGTACAAGTTGCAGCAGTATTTAGGCAAGTTTTTGTTTTTCTTGGAACGTTTTTCCGTAAAATATTGGAAAGTTTCTTGTCTGTCTTTAGCTTTAAGAAAGAATCATTCAATATTTATTACTAGTATTTGTTTTGGTGTGAAAGCACTGAGGTATTTGTGGAAGAAAATTATTTTCTTCATTGTTTCGGTCATATTTGCTGGTGCTAGTACACATCTGTTCATACTGATATATTTGGTTCCCAAAATGCATGCTGTTTTAAAACCACTTAAATCTACTAATAATTGAAACCTTACCTTGCTTACAAGCCTTACGTACCCACGAGATATAATGGTAAACTGGTAAAAAAAAAAAAAAACCTTTGTCTCGAACGTGCTTAAGACACAAGAAGAGGATTGAATTGGGCATTGACTAATTCTCACTTAAGTTGTTCCTTTGTAAGTTTTAAGGGAACAGCAGCTTCATATGTTCAAGTTTAATAATAGTAAGTTAAATGCCAAAATATAAAACACATTAATTTTATATATAAAAAAAAAAACTACCCCGACTCGACAGATGTAAAAATCACGGCCTATCCTTATAGGTAGTGGTGGCAAATGGGTGAGTTGGATCGGATTTGGATGGGTTAAAAATGGATTGAGAAAAATGGGTTGGGTTGTTACCCACCCATATTAATATGGGTAAAATATGAGTTGGGTAAAAATGAGTTGGGTAAAATATGGGTTGGGTAAATATGGGTAAAAAAACATAGAAACTAAAATTAAAAAAGAAAAAAGTCAAATATATTAGTACTAGTATTTAAAAATAACAAATAAGAAACAAAAAACCATCTAAGCATTTGTAAATTAGCAATTGATAAAGATGGGGCCCACAAAATAAGCACCTTTCTTGATTCCAAATCAATATGGGTTGTATTTAGAGACCCACTTTTTACCCATCAATACCCATATTTTCTTGGGTTAAGTAGAGGAAGAAACCCAAATTTTATCCAAATGAAATATTAGTCATCCAATCCTTTGAAATATGGATCAAATGAGTGGATTAACAAAATATGGGTGGAAATTGCCAGCCCTACTTGTAGGATTTGCCATCAAATTTTCCACTAAACGGAGCCAAGTCCTGATTACAACCTTGCAATCCTGTTTATACCTAAAATTGTACATTTAGGTTAAACAATTAATTATGGATGGGGTCACAAGCAATACAGTAATCACAATGAAAAAGTAATTAAGTATGATGAAAATAGTAATGAATAAACAAGACAAAATAATTAAGAGAAAGGCAGAGTAATTCTTATTCCTTGAGAATCGCCGAATTCTATGGTGAATCGCCCCATGTACAATACAATATAAGGAGGAGTATTTATAGTAGTAATACTTATGCAATCCAAATTGGCTTAGTTCACAACCATCAAGAACCAAGCTTGAGAGCACAAAGAACACAAGTGAAGGGCTCCGGAAGTGACTTGAAGATCATGCATTGGAGCGCCATGGAAGGAGGATCCATCTAGGCCACAAGGAGGGGCTCAAGAGACACAAATTGAGGCGCCTCAAGAGGCTACAGGAAGGGGCGGACCGCCTCCTTTGAAGGGCGGACCGCCTAGTTGATGTGATGTTTTCTAGAGTTTGGGCCGCCCACTTTTCAGGCGGACCACCTACTTTACAGGCTTGGGCCGCCTACTCTGCTGCTCAAGGATTCAGGCGAGGCGTCTGGTTCTGCTATGTTTTAGACGAGGCTTCTAGGTGTAATTCCTATTTTAGCCCTACGTGGGTTGTATTGTTTTAAATCCTTTTGTGGGCTTTTAGTCATTCACTTAGGAGTGTGGCACACCTATAAATGCCACACTTAGCCATATTATTTCATTAGTTAGAATTGAACATATAATTGAGAGAAAGACATAGAGAGGCTTAGCCTTCTTCTTGGAGCGTGAAGCTCATGTATCCCCTACGACTTGGGCACCTGAGGATTGCATCCTAGTATGAATCCGGGATTTGGTTCAAGTTTCTTTTCTCCCATTTGAATTCAATCCATGTATGCGAGTTTGATTCGTTTCTTTCTTCTCATTTCTTGCCTTCCCGATCCTTATTTCTTGTTATATCATTTTACTTGCTTATGCGTATCGTTTAGTTTGCTTTCGCCCAGTTAGATTGCATCAGTTTGGTATCAGTGCACAGATAAGTTTTGTTCTTACAAACCCTCGATCGTGCCTAGTATCTTTAGTTATTGTTGTTCTTGTTTGTTGTTTTTGAGAAAAGAAGAAAATTAAAAAAAAAAAATAAAAAGTTTCAAAAATTTCATAAAACGGATTGGATTTGATTCCCCAAGTATTTAAAGTTATTGGAGATTGTTCTAAATTGTATTTCCGTTGATTTGGTACCCTTGTTATATGTTTTGGTGTAGTGAATCGAAATTTGAAAACCCAAAATCCCAAAGTTTGAAAAACCCTTTAAAAAAATTGCTCAATTCTTAATCCGATCTTGTTATTGATTGGGTGTTGTTAAAATTCATTGGGGGTAGTTGAAAACACCATTGCGTACCTTTAGATTGTAAACACATCTTGAAAACTTGGAATTTGGGTGCAAAATGGACCAAAAACACGTTTTGTGAAGCTGCAGGAAGTTGCAATAGGTGGACCGCCTACTGCACTAGGCGGACCGCCCACTCTGGTGCACAGCTTCAGGATTTCCACTACGCGGACCGCCCCTTTTTCAAGGCAGGGCGCCCACTCCTGAAGGGTGTCCGAGGTAGTTTATTTTGTAGGTTTTCACTTGTTCTTTGCCTCTGGGCTTTTTGGTTAGTGTTTCTAGGGTAATTGACCTACTTGAAAGATACTAACTTTCTAGCGTATTAGGACATTCATGCGTAGAGGAGATTAGAATTCAAAGAAGAGTCGTAGAACTTTCTTAGGCCTCAAGTGCGCACTTAAAATAATTGTCCGTCCATAGAGTCCCATTAATTCCACTTTGAACTAATACTTGGACATACTAGTTGTGATCACAGTAGTTTTTAAGAGACTAAGGCCTTTCCCTTGAGTGTTCATATATTGAGTGATACACGTGAGAGAGTGATTTTGTGAGGTTCTTTCTTTTGGTGGTGCAACTATGTAGGATGATGATAGTGGAGATTATGGCTCATGTGGGGATGATGCGGATTGTTATGACCCGTGTGATGATGGTGGAGGCTATGGTTCCTATGATGATGATGATGGGCATTACTATGATGACTCGGGAAACCATAGCTCCTACGGTGATGAAGTGGTTCACTATGATGATCGTGAGGTTGATGAAGGCTATGAAGCTTATGATGATGAATGTGTTGATCCTTATGCTTCTAGTCAAGAATACGAAGATGGTGACCCTTCAAGGTACAATGTTCCTACTTACTCTACTTGTGATGAATTTGAAAATGATGATAGTGACATAGAGAGAATTGATTATGAGCTTGATTATATGAATTATTCATTTGCATCTTCTCTTGGTGTTTCTAATGGTGAACAAGGGAGTAGTAGAGGTCCTTCCATTAGTATGGGAGGAGGTGGTGGTTGTTCCATGGGAAAGAAGAAGCTTGCATCTTCTAGGTATACTAAGCGACCTAATGCTTCTAATTTCCATGTGGAGGATGGTTTGAGAGATGGTGTTGCTCTTGCTACAAGGGGCTTATATTATTCTATCAATGCCGTGAAGGGTATGGGTAGTTGTAGTAGGAGTGGTGCTATGGCCAATGGGGCCAAGGCGAGGGGTTCTTATGGGTTCCATGGTAAGGTTCCTTCCTCGACTTTCAACAACACTTCTAATGTTGGAAGAGTGACGGGAAGTGGATGTTACCCTAGTAATGTTGCTAGGAGATGAGGGATAAGGGAGACCCAAGTTGTTGGTGTTGAAACTCGTGGGCATTCAAGTTTTCTCTTGGATGCATCTCTACGAAATTTAGGTAGACGTAGGTTCGTTGTTGAGGTAAACGGTGTTGGAGGATACTTGCTCAAAATTGATGAGACCGATGTCAATTGTATTAGCACCTCTTTGGTCGATAGGCTAAGGATGCTATGTCGTAAGCTAGAGAGTCCTTATGAGTATAATGGAGTGTGGATTTCCAAGGAAGCTCGAGTACTTATAACTCATAGGAATTACAAATGCTATGTGTGGTGTGATGTGTATCCCATGCAACATGTCGATGCGTGGCTAGGTGAGCCATGGATGGAAGACAAGAGGTTGCAATATAGTACTATAAAGGATGTGTATCTTATGGGCATAGGGCAAAGGGCTTATGACTTTGTACCTTATCGGACAAGAGGTCCATTGTCTACTAGTGCACCTTCTTTAGCTATGCAAAGGAGCAAGGAGCGAGAACTTTATTCTAAGGTAGAAATTGTGCAATCAAGGAGTCCTACAATTACAAGAAGTGGTGGGACTAGTGCAAGAGAAGGGTTGACAAGTGTCAACAAGGTGAACCCGAAACCACAAGTTTCAAAGCCAAGTGGTTCACCAATAAGGAAGAAAGAGACATCAAGTGATGAGTCTCCAAGTCCTAGATTCCGGGTTGATGTTAAAAGTCCACCTACTCCAGCTATGGGCATTCTCGGGCCTCATCCCAGCTCGCCCGAATATGAGAGACAAAAGATTGAGAGGAGTAAGGGAGTGACCAGTGACATTCCTCGAGCAGAAAAAGGAGAGGATGTGTTGAGTGATGTGAGTGGGATATCACCACCCGAATCTACACCTGACCTTGAAGAAAAAATGAGGGAAAAGAGAGAGGAAAAAAGAATTATTGATAGTGAGGGCACCCCTTATTCTAACCCTTTATCTTTTTCTTCTACTTGTTTGAATTCTTGTGTAGGAATTCTTGGAGGCAAACTGATGGAGCCTCAACCATGTTCCAAAATGGAAAGACAAAGTGAAGGTGATTTAATGTGAGCTACAAGGTGGAGAAACTATTCATGACACTTCAAGTGCATTGAGTGGACAAGATGGCCACTCAAAGGTATATGTTAGTTCTTCTACCCTTGAGAATGTTACTTCCTTGTCTTGTGATAGTGTTTGTGATAACTCCCCACTAGTTGATGATATGTATGATTATAATGTGTTTGCAACTAGTGTAGAGCCATTTGGTCAACTTGTGCGTGCAAATGAACCACTAGTTGAGAGGGTTGAAAAGCCACATCATGATGTGAGCTCGGTTTTCATTGAACCTCTCTTTAGTGAAAATATTGAAGTTGACCTTGTTTGTGAACCTTGTTATGACACCCCGCCCATATTTGATAAAGAAGAAGATGAATTGCATGAATATCCCATTCTTTCCTTTGACTGCTTATTTGATAATGGTGGCCTCTTTTGTCGTAGTGAGGGAGGTTGTGACATTGAGGAGTCTCTAGTGGATGAGATGGATAGGATTGTGTTTGATGACTCCTCAAGTGTAGATGATGACTCTAGTTTGGATGCCTCACCTTTGATGGTTAGTAGACTTATTCTCACTAACCCTTGTTTGAAGGGGTTTTTGATAGAGGTAGTGATGTGTGTCAAACTAGAGAAGAGTGTGAGTGTGAACCTCCATGGTTTGAAAAGCTTAACTCTATAGATAATCCACTGTTTGAGACCTCCCTTGGGAGTTTGTCTAGTGACGAGGATTGTCTTGGAGGTAAATTTGGAGGTGAGAAGGTACCTCTCGGTGTGTGTAAGAATGCTTCTAAGAAGGGGAGTGGAGTATTTGATGTTAGTTGTCGCTTGAACTATCTTGCCTACTCCATCCCATATGTTGATCACACCTTGAGTGTTGGGCATGCCAAAGCCATTGTGTCACCTAGTGATAAAAATACATTGAAGGCTTGGTATGTTAGTCATGAGCTTAGGGGTCATAGGAAATTTGATTGCTATGTCTTTCATGTTCCATGTCCTATTAATCTCTTTGCTTGTCTTTGTGCTGGATGCACTTCCTTTTTTAGTCAAGTACTTGTTGTTTCCTTTGGAGGCATAAGCTTTTTAATTATCATTGATACTTGGCTCTATCATAAGAATGTGTTTTCCACACTTTTGGCACTAACCTACTCTTGTAGTAGGAAGCTTTGTTTGTGATTGTTTTGGATGTAGGCTTTGATGGTTTGATTTCGAGGACGAAATCTTTTCAAGAAGGAGAGGATAATGCAATCCAAATTGGCGTAGTTCCCAACCATCAAGAACCAAACTTGAGAGCACAAAGAACAAAAGTGAAGGGCTCCGGAAGCGACTTGAAGATCATCCATTGGAGCGCCATGGAAGGAGGAGCCATCTAGGCCACAAAAAGGGGCTCAAGAGACACAAATTGAAACGCCTCAAGAGGCTACAGGAAGGGGCGGACCGCCTCCTTTGAAGGGATGACCGCCTAGTTGATGTAGTGTTCTCTAGAGTTTGGGCCACCCACTTTTTAGGCGGACCGCCTACTCTGATGCAAGATTAACAACGAAAAATGAAAATAAAGGATAAAGAGAAAGACACTCAATGATCTACCAAGAATTGCAAGTAGGAACTAGTCTACTTACCTTCTTGATGAAGCCAATGAGGACCTATTCTATCCAACAACCCTCAAGACAACTAGGAATTGAAAGTTGAATGATCAAGAATTGGAACAAGCTCAATTTTGAATTCACCAAAAAAGAACAAGTTTTCCAACTAGTACTAGGTTTAGCAAAAGCTGCGTTTGTTTTTCTTATGATGTAAGGTGCTGAAAATAAACTAAGTGTTAGGCTTATATAGGTGAGCCTCACACGCCTAAAAGGTAAAGAAATAGCCACCAAGTGGGCTAAATGTCAATAGCCACGCAGGGCTAAATAAGCACCATAAAATAAATAAGTCTAGCTATGCAAAAGCATGAAAAAGTGCTGAAAAATACAGCGCATTAAGGCCAATAAACGAGCCCTTCACGCGGCTGAATTGTCTAGAAAATATAGGCCGCGTGCCACGCGAGTACCACGCGTCAAGCATTCTTTTAGAACGCCCTTCTCCAATGATAATCGACGAATCCCAAGGCTTCTAACATATACCCGGACAAATGTTCTCAAAAGAATCTTCTCCAAGCTATCATCCAAGATTGATGAAGGTCCGATAACTCCTTAGCCCGACTCTTAGATTCATCCTCAATTTGGACTGCATCATACTCTGCAGGCTTGGGCCACCTACTCTGCTGCTCAAGGATTCAGGCAGGGCGCCTGGTTCTGCTATGTTTTGGACGAGGATTCTAGGTGTAATTTCTATTTTAGCCCTACATAGCTTGTATTGTTTTAAACCCTTTTGTGGGCTTTTAGTCATTTCATTTATGAGTGTGGCACACCTATAAATGCCACACTTAGCCATTTTATTTCATTAGTTAGCATTGAACATAGAATTGAGAGAAAGACATAGAGAGGGTTGGCCTACTTATTAGAGCGTGAAGCTCATGTATCCCCTATGACTTGGGCACCCGAGGATTGCATCCTAGTATGAATCCGAGATTTGGTTCAAGTTTCTTTCCTCCCATTTGAATTCAATCCACGTATGTGAGTTTGATTTGTTTCTTGCTTCTCATTTCTTGCCTTCCCAATCCTTATTTCTTGTTATCTCATTTTACTTGCTTCCACGTATCGTTTAGTTTGCTTCCGCCTAGTTTAGATTGCATCAGATACCCAGTCCTAAATAAGGTAAAATACAATGACTAATAAGGCTATGGACCTATAACTCAAGGCGGTGGTATATACTAAACCCTAACTAGGAGACTGTAAATCCTAGGCGGCGAGAGGTATACCCTGCGTCCTATGGCCGTGCCGCCTAAACAGTCGTTGGCTCCAGGAGCGGGCATGTATCCTCTGTGCCCGGTGACTTGTAAAATAAGTCTAGTCTTGCCAGATGAACTCGTATCCCCGTAATAGTAGGTGGCTTATTTTTGCACACACGGTCAGTCCTCCCACTTGCTGAGTGCTGACGCAAGTAATCAGGAAGTGAGAGTGGCATGGATGTGAAAAGATATCTCACTAACTCCTTGAGACTCGCAGTCTCTCTGACCAAGAATGATATTGATTTCTTCGAGAACTTTGCGTGTTTCCTTTTCCAAATCATTCCATATCTCAAATAGTAATGACGCTTGACTGTTTCGTGCTCGATCCTTATCCCTTTCTGCCTATAAATAGAGACTTCACGACAGTGGAAAATTCACAAACCCTTCTTCAAAAATACTTCTCTTCTTTAGCAATTTCTTATGATAGCGAGAAACTTTTCTTCTCTAAAAAATGTTTGTCTTCGATTCTGGTTTGATATTCCTAGAAAACTTTCTTCGCTCCGAATGGATGTTGCATAAGAGAACTACAGGAGGAAATTCGCCTTTAGTTACCTCATTTTCTTTCTTCCTCCATGAGGAAATGGATGAAGTCCCCCAAATCATGAAGTTTGATCAGGCGTCTAATGATGTCCTTTGGGGTATCTTCATTCTGTCATGTGCACTGATTACGGTGAGCTCATCTTCTAACACAGCGGTTACTGTGATATTCGTCTTGCCATGCAGGGTCAGGCTGCTTAGTCCTTTTAGCTTCCATGTGGCTTCTCCTCCAGGATTTCTTTGGCATTTAGATTGCCTCTTTGACGGAGTAGGGTTGAAGCCTGCTTGTCTGAATCCGTTTCATGGCAGGAAAGAGGAGAGAGCTCCGGATTATGAGCAGATTAGAGAGTCGCCAAGCTCTAACTCCACCTACGGCTCTAGGTTGTCTCTTGGTTCTGCTGGTTCGGTCGTGTCGGCGCTGCAACACTCCACCGGTCATTGGCTGCGGGATACCCGAGGGAAGAGGCTCCCCCATGGTAGATTCCCAGCTCAAGCCTTTCCACTATCGGCTATCTTCTATTTGCGCTTAAAGTTCTGCGGGGCTGTGCACTCCGGTTTGATCAATTGAGGTCGACTCGGATGGTCAAGCTTTGCTGCTAGTCTTCTAGTTTCTCGTTGAGTTCAACGGATGAGATGAGGGAAGGTCAAGCCTGTACTCAGATACTTCTGGGGTCCCTTGCTTTGATCAAGCAGATAGGCCTTGGCTATATAAATGGTCGTATGCTTTGAAGGAATGCTCGGGCTGACATATCTCAAGCTTCAAAAAGAAAAGAAGAACTTCTGATTGTTTACGTCTGGCAGCTACAATCCAGATGAAGGATCTTCAGCCATGTTAATCCCGAGGAACTCTTTGTTTTTAGTCTTCTCTTTCCTTTTTTTCTATAATTGTTATAAACAAATATTGTATTCAGGAAGAACTAAATGTATATTATGAGCCTACGGGCTGTTTTTTATTAGTGAAACGATCGTTCATCAATACTCTTATACGTACTTGTGTTATTACATGTTTTATAATGTATGGTCAAGCAGTATGTTTGTGCACCTAAAGATTAGATGGCTTTCGATCATCCTGAATGTCCTAATGCTTAGAATGTTTATCAGTGTGCCTACTTTGGGCAATTACGTCTGTTGCGTACCACTATTTATCGGCTAGGTTGTATCTATAGGAGATGGTTGTTTGCACCTACAATGGGGCGACTATAGCCCGTGTGATAACAGGCACTTTTGCGTTCGATTTCGAACGTCTCTACCTAGTTACTCAAGTGTCTAACACTTTCTAGCACTACGTGAATAGGCGTCCCTGTCGGCGTGTGGGTGAAATTGTTGAATTAGCGAATTCAACTTACGAATAATGACTGGTGGTTGAGCAGACGTGGTCTAGCTCTCAGCGAGTAGTGTACCCTACTTTTTGTAGTGAAAATTGAGTGTATTACTTCAACTTAGGTCTGGCCGGGGCTATGAATAGTTGGAACGTAGATGGATCTGAATAAATAAGTAAAACTAACTAAAAATAGTAGTTTTATTGATAAAAGGGGTGCGAAGCTTGAGATGGTGTGGGTGAAAACCCGTAACATGATTGATGAGTATGAAAATACTGCGATCAAAGTTAAAAAAAAAAACTTAAAATATAAAAATAAATGCCTTTAAAATACTTTATACTCGACCCTCAGAAGGTTCGGAGGCATGTGCTTGGGCTTTCCTACTCGAGGGTGCTGAGCCTGGAGATGTTACCTCTGGGTCGTTGACGACCCGATTGTATAATTTTGTGCCAACCAAACAATAATGAACAGCTTGCTTTCGCAGTTGTCTACTTTCTGACTTGTCTTCAAGGAGGATTCATTTGCTTAGGTAGTTGATCAGTGCGTGACGCTGCCCTGTGACGGATCCTGTGTGTTAAACTTCAAGGTTCATAAGGTCCACGGGGGTTAACTCAACCACTATCTGCTGATCGTACAAATAGTTTGAACTTTCAGGAGTGCCTTCATTCTCTCCTGCTGATCCGGTGTGCAGATGCCTTCTGTGGTGAAAACTTCTTTGACATGATCGATGATCAATTGAGAGCCGTTGAAGAGGGTAACCTCTCTGGCCCCCAGTATGTAGGCTAAGTCGAGAGCTTGAATTATGGCTTCATACTCTGCTTCGTCGATTTGAGCTCTGGAAGTCTTGTGAAATGCCATCATATTAGGTGTCTTGACCCACAGATCGAGATCGGCTTCTTCCTTTCCCAAGCCCGCTTCACTGTTGACCTCACAACGTCCAGGCTCGATCATTTCTGATTGACTCCTCTGCCTTTGGCTTCAGCTCCTCCACGAAATCTGAGGTGAAACCCTCTACTTCCTACAAATCAACGGCTGCCCGCGGTTGGTCGATAATATCATACTCTCCCAGCATCTTGGCCCATTCTGTCATCTCCTCTGGGAGTCCAGGTTTAGACAATATGGTTCGTACCTGTATGGATGAGATCATGCTAACCGTACGGTCAAGGAAATACGTGCACAGCTCCTGGGTCGCCATGATCACGGCCGCGATAAACTGAAAAAGTAAAGGAAAAAACCTGTCCCGCGCGAGGGTCTTTTGCTGGCGTATTTTATGGGAAATGGTCTCCCATCCTTTTCTCGTACAAGGACTGCATTTCATGTTATCTCTGAGATCGAGACATATAATAATAAATGTTCACCTAGTTTTGTCTCAGTTATCACCGGAAGCTGTAGGAGTTGCATATTAGTCTGGGCTACGGTTAGGTAACTCTGTATCAGCCATAAGGGCCCCCTTGTCTTTGAGCACCTCAAAAAGCTGACATACCAATTTTGTGGCCTTGGGGACAAGCTGATCCATCACCACCAACCGATCCTCAAGTTCGCAGATCTCTTCTCTAACTTCCCGCTCTGTGGCCTCAAACTCGATGGACTCTTCTTCGGCCATATTTATTTTGGCTACCAGCCGTGCACCAAGATCTTTGCCATAGGTAGGTTGATACTCTCCAAGCGAAGACCGCTCACCCTGTAAGTCAACAATCTTGCGCGAGGCCGGGTATTTGAAAACTTGATGGAGTGTTGAGGGTACTCCCTTGACACAGTGTATCCATAGCCGTCCCAAGATAATGTCATATGGTAGATTGCAATTTAATACCTGGAAGGAGGTTATGCTCGACACGCCCGGTATATGAACCGGTAGAGCTAATTTTCCGGCATACTCTTCCCGGGATCCACTGAAACTGATTATCTTTCGGGTGCTTAAGGCTACTTGATGGCACAAGTCATTATCTCGCAGTACCTCCCCCAGATAATATTCACGCTATTTCCCAGATCGATCATGGCTCGATGGACACGTAAGTTGGTTATTTTCATGGGTATGATGACGTCACCTTGATGTTTTGCCTCTTCCTCCAAACCAAACAAGATTGGACTGTTTAATTCCCATAGCCCCGTAGTCCCCCGAGCGGCGTTGGGTTTTATAGTTGAAAAGATTGTGTTGATAGTCTTCGAGTTTTCAGAATCTAGTGCTTTGGAACACCGTGGTCCCTCTTCAATAAGATCTTTGAGGTGCCCTTGTTTCAGAAGATGCTCCATTTCCATCATCAAGGCTTTACAGTCGGCTGTGGCGTGACCACTGCTGCGATGAACGTCACAATATGGCGTTATGTTCCTCCCCGTCGCTCTTTTTACATTAGGCGGCCATCGGACCCTTGGACCTAATCTACCAAAGTGATTGGCAACTAGATCCACAGTGTTGACTCGTAAACTAAATTCCCTAAAGTTACGGGGTTCCATCTTCTACTCTTGGGATCCTGATGCTCGGGAGTTGTTCAATCTTCCTGCTCCTGATTGGTTTTAAGCCTTTTGCTTCACCCTTCTTCCGTTTTCTTCCCCTTCTAAATAAGGGCTCCCAGATCTCTTCCTTGCTCGTCTTCGGGGTTATGATAGTTGTCTGGTTCCAAGCAAAGCTTTTTAGTATATCTTTGATGCAATACGCTCCATGTATTAACTGGGTGCTAGGTTAAACTCCACTGCAACTCCCTGGTGGCCAACGATCCCTTTGAATCCAAACTTTTGCCAAAGGCTACCACAACGATGTTGTCAGGGACTGGAGGAAGCTCGATGCATTCCTTCTGAAATCTGTCAAGGTAGTGTCACGCCCTATAAAAAAAATTTAATTAACTGCGCGGTGCGAGTTTATTTATTTAAAGGCTCGTGACTGGTGTTCAAAAAGGTACAAAATTATTTAGAGAACTCGGAGTCGCCACTTGACATAGTTTAAGGTGTGCCAAGTCACCAGAAGGTACCTTGGAACACCTTTGACTCGTCTAATGGTCTGCGTTAGAGATTCGGGTAAGGTTCTCAGTTGACTCTCGAGAAGGTATTAGGCACCCTCGAGTCCTGTGCCGAGCACAGTTGCTTTTATTGTCTTATTTTTATTTATTACATATGGTTGTTATATTAATGCCGTTAATTTGAATATGATACTTTGATTTAAGAAAATTAAAAGCGTTATTCTTATCCAGCCTCACGGAGGACTGGACGAATTTACACTTTGTTTCATAGTAAATAAATGAATAAATTGATAATAAAAATTTATTGCGTATTTCCCAAACCTTACAAAGGGTTTGTCTACTTTCTAAAAAAGGAATTTAATTAGCTTAAAAATAATAATTAATTTAGAATTAGTTTGACTTAATTTAATTTTTCTTTTAGCCTAATAAGTAGATCACAAATCATACTTATCTATTTGCCTAATCGGGTTTTCTTCTCAATCCTATTTGATTTGCCTAATCGTTACACTTTGGGTAGATAATTAATCATATCAAAATAAAATACATTGACTAATTTTAGGTATGAAATAAACGACACAAATGTTTAGCATTCTAATAAACTTGTTATTTATAAAAGACTTGTGGCCATAAGTTAAAATGCTATTTGGAACTAAAACTAATTTGCAAATTATATACATACGGTTCTGCTATTTGGGCTTCAAGAAGTAGGCTAATTTCGAAATGATTTGCACCAAATATCCCTTTTCTCTAAACGAGTTTAACATTTTCGCCAAAAAAAATGACTATTTAACTACAATCTTGTTTGGACAATAGAATCTGACTTGGAAATTTATTTTGGCTAAAAATATCCTACGGGCAACAAAAATTACCACATGGATTACAATCCCAATAGGAGTCTCAAATCTTTAAAATGTCAAAACACTCATTCTTATTTGTGATAAAACTTTATTTGTGATAAACTCTTCTTTTTACGTGGCCTTCCCATGATCACCAATACTACAATATGTAATAAACTAATACAGTATTAAAATGACACTTTATTTTTTAAACGTGTTTTCTATTGTTCAGTATTGAAAACTTTTTCAATTGTCAAAGCTTTTTCTTAATCCATTTCAAGACTTATAAGCATTTGGAATTAGATGAACGAATTCAAACTTATCTTCAAATGTCGGCCTAAAATCAACCTACTGGTGCTTAGGCTGTCCTATTTTCATGCCTAAATCATTTTGCATTCAAGTCCCATTTTTATGTTGCTATTTCAAATCTATCCAATTTTGACCAATAAAAGAACAAACTACATCTTACATTGGTGGCCAATTTTTTAAAATGGATAATCCAAATTTGCTTAGTTAAAAAATAATTTTTTGAAACCTTATAAGAGAAGCAGCAAGATCACAAAGAAATAAACATACACACATAAGATGCCACTAAACTAATTTTTAATGGTGGCAACAAGTTAAAACAATAGAGCAGTATCTTTACCTCTTAAACATACTGATATATACCACTTTTCAAAGCAAAAAGCTTAATACATGTGAAAGTTGTAACATGTACCTATGAATGAGACTTGGAGCACCGCAATGACAAATCACTAGCTAAAACCGAGCAAACGAATCAACAGCAATGGCACCCAAAAATCAGCACTGAAACAGCCCTATAACTGCTCTATTTGACCCCAAAAACTTGTAGATTTATACCCCAAAAGACCCTTAGTGTAAAGGCTTTTGGTTCTAAATCCTACCCTCAAACTTAACCTTTTTTCGTAAGTGTTTTACTCTCAATTCAATTTCAATTTCAGCTGGTTGTTGGTGTTCTTTCAGCTGATAGTTGTGTGTAAATGAGGGTATTCAATGCCCTATTTATGGCTGAAATTGAAGGCCAAAAGGTGGAGTATGGACTTGTACAAAAGTACAAGCCCACACCCCCTACACTTGAGTGTTTTGGTTCTATTTTCAGCAAGGTACAGCAGCTGTAAAGCCACTGTTTCAGCCACCTAAACTTGTCCTAAAAGCTGAAATTGTACAAGTAGGGTCCTCTAAAGGACCCCCCATTACTCATTACATTAACTAGAAGGAAACCAAGACCAAACTAGAGCAACTAAATCAGCCCCAACTAGACTAAATGAACCAAACTAACTTAGAATTAAACTAAAAAGCAAATCAAGATCCTAAGTTAAGCTAACATAGTCCATACAATGTTTTCAAGCAGATAACCAACTAACAAGCAGACAATTTCATTTTTCTTTATACCAACTTGCCTTCAAGGTCATTCAAACTCTTAGCTACTTCAAACTATAGCACACACGTCCGCATACTGATATCATTGGCTGAATCATTCCAACTTTGAGAACATGCTTTAAATAACCAATACACAAGCTGATTCATATGTAAACTAACAGAAAAAAAAGGATTTTATATCATTCGATATCAACATAGGTATACACAAGGACATGAGTCTTATTCGGATGAAAAGAACTACAAAGGCTGAAATCTAAACATACATATCAGACACATTCTGCTCATACGATCTTTGACAAAATGAAGCAAATACTAATTAATGACTAACACAAACAAAGAAAGAAACAAGGAAAAAATAAACTGCAAAGTTTCTTTTTCTAACCCGTCAAAGCCAAAACGTCAACGACGCTATGCTCGCTGCCTGGATCTATCAACATCACCATCATACGCTCGCTCGACGTCATCACAGCTCCGGATTCAAACACAAAAAGAAAACAGTCCTCCATTCGTTTTTCATCACAGCCCCGCTTCACTGCCTCGTCGATGCTACAAACAACCTCCACACGCCACCTCGACTCCAACTGCTTCCCAAGCCATCTCACCAATTTTTTCAGTTGAAACAACATTAAAATAAAACTCGCCTCACAGCCTTGCCAAAGTCACACACCAAGCACCACAGCTGCAGCGAGAGCGACGCAGCGATGCCGCTGCCCTCGCTGCCTCCACCCTCATCCCCAAACAATCATCATCATCACACCAACCTAATCACCACCACTGCCTAAAAAAAAAAACAGCCCCTCCCCTCCTACGAATCATCACAGAACCAACAACAAAACTCACCCAAAACATCATCAATCGCAGCCCCCAAGCCATCATCATTAACATCAGAAACAGAAACAGAAACAAAAAGAAAAAATAAGAAGAAGAAAAAGAAATAAAGAAAACAGAGGGAACGGGAGGGGAAACGGGAAAGGGAACGGGCAAAAATGAGGGGGGTATATGGGAGATGGAGATGTGGGGGTGACGGGGAAGGGTAAGGGGAAGGGAAAGAAAGTAGAAAAAAACTAAAAAAAAACTCACCGGAGTTAAAATTTGACCGCACTTTGAAGCCCGATCTACAAAAATTGGCTTGGATTTTGAAGAAACGGAGTTGAGAAATGGAATGAGGAGGCCGAAAGGAGTCCGGGGATATATTCTTTGTATTTTTCCGGCCACCGGAGGTGGTGGCCGGCGGAGGCCGAGTGGCGGAACCGCGGTGGATCAACGGCGGAGCGATTTCCGGCGAAGTGAGAGAGATTTTGACAAGGGTTGCCCTATATTCTGATTTTTTGTGTAAAATGGCAAGAAATTGGGAATTTAGGCTTATATATTGGGAGTGTAGGCTGGGTTATACATATGGGCTGATGGACTTGTATTTTGGGCTGTATATTTTTACAAATGACCATTTAAAAAGAACTACACACAAAACTAACCCACATAAGATCACATAATCTACACTAAAATATCACAATTAAACATAGATTACAATTAGACACATAACAAGCAATTTTTGGCAATTTTCATATTTTCTATCCTAATTAAAGACAAATTTAGCTAAGAATAAACACTAGAAGTCCAGAAAAATTTGACGAGACGACCTAAGAATCTAATACGACTATTTTGGGCAATTTTATCTGTATTCGTGCCAAAATTAGGTGATTACAGCTGCCCCTCTTTGTTCGGGAACACGAAGAGTTTTTGGACAAAGAAGTAATCGACGACTAATTTTGGCTTTTCGGTTCTAGCCGAGAGCATGCTTTTCAAAAATGGTGACCGTGCCTTGAATTTCGGTTCTAACCGAGAACAAAGTTACCTACATATCCCTGGACTAGGGAATCAGGTTAGTGTAGATCCTTACATGCGGTAGCTGCGACTACCGCATTCAAATAGACGCTAGACTCTTCTAGACTCCCTAAGACAAACACTAGACACTCTAGACTACTAAGATAAACTAGAGACTCTCCTAGACACACTTGGGGCTGATACTGGACACTCTTAGGCACACAAAGGCTGTCGTTGCTGATTACTGGTCGCTTGCTGGTGGTCGTTGCTTTATAAAGAATGGAAATACAAGGCAAAAATGGAATTACAACATTGAAAAATGTAAAAGTTACAATTCCTAGACTATTCTTCATGCTTCCCAAGCTGATGAACTGGTCTGAAGCTCCCACCAATCAAGTGGGTTTTGAAAACTTGAAATCGCTCGGGCGGGCTTTAACTTGAAACTTGAAATTGCCGCTCGGGCGGGCTTGAATGTTAAAACTGCTGAAAGTTGAAATTGCCGCTTGGGCGGGCTTTAACTTCAAAGTTGAAATTTCTGCTTTGACAGGCTTTGACTGTAATGCTGAAAATGCCGCTTTGATGGGTTTTGACTTGAAGCTGGGGATGGTTGCTAATCTTTGAGCGGGACAAACTTGAAAAGGAAGTGGTTGCTATCTTCTAGCGGAACTGACTCGAAAAGGAAATGGGCGCTATCTTTTAGCGGGACTGACTCGAAAAGGAAGTGGGCGCTATCTTTTAGCGAAACTGACTCGAAAAGGAAACTGACGCTATCTTTGAGCGGAACTGACATGGAAAGAAAATAACGCTATCTTTGAGCGAAACTGACTCGAAAAGGAAATGATCGCTATCTTTTAGCGGAAACTGACTTTAAAAGGAAACTAACGCTATCTTTGAGCGGGACTGACTCGAAAAAGAAATGGGTGCTATCTTTTAGCAGGACTGACCTGAAAAGGAAATGGGTGCTATCTTTTAGCGAAACTGACTCAAAGGGAAAGGGTTGCTATCTTTTAGCAGAACTGACACGAAAGGAAATGGGTGCTATCTTTTAGCGAAACTGACTCGAAAAAGAAGTGGGCGCTATCTTTTAGCGAAAATGACTCGAAAAGGAAATGGGTGCTATCTTTTAGCGGGACTGACACGAAAAGGAAATGGGTGCTATCTTTTAGCGGGACTGACACGAAAAGGAAATGGGTGCTATCTTTTAGCGAAACTGACTCAAAAAGGAAAGGGGGTGCTATCTTTTAGCGAAACTGACTCGAAAAGGAAACTGACGCTATCTTTGAGCGGAACTGACATGGAAAGGAAATAACGCTATCTTTGAGCGAAACTGACTCGGAAAGGAAATGATCGCTATCTTTTAGCGGAAACTGACTTTAAAAGGAAACTGACGCTATCTTTGAGCGGGACTGACTCGAATAAGAAATGGGTGCTATCTTTTAGCGGGACTGACACGAAAAGGAAATGGGTGCTATCTTTTAGCGTAACTGACTCAAAGGGAAAGGGTTGCTATCTTTTAGCAGAAATTGACTCGAAAAGGAAATGGGTGCTATCTTTTAGCGGGACTGACACGAAAAGGAAATGGGTGCTATCTTTTAGCGAAACTGACTCAAAAAGGAAATGGTTGCTATCTTTTAGCAGAAACTGACTCGGAAAGGAAATGGGTGCTATCTTTTAGCGAAACTGACATGGAAAGGAAATAACGCTATCTTTGAGCGAAACTGACTTGGAAAGGAAATGATCGCTATCTTTTAGCGGAAACTGACTTTAAAAGGAAACTGACACTATCTTTGAGCGAGACTGACTCGAAAAAGAAATGGGCTTTCTTTTAGCCAGAATTGACTTGAAAAGGAAATGACTGACGCTATCTTTTAGCGAAACTGACTCGAAAAGGAAACTGACGCTATCTTTGAGCGGAACTGACTTGAAAAGGAAATGACTGACGTTATCTTTTAGCGAGACTGACTCGAAAAGGAAACTGACGCTATCTTTGAGCGGAACTGACTTGAAAAGGAAATGACTGACGCTATCTTTTAGCGAGACTGACGCGAAAAGGAAACTGAAGCTATCTTTGAGCAAAGGCTGACTTGAGAAGGAAACTGACGCTTTTTCTTGGGGGAGTATGTTATTGTGGTTGACATCTTCCCGGTGAGTTATGTCCTCTCTGTTCACCCGCTCATGATTAGCCCATGTCTGGAAGCTGTACAGTCCACACATTTTTCACATGTGGCTTTGACTTGAAAGCTGCAAACTCTAACCCATCATCTTAATGGGGTCTTGTCTGGAGATTTGAAAACCTTGGCCATTTTTCAAAGATGGGATTTTGTCTGAAACTCAGAACAAATGCTCCCGATTCATGTGATCCTTGATCTTGCTGACAATGTAGCAAATATCACAATGGCTTTCTTCATCATGACTATACAGACCCTGAATCATGTCCTCGCAAAATAAACTTGGGGTTCTTGTTCAAACGATATCTTGATATTGTTGGTGTATTTTTGATCCACCCCAAAGTCCACCAATGCCAAATAGTTTCTCCCAATCTTTAGTCACTCCTTGGTAGAAACAGCATGTCGTTCCATGGTGACTTTCCTGGCACAATCTTGGTGTGTCATTCTCATACGAGGTTTGGCACGAACTTCCATTGCTCATTGGTTCCCGAACAATGATCTGGTACAACTGAGAAACCTGTAAACAAGCTTTGCAAAACTTTCTTTGCTCGTTTCAATGATATCAAAGGAGAGAAGTGACAAAAAAAAGTAAAGACAAATTGAAGAAATTCAAAGAGGAGACATCGAACGAAAGATGTCTCTGAAAGATAGAAAGAAAAATTATTTAGGGTGAAACGACGAGCTCAATGAACATGACATACATCTTGGAATAAAGTCTTGACCTTTTCAACACGATCTATCCTTGATTTTACCCCAGTTCGACAATATAGAGGCAATTGCTTGCTTGGTCCGATCATGATGAGAAACCGGACATCCCTCATTCGACTAGTGGTGCCCTTTCGGGTTTTCACCAACTAGCCTCTCTCTTTGTTCTTTTTCCTCACAATGGTCTGTGGCGCCCTTTCAGGTTTTGACCAACATGATTCATTTGCTTCTCCTCTTTTTCTCTCTTTTTTTTTTGTTCATTTGTTTCCATTTTTTTTATTTCCATTCGACCTCTTATCCCCTTTTTCGGTCGATCTCATCTTTCTCCTCTTTCTTTTTGAGCCAATCTTCCATCCCTTATTTTGACTTCTCACAGAAGTTTCTACCCTAATGGCAATTGTACTCCCATCTCTTGATTGTGATGATCAAAAATAAACTTCGACTTCCCCGAGCAGACTCATATTTTGATTGTACATCAATGCGCTACATTCTCAAAGATCGGTCAAAAAGGTCTTTATTTGGACCATAGTATGGGATTTGGTTAGGCTAGGAAGAAAAGTATTTAGCATCAAAGCTCAAAAAACATCTCATGAGACGGCTAGATGAACATTACAAATTTTGAAATCACCGCTTTTGAAAAATAAACCAAACTTTTTCCCCAGCTTAGGTAAATTGGGGATTCCCTTTTTTTTTTTCTTTTCTTTTTTTTCTTCTTTTTTTTTTTTTGGGGGGGGGGGGTTTCTTTTTCTCTTTGTTTTGAAAAGCGGTACGAAAGCATCTCATGAAACGACTTGATAAAATATTACAACCCTTGGAATCATTTTCTTCTAAGATAACATCAAACTTTAGCCCCAGTTTAGTGAAAATTGAGGAATTTCTTTTGAATTTTCTCTGATATGAAAACAAAGGGGATATTGAGACTTCCCCCAATATGAACACAAAGAAAGCAAAAGGAATATTGGCTTTCTTACTTTTCTTCAAAATTGGTATGCTAAACATCTCATGAACATGTAAATGAATGTTACAAAAATAGAAGTTTGTTTTTATTTTATTTCATTTATGAAATAAAATAAAAACAAACTTCTGCCCCAGTTTAGCATAAAATGGGGATCTAAATTTCTTTTGATGTTGGCCGCAAACTTGGAGGCAAGTTTTGCGTCAATAAAAGAAAACAGGGAAAGAGGAATTTTCTCCTGTTGCGACCGCACCCGAATGGTTGCCTACGTATCCTTTTGAGAGGAATCAGGTCAGACGTAGCTCTAGCAACTTAATGCTAGCTTTTGTGTTGTTGTTTTTGTTGTTTTTTCTAATTTTCTGTTTTTTTTTTCTTTCACTGGTATAATAACATTTATTTCAAAGGAGTGTAGCCGAAAGGAAAAATACACAAAGCTCAAAGACTATTAAATTGGTAAAATATTTGGGTAGTAGAAATGAAAGTCGTTCGTCATCCCGACCCGAGAATGCCTCGCACAGATATACAACAAAATAAGTCGACCTAAAGTCACAAGTAGAGACGGGACTTAATCACTCCGTATCCTTGGTTTTCGCTCCAAACAGTGATCTTGAAAATTACACTTGAAACTTCCGACCAAAATGGTTATGCACCATTTTCAACTTTTTGCATAATTCCTTTATCACAGTCATCCTCGCCGTCCAGTTAGTTCTTAGGCTTGATATTAGACCATGTGTTTAGATCAAGACGCAAATTCCACACATATGTCATGTTACTAAAGCTGGCAAGAATAAAACTTCAAAAAAACTAAAAGGATAAAAATAAGGAACATAAAAGACAAAATATTTGAGACAAGGAGTGGATCTCGCTTTTTATTGAATTAAAAACATGAGGGTTTGAACATCAAAATAAGCAAAATAATGCACTTGGATTACAACCCTGAAATAACCAAGTGCACAGAAAGTTCGACAAAATAAGTTGACAAGTGCTTCTCAATTGTTCATTTTCATATCACGTCCAATGCACTGCTCTCATGCCCTGTCGAAGCCGTCATCAGATTGTACCATGTTGGTTCCCATTGACGTGCTTCAAACTTGACAGCATATTCTTCTTTGCTTCATTTTCTTGAAATACCATCAGAGTAGACATGTTTTCTTTGGAAAAAATGAATGACTGTGTAAGACAGTGAATTGGCTCAACGACTACATCTTGCATTGTTTCATCCCCCACGATTTTTATCTGATTGTTGTCTATCATTGCCTGGACTACCCTTTTGAGTTCCCAGCAGGATTCCGTGTCATGTCCAGGTGCTCCAGAATGAAACGCACAATGGCGTGAATGATCAACTCTTCCATTAGGGTTCACTTTTCCCGGGATTGGTTTCAACAGATTGACTTGTTGCAACTTTTCAAACAAATTAGTGTAAGTTTCCCCCAACGGGGTGAACTTAGTCTCTCGCCTCCGTCGCAACTTTTTGTGACTTGTGCTTGGACAGGAGCACGGATTCTTTCGCTTTTGGTTGGGAAAGTCAAGCGAAGCTTGGAAATGGTTGTGTGAGGTGTTATATGTGGCTTGTGGAGTTGGTGCGCGCCATTGCGGATAGGAAAATATCGGAGCATATGGCTGCGCTCTATGGAGTGGAGGAGCGGAGTAATTTGGATTATCTGGGGAGCAATGCTGCTGATGATGCTTTTGTGGAGTTCGGGAGTATGACAGAGGTTGGTTAAATTCTCTCCTGTTCCACTTTCTGGGATCCCATTTCTTTTCTGTTTCATTGCGAAGACTCTCTGACCTAACTCGAACAGTGAATTGTGGAGCGGAGGCCGATAGTGGAGCAAATGGAGGTGGTGGTGCCAGAGGACACATTGTGGAGGATCCCGCCACTTTTGCGGCACTGTTGTAGTGAGGAAAGTCGGGAGAGTATTGAGTGTCCTCAACTGTAGTAGGCAGACCATGTGTTTGATGTACGATGGTCGGTGCAACTCCTGAGAGATTAGATGGCACGGGAGGAGGTGCATGTCCCATGGTAATAGCATGATACAGTTCAACCACCAACTCTTTCATATTTTTGGCCTCTTTTGTAAACCTCTCATTCTTCTCAAACACCAACTTTTTCAGATTCTTGACTTCTTCAGTCAACCTCTCATTCAGCTCAATCAAATGCTCGTAATCTTCGAACTCAGAATTCCCACCTTCAAACGTCATGATCATGGGTCCCATTGATCTTGTTCTGTACGTGTGATATGATGCCAGAATTTCCTCTCAAGTTACCGCAGAACCCAAAACACTATTACAAACAGATCGGGTTAGCACAAAAATGCACACTGGCAAACCTAAGGTTGTTATGCGTCATCCCGAAAAGGTTCACGGTATAAGCCGCGTGTACCGATTGTATCCCCGAAATATGTCGCGTTAGACAAAATCATGACGCAAATCAAAGCGACACATAATTCCGAACAAGGATAAACTTGAATTTTTTTTTTTTTTACCTTTTTTCTTTTTCAACAAACTTAATTTAGACAAACGACACGAGACAGACTCAAAATAAATTGCTTAACATGATGCACGAGTCAAAAGATATATACAAACTGACATGATAATGGGTGGGTCCCTCCGGACGGTGAAAATAATGACACTCGACATTTGAGCGGAGTCAGATTATTCCACGAGGATCGACGCAAATACAACTTAGCTAATTGCAATTTACCGTCTGCACCCTCACTTGACCTTAGACAAAACAAAAGAAAGCAGACCCTAAACAACAACAATTTTTCTTTCTTTTGTTTTTTTTTTAAATGAAAAACCAAGACTTAACCGAAGACACGAACATAACTTAAGAACGGATTATGAATCAAACCATTTTTATTATCCGAAAAGTGACTCTAAAATCGGACATTATGACAATGCAAAGATGAGCATAAAAACTTGATTTTTGAAACAAACTCTTCGATTGGATTTGAAAAATGAATCTTAGAGTATTTACAAAATCTGGCCATTATGACGACACAAAGACACAAAATATTACATGAATTAGATGCAAAATTGGTTTACAAAAATTGGCCATTATGACGGCATAAAACCCCGATAAATTACTTTTCAAAAATATGGACTTGACTTGGACACAGACTCAAAGGTAAAAAGGGTCCCAAAATTTTGTCATTATACCGGCGCAAAACTATGACAAATTATTTTCTAATACTTTAGATCAAACCCGGACACAAAATTAGACTCTAAAAGTTCTTGAAAAATAATTCGCCATTATAACGGCGTAAAATGACAACTAAAGATATTTTGAGACACGGACTAAACCGTTTTTTATTTTTCTCCCCTTTTTTTTTCAAAATTTAACATCCACCTTCGGTGATCGGTCAGCATAACAACCCTCTTTCTACAATAAATACAACACATAAGATGCCAATAATGTGTCTTTTCGGGACACGGGCTCACAAAGGGGTCAGCCTAGACAAGTGCAATATCGGTGTACCGCACCTCATTAAGTCAAATATGATGCAGATAATTGGGCCTAAAAGTTTAACTCTAGGTGATACAACTGACTATGTGTCTAGACTGGCTGAAAAAACCGGTGGACAAACCGGGCGGAAAGCGCATCAGGGCCATCCGGAGACAGTGTGTCCGGCCTAAAACCCCGTCACGCCTTCCTCCTAAATCATGGGCAATTTAGTAAGAAAGTCCCAGATGCCACAAGCAATCTGGTAAGTGCACGTGTGTGTGTGTTTCAGAGACCCAGAAGGTTACGGAGGAAGACAGTTTATATATACAGTTCAACAATATCAAAGCAGTAACATTCAAGTTTTCACGCGATAACGGCAATAAAGTATAACAACCAAATATTTAATAAATTAAAACATGCGACAATTTATCAAAGCCGGATATTCTAGTTTTCACTAATGTCCCCAGCGGAGTCGCCAAGCTGTCACGCCCTATAAGAAAAATTTAATTAACTGCGCGGTGCGAGTTTATTTATTTAAAGGCTCGTGACTGGTGTTCAAAAAGGTACAAAATTATTTAGAGAACTCGGAGTCGCCACTTGACATAGTTTAAGGTGTGCCAAGTCACCAGAAGGTACCTTGGAACACTTTTGACTCGTCTAATGGTCTGCGTTAGAGATTCGGGTAAGGTTCTCAGTTGACTCTCGGGAAGGTATTAGGCACCCTCGAGTCCTGTGCCGAGCACAGTTGCTTTTATTGTCTTATTTTTATTTATTACATATGGTTGTTATATTAATGCCGTTAATTTGAATATGATACTTTGATTTAAGAAAATTAAAAGCGTTATTCTTATCCAGCCTCACGGAGGACTGGACGAATTCACACTTTGTTTCATAGTAAATAAATGAATAAATGGATAATAAAAATTTATTGCGTGTTTCTCAAACCTTATAAAGGGTTTGTCTACTTTCTAAAAAAGGAATTAAATTAGCTTAAAAATAATAATTAATTTAGAATTAGTTTGACTTAATTTAATTTTTCTTTTAGCCTAATAAGTAGATCACAAATCATACTTATCTATTTGCCTAATCGGGTTTTCTTCTCAATCCTATTTGATTTGCCTAATCGTTACACTTTGGGTAGATAATTAATCATATCAAAATAAAATACATTGACTAATTTTAGGTATGAAATACATGACACAAATGTTTAGCATTCTAATAAACTTGTTATTTATAAAAGACTTGTGGCCATAAGACACGCGAGTGCGTGTTTATTTATTTAAAGGCTCGTGACTGGTGTTAAACAAGGTACAAAATTATTTAGGGAAAATTCGGAGTCGCCACTTGACATAGTTTAAGGTGTGCCAAGTCACCAAAAGGTACCTTGGAAACACCTCTGACTCGTCTAATGGTCTGCGTTAGAGATTCGGGTAAGGTTCTCAGTTGACTCTCGGGAAGGTATTAGGCACTCTCGAGTCCTGTGCTAAGCACAGTTGCTTTATTTTCGCGATTTTAATTTATTAAATATGGTTATTATCTTTTGCCGTTGATTACAATTTGATCCAGAAAAGTTAAAAGCGTTTATTCTTAACCAACCTCACAGAGGACTGGTCTTATATTATAATTCAGGAAATTAAAATGTATCATTCTTTTCCAACCTTACAAAGGACTGGACGAATTTACACTTCAATTTATAATAAATAAAACGTATTGCATATTTCAACCTTACAAAGGAACTGTCACATTTTTTAAAGAATTTAATTAACCTCAAAAATTTAGAATTAATTTAAATCAATTTAGTTTTTTCTTTTAGCCTAATAAGTAGATTACAAATCATACTTATAATATTGCCTAATTATGTAAGTTTTCTTGGTCCTATTAATTTGCCTAATCGCATATTCGTCAATAAATAAGTATTGGTTTAAAGGCTTAATGAACAAGAACTAATTTGCCTAATCACATTTCATTAAAACACAACCGTTAACAACAAATTGGGACTCCCAAAATTTGCCTTTATTAAAATATGGATTACGAAAGTATATACATACAGTGGGCCATTTGTCAAATTGAATAGCTTTATGGGTTGTTTTCTTAAAAAAGAAACGTTTACAGAAAATGCAATGATATGGGCTGAAGGTTTTTTTTTTTGCGAAAATGGACAGTTTTAAAGTTTATTTGCAAAGTTAACACCTTTACTTTGTTAGATATGGGCTGAAGGTTTTTTGCGAAAATGGACAGTTTCAAAGTCTATTTGCAAAGTTAACACTTTTACCTTGTTTAATGATATCGATCGTATAAATAAATTAAACATGTGGCCAGATTTAAAGAACGTCCTAAGTTCAAAGCCTAGTCGCCCAAACTTTGTAAACTTTTAATCACGCTTTGCACTTATGTTCTTACTTCAAAAACATATTTTAAAGATTTGACCAATTTCATAAGAAATATACTATCAAATTTGATCAAAGTCTCCAAACGATCAACATTGTTACCTATTTCATATTGCTTTGCATATCTGTCCAGATTGTAAAAAAAAATTGCACCCGTAGCCATATTTGCAGAGACGGTCCAGATTTTAACACTCACTACTTATGCTGAAAATATATTTTAAATACTAGCTATCTACTATCAATTTTCCATCATATTTCTTTCCATTAATCTTAACATATACATGGTTCTACATAAGCGTATAACTTTATAAAAGCAAACAACATTAGGGATACAATTACTTAACTAAAGAAGTTCATAAGTAGACATCATTAGGCCTTTAAAAACATGTTGATTTCCATATTACTTCATAGAAAATTACTTGTAAGGCACAAGGTTCAAGTATTACCTAGATAAACGAGACCTTAGAGCTCGGCAATGACGACCACTAGCAAACCAAGACACATACACAGCAAGGAACACCAGACAGCGACTAAACAGCCCCTTATGACCTCTTTTTAACTCTTGGAACTAGTAGATTTATACTCCAAAAGACCCTTAGTATAAAGGCTTTTGGTTCTAAATCTTTTCTTCAAAAGAACTATTTTTCTCAAGTGTTTTGCTCTCTTTTTTTCTAAATTTCAGCAAGGTTGTTGGTGTTCTTTCAGCTGATAGTTGTGTGTAAATGAGGGTATTCAGTGCCCTATTTATGGCTGAAATTGAAGGCCAAAAGGTGGAGTATGGACTTGTACAAAAGTACAAGCCCACACCCCCTACACTTGAGTGTTTTGGTGCTATTTTCAGCAAGGTACAGCAGCTGTAAAGCCACTGTTTCAGCCACCTAAACTTGTCCTAAAAGCTGAAATTGTACAAGTAGGGTCCTCTAAAGGACCCCCATTACTCATTACATTAACTAGAAGGAAATCAAGACCAAACTAGAGCAACTAAATCAGCCCCAACTAGACTAAATGAACCAAACTAACTTAGAATTAAACTAAAAAGCAAATCAAGATCCTAAGTTAAGCTAACATAGTCCATACAATGTTTTCAAGCAGATAACCAACTAACAAGCAGACAATTTCATTTTTCTTTATACCAACTTGCCTTCAAGGTCATTCAAACTCTTAGCTACTTCAAACTATAGCACACACGTCCGCATACTGATATCATTGGCTGAATCATTCCAACTTTGGGAACATGCTTTAAATAACCAATACACAAGCTGATTCATATGTAAACTAACAGAAAAAAAAAGATTTTATATCATTCGATATCAACATAGGTATACACAAGGACATGAGTCTTATTCGGATGAAAAGAACTACAAAGGCTGAAATCTAAACATACATATCAGACACATTCTGCTCATACGATCTTTGACAAAATGAAGCAAATACTAATTAATGACTAACACAAACAAAGAAAGAAACAAGGAAAAAATAAACTGCAAAGTTTCTTTTTCTAACCCGTCAAAACCAAAACGTCAACGACGCTATGCTCGCTGCCTGGATCTATCAACATCACCATCATACGCTCGCTCGACGTCATCACAGCTCCGGATTCAAACACAAAAAGAAAACAGTCCTCCATTCGTTTTTCATCACAGCCCCGCTTCACTGCCTCGTCGATGCTATAAACAACCTCCACACGCCACCTCGACTCCAACTGCTTCCCAAGCCATCTCACCAGTTTTTTCAGTTGAAACAACATTAAAATAAAACTCGCCTCACAGCCTTGCCAAAGTCACACACCAAGCACCACAGCTGCAGCGAGAGCGACGCAGCGATGCCGCTGCCCTCGCTGCCTCCACCCTCATCCCCAAACAATCATCATCATCACACCAACCTAATCACCACCACTGCCTAAAAAAAAAAAAACAGCCCCTCCCCTCCTACGAATCATCACAGAACCAATAACAAAACTCACCCAAAACATCATCAATCGCAGCCCCCAAGCCATCATCATTAACATCAGAAACAGAAACAGAAACAAAAAGAAAAAATAAGAAGAAGAAAAAGAAATAAAGAAAACAGAGGGAACGGGAGGGGAAACGGGAAAGGGAACGGGCAAAAATGAGGGGGGTATATGGGAGATGGAGATGTGGGGGTGACGGGGAAGGGTAAGGGGAAGGGAAAGAAAGTAGAAAAAAACTAAAAGAAAACTCACCGGAGTTAAAATTTGACCGCACTTTGAAGCCCGATCTACAAAAATTGGCTTGGATTTTGAAGAAACGGAGTTGAGAAATGGAATGAGGAGGCCGAAAGGAGTCCGGGAATATATTCT
Source organism: Petunia x hybrida (assembly GCA_037355625.1). Lineage (NCBI taxonomy): Eukaryota > Viridiplantae > Streptophyta > Magnoliopsida > Solanales > Solanaceae > Petunia > Petunia x hybrida. The sequence continues at coordinate 1,789,032 of JBBBVM010000032.1, read as the reverse complement.
TTGTATTTTTCCGGCCACCGGAGGTGGTGGCCGGCGGAGGCCGAGTGGCGGAACCGCGGTGGATCAACGGCGGAGCGATTTCCGGCGAAGTGAGAGAGATTTTGACAAGGGTTGCCCTATATTCTGATTTTTTGTGTAAAATGGCAAGAAATTGGGAATTTAGGCTTATATATTGGGAGTGTGGGCCGGGTTATACATATGGGCTGATGGACTTGTATTTTGGGCTGTATATTTTTACAAATGACCATTTAAAAAGAACTACACACAAAACTTACCCACATAAGATCACATAATCTACACTAAAATATCACAATTAAACATAGATTACAATTAGACACATAACAAGCAATTTTCGGCAATTTTCATATTTTCTATCCTAATTAAAGACAAATTTAGCTAAGAATAAATACTAGAAGTCCAGAAAAATTTGACGAGACGACCTAAGAATCTAATACGACTATTTTGGGCAATTTTATCTGTATTCGTGCCAAAATTAGGTGATTACAGGTAGCCCTTTAGCAGCTCATTGTCTCGTTGTTATATCTCGAAGATATCTTCCATACGCTTCTCCCACTTACTGGCACCAGAATGCACTTTCTTGAACAAGTCTTGAATCTGAGTGAATGATTCGATAGATCCCATTGGTAGCTGAGTGTACCAAGCGAGGGCCCATTTAGTTAGGGTCGAGCCAAACCTCTTCACTAAAGCAGATTAGATTTCTTCCTCGGTAATCTCATTTCTCTTCACGGCTGTGTAATACTCGTCAATATGCTCGTCCAGGTCAGTTGTTCCATCATACTTCAAGTTATCCGGCAAGTGGAAGTGCTTTGGTATACGGACCAGCCTGGAACTTGCCTTGTAAGTATGTTTATAAAACTTCTGCTTATCTACCGTGGTAACTTGAAGTGGAGCACCCGACACATTACCAGTTCGGTAATGGATGGCCTTCATCTCATTTATGAGGTCCTGAATGACATGAGCCCTCTGAGCTCTTGGTTGTTGATTGTTGACGAGCTTCCAGGGGCGGCATCCATGTTGAGCCTCCAGCTAGGAACAGATGCTGGTGAATTATTCGTGGGCTCTGATTCTCGCGGGGATGCTGGCCTCTGAGACGATTCGGCAAACATCGCTCATAACTTTTGAGATATCCCTTCGACTATGTTGTTCGAGTTCTGTTCGGACGCGGTTTTGAGGAGATTAACAGGGAAACCTCTGAATTCAGAATTACCTCCCACAGGTTGATCCCCTTCCCAATCGCTGGTAGCAAGGATCGGTTCCTGAGAGGTGCCTTTCAGCTGCTCAACGGGATTTTTAGGCTATATGCTGGGATCATTGAGATACTTCTTGGACTCGTTTACTGCATCTGTAGTGTTTCTTGGTACGCTGGTACCGTCGCTAGACATGATTGCGTCTTTTCCTCCGTAGAATACCTACAATTGCCTGGACCCTACGGTGGGCGCCAAACTGTTTATACCTAAAATCGTACGTCTAGGTTAAACAATTAATTATGGATGGGGTTAGTAAAGTAATTAAGTATGATGAAAAAATTAATGAATAAACAAGACAAAATAATTAAGAGAAATTCAGAGTAATTCTTATTCCTTGAGAATACCTGGATTCTGTGGTGAATCGCCTCATGTACAATACAATGTAAGGAGGGGTATTTATAGTAGTTCCAGTCCTGAACTATGTCTTTTTTTCTAACTTGACACTTTAAATTTGCGGGGGTCCTAGTACCCCTCGAACAACTTTGAAGTGGAATACAAAGCTCCTTTTTTAGGCACCTGGTATAGAGAGTGTATCTCACTCTGTTAGAGAGAGTGAAGAACAAAAAAACGAAAGTAAAATTTTATTTTTATAATATTAAACGTATTTTCTTCTTTTTTCTTTTAATTTACTTTTTTTTCTCCTCTTCTCCATTAGCCCACCTCAGTCACTCACCTTCTCCACCAACCTTACTAGAATTCAAGAAACAACTCTCCATAAAATTGTACTAAAACTGAAGAAATAAAAGATTACTTTGTTTTAATCTCTGAATAATTCAAAGAAATAGTGATATTGATACCATCCAAATTCCACCATTACCACCGTTGAATTCCACCATTAAATTCCTGGAGAAAAAAGGCAAAAAAAAAAAAAAAAAAAAAAAAAAAAAAACTCTACATTGAATATTAATGATCAATTCCATACGAACCTTCAAAATTTCACTATTCACCATTATCAACAGTCCACAACCTATAATTTCCTCCATTGCAGTGGTGAATTCCGGGACCGAAGCCCTGGATAAGGGGTTAGTGGAGTTGGGGAGGGGTGGAGAAGAAAGAAAAATGGATCAATGGGGAAGAGAGTGGATGGAACAAAAAGAAGGAGAAAGACTTAGGGAGTAAGAAGAAATGGGTCGTGGGGAATAAGAAGAAAAGGGAGATTGGGGGATGAAGATGGAACCAGGGGTGGGTTGGTTTGAAAATAACCGAACAAAATTATACAAAAAATTGTAAAGTTATGTGGCAAAGAGAGATTGGTGCGTGACAAGCACATTCTATTTAAAATTGAGCTTGACTTCTACAGGGGCTCTTTGTTCCACTTCAGAGTTGTTTAAGGGGTTATTAGGACCCCCCCCCCTAAAGTTAAAGTATCAAATTGAAGAAAAATGCACAGTTCAAGAGGGACTTTAACTATTTGCCGGTAAAATACAAAGACTAATAAGGCTATGGGCCTATAACTCAAGGTGGTGGTATATACTAAACCCTAACTAGGAGACTGTGAACCCTAGACGACGGGATGTATACCCTGCGTCCTATGGCCATGCCACCTAAACGGTCGTTGACTCCAGGAGTGGTCGTGTATCCTCTGCACCCGGTGACTTATAAGATAAGTCTAGTCTCGCCAGCTGGACTCCTATCCCTATAATAGTAGGTGACGTATTTTTGCCCACACAAATCCTAGGACTACCTATAGCCTTACCCAACACCTACTCTAATGTTACCTTACTAACTTACAACTCTAACTTGAAAATCTTGGCTTTTTCAAAGTACCTTTTATAAAATAGTAATATGAATACCGATAAGGTACAATGCAATAACTTATAACAATAAGAACTAAACACAAAGCAGTCTAAGCTGTTTTTTGTAGGAACTCGTATCTAAGTAGTTTCTCCAATATTTAAGATCTTCACAACTTTTCCAATTTAGCTTGCTCATTGATCTCTTAATGTATTGCTCTAAAATCTTTCTTTATGGAAGTGTGCATACATAAAAATCTTGAAGTATTTATTTATAGTATTAGAGATAGAATAAGAGTTCTAAATATAAATAATTAGCGTAACAAGTAACAGAGAAATCATTTCAACCAAAGACTAGTATTCGCCTCCATTTGTTGCCTTAAACCTTGCGCCTTACTTGGTGTAAAAAGTCTTTCAATTAATTACATTTTTATATTAACATGTACCTAAATATTCTGTCATAGCAAACAAGTGTCTTACAATTATTTCCATACTTATAATAATTTCCTTTCTCATTCTGGCATGAATAACCTCATTACTAAAAGCATACATTTTTCTGAAGGTTGTCCATACCGACAGAAGGTCATCGGTTGTAGTAGAGTTCAAGAAAAAAATCGATGGATTACGCTTTTTGATAGAAGACTGTGAGCCGATAACTTTAACCGAGAGAACTCTTAGATATTTTTGATGACGTCTATCACAACATATTACCAGATTTTCTTCGATTTATGATATCCGGACATATTGAAAAGATAATTTACTGAGAGAAGCTCTTGGTAAATTTATAATTATATAAACATACTGAGAGACCTATCAATTTATTAGATTCCCTGTTATTAAGTTTAACAAATTTAATTTGTCAAATAGAGTAATACAGAGACAATCTCAAAAACTTAATATATTATTTTACTAAATTTATTTAGTTACCAGTAGTGTCCCTATATTTTAAATTTTCAGTAAAAAATATTAAACTTGTGACCGACTTACTCTCGGTTATTTTAAATACTCTAGGAAATAGAATTCAAATTTTCGACGACGTCCATTTGCTGGCCGTCAGATTTATGTAAAGGAAAACGGCAGGCAGTACGTATTTTTACCATGCACCACCTGCCAAAAAAATCAAACACCGAGAAATAAACATGTACCACCTGCCAAAACACCACAAATACATTCAAACCAATCAAAACACCTCAAATGTAACCAAACCAACATAAATACAATCCAACTCCTCATTGTCCAACTAAAACACAATTCCAAATTACTAATTCTATCAAACAAATCCAAATTACCAGTTTAATCAGACATTTAACCAAACTAGCTAGTTCAACATAACTATTAAAACTAAAAATAGTACTTAAGCAATCCAAGAAAAAATAAATAAGTCTATTAACGACAAGTCTAAGGAAATCTTCCACAATAACAATCAAGTACGGGGTGGAAAAGGGGAAACAAGCATCTAGTCATCTCCATCTCCTTGATCATCGCAATGAGGAGAACGATCTCGGGAAGAACGACCATTCTGACCATCTGGGGCAGATCGAAACAATCCCATGTTGTTGAGGTGAGATGCCGCATGAGCCTTGAGTGACTTGTAACACCTCCCAAGTCTTGTGTAGCATAGGTAACCTCAAAATCTTGAGTCGTTTGTAACACCTCCCAAGTCATCTTCTTTGCTACAAGGGACTAAGTAAAATCCTGGACTGTCCGATGCAAGTTATCTAATGCCTCCCTATTAATCTGCTCAGCCCCAGAAATGTCTATGTACCTGCCAAACTAGACCAAAGGTGGTGAAATGATCGCTCCAAGCCAAGGTCGTATGCTCTCCCCTAGTCCATGCCTCCAACCAAATCCTTTGAGTATCATCATCTGAAAGCTTGATTGGCTCTCCCTGATCATTCTTTGGCAGACTCCGCATGTACTCTTCAAATCTGGTATTGAATCAAGCCTACATTGAAAAGAATAAGTTAGTACATAAAAAATATGCTACTTAATTTTGAGAAAATTAATAAGTAGACTTATATGAGAATCCGTCACTCGCGGCTCGACCCAGACATCCGCCATTTGTCGTAGTTCCATACACTACGAATCCAAACATTTATAAACTGATGTAGGATTGGTTCTCTATGACTCTGGGATAATTAGTAGAAAGAAAAATATTGTGAAACAAGCTTACTAAATTTTGACTTTGACAAGCTTCCTTAGTGACACAACCCGAATTTTCGGATAGGTCGTGCAGGCACACGACATCCTCCCTTTAACCTATCGGGCGAACCTTATTGAACTTAGCCGACATGAAGGATTTAAACCCAACTTTCAAAAGAAGAAAATGCAGCCAACTACCTAAAATACAAAGTTTAGGTACAATGAATGTTTGACATCTAAGAGTAAAGAAAGAAATATACAACTCCCGCAAGGTACAAAACAAGTCTGACAAACAAAAACTAAAGTTGGCAACCACCACGAACAAGGGTTGGCTTACCACTGACAGCTGAACGACTCTCGTTGCTCAATCACGCGTCGAACTCGGTCCTTAAGCGGTATCTTTTGAAACAATTAAACAACACAAGAAACAAATAGGGAGTGAGTCGAAAGGGCTCAGTAACTAAGGGCTAGCTAGCTACCTTTACAGACAAGTAAGTTAACTATACGATCAAGTAAACAAACAATTTCAACTAACATATAATGAATGCGCAACATCACATTGCATATAAGCAACATACGAAACATTAGTAAATGAAACATAATGAAATAAGCCCAAAACCCCTCACCGAAGCGGAATACTCTTGCTACAGGGGGATTCATAAACTAGAGCAGAATACTTCTACTCCTGGGGAATGTCTAAACTGGAGTGGAATACTCTTCTTCGAATATCATATTACAAGCCAAATCATGAAAATATTTAATCAATATGCAATCCAAAGCTGCAGCATAGTAAGTACGACTTCTCGGCAACTACATTCGTAAAGACCACATGTCTAGGACATCCATGAGGCCTAATGTCATCAAAGAAGTGGATGATATCACTTACCTCAAGTACTGGGCCAATCCAACTGCTAAATCATCTCCTTTCCCTTTCGGATCCTTTCAGGACGATCTTGCCTTAAGCCACGGAAAGAAAATCACACATAAAAGTGCGAAGGGATATATAACCATTAAGCAATAATAGAAGGCGATTCCCAAATTTTTCTTGGGCCTACTTCGTCAAATTTCAATAATATATATAATTTGGACTCCTCGTGGTCCGAAGATACTAATTATGCTATTGAATTGTTATTCTGAAATCATTTAACCCAAATTTTCTAATTCCTATAGAGTTAAGGTTCCAACCCTATTAAACCAAGAAAAATTCATTGAATTTAAAGCCCTAAACCTTCAATTATTGATATAAGATAAGAAACATTACATGGTGACGTTGGATTGAATTGGCCTGAGAATTTGCCCTCAATCACATCCCACCGAAAGATTTGATCAATTGATTTTTGCCTACCCGCTGGCCCTTTTTATACCCTGGCATTGCGCGATCGTAGAGTCTCAATCGCGATCGTGGCTGGACCTCTTGCGGTCGCGCTGGCCAAGGGACTCAGTCCCTCAGCGTGGTCGTTCTGGTCACCTGTCCAGATGTCATAACAGACTTAGTAGCACAGGCTGGTGTTACATTTTGGGTCTGAACTGGGCCTATGCTGCTCGGAATTATATCAAATTTTACACGCAAGTCATAATATACATTTAAGACTTATTCGCGAACTTGGATCCCGAAAGAGACGTCAAAACACACAAAACAATGGATTAGTACAGAAGGAGGGAAAAACTCCTACTTTTATAACACTGATCGAAACTATCCAAACAACCTCGAAATTCATTTTCGAAAGTTCGTACAAGTCACAAATGCATACGAACCTGAAAACTCTTCAAGATTTCAAAAACGAAGTTCATTTACTTGAAAGAAGCTTCGAAATCCACTTAGCGGTTTACGACACTTGAAAATGATAACGTTCTTCAACACTAATCAAATGAAGTCCAATTGGTGCAAGCCAAATCCGAAGATAGGTCTAGCAACCGAGTCAACAACGGAAAACAAGATAAAAAGATAGAAGCAAGACAAGACTTGCTTCATTTCGAAAGAACAGTGAGGAACTTGTCTCAAGGCTCGATCGAAAGGAAAGTCAAGAATCACCTAAACTATGCAACAATCCTCAAGAGAACATTGCCTCTTGCAAACTGAATGATCAAAAGAGGAAATGTTCAGTCGGATTCACCGAAAGCCACAAGTCCAAGACTGCCTCACTGGGGTTTGTTCTCATCGGAGACAAGAAATGCTCTCGGCAATTTTATTCATTAATCAATATCCAAAAAACTAGCTACTTACAATGGAATGGAACAAGGTTTATATAGGAAATACTAAGGGTAAACTAGTAAAACGGTCACAGGTGACCAATAAAAACAAGCCACGTAGGGCTGAACTAAAGTGTGCTCGGCAGCATTGACTTCGGTACTCGGTTGCTTGCTCGAACACATTTGTCATCGGGCGCTCACTTGACTTCGAACACAATTTGTTGTGTTTGGTACTGTGCTGCTCGGCGCCAAGAGTTGGTGTTCGGTCATTTTGTCCTCGGACTCAAATTTGAATGTGTGGCCTTCAGATCTAGCACTTTGTGATTCCTCCTCCGAATACATACTTCTTCCCGGCCAAGCAAACTGAATGTGCATGTCATGGAGCAATTTAGCTTGGCTTCGTGTCATTGGCCTCGGTTGATCTGTCATTGACTTTGGTGGATTGTTGAGCACTTGATCAGCACTTTGGGCTGCATCATCCTCCCCTTCTTGAGAAGATTTTGTCCTCGAAATCGCTTCATCATCTGTCTCTGGTACTTGGCCTACAACACAAGGAGTTAAGTCAGTCACATTGAAGGTGTTGGACACATTATACTCACCCGGGAGGTCGATCACATAAGCATTGTTGTTAATCTAGCTCAGCACTTGAAATGGACCATCCCCTCGATGAGCCAACTTTCCATTCCTTTGGTTCGGGAATCGCTCTCTTTGGAAGTGAACCCAAACCCAATCTCCCTTCTTCAACTCAAACTTCTTTCGCCCCTTGTTCTTTTTCAATGCTACTTTGGCATAAGCTTCCTCGAGATTCTTCTTTACCTAAGCATGCTCTAGCTTTAGCTCGATGAGTACCTTCAAAATCAATAACAACATCTCGAGGCAATGGGGTTAGATCAAGTGGAATCAAAGGATTAAAACCATACACACACTCGAACGGGGAAATATTTATCATTCGATGCACCGTTCGATTGTATGCAAATTCCATCATGGGCAATCGATCAGTCCAGTTTCCGACCTTGCCTTTGGTCATTGCACGAAGCAAAGATCCCAAGGTTCGGTTAACTACCTCGGTCTGTCCATCAGTCTGAGGATGGTGAGACGTCGAGAATAATAGTCTGGTGCCGAGGGCACCCCACAAACATTTTTAAAAATGACTCAAGAACATCGAGTCCCGGTCACTCACAATTGTACGTGGCACACCATGCAATTTTAACACATGAGCAATAAACAAGGAAGCAACATGTTGTGCACAATCTCATTTCTTGCAAGGAATAAAGTGAGCCATTTTGGAAAATCGATCCACGACAACGAATATGCTATCATGTCCTCCCCCCGATCTTGGTAACCCTAAGACAAAGTCCATGGATATATCAACCCAAGGTCGATCAGGCACAGGCAACGAGGTATACAATCCATGAGGGTTGGACTTCGATTTAGCTTTCTTGCAAACGAGACAAGCGTTGCAAAGCTTTTCCACATCTCGTCGCATCTTTGGCCAATGGAACTGCTCTATTAAGATACCAAGAGTTTTGTTAACACCGAAGTGTCCCATCAAGCCTCTGAAGTGAGCCTCTCGAACTAAGAGCTCTCTCCACGATGACACTGGCACACAAACCCTCCCATTCTTGAAGAGGTAGCCATCGTGCCACTGATATTTCTCAACCCTTCAGCCACTCAAGATTGCGTCTCGAACGCATTTTAGCTTGGGATCGTCTTCGTACATCAACTTGATGCTTTCGAATCCCATGAGCCTAGAGGCGAGTGTGGTCGCTAAGGCAAATTTCCTCGATAGCGCATCGGCCACAACATTGTCTTTTCCCTTTTTGTAATGAATTACATAGGGAAAACTCTCAATGAATTCTACCCATTTGGCATGCCTTCGGTTCAATTTCTCGTGACCTCGGAGATGTTTCAAAGATTCATGATCACTTTTAATCACAAACTCTCGAGGCCACAAATAGTGCTACCAATGGGCGAGTGCTCGAACGAGGGCATACAACTCCTTGTCATGCGTTGAGTAATTCAAGGTTTCACCCTTAAGCTTTTCGTTAAAGTAAGCGATCGGCTTCGATTCTTGCATAAGCACTCCTCCAATCCCAACTCCGGATGCACCACACTCGACTTCGAATGCTTTGCCGAAGTCAGGGAGTTGCAACAATGGGGCAGAGCAAAGCCTCCGTTTCAACTCTTGGAAAGCCCTCTCTTAGGACTCTCCCCACATGAATGGATGGTCTTTCTTTACCAGCTCGGTCAAAGGAGCTGCCACGGTGCTAAAGTCTCGAACAAACCTCCGGTAAAAGCTAGCTAAGCCATGGAAGCTACGAACTTGTGTTACCGAGGTTGGAGTTGGCCAATCTTTGATGGCTTCGACTTTTGATTCGTCGACTTCAACACCATTAGCGCTGACAACGAATCCTAGAAAGACCACACGTTCGACACAAAAGGCACACTTCTTGAACTTAGCATATAACTTTTCTTCTCTAAGCTTATCAAACATTACCCTTAGGTGTTCGACATGTTCATCCATAGACTTACTATAAATAAGGATGTCATCGAAGTAAACGACAACAAACTTACTTATGAACGGTTTGAGCACATGGTTCATCAGTCGCATGAATGTGCTCGGGGCGTTGGATAAGACAAAAGGCATTACCAACCATTCATAGAGACCGAACTTGGTCTTGAATGCGGTTTTCCACTCGTCTCCAGATTTCATTCGGATCTGGTGGTAACCAGACCTGAGGTCTATCTTCGTAAAGCATGAAGAACCACTTAACTCATCTAGCATGTCATCTAATCGAGGGATAGGATGACGATACTTTATCGTTATTTTGTTGACTGCTAGGCAATCAACGCACATTCGCCATGTTCCATCCTTCTTCGGGACAAGGATAACAGGAACGGCGCAAGGACTCAAGCTCTCTCGAACGAGGCCCTTGTTTAGCAATTCATCAACCTGCCTTTGGAGATCTTTGGTGTCTTCGGGATTACACCGGTATGCAGGTTTGTTGGGGATTTGTGACCCCGGTACAAAATCTATTTGGTGCTCGATTCCTCGTAATGGAGGCAATCCACCAGGCATTTCCTCGGGAAACATGTCCTCGAAGTCCTGCAAAACTTTACGAACAGACAAAGGCAAAGGGTTATCGTTAGTTAAATCATCATTTGGAATTAAAAGAATACCCTTATGCACGAGGCAAATTATCATTCGACCGGAGTCGTTGCCTCGTGAAATTTCACCCGGTTGCATGATTGCACAAATACTTTTGACTTCGGGTGATGGAGCTGTTGTTTCGGCCACAATTGGTCCACCGATGGGAATCTTAGCCTTAGCCGCTTCTTTCAGCTCCTTCATTTTTTTATAGTCCTCACTGACTTGCTTCGGAGTCAACGGTTTAAGCACAAACTTCCTTCCCTCGTGAGTGGCAGTATAGATGTTAGCCTTGCCATTATACACAACATTCCGATCAAACTGACATGGCCTCCCAAATAGAAGATGGCAAGCTTGCATTGGCAACACATCAAATATGAGCTCGTCAATGTGGTTTCCAATTTTGAATTTGACCAACACTTATTTCATAACCTTCAGTTCACCACATTCATTAAGCCATTGCAACCGATATGGGTTCGGGTGCTTCGAGGTGTGTAACTTTAATTGCGAAACCAATGTTTGACTCACAGCGTTAGCACAACTACCGGAGTCAATGATCATCGATCAGACCATACCCTTGACTCGGCATCACAAGAAATGCTCGAGGATCATCATGCTCGATTGCATCTTCTCCTTCGGAAATTAATTCCCCTTCATCACTATTCTCCTATTCGGGCTCACTATCTTGCTCTTGGGGTCTTCCATCGATAAGAGTTATGGCCCTTCGAGTAGGACAATCTCTAGAAAAATTATCATATCCTCTACACTTGTGGCATTGGGTAGAAGAAGATGATGGTGTGTTCAACTGAGTCTTAGAGTTACCTCCCACATTTGGCATTGGCTTTTCATCAGTCTTCTTTACTTCGGGTTTTGCACTGTTGCCACTAGTGTTCGGGCTCTTCCACTCCTTCGGTTTACTTACCGGGGTAGTAGATGTACTCCGGTAACGGTGAACTTATCCTCCTTAAGCCATTTCTCAGCTTCAACTGCCGCTTCATACACTCCGTATGGACATGGGTACTTGTGAAACCTCAAATGGAAGGCTATATCTCGACTCAACCCATTCTTGAATCGAACAGCAGCTTGCTCTTCATCCTCCTCGTCCATATTCAAAGCCATTTGAATTTGTAAGAACTCGTGGTAGTATTGATCCACGGTTTGTGAACCCTGCTTCAACTCATAAAGCCTTTTGAGTTGGTCATGTCGATAGGAAGCATTGACATATTTTTCTCTCATTACCCGCTTCAGTTCTTCCCATGTAAGATTTACGGGCAATGCTGACCTTCTCCTTGATCTCTTCACTGTTTCCCACCACACAGATGCATAAGATTCAAACGATGATATCGCATATGTGGCTTTCTTTAGTTCGGTCATCTCATTGGTGTGAAAGACTCGATCCATTGACACCTCCCACTCGATGTACTTGGAAGTATCACTACATCCTTTGAAAGTGGGCATATTGATCTTCACACTGTTGAGGTTGAAGTGATCTCGAACTCCTTGGTAGGGCTCCGGTTGAGCTCCCAAGTTTCCACCATAGACACCATATTCTCTCCTCGGATCCCCTCCTTCGTAACCGAAGTGTGGCCCTTGACCTTGGCCCTTCCTCCATTTACATTCCTTCCTCCCATCGTCGGTCTCCTGTTCTGACAAGGAAAACCATAACCATAGTTATCATTTCCATCTTCGGCTCCTTCTCCAACTTGAGTTTCATCAGCTTGCTCGAAAGGTGGAACATTCCTGATGGGTTTAGGAAGTGGAACATAACTTTAGGGATTGCCCAAGGGTTGGGGAATGCCCAACTCATGCTCTTGTGGAGCTACATCGGTTTTCAGCTCATATCTCTTCACTACCTCCTTAAAAGGGGCAAGAGTTAGAGTAGAACCTCGGCTGGTTCCTTCTCCGGATTCAATTTGGACGCTCGGGGTCCTTCTTTCAACATTCTCAAGTCTCAAGGATATTTCCTCCAACTTGGACATGATAATATCCAAGGTCGCCTTCGGGGAATCATCTCCTTCGTTGGCCATTATACCTGCAAAAACAACAAACGTTATTGAAAACAACCTCACACACTCCCTCACCTTTTTAGTAGCACTCGGTACCACTCAATTTTGGGGGAGGGGGGGGGGGTAAGTGTCCTTGGTCACTCAAAGACTTGTTAGCAGTGGCTCGTCTGATTGATCAATGTCCTCTAAGATCCTTCAAGTTCGACAATAGTCACTGCCTCTTCGGGAAGAGTGAAGTGATGTTCGACTCGATGGAACAGACGCTTTTAAACTGAGCACGGGGAGTCAAAACAAATTTTTACGAAAGTTTGGACTTCGATCACCCCTCGCACGATTTCCTAAAAGCTCAAATGCGATAGTACGACCTCGAGTAGAAGAAATTACTCAAGAGATCCACTATCGTGGATTTTTCGAACACAAAGAAAAGCGATAACCTAGAAGAATCTACCCCCTTGATTCCTCTTCGGAATCTTTTTCGAATGCGCCAACTCCTGTCCGTACAAGAGTGGTCCCTCCTTGGTACGGATAGGGTTTTACCTTATCCGCTTTCCCTTTTCAAGTTGACACGATTTCACCTGGGGTTTTGAATTAAAACTTTTACCCCTTCTTTTTCAATGGAACAGTGAAGCCTTTAGCTCCGGCGTACGGACAGCTTTAACTTCGTTCACTGACCAAGATTTTCAACACAATTTGGGTGCTTTCAACTCCGGTACAACAACAATCGGAGGAAATTAGTTCAAAGTCCTTTGAGCTAAGATTCAGCTCCTCGTGTCCGTACACTGTTACGATGGTAACAATTTTTCGGCATACGGACGGCGGTTTTAAATCATAGACTTCAAAATTTAAGCACCAAACATCCACAAAATACTCAAGAACCACCAGTCTTCATCGTCATCATCCAATTCAAGCTGGGGTTCGAGTTTCAGTCACCACCAACGTTCAAAACAGTCCAAAATTTCACCACGAAACCCTAGTCGTCAATCGTGTACGACAGTTGCTCGTTGGAATCAGGAAATATTGGTGAATAAGAATCATTGGTAGTTTGATTCAAACAGTCAACAAATCAACCCAAATTTGAATTTTCTTTTTCTACTACTTTTTTTTTCTTGTAAAAATAACAACACCAACAATAACAAGAACAAGAAACAGAAAACAAAGACACGAACGCACGAAATTTAAAGATAACTTTGAACAGGATTTGGGGTTGTAGAAACAAGCCCAAACCGTGCTCTGATACAAAGATGGTGCAAGCCAAATTCGAAGATAGGTCTAGCAACGGAGTCAACAGCGGAAAACAAGATAAAAAGATAGAAGCAAGACAAGACTTGTTTCGTTTCGAAAGAACATTGAGGAACTTGTCTCAAGGCTCGATCGAAAGGAAAGTCAAGAATCACCTAAACTATGCAACAATCCTCAAGAGAATATTCCCTCTTGCAAACTGAATGATCAAAAGTGAAAATGTTCAATCTGATTCACCGAAAGCCACAAGTCCAAGACTCCCTCACTGGGGCTTGCTCTCATCGGAGACAAGAAATGCTCTCGACAATTTCATTCATTAATCAATATCCAAAAAACTAGCTACTTACAATGGAATGTAACAAGGTTTATATAGGAAATACTAAGGGTAAACTAGTAAAACGGTCACAGGTGACCAATAAAAATAAGCCACACAGGGCTGAACTAAAGTGTGCTCGGCAGCCTTGACTTCGGTGCTCGGTTGCTTGCTCGAACACATTTGTCATTGGGCGCTCACTTGACTTCGAACAAAATTTGTTGTGTTTGGTTCTGTGCTGCTCGGCGCCAAGAGTTGGTGTTCGGCCATTTTGTCCTCGGACTCAAATTTGAATGTGTGGCCTTCGGATCTAGCACTTTGCGATTCCTCCTCCGAACACATACTTCCTCCCGGCCAACCAACTGAATGTGCATGTCATGGAGCAATTTGGCTTGGCTTTGTGTCATTGGCCTCGGTTGATCTGTCATTGACTTAGGTGGATTGTTGAGCACTTGATCAGCACTTTGGACTGCATCACCAATCGAGCTCAAACTTCACATACATGTCATTAGAGACCTTACAGAGCTTTTAAGATTGTCGATTGGTAAATCGAAAATTCCCAAAACAACCGGTCACAATCGTTTCACTTAGTAACTCTTTGCATTATCAATGTGGGACAGATTATCTAACAAGGCCAACTACTGATGGAATCTCTTTCCCTGATACAATTAGCTTTTAATTTGTTCTAGACTTCTGGTAGTTATTCATTAAAGTTTAATTCACTTGCAAGAAAGATACTTCCAATTTATGTAAAATGTTTTATATTGCTCTCATATTTAAACTTATAAGTTGATACCCGTATTCATAGCTCCCGCGGAAAAAATATTACTTTGTTTACGCAAAACTTTATATTTGGATACGTAATTTGTATGATTCCAGATGATGGCGATTGGAGGGAATCAAAAATTTCCTGACACATGACGATGTCACGTAAATTGAGATGAATCAAACATTGTCTGGCATCTGAAGATGTCAAATACTATTAAATTAGGTGAAGCACATGGAAAAACTCTAAAAAGTCAAAATTCAAATAGCCTCCGCCAGATCATACAAATTGGAATTACTATGAAGATACAAACAGAACAGTAGTCAATTTTGTTATTATCAGCATTTATCCTCGCAAAGGAATGATTGACCAATGACATCACAGATTTGGCATGGGCATTACATTAAAGAAATATATACTGTAGAACAAGTAAATTGCAGAAGCACAAGGCCGATGTGCTTTCAAGGTTTGGCAACTACCTACACTTACCAAAGGGCAACGGACATGTATGAGAATTCATCCTGATACGCTTTTTTGTGTATTTAAAAATCTATACAGCCAAAGACCACTTCTTTGAATTTTTGAGCTTGCTAGTTGATCATTTGGGGACATGAACTACTAGAATTACACGTTTAGTTTTTAATCACCATAATATACTTTATCCTGCGTGTCTTTGTTTCGAAAGATCCACAAGAACACGGGAACGATAATTAAAAATTCTAAACCTAAAAATGCAAGATTCTCATTACTCATTGTTTTGTTCTCCTTTTTCTCCTATCCAGAATCTACCGATTCCAAACAATTCTATAAATTATAACAATAATCATCTTTTTTCCACAGGAAAAATTAATGAAATAACAGAGCGAGCATGACATGTTATTGTTGCAAGTTATATTAGGTATCATAAAACGTGATTTGGAATGAATCGCATTTCTTCAATTATATTGGGTATCATAAAAGGTGATTTGGTTACATTTCAACTTACTCTTGCAATTGTTGAACTTTACCTCATAAGTGTATTACGGAGATGCAGATACTAACTTAGTGAACATCGTACGTCCATCAGTTTTTGCTGAAAAAAATTTGCGGCGTATGATTACTAGTTAACGAGGAATTAGTAGATAGCTTGAGAGTAGTTTAATCTCATTGTGGGATCCCGCACAACGAAAGTTTCCTCTTATTTAATCATTTGTTAAGCAGTTGGCATTAGTTTGATAACTAAAAGAAAACTTAAGTGTAGTTGCTTTCTTAACTCATAAATCATCCAACTGTATTTAACAGGAGATCATATCATTCTATGACAATTTAATTCACAGAAACTATTACTGTTTGCATACTACTAGCTTATTTGATTCTTAAACAAAAGCATGCAAAAGTTTTATTTCGTCTTCTTATCATTTAACAGTGCTAATAGCTTCAAATTAGTGACCATAGAATGTGAGGGAGGTTGTCTAGCATAACCTACAATACAATAATTTATGCCAAAATGGGCAATTACAGAATATTATGAAAATTTTATCATCAGTACCCAATTTTCCTCGAAAAAAAAAATTAAAATAAGAGAGATGAACATTAAATTTCAAACATAAAAGAAATTATTGTTAATAAAAACAAACTTGGAAAGAGATCTCTGAAATTATTTCCTATTTCATTCTCCATGAATAAAATAACAACCAAGGACACTGGTGCCTGGTAGTAGTAATTTGATTAGGAAAAAAAACAAAAACAAAAACTTTGCTCATATCATTTGAAGGGCGAATTTCAGCCCCATAGAAATGAGAACTGACAACTTAAAAATGTTCCCTTCGAAACTTCAGAAACGATAAAGCAGAGTTTTCAGAGAGATAAACATAAATTGCATTAGCCGTGAGTAAATGGAACACAGGTACACTTATGCTGCCGACATTTCCTTCTCTTATCACTGATTTAACGATGAAACATATACGACTGTGAAAGGCACAGGCAAATAGAGCAAGATATCGAATACACGTGGAAATTGATATCATACAAATGGTTGCCCCTCCCCCCTCCCCCCCCCCCCCCCCCCCCCCCCCCCCGAGCCATACCTTTTCATTGAATTTTGAAGCAAAATCCGAAATAATTCCTTGTGTACTCGAATTAAGCAACTGCGAGTGATACTCCACAAAATTGTTGGATATATGCTTTGCAAGCTGGCTTTGAATATCAATCTCTCTATCCCATTCAACAATATACAACCTGTCTCAGAATGAAGCAGTTCAGAACAAAATGTTCAACAAAATTACCTCAAACCAGGAAAGGATAATTCATGTGATTATGCATTCAACAATCATTAATACTCAATTTCAATTTACGTGGTTTTACATTACTTTTTGGTCTATTTCAAAAAAAAAAAAAAAAAAAAGGTCATCTTTTTGGACACGACGTTTTAAGACCACAAAATTCAATTGGTAGTTCCGATATTTTATACGCATCATTATCTTACAATTACATTCTTAAAATTTGTTTGCCAGTCAAACTATGACACATCTTTTAAACTGATGGAGTACTACTATTTGTTGAGTGAGGATGAGGTGACTAGGCATGGAAGAAAATGTTTTCCATAAAAAAAAAAAAGATTTGTGGAGAAATATTTTTCCTCGAGAAAAGTCATCTAGAGAATCAATGTTCCTAAAACATGTTAGCTGTATAAGATGGAGGATAAGGTACAAATGGTGTTTTGTTGATATATTTGACTACTTAAGATTCATGATACTTATTCTTATTCTATCTTAGAATAAGTTCCCCTTCTCCGAATTTACCCAGTGAGCACAACTCTTGCTCGGGTAGGTGGTGCCGGTTTTCGGCAACTTTCAAAATTCCACCATGCAGCGGCCATCGCCTACCCTAATGCTCCTGCTCCGGAGTCCGGACCTTACTGCTGGCTTTGAACTTTCTTGCTTGCTATGCGCCAGCTAGCGGAATGCTTTACCGAAAGCGCCAACCAACCTCTGGTGTCGGGCCTACGTGTGCCAACGTAAACTAGAAAACTACTACCGCTTGGGCCTAAGCTCCATGAACACTGTCAGTGCCTTGGTTGAAACAAATAGTATGGAGCAAGAGATGACATGTCTACTAAGGAAAATGACTTCCACGTAATAGAGAAATCATTTTCTTCCTTAGATACAGAAGGTATTGTCTTACGAAAGATTTTCAACAATTCAAGATAAGCGACCCTAACAAATAATTTTCTTGAGAAAAATATTTTAGGGAAAACATTTTCAATCATACCAACCACACCATACTTTTTTGGATAAGGATAGGAACTTACACATCAATGAGGGATCTGGACAAGAATAAAGGAAACGCAATATATGGACACAGATATCACAACCCCTGCAATGAAGTTGTAAAGCAGCTTCTGATTGTCTCTAGAGGGTACGAAAACTGTCTTCAGTGTGTTGGTTAGTTCAAAAAGCCTACATGATATCTGTAGATGGAAAGTGAAATGCCCGATCGAGAACATAGATGGAAATAAAATAAATCAATTAGGATCACAACAGAAATCGTTCAGAGATTACGAAAAGAGAGAACATAAGCTTACCAAGACATAAATTGCAGTGACGAGCATAAAATTAAGCAAAGGATAGTTGGGGATAAAGGACAGGAGCCACTTAGGCTGTCCATTCGACATATTTGATCTGTACATGAAGTCAGGAAGCAGTAAGAACTCAAAGCATAGTGATGTTATCAACTCAGGGAAAGTCTATTAGACATTCCCTGACAAGATGCTTCATTGAAGAAAAATTGGTCCATAAAAAGGAAACTAAGGTAAGAGATCATTACAAGGAAACTTCAGAGACAGGTTGGTATAGAAAATATAAATGTAAGATTAAGAATATATACCATTTACAGATATGAAATTGATACAGTAATACCTCTAAGAATTTTAACCACATTGAAAATGCTTAAGTTGAGCAAATTACTTGGACGTTGCCTCAAGGTGATAGTTGTAACTTTTTTTGGACAGGTCATGATTCATTAAATTGAGAGGGCAATTGCTCAACTGCTCGAATTGCCTCCATTTAAAGTATAATAAATTGTTAGAGCGAGACAATTTTATTTATACATTTTAGGTCTGCAACATACCCCTTATGCACAGGCTAACTTTTTTAATTTCTCATGCCAAGCACGCGGAAAGTGTTGATGGGTGATGGTGAGACTCAAATGCAGGAAAATGCTTAAGTTGAGCAAATTACTTGGACGTTGCCTCAAGGTGATAGTTGTAACTTTTTTTGGACAGGTCATGATTCATTAAATTGAGAGGGCAATTGCTCAACTGCTCGAATTGCCTCCATTTAAAGTATAATAAATTGTTAGAGCGAGACAATTTTATTTATACATTTTAGGTCTGCAACATACCCCTTATGCACAGGCTAACTTTTTTAATTTCTCATGCCAAGCACGCGGAAAGTGTTGATGGGTGATGGTGAGACTCAAATGCAGGACCTCACAGATACCACATTCCACTATGCGAAGTGCCTCACTTATAATCTCAAACTATTAAATGTGGGATATTTTATAAATTCTTTCAGGTCTGCGACAACAACCATCATTTATTAAAAGAAAAAAAGTGAAATCAACACACCTCAGCCAGATGTGGAACTGGGAGATGTAGGTTTCCAAGGTGATTTTGCCCAGCCACCTAGAAAAAAAGATCATTTAAAGTTAAAGAAGCAGAAAGAAAAATGTTCCAACTACGTCAAAGGAAAAAATTAATCTGCTAGGAAAAGGAAGCCATAAGGTCTTTGATTGGGCACCACCAAATGGGTAATAGAATCTTACGCAAAGAGAGTCAAAGATAAATTCCGTAGCTCCTGAGTAAAATTCCGCAAGCAGATGTAAACACTGGAAATAAAGACATAAAATGAGAAAGCATTAGTCAGTGTTGTATACAAGTTCACATTTGAAAATGTAGGGATTTAAAGGAAGGTTGTACACACGTTATGGGAATCCACGACGTGTAGGGGTGGAGCTTGTTGTATGTGACCTTGTCCAGCTTGTATATGTATTCATACCACAAGTACCCAATCTGAGGAAGACGGATTGTAAAACTTCACAAATTGGAGAGAGGAAAACAACAAGGAAAAGGAAAAGGAAAGAGACGCACTGCAGCAGCATATAAAACTGATATTATGTTATGAACAAGAAAATCCTACTCAGTTGCAGCAACAGCAACAACTGATGTTTTGATTGTTCGTCTCCGTTTAGGTTCAGACTCCTCTAGTTTGTCCATCCACTTTTCAACCTGAAAGGATAAGATATACCAAATATAAGTCTTACACAACAAGTGAAAGACGATAGAACTAAGAATTAGAGTTCTATTGGCATTACATTAGGGTGGAAGTAGGCATATATCATGCCTATAATCCATATATAGCGGTCCAGCCCAGATCTGAAATGCCATTCGTGCAACCGGGGGAGATCTGGCTTGGCTGGATCAGTGTACCCTACAATTGAGGAAGTAGAAAACTATCATCAGGTGACAAGGGCTTAACCAAGAATCCAGATGATAAAAGAAAGAATGACAAGAAAAAGAAGGAAAAAGAATCTATAGCGTTCACACTACTATTTGAAACAGTTGTAAATCCTAACTTCTCAAAATTGGCTTATAAGCTACTTATAATAAGCTCACCCAAACGGGCTCAAGCACCTCTTAGCATGATACTGGTCCGTCATTTTGTTACAGATAGGTGATGATTCCCATGACTACAACAAATCAAAATCTACAACTGTTTCAAAACCATGTCACTTATGGTGATATTAGTTTTGGGAACTTCATATAACAGAATTTATAATGATGTATGTGCCGTTGTCTAGAGCCATATTATTCTTAAGCATAATATTGCATGAAAGAGTGGTAGCATTTTCCACAACATTGTTGAAGTGACACCCAAACTGACCTTGTCCAAGCACACAAAATAGAAAGTACTAAGAATAACTTTGGAGAAAGAAAAAGAGTAAGTGTAACCAACCTAACATAAATGCCAAAGGACTCCAAAGAAAGTCAAAAACTCCAGGAATCTCCCAAATTAGGAAAACCACGACAAAGCACATAACAAGCTTTACAATCATCACCGACCTATTCTCGTTGTAGCTGTTGCCAATGCCGAGGGCTCCATACACCATGAGAGTAAAAAGTGTGTGCATTGGACAGATGTAATACAGCATGTAGTCATTGTTAAGAACAATACAACATAATATTATGAAGAAATTCAGCCTCCACATCATCTGCACACAGCACAAAGATTAAATTTGAAAAACATTGAACCTAAGAGAAGTAAGAAGAAAGCACCAAGAGACTTCTAATTCAAGGTAATAAAGTATAATGAGTAATGTCACCTGCGCAAACCGAGCAAGACTAAAATCTTTTCTGATGTAATAATAGGAGAAGTTTCCAAAACCAGTCATCCATACATATGCAGCAATGAAAACGCGAATGGCGTTGTATATCTCTGTTGCAGCAAAATAATGATACATCAAAAAGAGGACCTGTTGCAAGCAAAAGGATAATATTTAGACTGTGTAAATGTGGAGAACAACATATACTGACAAGTATATACAAAGAGCCAGGCCAAATCCACAGGATATATAAATATAATACATGAGATGCTGTGATACTTAATTCTTTTCTATGGAGCAACAATACCTGAGCTGACTATGAAAGATTACTGCTTCTGATAACTAACGCACATTGAACATGGAAATTGTGAAAGATTCATGTAGCTACATTATAGCACACTCACTGTAGTGACGAAGAAACAAAGTGCACAAAAGAAAGGTATTCCCTAAAGAAGTACGGTCAGGATTTACTTAACTGAAGGATAAGTAGATCAAGAAATGTCATAGAAAACACTTGCCTGCATCCATCCTTTCCACTCCTCTGTCTGATGACGGTTAAGATAAAGCACGGATTTTCCAGAAAATGCTGATTTGTCATTGTGTTTCTTCAGAGATGTCATAGCTGAAACTATGATGAGAAGACAATACAGAAAAAGGAAGAGATCCCGATTGTAGCTCTGTTCAAAGAAAACAATATCAAACAGAAACTTGTTATTTTGAGCTGCACTTGCAGGTGTGTAAATATACATCTTAGAACTCCACAATGGACTTGGCATAGTTAAAGTATAACTCGAGAAAACATGAAGAAATCTTTGCACATCATTTCTTTCATTGTAGTCAACTACCAAAGCAGACATGTATTAAAATCTCAATACCAAGAATCATATACAAAACTAAGGGGATAGGCACAAGAAAGCAAAGAAGATAACAATTTATCTGGAATGAGTTTGATGCTTGTGGCAAAAATGTTAAATATGGATGAACTTTTCAGATTAACCAATTATCGTAAACAAGATACAACAAGTTCTAAAGCAAGGAATGAGTTTACTCATTAGCATGCATATCATATAAATGATGTACTTTTTTTTTTTGGGAAAGGTATAAATGATGTACTAGTACTCTAGTATCATATATATGCTAGTACATCTTCTTTAGAATAACACTAAATTGGTTCATTTTGGAGCATAGCATGCTAAACTTTTGACAAAATACCTACAATCAACACCGATGCAAAAGTTAAACAGCACAATTAACACATTCAACAGTTCAATATGGATAGTACATTAATGGATAGACAATGAACAAGAAGATATCGAAGCAACAAATCATTTAAGCTGAATATGCTGTGTATACTTAACACTGTATGCAGACTCCAAGTTACTCTAGGTGCACCACAAGGTGCTCATGCGCTGTTATCCATGAGATAAGTCAAAAGCATGATCTAGCAAGTTATATCGTGATCATTTTTTGAAAATTAAATATTATGAACCTTGGTAGAATCTGCAAAGAAGTTTGTGCGGTCACAGATATAGAAATAAAAAAGGATTGCCCCAAATTCAGACCTGTATGAGAATGAAAGACAAACCGTTTGGTATTAGGAAAAACTAAGGGTTTTTTACAATCTATACCCATGAAATTCAAAGAATTTACTAGCCATACCCATTAAAAATTACACTACCCATGAAATTAAAGTATTTATCCAAACCTACCCATTTATTACTGTATACTTCTGTTATACCTTATACCCGTATATCTTTAAGGTATACTACATAAATAATAGTATACAAGTCTAGATATGAGTATATACCTTTAAGGTATACTGCATAAATAATACTTAGTATACAAGTCTAGATGGGTAGGACATGTAAATAGTTTATGGGTATGACTTGTAAATATGAAAAGAGGTGGTTAAATATTTTGATTTTGATGGGTATTTTCGTAAACCTCCCAAAAACTAAATCCCAGATAATCAAAACAGCCAAGAGACTCACATTGCCCTTAAAGTTGCACGATTTTCGAGCAAAAAGGAGTCCTCCATTGTTAGAAACCTATAAAAATATTAGAAAATGCTTCATCAAGAATAAAATACCAAAGTACATGGAAAACTCATACAATTTGCACATTGCACTGACCTAATTAAATTTGTTTTTATTGATGAATTTGTCAACTTCGTAGATGCAGATTTTGATAGACCTCCTTCCAGCAAGACAGCCCGATCTTCTTCCTTGATTATTGTATTGTCCAATTCAACTAGATTATTATCTGAGTGGCTGCTGTCACAAAGAAGCCAACAATATAAAATAAACTTATAATGTAAGGCAGTACAATTGCTTGATTATTCTTAGTGTAGATTAAAAAAAAAAATCACAGTAGCATTCAGAACTGAAGTTGGCTAAAGATGCTATTCACTGTTGATTTACAGGGATAAAATAATTCCTTTACCCTATCCGTGGTTCAAAGATGAAAAAAATGATAGCAAAAATGACATGCAAGAGCGCTCCACTCGATTATAATCATGCTACAAGATAATACTTGCAAAATAATTTACTATTTTGACTTCATGAAAGACTATGAAGAAGCATTCAAGCTTACTTCTAATAGCAGCATTGGGTGTACAGCTGAACTCAACATTAACCGGTAAAGTATATTACATGAATCTATTAACTTAGTTATGGTCTATCTGCAAAGAATGCGTACAGCTCACTTTGTGCATTAGAGTTAACATAAATTTGTTAAATCAATTTACCAATATATTTCAAATTTCCTCTTTTTTCTCTGGCTATAATAATTCCAGTGTAAGGTCTTCTGGTTGGTACATGTAACAGCCCAAGCCCGCTAGTGATACTGTCTGCTTTGGGTCTAGGCCCGCACGGCTTTAAAACGCGCCACTAAGTTCTAAGGCTAGTTAACTTATATACCCAGCATCTCTCATGTGTTGTGCTGATGTGGGACACTTAACCCTAGCCCCGCGTACCGGGATTCACCTAGACTCACCACTGAAGTTTGCCCCGCGTACCGGTATTCCCCTAGACTCAGCACTGAACTCTGTCTCGCATCGAAAAGGCTGACACGGAGTGGCTCTGATACTATCTGTAACAGCCCCAGCCTGCTAGTGATACTGTCCGCTTTGGGCCTAGGCCTACACGGCTTTAAAACACATCACTAAGGTCTAAGGCCAGTTAATTTATATACCCAGCATCTCTCTTGTGTTGTGTCAATGTGGGACACTTAACCCTTAGCTGGGGTGTTGTTGTACACCAGCCTTTTTCCAGAGATCTTCGAAGCACCTTAATTTATGTGAAGATATGGCCTTACTCAACCCCAAAAAGTAGATCATGAGGGGAAGATTGTCGAGACCATATTAGAGGACCACAACCCATTCCATCAACCAATGTGGGACTTATCAGCCGCCCATACACTCAAGACATTGCTAAAGCATGGATTAGAGGGTCGAACATTAAGAAACAAAACAGGAATTGATGGATCTCGCTCCATTACCATGCAAAGATATGACTCTTGGGTCTGATTCAACCCCAAAAGCTATCTCGTGGGGGAAGAATTGCCTAAGAAAATATAAGGAGGCCACAACCTATTCCCTCAACTAATGTGAGACTTGACAATCTACAAAAAGGAGGTACTGTTATACTAATCTATTTTAAAAATACAGTTTGGTCCTTGAACAATGATTTCAAGCTAATGGCAATAAACTCCTTCACATTCTAATTTTGCCAAGTTGGTTTCCATTTCTTCCAATTTCTTTTCAAGTTCCTCACCATAAGGTGGCACTAAAATTTACATGATAGAGTTAACAGTTTGTGGGTGTAAGCTGATAAAGGGGAAAAAGATAGGAAACAAAAAGATAAAGTAAACGGATAAAGGGGAAACCACCACGAGGTCCTTTACGAGAAGCCAAGCCAAAGCACTTCATGATGCTCACTTATACTTGATTCGAAAGGCGTTGATGATACGAGCTCCGGAGACCATTGGAAGATCATACACTTGAGCTCGTTGGAAGGAGGAATGGAAGGCTACAGGCACCAGGCGGAGCGCCTAACACCATAGGCGGAGCGCCCAAGCAAGGCAGCTACCAGGCGGAGCGCCAAGCCATGGGGCGGAGCGCCAAGCCACCTTGGCAGTGGTGCTCACCAGGCGGAGCGCCTGGGTCATGGCTCCACCAGGCGGAGCGCCAGTTAGCCTAGGCGGGGCGCCCAAAACGCTGATTGTCCCATCTTTTTGTGTGAACTTCCTATTATAGCCCTAGTTAGTTCTATTGTGTTTCTATCTACCTAGGGGCTTTTTAGACATTTCAATTAGTTGTAGAAGGGTGTTATAAATACACCCTTCATCATTTATTGCCATTAACTTAGCATGAATATTGAATATTGATGAGCATTGCTCCCAAAACACTTGTAACTATTTTTGGCTTGAATCAATTGGATGAATCCAAGTTGTTCTTCAATCCTCTTTGATCATTCTATTTGCTTGAGCTGGGTGTCTCTTGAGGATAGTTGCTTAGCGTAGGTTCTACTTGACTCGATCGAGGGTGTATCAAGACATCGTTCCTTGGTGCTACCTCGTAAGTGTTCTTGTCGCGTCTCGCTCTTATCATTATTTATCGTTTTCGTAGTTTGCCCCTTATCATAAACAAACCAGCCACTCCCTTTCCCCTATAAACCACCCTGCAACAGCTACTTCATGGCCACATGTTTCCCCACACCTGATTAAGACCAAACCACCCCCCTTATGTCCAGCAGTTCTAACTTGCTATCCTTTGACCTTGTCTATCCAATCCTCCAATCTCCCTCTTGCTCACTGTATCCTCCTACCCCAACAAGATCCTGTCATTCATATGTACTTCAACACAAGCCATGACTTCTCTACTATCTCACCATTTAAGTTTTCTGATAAAACAGTAACTTGCAAAAAGAAGAGGACAAAATGCTGATTTTTCCTCAATTTCATACACAAACTTTAAACTCTAATGGGTCTACATCGTAGATGGCTATGGCTTTGCAGCTTCTGAGGCAGCACGTTTCAGAATCCTTGAACTTATGAAATGTTGATGACTGCATAAGCATAACCCAGCTCTGAGTTTTACAGGAAAGAATCTCTAATTTGGTATAGGAGTTCGGAACATATGAGGGGCCACTCAAAGCCTTTCAAAGTAGACTAGACTAGCATTTGCAACATGTTCATGTGAAGATAATGGATAAACTGCAACCCATGTTAGAGAAAGCATATACTCGTGAAGAGTGAAAGAAGATATGGCAGCTTAGATACGGTAAGTTGCAGCTAGTCAGGAGTAAAATTGGTATGCAGGAGAGTAACAATTGGTAGAGTCTGGTCAGAGGTGGGGTGGGTGTAGGTAAGGGTGGAAGAGGAGAAAACAAGTTGGCCTTTTTATCCCTTCTTATCGTCTTTTTAAAAAATTTGGGATGTACAGGTACTAATGTATTACTTTAAGGAATAATTTGGTGAATGTGTTATTCTCCATAGGCAAATTTTACTGGAAAATTACGAATGCATCTTCAGCTGCAGGCAGTTAGACCTTGAAGGGCTTAATAGCCTACATAAAAAGCTCAGCCCACATACTTTTTTTCCGCTGTCTTTTTATCTGATTATTTTCTCATCATCTTCCAAGTGTACCCTTAAAAAGTACTCACATTCCTTTAACAAAATTCATTTATCTTTTCAGGTTAAGCATAAGTCACTTACAATTTTCATCCAACAAACAACTATGTTATTAACCTCATTGCTTCTTAGAAAGCATTTTATACCATATAGGCATATATTGTACAGTTGTACTACCAAGATTAGAGTCAAACATATCGTTTAGATTCCTTTCATCAAATCAAGTCATGTGAGATATATGTCGTTAAGAGACTTCTGGCTTCTTGGAGAAGCTTAGATGCTACACGCGCTCATTTCTTTATCAGTCAAATGGCATAGATTAGGCTTATTGCTGAAACAGATCCTCATTATTAGCCTATCCGGTTCAGAGAAGTCTTTGGGAATCCATTCCTTTAAGAATTGGATGGTCTATTTGGAATGAAAGGAATAGGAGATGTTTCGATGGCTAAAACTGAGAAGATTCATATAGTAAAATATAGATGTATTTCATAATCTCTATTATTGGAAGAGGGCGAGCACTGTCTTTAGTTTCCAGGACTTGCTAGACTTGTTAGATTTTATAGAGTTGTAATGTAATCAAGTCTAGTTTTCTTGTACCTCTTACGTATCTCCTGGATACTGATTTCTTTCTCAATAAAATTTTACCTTTACAAAAAAAAAAAAAATGATTTGGTAATAGCAGCCTCTTCTTTTGTTTCATAAAAATGATTAATATAAAGACACTTATGGCATTTACCCTGTCTCAGTATTACAAGAGTTTTCATACTTTTTCCTTTTCCTTATCGGATGGAATTCAACTAGCTGACATTACTCCCTCCGTTCCACTTTAGATTAACCCATTTGACTTTGCACGGAATTTAATAAAGAAGGGAAGACTTTTGAAATTTGTGGTCTAAAATAAGTTATAGATATTTGTGTGGCTACAAATCATCTAGGGATGAGTAAAAGTGAAAATTTCTTTCCAAATTTAGAAAGAGGTCATTCTTTTTTAAAGAGACTAAAAAGGAAATAGGTTCATCCTTTTTGAAACGGAGGAAGTATATGGTGAAAATTGAGTGGATCAACTTAGCAGGGAAGGGTGTTGATTTACTCCTTGGCAGGGATTGAGTTGTTTAACTTACACTTTTGACGGGAACAACCACTTCTTGTACTCCAACCACTCAGAGTATAACCATGCAACAAGGACGGGGATAAATCCAAGCAAAAATGACACCTGAGACATGAAAAGGGAAAGGCTTCAGTAGATTATTGTACAAATTGCCTTAAGGAAAGAAAGAACAAAAAATCTAGCCATAGAAAAAGATGAATGATGTTCCACATTGCAGCAAGCACAAGTGCAGTACAATCTTACTCCCAAAGAACGAAGAGGCAAAGATAATTCCATGACAACCCGATAACATTTTTAATACCTTCCGTCCTCCAGGAATCCACTCCACCCATCACTCTTTCTCTTCCCTCACCCAAGCAATCGAACAAAGACAGAAAACGAATAACAGTATTGTCAGAAATCTAAAGCCATCACAATCAGATAGCAAGGATCTCTTTTGTCAAAATACAAATATTCCTACAGATGAGATTAAGTTTTATTCTGAGTGAGGCTGAGCTGGCTAAGGTCTGGTATCAATTACTGTTTTGTAAGACATGGAAGCAACAAAACTGACAATTGTCTTATGATAGCTGAGACTTCCAGCACCTAATTCACTTTTCGCTGATGTGTTGTTAAATTTAGTGGTAAGTACATCTCTCACAGCAATGCAAGTTGTTAAAAGGCCTAGAATGCGATCATTCAGTCGTACCATGTCATCCTGAACATAATTAGTCCATACACATACCTGATACCTATCTGTATTCACTAGAAAAACAGGTCATTAAATCGGAAAAAATAAAATAAACAAAAGGTAACCCAACCGGTCTTCACATACCAAATGAATGAACTATTAGTTTCAGAACTTAGTTTGAAAACAAAAGTTGCAAGGAATGCTAAAACGCCCACATCCAAGTTGGATCTAGCAAGATAAGCCCATTCCTTAAAGAGAGAAAATCCAGCGCTAGTTTACCCTGATTCTAAGATGTTGTTTCATTTAAATTTGAGATAACAAACACCATGGTTGGTAAAGACCATCATCTGTTTAAACATCTTGAGCCCAATCAACTTACTTATTTTCTTCCAAGAATAGCAGTGGTGATCAAATCTTTAAAAAGTATATAGCAGTTGATG
Organism: Petunia x hybrida; assembly: GCA_037355625.1. Taxonomy (NCBI): domain Eukaryota; kingdom Viridiplantae; phylum Streptophyta; class Magnoliopsida; order Solanales; family Solanaceae; genus Petunia; species Petunia x hybrida. The sequence goes on along the minus strand of JBBBVM010000032.1, from coordinate 1,760,018 downwards.
GGTTGCTCGTTTGATGAAACTTTTTGATGAAGAAGTGAAAATCACATCTTAACCAACTATTTGTGATAGCTAACCACCCTACTGTTGCATCAGCTCTAATAATGAAATTCCAAGTTAATGCTTCTAGTGCTCACAACAACAACAATAGTATTTCAGCCAATGTCATAATCATCAGGATTATAGCTATTTTTTAGATGAAAAGTTTGGAGTTGTGTAGTTCAACTCTACAAAAGAAGTAACTACTATTTCCAAATTAAAACGAAAGGCATACCTGTCCAGGCGTGAGAGGACCAGAAACTGCCCCCATTTTCCCCGAATCAAAAGACTCAGAAATGAGAATGTGTATTCACATACATTATATGTACCTAGTATATTGAATGGTCTCAAGTAGGAGCTGGCAAAGCTTGCGGATTGGCACGACGTCGTTTGCTATGTTCTTACTGTTTTCCTTTTTCTCGGAAGAAGAGATGTCTCTGTCCCTCTTTTTTTTTCATACCACCTACTATAAATGAAACAACCATAACAAATCGTAAAAAGAAATCCTTTCTTAGAATTTGAATTTGTTATTGAAAGTATTAATGAGGATCTCATTTCATTATATCATGAATTGAACCATACCTAATTTTACTAGAATACTAGGGATTAGCTGATTGAACTATCCACATGGATAATTAATGGGTTGAAATCTTATGGACTTTAATCATTATTTTATTAATAGGGGATTTACAAAAATGTCCATCAAATCCTACTTATTTACATCTTCATACCCATTATATTTTTACCCATAAACTTATTTACACTGTATACCCATCCTTCTGTATACCTATCTAGTATACAGTATACTCTCATGGTATACTTGTTACACTATATTCTCAAATCCTTCTGTATACCTATCTAGTATACAATATACTCCCATGGTATACTTGTTACAAGTATACAGTATACTCCCATGATATACTTGTTACACTATACTCTCAAATCCATAAAAGAAGTATACTTAATTTGGTATACTAAAAAGGTATACAATATAATGCAAATGGTATACAGTTAAAATTGAGAGGGTGGGCACATAGTGTAAATAAAACAGGCCAGATGGGCATTTTTGTAAATAAAATAAGGTGCATGGGTATTCCATGTAAACTAAATTTGTTTAGCACAAACACGTAAATAATCTATTTTTGTGGGCATGGAGTGTAAATTCCCCTCATTAATAACCAAACTTAATTTAGTCATTGTCCTACTTACTCACATATTGAATCAACATTACTGTTATCCAAAATTCCCAGTAAGTTTGGACTAGTTGCATTTCCTTTGTTCTAAGATTGCGATTCATGATATAGCCGCTTGGAATAAGTAGCTTAATGCAATGCATATAAGCTCATTTAACTATGATGATTAATTCGTACTTAATTTGGTCTAGGAATACAAATGAAGCAACAAATTTTGTTAGGTGGGTCACCGGGCACAAAGGATACATATATGTTCTACAAGTTACGACCGTTCAGGCGGTACAGGCGTAGGACGCAAGGCATACGTCCAGCTGCCTTAGGATTACAGTCTCCTAGTTATGGTTCCGTATATACCACTGCCTTGAGTTTATAGGCCCATGAGCCTCATTAGTCTTTGTATTTCATCATAATTAGGATCGGGTAATCTCAACTATAAATACCCCCTCCTTACATTATATTGTACATCAGGCGATTCACCACTGAATTCGACTATTCTTAAGGAATAAAACTCTTTACTTTCCTGTCTGTTATTTTTCTCTCAATTTATTTACTTTTCCGTCATATTTTACTGTATTGCTTGTGACCCATTCATAAATTTAAGTGTTTAACCTAGACGACCAATTTGAGGCATAAACAATATGTATGGAGTAGAATTATTTGAGAATAAATTTGATAAGGATCAATACGACAAACAAAGAACGATAGGAGAGCGAGACACTTCTCAAACTCCCTTCGAAGTAACCCCGGGGAACTTGTCCCGAGATACCCTCGAATCGGCGTCTTGAAGGACCTACACTATGCAACCACCCTCGAGTCGCACCCGGGACTCGCAAGTAGAATGATCGGGTTTCGGTTCAAGATTCAACTAGGATCCGCTAGTGAATTCAAGCAACTAAGAAAGGGTTTCTTCATAAAAAGAGATAAACTCTATTCTTCATTCATAAGATTCAAAGGTAAGCAAATGTTTGAGGAGGCTAAGTGAAGTATTTATAGGCTTCACTTAGTCATAATAAAAGGTCTAAAGTACCCCCCAAAGTGGGTTAAAACAAATAAGGCCATGCAGGGCTATAGTTGGAAGTTCATGCAAAAGTAGTAAAATATCCCGCATGCCGCCTCCATGCTGAGGCGCTCCGCCTCCTCTGCTGAGGCGCTCCGCCTCCCTTCTGAGGCGCTCCGCCTTCTCCTGATCAACTCTCTGCCTTTTGGTAGGCGCTCCGCCTTATCTGTGAGGCGCTCCGCCTCATCCTGGAGCTTGTGTAAGAGGCTCAAAATGAGCTTGGGGTGGATCCCCTTGGAGCCCAAGTGGTCCTCCATCCATGGTGCTCAAAAGCATGATCTTCGAGCTACTCTCAGAGCCTCCTTCCATGTCCCTCCAAGTCAAGTGAAGATGGGTGTCTTGAATCAACTTAGCTTGACTTCTAGTGAACGGCCTTGAGGTCATATGCCCCGCATCATCCTGCCCTTCTTGGGAAGGTTTCGTCCTCGAAACCAAGGCTTCCTCCTCTCCGGCATCACCATCTCCTACATCAATAGGGGTCAAGTCAGTCACATTAAAAGTATTTGACACATTGTACTTACCGGGTAGATCAATCACATAGGTGTTGTTGTTGATCTTGGAAAGCACTTGAAAAGGCCCATCTCCACGGGGTGCCAACTTCCCTCTCCTAAGGTTTGGAAACCTTTCTTTGCGGAAGTGCACCCACACCCAATCTCCCTTTTTGAGCTCAAGCTTCTTCCTTCCCTTGTTCTTCTTGGAAGTAACCTTGGCATAGGCTTCCTTCAAGTTCTTCTTGGCTTTAGCATGGAGCTCAATCATAGCCTTTGCTCGGCTTTTCCCTTCAAAATTAGCAACCATGTCCCTTGGCAAAGGGGTTAGATCAAGGGGAATCAAGGGGTTAAAATCATACACACATTCAAAAGGAGTCATGCCAATCAAGCTATGCAAAGTACGATTATAGGAAAACTCCATAAGAGGTAATTTATCAACCCACGTCCCGGCCTTACCTCGGTCATGGCCCTAAGAAGAGCACCCAAAGTCCGGTTTACCACCTCGGTTTGCCCATCCGTTTGTGGGTGGTGGGACGTAGAAAACAAGAGATTGGTGCCAAGAGCACCCCACAAACTCCTCCAAAAGTGGCTTAGGAACTTGGTGTCCCTATCACTTACAATGGTTTGAGGCACACCATGCAACTTTAAGACATTGTCAATGAACAAAGAGGCAACATGTTGTGCATCATCACACTTCTTACATGGAATGAAGTGAGCCATTTTGGAGAACCTATCCACAACAACATAAATGCTATCATGGCCCCCCCTAGACCGTGGCAAGACCATCACAAAATCCATTGATATATCGACCCACGGACTAGTAGGCACGGGGAGAGGAGTATACAAACCATGGGAGTTAGCTTTAGATTTCGCATGCTTGCACTCAAGGCAATTTTTGCAAAGCTTTTCAACTTGAACCCCCATCTTTTGCCAATGGAATTGCTCCATTAGGATGGCCAAGGTCTTGTTCCTCCCAAAGTGTCCCATCAGGCCTCCAAAATGAGTCTCACGAATTAACAATTCCCTCCAAGAGGACTCGGGAACACACACTTTACCATTTTTAAAGATATATCCATTAACCCATTGGTATTTTTCAACCCTTTCTCCCTTTTCAAGAGCTTCATGAATGCTATTTAGCTTAGGGTCATGAGCATACATCAATTTAATGCTCTCAAAACCCATGAGCTAGGAGGCTAGGGTGGTGGCTAGAGCAAACTTCCGAGAAAGTGCATCCGCCACAACATTGTCTTTCCCTTTCTTGTATTGGATAACATAGGGAAAAGACTCAATGAATTCAACCCACTTGGCACGCCTCTTGTTTAGCTTCTCTTGGCCTCTTAGATGCTTGAGTGACTCATGGTCACTCTTGATTACAAATTCTCGAGGCCAAAGGTAGTGTTGCCAATGGGCAAGGGCTCTCACAAGGGCATACAACTCCTTGTCATACGTATAGTAATTCAAGGAGGCACCTTTCAATCTCTCACTAAAGTAGGCGATGGGTTTGCCATCTTGCATTAAAACACCACCAATTCCTACCCCCGAGGCATCACATTCAACCACAAATGCCTTTCCGAAGTCGGGCAATTGCAATAGAGGGGTGGTACTCAACCTACTTTTCAACTCTTGGAAGGCCTTCTCTTGAGGCTCTCCCCAAACAAAAGGTTGGTCCTTCTTCACCAATTCGGTGAGTGGAGCGGTAATGGAGCTAAAGTCTTTCACAAAGCGTCTATAAATACTAGCAAGACCATGAAAGCTCCTCACTTGAGTCACGGTAGTAGGAGTAGGCCAATCACATATGTCCTCTACCTTAGACTCATCCACCTCCACTCCTTGGGCACTCACAACAAACCCAAGGAAGACTACCTTCTCAACACCAAAGGCACACTTTTTAAAATTAGCATAGAGCTTTTCGGCTCTCAACATTTCAAGCACTTGCCTAAGGTGATCAACATGGTCGTCTATTGATTTGCTATATATCAATATATCTCCAAAGTAGACGACCATAATCTTGTTGATGAATGGCTTTAGAACATGGTTCATTAGCCTCATGAAAGTAGTAGGTGCATTGGAGAGCCCAAAGGGCATCACCAACCATTCATAGAGACCAAACTTGGTCTTGAATGCGGTTTTCCATTCATCACCAGGTTTCATCTGGATTTGATGGTAGCCGGACCTAAGGGCAATTTTGCTAAACACACATGAACCACTTAATTCATCTAGCATATCATCAAGTCGGGGAATGGGATGACGGTACTTTACCGTTATTTTGTTCACGGCCCGACAATCAACACACATTCTCCAAGTGCCGTCCTTTTTGGGAACAAGGATCACGGGCATGGCACAAGGACTTAAGCTCTCCCTCACCAAGCCTTTAGTGAGCAATTCATCAACTTGCTTTTGCAATTCTCTCGTATCCTCCGGATTGCTCCTATAAGCCGGCTTGTTTGGGATTTGGGATCCCGGGACAAAGTCGATTTGGTGTTCAATACCCCTCAAAGGAGGTAATCCATCCGGCATCTCATTCGGGAACATGTCCCCAAAATCCTTCAAGACATTCTCAAACACACTAGGCAAAGGGTTAGTCGAAAAATCACAATTAGAGTTAAGGATCATACCTTTGTGTACTAGGCATAGGAGAAACTTGGTGCCATCATTTCCTTTTAGGATCTCGCCCGGTTGCATCATGGCATATATGCCACCGGTAGAAGAAGAAGGTGGGATTGCCACCATGCTTTTGGACAAAGGGCTAGTCTCAATGATTGACTTGGCCTTTGCCGCCTCCCTCAAATCCCTCATCCGATTGTAGTCATCACTCACTTGTTTGGGAGTTAGGGGCTTCAACACAAATTTTCTTCCTTCATGTTGGTGCGTGTAAGTGTTGACACGACCATCATGAACCGCTTGTCGATCAAATTGCCAAGGCCTTCCAAAGAGAAGGTGGCAAGCTTGCATGGGCACCACGTCGAACAAGTGTTCATCCACTTAACTACCCATTTTAAACTTTATCATTGCTTGCTTCACTACCTTTAGCTCCCCACATTCACTAAGCCATTGCAATCGATATGGCTTGGGTGTTTCACGGTAGGCAATTTTAATTGGGCTATAAGTGATTGACTCACAACATTAGCACAACTTCCCGAGTCAATGATCATAGAGCATACAATACCTTTGACACGACACCTAGCATGGAAAAGATTTTCTCTTTGCAAGGTTTCGCTATCCTCCACAATCATAGCTACTAAGCTCCTCCTCACAACTAGAAAAGTATGAGGTTCCTCATCCTCCACCGTGTCATCTTGACCATCCTCCTCTACTCCCTCATCTCCCTCTACTCCCTCATCTTCCTCCGATTCACTCTCTTGTTCATTAGCATTTTCACCAACAACAACCATGGTCCTTTTCGTAGGACACTTCTTAGCAAAGTGTCCATACCTCTTGCACTTGTGACATTGAATTGAAGAAGAAGTAGGAGTATTCAATTGGGTTTTAGAATTACCTCCAACATTGGGTGTGTACTTTTCAAACGGCTTCTTCACATCTTTGCTAGCACTTGCTCCGCTAGGGCCACTTGCATTTGTGAATCTTGCATTGGGAGTAGGATTTTTCCAATCCTTTGGCTTGTTCATGGAAGTAAAAGTGTTGCTCTTGTAACGGTTGGACTTTTCTTTATCAAGCCGTTGCTCGGCTTGAATAGCGGCATCAAGGACTTCTTGAAGTGAAAGATAAGCATGCAATCTCAATTGTGAAGCTATACTATAGCTCAAACCATTCATGAAACGGATCACGGCTTGCTCCTCATCTTCGGTGTCCATATCCAAGGCCATTCGAGTTCTTTCAAACTCATCATAATATTCATGCACCATCTTGACACCTTGCTTCAACTCATAAAGTTTCTTGAGTTGCTCTTGACGATATCTAGGAGTGATGTACTTGATACTCATGATACCCTTCAAGTCATTCCAACCCACATTCACGGGGATTCCCGCTCTTCTCCTTGATCTCTTGACGGCACCAAGTAGATGCATAGGACTCGAAGGATGAAATAGCATAAGTACCCTTCTTGTCATCGGCCATGTCATTTGTGTCAAACATCCTTTCCATGAGTAGTACCCATTCAATGTAGGCTCCCGGATCACAATTCCCTTTAAAGATTGGGAGATTAAGCTTCACACTATTGAGGTTGGTGTTGTCACGACCCCCACGGAAAGGCTCCGGTTGGCCCCCATAGTGATCTTCATTCACACCATACTCCATCCTCGCATTCCCTCCAACATACCCCATAGGTGGCCCTCGACCTCGGCCCCTACCTCGATCCACATTTCGACCCCAATTCATACCTCGCCTCGGTTGAAAGTGATCATCAAACCCAAACATATCATCACCATAATCGGCTTCCTCCCCTTCTTGAGCTTCATCGACTTGCTCAAGAGGTTGCACATTTCGGATGGGTCTTGGTAGTGGAATCTTTCTTGGGGGGTTATCCAAGATACGGGGAATGTCAGTTCGTTGGGTATTGCCCAACACTTGATCAATTCTCTCTCGATCATCCTTTACCCGTTGTTGATTGAGCAATTCAATAACATGGCTAACTTGCTCCGGGGTAAAGTTAGGACTACTTGAGACTTCAACTTGGACACTCGGGGTCCCTTTCTCAACTTGCACACTCGGGGTCCCTTTCTCCGATTGGACATTGGAAGTCCCTTGCTCAACTAGGCCACTAGAGTTCACCCTCTCAAGGCTTTCAATCCTCAAGTTCATACTATCCAATTTGGCAAGGATAGTAGCAAGGGCACTCTTAGCAAAATCTTCTCCTTCGGTGGACATTGTACCTACACTAGAAACAAACGTTAGCAAAACAACCTTACTCACTCCCTCACAAGTGTTTCACTCGGATCACTCGTTTAGTGGTGATGGATATTTCACTCTAGCTTGAATCCAAAGCTTCACTAAGTTGAATAGCAAACCTCAACTTAATCACTCAACTCAAAAGCCAAATGCACTCCGGGGTGAGTGGAGTTGATATGACTCTATCGGAACGATAAGCTCTTTAAGTGCGGACTTGAGCCAAATGAGACTACGAGTATTCTTTGAATTCTAGTCTCCGGTCTAGGCTTGAGTTTCCTAATAGCTTAGAAGGGCTAGTACAATTCAAGTAGGAGAGATTACTCAAAGAAGTACTAGCTAGATGCGATGCAATCGAAGAAACAAGAGATCCTAAGAAAAACTACCCAAAGCAACAACTCCCAGAAGTAGGCGCCCCGCCTTAGCAGAGTAGGCGCTCCGCCTCTTTGGGAGGCTCTCCGCCTCACAGAGTCCAGAGAGGTCACAGACTTTAGGCGGTCCGCCTCAGATTCTAGGCGCTCCGCCTCCTGCAACTTGCAGCACAGTTTCACTTCGTGTTTTCTTGGTTTTGCACCCAAAAATCCAACAATTCTCACGTTGTTTTAGCAATTCAAAGGTACCCCAATGTTGTTTCAATCACAAAGAACAAACCCCAACAACTTTTATCAAATCCCAATCAAAAACAAACAATCCACCATGTTCATCATCTTCAAAACTAGGGTTTCAAAATTTTCAAATTTTCAAAGGGTTTTCAAATTTTCGAAACTTGTGTTTCAACTTCAAATCTTGTGTTTAGGGTACCAAAAGAACGGGTTTCCAATAAGGAACAAACCCCAATAACAATCACACAACGGGTCCAACAAACTAAGAATTGATCAATTTTTTTTTTTTTTTTTGTGTTTTTTCAACTTTTTCTATTTTTTTGTGTTTTTCTTCTTTTTCTTCAACAACAAACAAGAACCTAACATAGAAACTAACCTAGGCACGAAGAATCAAGGGTCGGGGGTTTGTAGAAACAAAACCCGAGCCTTGCTCGGATACCAAGATGATAAGGATCAATACGACAAACAAAGAACGATAGGAGAGCGAGACACTTCTCAAACTCCCTTCGAAGTAACCCCAGGGAACTTGTCCCGAGATACCCTCGAATCGGCGTTTAGAAGGACCTACACTATGCAACCACCCTCGAGTCGCACCCGGGACTCGCAAGTAGAATGATCGGGTTTCGGTTCAAGACTCAACTAGGATCCGCTAGTGAATTCAAGCAACCAAGAAAGGGTTTCTTCATAAAAAGAGATAAACTCTATTCTTCATTCATAAGATTCAAAGGTAAGCTAATGTTTGAGGAGGCTAAGTGAAGTATTTATAGGCTTCACTTAGTCATAATAAAAGGTCTAAAGTACCCCCAAAGTGGGTTAAAACAAATAAGGCCACACAGGGCTATAGTTGGAAGTTCATGCAAAAGTAGTAAAATATCCCGCATGCTGTCACAGGGGGAGGCGCTCTGCCTCCATGCTGAGGCGGTCCGCCTCCTCTGCTGAGGCGCTCCGCCTCCTTTCTGAGGCGCTCCGCCTTCTCCTGATCAACTCTCTGCCTTTTGGTAGGCGCTCCGCCTCATCTGTGAGGCGCTCCGCCTCATCCTAGAGCTTGTGCAAGAGGCTCAAAATGAGCTTGGGGTGGATCCCCTTGGAGCCCATGTGGTCCTCCATCCATGGTGCTCAAAAGCATGATCTTCGAGCTACTCTCGGAGCCTCCTTCCATGTCCCTCCAAGTCAAGTGAAGATGGGTGTCTTGAATCAACTTAGCTTGACTTCTAGTGAACGGCCTTGAGGTAATATGCCCCGCATCAAAGATGAATCTAACTTTAATAATACAAGATAATTCACAAGGGCGGACATATATAAGATAGACATATATACAAGCTATCTTAATAATACAATTAACTACCTAAAATACATAGGTCTAGAGATTTCTAGATCAAATATCTACGAGGTCTAAAAATATGTACATCTCTTGAAGGGAGAAAAAAATAAGATACAACTATAAAAGTTATAGCTGGTGGCCTCAAAGAACAAGCTGGCTCACCACAGACAGCTAAATATGTTTTGCTCCTTACTCACACCGCGTGCTGGGTCCTGGAGCAGAATATGCCGAAACGAAAAGACAATAGAAGACACAGATAAGGAGTGAGTCACAAGCACTCAGTAAGCGAGGAATAACTAACTAACCTGAAGGATAACAAGCTAGCTAGAGAAATAGAACCAAACAACTACCAATAAATAAGCAATGCACAAGATAACTAGAGAAACAGTTATGTACGGCAAGTCAACACATATGGTATGAAATGAAATGAAATATGATGCAATAGGGTCACATGTGCCCGTAATCCCGTCCCAAAGCGGAATTCTCCTGCATTTGAGGGGGAATACAATCTGATAATCAAATGGGGCGGAATATTCCTGTACCAGATATAATATAAAGCTGAGGCAGAGTACTCCTACGCTCAGTATATGACATAACAACCCATAACTAGAAAACACAACATATGAATGTGCTTCAAGGTTGTGGCATAATAAGTATGTCCTGCCGCTATTCATGTAAAGAACGCGTGAATAGAATATTCAAGCGGCCAAAGGTCGTCAAAGAAATGGATAAAATCACTTACCTTAAGTCATGGATCAAAACAGCTACTGAATGACTTCTTTTCCAATCTGACGTCTCTCAGAATAATCCTTTTCTGAGCCAAAGAAATATATTTGCACTTATAAGTGTCCGAAGAAAGAATTTTTAATCTTAAGACGGTGAAAGAAGAAAAAAACAGCAAAGTACACCTGGACTGGGCTTAACCCAAAACCCATAAACTATACATTTTCGGACCTTTCATAGTCCCACGAGTCCAATCATATCATTAGTTTTCATATCCGAATTCAAATTCATAAAATTCCCCAATTTTATAAATTTTAGGGTTCTAACCCAATTTTTCAATTCAATATCAAGAAATTATAGCTAAGAATCATGAATTAACACAATTTAATGGATTAGGATCATTACTGTATGGGTAAAAATATGACACCTATGAATACGGAGATACGAGTCTAGCTGGCAAAGACTAGACTAAGCTTACAAGTCACCAGGTGCAGAAGATACACACCTTTCCCATAAGCCATGGCTGCTCAGCAGGCACGGGCTATGGGACGCAAGGCATGCATCCCGCCGCCTTAGGGTTTACAGTCTCTTAGCTAGGGTTAGATTGTATCACCGCCTTGAGTAAATAGGCTCACAGCCTATATGTTTTTGTATTTTATCATAATTAGGATTGTGGTAAGTTTATAACAATAAATATCCCTCCTCCCATTGCATTGTACATCAAGCGATTCTCCGAGAATCTGAATTTGTTCAAGGAATACAATTTCTTTATTCTGCTCTATTTACTTTTCTTTATATTTACGGTATTGCTTGTGCTCCTCTTATAAATTCTATCTATTTAAATTTTAGACATAAATAGTTTGGCACCAACCCTGGGGCTAGGCAATTTAGGTTTTTATGAAGGAAAACACGATCATGTCGAACGATAACGATGATATCCCAAAGAGCACCTCCATCGCGGCCAAAGATGTCTCTAATGACCCCAGCGAACTTAACAGACAGATAGACACCCGTCCCTAAAGAAGAGTGGCTCATAACTGGGCCAACAGGGTTGAAACTATGACAAGGCGTCAGGAAGCACTACTCTCTGATTCGGTGTCGAGGCCAACTAATGCAACCCAAATTACATCGAGACTATTCACTCGAAGTCAAGCCAAGGAGATCCAATATGCTCACTTACACTTGGTTTGGAAGGGCCTTGATGATACGAGCTCTGATAAGACCCAAACCCCCTCAAGACCATTCACTCGGAGTCAAGCCAAGTTGATCCAAGATACCCATCTTCACTTGGTATGGAAGAGTATGGAAGAAGGCCCCGAGAGCAACTTGAAGACCATGCTTTGGTGTGCCGTGGATGGAGGATCCTCTAGAATACTTGGAGAGGCTCAAGAGACCCAAAATGAGACACCCCAAGGGGCTCCAGAACAAGGCGGAGCGCCTCCCAGCTGAGGCGGGGCGCCTCCCAAAATCCAGAGGCTTGAAGGCTGCAGGGCGGACCGCCTCCCAACCTAGGCGGACCGCCTCCCTCAGATCCAGAGAAGATGAAGGCTGCTAGGCGGCCGCCTCCCCCTACTAGGCGGACCGCCTACCCCTGAGACCCACATGCGGGATTTTAATTACTTTTGTCTTGGACTTCCAACTTTAGCCCTGCATGGCCTTATTTGTTTTAACCCACTTTGGGGGTATTTTAGACCTTTTATTACGCCTAAGTGAAGCCTATAAATACTTCACTTAGCCTCTTTGAAACATTAGCTTACCTTTGAATCTTATGAATGATGAATTGAGTTTATCTCTTTTTATGAAGAAACCCTTTCTTGGTTGCTTGAATTCACTAGTGGAACCTAGTTGAGTGTTGAACCGAAAACCCGATCCCAGGTGCGGCTCGAGGGTAGTTGCATAGTGTAGGTCCTCCTTGACACCGATACGAGGGTATTATGGAACGAGTTCTCCATAGTTACTTCGTAGGGAGTTCGAGTAGTGTCTCGCTCTTTATCTTTATTTCCGCATTTCGTTTTTGATTCTTATCATCTTGGTATCAGAGCAAGGCTCGGGTTTTGTTTCTACAAACCCCCGACCCTTGATTCTTCGTGCCTAGGTTAGTTTCTATCTTAGGTTCTTGTTTGTTGTTATTAAAGGAAGAAAACTACAAAAAAAATTGAAAAATTGAAAATCTAAAAATTTGGTGTAACTTGTTGGTTTGAATGATTCATGATATGGGTGTTATAGATTCTTGATCGTGGTTGAAATCCCGTCGTTTGGATACCAAAAACACTTGGATTGGAGAAGATTGAAAATCAAAACCCCAAAACCCCTTAAAACCCTTGATGAACTTGTTCTTGATGACTTTTGATTGATTCTTGGGTTGGATTGATAATTGGTTTGAGAACTTGATATTGGGGTTTGATCCTTGTGTGATTCCCGTTCTTTTGGTACCTTAAACACCCAATTTGGAGTTGTATTGCATGAATTGAAGATTTGAAACCCTATGAGAATTTGAAAATTTTGAAACCCTAGCTTTGAAGAAGATGATCATGGTGGATTGTTTGTTTTCGATTGGGGTTTGATAAAAGTTGTTGGGGTTTGATCTTTGTGACTAATACAACATTTGGGTACCTTTGAATTGCTAAAACAACGTTTGATTAGTTGAATTGTTGGGTGAAAAACCAAGAAAACACGTTGTTGAACTGTGCTGAAGGTTGCAGAGGCGGAGCGCCTATATTCTGAGGCGGAGCGCCTCAAATCTGTGACCTCTCTGGAAATTGCTGAGGCGGAGCGCCTCCCTGCTGAGGCGGAGCGCCTCCACCTGAAGCTTTACCCTGGGCGGACCGCCCACTAGCTGAGGCGGGGCGCCTACTTCCTGAACGTTGGGAATTGGGTAGTTTCTTCTAGGTTCTCGTGTTTTGTTGTTTGCATTGCTTCTAATTGGTACTATTAGAGTATAATTCTACTTGATTAGTACTAATTACTTCGAGCTAATTAGGATCATCGTGCCTTAGAAAGGAGACTAGAACTCAAAGAAGACCCGTAGTGCCTTTTGACTCAAGTCCTCACTCAAAGTGCTTAGCGTTCCAATCGAGTCCTATTAACTCCACTCACCCCGGAGTGCATTGGGCTTTCGAGTCGAGTGATTAAGTTTAGGTTTACTATTCAACTTCGTGAAACTTTGAGTTCAAGCAAGAGTGAAATAGCCATCACCACCATACGAGTGATCCGAGTGAAAACTTGTGAGGGAGCGAGTGAGGTGTTTTGACTAACTCTTGTTTCTTTCTTTGTAGGTACAATGGCCAACGAGGGTCAAGATTTCATCAAGGATGCCTTGGCTAGCATTCTTGCCAAGATGGACGTCATGACTCAAAGGATTGAGTCACTTGAAAAGGGTGCCTCAAGTACCCAAGGTGACCAAGGGGCCCCGAGTGTCCCAATTGAAAAGGGGACCCCGAGTGTCCCAATTGAGACCGGTGAAGTCTCAAGTACTCCGAACTTTACCACGGAACAAGTAAGCCATGTCATTGAGTTGTTCAATCAACAACGGGTAAAGGAGGACCGGGAGAGAATTGAACGAACGGGCATTCCCCGTATCTTGGATAATCCCCCAAGAGACGTTCCATTACCAAGACCCATCTGAAATGTGCAACCTCTTGAACAAGCCGATGAGGCTCAAGAAGGGGAGGAAGCCGAATATGGTGATGATATGTATGGGCTTGATGATCACTTTCAACCGAGATGAGGTATGAATTGGGGTCGTAATGTGGATCGAGGTAGGGGCCGAGGTCGAGGGCCACCTATGGGATATGTTGGAGGGAATGCAAGGAGGGAGTATGGTGTGAATGAAGATCACTATGGGGGTCAACCGGAGCCGTTCCGTGGGGGTCGTGACAACACCAACCTTAATAGTGTGAAGCTTAATCTCCCAACCTTCAAAGGGAATTGTGATCCGAATGCTTACATTGAATGGGTGCTACAAATGGAAAGATTGTTTGACACAAACGAGATGTCCGATGAGAAGAAAGGCACCTATGCTATTTCATCCTTTGAATCCTATGCATCTACTTGGTGGGAATCCGTCAAGAGATCAAGGAGAAGGGCGGGAATCCCCGTGAATGTGGGTTGGATTGACTTGAAGGGTATCATGAGTATCAAGTACATTACTTCTCGATATCGTCAAGAGCAACTCAAGAAGCTTTATGAGTTGAAGCAAGGTGTCAAGACGGTGCATGAATATTATGATGAGTTTGAAAGAACTCGAATGGCTTTGGATATGGACACCGAAGATGAGGAGCAAGCCGTGATCCGTTTCATGAATGGGTTGAGCTATGGTATAGCCTCACAATTGAGATTGCGTGCTTATCTATCACTTCAAGAGGTTCTTGATGCCGCTATCCAAGCCGAGCAATGGCTTGAGAAAGAGAAGTCCAACCGTTACAAGAGCAACACTTCTACTTCCATGAACAAACCAAAGGATTGGAAAGCTCCCACAACGAATGCCAAATTCCCAAGTGCAAGTGCTAGCAAGGATGTGAAGAAGCCTTTTGAAAGGTCTACACAACCCGTGGGAGGTAATTCTAGAACTCAATTGAGTAATCCAATCTCTTCTTCTACTCAATGCTTTAAGTGTAAGGGTTATGGTCATCTCTCTAAAGATTGCCCGACCCGGAAAACCATGGTTCTTGTTGGTGACTTGGTCTATGAGCAAGATAGTGAGCCCGAGGAGGGAGAAGAAGAGGGAGTAGAGGGTAAGGAGGAAGGAGATGATGGGGAGATTGCAAATGAAGAAGATGATGATTCCCATGCCTTCCTTGTTGTGAGGAGAAGCCTAGGAGCCATGTGTGTAGATGATGTTGAGACCTTACAAAGAGAGAACCTCTTTCACTCCAAATGCCGAGTCATGGGACTCATTTTCTCTATGATCATTGATTCGGGAAGTTGTGCTAATGTTGTTAGCCAAACACTAGTTACCCAATTGAAAATACCTACCTTGAAACACCCAAATCCTTATAAGCTTCAATGGCTTAGTGAGTGTGGTGAGTTGAGGGTGGTTAAACAATGTTTGATCCAATTCAAGATTGGGAACTATGTGGATGAGCACATGTTCGATGTCGTGCCTATGCAAGCATGCCACCTACTCTTTGGTAGGCCTTGGCAATTTGATCGACGTGTGGTTCATAATGGTCATGCCAACACCTATACGGTGACACATGAAGGGAAAAAGTTTGTGCTCCCACCCATGACTCCCAAACAAGTGAGCGATGATTACAAACGGATGCGGGAGTTGAAAAAAGTGGCAAAGGCTAAGTCGGTTGTTGAGACTAGTCCTTTGTCCAAAAGCTTGGTGGCAATCCCAGCTACTTCCACTGGTGGCATATGTGCCATGATGCAACCGGGCGAGATCCTAAAAGGAAATGATGGCAACAAGCTTCTCATATGCCTAGTGCACAAAGGTATGGTTCTAAACTCTAATTGTGATTTTTCTTCTAACCCTTTGCCTAGTGTGTTTGAGAACGTTTTGAAGGATTTTGGCGACATGTTCCCGGATGAAATGCCGGATGGATTGCCTCCTTTGAGGGGCATTGAGCATCAAATAGACTTTGTCCCGGGATCCCAAATCCCGAACAAACCGGCCTATAGGAGCAACCCGGAGGATACAAGGGAATTGCAAAAGCAAGTTGATGAATTGCTCACTAAAGGTTTGGTAAGGGAAAGCTTGAGTCCTTGTGCCGTGCCCGTGATCCTTGTTCCCAAAAAGGACGGCACTTGGAGAATGTGTGTTGATTGTCGGGCCGTGAACAAAATAACGGTAAAGTACCGTCATCCTATTCCCCGACTTGATGATATGTTGGATGAATTAAGTGGTTCATGTGTGTTTAGCAAAATTGACCTTAGGTCCGGCTACCATCAAATCCGGATGAAACCGGGTGATGAATGGAAAACCGCATTCAAGACCAAATTTGGTCTCTATGAATGGTTGGTGATGCCCTTTGGGCTCTCCAATGCACCTAGTACTTTCATGAGGCTAATGAACCATGTTCTAAAGCCATTCATCAACAAGTTTGTGGTCGTCTATGTTGACGATATATTGATCTATAGCAAATCAATAGACGACCATGTTGAACACCTTAGGCTAGTGCTTGAAAGGTTGAGAGCCGAAAAGCTCTATGCTAATTTTAAAAAGTGTGCCTTTGGTGTTGAGAAGGTGGTCTTCCTTGGGTTTGTTGTGAGTGCCCAAGGAGTGGAGGTGGATGAGTCTAAGGTAGAGGCCATACGTGATTGGCCTACTCCTACTACCGTGACTCAAGTGAGGAGCTTTCATGGTCTCGCAAGCTTTTATAGGCGATTTGTGAAGGACTTTAGCTCCATTGCCGCTCCACTCACCGAATTGGTGAAGAAAGACCAACCGTTTGTTTGGGAAGAGCCTCAAGAGAAGGCCTTCCAAGAATTGAAAAGTAGGTTAAGTACCGCTCCCCTATTGCAATTGCCCGACTTTGGAAAGGCATTTGAGGTTGAATGTGATGCCTCGGGGGTGGGAATTGGTGGTGTTTTAATACAAGATAGCAAACCCATCGCCTACTTTAGTGAAAAGTTGAAGGGGCCTCATTGAACTATTCTACATATGACAAGGAATTGTATGCCCTTGTGAGAGCCCTTGCCCATTGGCAACACTACTTGTGGCCTAGAGAGTTTGTGATCAAGAGTGACCATGAGTCACTCAAGCATCTAAGAGGCCAAGAGAAGCTCAATAAGAGACATGCCAAGTGGGTTGAATTCATTGAGTCTTTTCCCTATGTGATCCAATACAAGAAAGGGAAGGACAATGTTGTGGCGGATGCGCTTTCGAGAAAGTTTGCTCTAGCCACCACTCTCACCTCTAAGCTCATGGGTTTTGAGAGCATTAAATTGATGTATGCTCATGACCCAAAGCTAAAGAGTGTCCATGACTCTCTAGAGAAAGGGGGGAGAGTTGACAAATACCAATGGGTTGATGGTTATATCTTCAAAAATGGTAGGGTGTGCATACCGGAGTCCTCTTGGAGGGAGTTGCTTGTGCATGAGGCACATTGCGGGGGACTCATGGGACATTTTGGCACAAGAAAGACCTTAGCCATTCTTCAAGAACAATTCTATTGGCCAAAGATGAGGGTGCATGTGGAAAAGTTTTGCACTAATTGCCTTGAGTGCAAGCGTGCCAAATCTAAAGCCCACCCTCATGGGTTGTATACCCCTCTCCCCGTACCTACTAGTCCATGGTTGGATATCTCAATGGATTTCGTGATGGGATTACCAAGGACTAGGGGGGCCATGATAGCATTTATGTTGTTGTGGATAGGTTCTCCAAAATGGCTCATTTCATTCCGTGCAAGAAATGTGATGATGCACAACATGTGGCAACTTTGTTTATTGAAAATGTCTTGAAGTTGCATGGTGTGCCTCAAACCATAGTGAGTGATAGGGACACTAAGTTCCTAAGTCATTTTTGGAGGTGTTTATGGGGTGCTTTAGGCACCAAGCTCTTGTTCTCCACGTCCCACCACCCCCAAACCGATGGGCAAACGGAAGTGGTAAACCGAACCTTGGGAGCTCTTCTTAGAGCCATGACCCGAGGGAAGGTCGGGACTTGGATTGATCGTCTACCTCTTATGGAGTTTGCCTACAATCGCACATTGCATAGCATGATAGGCATGACTCCATTCGAGTGTGTCTATGGTTTTAACCCCTTGATTCCCCTTGATCTAACCCCTTTGCCAAGGGAAATGGTTGTTAATTTTGAAGGTAAAGCTAGAGCCAAGGCTTTGGTTGAACTCCATGCAAAGGCGAAGAAGAACTTGGAGGAAGCTTATGCTAAGGTTGCCTCCAAGAAAAACAAAGGACGCAAGAAGGTGGAACTCAAGAAGGGTGATTATGTGTGGGTGCACTTCCGTAGAGAAAGGTTTCCAAACCTTAGGAAAGGGAAGTTGGCACCCCGGGGAGATGGCCCATTCCAAGTGCTCTCGAAGATAAACAACAATGCCTATGTGGTCGACTTGCCAAGTGAGTATCAAGTTTCTAATACTTTCAATGTTTGTGACTTGAATGTAGGTAATGAAGGGGTCGTGCATGATGATGAAGAGGTCGTGAATGACACTTTGATTTTGAGGACGAAATCTTCTCAAGAAGGGGAGGATGATAAGACCCAAACCCCCTCAAGACCATTCACTCGGAGTCAAGCCAAGTTGATCCAAGATACCCATCTTCACTTGGTATGGAAGAGTATGGAAGAAGGCCCCGAGAGCAACTTGAAGACCATGCTTTGGTGTGCCGTGGATGGAGGATCCTCTAGAACACTTGGAGAGGCTCAAGAGACCCAAAATGAGACACCCCAAGGGGTCCCAGAACAAGGCGGAGCGCCTCCCAGCTGAGGAGGGGCGCCTCCCAAAATCCAGAGGCTTGAAGGCTGCAGGGCGGACCGCCTCCCAACCTAGGCGGACCGCCTCCCTCAGATCCAGAGAAGATGAAGGCTGCTAGGCGGCCGCCTCCCCCTACTAGGCGGACCGCCTACCCCTGAGACCCACATGCGGGATTTTAATTACTTTTGTCTTGGACTTCCAACTTTAGCCCTGCGTGGCCTTATTTGTTTTAACCCACTTTGGGGGTATTTTAGACCTTTTATTACGCCTAAGTGAAGCCTATAAATACTTCACTTAGCCTCTTTGAAACATTAGCTTACCTTTGAATCTTATGAATGATGAATAGAGTTTATCTCTTTTTATGAAGAAACCCTTTCTTGGTTGCTTGAATTCACTAGTGGAACCTAGTTGAGTCTTGAACCGAAAACCCGATCATTCTATTTGCGAGTCCCAGGTGCGGCTCGAGGGTAGTTGCATAGTGTAGGTCCTCCTTGACACCGATACGAGGGTATTATGGAACGAGTTTTCCATAGTTACTTCGTAGGGAGTTCGAGTAGTGTCTCGCTCTTTATCTTTATTTCCGCGTTTCGTTTTTGATTCTTATCAAGCTCGAAAGATGATTTGAAGATCATGCATTTGAGCTCAATTGAAGGAGGGAATCCTACGCTCTAGGGCCAGCCGGAGCGCCCAGAGCCAGGCGGAACAGCTAGCTCCTTGATTGTTGAGGCGACCAGGAGGTGCGCCTGAAGCCAGGCGGACCGCCTAGACTGAAGGCAAACCAGGCGGAGCGCCCAGCCTTTTGGTCAGTAGCTCCACCAGGCGGAGCGCCTAGAATGCTGTGAAGTCATCCGAAAATTCTATCTTTTTATTGTGTAATTCCAACTTTAGCCCTAAGTGACCTCTATTGTTTTAACCCATTTGGGGGGGGGTATTTTAGACCTTTCATTTCATGTATGTAGAAGACTATAAGTGTCTTCATTAGGTCTTACACTCATTAGCTAACATTGAATACACTACATTGAAGAGAAACACTCTCTATGAACCTTGTAATTTTTGGCTTGAAATCAATTGGAAGAATCCAAGTTGAACTTCAATCTTCCTTGATCATTCTATTTACGCGGACCGGGTTTCTCTTGAGGATAGTTGCGTAGTTTAGGTTCTACTTGACTCAAGCGAGGGTGTATCGAAACATTGTTCTTCGGTGCTACCTCGTAAGTTGTTTAAGTTGCATCTCACTTTTATCGTTACTTTTATCGCTTTCGTATTTACATTGCATCAGTTGGTATCAGAGCAAGGCTTGGGTGTTGTTCTTACAAACCCTCATTCCTTGTTCGTCGTGTTTTTATCTTATTCTTGTTGTTATTCATGTTCTTGTTCTTGAAAATTTGAAAAAGAAGAAAAATTGCAAAAGCTTGAAAATCACAAAAATTGCTAGATCTTGTTGGTTGTGATGATTTTTTTGGTGTTTTTTATTGGGGATTGTTCTATGATGTTAACCCGTTGTTTTGATACCCCCAATACATTGTTTGGTGTTGCGGATTGAAAATCGAAATTTTGAAATCTCAAAAAAATTCTTGAAACCCTTGGAAAAATTTGCCAAAATCTTGAATCAAGTTTTGTTATTGGTTGTTTGTTGTTATAAATTATTGGGATTTGTTTGTAGTAGTTGAAATAACCCGTTCACTTGAGTTTTCATAGATATTATGAGGCACAAATAATTCCTCCTCAGGAGCATCTCTCTCCCTGACTTGTCTCATCCATGATAGCAGCTTCTATTGATTTTGTTTCATCAAACTCTGATAAGACCCAAACCCCCACAAGACCCTTCACTCGGAGCCAAGCTAAGGACATCCAAGGAGTACACCTACACTTGATGAGGAAGGGCCTAGAAGAGGGAAGCGATTGAAAGCCGTTCCGAGTGCTTAAAGTGCAAGGGGAGAAGTCCAGCGCCTTGGGCGCCCCGCCTGAAGAACCTCGCGCCCCGCCTGATGAGGCTTAGGCCTGGCGCCCCGCCTGAAGGAGCCAGGCGCTCCGCCTGGGCAAACCTAGGCCTGGGCACTCCGCCCAAATCCCAGGCGCCCCGCTTAGGCCACCCCACTGATCAAAAGTGCGGGCGCTCCGCCCGGAATGCTGAAGGACGTAATTCCTAGCTATGTTAAGACTATTTTGACCCTACGTGGTCCTATGTTCCTAAGCCTAAGTGTGGGCATATTAGACCTTTCATATGGTGTCTAAAAACACCTATAAATAGCTAGTTGTCTTATTATTTTCATTAGCTTACCTTTGATGAAAAACAAACACTTGTGTTGAAGAGTTGAACTCTTATTGAATGAAAAACCTTGTTTTGGGACTTGTTCTTCCTCTAGCGGATCTAGATGAATTCCAATCCCCCCGACCATTCTACTTGCGTGCTCACGTTAGCTCGAGGGTAGTTGCCTAGCGTAGGTGTTCTTGACCTCCTCTCGGGGTGTAATGGAACAAGTTCTCCGTTGCTACTTGAGACTTGTGATCGAGATACGTCTCGTTCTTATCCTTTTTATTTTCCGCATTTGATTCTTATCAGTTTGGTATCAGAGCAAGGTTCGGGTATCGTTCCTACGAACCCCGACCCTTGATTCTTCGTGCCTAGTATCTTCTTTTAGTTTTCTTGTTGTTGAAGTTATTGGGAAAAAAGAAAATTACAAAAAAATTGAAAAATTCAAAAATTGGCATAACTTTTTGGTGTTTGTGATTTGTGATATGGGTGTTATGGATTTTTGATTGTGATTGAATTCCCGTTGCTTGGGTACCAAAATTACTTGGATTGGTGAAGTTTGAAAAAATTGAAACCCCAATTTTCCTTAAACCCTACTAAACCCTTGTTCTTGAGGAATTTGCTTGATTTTGGGTTGTGTGTTAATGGGGTTTTGGATTTGATTACCGGGGATTGATCTACTTTTGAAAACAAACCATTTGCAACAAATTTGGTGTGAATCGGAGTTGTATAACATTGATTTTGAAGAATCGAAACCCACCTTTTTGACCCTTTTGAAAATTTGAGAAAAACCCAACTTGAAACTTGAATCATGATTGTGCCTTGTTTGTTGCTTGGTTGGGTGTGAAAATCATTGGGGTTTGGTGGTTATACCAAAATACAACTTCGGGTACTTCGAATTTGGGAAGAACACGTTGGAATCGACCAAAAAGTTGGGTTGAAATCGAAGAACACGTTGTTGGAAACCCAGGTTGTTCTTCGTCCAGGCGCCCCGCCTAGACCTTGGGCGCTCCGCCTGAACTGTTCTTGCTCCAGGCGCTCCGCCTAGTTCCCAGGCGCCCCGCCTGCCTGACCTCACCGATCAATTTTTGAGGCGCTCCGCCCCACTTCACTGGGCGCTCCGCCTGAGCCCTGGAACTTGGGAAACGGGTAGTTTCTTCTAGGATTGCTTGTTTCTTTGTTGCCTAACCTCTGATTAGTGTTGATCTAAGTAATCTTCCTACTTAATTAATACTAATCCTTCGTTGCTTTAGGTGATTCGTGCTATAGTTGGAGAGTAGAAATCCAAAGAAGACTCGTAGTTTCTATTGGTTCTAGTCCTCACTTCAAAGTGCCTAGCGTTCATTGAGTCCTATTAACTCCACTCACCCCGGAGTGTGCTTGACTCGTGAATAGTTTGGTTGAGTTGAGGAATTTCTATTCATCTACGTGAAGCTTTGGAACCACAAGTCGAGTGAAATACCCACCGTCACTATACGAGAGAGCCGAGTGATCTCAAGTGAGGGAGTGTGTGAGGTTGTTTTCTAACGTTTGTTACTTGTGTAGGTACAATGTCTTCCGAAGGAGATGATTTTGCAAAGAGTGCCCTTGCTACTATCCTCGCCAAATTGGATAGTATGCACTTGAGGATTGAAAGCCTCGAGCGGGTGAATTCTAGTGCTCTAGTTGAGCAAGGGACTTCTAATGTCCCCTCGGAGAAAGGGACCCCGAGTGTCCAAGCCGAGAAAGGGAACCCGAGTGTCCCGGTTGAAGTCTCAAGTACTCCTAACTTTACTCCGGAGCAAGTTAGCCATGTCATTGAATTGCTCAATCAACAACGGGCAAAGGAGGAACGAGAGAGACTTGATCAAGTGTTGGGCAATACCCAACGAACGGGCATTCCCCGTATCTTGGATAACCCCCCAAGAAACATTCCACTACCAAGGCCCATCCGAAATGTGCAACCTCTTGAGCAAGGCGATGAAGCTCAAGAAGGGGAGGAAGCCGATTATGGTGATGATATGTATGGGTTTGATGATCACTTTCAACCAAGGCGAGGTATGAATTGGGGTCGCAATTTGGATAGAGGTAGGGGCCGAGGTCGAGGTCGAGGGCCACCTATGGGTTATGTTGGAGGGAATGCGAGGAGGGAGTATGGTGTGAATGAAGATCACTATGGGGGCCAACCGGAGCCTTTCCGTGGGGGTCGTCACAACACCAACATCAATAGTGTGAAGCTTAATCTCCCAACCTTTAAGGGGAATTGTGATCCGGCGGCTTATATTGAATGGGTGCTACACATGGAAAGATTGTTTGACACAAATGAGATGACCGATGAGAAGAAAGGTACCTATGCTATTTCATCCTTTGAATCCTATGCATCTACTTGGTGGGAATCCGTCAAGAGATCAAGGAGGAGAGCGGGGGTTCCCGTGATTGTGGGTTGGAATGACTTGAAGGGTATCATGAGTATCAAGTACATCACTCCAAGATATTGGCAAGAGCAACTCAAGAAACTTTATGAGTTGAAGCAAGGTGTCAAGACGGTGCATGAATACTTTGATGAGTTTGAAAGAACTCGAATGGCCTTAGATATGGACACTGAAGATGAAGAGCAAGCCGTGATCCGTTTTATGAATGGGTTGAGCTATGGTATAGCCTCACAATTGAGATTGCATGCTTATCTTTCACTCCAAGAAGTCCTTGATGCCGCTATCCAAGCCGAGCAATGGCTTGAGAAAGAGAAGTCCAACCGTTACAAGAGCAACACGTCTACTTCCATGAACAAGTCAAAGGATTGGAAAAATCCTACTCCCAATGCAAAATTCACAAATGCAAGTGGTCCTAGTGGAGCAAGTGCTAGGAAAGATGTGAAGAAGCCGTTTGAGAAGTACACACCCAATGTGGGAGGTAATTCTAAAACTCAATTGAATACTCCTACTTCTTCCATTCAATGTCACAAATGCAAGGGGTATGGACACTTTGCTAAGGAGTGTCCTACGAAGAGGACCATGGTTCTTGTTGGTGAAAATGTATATGAACAAGAGAGTGAACCGGAGGATGATGAGGGTGTAGAGAGAGATGAGGGAGTAGAGGAGGATGATCTAGATGACACGGTGGAGGATGAGGAGCCTCATACTTTTCTAGTTGTGAGGAGGAGCTTAGGAGCCATGATTGTGGAGGATGGTGAAACCTTGCAAAGGGAAAACCTTTTCCATGCTAGGTGTCGTGTTAAGGGTGTTGTATGCTCTATGATCATTGACTCTGGGAGTTGTGCTAATGTTGTGAGTCAATCTCTTATAACCCAATTGAAGTTGCCTACCGTGAAGCACCCCAAGCCATATCGATTGCAATGGCTTAGTGAATGTGGGGAGCTAAAGGCTGTGAAGCAAGCAATGATCAAGTTCAAAATGGGTAGTTATGTTGATGAACACTTGTTCGACGTTGTGCCCATGCAAGCTTGCCACCTTCTCTTTGGAAGGCCTTGGCAATTTGATCGACAAGCGGTCCATGATGGGCGTGTCAACACTTACACGCTCCAACATGATGGAAGGAAATTTGTGTTGAAGCCCCTAACTCCCAAACAAGTGAGTGATGACTACAATAGGATGAGGGAGTTGAGGGAGGTGGCAAAGGCCAAGTCAATCATTGAGACTAGCCCTTTGTCCAAAAGCATGGTGGCAATCCCACCTTCTTCTTCTACCGGTGGCATTTGTGCCATGATGCAACCGGGCGAGATCTTAAAGGGAAATGATGGCACCAAGTTTCTCCTATGCCTAGTGCACAAAGGCATGATCCTTAACTCTAATTGTGATTTTTCTTCTAACCATTTGCCGAGTGTGTTTGAGAATGTCTTGAAGGATTTTGGGGACATGTTCCCGGATGAGATGCCAGATGGATTACCTCCTTTGAGGGGTATTGAACATCAAATAGACTTTGTCCCGGGATCTCAAATCCCAAACAAGCCGGCCTATAGGAGCAATCCGGAAGATACAAGAGAATTGCAAAAGCAAGTTGATGAATTGGTCACTAAGGGCTTGGTGAGGGAGAGCTTGAGTCCATGTGCCGTACCCGTGATCCTTGTTCCCAAGAAGGACGTCACTTGGAGGATGTGCGTTGATTGTCGGGCCGTGAACAAAATAACGGTAAAGTACCGTCATCCTATTCCCCGACTTGATGATATGTTAGATGAATTGAGTGGTTCATGTGTGTTTAGAAAAATTGACCTTACGTCCGGCTACCATCAAATCCGGATGAAACCCAGTGATGAATGGAAAACCGCATTCAAGACCAAATTTGGTCTCTATGAATGGTTGGTGATGCCGTTTGGGCTCTCCAATGCACCTAGCACCTTTATGAGGCTAATGAACCATGTTCTAAAGCCATCATCAACAAGTTTGTGGTCGTCTACTTTGACGATATATTGATCTATAGCAAATCAATAGACGACCATGTTGATCACCTTAGGCAAGTGCTTGAAAAGTTGAGAGCTGAAAAGCTCTATGCTAATTTTAAAAAGTGTGCCTTTGGTGTTGAGAAGGTAGTCTTCCTTGGGTTTGTTGTGAGTGCCCAAGGAGTGGAGGTGGATGAGTCTAAGGTAGAGGCCATACGTGATTGGCCTACTCCTACTACCGTGACTCAAGTGAGGAGCTTTCATGGTCTTGCTAGCTTTTATAGGCGATTTGTGAAAGACTTTAGCTCCATCGCCGCTCCACTCACCGAATTGGTGAAGAAAGACCAACCTTTTGTTTGGGGAGAGCCTCAAGAGAAGGCCTACCATGAGTTGAAAAGTAGGTTGAGTACCGCCCCTCTATTGCAATTGACCGACTTCGGAAAGGCATTTGAGGTTGAATGTGATGCCTCGGGGGTGGGAATTGGTGGTGTATTAATGCAAGATAGCAAACCCATCGCCTACTTTAGTGAGAAGTTGAAAGGGGCCTCCTTGAATTATTCTACATATGACAATGAGTTGTATGCCCTTGTGAGAGCCCTTGCCCATTGGCAACACTACCTTTGGCCTCGTGAGTTTGTAATCAAGAGTGACCATGAGTCACTCAAGCATTTGAGAGGCCAAGAGAAGCTCAATAACAGACATGCCAAGTGGGTTGAATTCATTGAGTCCTTTCCCTATGTGATCCAATACAAGAAAGGGAAGGACAATGTTGTGGCGGATGCATTTTCGAGAAAGTTTGCTCTAGCCACCACTCTCACCTCTAAGCTCATGGGTTTTGAGAGCATTAAATTGATGTATGCTCATGACCCAAAGCTAAAGAGTGTCCATGACACTCTAGAGAAAGGGGAGAGAGTTGACAAATACCAATGGGTTAATGGATATATCTTCAAAAATGGTAGGGTGTGCATACCGGAGTCCTCTTGGAGGGAGTTGCTTGTGCATGAGGAACATTGCGGGGGACTCATGGGACATTTTGGCACAAGAAAGACTTTGGCTATTCTTAAAGAACAATTTCATTGGCCAAAGATGGGGGTGCAAGTGGAAAAGTTTTACAACAATTGCCTTGAGTGCAAGCGTGCTAAATCCAAAGCTCACCCCCATGGGTTGTATACCCCTCTCCTCGTACCTACTAGTCCATGGTTGGATATCTCAATGGATTTTGTGATGGGATTACGAAGGACTAGGGGGGGCCATGATAGCATTTATGTTGTTGTGGATAGGTTCTCCAAAATGGCTCATTTCATTCCATGCAAGAAATGTGATGATGCACAACATGTGGCAACTTTGTTTATTGAAAATGTTTTGAAGTTGCATGGTGTGCCTCAAACCATAGTGAGTGATAGGGACACTAAGTTCCTAAGTCATTTTTGGAGGTGTTTATGGGGTGCTTTAGGCACCAAGCTCTTGTTCTCCACGTCCCACCACCCCCAAACCGATGGGCAAACGGAAGTGGTAAACCGAACCTTGGGTGCTCTTCTTAGAGCCATGACCCGAGGTAAGGCCGGGACTTGGATTGATCGTCTACCTCTTATGGAGTTTGCCTACAATCGCACATTGCATAGCATGATAGGCATGACTCCATTCGAGTGTGTCTATGGATTTAACCCCTTGATTCCCCTTGATCTAACCCCTTTGCCAAGGGAAATGGTTGTTAATTTTGAAGGTAAAGCTAGAGCCAAGGCTTTGATGGAGGTATATGCTAAGGCGAAGAAGAACTTGGAGGAAGCCTATGCAAAGGTAGCCTCTAAGAAAAACAAGGGACGCAAGAAGGTGGAACTCAAGAAGGGTGACTATGTGTGGGTGCACTTCCGGAAAGAAAGGTTTCCAAACCTTAGAAAAGGGAAGTTGGCACCCCGTGGAGATGGCCCATTCCAAGTGCTTTCTAAGATAAACAACAATGCCTATGTGGTCGACTTGCCAAGTGAGTATCAAGTTTCTAATACTTTCAATGTTTGTGACTTGGTTCCTTTGGATGTAGGTAATGAAGAGGTCGTGAATGATGATGAAGAGGTCGTGAATGAAGCTCCAATTTCGAGGACGAAATCCTCTCAAGAAGGGGAGGATGATAAGACCCAAACCCCCACAAGACCCTTCACTCGGAGCCAAGCTAAGGACATCCAAGGAGTACACCTACACTTGATGAGGAAGGGCCTAGAAGAGGGAAGCGATTGGAAGCCGTTCCGAGTGCTTAAAGTGCAAGGGGAGAAGTCCAGCGCCTTGGGCGCCCCGCCTGAAGAACCAGGCGCCCCGCCTGAAGAGGCTTAGGCCTGGGCGCCCCGCCTGAAGGAGCCAGGCGCTCCGCCTGGGCAAACCTAGGCCTGGGCGCTCCGCCCAAATCCCAGGCGCCCCGCTTAGGCCACCCCACTGATCAAAAGTGCGGGCGCTCCGCCCGGAATGCTGAAGGACGTAATTCCTAGCTATGTTAAGACTATTTTGACCCTACGTGGTCCTATGTTCCTAAGCCTAAGTGTGGGCATATTAGACCTTTCATATAGTGTCTAAAAACACCTATAAATAGCTAGTTGTCTTATTATTTTCATTAGCTTACCTTTGATGAAAAACAAACACTTGTGTTGAAGAGTTGAACTCTTATTGAATGAAAAACCTTGTTTTGGGACTTGTTCTTCCTCTAGCGGATCTAGATGAATTCCAATCCCCCCGACCATTCTACTTGCGTGCTCACGTTAGCTCGAGGGTAGTTGCCTAGCGTAGGTGTTCTTGACCTCCTCTCGGGGTGTAACGGAACAAGTTCTCCGTTGCTACTTGAAACTTGTGATCGAGATACGTCTCGTTCTTATCCTTTTTATTTTCCGCGTTTGATTCTTATCAAACTCATTTCATGATTTTGTTTTTTCATTTATTGCCCTTAACTCTGTAATCTCTTGTTCTAATTTTTTTACAACCTCATTAGACGAATCCTATGTGACAACATTTTCTAAGGAATATCATCTTCCCCATATTGTGGAAGGAGTTGGACCAAGTCCTAAACCACGAACATACCCACTTTTGTCATTTCCCAACACTTGGGAATACATATCTCCTTCCCAAGCAACACTACGAGGAACCCGGTCATTTTGCACCTCATTATTGATCTTTTCGTTCATCATTTCCTAATCAATCAAGTTACCAAACTATGAGAATTACACTTAAAAAAATTGTTTCAGCCATTTGATAAGGTTCTCGCCAATCCTATCATCGCAACAACACAATAGTTATCAAGATCTTATATCACATAGATCATTCAACTATGTGGAATGAGTTTGGACTAGTAGCACTCGGATAGTTAAGATGATGATCTTTCAAGCAATCTTTCTTTTAGTAAAAAATATAAGCTATTAACAAACACAAGCACATAATAACTACCTTGGGCTTCTCAAGTATCACAAAATTCAACAGGTAGCAGAGTTATGATATCATACAATTTCAATCAAGCAAAGGAGATTAATCACTAAATTAGAGAAAGTTTGGCCAATTTTTTGTCATCCAAGTAGATTCTTTTAGCACATATTTTAAACCTACAGCTTGGCAAGTAATTCCTCCAAAAGACAAGAATTATGCTATCCAGAATCACAGCACAAAATCCTCAAATTTGTTCCGTAGGTGAATGAAACACATCAGACCTTTATAATATAATATAATATAAAGACACCTCCACCCACCCCCAACAGAAGAATGTAGAATAAAACCAAAAGAAAGAAGAGATAAGAGAGTAAAAGTAAGAGTAATCCAAGAAAGAGAGATTCAGTAAGTAAATGTGACCTAATAAGATGATGATAATTGATAGGGAACCAACTTGGATATGAAATAATATACCTTTATAAGTTCAACTAGATATAAGCATAACTGCAACAATTGGAGCGAGAGGGAAAAAAGAAGAGAAAAGCTAGTGCAGATCAATCAAACAGTCTATATTAAAATACCCTATACCTCTGCATTTTCATAGGTCCAAATTTATATTGTAAAGTGGAAACATCCCCTTTAAAATTTCTATAAGCAATTTAAAATCTAAAGCTATGTGCTCACAGCTCACGCATCATTTATTTTCACAGAGTTCCAGATGAGGACCTTTTCACGACCAGCCACTTTACACATGGATTGCCAGAGATCAAAGAGAATAGAAGTTTAAATAGTAGCTAAATAAGTACTTCTGGACAATGCATTTCAGTGAAGTTCACTTCGAGGATACTTCATTTGTGTTATGTTTTCTATTGGATTTAGTTGGACGAAGACTTTCAATTGCTGATGAAATGTAATCATTTCCAGGGGTGCTGCTTTCATTCTCCTTCCAAACATTACTCAAAAAATTAAAAAAGGAAATCTTACAATTGTTATCACAGACTCCTCATCCAGTGGTCTACCATCCTTGCGTGGTTTATGAGTCAGTATGAAAGTTTCTGCTCATGTAGGCTCTATCCCATCTTTAGCCTAAAACAATAAAGTTGATGTCAAATACGCACGACCAAAGAGTTTTACAAATATATTTGGTAAATTACACATGAATACCGTCTCATCCATCCTGGTGGCAAAACATTTGGATCCTGCTGTGTGAGGCCTCTTTTGCTTGGCCCTATTGATTCTATTTGCTTGAGTACTCCTCTGTCATCGCAACATATCTTAAATACTTAAAAGTTATACATGAAAAATTACAGAAACAATTTAAATACTATAAGAACTAAGTAATTGTGTTTTAACACTTCTAAAGTTGATACCTTTGCTTTATCTGAAACCCAATATGAGACAAGACCAATCCACTTATCCCTTGGTATGCGACTGGGTTTATTTCTCAGCATAGCATCTTTGGTCTTATATTTTGTCATATACTCACTTTTCAAATCGCATTTGTAGTCTTTACATTTTTTTTCCTATTGACCTTATGACAAATTCTTCAGCGCGTGCCGGGATAGAAAACTTTTTCTAAGAAAACAAAGCAAAAGTTTAAAAGATAATAATATGTATAATAGAAATAACCAGCTATTGAATTCACACATCATACGAATTATAATAACTCCGCACCCGTACAAACTCCACCAGTTTTTTTTTCTTCTATGTCAAAGTTTCTCCAGTCATCTATGTTTAAGGGAGTAAGTTCTAGAGTTCTAGCAATAATTCCTTGAAAACTAGCAATCTTTCTACCCTCTTTTCCAACAGCTTGGTTACGACTATTGAACCGCGCAACAACGGTCTTCCCTGGAGGTAGCTTCCAAATATCTTTTAGTAAAGTAGGTCCACGGACCTTCCTTACCTCCAAATTACCTAGCATGGAAAAAATCCATATAGTTAGTGAAAAAGACTCTCGATTCACTTATTTAACTATGACAAAAGCAGAAAATAATAGCCAGAAATAGCAGAAACTGAGAGCTAAAACATGCAGAAACTGATAGGAAAATACTGCAGAAACTAGTAGAATAAAAAAGCAGAAACTGAGCGCTAAAAAACTGCAGAAACTGATATGAAAAAAACTGCATAAACTAATTTAAATAGCAGAAAAAATTGATAGAACAAACCTGCAGAAACTGAAGGGAAAAAAGTAGAAACTGAGCTAAGAACTGCAGAGACTGATAGGGAAAAAAACAGCGGAAAATGATTTTAAAAGATAGCCGAAATTGATAGAAAAATACAACAAAAACTGAGCTAACAAGAGCAGAAATTGAGAGAGTAAAATGCAAAAACTGAAGGCAAGAAAAGGCATATACCGAGACCTAAAATAAGCAGAAACTCACAGCCAAAAACTGCAGAAACTGAACGAAAATAGGACAGAAACAGAGAGTTAAAGAAAGGAGGGAAAGCAGGTTTCGACCTTAGGAAGCATAATAGTGATCCTTTTTTTCTAATAATAGCTTAACAAACGGTTGGTTCTGCTTGCTAATACATTCGTCTCACAATTGTTACCTGATTCATCATTTTGTTGCTCCTCGGTGCCAGTAGAACTATTCAATTCATTAGATTGACCATCATTTCTTTGAGCACGAGAGTTGTTTTGACCATCTAACAATTGCTCAATTTGAGACCAGACACCTTCATCATCACGTTGTTGAATGGCGAATTTGTTGCCACCTCTGGTTCGCATTGTTCCTTCTAAAAATAAAGTAATTATCTAACTGCAAGAATGTGTGGAAGTCATATTACTTAAACAAATAAGATAAGAAAAAAACAATTCTAGTAGCAGATTAAAACATGCATCAGATGAGCTAAAAGGAGGTATTTGACTCACCAGACAACAAAGCCTAATATCTATTTATAAGGATAATATCTTAAGATGGAAGAGCTACATCAATAAAATGGAAGTGAAGAAGTAAAAGCAAGGATATAAAATTTACACTAATATTGGATAAACAACCAATAAAGATATGAATAATCCATAGCGACATTCATCTTCTATAAAAATGTGAACTAATTGAACGTATAAATGATATCGTATTCAATGTTCTAATTTAACAAAAAAATTCATATCCTAAATATAGTACTTCAATAACACTTAGAAAAGTAATTATTTTATAACTACCATTTGTCTTATTCAGAGTCACTTTCATTTTCAATGTCATTTCCCCCTTCAACAGCTTCACCTTCATGTGGAGGAATTGAGAATGTTCACTCATATCAATTACTATCCCATCAACACCACTTCTTGCCCAATTGTTTAACTCATGTGCGGAATCACAAATATTTTCTAAGATAGTCAAGCCAGTGACATCACTCTGTATTGATGGCTCAAGAAGTATGCTATTTTCTTCTCCCATATCAAAAATATCCCGAGTTTTAATTAACATAGGGACAAACCAGTCATGATCTTTAGGATCTTCCACAAATAGTACTTGTTGAGTTTGATCTGCAAAAACAAAAGGCTCATGACTTTTGCGATCACCAGTGTCTCTTAGGTGTGAGAAGTTTACAAGTGTGACGCCCAAGTCATCTTCCTTAACTCCTCTACCTTTGGTTGGATCAACCCAATCGCACTTAAATAAGACAACCTTGAATTCTTCATAGTAGTTTAACTCCACAATATCATTCAATCTGCTATAATATATGATATTTGCCGACTTCGGGGCTTTATCACTTGTACTTGCATAACTTTCTATCTTTAAAACGACCATAACACCACTATTTTGTGTCTCCATAAACTCTTCACATTGTTTTGTTCGGAATCGATACCCATTATTTACATCAAACTCCTTGAATCTTCTTGCAATGTAAGTTGGCCCTTGTGCAAGGAATTTAACATCCTTTGGGATGTCAGATGTGACCTCCAACTCCTTCACCTAACCAAATAGAAATATATGACAATAAACGTCGACAGAAGTACAAGGAAAATAACTCATAGTAACTAATGACTTAATCGAAGTACTTATTTGCTCCTTGAACCACTCATGAAATGTATCAAAATGCAAACGATCAAGTTGATGTTGTGTAAGACGATACTTACGATGTAATCTCTTGATTTCAGAAATATGCTCACTGTCATATTACTAACATATATCAAATTTTGTTAACAAATAAAGTAATATACACATATTGAGAAAAATATATGCCACTCACTTTTTATAGTTCTCAAACACCTTTGATTCGCAATTAAAAATTACATGTCGATGTGCTTGCAACTATGTTTTCTCATCCAACTCAAATACATCTTCTTTTCCGTATGGCGCCCCAATAGAAAGGGATGAGACATCCTTCATTATCAGTCTCATGCTCAATTGCATCATCACTTTTCTAGACCAATAAGACCTTGAATCTCTACCCTCTAGATATGAGCAGAATGTCATACACTCGTTTGCAATGTATGCCTCTGCTATTGAACCTTCTGGGCATGCATGATTACGAACATATGCTTTTAAAGTAGATAAGTACCTATGCCGTGAGTTAATGTTATTAGTCTAATATTTTGATACTTCACAACATAAGATGTACGGTAAAAATTTATTGTTATTCTCCATACCTCTCAATTGGGTACATCCAGCGATAAAGTACAGGCCCCGTAAGTCTAGCCTCAGTTGCCAAGTAACTTTAACTCTTCCAGTTTAAGCTCTTTGCTACAAAGAACCCGAAAGTACGTGCATAATTCAATTAAAATAGAACTCACTTTTTTATCTATCGATCTTCGCAATGCAAGAGGAAGAAGTTCTTGCATAATAATATGGCAATCATGAGTTTTTAGCCCTGATAACTTTTGTTTGCGAATGCAACGTGAGATATTAGAAGCATAGCCATGTGGAAACTTGGTACTTTGTAGTACTTCATAAAACAACTCCTTTTCGTGTGGAGACATTGTGAAATAAGTAGGAGGAAGATATGTCCTCCCATTAGATCGAGACTGAGGCCATAAGCCGGGCCTTATTTTCATCTCCTTCAAGTCCAATCGAGCTTCTGAGTTGTCTTTTGACTTTTT
This sequence comes from Petunia x hybrida, assembly GCA_037355625.1. Taxonomy (NCBI): domain Eukaryota; kingdom Viridiplantae; phylum Streptophyta; class Magnoliopsida; order Solanales; family Solanaceae; genus Petunia; species Petunia x hybrida. The sequence continues at coordinate 1,726,306 of JBBBVM010000032.1, read as the reverse complement.
CAAACCCAATAAAGTATAAATCAAGTTATCACAAACATTTTTTTCTATATGCATAACATCAAGATTATGGCGCACTATGTTATACTCCTAATAAGGAAGATTAAACTAAATGCTTTTCTTTTTCCATGTATTTTTCATAACTCCACTTACTTCTTCTTTTGACTGACCAAGTGTAAACTTTATGTCTTTAACCTGATAGTGAACCAGATACTGAATGAGGTGCTGATCTTGATTCTTTAGTTCCATCAAATGATTTTGTATCATTGCGATACTTGTGGTCAGGCTTCAAGAAACGTCGATGGCCCATGAAACAAAATTTTTTACCATGTTTGAACCTTTTGGAATGAGTCTTTATGTTGCAAGAAGGGCATGCAAATTGACCGTGAGTGTACCATCCTGATAGATTATCATATGCTGGAAAATCATTTATAGTCCACATTAGAGTTGCTCGCATTTGAAATGTCTCTTTAGAAAATGCATCATAGGTTGCTACTCCAACATCCCATAATTCATTCAACTCTTCTATTAAACGTTCGAGAAAGACATCAATGTTATTGCTAGGACCTTTTGGTCCAGGAATGAGCAAGGACAAAATAACGAACTCTTGTTTCATGTACAACCATGGTGGAAGATTATAGGGCATCAAAATCACCAGCCATGTACTATGAACAGTTCTCATTGTGTCAAACGGATTAAAGCCATCAAAAGCTAATCCTAGGAGAACATTGCGGGGATCACTAGAAAATTCTGAATATATATTGTCAAAAGTTTTCCAAGCTTCAGAATCCACAGGATGCCTTAAAACTCCATCTTTGTTGCGTTCTTCATGATGCCATCGCATCAGCTTAGATGTTTTTAAAGACATGAATAACCTTTGTAGTCTTGGTTTTAGAGGAAAGTACCTTAGGACCTTGGCTGGAACTTTTTTGCCTTTTTTTTTAAATCTAGAAGCACCACAAACCAAGCATGTATTTACATCCTTACCAACAAATTCTTTCCTGAAAAGCATGCAATCATTTGGACAAGCATGAATTTTTTCATACTTTAAGCCTAATCCCTCAATTATTTTTTCGGTCTCTTACAAAGAAGAAGGAAACTTAGCTCCCTCAGGCAATGCATCCTTAAATAGACCCAGCGAAGCATTAAAAGATTCATTTGATCATTTAAACGTCCCTTTTATATGGTAAAGATGTAGCAAAAACCTTGCTAAATTTCTTATATCCAGGGTATAGTTCTTCATTTGCATCTTTCATGAGTCGTTCAAACATATCCATCTCTGGATGAGGTTGATTTCCTGATTGATGATGAGTATTTTCTTCTAAGTTTGGCTCTATGTCTCTTCTTTCGGCATCGTTTTTGTCCACAAATTGAGTAAGGCCTCTAAAAGCATCGTGTATCATTCCTCCCATATCATCACCCCTTAAAGCTTTTTACCTACGATCATCTTCTGCAGTATTAATTGACATATGGAGAGACTCGCCATGGTGAAACCAAGTATCATATGAAGGTATAATACCATTAACCACAAGATGATCATGTGCGGTAGCCCGATTTACGTCATAGTGTAGTACATATTCCATACAAGGGCATGGAATTGTTTCTCCCTCTTGTTTTTCACAAAAAGCATAATTTAAAAAAGTCTCTAGTCCATCTACATATTCTTTACTAACTCTATCGCAATTTATCCATCTTCTATTTGTAAAATCGTCCATGAGAACTCAAGAAATCTCACCGAAAGTAATTAACTACATAAAAGAACAAAATACATTAGCATTCTCCAAAATTTAACAAAAAGCAAAGCAAACATTAATCTTTCATATTTCTAACATATTTTGTTTCTTGCTTAATTAGTCTACTAGTATGTTCCATCAAATTCTGGTTTAGTAAGTACTTAATATTTCCTTACAGGTACATAACATTTCAAGATATACAAAAGAGAACAATGTTCTCTTATACAATTATTTATCTGCAAAATTTTTGTAATCAATAAGTCATCAGTTAATAACACATGTAAAAATATTTTCAAATTTCAATCCAGCTACTAAATGCCATGTTAAAACAATAAAAAAATATTGATTCCAAATAAAGCACACTTTGAACAGAGCATTGACCAATACTACGTCATATTGATAAGCAAACTTGTTCAACTGCATATGCATACAATGGAGAGATTGTTTTAAAAAGAAGCAATACCAATCATCTGGTTAACATTACTTTTGAATTGAACCTTGGAACTTTAGCATCGCCTACCCGAAAGACGAGAAGAAGAAGACTAGCGGGGTTTTTAATTAATTCAATAACCAAACAGGGTATCAAAAAATTTAATCTTTGTTTAAAGTGATTTTTATGAAGTCTTAGTGAATTTTACATTAGCTAAAACTAAACCCTAGTCGTCTGTAAAAACTTTAAGCAAAATTGTCATAACTTACACAACAGCGATGGGAAACAAATACATATATGACTGAGGCTAATATTAAAGCGATGAAAAAGGTACTGGTAAACAATTACTTATCAGAGGATTTTTTGAACTACGTAAACAACTTGGTTCGATAAAGACAAAGGATTTTCATAAAAAAATTATGACAATACAGATTACGACGTTACCGGGTGATGTCTGGTGATGTTACCCAGTTGGGTAGCAGCGACGGTGCTTTAGATTTCACAGCAACTATGGAACTTTCGCAGATTTCAAAGCGGCACCCTTAAGGGTTTAGTTTGTGGTTTGTGAAGTATATTCAGTTTTTCATAGTTATGCTTTTTGGTTTAGAAAAGAAACGAATTGGAGGGCATTTTTGATAGTTGTGAAAAAAGGAAAAAAGGAGGGAAAGATAAAATATGTAAAATATTTCGCACAAATAAGTGGCTTTTGGTAACCTTAGGTCTCTTTTGCCAATACAAATGTACTAATTAGTGGCTATTTCTTATTTGCTGCTAATAAGTGACTTAGGGGTATTCATTTAGTGGCCATAAGGTTATTGCCACGAATCAATAGCCGGTAAAATCCTCTTTTGTAGTAGTGTATTTAAATTGAAAAATATCTTGGAATCGTTGGAAAAACTAGGTGCAAAACGTCAAAATTCGTGTTCTTGACGAAGCTGAAACCCGGGTTCAGGCGAAGCGTCTGAATTACACACTGTCCAAATTTGTGAAAATTCCAGGCCAACTGCCTGACACTCCGGGCAGACCGCCCAGCCCTGTGACGGGTTCGGGTAGTTTTATTTCGTAGGTTTTCGTGTTTCTTTGGTTTTCGTTGCTTCCGGCTAGTACTTTGAGAGTAACACTCCTACTTAATTAGTACTAGTTCATTGAGCAATGAGGATACTCGTACTTAGAGGAGAGTAGAACTCAAAGAAGCCTCGTAGTATAATTTTTGCTTCAGGTGCGCACCTATATAGCCTAGCATTCATCGAGTCCCGTCAACTTCACTCTTCCTGAAAAGTTTTTGGTTCTTGTGAATTTGTTTGGTTATCGAGGAGGTTGTTCAACTACGAGGAGTCCATTGAGATCAAGCTTGTGTGAACCTACCCCAACTTGAGTGTACCGGAGTGACATTCAAAAGTGAGGGAGTGCGTGAGGACTTATACTCTAATCTCTTTTCTTATTTTTGATTGCTTGTAGGTACATGGCGGAAGAAAAGGGAAAAGATATCGTTGAGGTTCCAAGAAGCATCTTGGCTACTCTCTTAGCCGAGGTGAAGTCTCTAAACCTTAAAATGGAAATCTTTGAAAGAGAAAGGACCCCGAGTGTCCACAATGATGCCGGAGAAGGCACAAGTGATGGCTCAACCGTGAGGCCGGAACAATTTGCTGAGCTAGCTCGTCAACAACGGTTGAAAGAGGAAGCTCCACTCATGCGGCCCCGAAGAAATGTAGCACCCCTTGAGCAAGTTGTTGAGGCTCAAGAAGGGGAGGGCCCCAGACTTGGTGATAACTATGATGACTTTGATGCTCCATATCCAAATACGAGGGCAATGAATGGAGGCCGGGGAATGGATAGAGGTCCTGGGCAAGGTCGTGGACCTCCAAGGGGTTATGTGGGGAGGAACTTGAGACGTGAGTATGATGAAGTTGATGGCTACTACGGGGTCAACCGGAACCAAACCGTGGAGGTCGTGACAATAATCTAAATAGTGTGAAGATCACTATCCCACCTTTCAAAGGGACTAGTGATCCGGAGAATTCCTTAGAGTGGAAGGTTCAATTGGAGCGGGTGTTTGATACCAATGACATGTGCGAGGAGAAGAAAGCCAATTATATCATTGCTTCATTTGAGTCATATGCTTCTACGTGGTGGGAATCCGTCAAGAGGTCAAGAAGAAGAGTTGGGATGCCCATGAACATTGCTTGGGAAGAATTGAAAGAGGTGATGAGAACCAAATATGTGACACCCAAGTACCGGCAAGAACAACTCAAGAGACTCTATGAGTTGAAACAAGGCTTCAAATCGGTTGATGAGTACTTCAACGAATTTGAAAATAATTGAATAGCCCTTGATATGGAAACCGAAGATGAGGAGCAAGCTATCATCCGATTCAAGAGTAGCTTAAGCTGAGAGATTGCTTCTCAATTGAGGTTACACATCTTTCATTCTCTTCAAGATGTTTGTGATGCCGCGATTGAAGCCAAAAAGTGGCTCAAGGAGGAGGAGGCTCCTCGCTATAGGAGTACTACTTCTACTCCTATGACTCAACCTAAAGAATGGAAAAAGCCCAAACACAAGTGGTTCTAGTGGAAGTCGTGATGTGAAGAAGCCATTTGAGAAAGCCACTCCAAGAAGCGACTTCAAAGAAGTGGGAGGCAACTCTAGAACTCAATTAAATACTCATTCTTTTTCTACTTTCCAATGTCACAAGTGCAAAGGCTATGGCCACTTTTCCAAAGATTGCCACACCCAAAAAACAATAATAATCATGGATGATGGGTTGGTGCATGAGGAGGAAAGTGAGCCCGAGGGCGAGGTTGTTGAGGATAGTGAGGTAGTTGAAGGAGAAGAGGAAGCGGAGGATGGTGATGACCCTAACATGTTCTTATTGGTACGTCGTAGTTTGAGTGCCATGATGAGTGAGGAGGAGGTGGATGTGCAAAGAGAGAACTTGTTCCATGCTAGGTGTAGGGTGAAGGGACAAGTGTGCTCCGTGATTATTGATTCGGGTAGTTGTGCTAATATGGTGAGCCAAACTTTGGTTTCACAATTGAAATTGCCTACCTTTAAACACCCAAGCCACTACCGATTACATTAGTTGAGTGAATGTGGGGAGTTGAAGTTGGTGAAGCAAGTCTTGATAAAGTTCAAGATTGGGAACTATCAAGACGAGCTAATGTTTGATGTGGTGCCAATACAAGTTTGCTACCTCTTGTTTAGTAGGCCTGGGAAATATGATAGGAGTGTGGTACATAATGGCCGAGCCAACACTTACATGACTAAACATGAGGGCAAGAAATATGTGCTAAAGCCCTTGACGCCAAAGCAAGTGAGTGATGACTATAGGCGTATGAGGGAATTGTATGAAGCGGCTAAAGCTAAGTACCCCGTGGTGACTAAGCCTTTGGCCGAGAGCCCTACCACTCCACCATCTATCACCGGCAATATTTGTGCCATGATGCAACCGGGTGAGTACTTGAGAGGTAATGATGGCACCAAAATGCTCATTTGCCTAGTGCACAAAGGTATGGTTTTAAATTTCGATTGTGATTATTTTTCTAACCCTAACCCTTTGCCTAGTGCTATTAAGAATGTCTTGAAGGTATTTGAGGACATGTTCCCGGAAGATATGCCGAGTGGTCTTCCTCTATTGAGGGGGATTGAGCACCAAATTGATTTTGTCCCGGGGTCCCAAATCCCAAACAAGCCGGCCTATAGGAGCAATCCTGAAGACACAAAGGAATTGCAAAAGCAAGTGGATGAGTTGCTCAACAAAGGCTTGGTTCGTGAAAGCTTGAGTCTGTATGCCGTACTGATCATTCTTGTGCCAAAGAAGGACGGGACATGGAGGATGTGTGTTGATTGCCGTGCGGTCAACAAGATAACAGTAAAGTATCGTCATCCCATTCGTAGACTTGATGACATGCTTGATGAATTGAGTGGTTGTAGTGTCTTTACCAAGATATATCTTAGGTCCGGCTACCACCAAATCCAAATGAAACCGGGTGATGAGTGGAAGACCGCATTCAAGACCAAGTTTGGTCTCTATGAATGGTTGGCGATGCCTTTTGGCCTCTCTAATGCACCTAGCACTTTCATGAGGTGGTTGAACCATTTCTTGAAGCCGATTATCAACAAATTTGTGGTTGTCTATTTTGAGGATATCTTGATATATACCAAATCAATAGATGATCATGTTGGCCATTTAAGTCATGTCCTTGAAGTGCTAAGAGCCGAAAAGCTCTATGCCAATTTTAAGAAGTGTGCCTTTTGTGTTGAAAAGGTTGTCTTTCTTGGTTTTGTTGTTAGTGCCAATGGCGTAGAGGTCAATGAGTCCAAAGTCGAAGCCATTAGAGATTGGCCCACTCCTACTACCGTGTCTCACTTAGGAGTTTCCATGGCCTTGCTAGTTTGTATAGGCGCTTTGTGAGGGGCTTTAGTTCCATTGCCGCACAACTCACCGAGTTGGTGAAGAAAGACAAACCTTTGTGTGGGGAGAGCCTCAAGAGAAGGCTTTCCAAGAGTTGAAAAGTAGGTTGAGTACCGCCCCTTTGTTGCGATTGCCTGACTTCGGAAAGGCATTTGAGGTTGAATGTGATGCCTCGGGGGTGGGTATTGGGGGGTATTCTCATGCAAGAAGGGAAACCCGTTTTCTACTTTAGTGAAAAGTTGAAGGGTGCAACCTTGAATTACTCTATGTATGACAAGAAGTTGTATGCCCTTGTGAGAGCTCTAGCTCATTGACAACACTATCTATGGCCTAGGGAATTTGTGATCAAGAGTGACCATGAGTCACTCAAGCATCTTAGAGGCCAAGATAAGTTGAACAACAGACATGCCAAGTGGATGGAGTTCATTGAGTCTTTTCCCTATGTAATTCATTACAAGAAGGGAAAGGACAATGTTGCAGCTGATGAACTTTCTAGGAAGTTTGCCCTTGCTACTACTCTTGCTTCTAGGTTTATGGGTTTTGAAAGTATAAAATTGATGTATGAACATGACCCAAAGCTCAAGAGCATTCATGATGCTCTAGTGAGTGGGGAGAGGTTGGAGAAATACCAATGGGTAAATGGCTACATTTTCAAGAATGGGAGAGTGCGTGTCCCCAAGTCCTCTTGGAGAGAATTGCTAGTGCGAGAAGCACATTGTGGGGGCTTGATGGGTCACTTTGGGGTGGAAAAGACTATGACCATACTTAAAGAGCAATTCCATTGGCCAAAGATGAGGCCTCTTGTGGAACGCTTTTGTAATGCTTGTTTAGATTTCAAAAGGGCTAAGTCTTGATCCAACACCCATGACTTGTACACTCTGTTGCCCGTACCTACTAGTCCATGGGTTGAAATTTCTATGGACTTTGTTATGGCTTTACCTCGGACTAGAGGAGGACACAATAACATTTATGTTGTTGTTTATAGGTTCTCCAAATGACTCACTTCATTCCGTGCAAAAATGAGTCATGATGCACAACATGTAGCTTCTTTGTTTATTGATAATGTGTTAAAGTTGCATGGGGTGCCTCACACCATTGTTAGTGATAGGGACTCTAAGTTCCTCAACCATTTTTGGAAGTGTTTGTAGGGTGCTCTTGGCACCAAGTTATTGTTCTCTACGTCCCACCACCCTCAAACCGATGAGCAAACCAAGGTGGTGAATCGAACCTTGGGGGTAATTATACGCCATCTATGATTACGGGGATATGAGTTCAGCTGGAGAAGACTGGACTTATCTTACAAGTCACCAGGTGTAGAGGATACATGCCTTCTCCATAAGCCACAGCTGCTCAGCAGACATGGGCCATGGGACGCATGCCATACGTCCCACCGCCTTAGGGTTTACAGTCTCCTAGCTAGAGTTATATTGTATCACCGTCTTGAGTAAACAGACCCACGACCTATATGTCTTTGTATTTTACCATAATTAAGACTTGGTTAACTCTATAACTATAAATACCTCTCCTCCCATTAGATTGTACGTCAAGCAATTCTCCGAGAATCCGACTTTGCTCAAGGAATACAAGTTCTTTCTTCTGTTTTTTACCTTTTCTTTATATTAACTGTATTTCTTGTGACCTTCTTATAAATTCTATCTGTTTAACCTGAGAAAAGTTTCGGCATAAACAATTACCTATTGACTCTAGATGATTTGGTATCAAGAATTTGGTCTTACACCGTCTTGGAATGACTACAATTAAGTTAGAAAGCGAATTGGGGTGAATAGAGCCCTTTTTATACCCCTTTATAGTGCGCTATATTTTCCAAAATGGTGAAAATTGCACCAGCAGCTGCTGGTGCTGCAATTTGGGTCCAAACGAGATTCTACGAAGCTCAGAATAACCTTAAATGTAGCACACATGTTTATAAGACTTGAAGTACATGATCACAAACACGGAACACGAATCGAACGACATGCTCGTAAATATGGAAAGCGAATCGAACCTTCGAAACTCAAGATAGGGGACCCACAGAAAGAGGTCAAATTCTTAACTTTCAGGATTTTAGCAAAAACTATCGGAATGACCTCAAAATTCACAATCGAAAGTTCCCACAGATCACAAATGACCCAGAACCTAATGCAACTTTTGAATTTTAAATCAAAGCTCATTTACTCAAATCGAGCTCGAAAATATCTTTTAAGCTTTACCGATAATTAAAACGGAAACCATCTCAGAGAACCTACCAAACGAGGTTCGAATCAGCTCAAACTTTATAGACAGGTCTTAATGGATCTTACAAAGCTTTTAAGACTGTTGGCACATAAATCGGAGTCCTAACTCCTAAAATGACTAACTAAGGTCTTTTCATTCTCCTCCACTTAGGCTCTCGTTCGTCCTCGAACGAGCCAGAGTGTAGAGGATATTCCACATAACTAATGGGAATTCCTACGCCAACTTTTGAAAACTATTCAACTGACAAAACTATACCATCACAGAACAAGAAACACAAACACTAATACGGACTTTAAGTTTTTGGAATCAAGATCATACCTGAGTCATCAAAGAGAGGAGGATATCTCTCGCGCATGCTGTACTCAAGCTCCCAAGTGTCCTTCTCGTGAGGAAGGTTGTGTCATCGCACTCGAACCATTGGAATTTGCTTCGAACGAAGCTTTCAGACATCTCGGGCAACAATGGCAACTGGGAACTCTGCATAGGCTAAACTCACATCCAGGTGAGTAGGATCTAACTCAATCATTTCGGAAGGATCTTGGATACACTTCTGAAACATCGATATGTTAAACACCGGATGAACTGGCATAGAAACTGGCAAATCAAGCTAATAAGCCGCCTTACCGATGCACTTCTCGATATGGAAAAGACCAATGAACCTGGGACTGAGCTTCCATTTCCTCCCAAATCTCTTTACACCCCGCATCGGTGACATTTTCAGAAATACCATGTTGTCAAACTCAAACTTTAACTCCCAGGCTCCTCCGGTTAGAGTATGAAATAATAACATCCACGGTCTGCCGAATCATCTCTAAACTCATCACCTCGACATCTCGAGACTCGAACCATGTAATTGGAGAGCGATATCTACGACCATACAAGGCCTCAAATTGAGTCATCTGAATGGAGGACTGACAACTATTATTATAAGAAAACTCCGGCAAAGGCCAAATTATCATCCCAATGGCCTCCGTAGTCGAATGCAAAATCTCTCAGCATATCCTCCAAAACCTAAATAACTAGCTCGAACTGACCATCAATTTGAGGATGGAATATCGTACTGAGATGCACCTAGGTCCCTAACTCCATCTGAAAAAAATGCCAGAATTGGGAAATAAATTGGGAACCACGACCGGATATGATAGACACTGGAGTGCCATGCAGCCTAACCGCCTGATCACTGAAGATTCTAGCCAATCCTTGAGCAGAATAAGTAGTCTTCACAGGAATGAAGTGAGCTTATTTAGTCAGTTTGCCAACAATAACCTAGACTGAATCATCGCGCCGCAAGGTCTTTGGTAGGTCAACTACAAAATCCATGGTGCTCCCACTTCCACTCAAGAATGCGCAATACATGAGCTAACCCTGCGGGTCTATAATGCTTGAACTTAACTTGCTGATGGTTGAAGCAATGAGATACATAATTAAACACATCCATCTTCATCCCCTTCCACTAATATAGCTCTCGGAGATGCTGATACATTTTTATAATGCCAAAATGAATAAAATAACGCGAGCTATGTGCCTTGTGGAGCACTGATTACCTAATATCTCCGGCATCAAGAACACAAAGTCAGCCATTAAACCAAAGAATGCCATCTGTATCAAGATCGAAGGAAGGAACTCCTCCACTTAAGACACGACCACGCAATTCCACCAGGATGAGGATCCTCGAATTGTCTTCCCTTAATCTAGCCAATTAAGGAAGACTGAGATGCAATACATGCCAAGACGCAACTGGAGTTAGGGCAAAGAAAGCTCACTCTGGAGTCACCAAGGGACTGTAACTCTCGGGCCAAAGGTCTCATGTCAGCATAAAGAAAAGCCATGCTGCCCATGGATTTCTTACACAGAGTATCTGCTACAACATTCGCCTTTCCAGGATGATAATGGATAGCGATATCATAATCTTTAATCAATTCAAGCCACCTCCACTGCCGACCATTAAGATCTTTCTGAGATAAAAGATGCTATAAGCTCTTGTGATCGGTATACACCTCACAAGGCTCGCCATAAAGATATTGTCTCCAAATCTTCAAAACGAAGACCACAACTGCCAATTCTAGATCATGAGTCAGATAATTCTTCTCATTCGACTTCAGCTGTCTGGAAGCATAAGCAATCACCCTCCTGTGCTGCATATGAACACAACCAAGGCCCACACAGAACACATCAAAATAGACTACAAATCCACTGGTGCTAGAAGGAAGGGATAGCACTGGAGTTGAAGTCAATAGGCCTTAAGCATCTGGAAGATCACCTCACACTCATCGGATCATCAGAACTGAGCCACCTTCTCAGACAGGCGAGTCAGGGAAGTTGTAATAGTCCATAAACCTCTAATAATAACCTGCCAGACTAAGAAAGCTGTGAATCTTGGTCAACGAGGTAGGATGAGGCCAATTCTGCACCGCCTCAATCTTCTCCGGATCAACCTGATACCCTCACTAGATACCATGTGACCCAAAAATGCCATAGAATCAAGCCGGAACTCACATTTCGAAAACTTAGCATACAACTTAGTATCACGAAGGGTCTGAGGGGCAATTGTAAATGATAATCGCGGTCCTCGCAGCTACGAGAATAGATAAGAATGTCATCGATGAAGACAATGACAATAGAATCGAGGAACGACTTGAATATACGGTTCATGAGATCTATAAATGCTGTTGGGGTATTAGTCAGTCCAAAAGACATGACTAGGAACTCGTAATGGCCATAATGAGTCCTAAAAGCCGTCTTTAGGATATCTGGCTCTCCAATTTTCAACTGATGATAACCAGACCGCAAATCAATCTTAGAAAAGAGGCTGACACTGATAAGAATCAAACGCAGAAAAAGTAAAAGATAGGAACGAGACGTAACTCGATCACTAATCTCAAGTAGCAATGGAGAACCCGTTCCGCTACACCCCGAGAGAAGGCCAAGAACACCTACTCTAGGCAACTACCCTCGAGTTAACGTGAGCACGCAAGTAGAATGGTCGGGGGGGGGGGGGGATTAGCAATCATCTAGATTCACTAGAGGAAGAACAAGTCCCATCAAGGTTTTCATTCAATAGAAGAGTCCAACTCTCAACACAAAGGTTTGTTTAATCATAAAAAATAAGCTAATGAAATAAACAAGCTATCTAGCTATTTATAGGTGTTTTTAGGCACCAATTGAAAGGTCTAAAATGCCCACACTTAGTGATGCAATATAAAATGGCCTAAACGACAACCATCAAAAGCCATGCTCGAGAGCACAACGGATACGAGTCAAGGCCTCCAGAAACAACTTGAAGATCGTGCATTGGAGCGCCAACGGATGGAGGAAACAGGGCAGGAAAACAGGCAGCCCAAAACAGGGCAAAACAGGGGAGCAATCTGGGAGCTCACTGCCTGAGGAAGAACAAGTGTTCTTCGCGATCGCGTCCATGTCTGCGCGATCGCGAAGAGGAATATATTTGCCCTGCGCGACAGCGTGTTATCTCGCGCGATCGCGAGGAGTTGAAGGCCAGTTGATCGATCTCTGCGCGACAGCGTTCAATCCAGCGCGATCGCGATGCTTTGAAGAATGCCCAGCGCGATCGCGAGCCTTCCTGGCGCGATCGCGAAGAAGAAGTACTGAGCAGCGAGGCAGAATCAGTTTCAGGGCCATTTTTGTCCATTTGACATGTAAATGTATATATAGCTAGTTTTAGCTTCATTTCATTAGTTTAGCTTGAATTGAATAGAGAGAAGAGAGAATTAGAGAAGGCCGAGCCTTTCTAGTCCGAAGCCCGAGGCTTCATGTATCTCGTTAACTTGGAACCTATGGCGATCGACACCTAGTTGAGTCCATTGTAAGGTTCGAGTTTCACTTTCTCCCTTTTGGATTATTAATTCATGTCTTGAATTCATTAATCCGTTCTTTCTTCTCGTTTCTTGACTCCCCAATCCTTGTTTCCCCGATATCATTGATATCACCTATCTTGTTATTTATCGCTTCCGCATTATTTGTGTCGTATTTAGCTTCCGCTCGTTTTGGGTTGCATCAGTTGGTATCAGAGCACGGCTAGGCTTCGTTCTTACGAATCCTCGGTCTTGTTCTTGTCGTTGTTGTGATTGTGTTGTTGGTTCTTGAAAAGTGAAGAAAAACAAAAAAATTGAAAAACTAGAAAAGTTGAAAAAAATTGGTGGAACGGGTTGGATACGAATCCCCGAGTGTTAAAAAGTAGTGGGGTTTGTTCCTTGTTGTATTCCCGTCGTTTTGATACCCATATCTCGTGTTTTGGTGTTACGATTCAAAAATTTCGAAAATCAAAATCCAAAAGTTTGAAAATTCTTGAAAACGCTTCAATCTCGAATCGAAGCTTGTTGTTGTTGTTTGGGGTTGAAAAACTATTGGGGATTGATGATATTAGTTGTATACACCTTTGGGTATCGTTGGTTTTGTGTTTCGGGTTGAAATCGAGCCAAAAATTTGGCCAAAATCGCCCAAAAACCCGTTTTTGAGCTGCTGTGAAATCGCAGAAATTAACCCTTCGCGATCGCGAAGAGCAATTTCGCGATAGCGAAGAACAAAATTATTTTTTGAAAAATTAACCCTTCGCGATCGCGCGCGTCTGGTCGCGATAGCGAAGAACAAAAAAATTTTCAGAATTCCAGTTTTGGGACAGAATGCTCGCAACGGCTTCCGAACAGATTCCAAACATCATGACTCCAATTGGAACATTAAATATGATGAGTTTGTAGATCACAAACAAATTTTCATCCGATTCCAAATCCGTTTGGTGCCGATTCGAGTCAAATCTTTTGTGTCCCGTTTTCTACCATACCTCTTGGTTAGTGTTTTGAAGGTAATTGGCCTACTTGAAAGACACTAATCCTTTAGCGTATTAGGTATTCGTGCGTAGAGGAGATTAGAATTCAAAGAAGAGTCGTAGAACTCCTTTTGGCCTCAAGTGCGCACTTAAAATAGCCGTCCGTACATAGAGTCTCATTAATTCCACTCCGAACTTTAACTTGGACATGCTAGTTGTGATTACCTTGGTTCCCAAGTTGATAAGGCCTCGCTCTTGAGTGTACATATATTGAGTGATACACGTGAGGGAGTGACTTTTGGGAGGTTTTGTTCTTGGTGATTGCAACAATGTCGGATAATGATGAATGTGGGGATTATGGCTCATGTGGCGATGATGCGAGTTGCTATGACTCGTATGGTGATGATGGAGACTATGGTTCCTACGATGGTGATGATGGGCATTGCTATGATGATTCGGGGAACTATGGCTCCTATGTTGATGAAGCGGTTCACTATGATGGTCGTGAGATTGGTGACGACTATGAAGCTCATGAAGATGAATTCGATGAATCTAATGCTTCTAGTCAAGAACCCGAGGATGGTGACGCTTCAAGGTACATAGATCCTACTCACTCTTCTTGTGAAGATTTTGATAATGTTGATAGTGACCTAGATAGAGTTGATGATGAGGTTGAGTATATGAATTATTCATTTGCATCTTCTCTTGGCGTTGCTAGTGGAGTACAAGGGAGTAGTAGAGGACCTTCCATTAGTATGGGAGGTGGTGGTGGTTGTTCCATGGGGAAGGAGAAGCTTGCATCTTCTAGGTACGCTAAGCGACCTAATGCTTCTAATTCCCATGTGGAGGTTGGTTTGAGAGATGGTGCTACAACGGGGTTATGTGCCGTGAGGGGCATGGATGGTTGTAGTAGGAGTAGTGCTATGGGCTATGGAACCAAGGCGAGAGGCACTTATGGGTTCCATGGCAAGGATCCTTCCTCGACTTCCAACAACATTGCTAATGTTGGGAGGGTGACGGGAAGAGGAGAATGTTCTAGTGGTGTTGCCACTAGTGGAGGGATAAGGAAGACCCAAGTTGTCGGAGTTGACACTTGTGGGCGTTCAAGTTCTCACTTGGATGCCAATCTACAACACTTGGGTAGATGTAGGTTCGTTGTTGAGGTAGATGGTATTGGAGGATACTTGCTCAAGATTGGTGGTACCGATGCCAATTGTATTAGCACCTCATTGGTTGATAGGCTTAGGATACCATGCCATAAGCTAAAGCATCCTTATGAGTATGATGGAGTGTGGGTTTCTAAGGAGGCTCGGGTACTCATATCTCATAGAGGTTATAAATGCTATGTTTGGTGTGATGTGTATCCCATGCGTCATGTTGATGTGTGGATGGGTGACCGGTGGTTGGAGGGGAAGAGGGTGCAATATAGTGTGGTGAAGGGTGCATATCTTGTGGGCGTAGGGCAAAGAGTCTATGACTTTGTGCCTTACCGGGCGAAGAGCCGAGTGCCTACTAGTGCCCTTTCTTTGGCTATGCAAAGGAGCGAGGAGCAAGAACTTCATTCCATGGGCAACAATGTGCAATCAAGGAGTCCTACAATTACAAGAAGTGGTGGGACTAGTGCTATAAAAGAGTTGACAAATGTCAACAAGGTGAGCCCGAAGCCACTTCCAAAGCCGAGTGGTTCACCAATGAAGAAGAAGGAGACATCAAGTGATGAGTCTCCTAGTCCTAGATTCCGGGTTGACGTGAAAAGTCCACCTACTCCGGCTATGGGTATCCTTGGGCCTCGTCCCAATTCGCCCGAATTTGAGAGACAAAAGATAGAGAGGAGTAAGGGAGCGACCGGTGACAACTCTCGAGTGGAAAAAGGAGAGGTTGAGTTGAGTGATGTGAGTGAGTTGTCGCCACCCGAATCTACACCCGACCTTGGAAAAAAAATGAGGGAAAAGAAAGAGGGAAAAAGAAAAATTGAGAGTGAGGGCACCCCTTATTCTAACCTTAACCCTTTATCTTTTTCTTCTATGTGTTTGAATTCTTGTGTAGGGATTCTTGGAGGCAAACCGATGGGGCCTCAACTATGTTCCGTGATTGAAAGACAAGGTGAAGGAGATGCCGAATGTGAGCTACAAGGTGAAGACGTTCTTGACACTTCAAAGGTATGTGTTAGTTCTTCCTCCCTTGAGCATGCTACTTCCTTGTCTTGTGACATTGTTTGTGAAAACTCTAGGCTAGTTGATGATATGTATGATTACAATGTGTTTGCAACTAGTGTAGGGTCATTGGGTCAACTTGTGTGTGAGAATGAACCACTAGTTGAGGGGGTTGAAAAGCCACATCATGATGTGAGCTCGGTTTTCATTGAACCTCTCTTTAGTGAAAATATTGAAGTTGACCTTGCTTGTGAACCTTGTTATGACACCCCACCCATGTTTGATAAAGGAGAAGATGAATTGCATGATTATCCTATTCTTCCCTTTGATTGCTTATTTGCTAGTGGTGGTATCTTGTTTCGTAGTGAGGAAGGTTGTAACCTTGAGGAGTCTCTTGAGAATGAGATAGATCGACTTGTGTTCGATGACTCCTCAAGTGTCAATGTTGTCTCTAGTTTGAGAACTTCACCTTTGCTTGCCAATGAACTTGAGAAGTATGCCTATACTAATCCTTTGTATGAGAGCAACTTCGATGAAAATGGTGAATTGTATCAAGCTAGAGTAGAGTGTGAGTTTGGACCTCCATGGATTGGAATGCCTAACTCTATGGATAACCCATTGTTTGAGACCTCCCTTGGGAGTTTATCTAGAGACGAGGGTTGTCTTGGGGTAGTATTTGTAGGTGAGGAGGTACCTCTCGGTGTGTGTAAGAATGCTCTTAAGAAGGGGAGTGGAGTATTTGATGTTAGTTGTCGCTTGAACTATCTTACTTACTCCATTCCATACGTTGAGCGCACCGTGTGTGTTGAACATGCCAAAGCCGATGTGTCACTTTGTGATAAAATTGATTTAAAGGCTTGGTGTGTTGGTCATGGGCTTAGGGGTCGTGGGGAATTTAATTGCCACATGCATATCCTTGATCTCTTTGCTTGTTTTGACAATGAGTGCTTGTTCTTGTCGAGCCAAGACAATGTCGTCTCCTTTGGGGACATATGCTTTTTAATAGGTATTGACGCTTGGCTCTATCACAAGAGTGTGTTTTCCACACCACTTGCACTTATTCTTGTTGAGCTAACCTACTTGTGAAGTAGGAAGTTTTGGTTGTGCTTGTTTTGATTGTAGGTTTTGATGGTTCGATTTCGAGGACGAAATCCTTTCAAGAAGGGGAGGATGATGCAATATAAAATGGCCTAAACGACAACCATCAAAAGCCATGCTCGAGAGCACAACGGATACGAGTCAAGGCCTCCAGAAACAACTTGAAGATCGTGCATTGGAGCGCCAACGGATGGAGGAAACAGGGCAGGAAAACAGGCAGCCCAAAACAGGGCAAAACAGGGGAGCAATCTGGGAGCTCACTGCCTGAGGAAGAACAAGTGTTCTTCGCGATCGCGTCCATGTCTGCGCGATCGCGAAGAGGAATATATTTGCCCTGCGCGACAGCGTGTTATCTCGCGCGATCGCGAGGAGTTGAAGGCCAGTTGATCGATCTCTGCGCGACAGCGTTCAATCCAGCGCGATCGCGATGCTTTGAAGAATGCCCAGCGCGATCGCGAGCCTTCCTGGCGCGATCGCGAAGAAGAAGTACTGAGCAGCGAGGCAGAATCAGTTTCAGGGCCATTTTTGTCCATTTGACATGTAAATGTATATATAGCTAGTTTTAGCTTCATTTCATTAGTTTAGCTTGAATTGAATAGAGAGAAGAGAGAATTAGAGAAGGCCGAGCCTTTCTAGTCCGAAGCCCGAGGCTTCATGTATCTCGTTAACTTGGAACCTATGGCGATCGACACCTAGTTGAGTCCATTGTAAGGTTCGAGTTTCACTTTCTCCCTTTTGGATTATTAATTCATGTCTTGAATTCATTAATCCGTTCTTTCTTCTCGTTTCTTGACTCCCCAATCCTTGTTTCCCCGATATCATTGATATCACCTATCTTGTTATTTATCGCTTCCGCATTATTTGTGTCGTATTTAGCTTCCGCTCGTTTTGGGTTGCATCACTTAGGCTTAGGAATAACAGACCACGTAGGGTAAAATAGACATAACACTAGCAACGTGCTTCAGCGTTTTGGGCGGAGCGCCCGGATATGGGGCGGACCGCCTGCCCAATTGAGCAGTGGGGGAGGCTGGGCGGAGCGCCCCCTGGGTGGGCGAAGCACCTGGCCCTCTTGTCCTCTGGGCGGGGCGCCTGGTGCACTGGGCTGCACCTCTTGCACTTCGATCACTCGGAATGGCTTCCAATCACCTCCTTCTTCTGGGCCCTTCCTCACCAAGTGTAAGTGTACTCCTTGGATCTCTTTAGCTTGGCTCCGTGTGAAGGGTCTTGTGGGGTTTGGGTCTTATCGTTCTCCCCTTCTTGAGAAGATTTTGTCCTCGAAATTGAAGCATCATCATCCACGACCTCTTCATCACCTACATCCAAAGGAACCAAGTCACAAACATTAAATGTATTAGAAACTTGATACTCATTTGGCAAGTTGACCACATAGGAGTTGTTGTTTATCTTCGAGAGCACTTGGAATGGGCCATCTCCTCCGGGTGCCAACTTCCCTTTCCTAAAGTTTGGAAACCTTTCTTTCCAGAAGTGCACCCACACATAGTCACCCTTCTGGAGTTCCACCTTTTTGCGTCCTTTGTTTTTCTTGGAGGCAACCTTTGCATAAGCTTCCTCCAAATTCTTCTTTGCCTTTTCATGGAGTTCCATCAAAGCCTTGGGTCTAGCTTTACCTTCAAAATTAACAACCATTTCCCTTGGCAAAGGGGATATATCAAGGGGAATCAAGGGGTTAAAACCATAAACGCACTCAAAGGAAGTCATGCCAATCATGCTATGCAATGTACGATTATAGGCAAACTCCATAAGAGGCAATCGATCAATCCAAGTCCCGGCCTTACCTCGGGTCATGGCTCTAAGAAGGGCACCCAAAGTTCGGGTTACCACCTCGGTTTGACCATCCGTTTGTGGGTGGTGGGACGTGGAGAACAAAAGCTTGGTGCCAAGGGCACCCCATAAACTCCTCCAAAAATGGCTTAGGAACTTGGTGTCCCTATCACTCACTATGGTTTGAAGTACACCATGCAACTTCAAAACATTATCAATAAACAAAGTAGCAACATGTTGTGCATCATCACATTTTTTACATGGAATGAAGTGAGCCATTTTGGAGAACCTGTCCACAACAACATAAATGCTATCATGGCCCCCCTAGTCCATGGTAATCCCATGAAAAAGTCCATTGAGATGTCCAACCACGGACTAGTAGGTACGGAGAGAGGGGTATACAACCCATGGGGGTGTGCTTTGGACTTAGCACGCTTGCACTCAAGGCAATTGGTACAAAACTTTTCAACATGCACCCCCATCTTTGGCCAATGAAATTGTTCTTTAAGAATAGCCAAGGTCTTTCTTGTTCCAAAGTGACCCATGAGTCCTCCACAATGTGCCTCTTGCACAAGCAATTCCCTCCATGAGGACTCGGGTATGCACACTCTACCATTTTTGAAGATGTATCCATTAACCCATTGGTATTTCTCAACTCTCTCCACTTTTTCTAGAGCTTCATGGATGCTCTTTAGCTTCGGGTCATGAGCATACATCAACTTAATGCTCTCAAAACCCATGAGCTTAGAGGTGAGAGTGGTGGCTAGAGCAAACTTTCTAGAAAGTGCATCCGCCACAACATTGTCTTTCCCTTTCTTGTATTGGATAACATAGGGAAAAGACTCAATGAACTCAACCCACTTGGCATGCCTCTTGTTTAGCTTCTCTTGGCCTCTAAGATGTTTGAGTGACTCATGGTCACTCTTGATCACAAACTCCCTAGGCCAAAGGTAGTGTTGCCAATGAGCAAGAGCTCTCACTAGGGCATACAACTCTTTGTCATACGTAGAGTAATTCAAGGAGGCCCCTTTCAATTTCTCACTAAAGTAGGCTATGGGTTTGCCATCTTGCATTAAAACACCACCAATTCCCACCCCCGAGGCATCACATTCAGCCTCAAATGCCTTTTCGAAGTCGGGCAATTGCAATAGAGGGGCGGTACTCAACCTACTTTTCAATTCTTGGAAGGCCTTCTCTTGAGGCTCTCCCCAAACAAATGGTTGGTCCTTCTTTTACCAATTCGGTGAGTGGAGCGGCAATGGAGCTAAAGTCTTTCATAAATCATCTATAAAAACTAGCAAGACCATGAAAGCTCCTCACTTGAGTCACGGTAGTAGGAGTAGGCCAATCACGTATGGCCTCTACCTTAGACTCATCCACATCCACTCCTTGGGAACTCACAACAAACCTAAGGAAGAATACCTTCTCAACACCAAAGGCACGTTTTTTAAAATTAATGCTCTCAACATTTCAAGCACTTGCCTAAGGTGATCAACATGGTCGTCTATTGATTTGCTATATATCAATATATCGTCAAAGTAGACGACCACAAACTTGTTGATGAATGGCTTTAGAACATGGTTCATTAGCCTCATGAAAGTACTAGGTGCGTTGGAGAGCCCAAAGGGCATCACCAACCATTCATAGAGACCAAACTTGGTCTTGAATGCGGTTTTCCATTCATCTCCGGGTTTCATCCGGATTTGATGGTAGCCGGACCTAAGGTCTATTTTGCTAAAAACACATGAACCACTTAATTCAACTAACATATCATCAAGTCGGGGAATGGGATGACGGTACTTTACCATTATTTTGTTCACGGCCCGACAATCAACACACATTCTCCAAGTGCCATCCTTTTTGGGAACAAGGATCACGGGTACGGCACAAGGACTCAAGCTTTCCCTCACCAAGCCTTTAGTGAGCAATTCATCAACTTGCTTTTGCAATTCTCTTGTGTCCTCCGGATTGCTCCTATAAGCTGGCTTGTTTGGGATTTGAGATCCCGGGACAAAGTCGATTTGGTGCTCAATACCCCTCAAAGGAGGTAATCCTTCCGGCATCTCATCCGGGAACATGTCCCCAAAATCCTTCAAAACATTCTCAAACACACTAGGCAAAGGGTTAGTAGAAAAATCAAGATCGGAGGTAAGGATCATACCTTTGTGCACTAGGCATATGAGTAGTTTGTTGCCATTATTTCCTCTTAGGATCTCGCCCGGTTGCATCATGTCACATATGCCACCGGTAGAAGATGGTGGGATTTCCACCAAGCTTTCGGACCAAGGGCTAGTCTCGACAACCGACTTAGCCTTTGCGGCCTCTCTTAACACCCTCATCCGCTTGTAGTCATCATTCACTTGTTTGGGAGTTAAGGGCTTTAGCACAAATTTCCTTCCTTCATGTTTGATCGTGTAAGTATTGACACGACCATCATGAACCGCTTGTCGATCAAATTGCCAAGGCCTTCCAAAGAGAAGGTGGCATGCTTGCATAAGCACCACATCGAACAAGTGTTCATCCACATAACTACCCATTTTGAACTTGATCATTGCTTGCTTCACCACCTTTAGCTCCCGCACTCACTAAGCCATTGTAAGTGATAAGGTTTGGGATGTTTCAAGGTAGGAAATTTCAATTAGGTAATAAGTGATTGAATCACAACATTAGCATAACTTCCCGAGTCAATGATCATAGAGCATACAACACCCATGACTCGGCATCTAGCATAGAAGAGGTTTTCCCTTTGCAAGGTATCACTATCCTCAACTATCATGGCACCTAAACTTCTCCTCACAACTAGAAAAGTATGAGGTTCATCATCCTCCACCGTATCATCTTGACTATCATCCTCTACTCCCTCATCTCCCTCTACTCCCTCTTCCTCCGGTTCACTCTCTTGTTCATACGCACTTTCACCTACAACAATCATGGTCCTTTTCATAGGACACTCTTTACAAAGTGACCATACCCCTTGCATTTGTGGCATTGAATTGAAGAAGAAGTAGGAGTATTCAATTGAGTTTTAGAATTACCTCCAAAATTGGGTGTGTACTTCTCATACGGCTTCTTCACATCTTTGCAAGCACTTGCACCACTAGTGCCACTTGCATTTGGGAACCTTGCATTGGGAGTAGGATTTTTCCATTCCTTTGGCTTGTTCATGGAAGTGGAAGTCTTGCCCTTGTATCTGTTGGACTTTTCATCATTAAGCCATTGCTCGGCTTGAATAGCGGCATCAAGGACTTCTTGAAGTGAAAGATAAGCATGCAATCTCAATTGTGAAGCTATACCATAGCTCAAGCCATTCTTGAAGCGGATCACGGCTTGCTCCTCATCTTCGGTGTCCATATCCAAGGCCATCCGAGTCTTTTCAAACTCATCATAATACTCATGCACCGTCTTGACACCTTGCTTTAGCTCATAAAGCTTCTTGAGTTGCTCTTGACGATAGCTAGGTGTGATGTACTTGATACTCATGATACGCTTTAAATCATTCCAACCCACATTCACGGGGATTCCCGCTCTTCTCCTTGATCTCTTGACGGATTCCCACCAAGTAGATGCATAGGACTCAAATGATGAAATAGCATAAGTACCTTTCTTGTCATCGGTCATATCATTTGTGTCAAACATCCTTTCCATGAGTAGTACCATTCAAATGTAGGCTCCCGGATCACAATTCCCTTTAAAGATTGGGAGATTAAGCTTCACACTATTGAGGTTGGTGTTGTCACGACCCCCACAGAAAGGCTCTGGTTGGCCTCCATAGTGATCTTCATTCACACCATATTCCCTCCTCGCATTCCCTCCAACATACTCCATAGGTGGCCCTCGACCTCGGCCCCTACCCCTATCCACGTTTCGACCCCAATTCATACCGCGCCTTGGTTGAAAGTGATCATCAAACCCGTACATCTCTCCACCATACTTGGCTTCCTCCCCTTCTTGAGCTTCATCGACTTGCTCAAGAGGTTGAACATTTCGGATGGGTCTTAGAAGTGGAATGTTTCTTTGGGGGTTGTCCAAGATACGGGGAATGCCCGTTCGTTGGGTATTGCCCAACACTTGATCAATTCTCTCTCGATCATCCTTCACCCGTTGTTGATGAAGAAGCAACTCAACAACTTGTTCCGGAGTAAAGGTCGGACTACTTGTGCCTTCACCGGCTTCAATTTGAGCACTCGGGGCCCCTTTCTCAACTTGGACACTCGGGGTCCCTTTCTCCGATTGGACATTGGAAGTCCCTTGCTCAACTAGGGCACTTGATGTCACCCTCTCAAGGCTTTCAATCCTCAAATTCATACTATCCAATTTGGCAAGGATAGTAGCAATGGCACGCTTAGCAAAACCTTCTCCCTCGGTGGACATTGTACCTACACAACTAACAAACATTAGCAAAACAACCTCACTCACTCCCTCACTTGAGTTTCACTCGGTTCGCTCGTTTAGTGGTGGTGGATATTTCACTCGACTTATAGTTCCAAAGCTTCACGGAGATGAGTAACAATTCCTCAACTCAACCAAACTATTCACGAGTCAAGCACACTCCGGGGTGAGTGGAGTTAATAGGACTCAATGAACGCTAGGCACTTTGAAGTGGGGACTAGAATAAAAAAGGATCTACGAATATTCTTGGAGTTCTACTCTGCAACTAATGCACGAATTCACCTAAAAGCAATGAAAGATTAGTGCTAATTAAGTAGAAAGATTACTTAGATAGGCACTAATTAAAGGTTAGGCAACAAAGAAACAAGCAAACCTAGAAGAAACTACCCAAATCTCACCCTTCAGGGGTCAGGCGGAGCGCCTGGAAAAATGGTGCAGTGGGGTTGGCCAGGGGGAGTGCCCAGTGATGGGGCAGAGCGCCTGGAAAAAGAGCAAGTCAGGCGGGGTGCCCAAAGTCTAGGCGGAGCGCCCGGACGAAGAACACCTGGGTTTTTCTACTCCGTGTTCTTCGATTTCAATCCACTTTCTAGGCCGATTCCAACGTGTTTTGCCCAAACTGAAGGTACCCAAAGTTGAACTTTGATACAACCTTCAAATCCCAATCAATTTCAAACCCAAACAACCAACAAATAATGCTCAATCATGATTCAAAATTTTCAAGTTGGGGGTTTCAACAAGGGTTTCAAGGTTCAAATGTGGGTTTCGATTCTTCAAAAACAATGTTACCGAAATCCGAATCACACGAAACTTGTTGTAATTGGTTGGTTTTTCTATGGAGAACAAACCATAATCAATTCCAAAACCCCACAATCACACAACCCAAAAATCAATCAAATTCATCAAGAACAAGGGTTTGGAAGGGTTTAACAATATTTGGGGTTTCAATTTTTCAATCCAATCCAATCCAATCCAAATGATTTTGGTACCCAAACGTCGGGTTTTCAACAAGGATTAAGAATCTATAACACCCACAACAAGAATCAAACACACCAAAAAGTTACACCAATTTTTGTATTTTTGAGTTTTTCTATTTTTTTATAATTTTCTTCTTTCAATAACTTCAACAACAAGAAATCTAAAGAAACTAACCAAAGCACGAAGAATCAAGGTTCGGGGGTTAGTAGAAATGATATCCGAACCTTGCTCTGATACCAAACTGATAAGAATCAAATGCGGAAAAAGTAAAAGATAGGAACGAGACGTAACTCGATCACTAATCTCAAGTAGCAACGGAGAGCCCGTTCCGTTACACCCCGAGAGAAGGCCAAGAAAACCTACGCTAGGCAACTACCCTCGAGCTAACGTGAGCACGCAAGTAGAATGGTCGAGGGGATTGGCAATCATCTAGATTCACTAGAGGAAGAACAAGTCCCATCAAGGTTTTCATTCAATAGAAGAGTTCAACTCTCAACACAAAGGTTTGTTTAATCATCAAAAATAAGCTAATGAAATAAACAAGCTATCTAGCTATTTATAGGTGTTTTTTAGGCACCAATTGAAAGGTCTAAAATGCCCACACTTAGGCTTAGGAATAAAAGACTACGTAGGGTCAAAATAGACATAACACTAGCAAGAATCCCGTGCTTCAGCGTTTTGGGCGGAGCGCCCGGATATGGGGCGGACCGCCTGCCCAATTGAGCAGTGGGGGAGGCTGGGCGGAGCGCCCCCTGGGTAAGCGGAGCGCCTGGCCCCCTTGTCCTCTAGGCGGGGCGCCTAAGGCTCAGGCGGAGCGCCTGGTGCACTGGGCTGCATCTCTTGCACTTCGATCACTCGGAATGGCTTCCAATCACTTTCTTCTTCTAGGCCCTTCCTCACCAAGTGTAAGTGTATTCCTTGGATCTCCTTAGTTTGGCTCCGTGTGAAGGGTCTTGTGGGGGTTTGGGTCTTATCAGACACCCTACAACTGATCAAATAAATCATCAATGCGAGGCAAGGGGTACTTGTTCTTGATTGTGACCTTATTTAGTTGATGATAATCAATACATATCTGCATAGTCCCATATTTCTTCTTTACAAACAGAACAGGAGCACCCTATAGAGAAATACTCGGCCTAATGAATCCCTTATCCAACAAAGCCTACTACTGCTCCTTCAGCTCTGACAGAGCCATGGGATAAGGAATGATGGAAATAGGCCGAGTCCCTGGCACTAAATCAATACGAAACTCAATCTCTCGATTAGGAGGAAGTCCTGAGAGATCATCTGGTAACACATTAGAAAACTCCCTCACAACAGGAACTGAGTCGAGGGGTGGGATCTCTATCGTTGTATCTCGAACCATGGCAAGATATGAAAAACACCCTATATTCATCATTCGCCTTGCCTACAAGAAAGAGATAATACGCCCTGTAGGTAGCAACTGAGAGCCCTACCACACTACCGGCGCTGAGCCAGGAAGAGATAACCAAATAGACTTGGAATGACAATCCAGAGTGGCATAACATGATGGCAACCAATCCATACTGATAATGACATTAAAGTCAACCATATCCAGAACAAGAAGGTCTACCAGGGTCTCGCAACCCCCAAAAGATACGGTACAAGCTGGATAAACTCGATCCACAATAATAGTGTCTCCGACAGGAGTAGAAACACAAAATGGATCGCAGAGACACATATAACCAACGTAAAAACCCAAAGTAAAATATGGCAAGACATATGAATAGATAGATCCTGGATCCACCAAAGAATATCCCTTTCAACCACAAACAGATATAATACTTGTAACAATAGCTGAAGATGCCTCGACATCCTACCTAGCTGGCAATGCATATAGCTTTCTCTACAGTTGAGTTGAGCCACCAATTAGAGAAACTCATCTAGAAGGACCATTAGAACCATGCCCATGACCTCTGCCAGGTGGTGGTGCACCTCTAGCTGGCTGAGGCAATGAAGGAACACCTAGGGGCTGTGATAAGCCTCAAATCGAGCTTAGAGTACTTACCATCAAGAGCCGGGATTGGAGGATGCTAAGGACTAGAGGTCAAGAGTGTTGGAGGTGGATTGAAGCCGTTCCGAGAAGATCCAAGATGAGGCGCCCCGCCCAGACCAGCCAGGCGCTCCGCCCTGGAAAGCTAGCTGTCAGGCGCCCCTCCCAGTCTTGGGGCGCTCCGCCCAAAGCACTGCAAAGTGGGGCGCTCCGCCCACTATCCAGGCGCCCCGCCTAGGCCTCCCCACTGCACATTTTGTGAGGCGCTCCGCCTAAGCTTGGGCGCTCCGCCCGATATGCTGAGCTGCGGGATTATTAATTGTGTTAAGACTATTTTAGCCCTGCGTGGCCTATTATGTGTATTAAACTTGTAGGGGCTTTTATGTCATTTCATTAAGAGTGTGGAACATCTATAAATACCACACTTAGTCATTTTATTTAGAAGCTAGTTTTGAAGATAGAATTGAGAAGATAGAATAGGCTTGGCCATTCTTGTTGAAGCGTTGACTTCATGTATCTCTTACGTTGAATCCATGGTGGATCACCGCTAGTGTGAATCCCGTTTAATAGTTCAAGTCTCTTCTCCCTTTTGAATCAATCTAATTTTTTAGTTTGATTCGTTCTTTTCTTCTACTTTCTGTTCTTCCCCTTCCCTATTTCTTGTTATCTTATGATTATTGCTTCCTCACCGTAGATTATTGCTTCCGCCTAATTTGAGTCTTATCATTTGGTATCAGAGCAAGGCTCGGTTTTCGTTCTTACGAATCCACGTTCCTTGTTCATCTTATCTTTACTTTAGTTTCTTGTTGTTGAAGAAAAAACACAAAAAAATAGAAAAGTGAAAAAATACAAAAATTGGTGTAACTTTGTGGTGTGATCGATTCGTGTTATGGGTGTTATAGATTCTTGATCCTTGTTGAAAACCCGACATTTGGGTACCAAAATTGTTTGGATTGAATTGATTTGAAAATTTGAAACCCTAAATTGTTAAATCCACCCAAAACCCTTTGTTCTTGATGAATTTGGTTGATTATTGGGTTGTTTGATTATGGGATTGTGGAATTGATTACCGGGGTTTGTTTTTCATTGCAAAACGAACAAATTTCAAAAAGAATCGTGTGATTTGGAGTTCGGTAACATCGATTTTGAAGAATCGAAACCCACCTTGAACCTTTGAAACCCTTGTTGAAAAACCCCCAACTTGAAACTTTGAATCATGATTGTGCCTTGTTTGTTGGTTGTTTGGGTGTGAAATCTATTGGGGTTTGAAGGTTATATCAATATTCAACTTTGGGTACCTTGAATTTGTGGAAAAAACGTTGAAATCGGACCCAAAATCGGCTTGAAATTGAAGAAAAACGGACTTGGGAAGTGCTGAACCCGACCCCCAGGCGGACCGACCACCCCCTAGGCGCCCCGCCTACCCTCCCTCACTGCCTCCAAGGCAGGCGGACCGCCCACCCACCCCAGGTGCACCGCCCAGTGAGCTGGGTACTTGGTTTTGCTCCGTTTCATGGTTTTTTGTGTTTGTTTCTATTCCGAACCTCTTGGTTAGTGTTTCTAAGGTATTAGTCCTACTTTATTGACACTAATCTTTGATCCTTTAGGGTATTTTGTGTCTTGGAGTCTATACTTAAAGTCGTAGAACTTGCTTGCTTCAAGTGCGCATTAAAATAGCTTTCGTACATCGAGTCACATAACTCCATTCCGAACCATTACTTGGGTGCTTTAGTTGATTGATCTTGCCATTGTGATTACTAAGAGACAAGAAGGTCTTGAGTGGAAAAAGGCTTGAGTGGTGAGAACAATAGAGTGTGGTCACAAAAGCCAACGACCTTGAGTGTATACACGAGTGGAAAGAAAATTGAGTGATATCTTTTGAGTGATACATGTGAGGGAGTGAATTTGTGAGGTCCTTTACTCTTTTGTTACAACTATGGCATTGGATGACGATTGTGGAGGATATGACTCATGCGGAGATGATGGAGACTATGGTTCCTATGGTGATGATGATGGGTATTGCTATGACGATTCGGGGAACCAAGGCTCATATGATGATGAAGCGGCTCACTATGTTGATTATGAAGATGAAGAAGACTATGGGGGTGTGCGAAAACGAATGTGAAGAATCTTATGCTTCAAGCCAAGAACATGAAGATAGTGACGCTTCAAGGTATGATGATCCTACTTACTCTTCTTGTGATGAATGTGAACATGATGATAATGACGTAGAGAGAACTGATGATGGGGTTGATTATGACAATTGTTCATTTTCATCTTCTCTTGATGTTTCTTGTGATGTGCAAGGGAGTAGTAGAGGTCCTTCCATTAGTATGGGAGGAGGAGGTGGTTGTTCCATGGGAAGGGAGAAGCTTGCCTATTCCACTTATGCTAAACGGCTTGGTGCTTCTAACTCCCATGTGAATGGTGGAAGGAGAAATGGTATTGCTCTTACCGTTACGGGGGTGCATTGCTCTAGTAGTGGTGGTAGGAGTGGTGCTATGGGCTATGGAACCAAGGCGAGAGGCAATTATGGGTTCCATAGTGGTACTACTTCCTCGACTTTCAACAACGCTTCTAATGTTGGAAGAGTGACGGGAAGTGGAACTTATCCTAGTGGTGTTGCTAGGGAGGAGGATTGAGGAAGATCCGAGTAGATAGTGATGGTTATCTTAAAGTTCCGAGATTGTACTTAAATGATCCTATACTACACTTGGGTCTAAGGAGGTTCCTTGTTGAGGTGGAAGGTAATGGAGGGTACTATCTCAAGATTGGTGGCACCGATACCAATTGTGTTAGTACCTTGGTGGTTGATGAGCTAAGGCTACCTTGCTATGCCCTAGATTATCCTTATGAGTACTACGGTGTGTGGGTTTCCAAGCAAGCTCGGGTGTGCATATCTCATAGGGGATATTGGGGTTATGTGTGGTGTCATGTGTACCCCATGCAACATTGTCATGTGTGGTTAGGTGAGTCATGGTTGCAAGGCAAGAAGGTGCGATATAGTAATGTGATCGATAGGTATTACTTCGGTAAGGGCCCATTGATTTATGACTTTGAGCCTCTTGGGGTAAAGATCAAATCATCTCCTAGTATACCTTCTAGGCCTATGCAAAAGGAAAAGGAGCAAGAACCTCATCCTATGCTTGAAAGAGTGCAAACAAGAAGTACTATGATCACAAGCAATGGTGGGATTGGTGCAAGAAAAGGGTTGACAATTGTGGTGCAAGCAAACCCGAGGGAAATGCTAAACACGAAATTCGGAAGACAACAACAAGAAAAGTAAAGATAGAAGCAAGACAAATCTTGCTTCGATTCGAAAGAACAGTGAGGAACCTATCTCAAAGCTCGATCGAAGGGAAATCAAGACGCACCTATACTATGCAACAATCCTCAAGAAAGACCCGCTTCTTGCAAATTGAATGATCAAGAAGAAATTGTTCAAACGAATAACACCGGTTGACAAGTTCTTTAAAATCCCACGTCGGGGTTCGGCTCCATCGGAGACTCACATTAGCACTTGCTATGTTTTTCATAAACTCAAAAACTGTATCCTTACAATGAAATGAAATGGACTATTTATAGGCTACACTAAGGGTAAAGTAGTAAATAGTCACAAGTGACTAATAAGAACAAGCCACGCAGGGCTGAGACAAGTTTCTGTTCGGCAGCCTTAACTTCGGTGCTCGGTTGCTTGCTCAAACTCGTTGTCTTCGGACGCTCAATTGTCTTCGAGCTCATTGTCCTCGGTCACTTTGCCTTCGGGCTCAAATCTGAAGATAATGTCTTCGGTTCTTGAGCCCGGCCACTCAGCTTCGGGGCAATTGTTTTCCTTCGGCCAGGCTAAGTGAATGTGCACATCGTGCAGCAGCTTGGCTTGGCTTGGCTTCTTGTCATCGGTCTCCTCGGTGGATCAAACACTTGATCAGCACGTGTTCGGGCTGCATCATCCTCTCCTTCTTGAGAATATTTCGTCCTCGAAATCGAGCCCTCCTCGTCCTCCGAAGTTTGACCTACAACACAAGGAACTAAGTCAGCAACATTAAAGGTGTTGGACACGTTATACTCACCAGGGAGGTCGATCACGTAAGCATTGTTGTTGATCTTGGTCAACACTTGAAATGGACCATCCCCTCGAGGAGCCAACTTTCCTTTCCTTTGGTTCGGGAAGCGTTCCTTTCGGAAGTGAACCCAAACCCAATCTCCCTTCTTTAATTCCAGCTTTTTACGCCCCTTGTTTTTCTTTAAGGCAACCTTTGCATAGGCCTCCTCGAGGTTCTTCTTCACCTTTGCGTGCAATTCGATTAAAGCAGCTGCTCGTTGAGTACCTTCAAAATCAAGAACAGAATCTCGAGGCAATGGGGTTAAATCAAGTGGAATCAACGGATTAAAACCATACACACATTCAAACGGGGTCATGTTGATCATTCGATGCACCGTTCGATTGTATGCAAACTCCATCATGGGCAAACGATCAGCCCAGTTTCCAACCTTCCCTTTGGTCATTGCTCGAAGCAAAGATCCCAAGGTTCGGTTAACTACCTCGGTCTGTCCATCAGTCTGAGGATGGTGAGACGTCGAGAATAGTAGCTTGGTGCCGAGGGCACCCCATAAACACTTCCAAAAATGACTCAAGAATTTTGAGTCTTGATCACTCACAATAGTACGAGGTACACCATGCAATTTCAACACATTAGAAACAAACAATGTAGCTACATGCTGTGCATCATCACACTTCTTGCAAGGAATAAAGTGAGCCATTTTTGAAAAACGGTCAACCACAACGAAGATGCTATCATGTCCTCCCCCCGACCTTGGTAACCCCAAGACAAAGTCCATGGATATATCAACCCAAGGACGATCAGGCACAGGTAACGGGGTGTACAAACCATGAGGGTTGGACTTCGATTTAGCTTTCTTGCAAACGAGACAAGCGTTGCAAAGCTTTTCCACATCTCGTCGCATTTTGGGCCAATGGAACTGCTCGGTCAAGATGCCAAGAGTTTTGTCGACACCGAAGTGTCCCATCAGTCCACCGGAGTGAGCTTCTCGAACTAAGAGCTCTCTCCACGATGACACTGGCACACAAACCCTCCCATTCTTGAAGAGGTAGCCTTCATGCCATTGATATTTCTCAACCCTTCGGCCACTCAAGATTGCGTCACGAACACATTTCAGCTTGGGATCGTCCTCGTACATCGACTTGATGCTTTCAAATCCCATGATCCTAGAGGCGAGAGTGGTCGCTAAGGCAAATTTCCTTGATAGCGCATCGGCCACAATATTGTCTTTACCCTTTTTGTAGTGAATTACATAGGGAAAGCTCTCAATGAATTCATCCCACTTGGCATGTCTTCGGTTCAATTTCTCCTGACCTCGGAGATGCTTCAAAGACTTATGATCACTCTTGATCACAAACTCTCGAGGCCACAAATAATGCTGCCAATGGGCGAGTGCTCGAACGAGGGCATACAACTCTTTGTCATACGTAGAGTAATTCAAAGTCGCACCCTTAAGCTTTTCGCTAAAGTAAGCGATTGGCTTCGATTCTTGCATCAGCACTCCTCCGATCCCAACTCCAGATGCATCACACTCGACTTCGAATGCTTTGCCGAAGTCAGGGAGTTGTAACAACGGGGCAGAACAAAGCCTCCGTTTCAACTCTTGGAAAGCCCTCTCTTGGGACTCTCCCCACACAAATGGATGGTCTTTCTTCACCAGCTCGGTTAAAGGAGCTGCCACGGTGCTAAAGTCACGAACAAACCTTCGGTAAAAGCTAGCGAAGCCATGGAAGCTACGAACTTGTGATACCGAGGCTGGAGTTGGCCAATCTTTGATGGCTTCGACTTTTGACTCTTCGACTTCAACACCATTAGCACTGACAACGAATCCAAGAAAGACTACACGCTTGACACAAAAGGCACATTTCTTGAAGTTAGCATACAACTTCTCTTCTCTAAGCTTATCAAGCACTAGCCTTAGGTGTTCAACATGTTCATCCACAAATTTGCTATAAACAAGTATGTCATCGAAATAAACGACAACAAACTTATTTATGAACGGCTTGAGCACATAGTTCATCAGTCGCATGAATGTGCTCGGTGCATTGGATAAGCCAAAAGGCATTACCAACCATTCATAGAGACCGAACTTGGTCTTGAATGCGGTTTTCCACTCGTCTCCGGGTTTCATTCGGATCTGGTGGTAACCGGACCTGAGGTCTATCTTCGTAAAGCATGAAGAACCACTTAACTCATCTAGCATGTCATCTAATCGAGGGATAGGATGATGATACTTTACCGTTATTTTGTTGACTGCTCGGCAATCAACACACATTCGCCATGTTCCATCTTTCTTTGGGACAAGTATAACAGGAACGGCGCAAGGACTCAAGCTCTCTCGAACAAGGCCCTTGTCAACAACTCATCAACCTGCCTTTGGAGCTCTTTGGTGTCTTCGGGATTAAAACGGTATGCAGGTTTGTTGGGGATTTGTGACCCCTGTACGAATTCAATTTGGTGCTCGATTCCTCTCAATGGAGGTAATCCACCTGGCATTTCTTCAGGGAACATGTCTCCGAAGTCCTGCAAAACACCTTGTACAGCACTAGGCAATGGGTTATCATTAGAAAATTCATCATTAGAGTTTAGAAAGATACCCTTGTGCACGAGGCAAATCATCATCTGATCGTTGTCGTTGCCTCGTAGTAACTCACCCGGTTGCATGATTGCACAGATTCTTTTCACTTCGGGCGGTGAGTTGGTCTCTTCGGCCCCCAATTTTGCTCCCATCGGAAGCTTAGCTTTGGCCGCTTCTTTCAATTCTTTCATCCGTTTATAGTCCTCGGTGACTTGTTTTAGAGACAAGGGTTTGAGTATGAAACTCTTCCCATCGAGCTTGACAGTATAAGTGTTGGATCTGTCATTGTGAACAGCTGTTCGGTCATATTGCCATGGTCGACCCAATAGCAAATGACAGGCTTGCATCGGCACCACATCGAATATCATTTCATCTTGATACTCTCTGATTCTGAACTTGATCCACACTTGTTTGACAACTCTCAATTCTCCACACTCATTCAGCCATTGTAATTTGTAAGGGTGGGGATGCTTCAAAGTAGTTAGTCCCATTTGTGAGACCAAAGTTTGGCTCACCACATTTGCACAACTACCAGAATCAATGATCATCGAACACACCTTTCCCCTCACGCGACATCGGGCATGAAAGAGGTTTTCTCTTTTGTTGTCCTCTTCTTCAAGGGTCATGCAGCTCAAATTCCTTCGAACCACAAGAAACATTTCCGGATGATCAGCTTCAGTAGCTTCACGATCATCATCACCTTCAGCCCGGTCAGTCTCCTCGATAAATTCCTCCTCGGTGTCACTCGCTTGCTCATGGACGGTTCCATCTTCGAGCAGAAGCATAACTTTGCGAGTTGGACACTCTTTTGCCATGTGACCATAACCCTTGCATTTATGACACTGAATATTTGAAGCACTAGGAGAGTTGAGTTGAACTTTACCTCCCACTTCTCTTGACTGGTTAACGGTCACACCTCTTTCGAAGGGTCTCTTCGAATCTCGAACAGTGTTAGCACTTGTTTGGTTTGGACTCTTCCATTCTTTACCTCGGTTCAAGGGAGTAGAGGTAGTGACTCTTCGATACCGGTTTGCCTTATCGTCCTTTACCAATTTTTCAGCTTCGGTGGCAGCATCGAACAGATCTTCCAACGTGTGATACACATAGAGCCTCAATTGAGATGACACATCCCGAGCTAAGCAGTTTTTTAATCGGATAATGGCTTGCTCTTCATCCTCTACCAGATCAAGATTCAATCGAACCTTTTCGAAATCATCATGGTACTCTTGGACCGACTTGGACCCTTGCTTTAGCTCATAGAGCTTTTGCATTTGAGTCTGCCTGTACTTGGCACTTAAATACTTAGCATCCATTGCTCTCATCAACTGTGGCCAAGTATTGACTACTGGATAGTCATTTCTTCTTCTATGCCTCTTGTCAGATTCCCACCATGTTGATGCATAGGCTTCGAACGAAGCAATGGCATGGGCAGCTTTTCTCTCATCGGTCATCTCATTGGTTTCAAAGATGCGTTCCATTTTAAGCTTCCATTCAAGATATTCATCTGGATCACTAGTTCCTTTAAAGGGTGGAATAGTGATCTTGACACTGTTCAAGTTTGAGTCTCGAACACCACGAACCTGTTCGGGATACTCATCATCACGATCATTAGCCTCATGCTCAATATTTCTTTCAACATTTGCGCCTCGGCCTCGACCTCGGAAATTTCCATGACCTTGGTGAGCTTGCCTTCGTTGAGCGAACTTCGGCTTAGTCTCATATTCGTCCTCGGGAAATTCCTCTTCAACAACCTCTTCAACAACGGCTCCAAGATCTCTTCGGGCCTTTGGAAGTGGTATCCCCAAGTTAAGCTCTCTTCGAATTGCTTCACTTGTCAACTGATGTTGTCGAACAAGCTCAGCGTACAGCTCAGGTTTCATCGGAGTGGAATGGCTAGTTCCAGCGCCGGACCCATTCATGGCCACGGACGCGCTTCCTTGCTCGAGTTGAGTCACTCGAGCAGTCACTCCTCTTACTTCGGCACTGACACCTTGTATCGCAGCCATGACATCGGCTAACGACACTTCGGGCTTCTCAATGCCTTTGCCATCACCTCCATTCCCAGTCATGGTACCTGCACAAGTCAAAGACCAACAAAATGTTAAGGTTAGAAATCACCTCACACACTCCTTCACCTTTGATGGGTGGCACTCGGGTCCACTCAATTTATGGGTTCGGTTTTTGGTCACTCTAGAACTTGTAGCCAATGGCTTCCTCGGTTGATCAACCTCTCTCAATTCCTTCGATTTGACAATCTACGATGTCTTACTTCGGGAAGAGTGAGTTGATTTGACTCAATGGAACGGACAGCTATTTACTCTTGCGCTTCGGGAAGTCAAAAGAATTTTCTACGAAGTTGGACTTCGATCACCCACGCACGAGTTCCTATCAGCTCAAATGAGTTAGTACGATCTCGAGTAGAACAATTACTCAAAAGATCCACTAACTAGAATTTTCGGACAGAAAAAAGTGAAAACCTAGGAGAATCTACCCTCTGATTCCCTTTTGGAATCTTTTTCGAACACACCAACTCTTGTCCGTACAAGAGTGGTCCCTCCTTGGTACGGATAGGGTTTTACCTTATCCACTTTCCTTCTCTCAGCCGACAACTTTTCACCTGGGTTTTGATGTTTACACTTTACCCCTTTCTTCTTCAATGGAACAGTGAAGCC
Source organism: Petunia x hybrida (assembly GCA_037355625.1). NCBI lineage: Eukaryota > Viridiplantae > Streptophyta > Magnoliopsida > Solanales > Solanaceae > Petunia > Petunia x hybrida. Next base: position 1,690,995 of record JBBBVM010000032.1, on the reverse strand, counting down.
TTGCTCCGGTGTACGGATTAACAGCTTCGGTTCACTGACCACGAATTCAACAAGATCTGGGTTGCTCTCTTTCAACTCCGGTTCCAACAACAACGGAGGAATTTAAACAAAGTTCTTGAGCTAAGATCTTAGCTCCTTCGCGTCGTACACTGTTACAATCTTGTAACAAATTCCGGCGTATGGACAACGAGTTTAACAAAGAACTTCGAATTTTCAAGCGCAAAACAAACCCAAATCACTCAAGAACCACCAATCTTCATCGGTTTCATCCAAACACGATGGGGGTTCGAGTTCCAGCCACCAACAACTTCAAAACAGTCCAAATTTCACCAAGAAACCCTAGTCATGAAATCAGTACGTCGGGTACTTGTTGGAATCAGGAAACAATGGTGAACAAGAATCAATGGTTGTTTAATCCAAACAACCAACAATCAAACACAATTTTTGAATTTTTTTTTTTACTTCTTTTTTTATTTTTTTATTTTTATAAACGCTCAACAACAACAATCAAACACATGGAAGAAAGCTGAAACTGAAGACACAAGCACGATTTTAAGTGAACAGGATTTGAGGTTGTAAGAACAAACTCAAACCTTGCTCTGATACCAAGATGGTGCAAGCAAACCCGAGGGAAATGCTAAACACGAAACGCGGAAGACAACAACAAGAAAAGTAAAGATAGAAGCAAGACAAATCTTGCTTCGATTCGAAAGAACAGTGAGGAACCTGTCTCAAAGCTCGATCGAAGGGAAATCAAGACGCACCTATACTATGCAACAATCCTCAAGAAAGACCCGCTTCTTGCAAATTGAATGATCAAGAAGAAATTGTTCAAACGAATAACACCGGTTGACACAAGTTCTTTAAAATCCCACGTCGGGGTTCGGCTCCATTGGAGACTCACATTAGCACTTGCTATGTTTTTCATAAACTCAAAAACTGTATCCTTACAATGAAATAAAATGGACTATTTATAGGCTACACTAAGGGTAGAGTAGTAAATAGTCACAAGTGACTAATAAGAACAAGCCACGCAGGGCTGAGACAAGTTTCTGTTCGGAAGCCTTAACTTCGGTGCTCGGTTGCTTGCTCAAACTCGTTGTCTTCGGACGCTCAATTGTCTTCGAGCTCATTGTCCTCGGTCACTTTGCCTTCGGGCTCAAATCTGAAGATAATGCCTTCGGTTCTTGAGCCCGGCCACTCAGCTTCGGGGCAATTGTTTTCCTTTGGTCAGGCTAAGTGAATGTGCACATCGTGCAGCAGCTTGGCTTGGCTTCTTGTCATCAGTCTCCTCGGTGGATCGAACACTTGATCAGCACGTGTTCGGGCTGCATCAAATTGTCAACAAGGTGAACCCCAACCCACAAACTCTAAAGCAAAGTGGTTCACCTACAAAGAAGAAAGAGACATCAAGTGATGAGTCTCTTAGTCTTAGATTCCGGGTTGATGTTAAAAGTCCACCTACTCCGGCTATGGGTATTCTTGGGCCTCATCCCAACTCACCCGAATTTGAGAGACAAAAGATTGAGAGGAGTAAGGGAGTGACCGGTGACATTCCTCGAGTGGAAAAAGGAGAGGATGTGATGAGTGATGTGAGTGGGATGTCACCACCCGAATCTACACCCGACCTTGAAAATAAAATGAGGGAAAAGAAAGAGGGAAAAAGAATTGAGAGTGAGGACACCCCTTATTCTAACCTTAACCCTTTGTTTTTTTCTTCTATTTTTGTTAACTCTTGTGTAGGTACTCTTGGAGGCCAATCAATGGAGCCTCAATCATTTCTCAAGATTGATGGACAAGGTGAAGAAAATCTTCAACGTGAGCTTCAAGGTGAAGAGACAATTCATGACACTTCAAGTGCATTGAGTGAGCAAGATGGCCACTCAAAGGTATGTGAAAGTTCTTCTCTTGAACATGTTACTTCTTTGTCTCATGATAGTGTTTGTGAAAACTCAACACTAGTTGATGATGTGTATGATTACAATGTGTTTGCAACTAGTGAAGAGTCGAATGGTCAACTTGTGTGTGAATGTGAACCACTAGTTGAGAGGAATGATAAGCCACATCATGATGTGAGCTCGATTTTCATTGAACCTCTCTCTAGTGAAGGTTGTATAGTTGACCTCATTTGTGACCCTTGTTATGACACACCACCTATATTTGATAGAGGGGAAGATGAGTTGCATGAGTATCCCATCCTTTCCCTTGATGAATTGCTTGATAATGGTGGGCCTATGTGTTGTAGTGAGGATGGTTGTGACCTTGAGGAGTCTCTCGAGTGTGAGATGGATCGATTTGTTTTTGATGACTCCTCCGGTGTGGGTAAAGAACCTTGTCTTGATACCATGCTTTTATGTGACCATGAATTTGAGGTGCATGCTTTTATATTTCCATTATGTGAAGATAATCTCATTTGTGGTAGCGAATTGTATCGGACTAGGATTGATAGTAAAGTAGAACCTCCATGGTATGTAAAGATAGACTCTAAGGATGATTCATTGTTTGGAACTCCAAGTAGGATGAATGGTCTTGATATTGGTTGTGTTGAACCATCTTCTAGTAGTCCTAGCCTTTATTGTGTGGACTATAATGATGAAGGGCCAATTTTGGAGACCTTCCTTTGGAATTTCCCTAGTGAGGGAGATTGTCTTAGAGATGGATTTGGAGGTGAGGAAGCCACTCTTGGTGCGTGTAAGAGTGCTTCCAAGAAGGGGAGTGGAGTATTTGATATTAGTTGCCAATTGAACTATTTTGTTTACTCCACCCCACATGTTCATTACACCTTGGGTGTTGGGCATGCCAAAGCCAATGAGTCACATTGTGATAGTAATGCATTGAAGGCTTGGTGTGTTGACCACAAGCTCGGGGATCATAGGAATTTTGATGGCTTGACCTTGCATATTCTCTACCCTATTGATCTCTTTGATGAATCATGTATCGAGTGCACCTATTGGGGAAGCCAAGTACTTGTTGTTTTCTTTGGAAACATGCGCTTTATTATTGGTATTGATACTTGGTTATACCATAAGAGTGTGTTTTCCACACTACTTGCACTAACCTACTCTTGTAGTAGGATATTTGGCTTGTTCTTGTCTTTGATTGTAGGTCTTGATGGTTTGATTTCGAGGACGAAATCCTTTCAAGAAGGGGAGGATGATAAGCCTCAAATCGAGCTTAGAGTACTTACCATCAAGAGCCGGGATTGGAGGATGCTAAGGACTAGAGGTCAAGAGTGTTGGAGGTGGATTGAAGCCGTTCCAGGAAGATCCAAGATGAGGCGCCCCGCCCAGACCAGCCAGGCGCTCCGCCCTGGAAAGCTAGCTGTCAGGCGTCCCTCCCAGCCTTGGGGCGCTCCGCCCAAAGCACTGCAAAGTGGGGCACTCCGCCCACTATCCAGGCGCCCCGCCTAGGCCTCCCCACTGCACATTTTGTGAGGCGCTCCGCCTAAGCTTGGGCGCTCCGCCCGATATGCTGAGCTGCGGGATTATTAATTTTGTTAAGACTATTTTAGCCCTGCGTGGCCTATTATGTGTATTAAACTTGTAGGGGCTTTTATGTCATTTCATTAAGAGTGTGGAACATCTATAAATACCACACTTAGTCATTTTATTTAGAAGCTAGTTTTGAAGATAGAATTGAGAAGATAGAATAGGCTTGGCCATTCTTGTTGAAGCGTTGACTTCATGTATCTCTTACGTTGAATCCATGGTGGATCACCGCTAGTGTGAATCCCGTTTAATGGTTCAAGTCTTTTCTCCCTTTTGAATCAATCTAATTGTTTAGTTTGATTCGTTCTTTTCTTCTACTTTCTATTCTTCGCCTTCCCTATTTTTTGTTATCTTATGATTATTGCTTCATCACCGTAGATTATTGCTTCCACCTAATTTGAGTCTTATCAGGCTGCATAAGTGCCGGAGGGTGAGAGATAGGACGACTACCACCCTGCTGATGAAAATAAGGGCGATCCTTCTTATGATGCCCTGGATCCTAACAGATATATCACTTTGGAGAAAATCTACGCCGAAAATTGAGATTGATCTCGCAGGCGGAATTGGAACCGACCTTGAGAAGAAGCGAGGCATTTTTAAAACCACATGTCGGAAGTTGAACTGGCCTCATGGGAGGTCTACTATGCTACTGATAACTATTACCTACATATGAGGTACTAGAATGCCCTAAAACAAAGAATCTATTACTTTCTCACTCTGACTCTTCTTGCTTTAACTTATGGTATGCTTCATATTTCTGAGCAATATCAACAACAACATCAAATGAAATACCAGCTTTAATCTCATGAGCCATCTGGAACCGCAAATGAGGAGAAAGTCGTTTAATAATTTTTTTAACCTTCTAGGAAGGCTCATGAACAAGATTCGGGGCATGTCTGGCCATCTTAGAAAACTCTATCTCATACTCTTAAACCAACAGGTTGCCATGTCCAATCCGTTCAAACTGGCAGCAGTTTTCACCACTCTCACTACAAAGGAGGAACTTCTCCATAAACCTATGAGAAAACTCATACCAAGTCGGCTTAGGCAAGCGCTGCCTAGCTGATAAAAGAGCGGTCCACCAATCCAACGCTGGGACCTTAAATTGGAGAGCAGTATAATCAACACCATACTGCTTGAGATAACCAAGAGCCTCTAAAATATATTGACATTGGTCTATAAATTTTAGGGAATTATCAGATGCATGGCTTGAGAATGACGGAGGATCAAGCCTGGTGAATAATAAATCCTCTTCGGGTTCTCTAATTGAATTACTGCCTGGGCTAGCTGACAAGCCTGAACACTTGACGCACAATACACGTTGCCTCCAGAGCATGAACACCCGGAGCATGAACTGTTGGAGCTATATTTAGAACTGGAATAGGGGCTCCCTGAGCCTTAGCACCAACATCTACAACAAAATAAGCAACTACCTGAGGAATAGGAGGTCCCTAGGACATCTGTGCTGCCAAGAATCTCATAAAGGTATCATGGAGTGTCGGAGGAACTAATAAGCCCTGCTTCCTTTCCATCAGGAACTGGCACGGCTGGGGCCTCTATAACTGGATCAACATGATCCACAACCCTCGCGGTCTGGTCAGCTCTACCTCTGCTTCAACTACGACGGTCTCTAGTGTAACCAACATTTCCACCTCGAAGAGCAGTAGGCATAGGGGCTGTCTCTAGCTCTTCCGTATCTCGCTGAGCAGTAGCGCGCATTCTCACCATTCATTGTGAATGAATTAGTAAATATATTTAACTTCAGATAAGAAGATCCCTAAACGATGAGAATAGAAAGAAAGAAAGAAAGAAATTTCCTAAATGCCACCATAGCCTCTCGTAGATAGGTACAGATGTCTCTGCCCAATCAGGAAGACTCTATCAGACATTTTCATAATCTGGAAAGAATCTAAACTGTGCTCTGATACCAACTAACACACAATTTCCAGCTAGTCCGTGCAGGCACCCGACTACCTCCACTAGACATGTCAAATATAACCTATCGACTGAGTCGATATGTATGGCGTAGGATTATTTTGAAAACAAAATGAATCTAACTTTAACAACACGAGAGAACTCACAAGGATGGACATATATAAGATAGACATATATACAAGTTGTCTGAATAACACAGCTAATTATCCAAAATACATAGGTCTAAGTTTCTAGATCAGACATCTATAAGGTCCAAAAATATGTACATATCCTAAAGGGAGCAACATATAAGATGCAACTACAAAATCTATAACTGGTGGCTTTAAAGAACAAGCGGGCTCACCACAGCCAACAGAATACGTACTGCTCCTCACTCACGCTGTGTGTTGGGTCCTGGAGCAGAATCTGTCGTAATGAAAAGACAACAAAAGGAATAAATAGGTAGTGAGTCATAAGGACTCAGTAAGCGAGGAATAACTAACTAAGAAAATGATAAGCAAGCTAGCCAGGGAAATCGAACCAAACAACAACCAACAAATAATCAAATTATAGATAATCAGAGCAACAGTCATGTATGACAAGTCAACACACATGATGGTATGAAATGAAATAAGATGCAATAGGGTCACATGTGACCGTAATCTTATCTCGAAACACAATTCTCCTAAATTCGTCATGAATACAATCTGACAATCAAATGAAGCGAAATACTCCTACTCATGGAATGGAATACTCATACATCCGATATAATATAAAGCTGAGGCGAAATATTCCTACGCTCAGAATATGACATAATAGCTCATAACTAGAAAACATAATATATATAAATGTGTTTCAAGGCTGTGGCATAGTAAGTACGTCATGTCGGCAGCTATTCACGTAAAGAACACTTGAATAGAATATCCATAAGGCCAAAGGCCATCAAAGAAATGGATATAATCACTTACCTTAAGTCCTGGGTCAAAAAAACTAAGGAACGACTTCTTTATCAGCCCGACATCCCTCAGAATAATTCCTTTCTAAGCCAAAATATATTTGCACTTATAAGTGCCCGAAGAAAGAATATTTCATCTTTCGGCGGTGAAAGAAGAAAAATTACCAAAGTACCCTTAGGCTGGTGAAATGACCTCGGTCAGTCGTTTCGGAAGTTAGGACTCCGATTGATGTGCCGATAATTTTAAAATATTCGTAAGGTCCATTAGGACCTGTCTGTAAAATTTGAGCTAAATCAGAACTCGTTTGGTAGGTATCGGAAAAAGGTGTCAGTTTTTATTATCGATAAATATTAAAAAGAGATTTTTGAGCTCGGTTTTGGCGAACGAGCTCCGATACAAAATTCAAAAGTGCCGTTAGGTTCGTACGATTATTTGTGACTTTTATGAACTTTCTAAAGTGAATTTCGATGTTGTTCGGCTAGTTTCCGCTAAAATGCCGAAAGTTAAATAATCTGACTTTTTTCATTTAAATTCGCATCTTGAGTTTCGGGAGTCCGATTTCAAATCCGCCTTCGCGAGTATGTGACATATATTTTGTATAACTTGTATGCAAAAGTTGGAATTATTTTTAATATCGTAGGGTACCGTTTTAATTTTCATCGCGAAAAGAAAATAAAAAGAAAATGAAAAAGGAAAAAGACAAAATAAGATAGAAAGGGAAATGGGAATTGAGCGGTGCTGCCAAGGGATATTTATCCCTTTGGCGTAAAGAGTTTAAACACAGAAAGAATGGGAATGAGAAACAGGGAAACCGAAAATGGAAAACACGCAGTGGAAAAATGCCAGAAAATAAGAAAAGGGGCCGGAGAAAAGTAGAATTTTCACCCCGAAACATTCAGGTAATAATGTTAATTCATTATTTTAGTTTATTACGTGTGTTTAAATATATTTTAATGGTAAAATTTGGAATACTAGACATCGTTTTAATAAGTTCAATTAATAGTTTAAAGGGTCAAATGGACCCCGATAATGAAATTGATTATATATTCGTACTCAAAGAGTTATGGCAACCCATAAATGTAATTTATTTAGAGTTTGGTTATGTGACCTTAAACCCTATATATAGGCCTGGCCTGCGTATTGCATATACCAATAGGGTATCAGGTTCCTAACCGGGTTACCCTAAGATGTGGGGAATGAAGCCTTTAGCCTTATTTGATATAGTTTTCTGCTTATTGAATACAACAGGATCGTTTGGCAGGGAATTCAAAGGATAAAGCGGTTGTTGAGTAACTGTACTAACTTTGTAACAAGGTAAGTGTTTATATCCATTTCTTTGGAGGAACCTGGCCTCATGGATTTTCTACCACGTGTTCCTTACGTGTGTAGCTGCCGATAGGCGTACTCATTACGCCTTAGCTTTGGATTTACATTATATATATTATATGTTATGTCCTATTGTTGGTATTGCATTGAGGATCTGAGCATGGTACTCTGGCTGTGAGTTGGCATTTACTTCTCGGCTGTCGATGAGAGTCCCGCGCCGGTGAAGGGTTATTATTGCATCATATTGCATTCATATGCATTACATTGCATATCATATCGGGTGCAGGAGTATTCCGCCCCAGGAGAGTGCAGGAGTATTACATCTCTGGTTTATATCATATTGAGGGTAGGAGGATTCTGCCCTCGGAGCAGGAGGATTTCGCTCCATTGTATCATATTGAGGGTAGGAGGATTCCGCCCTCGGAGTAGGAGGATTCCGCTCCATTGCATCATATTGAGGGTAGGAGGATTTCGCCCTCGGAGCAGGAGGATTCCGCTCCATGGCATCTTATTGAGGGCATGAGGATTCCGCCCTCGGAGCAGGAGGATTCCGCTCCATTCATTTGGTACATGTGACCCTTTGCATCATATTTCATTTCATTTCATTTCATTTCATCTCACTTCATTTCATTTCATCTCAATTCATACCATTGTATAGACTTGCGGTACATGACTATTGTTCTGCTTATTACTTATTTGTTGACATGTTTCTGGCACACACCCTTGGTTGAGTTTAGAAGTTTCTTATGTGTTTCTGGTTGTTATCTGGCTCTGCCTTTTTATAATTTAAATAAAAGGAATTTGGTTTATCTGTTTCTTCTCCCTGGCTAGCTATCCTATTCTTTGAGGTGGCTAGTCTGCCCCACTTATTGAGTCCTTTTGACTCACCCTTGTTTGTTGTTTGTTTCTTGTCTATCTATTTCGTTTCGGCAGGTTCACTCAAGGATTGAGTTCGCCACGTTGTGAAGGGGCGAAGACGACTTCAGCTGTTAGGCTGAGCCAGCTTTTATTCTGGATGGCCACCAATTTATTGGTTATTATTTTAGTTGCATTCTGCTCCCTTCAGGAGGTATCTGTCTTCTTTTTTACTCTTAGATGTCTAGTCTGGATAGCCCTAAACCTAGTATGTGGGTAGTCCCCTGTAATTTTTTTTTTTACAGCTTAGAGATATCATTATTTTTGTACTTTTTCTAAGTCTTGTTATTATTTATAAATTGAATTATATTTATTTTCTTAATTTAATTGATAAGGGTTCGCCCGATGGGTCTAGGGAAGGATGTCGGGTGCCCGCATGGCCTAACCGGATTCCGGGTCGTTTCAGTTGGTGATGCCGGGCAAACCACGAGACCCTTCACTCGGAGCCAAGCTAGGGAGATCCAAGGAGTACACCTACACTTGGTGAGGAAGGGCCTAGAAGAAGGAAGCGATTGGAGGCCGTACCGGGTGATTAGAGCACAAGAGGAGCAGCCCAGTGCTTTGGGCGCCCCGCCTAGCATTCCAGGCGCTCCGCCTGAAGAAGCCTAGGCTGAGGCGCTCCGCCCCAAGTCTGGGCGCCCCGCCTAGGCCACCCCACTGATCATTTGGCCGGGCGCTCCGCCCGGAATGCTGAAGAACGAGATTCTTAGTTATGTTAAGACTATTTTGAACCTACGTGGTCCTATGTTCCTAAGCCTAAGTGTGGGCATATTAGACCTTTCATATGGTGTCTAAAAACACCTATAAATAACTAGATTTCTTGTTATTTTCATTAGCTTACCTTTGATGATAAACAAACACTTGTGTTGAAGAGTTGAACTCTTATTGAATGAAAAACCTTGAATTGGGACTTGTTCTTCCTCTAGCGGATCTAGATGAATTCCAATCCCCCCCGACCATTCTACTTGCGTGCTCACATTAGCTCGAGGGTAGTTGCCTAGCGTAGGTGTTCTTGACCTCTTCTCGGGGTGTAACGGAACAAGTTCTCCGTTGCTACTTGAGATTTGTGATCGAGATACGTCTCGTTCCTATCTTTTACTTTCCGCGATTGATTTCCTACATCATTTGGTATCAGAGCAAGGTTCGGGTATCGTTCCTACGAACCCCGACCCTTGATTCTTCGTGCTTAGGTTAGTTTGTTTAGATTTCTTGTTGTTGAAGTTATTGCAAAAAGAAAATTACAAAAAAATTCAAAAATTCAAAAATTGGTGTAACTTTTTGGGGTTTGTGATTCTTGAAGTGGGTGTTATAGATTATTGATCCTTGTTGAAAACTTGACGATTGGGTACCAAATTTGTTGGGATTGGATTGAATTGAAAATTGAAAACCCCAATTGTTGTTAAACCCTACCAAACCCTTGTTCTTGAGGAAATTGATTGATTTTGGGTTGTGTGTTAATGGGGTTTTAGAATTGATTATTGGGGATTGATCTCGATTGAAAACCGAACAATTTGCAACAAGAATCGTGTGATTCGGAGTTCGGTAACATAGTTTTTGAAGAATCGAAACCCACTTTTGAACCTTGAAACCCATGTTGAAACCCAAAACTTGAAAACTTTGAATCTTGTTTGAGCCTTATTTGTTGGTTGTTTGGGTGTTAAATTGATTGGGGATTGTAGGTTGTATCAAGGAGCAACTTTGGGTACCTTGGATTTGGCCAAAACACCTTTAAATCGACCTAGAAATTGGATTGAAAACAAAGAACACGGAGTGGAAAACCCAGGTGTTCTTCGACCAGGCGCTCCGCCTAAAGTTTGGGCGCCCCGCCTGACTTGTGCTTGCCCCAGGCGCTCCGCCTAAATCTCAGGCGCTCCACCCCATACCTTGGGCGCTCCGCCTAAATTACTGGAGGGTTGTTTTTGGGTAGTTTCTTCAAGGTTTGCTTGTTCTTTGTTGCCTAATCTCTTATTAGTGCCTATCTAAGTAATCTTTCTACTTAATTAACACTAATCTTTCATTGCTTTTAGGTTGATTCGTGCATTAGTTGGAGAGTAGAATTCCAAGAAGAATCCTAGACTCTTTTTGATTCAAGTCCTCACTTCAAAGTGCCTAGCTTTCATTGAGTCCTATTAACTCCACTCACCCCGGAGTGTGCGTGACTCGTGAATAGTTTGGTTGAGTTGAGGAATTGCTACTCATCTACGTGAAGCTTTGGAACCACAAGTCGAGTGAAATACCCACCGTCACTAAACTAGAGAGCCGAGTGATCTCAAGTGAGGGAGTGTGTGAGGTTGTTTACTAACGTTTGCTACTTGTGTAGGTACAATGTCTTCCGAAGGAGATGATTTTGCAAAGAGTTCCCTTGCTACTATCCTCGCCAAATTAGATAGTATGCACTTGAGGATTGAAAGCCTTGAGAGGGTGAACTCTAGTGCTCTAGTTGAGCAAGGGACTTCTAATGTCCCATCGGAGAAAGGGACCCCGAGTGTCCAAGTCGAGAAAGGGACCCCGAGTGTCCAAGTTGAAGTCTCAAGTACTCCTAACTTTACCCCGAAGCAAGTTAGCCATGTCATTGAATTGCTCAATCAACAACGGGCAAAGGAGGAGCGAGAGAGACTTGACCAAGTGTTGGGCAATACCCAACGAACGGGCATTCCCCGTCTCTTGGATAACCCCCCAAGAAACATTCCACTACCAAGACCCATCCGGAATGTGCAACCTCTTGAGCAAGTAGATGAAGCTCAAGAAGGGGAGGAAGCTGATTATGGTGATGATATGTATGGGTTTGATGATCACTTTCAACCAAGGCGAGGTATGAATTGGGGTCGAAATGTGGATAGAGGTAGGGGCCGAGGTCGAGGGCCACCTATGGGTTATGTTGGAGGGAATGCTAGAAGGGAGTATGGTGTGAATGAAGATCACTATGGGGGCCAACCAGAGCCTTTCTGTGGAGGTCGTGACAACACCAACATCAATAGTGTGAAGCTTAATCTCCCAACCTTTAAAGGGAATTGTGATCCGGCGGCTTGCATTGAATGGGTGCTACACATGGAAAGATTGTTTGACACAAATGAGATGACCGATGAGAAGAAAGGTACCTATGCTATTTCATCCTTTGAATCCTATGCATCTACTTGGTGGGAATCCGTCAAGAGATCAAGGAGGAGAGCGGGGGTTCCCGTGAATGTGGGTTGGAATGACTTGAAGGATATCATGAGTATCAAGTACATCACTCCTAGATATCGGCAAGAGCAACTCAAGAAACTTTAAGGTGTCAAAACGGTGCATGAATATTTTGATGAGTTTGAAAGAATTCGAATGGCCTTAGATATGGACACCGAAGATGAAGAGCAAGCCGTGATCCGTTTCATGAATGGTTTGAGCTATGGTATAGCTTCACAATTGAGATTGCATGCTTATCTTTCACTCCAAGAAGTTCTTGATGCCGCTATCCAAGCCGAGCAATGGCTTGAGAAAGAGAAGTCCAACCGTTACAAGAGCAACACTTCTACCTCCATGAACAAGTCAAAGGATTGGAAAAATCCTACTCCCAATGCAAAGTTCACAAATGCAAGTGGCCCTAGTGGAGCAAGTGCTAGCAAAGATGTGAAGAAGCCATTTGAGAAGTACACACCCAATGCGGGAGGTAATTGTAAAACCCAATTGAATACTCCTACTTCTTCTTCCATTCAATGTCACAAATGCAAGGGGTATGGACACTTTGCTAAGGAGTGTCCTACGAAGAGGACCATGGTTCTTGTTGGTGATAATGCATATGAACAAGAGAGTGAACCGGAGGATGATGAGGGTGTAGAGGGAGATGAGGGAGTAGTGGAGGATGATCTAGATGACACGGTGGAGGATGAGGAACCTCATACTTTTCTAGTTGTGAGGAGGAGCTTAGGAGCTATGATTGTGGAGGATGGTGAAACCTTGCAAAGGGAAAACCTTTTCCATGCTAGGTGTCGTGTTAAGGGTGTTGTATGCTCTATGATCATTGACTCCGGGAGTTGTGCTAATGTTGTGAGTCAATCTCTTATAACCCAATTGAAGTTGCCTACCGTGAAGCATCCCAAGCCATATCGATTGCAATGGCTTAGTGAATGTGGGGAGCTAAAGGTAGTGAAGCAAGCAATGATCAAGTTCAAAATGGGTAGTTATGTTGATGAACACTTGTTCGACGTTGTGCCCATGCAAGCTTGCCACCTTCTCTTTGGAAGGCCTTGGCAATTTGATCGACAAGCGGTCCATGATGGGCGTGGCAACACTTACACGCTCCAACATGAAGGAAGGAAATTTGTGTTGAAACCCCTAACTCCCAAACAAGTGAGTGATGACTACAATAGGATGAGGGAGTTGAGGGAGGTGGCAAAGGCCAAGTCAATCATTGAGACTAGCCCTTTGTCCAAAGGCATGGTGGCAATCCCACCTTCTTCTTCTACCGGTGGCATTTGTGCCATGATGCAACTGGGCGAGATCCTAAAAGGAAATGATGGCACCAAGTTTCTCCTATGCCTAGTGCACAAAGGTATGATCCTAAACTCTAATTGTGATTTTTCTTCTAACCCTTTGCCTAGTGTGTTTGAGAATGTCTTGAAGGATTTTGGGGACATGTTCCCGGATGAGAAGCCGGATGGATTGCCTCCTTTGAGGGGTATTGAACATCAAATAGACTTTGTCCCGGGATCTCAAATCCCAAACAAGCCGGCTTATAGGAGCAATCCGGAAGATACAAGGGAATTGCAAAAGCAAGTTGATGAATTGCTCACTAAGGGCTTGGTGAGGGAGAGCATTAGTCCTTGTGCCGTGCCCGTGATCCTTGTTCCCAAAAAGGACGGCACTTGGAGGATGTCCGTTGATTGTCGGGCCGTAAACAAAATAACGGTAAAGTACCGTCATCCCATTCCCCGACTTGATGATATGTTAGATGAATTGAGTAGTTCATGTGTGTTTAGCAAAATTGACCTTAGGTCCGGCTACCATCAAATCCGGATGAAACCCGGTGATGAATGAAAAACCGCATTCAAGACCAAGTTTGGTCTCTATGAATGGTTGATGATGCCCTTTGGGCTCTCCAATGCACCTAGCACTTTCATGAAGCTAATGAACCATGTTCTAAAGCCATTCATCAACAAGTTTGTGTTCGTCTACTTTGACGATATATTGATCTATAGCAAATCAATAGACGACTATGTTGATCACCTTAGGCAAGTGCTTGAAAGGTTGAGAGCCGAAAAGCTCTATGCTAATTTTAAAAAGTGTGCCTTTGGTGTTGAGAAGGTAGTCTTCCTTGGGTTTGTTGTGAGTGCCCAAGGAGTGGAGGTGGATGAGTCTAAGGTAGAGGCCATACGTGATTGGCCTACTCCTACTACCGTGACTCAAGTGAGGAGCTTTCATTGTCTTGCTAGCTTTTAACGGCGATTTGTGAAAGACTTTAACTCCATTGCCGCTCCACTCACCGAATTGGTGAAGAAGGACCAACCTTTTGTTTGGGGAGAGCCTCAAGAGAAGGCCTTCCATGAGTTGAAAAGTAGATCGAGTACCGCCCCTCTATTGCAATTGCCCGACTTCGGAAAGGCATTTGAGGTTGAATGTGATGCCTCGGGAGTGGGAATTGGTGGTGTTTTAATGCAAGATAGCAAACCTATCGCCTACTTTAGTGAGAAATTGAAAGGGGCCTCCTTGAACTATTCTACATATGACAAGGAGTTGTATGCCCTTGTGAGAGCCCTTGCCCATTGGCAATACTACCTTTGGCCTCGTGAGTTTGTAATCAAGAGTGACCATGAGTCACTCAAGCATCTGAGAGGCCAAGAGAAGCTCAACAAGAGACATGCCAAGTGGGTTGAATTCATTGAGTCTTTTCCCTATGTGATCCAATACAAGAAAGGGAAAGACAATGTTGTGGCGGATGCGCTTTCGAGAAAGTTTGCTCTAGCCACCACTCTCACCTCTAAGCTTATGGGTTTTGAGAGCATTAAATTGATGTATTCTCATGACTCGAAGCTCAAGAGCATCCATGAAGCTCTAGAAAAGGGGGAGAGAGTTGAGAAATACCAACGGGTTAATGGATATATCTTTAAGAATGGTAAAGTGTGCATACCCGAGTCCTCATGGAGGGAATTGCTTGTGCAAGAGGCACATTATGGAGGACTCATGGGTCACTTTGGTAGGGACAAAACCTTGGCCATCCTTCGGGAACAATTCCATTGGCAAAAAATGGGGACCCATATTGAGAGACTTTGCAACTCTTGTCTTGGATGCAAGGTTGCTAAGTCCAAGTCGAACCCCCATGGTTTGTATACCCCACTCCCCGTACCTACTAGTCCATGGTTGGATATCTCGATGGATTTTGTGATGGGATTACCAAGGACTAGGGGGGCCATGATAGCATTTATGTTGTTGCGGATAGGTTCTCCAAAATTGCTCATTTCATTCCATGTCGAAAATGTGATGATGCACAACATGTTGCTACCTTGTTTATTGATAATGTCTTGAAATTGCATGGTGTGCCTCAAACCATAGTGAGTGATAGGGACACTAAGTTCCTAAGTCATTTTTGGAGGAGTTTATGGGGTGCCCTTGGCACCAAACTCTTGTTTTCTACGTCCCACCACCCCCAAACCGATGGGCAAATCGAAGTGGTGAACCGAACCTTGGGTGATCTTCTTAGAGCCATGACCCGAGGTAAGGGTGGGACTTGGATAGATAAGCTACCTCTTATGGAGTTTGCCTACAATCGAACCGTGCATCGGATGATTGGTATGACTCCATTTGAGTGTGTGTATGGTTTTAACCCCTTGATTCCCCTTGATCTAACCCCTTTGCCAAGGGAAATGGTTGTTAATTTTGAAGGTAAAGCTAGAGCTAAGGCTTTGATGGAGCTACATGCTAAGGCGAAGAAGAACTTGGAGGACGCTTATGCAAAGGTAGCCTCCAAGAAAAACAAGGGACGCAAGAAGGTGGAACTCAAGAAGGGTGACTATGTGTGGGTGCACTTCCGGAAAGAAAAGTTTCCAAACCTTAGGAAAGAGAAGTTAGCACCCCGTGGAGATGGCCCATTCCAAGTGCTCTCAAAGATAAACGACAACGCCTATGTGGTCGACTTACCAAGTGAGTATCAAGTGTCTAATACTTTAAATGTTTGTGACTTGGTTCCTATGGATGTAGGTGATGAAGAGGTCGTGGATGATAACGCTTCAATTTCGAGGACGAAATCTTCTCAAGAAGGGGAGGATGATGCCGGGCAAACCACAAGACCCTTCACTCGGAGCCAAGCTAGGGAGATCCAAGGAGTACACCTACACTTGGTGAGGAAGGGCCTAGAAGAAGGAAGCGATTGGAGGCCGTACCGGGTGATTAGAGCACAAGAGGAGCAACCCAGTGCTTTGGGCGCCCCGCCTAGCATTCCAGGCGCTCCGCCTGAAGAAGCCTAGGCTGAGGCGCTCCGCCCCAAGTCTGGGCGCCCCACCTAGGCCACCCCACTGATCATTTGGCCGGGCGCTCCGCCCCAATGTTGGGCGCTCCGCCCGGAATGCTGAAGAACGAGATTCTTAGTTATGTTAAGACTATTTTGACCCTACGTGGTCCTATGTTCCTAAGCCTAAGTGTGGGCATATTAGACCTTTGATATGGTGTCTAAAAACACCTATAAATAGCTAGATTGCTTGTTATTTTCATTAGCTTACCTTTGATGATAAACAAACACTTGTGTTGAAGAGTTGAACTCTTATTGAATGAAAAACCTTGAATTGGGACTTGTTCTTCCTCTAGCGGATCTAGATGAATTCCAATCCCCCCGACCATTCTACTTGCGTGCTCACGTTAGCTCGAGGGTAGTTGCCTAGCGTAGGTGTTCTTGACCTCCTCTCGGGGTGTAACGGAACAAGTTCTCCATTGCTACTTGAGATTTGTGATCGAGATACGTCTCGTTCCTATCTTTTACTTTCCGCGATTGATTTCCTACATCAGTTGGTATCAGAACACAGTTTAGAGTCTATCCAGACTAAGACAGTGTCTAGTAGAGTCTCGCTGATGGGTACGTAGACGTCTGTACTTATCTACGAGGGGCTATGATGGCATTTAGGAAGTTTCACTTCCTTCATTTTTTATCTTGCGTTGGTCTAGGATGCAGACGTATTTTCGTTAATTCCTTCGTGGTAATTGTGAACCCTCGTGTGACGAATCAACAAACGGTATGAGTTCAAGACGAAGCAGTCTAGCCTGGGGTTAGCACTGACGAAGCCCCGAGAGGTTTGATCGTGCTAACGATCTAGTTACGGAGGTCCCAGCTGTACGAGCTCGCGATGGGCAGGGGAACAGGGCCTTTTGGTTCCCTTGGCTCTCTACGATGCTTTTACGAGAATTGTGGCGACGCAGATACCACAATAACCTATTATTCGCTAGGCAGCTTATCAGGTTACCGTAGATGCATATGTTCGGTCTTAGGGAGCCCCTATTCCAGCTCTTCATACTGCCGCAGTAAAGTATGTTCCGGAGGCAGCATGTGTTGTGCCTTTAGTTATTTTGGCAGGTTAGCTAGCCCGAGTAATGGCTCAGTCCGAGTATCTAAAATGGCTGCATTATTTTACCCGGTTGAACCTTCCGGTATTCTCAGACAATGCATTAGATAATCCCTGTGGAAGTTTTTTTTTTTAAAATGAAATGATGTCAGCGTATCCTTCAGGCTCTTGATTATATCGAGCGGTATGGTGTTGATTATTCTGCTTTCCAGTTTCAGGGTCCAGCCTTGAATTGGTGGGCCGCTCTCTTATTAACTAACTTGGTTCGATTTTTCTTCTAGATTTGTGAAAAAATTCCTTTCGAGTAGCGAGTGAGATGAAAAGTGTTGCCAGTTTGAGTGGATTGGACAGGGTAGCCTGTCGGTTAGCCTGTTGGTTTCAGAATATGAGATTGAATTCTATAGAATAGCTGAATATGCATTAGAACTAGTCCATGAGCCTTTCGAGAGATTCAAAGATTTATTGATGACCTTTCTCCTTCCTTGAGATCCCAGATGGCTCGAGAGATTGAGGTTGGGACTTTATTTGATGTTGTTATTGATATTGTTCAGAGGTATTAGGCATACCATAAGTTAGAGCGGGAAGAGTTAGAGCGGGAGAGCAAGAGATCCCGTGGCCCTGGTGGGAAACCAGGGTACCTCATTTGGAGGTAAGATTCTGATTATTTTGGGAGGTCACCTGCCAGGTTGTCTCAACTTGTAGAGCGTAATTCTCAAAGTGCGCTAGTAGTTCATCAAGATAGACTCAGTTTTCTCTTTGTAGCTATCAATAATCTGTCCAGTTTCTATTTTCAATGAAAAGGTGTTATCATTGTCGTGAATCTAATTATCCTTTGAGGAGTTTTCCTGTTATCATTGTCGTAAGTCTGGCTATCCTTTAAAGAGTTTTCCATTACTCCGGCGAGTAGGCAGTCATCTTTTCTCTCGTCATCAGGCATCTGCGCAGTTGCTGGGGATTTCATTTAGATCTCAATCAGCAAAAGAAATGCTACCATCCAGTAGAGGTTGAGAGTATGGTGGCAATGGTTCTTCAGAAAGTGATTGTCAGGGTAGTGGCTCAGCTCAGCTGTAGAGGCAGTTCTATGAACTGCTTGTCTGGCGGATGCTGAGGTATCCGATGTAGTAGACCCTGGGATTTCTTCTTCTCTTAAATATGAGTAAGATTTGATTCTTTCGATCGATCTGGAAATGGTGTGTCTTATCATGTTTCGATGGTTTCCTTGGATATTTTCTTAATTAAGAATCGGCTGCGATAGAGGGGCGAGCTTCTGGTATGATTTATTCCTGGCATTGGTGAGACCCTACTAGCTTATGTGGTTTAACTGTGAGAGATTTTGAGTGAATATCGGTATTGTTTGCTTGACATCTTGTTGTGCCTCATTCTGTTATAATGTCAAGTTAGTCTACAGCTCTTTGGAATTCAGTGTTGGTAGAATAATGGGATCCTAATTCGTCACCATTAGAAAGTGTTATTGTTTCTTCTGGTGTAAAGTGGTTAGTAAGTAATACTCGATCTACGTGTCTCCTCTTAGTTCAAAACACTAGTAAAGTCATGATATCCTATGAGCTTATTTGGGTTTTCCGGTAAATTGTCAGAGTTCCCTTCTTATGGGGAGGTCAAATTGGCATGGACGTTGTTCCATAAAGCTCAGTTAATATATGTTTCTTCAATTGCGATTCTTGGGCTACTTTGACTCGTAAGTAGTCTAGCTTTGGTAGCCAAGCAAATAAGAAGATGAGCTTCCTGAAGCTCTAATTATTTCTATCTTCGATCCATTTCCATTTCTTCTTCGTCCGGCACTAGTGAGCCTAGGCGATTGGTAGCCGCTTGTGACGTTCCCTGTGTTGAGCCAAAGTACGTGTTATTGTAGCCGGGTAAGCATATTATTATTTTGGATACAAAAAACTTACCTCTTCTAAAAGATAGCACTGCTAAGAACCACGGTAAAAGATGTCCAAAATAGTAGCACAAAATGTTTCAAAGTCTGGAGAATTGTTTTTATCTTCGGACAGCTGTTAGTAGTTTGCGCATAACTCCTTGTACAAAATTGATATTGAGATGCTTCAAGATTCCCTGGAACCCTAAGGCATATATCTAAAACTTTTATGAAGACTATGAAGTCTATAACTTTGATCTACACTCTGAAAATTAGGTTGAAAATCAGGACAGGGTGTTGTCCAAACATTCTATCTGCGGATTTGTTATGTCATCCAGTTGTCTCATCTTGTTATCCGTTTAACATGTTTATGTTATCAGTTTATCCAGGTATTCATTCCCATGTATAGTATAGTGCTGGTTCTATTTGTGCGGATCATCCAGTTTCAGGGGAAACTCTGCCGAAATTTTTTATATAGAAGTACCATCCATCAGGCGGTGGTGTTTACGGCAAAGGTATGGACTTGTGAACTCGAGAGTTCCAGCTGTTTGGCAACTCGAAAGGGTAGTTGGTAGCTTAGGTCTGCCTAAGTTCAGTTTTTAGCTAAATCTTCTTTTGTCCAGCAGACTGTGTGGGGATGGTTATTCCTATTCAAATAGTTGTATGAGTTTGTGCTTTAAGTAGAGGAGTATTCCTCCAAATATTGAATGGTAACACTAAATCCCTAAGGCGTTGATACCGCTTTTGTCACGACCCAACCTAGGACACGACAGAAACTTACAATGAGTGTCGATCATTGCTAAACCCACTAATAATCTATTAATGATAGAGATAAGCTGGCGACCTGATCATATATATGTACCTATCTGCTAAAAGCATAAAGTCTGGAAAGATGACACGACTTTAACTTGCTGGCAATTAGAATTCTGAGCCATAAATTCTGCTATGTCGCACTTCATTCCGTCCCACCAATAAATCTGCTTAAGATCATGGTACATCTTAGTCGAACCTGGAGAACAATGTATTTGGAATAATGTCCCTCTATCATAATCTGTCCACGTAAATTTGCAACATCAAAAACACTAAGTCTATCTTTATATATGAGAACACCGTCAGTAGTATACCCTGTATGGTGACTCCGGTTTTCTTCTGGCTATCTGTCTGTATTCGACTAGAATTGAATCCTCATACTGACATTGTTTTACTTCAAGAAAATTTAGAGCTGAAGGTCTAGTGCAGCTTGTCGTCCATCCATCATTGGTGTATCTCCTTCACACCGCAACTCTTTGAGAAGTTATTTTAGTGTTATAAGTGCACATGTAATCAACTTTGTTGCTGGTATTCTGCCTCAGCTCATGGTCCAACTACATATCTATTTTATTTTCACTTTTTCAAGTCATAATATTTCCAATTCAAAGATAATACCCAGAAGCAGATGTTCATCTGGAGATCATTCCTGGTCTGCAGCATACTATCCAGAAGTATTTGCATGATCCTTATCCTTATATGATAGATCCTGTTCAGATGAACCTTTGATATACATTAGGATATGAGTAACTACATTCCCACAAGGAGCTTGTAGAACAACACTAACATCAACTGAGATGTTGCATAGTGTGTTTGTAAAAATAATATAGCTTGCGTCAAATCTTTTATAGTGTGTGGTGACAAGGTACTTCAAAAGCTTCCCCTATTGCATCAAGCGTGAGCTAATTTTTAGTTCCATCGTCCTGTTCTATATCAAAAGGTATATCGAAAGGGGTGATTATCGGCTAAATCATGTTACCCATTCAAAATTTCGTGTATATTTGCTTCGAAAATGTAGAACTCTCTTCTCGTGATCGAGGAAGAATCAGCTTAGTCAGAATAAGCTGTGTAATGGTATTATCATATCATCTAGATATATTTTATTCCAAGAGTTCGATATGCGTGTCATAATTCTGATCCTGTAATCAAGAAATAATACCCGTGGAGTAGCTTATGAAGGTCGTGCAAGTTCTTTTGCTATCTGTGCGAATTTTTCTTTAGATTTAGGCTCAGGACGAACGAGAATTTAAGTGGAGGAGAATGAAACGACCTCGGTCAGTCGTTTCGGAAGTTAGGACTCCGATTGGTGTGCTGATAATTTTTAAATATTCGTAAGGTCCATTAGGACCTGTCTGTAAAATTTGAGCTAAATCAGAACTCGTTTGGTAGGCATCGGAAAAAGGTGTCAGTTTTTATTATCGATAAATATTAAAAAGAGATTTTTGAGCTCGGTTTTGGCGAACGAGCTCCGATGCAAAATCCGAAAGTGTCGTTAGGTTCGCATGATTATTTATGACTTTTATGAACTTTCGAAAGTGAATTTTGATGTTGTTCGGCTAGTTTCCGCTAAAATGCCGAAAGTTAAATAATTTGATTTTTTTTATTTAAATTCGCATCTTGAGTTTCGGGAGTCCGATTTTAAATCCGCGTTCGCGAGTATGTTACATATATTTTGTATAACTTGTATGCAAAAGTTGGAATTATTTCGAATATCGTAGGGTACCGTTTTAATTTTCATCACGAAAAGACAATAAAAAGAAAATGAAAAAGGAAAAAGACAAAATCTATTCCTATATTATAAATGAGGATAAGCACCTCATGGTCAAAATGCTTGCCGACCATGAGGGCAAAGAAGTCATTTCACATGCCAACCCGTGGCTTCAACAGATTTGTGCATCTTGCCAGCCCCATCCTAAACCTCCACGTGTGCTTATTTCACCTGCTCCCATGTCCCCTTCTTTTAAACACGCAGATTACAATATCAATATAGTTATTGCATCGTATCTCTAATCTTCACTATATAGGGCGGGGAGTTGGTTTGTTTTTCCGATGTGGGACGAAGTTGCATGATAACAGTTCTTTATGTGCGTCGTTAGCATTAAAGGTGTTTTTCATTATATCATATTTCAACCATAAAGAAAGATAAAGGTTCCAATCAACTCATGAATAATCATTCCAGAATCCAGCATACAATTGTATTCAATACATTAATTATAAGAAACCCAAAAAAAAAAAAAAAAATTCTTTGAAAAAAAGTTCCAAACTTTCCCACTTTCGAGAATTACCAGTTCAACAGCAACAACAGAGTGTGCTCTGATTCTAGAATGAAACCCAACATTGAAAAATCGTGTAGAAGCAAAAATTTGTGAATTTAAAGAGACCCCATTAAGCTTGGAAATTAAACAACGATGATGATGATTCAAAGAAAGTGAAGGAGTAGCAGCAGCAGTGGCCATTGCTGAAAATCAGTTAAATCTAATGACGGGTTTCTTGTTTTTCCCTTTGATTTGATTGTTTAGGAGTGTAGAGATATAATATCAAGCCTATGTATATTGGTACAAGGGAAAGAAGAAGGGGAGAAAATATGTTTTGATAATTTGGACTCATTTTCTTGTTTGATGATGAATATTGGCCACATCACTTGTTAATTTACTCTGATTTTAAACCTCCTCCGTTCTCAAAATACAATCCCCACGGTCAACTCATTGGTGTAAAGTTTAAATATGCATGCTTACTCTTCATTTGCATGATTACTCTTCATTTGCATGATTAATTAGGATAATTTGTTGTTAAATTTTTGAACAAGTTTTTACGAAGTCATATATTGTGGCAAAATATTTCATTTATTTGCTACAAAAGTTCAAAGTTGCGTGCACATAGTGACATCGTGAACGAGGAGCTATAATTACAAATGCACTTGCAAAGACCATTCGCGAACATGCTCTATCTGAGTTTTCTCATATGCATTCTGTTACATTACTTTTATAAATTGTTTATTGACTTTCTTTTACAAATATTTTGACTTAATCATCAAACTAAAGTAAGCCTCTTACCTTAATCATTTTTCTTATTGTTTCTGAATATTTACTCTACAAGGAAGACATTTACAAGTCGCAAGACCATCCTATGTTCATGGGCGTTAGATGGGATGTGATAGATCGATGAAATGAAATGACAGAATTGATAACAAACTTAGCACATCAAGTGTTTATGCTAATATACATTTTTTTTGTCAACCATGATTAACATTTATATATCATTAAATCACTTAACATTAGTAAGTTGGTAGTATAAGCAATCAATGCAGTCAAGTTTTTACTCTGTAATTGTTTACCAATCTAGAATTCAAATTTTCCTTAAATGTATGTTTGAACGCCAAGCTAGGAGTTTTCTAACCACTTTTTAGTGTCTCTAAAATGAATGTATCATGTAAGTTATAATATTCAGTTCAAATCCAAATTTGTTTTCTAATTTTGAAATTATTGTTGCTGAACCAAATGTAAAAAAAATGGTTAACTGTTATAACAACTAATGAAGAAACATGTGCGCTCTGTCGCTAAAAACAATTCAAAAAATAAGTAAATGCATTGTTGCATTTAAAGAAGAAAGAATAGTTGGAATTATGCTAAGCATAATATAATCAAGCTCTAGCGAGGTTTAATTAGCCTTGACCAGTAAAAGAATAAAGTACATGCCAAGTGTGTATTTAAATAGATTTGGTTAAAAAAGAGAAATAGACAGTTGCAATGAATAGTCATTGCATCAAAACGAAAGATAGAAAGAAATGCACAATAATAATTCTAATACTTTGGCTAAAATAATGAAGTTACGACCAAGGTTTATAATAAATCTTAAAAGATTGTGACGTGTGAATTAAAATTTACTAAGTATAAAAAATTATCGTTCCTATTTTGAACTGACAAAAAAGAAAAATCTTCTCATACAATAGAAAAGAGGGAGTAATAAGTATGCAGTTTAAATAAATAATTATGTTATCCAACACTCACACACACACACACACAAAAAAATTGGTGAATTAAAAGAATCAACAAAAAAAATAACTAAAAAACCAAGTGATATCAAAAACCAAATTATTACACCAAAAAAAAAACACACAATTATTTTCCATTGGGCCTGTGCTTAGCACAGGCAGTCCTGCCACTAGTAAGATAGAAAGGGAAATGGGAATTGGGCGGTGCTGCCAAGGGATATTTATCCCTTTGGCGTAAAGAGTTTAAACACAGAAAGAATGGGAATGAGAAACAGGGAAACCGAAAATGGAAAACACGCAGTGGAAAAAATGCTAGAAAATAAGAAAAGGGGCCGGAGAAAAGTAGAATTTTCACCCCGAAACATTCAGGTAATGATTTTTGATGAATCCACGGTCACTCGATGATCGCATTGTAAGGAACGTCTCCCTTGATTACCTGAAAGGATGAAACATAATCCATCTCGGGCAAGGGGTGGTTAAGTTAACTTCACATATAGCTTTCTCACAAAAATTGTTAAAGCCTGCGAGTCTCTAGACACTTGGCATGATTCGATCCTCAACACCCACCGCCTTCAATTCATCCCATCTGATGAGGTTGACAGCACTACCGGTGTCGACCAAAATGCGTTTTACGTCTGTGTCTTCCATCCTATGTGTTATGATTAGGGCGTCATGGTGCGGGGTGATGTTGTGCTCCTTGCTAAATAGGATCGTATCATCTCGGGTGAGACCCTGGTCGAGTGCTGCTAAGATATCCTCTGACCCCCTGAGTAGTGTTGGTCCCCCGATTATCACATTGATGGACTTATTAGGATCGAGCAGGCTTGGCGGTGCGTCCTGGTTCTCAAGTTCAATTAATAGTTTAAAGGGTCAAATGGACCCCGATAATGAAATTGATTATATATTCGTACTCAGTGAGTTATGGAAATCCATAAATGTAATTTATTTAGGGTTTGGTTATGTGACCTTAAACTCTATATATAGGTCTGGCCTGCGTATTGCGTATACCAATAGGGTATCAGGTTCCTAACCGGGTAACCCTAAGATGTGGAGAATGAAGCCTTTAGCCTTATTTGATATAGTTTTCTGCTTATTGAATACAGGAGGATTGTTTGGCAGGGAATTCAAAGGATAAAGCGGTTGTTGAGTAACTATACTAACTTTGTAACAAGGTAAGTGTTTATATCCATTTCTTTGGAGGCACCTGGCCTCGTGGATTTTCTACCACGTGTTCCTTACGTGTGTAGCTGCCGATAGGCGTACTCATTACGCCTTAGCTTTGGATTTACATTATATATATATTATATGTTATGTCCTATTGTTGGTATTGCATTGAGGATCTGAGCATGGTACTCTGGCTGTGAGTTGGCATCTACTTCTCGGCTGTCGATGAGAGTCCCGCGCCGGTGAAGGGTTATTATTGCATCATATTGCATTCATATGCATTAGATTGCATATCATATCGGGTGCAGGAGTATTCCGCCCCAGGAGATTGCAGGAGTATTACATCTCTGGTTTATATCATATTGAGGGTAGGAGGATTCCACCCTCGGAGCAGGAGGATTCCGCTCCATTGCATCATATTGAGGGTAGGAGGATTCCGCCCTCGGAGCAGGAGGATTCCGCTCCATGGCATCTTATTGAGGACAGGAGGATTCCGCCCTCGGAGCAGGAGTATTCCGCTCCATTCATTTTGCACATGTGACCCTTTGCATCATATTTCATTTTATTTCATTTCATCTCACTTTATTTCGTTTCATCTCAATTCATACCATTGTGTAGACTTGCGGTACATGACTATTGTTCTGCTTATTGCTTATTTGTTGACATGTTTCTGGCACGCACCCTTGGTTGAGTTTAGAAGTTTCTTATGTGTTTCCGGTTGTTATCTGGCTCTGCCTTTTTATAATTTAAATAAAAGAAAATTTGGTTTATCTGTTTCTTCTCCCTGGCTAGCTATCCTATTCTTTGAGGTGGCTAGTCTGCCCCACTTATTGAGTCCTTTTGACTCACCCTTGTTTGTTTTTTGTTTCTTGTCTATCTATTTCGTTTCGGTAGGTTCGCTCCAGGATTGAGTTCGCCACGTTGTGAAGGAGCGAAGACGACTTCAGCTGTCAGGGTGAGCCAGCTTTTATTCCGGATGGCCACCAATTTATTGGTTATTATTTCAGTTGCATTCTGCTCCCTTCAGGAGGTATCTGTCTTCTTTTGTACTCTTAGATGTCTAGTCTGGATAGCCCTAAACCTGGTATGTGGGTAGTCAGCTGTAATTTTTTTTTTACAGCTTAGAGATATCATTATATTTGTACTTTTTCTAAGTCTTGTTATTATTTATAAATTGAATTATATTTATTTTGTTAATTTAATTGATAAGGGTTCGCCCGACGGGTCTAGGGAAGGATGTCGGGTGCTCGCACGGCCTAACCGGATTCCGGGTCGTGTCAGCTGGGCTTAGCCGAAAACCCATAAACTATATATTTAGGACTCCTCATAGTCCCACAAGTCCAATGATATCTTTAGTTTTCATATTCGAATTCAATATCAGCAAAATCCCAAATTTTATAAAATTTAGGGTCTGAACCTAATTTTGCAATTCAATTTCAAGAAGTTCTAGCTAAGAATAATGAATTAACATAATTTAATGGATTGGAATCATTACCTGTTGAATCTAGATGATTTGGTATCAATAATTTGGTCTTAGACCGCCTTGAAAAGATTGAAATTGAGTTAGAAAACGAAATGGGCTGAATAGAGCCCTTTTTATACCCATGTACAGTGTGCTATATTTGTCAAAATGTTGAAAATTACACCAGCAGCTGTTGGTGCTGCAATTCGGGTCCAAACGGAACCCTACGAGACTCAGAATGACCTCAAATTTTATACACAAGTTATACAAGTCTTGTATCACATGCTCGCAAAGATGGAACTCGAAGCAGATCTTTGTAACTTAAGATATGGGTCCCACGAAAAGAGGTCAAGTTTTTTTATTTTGGAATTTTAGCGAAAACTATTGGGATAACCCCGAAATTCACTTTCGAAAGTTCCAACATGTCAAAAATGACAATATAAACCTAATACAAATTTCAAATTTTGAGTTGGAGCTCATTTAATCAAATCGTGCTCAAAAATCTCTTTTAAGCTTTACGGACAACTGTAACGGAATCCTTCTCAGAGAACATATAAAACGAGGTCTGAATACGCTCAAATTTTACATACAGATCCTAGAGGTCCTTATGAAGATTTTAAGATTATTGGCGTACCAATCGTAGTCCTAGCTCTCAAAACAACTAACTAATGTCGTTTCATTATGTTCTTCGGTGACCCACCTCAATCTCCGGCGAAGTGATGCGCGGTAAGATGGTGCAGCGATTAATCTGGCCATAATTTTCTCTTGCCCCCCTTCCCCCAAATCTCTGGCAAAGTGGTGGAACAGCAAAGGGACTATGTGTCATCAACCATTTATGTGTATCATCATCCATATTTATGTGTATCTATATGTATATCTTTCTAATTTTATGTAAATTTTTTTTCTTTTATGTATAAACTATGAAGTTGTATGTTATTCAAAATTCATATGTATTTTGATGTGTATATCTGTGTATCTACATGTACGTGTTTGTATTTTTGTGTAGATCTCAGCTTTTAGTATGAAATTATATGCTTATTGAATATCTATGTATATTTTTTTTTTATTTCTGAATCTACATACATATATCCTTGTATTTTATGTAGTTTTCAGTTTTGTGTGTGAAGTAGTATGTCATTGAATATCTATATATTTTTTTATATATCTGTGTAACTATATGCATATCCTTGTATTTGAATATGATGTTTTATCTTTGTGTGTGTTCTCTTTTATCTCTCCGCACAATATTGTTACAAAATCTGACTGGGTTTGATTTTTTGTGTTCTTATTGTGCTTTAAAAAGGGGTTAAGCTATTGTTACAAACCCCGGTATGTTCCCACAAGTGGGGTCTGGGGAGGGTTAGGTATACGCAGACCTTACCCCTTTATGCCTCACTCCTACCTCGAGTAAGGCAGAGAGGTTTTTTCTGAAAGACCCTCAGCTCAAGAAGAGCAGATTTAAAATATGTTTGGAAAAGGAAACATAGAGACAAAGAATAGCTGAATAAAGTACGAAGATAAAATATCAAAGAATGACATCAAAATAACAATATTAGTAAACCGTATAATAAAATAACCACATAAAAATAACAGCTAATAATCTCTACACCCTACACTTTCACCAAGTTCTCCACAAAAAAAGAGATAGACCACGCAACTACCAACTCACATTTCTACTCTAATCCTCGACCTCTTGCTCCCATGTCTAGGGTTAAGTCCTCGGTGATCTGGAGTTGATCCATGTCTTGCCTAATTACCTCACCCCAATTATTCTTCGGTCTACCCCTACCTCTCCATAGACCCAGCACTGGCAATCTCTCGCACCTTTGTATTGCGGCATTTATGCTCCTCCTTTTCACATGCCCGAACCATCTCAGCCTTGCTTCCAGCATCTTGTCCACCATTGAAGCTACTCTCACTTTGTCCCAAACGACTTCGTTCCTAATCTTATCTTTCCTAGTATGCCCACACATTCATCAAAGCGTCCTTATTTTAGCCACGTGCTTCTTCTGAACGTGAGTGTTCTTAATAGCCAACACTCAGCTCCACACAACAAAGCTTATCTAACAATCATTCTACAAACTTACCTTAAAGTTGTGGCACTTTCTTATCGCATAGCACACTAGAAGCAAGCCTCTATTTCATTCAGCCTGCTCCTATACGATGTGTGACATTGTCGTTAATCTCCCTATTCTCCTGAAGTACTGACCCAAGATACTTGAAGTTAAGGAAGATATTTGCAAACCTCCATTTTAAAGTGAAAAACTCATATCTAGGAACTTAATTTTGAAATTATTGTTGGAAGTGCAAGGAGAGAAGTAGAACTATAATTTGTTGATCTTGAAGCAAATCTTAGGAGAAAGTGCGAGAGGCTACGATGAAGTGAGGAGAAAGAGCACATATGCTCCAGTGAGGAAGATACGTGAGGCTGGTTGTGATGAAGTGAGGCTACGATGGTTGCGACATGAAGAGAAGGAGCACAGATGCTCCAGTGAGGAAGTGCGAGAGGCTGGTTGTGCTGGGTCTTTGGAGAGGTAAAAGAAGACCAAAGAAGAGTTGGGGCGAGGTGATTCGGTAGGACATGGCTCACCTCCAAATCACCGAGGACATGACCCTTGATAGGAAAGCGTGGAGGTCTAGGATTAGGGTAGAAGGTTAGATAGAAGAAGATTGGGTGTTAGCAGTCTAGGTTTAGTATTCTCATGCATAGTAGTTTTATCTTGTCATATGTCCTTTTTCCGCTATGGGTGTCTTCTGTTTGATCTGGCTATTGTAGTTTTTATATGAGTATTTAAGCATTAGTGGTGTTTCTTACCTTGATGGTTTTTATCATGTTTTGCTAATATTTCATTTGTTTTCAAAATATATCTTTTAAGTTTTTTTTCCTAGCCGAGGGTCTATCGAAAATAACTTCTAGTAAGGTCTGCGTACATCTCACCCTCCGTAGACCCCATTTTGTGGAATTACACTGGGTATGTTGTTGTTGTTGTTGTTGAAGCAAATCTTAGGAACTCCAGCTATTTTTTTTTTTTTGCAGCAGGATGACGACAGTGGCCGACAGCCTGTGTCTGAAACGACCTTGTCTAATTGTTTCGAAAGTTTGAACTCTTCTTTGCAAAACAATTATCTTAATAGCTCTATATAGTCTATTATGAAATGTCTATAAAGTTTGAACTGAATTGGACTTCATTTAGTTGGTCGTGGAGAACGTTATCGTTTCCAAGTGTCGGTAAAGCTATTTAATGGTTTTCATTGGTCGTTTGGAGTAAATGAGCTCTGTTCTAAAATCTAAAAGCGTCGTCAGGTTCTTGTAGTCATTTGTGACTTGTATGAACTTTTGAAAGTGGATTCTGAGGTTGTTTGATTGGTTTCGACCTATGTTATGGAAGTAGGAGTTTTTCTGCTTTTGGTTTTATCCTTCATTTTGCGTATTTGAGCTCCGTCTTAGAATTCGAGTTCGCGCTCTGTCGAATTCCTATTTTTTTCCTGAATCCTATTAGAATCCAACAGAAAATTGGAGAGGAAAAAGCTGCCTCCACTCTTCGGAACTTTTGAATATCTTTGCTTTGTTCGTTCTACAGATAGACTTCATTCAAGAATGCCACCGCCCCGGGAATCAATAAGAAAACAAGTGCTAAGTTTCAGATCAGTGAATAAACCGAAAGGAAAGAAGAGACGTTTCTCGCTCAGCGCCTAAAGCGCACTATGCTCCGCTTCAACAAATGAGAGTTTTCGGTAGAACCGGTGAACCACGCGAGCTGGTTAGATGCGTGGGACAGAGGGCTCATTCCCTCCGCCTTACACGGACTTAAAAGAGTACCTGGGTTGAACAAAAAAGGTTCAATCTTGTGAAACCGAGTAGATCTTAAATGTATTTTAGGACTTGCATATAGAGTTTGGTATGATCCCGAGCAGCACAGGTCCAGTTCGGACCAAAATTACAGAACCAGTTTGTTCTGTTAAATTTGCTGGTGCATCTGCGTAAAGACTGTCGACACCTAATTTTGTCCATCCTTTTTCAATAATTGGCTATATTTAATTTAAAGGTAGAATATTAATTGTTTAAACAAAATTTGCATTAGAACGAACACATTTATTTGTGGAATTCCTTATTAATACATTATATATTTAATTGTAGCTAATGGCTATATCATGTAATTGTATTATTTAGGCTATTTATTTAATGCATGATAAAATTATGGTTATTTGTGCAATTTATTATATAAATAACATTTCATATTTATTTTTTGAATATTTATACTTAATTAATTTTATTTGATCCCAATTACTTTTATATGTGCATTTGCTTATTTGATATAACTAGTCTCTATGTATGCGTCGTTGCGTGTACCTGTGTTAAAAAATATATAATTACAAAAATAATACGCCATTTACCTTTTGAATGGAATGAAACCTCTTGGATAGGGATGAATGAATGAATGTATTCGATGGAAGTTATATTCATGCAATTTTATTATTCCCCCTCCCCCACAAAATTGAATCTAGTTATTAGTTTTGGAAACATTGGACAATTTACATAAAAAGTACATAGTATTCCATCCAAATACATTTAAACATTCTTAATCCTTGTGTTTGTAGTGTGATTTTTTCAATGGAAGTCGTTAAGGTGAACCCCATTTAATTTCAGCTCTGTCATACCTCAGTCTAGCATCAAGAAATTGTTGAGATAATTAATAAACAGTTGACTTAATTAAAATTTAAAAAGAATTGATTCGGTTAAATGGAAGCTAGAAATGTTGAGGTGTATATATTCAGGGTAGTCGGGAGCATTCGAGAGGTTTTCAAATCAGATATCTACGAAGTCAACAGAATATATACACCTCTCGAATGGAGCAAATTAAATTAAACAAAAGATCTTTACAACCGGTGGTTTCACGAATAAAAGCTAGCTCATCAAGACGGCTCGCTCTTCAATCGTGCTATTGGTTGGATCCTGCAGCGGAATCTCCCGAAACAAAAAGACAGAACAAGAAACAAAGAGGGAGTTAGTCACAAGGACTCAATAACTGAGGAGTAACAAGCTACCTTGAAGGATAGATAAGCTAGTCAGGGAATCAGGAAGTGATAGCAGTCAACCAGATAAACAAGCACAAGTAATCAATGCAATAACCCAATACAACAAACAAATCACACATAAGGATATGAACTGAATGAATCATGGTGCAATGGGGGTCACATGTGCCCGAAACCTATCTCTGGTGCGAGACTCTCATCGGCTACCAGGAGATATATACAATAATAATTCTTCACCGGTGCGACACTCTCGTTGACTATTGGGAAGTACATATCAAGATCAGCAATGCTCCTATTTTCAATGTAACATCAAACCAATGCCCTAGCATATGATATACAATATAAACCCGAAGCTAAGCAAGAAAATACGCCAATAGGCAGCTACACACATAAGAAATACATAGTACAACATCCACAAGGCCAAATGCCGTCAAGAAGATGGATACTATCACTTACCTTAAGTCCAGGGTCAATATAGACACTAAACGATCTCTTTCCTTTCCGGAGCCTCTCAGAACTATCCCTATCTGAGCCAAGTAAGTTCAAAATACCCCTGGGTCCAACTTAGCCAAAAGCCCATAAACGATATATTTCGGGACTCCTTACTGTCCCACGAATCCTAGTATACCATTAGATTGCATAATTGAGTTCAATTTCATTTAATTCCCACATTTCATAAACTTAGGGTTCTAACCCAATTTTCCTAAGTTAATATCATAGGATTTCCACCTTAAAACCTCGAATTGAGAGAATTAGAATTGTTACTTGCTGATATATGATGAATTGGTATCAAGAGTTAAGCCTCAAACCGACTTGGAACTACTAGATTTGAGTTAGGAATGAAATTAGCCTACCAAAGCTCTTTTATCGATGACATAATCACCTACCATTCTAAACTAATTTTTTTTTATCAGAAAAGTGTCTAACCAAATACATTCATTATTTTTGAAAAATGGTTATACCATATAATCATATTCCTTAAATCACTCTCATAAATATCCCTTCAATTTGGGTCCAAGTCCAATGTTTCTTGCAATTTTTTTCACTTAAAAAGACACAAATTACGTCTTCAGAACGGGGGAGGAACACAACACCACCGGTAGAAAAGAAAAATGGCAGTAAAAAAAATCAGCCACCATCGCCGGATCTTAACCGTGAAACTTAAATTGATAGTGACGATGATGAGGAATGACGGTGGCGATAGATGCTAGATTGTGACCAGAAAGCCTCATTGTTGGTCAAACTTTCTACTCCTCTGTTCGGCTTGACTGCTGACTTAAAAAAATATACAAAAGAGAGGGACATGTACTCTGATATTCTCAATTTCTCCTTGTTTTCTTTTTTAAAGACTCTTTCATCGGAGAATATTTTTTACTCATTGATTCTGGCTTTGGTTATCATACCGTTCCCGTTTATTTTTACTCATTTACTTTCTTAAATTGCTAAGCATTTCTGAAGCATTTGGGTAATTGTTTCAGGGGCTTGAACACATTTGCCACAATAGTTTATACATAAATACATAATTTTGAGGCCCTACTGAAATTATTTACGGTTATGTATGACTGATGTAGAAACCGATACTATACAGTTGGGCCAGTGACATTGTTGAGGTTTCAGTCCCATTTTGTTTTTCCTATTTGGAAATGAAAAAGTAATGACGATATCTTTATTAATTATTGAAATTTATTATTTTTTTGTTTCTCTTAAAAAAGTACATTAGTAGCTATCTCTAGTGAAATGCCCTGATGCAATCGAAAAATACGCGGAAGCTAAACACGATACAAATATGCGGAAGCGATAAAAGATAACAAGAAATCGAGACTAGGAAGGCAAGAAAGTAGAAGAAAGAATCGAATTCAATTTACTAACGTTAATTGAATCCAAAAGGGAGAAGGGAAACTCGAACCTTACAATGGAATCAAACTAGGTGTCGATCTCCATAGGTTCCAAGTCGAGACATACACGAGCCTCGGGCTCAAAACGAGAAGGGCTCGGCCTCTTCAATGTTCTCTCTCAATTCTCTCTTCTATCAATGGCTAACTAATGAAATGAAGAGCAAATGTGCTACTTATACATTTACAATGCTAAATGGACAAAAATGGCCCCTGAAGCTGATTCTGGTCCGCTGCTCGACTCCAAGTCATCGCGATCGCGCAAGGAGTCACGCGATCGCGCAGGCAACACTCCCAGTCATCGCGATCGCGCCATGGGCTCGCGATCGCGCAAGTCTTCAGCATCCTCAGCTCATCCTCAGCTCGCCTTCGCGTTCAGTTGGGCGCCATCGCGCAGGGTATTCAGGAACTCTTCGCGATCGCGCAGGTAGTGACGCGATCGCGAAGAACAAATGTTCTTCGTTAGGCAGTGAGCTCCCAGTTTGCTCCCCTGTTTTGCCCTGTTTTGGGCTGCCCAGTTTCCTGCCCTGTTTTCCTCCGTCCTCGGCGCTCTAATGCATGATCTTCCAAGACGTCCCCGGAGGCCTTGACTCGTATCCGTTGTGCACTCGAGCTTGGCTTTTGATGGTTGTCGTTTAGGCCATTTTATATTGCATCATCCTCCCCTTCTTGAAAGGATTTCGTCCTCGAAATCGAACCATCAAAACCTACAATCAAAACAAGCACAACCAAAACGTCCTACTTCACAAGTAGGTTAGCTTAACAAGAATAAGTGCTAGTGGTGTGGAAAATACACTCTTGTGATAGAGCCAAGCGTCAATACCTATTGAAAAGCATATGTCCCCAAAGGAGACAACAAAGTCTTGGCTCGACAAGAACAAGCACTCATTTTCAAAACAAGCAAAGAGATCAAAGTCATGCAACATGTAGCAATCAAATGTCCTATGACCCCTAAGCTTACCATCAACACACCAAGCCTTCAAATCAATTTTATCACAATGTGACACATTGGCTTTGGCATGCTCAACACTCAAGGTGTGCTCAACATATGGAATGGAGTAATAAGTGATATAGTTCAAGCGACAACTAACATCAAATACTCCACTCCCTTTCTTAAGAACACTCTCGCACACACCAAGAGGTACCCCCTCACCTCCAAATCCTCCCTCAAGACAACCCTCGTCACTAGACAAACTCCCAAGGGAGGTCTCAAACAAAGGGTTATCCATAGAGTTAGGCATTCCAATCCATGGAGGTTCAAGCTCACACTCTACCCTAGTTTGATACAACTCACCAATTTCATCGATGTGACCCTCATACAAAGGATTAGTATAGGCGCACTTTTCAAGCTCGCTAGCAAGCAAAGGTGAAGTTCTCAAACTAGAGATCACATCTACACTTGAGGAGTCATCGAACACAAGTCGATCTATCTCATTCTCAAGAGACTCCTCAAGGTTACAAACTTCCTCACTACGACACAAGGTACCACCGCTAGCAAATAAGCAATCAAAGGGAAGAATAGGATAATCATGCAATTCATCTTCTCCTTTATCAAACATGGGCGGGGTGTCATAACAAGGGTCACAAACAAGGTCAACTTTAATATTTTCACTAAAGAGAGGTTCAATGAAAACCGAGCTCACATCATGATGTGGCTTTTCAACCCTCTCAACTAGTGGTTCATTTTCACACACAAGTTGACCCAAAGGCTCTACACTAGTTGCAAACACATTATACTCATGCAAATCTTCAACTAGCATAGAGTTTTCACTAACAATGTCACAAGACAAGGAAGTATCATGCTCAAGGGAGGAGGAACTAATACATACCTTTGAAGCGTCATGAACGTCTCCACCTTGTAGCTCACATTCGGCATCTCCTTCACCTTGTCTTTCCATCTCGGAACATGGTTGAGGCTCCATCGGTTTGCCTTCAAGAATCCCTACACAAGAATTCAAACAAATAGAAGAAAAAGATAAAGGGTTAAGGTTAGAATAAGGGGTGTCCTCACTCTCAATTTTTCTTTTTCCCTCTTTCTTTTCCCTCATTTTTTTTTCCAAGGTTAGGTGTAGATTCGGGTGGCGACAACTCACTCACATCACTCATCAAAATCTCTCCTTTTTCCACTCGAGAGTTGTCACTGGTCGCTCCCTTACTCCTCTCAATCTTTCGTCTCTCAAATTCGGGTGAGTTGGGACGAGGCCCAAGAATACCCATAGCCGGAGTAGGTGGACCTTTTATATCAACCCGGAATCTAGGACTTGGAGACTCATTGCTTGAGGTCTCCTTCTTCTTTGTTGGTGAACCACTTGGTTTTGCAACTTGTGGTTGGTTCACCTTGTTGAATTTTATCAACCCTTCACTTGAACTAGTCCCACCACTTCTTGTAATTGTAGGACTCCTTGATTGCACACTTTTGCCTATGGAATGAAGATCTCGCTCCTTGCTCCTTTGCATTGCCAACGAAGGTGTACTAGTAGGCACTTGGCCCCTTGCCCGATAAGGCACAAAGTCATAAATCGTTGGCCCTATGCTCACAAGATACGCATCCTTCATAGCACTATGTCGTACACTCTTGTCTTGCAACCATGGCTCACCTAGCCAAACATCAACATGTTGCATTGGATACACATCACACCACACATAACTATTATAATTCCTATGAGATAGCAGTACCCGAGCCTCCTTGGAAACCCACACTCCCTCATACTCATAAGGACTCTCTAGCTTACGGCATGGTATCCTCAATTTATCAACCAAAGAGGTGCTAATGCAATTAGCATCGGTTTCATCAATTTTGAGCAAGTAACCTCCAATACCATTTACCCCAACAACAAACCTTCTTCTACCCAAGTTTCCTAGAGATGCATCCAAGAAAGAACTTGAATGCCCACAAGTGTCAACACCAACAACTTGGGTCTTCCTTATCCCTCCACTAGTGGCAACACCACTAGAACAATCTCCACTTCCCGTCACTCTCCCAACATTAGCAATGTTGTTGGAAGTCAAGGAAGGGACCTTGCCATGGAACCCATAAGTGCCTCTCGCCTTGGTTCCATAGCCCATAGTACTACTCCTACTACAATCATCCACGCCCTTCACGGCATATAACCCCTTCGTAGCAAAAGCAACACCATCTCCAAAACCATCCTCCACATGGAAATTAGAAGCATTAGGCCGCTTAGCGTACCTAGAAGATGCAAGCTTCTTCTTCCCCATGGAACAACCACCACCACCTCCCATACTAATAGAAGGCCCTCTACTACTCCCTTGTACACCGTTAGAACCATTAAGAGAAGATGCATAAGAATAACCCATATGTTCAACATCATCATCAACTCTATCTAGGTCGCTACCATCAATATCAAATTCTTCAGCAGAAGAGTAAGTAGGATCATCATACCTTGAAGCGTCACCATCTTCGATTTCTTGACTAGAGGCATAGGCATCATCACAATCTTCATCACGAGCCTCATAGTCTTCATCATTCTCACGATCATCATAGTGAACCGCTTCATCAACATAGGAGCCATGGTTTCCATAATCATAGTAATGGCCATCATCACCCTCATAGGAACCATAGTCTCCATCATCACCATACGAGTCATAGCAACTCGCATCATCTCCGCATGAGCCATATTCCCCACAATCAACATCCGACATTGTTGTAACACCAAAGAACAAAACCTCCCAAAAGTCACTCCCTCACGTGTATCACTCAATATATGTACACTCAAGAGCGAGGCCTTATCAACTTGGGAACCAAGGTAATCACAACTAGCATGTCCAAGTTAAAGTTCGGAGTGGAATTAATGAGACTCTATGTACGGACGGCTATTTAAAGTGCGCACTTGAGGCGAAAAGGAGTTCTACGACTCTTCTTTGAATTCTAGTCTCCTCTACGCACGAATACCTAATACGCTAAAGGATTAGTGTCTTTCAAGTAGGCCAATTACCTCAAAACACTAACCAAGAGGTATGGTAGAAAACGGGACACAAAAGATTTGACTCGAATCGGCACCAAACGGATTTGGAATCAGATGAAATTTTGTTTGTGATCTACAAACTCATCATACTTAATGGTCCAATTGGAGTCATGATGTTTGGAAACTGTTCGGAAGCCGTTGCGAACGTTCTGTCCCAAAACTGGAATTCTAAAATTTTTTTGTTCTTCGCTATCGCGACCAGACGCACGCGATCGCGAAGGGTTAATTTTTCAAAAAATAATTTTGTTCTTCGCTATCGTGAAATTGCTCTTCGCGATCGCGAAGGGTTAATTTCTGCGATTTCACAGCAGCTCAAAAACGAGTTTTTGGGCGATTTTGGCCAAATTTTTGGCTCGATTTCAACTCGAAACACAAAACCAACGATACCCAAAGGTGTATACAACTAATATCATCAATCCCCAATAGTTTTTCAACCCCAAACAACAACAACAAGCTTCGATTCGAGATTGAAGCGTTTTCAAGAAATTTCAAACTTTTGGATTTTGATTTTCGAAATTTTTGAATCGTAACACCAAAACACGAGATATGGGTATCAAAACGACGAGAATACAACAAGGAACAAACCCCACTACTTTTTAACACTCGGGGATTCGTATCCAACCCGCTCCACCAATTTTTTTTCAACTTTTCTAGTTTTTCAATTTTTTGTTTTTCTTCACTTTTCAATAACAAACAACACAATCACAACAACGACAAGAACAAGACCGAGGATTCGTAAGAACGAAGCCTAGCCATGCTCTGATACCAACTGATGCAATCGAAAAATACGCGGAAGCTAAACACGATACAAATATGCGGAAGCGATAAAAGATAACAAGAAATCGAGACTAGGAAGGCAAGAAAGTAGAAGAAAGAATCGAATTCAATTTACTAACGTTAATTGAATCCAAAAGGGAGAAGGGAAACTCGAACCTTACAATGGAATCAAACTAGGTGTCGATCTCCATAGGTTCCAAGTCGAGACATACACGAGCCTCGGGCTCAAAACGAGAAGGGCTCGGCCTCTTCAATGTTCTCTCTCAATTCTCTCTTCTATCAATGGCTAACAAATGAAATGAAGATCAAATGTGCTACTTATACATTTACAATGCTAAATGGACAAAAATGGCCCCTGAAGCTGATTCTGGTCCGCTGCTCGACTCCAAGTCATCGCGATCGCGCAAGGAGTCACGCGATCGCGCAGGCAACACTCCCAGTCATCGCGATCGCGCCATGGGCTCGCGATCGCGCAAGTCTTCAGCATCCTCAGCTCGCCTTCGCGTTCAGTTGGGCGCCATCGCGCAGGGTATTCAGGAACTCTTCGCGATCGCGCAGGTAGTGACGCGATCGCGAAGAACAAATGTTCTTCGTTAGGCAGTGAGCTCCCAGTTTGCTCCCCTGTTTTGCCCTGTTTTGGGCTGCCCAGTTTCCTGCCCTGTTTTCCTCCGTCCTCGGCGCTCCAATGCATGATCTTCCAAGACGTCCCCGGAGGCCTTGACTCGTATACGTTGTGCACTCGAGCTTGGCTTTTGATGGTTGTCGTTTAGGCCATTTTATATTGCATCATGCCCCATGTTTCTATGTATGTATGTTTTTTTTTTCTTTTTTTGTATTTTCTGTTTCTTAGGTGGTAGTGGCCTCACTGGTGGATAAGATGCGAGAAGCAAGACTCCGATGGTTCGGACATGTGAAAACGAGGAGCGCAGATGCTCCGCTGAGGAGGTGCGAGTAGTTGGCTGTCCGGGTCTACGGAAAGGCAGGGGTAGACCAAAGAAGAATTGGCCGAGGTGATTAGACAGGACTTGGCTCATCTCCGGATCACCGAGGACATGACCTAAGATAGGAAAGCATGGAGGGCGAGGATTAAGGTGGAAGGCTAGTTGATAGTTGAGCGTGTCGTCCCTTATTCGTGGTAGTGTTTTTCCCGTGGCATATTGCATCTATCTTAGTCTTTGGAATTTTATCTATTGGTTGTAGCTGGGTCTTCTCTGTGTCTTTAAAATTTACTGTTACTAATTCCTTTATTCCATCATATTTTGTTTAAAAATTTAACATGTTTCTTGAATTATTTCTTTTTAGTTGATGATCTATCGGAAACAACCTCTGTACCTTGGTGGGGATAAGGTCTGCGTACATCTCATCCTATCCAGACCCTACTTCGTGGGATTACACTGAATATGTTGTATGTATGTATTTTCTATTTCTTGGCCATCTCATTATATCTCTTCCAATCTTGACTGACTTGCATGCATTTTTTTAATCTTCCTTAACTGAATTTGTGCATTTATCTTATTCTTGTGTGATTCTGATTATTAAACTAAACACTCCTACGCTAAAAACTATAAATACACGTCTACTTGCACTGTTCTTTCACATTGCTGGTTGAAAGCCAAAGC
The DNA here is from genome assembly GCA_037355625.1 of Petunia x hybrida. Lineage (NCBI taxonomy): Eukaryota > Viridiplantae > Streptophyta > Magnoliopsida > Solanales > Solanaceae > Petunia > Petunia x hybrida. The sequence continues at coordinate 1,651,266 of JBBBVM010000032.1, read as the reverse complement.
AAAGCCATCGCAACTACTTTTTGTTGTCTTGTTCAGTATTTGTAAAATTATATCTTGCTTCTGCTTTGCTGTTACTTGCTACTTTTTTCTATCAAGGTTAGCCCCTTTTAACAAGCAAGTCTCTTTCATTATGTGTCTAAATATGTAGATTTTCTGTTCTTTTTTGTCCCTATTTGTTGAGTGTGTTTATTTTTTGTCAAAGTACTGATGATAAATGTTTCACTTCCTTAACCTTTTTGGCAACTGCTAACCTTTGCGTTGTGCAGATTAAGTGGATAATCCTTTAGACCCTACTTTTATACATTAAGGACCCCTAGTTTGTATAGTCAAGCTACATAATGTGCAATTATTGAAAAGAAAAAGAATAGCAATGCAACAAAATTACTATTGCTTTGAAAGCAACGAATTGTGGCTAACAAGGGCCAACTCACTACTCTTCATCTCTTTTGATAATATCAGTAGTATTTATGTTTGTGTAACATTGACATGGTTGCACATTTTAAAAAGTGAACACAATATGGGCTCGGTTGGACTTGGACAGTATTATAGTAATAATTAGGTCCAGTAGCAACTTCGTAGTGCGTAGAATGAGAAACAACCAGCATATGAAGGCTGTTAGAAGAACAACCATACTTAAAAGAATTTGAGAAATACCCGCTGAAGTCCAGAAAAATTTCTCAGGTCTTTGATCTAAAATTTTTGAAGTTCCACGTAAATTTTCTGGAGTTTCACCTATCTTGTGTTTTATCGCTTCCGCATTAGTTGTATCGTGTTTAGCTTCCGCTCGTTTTACATTGATAAGTTAGTATCAGAGCAAGGCTCAAGTTATGTTCTTACAAACCCCCGTTCCTTGTTCCATATGTTAGTATCATTGTTGATGTTGTGTTTGTTGAAAATTTGAAGAAAAATAAAAAAATTGAAAAACTAGAAAACTCAAGAAAATTTGATAGATCGGGTTGGAATCGAATCTCCAAGTGTTAAAAAATATTGGGGTTTGTTCCTTATGGTATTCCCGTTGTTTTGATACCCATATATCGTGTTTTGGTGTTACGAATCAAAATTTCCAAAATCAAAATCTAAAAAGTTTGAAAATTCTTGAAAACACTTCAATCTTGAATAGAAGCTTGTTGTTGTTTGTTTGGAGTTGAAAACCATTGGAGATTGGTTATTATAGTTGTATACTCCTTTGGGTATCGTTGGTTTTGTGTATCGGGTTGAAATCGAGAAAAAGTTGATCAAAATCACCAAAAACCCGTTGTTGAAAAGGCTGAAACCGTGGTCTAGGCGGAGCGCCTAACCTTGGGCGGACCGCCCACCTTTCTTGGCAGTAGGGGCAGCCAGGCGGAGCGCCTCCCACCCAGGCGGAGCGCCTCCCACAACTGCGCGGAGCGCCTCCCCCTCTGGCCGGAGCGCCCAACCCTGAAACGTGTCCGATTTGTTTCGTTTCGCGTCTTTTTGTGTTCCGTTGGTTTCCTAACTTCTTGGTTAGTGTTTCTAGGGGGCCTACTTCATTGACACTAATCCTTGAGCGTATTAGGACACTCGTGCGTAGAGGAGATTAGAATTCAAAGAAGAGTCGTAGAACTTCTTTTGGCCTCAAGTGCGCACTTTAAATAGCCGTCCATACATCGAGTCTCATTAACTCCATTCCAAACTTTAATTTGGACATACTAGTTGTGATCACATTGGTTCCCAAGTTGTTAAGGCTCGCCTTTGAGTGTTCATATATCGAGTGATACATGTGAGGGAGTGACTTTTGGGAGGTTTGTCTTTTGGTGTTGCAATTATGTCGGATGATGAATGTGGAGGTTATGGCTCATGTGGAGACGAGGGAGACTATGGTTCCTACGAGGGTGATAATGGATCTTGCTATGGTGTCTCGGGGGACTATGGCTCGTATGAGGATGAAGCGGCTCACTATGATGATCGTGAGGTTGATGGCGACTATGAAGCTCATGAACATGGATTTGATGAATCCAATGCTTCAAGTCAAGAAATCGAAGATGGTGACGCTTCAAGGTACATTGATCCTACTTACTCTACTTGTGATGAATTTGAGTATGTAGATAGAGACATAGAGGGAATTGATGATGAGGGTGAGCATTATTCATTTGCATCTTCTCTTGGTGTTGCAAGTGGTGTGCAAGGGAGTAGTAGAGGTCCTTCCATTAGTATGGGAAGAGGTGGTGGTTGTTCCATGGGAAACACGAAGCTTGCATCTTCTAGGTACGCTAAGCGACCTAATGCTTCTAATTCCCATGTGGAGGTTGGTTTGAGAGATGACGTTGCTTTTGCTACAAAGGGGTTATATGTCGAGAGGGGCGTGGATGGTTGTAGTAGGAGTAGTACTATGGGCTATGGAACCAAAGCGAGAGGCAATTATGGGTTCCATGGCAAGGTTCCTTCCTCGGCTTCCAACAACATTTCTAATGTTGGGAGAGTGACAGGAAGTGGAGATTATTCTAGTGGTATTGCCACTAGTGGAGTGATAAGGAAGACCCAAGTTGTTGGTGTTGACACTTGTGGGCGTCCAAGTTCTCATTTGGATGCCAATCTACAAAACTTGGGTAGACGTAGGTTCGTTGTTGAGGTAAATGGTATTGGAGGGTACTTGCTTAAGATTGGTGATACCAATGCCAATTGCATTAGTACCTCTTTGGTTGATAGGCTTAGGATACCATGCCATAAGCTAGAGCATCCTTATGAGTATGATGGAGTGTGGGTTTCTAAGGAGGCTCGGGTACTCATATCTCATAGAACTATAAATGCTATGTGTGGTGTGATGTGTATCTCATGCGTCATGATGATGTGTGGATAAGTGAGCCGTGGTTGGAGGGCAAGAGGGTGCAATATAATGTGATGAAGGACGCGTATCTTGTGGGCATAGGGCAAAGGGTTTATGACTTTGTGCCTTATCGGGCAAGGGGCCAAGTGCCTACTAGTGCACCTTCTTTGGCTATGCCAAGGAGCAAGGAGCAAGAACTTCATTCCATGGGTAAAATTGAGCAATCAAGGAGTCCTACAATTACAAGAAGTGGTGGGACAAGTGCTACAAAGGAGTTGATGAATGTCAACAAGGTGAACCGACCACAAGTTGCAAAACCAAGTGGTTCACCAACGAAGAAGAAGGAGACGCCAAGTGATGAGTCTCCGAGTCCTAGATTCTGGGTTGATGTAAAAAGTCCACCTACTCTGACTATGGGTATCCTTGGGCCTCATCCCAATTCACCCGAATTTGAGAGACAAAAGATAGAGAGGAGTAAGGGAGAGACCGGTGACAACTCTCGAGTGGAAAAAAGAGAGATTGTGTTTAGTGATGTGATGTGAGTGAGTTGTCACCACCCGAATCTACACCCGACCTTGAAAATAAAATGAGGGAAAAGAAAGAGGGAAAAATAAAAATTAAGAGTGAGGATATCCCTTATTCTAACCTTAACTCTTTAGCTTTTTCTTCTACTTGTTTGAGTACTTGTGTAGGTATTCTTGGAGGCAAACCGATGGAGCCTCAACCATGTTCCAAGATGGAAAGACAAGGTGAAGGCGATGCCAAATGTGAGCTACAAGGTGAAGGAACTACCCATGATTCTTCAAGTACATTGAGTGAGCCCGGGTGCGACTCAAAGGTATGTGTTAGTTCTTCTATCCTTAAGCATTAGACTTCCTTGTCTTGTGACATTGTTTGTGAAAACTCTAGGCTAGTTGATGATTTGCATGAATATAATGTGTTTGCAACTAGTGCAGAGCCTTTGGGTCAACTTATGTGTGCCAATGAACAACTAGTTGAGAGGGTTGAAAAGCCACATCATGATGTGAGCTCGGTTTTCATTGAACCTCTCTTTAGTGAAAATAATGAAGTTGACCTTGTTTGTGAACCTTGTTATGACACCCCACCCATATTTGATAAAGGAGAAAATGAATTGCATGATAGTCTTATTCTTCCCTTTGATTGCCTAATTGATAGCGGTGGTCTCTTGTGTCATAGTGAGGGTGGATGTGACCTTGAGGAGTCTCTAGAGTGTGAGATGGATCGATTTATTTTCGATAACTCCTCGAGTGAGAGTGAAGGACCTAGTCTTGATACTATGCTTTTGTGTAACCATGAATTTGAGGTGCATGCCTTTACATTTCTATTGTTTGAAGGCAATCTCATTTGTGGTAGTGAATTGTATCGGACTAGGGTCGGTAGTAGAGTCGAACCTCCATGGTTTGCAAAGTTAGGCTCTATGGACGATCCATTGTTTGGAACTCCAAGTGAGGAGAATGGTCTTGATATTGGTCATGTTGATCTATCTTATAGTAGTCCTAGCCTTCGTTGTGGGGACTATAATGATGAAAAACCTATTTTGGAGACCTTCTTTTGGAGTTTGTCTAGTGAGGAGGATTGTCTTGGAGGTGACTTTGGAGGTGAGAAGGTACCTCTCGGTGTGTGTAAGAGTTCTTCTAAGTAGGGGAGTGGAGTAGTCCATGTTAGTTGTGAATTGGAATATTTTACTTACTCCATCCCATATGTTGAGCACATCTTGAGTGTTGAACGTGCCAAAGCCGATGTGTCACCTTGTGATAAAATTAATTTGAAGGCTTGGTGTGTTGGTCATAAGCTTAGGGGTTGTGGGGAATTTGATTGCTATGTCTTGCATGTTCCTTACCCTATTGATCCCTTTGTTTGTCTTTATGTTAGACGCACTTTCTTGTCGAGTCAAGTACGTGTTGTCTCCTTGGGAGGCATAAACTTTTTAATTGTTATTGACGCTTGGCTCTATCATAAGAGTGTGTTTTCCATACTTTTTGAGCACTAACCTACTCTTGGAGTAGAAAGTTTTTGTTTGTATTTGTCTTTGGACGTAGGCTTGATGGATTAATTTTGAAGACGAAATCCTTTCAAAAAGGGGAGGATGATGCAGTGCAAATCGAGCCAATGTACCAACCATCAAGAGCCAAGCAAGAAGGGTGCGAGGATGCAAGGGCATGAGACTCGGAGATGATCCGAAGGACCAAAGAAGCGAGGAGGAGCACCCAAGACCCTTCCCAGGCTGAGGAGGAGCGCCCAGCTTCTAGGAGGAGCGCCCAGACTCTTCATGTTCCAGGCGGAGCGCCTGAGTTCTAGGAGGAGCGCCCAGACTCTTTATGTTCAAGGCGGAGCGCCCAGCTTCAAGGCAGGTGGAGCGCCCAGCTCTAGGCGGAGCGCCCAGCTTCAAGGCAATCCAGGCGGAACACCCAGATTCCAGGCGGAGCGCCCAACACTGAAGCTTTCTTGATTTTTGGGGTGAAGTTCCTATTTTGCCCTTAAGTGGCTTGTATGTGTTAATTAGCTTTGAGGGCATTTTAGACATTTCACCTAGCCTTATGAAAAACTATAAATAGGAACACTTAGCCATTTCTTCGGGGAGCCAACTTTGAATATAGAAATTGAGAGAGAATTGAGAGAAGGGCGAACCTTTCTTGTCGAAGCCGGAGGTTTCATGTATCTCGTTGACTTGGAACCTATGGAGATTCATCGCTAGTGTGAAATCCTTGTAAGGTTCGAGTTTCACTTTCTCCCTTTGGATAATTAAATTCTTGTTTGAATTGTTTATCCGTTCTTTCTTCTAATTCTTGTCTTCCTAGTCTTGAACTTCTCGATATCTTTGATATCACGTTATCAAATTTGCTTGCTTCCGCTCGTTTATCGTATAGTTTGCTTCCGCGTATTTTCCATTGCATTAGATTAGTTCAAATCTTTAGAATTTTTTCCGATGGCTAGGCTTAACAATGTATTTGTATAATATGACTACTTATCTAAAGTTTGTAACTGTCGACTATTTATCTTTGAACGACTTAAAAACTGGCTATTCATAAAAATCTCAATTATTATAGCATCTTGGCCAAGAAGGGGAGAATTTAAGAAATACGTAAAAACGAGGGTGTTCTTGAAAAATTGAGCACTTTAAAGGTGGTCTTTAAAAATCGAGCACTGCAACATTAAATGAAGCTGAAAGTATAGAAATACCCTTACTAATAGAGTACTTTCTATAATTACAAAAATGCCGCCACTCCAAAGAAAAAAATGATGTTAATATATTTTTGTTTCACGTCCATTTTGTGAATAAATAACGCCAAATCCTCATCGTTTTACTCATATATAAAAATCAAAGCAAAACATAATATATGACCAATCTGACATCATTTATTCATATAACAACAACAACATACCCAGTGTAATCCCACAAGTGGGGGTCTGTGGAGGGTGAGATGTGCGCAACTCTTACCCTTACCAAGGTGGAGAGGCTGTTTCCAGTAGACCCTCGGCTAAAGGAAAAATATGTCGTAATATGCTTGCAAAAATAAGCTGACACCACCCATGATAAAGAAAATACTGTTAAGGAAACTGCTGATAACAGACACCAATAAAAGTAGTAAAGGCACAGAAATCGATAAATACAATATATAAAAACAATTCAAATGATACAGACAGAACTGTCACGAGTACTATCTAACCGTCTACCTTAATCCTTGACCTCCACACTTTCCTATCAAAGGTCATGTCCTCAGTGATCTGGAGGTGAGCTATGTCCTGATGAATCAATTTACTCCAATTCTTCTGTGGTCTATCTCGACCTCTCCGTAGACCCAACACTGCTAACCTCTCGCACCTTCTCTGATGCAGGGCAATTCGAGCAACCATCCAAAAGCACCATCCAAGGCCAAGGAAGAGCACTTCAAGGTCATGCATTGGGACGCCATGGAAAGAAGAGCATCCGAGACACAATTCGAGGTGTTTCAAGAAGCTTCAGGAAGAGGCGGACCGCCTAGGAATAGAGGCGGACCGCCTAGTGAATGCATGCTCTCTAGATTGTAGGAGGCGGACCAGGAGGCGGAGCGCCTAGGGGTGTTGAGGCGGAGTGCCTACTCTGTGGAGGCGGGCGCCTACCCCTGCTATTGTTTGACGGGAATTTGACTTAAGTTGTTATGTAATTTCTATTATGCCCCTACGTGGCTTATGACTTTAGAACCTACTTAAGGGTACTTTAGGTCTTTCATTAATGTCTAGGAAAGGCCTATAAATACTCTATAGCTTAGCATTTTTACTTAGTTAGCTATTATGAAGAATGATTGAATGTCAATGTTCAAGAGTGGATTCTCTTAGAATGAAAACCTTTTTGAGTTGGTTTGAGTTTACTAGTGGATTCTAGTTGAACCCAAACCCCCCGATCATTATACTTGCGAGGCCGTTGTCATCTCGAGGGTAGTTGCATAGTGAAGGTCCTCCTTGACGCCGATACGAGGGTATCTCGGGACAAGTTCCCCAGGGTTACTTTGTAGGGAGTTCGAGTAGTGTCTCGCTCTTTTATCTTTGTTTCCGCGTTTAGTTTTTCCCCGTATCATCTTGGTATCAGAGCAAGGCTCGAGTTTTGTTTCTACAAACCCCCGACCCTTGATTCTTCGTGCCTAGGTCAATTCTATCTTTAGTTTTCTTGTTCTTGTTATTGGAAAGGAGAAAATAAAAAAAAATTGAAAAATTGAAAACATCAAAAAAATTTGGTCTATTTTGATTGTTTGTTTGATTCGTGTTGTGATTGTTATTGGGGTTTGTTCCTTATTGGAAACCCGTTATTTTGGTACCCAACACACACGATTTGGAGTTGTATTCCATGATTTGAGATTTGAAACCCTTGAAAAAAAAATTTGATAATTTTGAAAACCCTAGCTATGAACATGATGAATATGGTAGATTGTTGGATTTTGATTGGGGTTTGATAAAAGTGATTGGGGTTTGATCTCTGTGGTTGGAACAACATTTTGTTACCTTTGGATTGCTAAAACAACGTGTGACTTGTTGGATTTTTGGGTGTTAAGGTTGAAAAACACGTTGTTGAACTGTGCTGAATGTTGCAGAAGGCGGAGCGCCTCAATTCAGAGGCGGAGCGCCTCATTTTTGTTAACTCTCTGGAAATTTGTGAGGTGGAGCGCCTCCCCCAAAGAGGCGGAGCGCCTCCCCACTGGTACTTTGCCTGGGCGGCCGCTACTCTGAAGAGGCGGAGGGCCTCAATTTCAAGCAAGGCGGAGGGCCTCAATTTCTGGGCGGAGGGCCTCACACCTGAAGCCTTTTGGGTAGTTTTTCCTAGGTTCTCTTGCTTCCTTGCTTGCATACCATCTAACTAGTACTTCCCTAATTAACTTTCCTACTTAGTTGGTACTAGTCTTTGAAGCTTTTAGGATCATCGTGCCTTAGAAAGGAGACTAGAATTCAAAGAAGACCCGTAGTACCTTTTTGATTCAAGTCCTCACTTAAAGTGCTTATCGTTCCAATCGAGTCCCATTAACTCCACTCACCCCGGAGAGCATTGGACTTGAGAAGTTGAGTGATTGAGTTGTGGTTTGTTGGTCAACTACTTGAAGCTTTTAGACTCAAACTTGAGTGAAATATCCACCACCACTAAACGAGTGACCCGAGTGTTATACACGTGAGGGTGTGTGTGAGGTGTTTTACTAACGTTTTTTGATTTTTGTAGGTACTATGGCAACCGATGGAGATGATCCTACGAAAATTTTCATGGCTACCGTTATAGCCAAGTTGGAGGACATAACTTTGAGACTTGAGTCCGTTGAGAGGAATCAAGTTGAGACCGGTGAGAGGAGGACCCCGAGTGTCCAAATTGAATCCGGAGAAGGCACAAGTCATAGCACTCCTATGACTCCCGGACACTTTATTGAGCTAACCAAGAGGTATGAGCAAAAGAAAGTTGAAGCTCTTCAAGAGTGTGCGTTGGGCAACACCCAACCCGTGGGCAATCCCCAAGGAAATGCTCCACTTCGAAGACCCGTGCGGAATGTCCCACATCTTGAACAAATTGATGAAGTTCAAGAAGAGGAGGAGGCCGGGTATGGATATGAGGCCTATGGGTATGATGTTCCTTATCAACCTAGGAGGCAAATGCATTGGGGTCGAAATGTGGATAGAGGTAGAGGCCGAGGTCGAGGGCCACCCATGGGCTATGCTAAAGGGAATGCGAGGAGAGAGTACGTTGCTCATGATGACCATTATGGAGGCCAACCAGTGCCTAACTATGGGGTACGTGACAACAACAACAACCTCAATAGTGTCAAGCTTAATCTTCCACCCTTCAAGGGAACTTGTGATCCGGAGGCATACATGGAATGGGTACTACTTATGGAGAGGGTGTTTGACACCAATGAGATGACCGAGGAGAGAAAGGGTACCTATGCTATTTCTACCTTTGAGGCCTGTGCTTCTACTTGGTGGGAGTCTATGAAGAGGTCTAGGAGAAGGATGAATTTGCATTTGAATGTGACTTGGGATGAGTTGAAAGGGCTTATGAATACCAAGTATATAACTCCAAGGTATCGACAAGAGCAACTCAAGAAGCTCTATGATCTTAAACAAGGTGTCAAAACGGTGCATAAGTATCATGATGAATTTGAAAAGACCCGGATGGCATTGGATATGGATACCGAAGGTGAAGAAGAAGCCATGATCCGTTTCAAAAATGGCTTGAGCTATGGTATAGCTTCTCAATTGAGATTGCATCATTATCTCTCACTTCAAGATATGTTTGAAGCCGCAATTGATGTCGAGGCTTGGCTTAATGGAGAGAAGTTCAAAAACAACACTCCTACTACCACAAGCAAGCCGAAAGAGTGGAAGACTCCAAGTGCAAACTTTCCAAGTGCGAGTGCTAGCAAAGAAGTGAAGAAGCCTTATGAGAAGACTACACCACACTTGGAAGGTACTTCTCAAACTCGCTTGAGTAATCCTATTTCTACTTCTACTCAATGTTATAAGTGCAAGGGCTTTGGGCATATTGCTAAGTATTGCTCCACAAAACGAACCATGGTCGTGGCTGGCAATTTGGTATATGAGCAAGAAAGTGAGTCCGAAAATGAGGAAGTACAGGAGGATGAGGAAGTTGAATGTGAGGTTGCCGAAGAGGGTGATGAAGGTCCTCACATGTTCTTGGTGGTTAGGAGGAGCTTGAGTACCATTCTCATGGAAGAGGAGGTGGAACATGATCAAAGAGAAAGCCTCTTTCATGCTAGATGTCGTGTGATAAGACCCAAATCGAGCAACCATCTAAAAACATCATCCAAGGCCAAGGAAGAGCTTATGCATTGGAACGCCATGGAACGAGGAGCCTTAGAGACACATTTCGAGGCGTTTCAAGTGGCAAAGGAAGCAGGCGGACCGCCCACTAGACTAGGCGGACCGCCCACTTGGTGTCTAGTCTCTGCATATTGGGGCGCCTACTGCAGAGGCGGAGGGCCTAGTTGGGGCGCCTACTGGAAGCCAGGCGGGGCGCCTACTACACTAGGCGGGGCGCCTAGTTGCTGAGAAGGATGCGGGATTTCTAGTTTTTATCCTATGTAATTCCTATTAGGCCCCTATGTGGCTTTTGACTTTAGAACTTACTTAAGGGTACTTTAGGCCTTTCCTTATGTCTTAAATGAGGCCTATAAATACTCCATAGCTTAGCATTATTCCTTAGTTTAGCTATTATGATGAATGATTGAATTGTCAATGACAATGTTCAAGAGTGGATTCTCTTTGAATGAAAACCCTTTGAGACGGTTTGAGTTTACTAGTGGATTCTAGTTGAACCCCAAACCACCCCCGATCATTCTATTTGCGAGTCCCAGGTGTGGCTCGAGGGTAGTTGCATAGTGTAGGTCCTCCTTGACGCCGATACGAGGGTATTATGGAACGAGTTCTCCATAGTTACTTCGTAGGGAGTTCGAGTAGTGTCTCGCTCTTTATCTTTATTTCCGCGTTTCGTTTTTGATTCTTATCATCTTGGTATCAGAGCAAGGCTCGGGTTTTATTTCTACAAACCCCCGACCCTTGATTCTTCGTGCCTAGGTCGATTCCTATCTTTAGTTTCTTGTTTATTGTTATTGGAAAGGAGAAAATCACAAAAAAATTGGAAAATTGAAAAATACCAAAAATTTGTTCTATCTTGTGTTTTGGATTGATTCGTGTTGTGATTGTTATTGGGGTTTGTTCCTTATTGGAAACCCGTTATTTTGGTACCCAACACACACGATTTGGAGTTGTATTCCATGATTTGAGATTTGAAACCCTTGAAAAAAATTGAATAAAAAGCTTGAAACCCTAGCTATGAACATGATGAACATGGTAGAATGTTGAATTTTGATTGGGTTTTGATGAAATTGATTGGGGTTTGATCTCTGTGCTTGAAACAACGTTTGGGTACCTTCGGATTGATAAAACAACGTGTGGATTGTTGGATTTTTGGGTGCCAAAGGCAAGAAAAACGAGTTTGAACAGTGCTGGAAGTTGCACTAGGCGGGGCGCCTAGTAGAAGGGGCGGACCGCCTACTTTTTGCTCACTCTCTGGATTTTACAGAGGCGGACCGCCTAGTAGAGTAGGCTGACCGCCTACTTCAAGTAGGCTGACCGCCTACTCCCCTCTAAAGGGAACCAGGCGGACCACCTACTCAAAACAGGTGGGGCGCCTACTTCCTTCAAGTTGGGCATTGGGTAGTTCCTTCTAGGTTCTCTTCTTTTGTTGATTGCATTGCTTCCGGTTAGTGCTATTAGAGTATAATCCTACTCGATTAGTGCTAATTACTTTGAGCTATTAGGATCATCGTGCCATAGAAAGGAGACTAGAATTCAAAGAAGATCCGTAGTATCTTTTGATTCAAGTCCTCATTTAAAGTGCCTATCGTCCAATCGAGTCCCATTAACTCCACTCACCCCGGAGCGCATTTGGACTTGATAAGTTGAGTGATTGAGTTGTGGTTCGTTGGTCAACTACTTGAAGCTTTTAGACTCAAACTTGTGTGAAATATCCATCCCCCACTAAACACGAGCGAGCCGAGTGAAAACAATTGTAAGGGAGTGGGAGAGGTATTTTGCTAACGATTGTTGCTTTTTGTAGGTACCATGGCAAACGATGGAGATGATCCTATGAAAATCTTCATGGCTACCGTTATAGCCAAATTGGAGGATATCACTTTGAGACTTGAGTCCGTCGAGAGGAACCAAGTTGAGACCGGTGAGAGGAGGACCCCGAGTGTCCAAATTGAATCCGGAGAAGGCACGAGTCATAGCACTCCTATGACTCCCGGACACTTTGTTGAGCTAAACAAGAGGTATGAACAAAGCAAAGTTGAAGCTCTACGAGAGCGTGGGTTGGGCAATCCCCAACAAGAGAGCAATCCTCTCAACTTGGGCAATCCCCAAGGTAATGCTCCACTTCGAAGACCCGTTAGGTTTGTCCCACCTCTTGAGCAAGTTGATGAGGCTCAAGAAGAGGAGGAAGCCGAGTATGGTGATGAGGCCTATGGGTATGATGCTCCTTATCAACCTAGGAGGCCAATGAATTGGGGTCGAAATGTAGATAGGGGTAGAGGCCGAGGTCGAGGGCCACCCATAGGATATGGAGGGAGGAATGCTAGGAGGGAGTATGTTGCACATGATGACCATTATGGAGGCCAACCGGAGCCTAACTATGGGGTCCGTGACAACAACAACAACCTCAATAGTGTCAAGCTCAATCTTCCATCCTTCAAAGGAACTTGTGATCCGGAGGCATACATGGAATGGGTACTACAAATGGAAAGGGTGTTTGATACCAATGAGATGACCGAGGAGCGAAAGGGTACATATGCTATTTCTACCTTTGAGGCCTATGCTTCTACTTGGTGGGAGTCTATGAAGAGGTCTAGGAGAAGGATGAATTTGCATTTGAATGTGACTTGAGATGAGTTGAAAGGCCTTATGAACACCAAGTACATAACTCCAAGGTATCGGCAAGAGCAACTCAAGAGGCTCTATGATCTAAAACAAGGTGTCAAATCGGTGCATGAGTACCATGATGAATTTGAAAAGATCCGGATGGCATTGGATATGGATACCGAAGGTGAAGAAGAAGCCATGATCCGATTCAAGAATGGCTTGAGCTATGGTATAGCTTCTCAATTGAGGTTGCATCATTATCTCACACTTGAAGATATGTTTGAAGCCGCAATTGATGCCGAGGCTTGGCTCAAAAGAGAGAAGTTCAAAAACAACACTCCTACCACTACAAGCAAGCCAAAGGAGTGGAAGCCTCCAAATGCCAACTTTCCAAGTGCAAGTGCTAGCAAAGAAGTGAAAGGGCCTTATGAGAAGACTACACCACACTTGGAAGGTAATTCTAAAACTCGCTTGAGTAATCCTATTTCTACTTCTACTCAATGTTATAAGTGTAAGGGCTTTGGGCATATTGCTAAGGAATGCACTACAAAAAGAACCATGGTTGTGGTTGGTGATTTGGTGTATGAGCAAGAAAGTGAGTCCGAAAATGAGGGAGTAGAAGGTGATGAGGAAGGAGATGTTGGAGAGATTGTTGCCATGGAAGAAGAAGATGATGATGCCCGTGCCTTCCTTGTTGTGCGGAGGAGTCTAGGGACCATGATAGTAGAGGATGGTGAAACCTTGCAAAGGGAAAATCTATTCCATGCTAGATGCCGAGTCAAAGGTGTTGTGTGCTCAATGATCATTGACTCCGGGAGTTGTACTAATGTTGTGAGTCAATCTCTTATATCCCAATTGAAGTTGCCTACCGTGAAGCACCCCAAGCCGTATCGATTACAATGGCTTAGTGAGTGTGGGGAGTTAAAGGTAGTGGAGCAAGCAATGATCAAGTTCAAAATGGGTAGTTATGTGGATGAACACTTGTTTGACGTGGTGCCCATGCAAGCTTGCCACCTTCTCCTTGGAAGGCCTTGGCAATTTGATCGACAAGTGGTTCATGACGGTCGTGTCAATACTTACACGGTCAAACATGAAGGGAAGAGATATTTGCTTAAACCCCTAACTCCCAAGCAAGTGAGTGATGACTACAAACGAATGCGGGAGTTGAGGGAAAGGGCTAAAGCGAAGTCACCCATTGTACTTGAACCCGAGGCAAACAATTTCATTGTTTTGCCAATGCATGATGAAAATGGGAGTCACTCCACTCCAATTGAGAGAGAAAAGATAGAGAGAAGTGAGGGAGTGACCGGTGACAATCCAAGAGAGGAAAAAGGAGAGGATTTGAGGAGTGATGTGAGCGGATTGTCACCACAAACTACACTTGACCATGAGGTAAAATTGAGAGAGATGAGGGGTGAGGAAGGAAAAATTGAGAGTGAGAGCAACCATTGTTCTAACCCTTCTTTATCTTCTATCTCTTCTTGTGAAAGTTCTTGTGTAGGTACATTGAAAGACAAGTCATTGGAGCCTCAATGTGAGCTTCATGAAGGAGGAGTTGCATATGACACGTCAAACCTTGTGAGTGATCAAGGAAGTACTACCAATGTAAGTGTCACTTCACCTTTTCATGAGCCTACTAGCTACTTGTCTTGTGATGACTCAACACTAGTTGGTGTTTTTGATGCATCTAGTGAGTATACCACTAGTGAAGAGTCTAGTTGTCAACTTGAGTTTACATGTGAAACACTAGTTGGGAGGAGCACTATGCCACATCATGATGTGAGCTCATTGTTTATTGAACCCCTCCCTAGTGTAGATTTGATAGTTGACCATGATTGTGACCTTTGCTATGACACACCGCCAACCTTTGACATAGGGAAAGATGAGGTAGTTGACCATTCCCTAATTGATATGCTTCTATTTGGTGGTCCAATGTGTTGTGGTGATGATGGTCTTGTCCTTGAGGAGTCCAAATTGCATGAATTGGACAAGGTTGTCAATGATGACTCCTCAAGTGAACCTAGTCTTGATAACTTGTCTATGCTTGATCATGATAGTGAGATGCATGTTTTTACCAATCCTTTATTTGAAGGCATTCTCATTAGTGGACATGACTTGTATCGGACTAGGGTGGGTGGTCAAATGGAACCCCCATGGTGTGAAGGGTTTGACCCCTTAGGCAACCCATTGCTTGAAAATGTGGGTGAGGTAGATGGTTCTTTGAGTGACCCTACTATTGCTTGTTTGGGTTATGATGAAGAAGAATCCATCATCAACACCTTCCTTGAGAGCTTGGCTTTTGAGGAGGGTTGCCTAGTTGATGAAATGGAAGGGAAAGAGGAATCCCTTGGTGTGAGTAAGTATGCCCTAAAGAAGGGGAGTGGAGTGCTTGATCCTACTTGTAGGGTGGGCTATTTGACTCACTCCACTCCACATGTTGATCACACCTCGAGGATTGATTGGTATGTTGATTCTGAGCTTAAGGTTCAAGAGGGTTTTGATAGCTTGACCTTACATTTTTCATGCCCCCATGACCTATTTGCTCATTATCTTGTTGAGTGCATGTTGATCTTTAACCAAGTGTTTATGGTTCTCTTTGGAGACTTGATATTTATAATTGTTATTGATGCTTGGTTATATCACAAGAGTGTGTTTTCCACACTTCTTGCACTAACCTACTTTCAAAGTAGGACGTTTGCTTGTTTTTGCTTGTCGTTGCTTGTAGGTTCTAAGCTCCATGCTCAGGCGAGGAAGATCTTGGAAGAAGCCTATGACAAAGTGGCGATCAAGAGGGACAAAGGAGGAGATTCTTGGCCACCCCAAGGAGTTGCTAGAGCCATGAGAGACCACGCCTTGATTTCGAGGACGAAATCTTCTCAAGAAGGGGAGGATGATAAGACCCAAATCGAGCAACCATCTAAAAACATCATCCAAGGCCAAGGAAGAGCTTATGCATTGGAACGCCATGGAACGAGGAGCCTTAGAGACACATTTCGAGGCGTTTCAAGTGGCAAAGGAAGCAGGCGGACCGCCCACTAGACTAGGCGGACCGCCCACTTGGTGTCTAGTCTCTGGATATTGGGGCGCCTACTGCAGAGGCGGAGGGCCTAGTTGGGGCGCCTACTGGAAGCCAGGCGGGGCGCCTAGTTGCTGAGAAGGATGCGGGATTTCTAGTTTTTATCCTATGTAATTCCTATTAGGCCCCTATGTGGCTTTTGACTTTAGAACTTACTTAAGGGTACTTTAGGCCTTTCCTTATGTCTTAAATGAGGCCTATAAATACTCCATAGCTTAGCATTATTCCTTAGTTTAGCTATTATGATGAATGATTGAATTGTCAATGACAATGTTCAAGAGTGGATTCTCTTTGAATGAAAACCCTTTGAGACGGTTTGAGTTTAGTAGTGGATTCTAGTTGAACCCCAAACCACCCCCGATCATTCTATTTGCGAGTCCCAGGTGTGGCTCGAGGGTAGTTGCATAGTGTAGGTCCTCCTTGACGCCGATACGAGGGTATTATGGAACGAGTTCTCCATAGTTACTTCGTAGGGAGTTCGAGTAGTGTCTCGCTCTTTATCTTTATTTCCGCATTTCGTTTTTGATTCTTATCATCGTGTGATGGGCAAATTGTGCTCAATGGTTGTTGATTCGGGGAGTTGTGCCAACATAGGAAGCCAAACCTTGATTTCCCAATTGAAGTTACCTACTCGAAAGCATCCAAACCCATATCGCCTACAATGCCTTAGTGAGTGTGGTAAACTAAAGGTGGTGAAGCAAGTGTTGCTTGAGTTTAGCATTGGGAACTATAAAGATAAGGTCTTGTTCGATGTTGTCCCAATGCAAGCTTGTCATCTATTGTTTGGGAGACCATGGCAATATGATAGATGTGTTGTGCATGATGGTAGGACCAACTCCTACACGGTTAAGCAAGATGGGAAGAAATATGTGCTTAAACCTTTGACTCCGAGGCAAGTAAGGGAAGACTACAAGCGGATGAAGGAGTTGAGGGAAGCGGCTAAGGCCAAGTCACCCATTGTACTTGAACCCAAGGCAAACAATCTCATTGTCTTGCCATTACATGATGAAAATGAGAGTTACCCCACTTCAAATGAGAGAGAAAAGATAGAGAGAAGTGACGGAGTGACCGGTGACAATCCAAGAGAGGAAAAAGGAGAGGAATTGAGGAGTGATGTGAGTGGATTGTCACCACAAACTACACTTGACCATGAGCTAAAATTGGGAGAGATGAGAGGTGAGGAAGGAAAAATTGAGAGTGAGAGCACCCATTGTTCTAACCCTTCTTTATCTTCTACCTTTTCTTGTGAAAGTTCTTGTGTAGGTACATTTGAAGACAAGCCATTGGAGCCTCAATGTGAGCTTCATGAAGGAGGAGTTGCATATGACACTTCAAGCCTTGTTAGTGATCAAGGAAGTACTACAAATGTAAGTGTTACTTCACCTATTCATGAGCCTACTAGCTACTTGTCTTGTGAGGACTCAACACTAGTTGGTGGTTTTGATGCATCTAGTGAGTATACCACTAGTGAAGAGTCTAGTTGTCAACTTGTATGTGCTTGTGAAACACTAGTTGGAAGGGATGCTATGCCACATCATGATGTGAGCTCATTGTTCATTGAACCCCTCCCTAGTGTAGATTTGATAGTTGACCATGATTGTGACCTTTGCTATGACACACCACCAACCTTTGACATAGGGGAAGATGAGATAGTTGATCATGCTCTTGTTGATTTGCTACTATTTGGTGGACCAATGTGTTGTGGTGAGGATGGTCTTGCCCTTGAGGAGTCCAAATTGCATGAATTGGACAACGTTGTCTATGATGACTCCTCAAGTGAACCTAGTCTTGATAACTTGTCTATGCTTGATCATGATAGTGAGATGCATGTTTTTACCAATCCTTTATTTGAAGGCATTCTCATTAATGGTAATGACTTGTATCGGACTAGGGTGAATAGTAGGATGGAACCCCCATGGTGTGATTCCTTAGGCAACCCATTGCTTGAGAATGTGGGTGAGGTAGATGGTTCTTTGAGTGCCCCTCCTATTGCCTGTTGGGGTTATGATGAAGAAGAATCCATCATCAATACCTTCCTTGAGAGCTTGTCTTTTGAGAAGGGTTGCTTAGGTGATGAAATGGGAGGGGAAGAGGAAACCCTTGGTGTGAGTAGGTATGCTCTAAAGAAGGGGAGTGGAGTGCTTGATCCTACTTGTAGGTTGGGCTACTTGATTCACTCCACTCCACATGTTGATCACACCTCGAGGATAGATTGGTGTGTTGATCTTGAGCATAAGGTTCAAGGGGATTTTGGTAGCTTGATCTTGCATTTCCCATCTTCCCATGACCTCTTTGCTCATTATCTTGTTGAGTGCATGTTGATCTTTAACCAAGTGCTTATGTTTCTCTTTGGAGACTTGATATTTATGATTGTTATTGACCCTTGGTTATATCACAAGAGTGTGTTTTCCACACTTCTTGCACTAACCTACTTTCAAAGTAGGACGTTTACGTGTTTTTGCTTGTCGTTTCTTGTAGGTTCTAAGCTCCATGCTAAGGCGAGGAAGCTCTTGGAAGAAGCCTATGACAAAGTGACGATCAAGAGGAACAAAGGAGGAGATTTTTGGCCACCCTGAGGAGTTGCTAGAGCCATGAGAGACCAAGCCTTGATTTCGAGGACGAAATCTTCTCAAGAAGGGGAGGATGATGCGGGGCAATTCGAGCAACCATCCAAAAGCACCATCCAAGGCCAAGGAAGAGCACTTCAAGGTCATGCATTGGGACGCCATGGAAAGAAGAGCATCCGAGACACAATTCGAGGTGTTTCAAGAAGCTTCAGGAAGAGGCGGACCGCCTAGGAATGGAGGCGGACCGCCTAGTGAATGCATGCTCTCTGGATTGTAGGAGGCGGACCAGGAGGCGGTGCGCCTAGGGGTGTTGAGGTGGAGCGCCCACTCTGTGGAGGCGGGCGCCTACCCCTGCTATTGTTTGACGGGAATTTGACTTAAGTTGCTATGTAATTCTTATTATGCCCCTACGTGGCTTATGACTTTAGAACCTACTTAAGGGTACTTTAGGTCTTTCAATAATGTCTAGGAAAGGCCTATAAATACTCCATAGCTTAGCATTTTTACTTAGTTAGCTATTATGAAGAATGATTGAATGTCAATGTTCAAGAGTGGATTCTCTTAGAATGAAAACCTTTTTGAGTTGGTTTGAGTTTACTAGTGGATTCTAGTTGAACCCCAAACCCCCCGATCATTCTACTTGCGAGGCCGTTGTCGTCTTGAGGGTAGTTGCATAGTGAAGGTCCTCCTTGACGCCGATACGAGGGCATCTCGGGACAAGTTCCCCGGGGTTACTTTGTAGGGAGTTCGAGTAGTGTCTTGCTCTTTTATCTTTATTTCCGCGTTTAGTTTTACCCTGTATCATTCTCACTGGGGCATATGTGCTCCTTCTTCTCACATGGCTGAATCATCGCAGCCTCACTTCTCGCATCTTGTCCGTCACTGAGGCGACTCCCACATTGTCACTAATGACCTCATTCCTAATCTTATCCATCCTCATATAGGAATTAGGTCATATAGTGAACAAAAAATCATGTTCATTTTGTAAATAGATGATGCCAAAACATACTTACTTTATTCATTCACAAAAATACATGTGAAAATATAAAATCAAGACAATCTATTTGTGTTTATGCATATATTGAACAAAAAATTGTGTCCGCTTTGTGAAGAAATAAGGCCAACTCGGCCTGATTTCACACATCCACAAAAAAGACCTTCAAGTGCTTATATATTTATAAGTAATGACAATCTGTCTGTGTTTATGCAAATATTGAACAAAAAATTGCATCCATTTTGCAAACAAATTAGTTCAAATCGTCTTCACTTCGTTCATCCATAAAAATACATATGAAAATACAAAATTCAAAGGAAAACATAACTACACAAATCCATCTGTGTTTATGCATATACTGAACCAAAAGTGTGTCCACTTTGTGAAGAAATGAGGCCAAATCGGGCTCACTTTACATATGAAAGAAAAGACCTTCAAGTGCTTATATATTTAGAAATAACGATAATCTGTACGTGTTTATGCATATATTGAACCAAAAATTACGTCCGTTTTGCAAATAAAAGAGTCCAAATCATCTTCACTTTGTTGATCTACAAAAACATAAAAAAAGGGGGAATATTAACTACACCAATCCGTCTATGTGTATGCATATGTTGAACCAAAAATTGTGTCCATTTTGTGACGAAATGAGGCCAAATTGACCCCACTTCACATATCCACAAAAAAGACCTTCAAGTACTTATATATTTAGATATAATGATGATCTGTCTTTGTTTATTCATATGTTTAATAAAAAATTACATCCGCTTTGCAAATAAATGAGTCGAAATCGTCTTCACTTCATTCATCGAAAAAAATACATGTGAAAATAAAAAAAAAATCAAAGGAAAACATAACTACACTAAATCGTCATCACTTCAATCATATAAACAAACCCAACGAAAAACTAAACAAAGGCCAATCTGACGTCATTTATTCATAATGTGAGCCAAAAACTATGTACATTTTACATATAAATGAGTCCAAATCGTCATCACTTTCCAAGTCATAAACACCGAAATTCATCATTTTTTAAATTAATTTTCCATTTTCTGGTGGGGACATTGTAGATTTTGGTAACCAACACAGTGTCGTCGTCCGATAATCAACTCCGTGAAATGATCCATTTTATGTTTATCTTTCTTTTTTGTAAAAGAACCCAAAATTAAAGGAAAAAAATTTGGATTTTGAAGAACAAGGTCAACTATATCAAGTGATCAAAATTTACCCACAAAATCAGTATATATGATGCAGTCCAGCCTGATCAAGCTACGTTCATGCCTTCAAGATCATTCACGAGGAGCCAAGCTAACGAGCTTCATGATGTTCACTTGATGGTGATGAAGAGCCATGATTGTGCAAGTATTGAGGGAGGAGCGCGTATGCTAGGAATTAATAATTCTTGATCAACAACTTGTTGTCCTTGAATATGAAGAAAAATAACTTGAGTTGATCTTGAAATTCTTAGCCTTTGTACGTTGGATTAGTGAGATTGATTGCTAATTTTTTTTTTTTGTGGGTTTAAGAAGCTTAGGAGGCTGCACATAAGGGAAAGAAGAAGGAAAACCTAAGCCTAATTCAAGAGGGAAACAAATCTTAATTTAAAAAGGAAAAAGTTTACCTACTTTCCAAGTAAGGGAATTAGTTTTCCTTTGGCTTTGGGAGAGTGTTTGGGCGGCTGATCCTAGGGAAAGGGAGTGGGAATTTCGGCCACCAAGTGTATAAGGAGTGGTAAAAGTTGTCCAAATTTGAGTTGGAAAGCAAGGGAAAAGAGGAAACATTTATCCTACTCAAAAGGGGCTTGTTCTAGGCGCCTATTTAAGGGCAGAAAATCAGATTTTCATAGGATTTCCTTATTTCTTTGTGAACATCACTTCTAATTAGTAATTCTTAGTTAATTCTTCTACTTAAGTTAATTACTAATCCTTGAGCTTGTAGGACTTCGTGCTAAAACTCAAAATTTCCAACTTTCGTAGTTAATTATCTGGCTTCCCGTGCTCACTTTAAAAGCTGTCCGCCTATAGAGTCATATTAATTCACTCTTCCCGAAGAGAACTTCTGAATTTAAAGGTCATTGAGAAACTTGATCAATTCTGAGGAAGCCATTTGGAACGAGTTGTGAGATCCTACCTTAAATTTGAGTGAACCCGAGTGTCATTCAAAAGTGAGGGAGTGGGTGAGGTATTTTACTAACCTTAACACGTTCTCTAGTCTTTGTTTTGTGCAGGTACATGGCTACTGAAGGAGACAAGGCTGTCATACGGGTCAAAATCACGGAAGCAAAAACAAGGTAACGAAAGCAATAAAGTAAACATGAGATCAAGAAATAGGGGATGGGGAAGAACAGAAATAGAAGAAATAACCAATCAAACTAACAAAGTAGATTGATTCACAAGGGAGAAAGAGACTTGAACCACTAACGGGGTTACACTAGGGGTGATCTACCATGGATTCCAAGTAAGAGATATATGAAGCCTAGCTTCAACAAGAAGGACCTAGTCTCTTTTAAATTCTATTCTCAATCTCAAAATCTAGCTACCCAAATAAAATGACTAAGTGTGGAATTTATAGGTGTTCCACCCTCCTAATGTAATGTCTAAAAAGCCCTCAAATGATATAAAAATAATACAAGCCTCGTAGGGCCAAAATAGGAATTACTCATGGCATTCCCGTGAAAAACAAAGCAACTAGGCACCCCGCCTCTTATAGTAGGCGGTCTGCCCGTTTCCCAAGAGTGCAGAGTGGGCGGTCCGACCTCCTGTGCAGAGGCGTTCCGCCTCAATCAAGTCCAGAGAGTGTGCAGTCAACTAGGCGGTCCGCCCCTTTCCGGGAGTTGTGAAGACGACTCAAAATGGACTATAGGTGTTCCTCCTTGGTCTGTAGTCAGTCTTTCCTCAATGGCGCTCAAGTCCATGACTCTAAATCACTCTCGAACCCTCCTCCGGAGCCCTTGCCTTATATCCTTTGTGCTCTCATGCTTGGCTCTTGATGGTTGACACTTTGGCTCAATTTGCCCCGCGTCATCCTCCCCTTGTTGAAAGGATTTCGTCATCGAAATCAAACCATCAAGACTTACAATAAAAGGCAAGCACAACCAAAATCTCCTACTACAAGAGTATGTTAGTGCAAGTAGTGTGTAAAACACACTCTTATGGTATAACCAAGTATCAATAACAATGATAAAGCACATGTTTCCAAAGAAAACAACAAGTACTTGGCTTCCCCAATGGGTGCACTCAACACATGATTTATAAAAGAGATCAATAGGATAGAAAATATGCAAGATCAAGCTATTAAAATTCCTATGATCCCTAAGTCCAATAAGAACACACCCCAACTTCCCACTACAAGAGTAGGCAAGTCCAACAAGAGTAAGCACAAGTGATGTGAAAATCACACTTTTGTGATAGAGCCAAGTATCAATACTAATCAAAAAGCTTATGTCTCCAAAGGAAACAACAAGTTCTTGGCTCAACAATGACAAGCACTCACTACCATAACAAGCAAAGAGATCAATAAGACATGGAACATGCAAGATTAAGCAACTAAATTCCTTATGATCTCCAAACCTATGGTCAACACAACGAGTCTTCAATGCATTACTATCACAATGAGACTCATTGGCTTTGGCATGCTCAACACCCAAGGTGTGATCAACATGTTGGGTGGAGTAAGCAAAATAGTTCAATTGACAACTAACATCAAATACTCCTGTCATGACCCAATTTCCAAGGGCTCGTGATGGCACCTAAACAACATTTGCCTAGGCGAACCAATGAAACAAGATGCGAAAAAGAACAATAATGTGAAAAGATCATAAATGGATATATAAATATAAAAGGGTGAAGTCCAAAAGAATATATCCACAAAAGAATTGGAGCATTCTAAGAGTGACTCAATAAAGTATGAATATACATCAAAGAAATCTGAGTCCTATCTCTAAGTAACTCCGGCGGTATGCCACCACGGTCTGTGTGGTCGGCTCACCTCAATCAAAAGTCTCAGAAGCCTCGGGAACTGCTAACGTCCGGGCTGCTGACTGGATGAAGGACCTGCGCACGTAGCAGAGTAAGTTATGAGCCGAAGCCCAGTAAGATCACCGACAGGCCCGCTAAGGTACCATTGCGGGACAAGTCGCTACATGCATCATAAGCAACAACATACTACAGTAATCATACAATAAAGTAGTGAAATCACAAATAGATGTAACACATTCCATACACAGAAGTAGTAACCAGAAGTCTCAAGGGTTATGCCCATCCAACGTAAGGCATAGGTCAACTCAGCGGCGGTTTGGAGGTCCAATCTCTACTCCCGTGCCGACTAACCTAGACCTACGATGGACTAGCAACACCACTACTAAGTATCAACCATATACCGTGACCCGAAGTCACTATCACAATCATGAATAAGTAGACCAACGACCCGTAGTCGTTGGCTCATCTCAAATCTGTCTACGTTCGCACCATACCCCATGTCAAGTGCGTCGTATCTCAATAAATCAAGTGACCACACCACACCCCCTGTCAAGTGTGTCACATCTCAAAGATCAAGTGTCCACACCACACCCCCTGTCAAGTGTGACACATCTCATAGTATAGGCGACACCACACCCCCTGTCAAGTGTCCCTCTAACAGTATTAATATCCACGACATTAATAACAATAACAGAAATAATAACAGAAATATTAATAACGATAATATTTCACAGTCACCGTAACCCAGGTTGGTTATGCTAGCTGAACGTAAGGCGAAGGTTAACCCGACCACAGTTTGGGGGTACAATCCCTACTCCCATGTCGTCCAACCCAAGGTTACGTATAGACAGCACTACCCAACCCGGCACGTGAACAAATCAAGTACCAATATCATACAAAAGCCGGCAAAATCCTCGGCAAGACATTTATCATGACATGCCGGCAACATCCTCGACAATGTCCCAAGTTCTTGCTATCTAGCATGGCGTAGCAAGCGTTACTACGATATAAATTTAAGCTACCTCGACGTAGCGTTTAGACCGGCACATACCTAGGTCGAGTCACAATCTCGCTATTTATAACAAAAAATAATAGCAAGTAATTCACATCATTAATTCTAACCATTGTTAGGTATATATATGCGTACATGAAGCATACTAGCATGAAGGAAGAGTCCACAAGCACAATAGAGCTCAAGTCTCACTTACCTCGAAATTCGGGCTCAAATGCCGGGAAGAATCTCCTTTCCCGCTCGCCTTGTCCGCGAAGGACTCTCCACTAGGTCTATTAAGACAAGATATAGCACATATGAGTGCTCAATTATAGCTATTTAAGCCTATAGGCATCCTAGGGTAAAAATTACCAAAATACCCCCGGGTAGGGCCGAGCCTTAAATTTACAAAATGTACTTTTACGGACTCCCCACGCTCCCGTGAGTCCAAAAGTACACTTAGATTCCACATGCGAGCCTTGCTCGATGTCTTTCCCCAATTCTTAAGAATCTAGGGTTCTAACCCATTTCCAAGAATCAACCCTTTGATTCTTGTGTTAATCAACATAAAGATGGATTGAAAGGGCTTACCTTAAGTATAAGTATGATTGGGTCTTCAAGAAATACCCAAAAATCGCCTCAAGAGCTCACCAAATGATTTTTATAAGTTATGAACCGAAATGGCCCGAAATGGCCTTTTTATAGCAGTTTTTTTTTTTTTGCCTCTATGACAGCTTCTTTTGAAAAAATCATAACTTTTGATAAGAATGTCCAAATGACCTGAAACCAGTGCCATTAGAACCACAACTCAAAGGGCTACAACTTTCATGTTTTGAGTTTTTCCTAATTCCTTACGAATTGGCCGGAAAATCAGCTTTTATCCGGCTGTTTGCGCCAAAACAGAACAGAAAAGTCGCACCAGATTTTCTACTGTTTTAGGGGCAAAACGGGACCCTACGAAGCTTGGAATGATCCCAAATTTTTCACACAAGTCATAAAATACTTGGGTGACATACTCGTCAAGACGGAACTCAATTCGGACCTCCAGAACTCAAAAAGTGGGTCCCATGGCAAAGGTTCAATTTTCGACTTTCGCCAAAATAGCGAAATTTAACCAAACGACCTCGGAATCCAATTCCGAAAGTTGCTACAAGTCACAAATGACTATACGAACCTAACGGAACTTTCGGATCTCTCATCGGAGCTCATTTGCTCAAATCGAGCTCGGAAACCTCTTTTAACTCTTTTAAACTTCCGAAACGGGGACTTTATCAAAAGTCCTATCAAACGAGGTCCGTTTTCAATTTTGAAGGTTGCTACATATCATAAATGACGAGACGGACCTAACGGTGCGCTCGGATTTTCCATCGGGGTTCGTTTACTCAAAACGACCTATCGAAACCCCAAATTCCTTTCCGGAATTTCATAAACGGATCCTTTTCTCGAAAACCTATCAAACGGCCTCCGTTTCGACTCAGATTTCACAGACGGGTCATAAATGACCTAACGGAGCTTTTGGGAATGTCGACACGCAAATCGAGGTCCCGGATCCCTACCGACTATTTGAGGATCGTTACATTCTCCCCCACTTAGACTCTCGGCCGTCCTCGGACGAGCCTAAGTCTAATGTAGGATCCACACACTAGCCACGGAGCTGGCACGGATTTTGAGGACCCCTCGGTACCACCCAAAATCAATAAAACTTAAAAATGCAAATTCAGGCTTAGAAAATACAAGGATTTCATACCTGAATCATCGAACAAGCGCGGATGCCTCTCACGCATCTCGGACTCAAGCTCCCAAGTGGCCTCGGCAATGGAGTGATGCCCCCACTGAACTCTCACAAGCGGGATCACCTTCGATCTCATCTTACGGACCTCTCTAGCCACAATAGCAATAGGCTTCTCCGAATAAGCTAAGTCGCCATCTACCTCCACGGAATCCATATCGATCACATGAGACAGATCGTGAACATACTTCCGGAGCATGGACACATGGAACACCGGATGAACAGACAGAGAGGGAGGCAAAGCCAGTCTATAAGCAACGGCGCCAACGCGCTCCAATATCTCAAAAGGCCCAATGAACCTAGGACTGAGCTTGCCTTTCTTCCCAAATCTCATAACACCCTTCATGGGCGACACTCTGAGGAATACCCGGTCCCCAACCATGAACTCAAGATCTCTCCGCCTCCGATCTGCATACGATATCTGCCGGCTCTGAGCCGTGCGGAGTCGATCCTGAATAACCCGGACCTTATCTAAGGTCTGCTGCACCAAATCGGGCCCCAACACCTGGACCTCACCAGACTCGAACCAACCGATAGGCGAGCGACATCTCCGACCATACAATGCCTCAAACGGAGCCATCTGGATAGAAGCCTGATAGCTATTATTATACGCAAACTCTGCTAGCGGCAAATGGCTATCCCAATGGCCTCCAAAATCAATAGCACACGCCCTCAACATATCCTCGAGGATCTGAATGGTCCGCTTAGACTGGCCATCAGTCTGCGGGTGAAATGCAGTGCTGAGATCGACCCGAGTACCCAGCTCTCTCTGAAAAGATCTCCAAAACTGAGCTGTGAACTGAGCACCTCGGTCAGAAATGATAGAAACAGGAGCACCATGCAATCTCACAATCTGCTCAATGAAGATACGAGCCAGACGCTCCGAGGTATAAGTAGTCCTCACTGGAATGAAGTGAGCCGACTTCGTCAGTCGATCAACTACTACCCACACCGAATCATGCTTACCCACGGTCAGCGGCAAACCAACTACGAAATCCATAGTGATCTGCTCCCACTTCCACTCGGGAATGGGCATAGACTGGGTCACCCCGGCTGGCCTCCGGTGCTCATACTTCACTTGCTGGCAATTCAAACACCGAGATACATAATCAGCAACATCCCTCTTCATCCCTTTCCACCAATACAGCTCTCGAAGATCATGATACATCTTCGCAGTACCCGGATGAATGGAATATCTCGAACTGTGAGCCTCTGCCAAAATCATCTGCCTCAGCTCCACAATGGCTGGAACACATACCCGGCCGTTAAGCCGCAAAGCACCATCATCACCAATCACGAACGAGGACACTCCCCCACTCAGGACCCTGTCCCGGAGATCTCTCAGATAAGGATCCTCGAACTGCCTTTCCCGAATCTGGGAAGCTAAAGACGACTGAGACCCCACATATGCAAGCACCCGGCCTGGAACAGAATCATCAAACCGAACCCCACTAATGGACAAAGCCTGCAACTCACGGGCCAACGGCCTCATATCAGCATCAAGATAGGCGAGGCTACCCATGGACTTCCTACTCAAGGCATCGGCTACAACATTAGCCTTTCCGGGATGATACCAGATAGAAAGATCATAATCCTTCAGCAGCTCTAACCAGCGGCGCTGTCTCCCGTTCAAGTCCTTCTGAGTGAACAAGTACTGGAGACTCTTATGATCGGTGAATATCTCACATGGCTCGCCATAAAGATAGTGCCTCCACAACTTCAGTGCAAACACGACAGCTAACAGCTCCAAATCATGGACAGGATAATTCTTCTCATGGACCTTCAGCTGTCTCGAGGAATAAGCTATCACCTTACCCTCCTGCATCAGAACGCTACCCAGGCCAACACCCGAAGCATCACAATATACGGTAAATCCCCCGAATCCACTAGGCAAGGCCAACACTGGCGCTGAAGTCAACAGAGTCTTAAGCTTCTGAAAGCTAGACTCACAGGCATCGGACCACAGGAAAGGAACATTCTTCTGGGTCAACTTCGTCAGAGGTGCTGAAATAGAAGAAAACCCCTCGACGAACCGCCGATAATAACCTGCCAAGCCTAAGAAACTCCGAATCTCTGTAGGAGAAGTAGGCCTAGGCCAACTCTGAACGGCCTCTATCTTCTTCGGATCAACACACACCCCATCCTTGGTCACCACGTGACCTAGGAAAGATACAGAACTGAGCCAAAATTCACACTTGGAGAATTTGGCATACAACTGCTGATCCCTCAGAGTCCGAAGAACAACTCTCAAATGCTGCTCATGCTCCTCCCTGCTCCTCGAATAAACCAAGATATCATCGATAAACACAATGACGAAGGAGTCAAGGTAGGCCTTGAACACTCGGTTCATTAGATCCATGAAAGCAGCTGGGGCATTCGTAAGCCCGAAAGACATCACCAGAAACTCATAGTGGCCATATCGGGTACGAAAAGCAGTCTTGGAAACGTCCTCGGACCGAATGCTCAACTGATGATACCCCGACCTCAAATCAATCTTCGAGAAGAAGGTAGCACCCTGAAGCTGATCAAACAAATCATCAATACGCGGCAAAGGATACATATTCTTGATAGTAACCTTATTCAGCTGCCGGTAATCAATACACATCCGCATAGAGCCATCCTTCTTCTTCACAAATAATACCGGGGCACCCCATGGAGACACACTGGGCCTAATGAAGCCCTTATCGAGCAAATCCTGAATCTGCTCTTTCAGCTCCCTCAACTCAACAGGAGCCATATGATATGGGGGAATAGATTTAGGCTGAGTGCCTGGCAATAGATCAATGCAAAACTCTATCTCCCGCATAGGCGGCAAACCCGGCAAATCATCAGGAAACACATCCGGATACTCACAAACAACCGGAACTCTATCAAGGGATAACTCCTCTGCCCAGACATCCCGAACTGAAGCAATATATCCCTCGCACCCACTAGATATCATCCTCTGTGCCTCCAAGAAAGAAATGATCCTACTCTTCGGAGAAGGCCTGGAACCTCTCCATACAACCCGAGACTCACCCTCTGCCCCGATCGTCACGGACTTGGCATGGCAATCCAAAGTCGCATGACAGGAAGCCAGCCAATCCATGCCCATAATGACATCGAAATCAGACATATCGAGCAGCATCAGGTCCACTAAGGACTCTACACCACAGATGGAGATCATACACTGCCGATAACCCCTATCTACACATATAGAAGACCCGACAGGGGTGGCAACCATAAAGGGATCATCTAAGAAGACCAGATCCCTGCCCAAGCAAGGGGCAAATCCCGGCGACACATACGAATAGGTAGACCCCGGATCAATAAGAGCATAAGCATCGCGGCCACAGACAGAAATAATACCTGTGATGACATCATTGGATGCCTCAGCATCCTGACGAGTCATAGCATAGACCTGCGCCGAGCCTCCTGAACCCGGAGCTCTCTGAGACTGCTGTCTAGGAGGAATCTGAGAAACGGGCCTGGCGGCCTGAGGACCAGATGGTACCATAGCTGCGGATCCCTGGCGACCTGATGAAACATAAGGGCAACTCCTGACATAGTGATCTAGAGACCCACACTCAAAACATCCATCACCTCTACCTCCTCTACCGCCTCTACCACCTCTGCCACGACCACCTCCAGACGAACACCTCCCATGATGCCTCTGATGGCACCTCCCGCACTGCGGCGAACCAGACTGCGAAGAGCCACCCCGCCTCTGGGATGACTGAGGCCTCGGGGTCTCAGAAGAAAAATCCTGGGCAGGCAAAGCAGCAGCCTGGGGCCCAGACTGAGAACGGCCCTGATGACCCTGACCCCTCTGAGCGGATCCACTATACCCACCAGACTGACGCGACCTCTTGGCCGCCCTCTCCGCGTCAGCCCTGGCGAAGATATCCTCCATCCGCCGCGCCACATCAACTATCTCAAAATATGACTTGTTGCCTATATCAGGGGCAACAGCTACCTGCAAGCGGGGATGAAGACCCTCAACAAACCGGAGGACCTTGTCCCTCTCCTGAGCCACCATAGCCGGCGCAAACTGAGACAACCACAAGAACCTGGTGTCATACTCTGAAACAGACAGGTTTCCCTGCCTCAACCCCTCAAACTCGCGCCTCTGAGCATCGTGCTGACACACGAACCTGCTCATGAACATAGACACGAACTCAGCCCAAGACAATGGAGGGAGGTCACTAGACCTCTGCCGCATCATGGAGACCCACCATGTCTCCGCATCTCCCGATAATCTGAAAGAAGCACACTGCACCCCTAAGGTGTCTCTAGTACCAAGAACTGTCAAAATCTTCTCACACTTCTGAATGTACCTCTGGGCAGTACATGTAGCTGAGGTACCGTCGAACTCTGGAGGCTGAAGCTTCATGAATGACTCTATCCTCCTGGCAACCTCCTCAGTGCCCATAGGAGGAGTAGAAATAACAGGACCTGCCTGAGGAGCAGAAGCAGAAGGCTGGGCAATATGATCAGGAGCAGCCTCAGAAGTAGGCGTGCTCATAACAGGTGTGGTCGGCTGAGGAGCCGAAACAGGAGCTGCAACATCATCTCTGACAGGGACCTGATGGCTAGACAAGGCCATCAGTCTCATATACTCCTCTGAAGAGATCACAACGGTGCCTGGCACAACAGCAGGCACAGGGGGAATAGATGCTGACAGAGTCGCTGCAGACACCGCAGGGATAGCTGTGTCCTGCCTAGTGGCTGACGGGCGACCTGCCCGAGTCTTCTTAGCAGCTGGCGGCTGCGTAGGTGCTGATGGCTCTCCCGCAGACGCGGGTGTAGAAGATGCAGCCCTCCTGGCTGAGGATGCTCGCGTCCTCGCCATCTCATACAATACACGAAAAAGGGTCAGCACCTATATAAGCTACTCAGCACTAATAGAGATGAAACGAAGGGAAAACATTTCCTAACATGCCCTTGTAGCCTCTCGCTCATAAGTATGGTCGACAACATACCCATAAGCAAGACTCTACTCAGACACTGCTCCAAGACTCCTAGGACTCGAATTAGAACCTAGGGCTTTGATACCAAACTGTCACGACCCAATTTCCAAGGGCTCGTGATGGCACCTAAACAACATTTGCCTAGGCGAACCAATGAAACAAGATGCGGAAAAGAACAATAACGTGAAAAGATCATAAATGGATATATAAATATAAAAGGGTGAAGTCCAAAAGAATATATCCACAAAAGAATTGGAGCATTCTAAGAGTAACTCAATAAAGTATGAATATACATCAAAGAAATTTGAGTCCTATCTCTAAGTGACTCCGGCGGTATGCCACCACGGTCTGTGTGGTCGGCTCACCTCAATCAAAAGTCTCAGAAGCATCGAGAACCGCTAACATCCGGGCTGCTGACTGGATGAAGGACCTGCGCACGTAGCAGAGTAAGTTATGAGCCGAAGCCCAATAAGATCACCGACAGGCCCGCTAAGGTACCCTTGCGGGACAAGTCGCTACATGCATCATAAGCAACAACATACTATAGTAATCATACAATAAAGTTGTGAAATCACAAATAGATGTAACACATTCCATACACACAAGTAGTAACCAGAAGTCTCAAGGATTATGCCCATCCAACGTAAGGCATAGGTAAACTCAACGGCGGTTTGGAGGTCCAATCTCTACTCCCGTGCCGACTAACCTAGACCTACGATGGACTAGCAACACCACTACTAAGTATCAACCATATACCGTGACCCGAAGTCACTATCACAATCATGAATAAGTAGACCAACGACCCGTAGTCGTTGGCTCATCTCAAATCTGTCTACGTTCGCACCACACCCCCTGTCAAGTGCGTCGTATCTCAATAAATCAAGTGACCACACCACACCCCCTGTCAACTGTGTCACATCTCAAAGATCAAGTGTCCACACCACACCCCCTGTCAAGTGTGACACATCTCATAGTATAGGCGACACCACACCCCCTGTCAAGTGTCTCTCTAACAGTATTAATATCCACGACATTAATAACAATAACAGAAATAATAACAGAAATATTAATAACGATAATATTTCACAGTCACCGTAACTCAGGTTGGTTATGCTAGCTGAACGTAAGGCGAAGGTTAACCCGACCACAGTTTGGGGGTACAATCCCTACTCCCATGCCGTCCAACCCAAGGTTACGTATAGACAGCACTACCCAACCCGGCACGTGAACAAATCAAGTACCAATATCATACAAAAGCCGGCAAAATCCTCGGCAAGACATTTATCATGACATGCCGGCAACATCCTCGGCCATGTCCCAAGTTCTTGCTATCTAGCATGGCGTAGCAAGCGTTACTACGATATAAATTTAAGCTACCTCGACGTAGCGTTTAGACCGGCACATACCTCGGTCGAGTCATAATCTCGCTATTTATAACAAACAATAATAGCAAGTAATTCACATCATTAATCCTAACCATTGTTAGGTATATATATGCGTACATGAAGCATACTAGCATGAAGGAAGAGTCCATAAGCACAATAGAGGTCAAGTCTCACTTACCTCGAAATTCGGGCTCAAATGCCGGGAAGAATCTCCTTTTCCGCTCGCCTTGTCCGCGAAGGACTCTCCACTAGGTCTATTAAGACAAGATATAGCACATATGAGTGCTCAATTATAGCTATTTAAGCCTATAGGCATCCTAGGGTAAAAATTACCAAAATACCCCCGAGTAGGGCCGAGCCCTAAATTTACAAAATGTACTTTTCCGGATTCCCCACGCTCCCGTGAGTCCAAAATTACACTTAGATTCCACATGCGAGCCTTGCTCGATGTCTTTCCCCAATTCTTAAGAATCTAGGGTTCTAACCCATTTCCAAGAATCAACCCTTTGATTCTTGTGTTAATCAACATAAAGATGGATTGAAAGGGCTTACCTTAAGTGTAAGTATGATTGGGTCTTCAAGAAATACCCAAAAATCGCCTCAAGAGCTCACCAAATGATTTTTATAAGTTATGAACCGAAATGGCCCGAAATGGCCTTTTTATAGCAGTTTTTTTTTTTTTTTGCCTCTGTGACAGCTTCTTTTGAAAAAATCATAACTTTTGATAGTAATGTCCAAATGACCTGAAACCGGTTCCATTAGAACCAAAAATCAAAGGGCTACAACTTTAATGTTTTGAGTTTTTCCTAATTCCTTACGGATTGGCCGGAAAATCAGCTTTTATCCGGCTGTTTGTGCCAAAACAGAACAGAAAAGTCGCACCAGATTTTCTACTGTTTTAGGGGCAAAACGGGACCCTACGAAGCTCGGAATGATCCCAAATTTTGCACACAAGTCGTAAAATACTTGGGTGACATGCTCGTCAAGACGGAACTCAATTCGGACCTCCAGAACTCAAAAAGTGTGTCCCACGGCAAAGGTTCAATTTTCGACTTTCGCCAAAATAGCGAAATTTAACCAAACGACCTCGGAATCCAATTCCAAAAGTTGCTACAAGTCACAAATGACTCTACGAACCTAACGGAACTTTCGGATCTCTCATCGGAGCTCATTTGCTCAAATCGAGCTCGGAAACCTCTTTTAACTCTTTTAAACTTCCGAAACGGGGACTTTATCAAAAGTCCTATCAAACGAGGTCAATTTTCAATTTTGAAGGTTGCTACATATCATAAATGACGAGACGGACCTAACGGTGCGCTCGGATTTTCCATCGGGGTTCGTTTACTCAAAACGACCTATCGAAACCCCAAATTCCTTTCCGGAATTTCATAAACGAATCCTTTTCTCGAAAACCTATCAAACGGACTCCGTTTCGACTCAGATTTCACAGACGGGTCATAAATGACCTAACGGAGCTTTTGGGACTGTCGACACGTAAATCGAGGTCTCGGATCCCATAACGACTATTTGAGGGTCGTTACAACTCCACTTCCCTTCTTGGAAGCACTCTTACACACACCAAGAGTGACTTCCTTACGTCCAAATCCACACCTAAGACAATCTCGCTCACTAGACAAACTCCTAAGGAAGGTCTCCATAATAGGTTCTTCATCATTACAGCCCACACAATGAATGTTAGGACTACTAGAAGATGGTACAACACATACAATACCAACACCACTCATCTCACTTGGAGTTCCCAATAATGGATTATCTATAGAGATCAATTTTCCAAACCATGCAGGTTTAAATCCAAACTCTTCTCTAGTTTGATATTCACCATCACCTCTATGAGAATCCTCTTCAAACAAAGGGTTTGTGAAAACAAGTCTACTACCCATCAAAGGTGAGGCATCAAAACTAGAGTCATCATCCACACTTGAGGAGTCATCGAATACAATTCAATCCATCTCATCCACTAGAGACTCCTCAAGGTCACTACCATCCTCGCTACAACACATAGGTCCACCATTATCAAGCAATTCTTCAAGGGAAAGGGTAGGGTATTCATTCAACTCATCTTCCCTTTTATCAAATATAGGTGGGGTGTCATAACAAGGGTCACAAATAAGGTCAACTACACAATCTTCACTAGAGAGAGGTTCAATGAAAATCGAGCTCACATCATGATGTAGCTTACCATTCCTCTCAACTAGTGGTTCACAATCACATACAAGTTGACCAACCGACTCTACACTAGTTGCAAACACATTGTAATCACACATTTCATCAACTAGTTAGAGTTTTCACAAACACTATCATATGAAAAGGAAGTAACATGCTCAAGGGAAGAAGTATCACATACCTTTAAGTGGCCATCTTGCTCACTTAATGCACTTGAAGTGTCATGAATTGTCTCTTCACCTTGAAGCTCACATTGAAGATTTTCTTCACTTGTCCATCCTTCTTGGAACATGATTGAGGCTCCATTGGCTTGCCTCCAAGAATACCTACAAAAGAGCTAACAGAAGTAGAAGAAAAAGATAAAGGGTTAAGGTTAGAATAAAGGGTGTCCTCACTCTCAATGATTCTTTTTCCCTCTTTCTTTTCCCTCATTTTCTTTTCAAGGTTGGGTGTAGATTCGGGTGGTGACATCCCACTCACATCACTCAACACATCCTCTCTTTTTTCCACTCGAGGATTGTCATTGGTCACTCCCTTACTCCTCTCAATCTTTTGGCTCTCATATTCGGGTGAGTTGGGACGAGGCCCAAGAATACTCATAACCGGAGTAGGTGGACTCTTTACATAAACCCGAAATCTAGGATTTGGAGACTCATCACTTGAGACCTCTTTTTTTGTTGGTGAACCACTTGGCTTTGGAGCTTGTGGCTTGGGGTTCACCTTGTTGACATTTGTCAACTCTTGTCTTGCACTAGTCCCACTATTTCTTGTGTTTGTAGGACTTCTTGATTGCTCAATTTCAACCATGGAATGAGGTTCTTGCTCCTTTCTCCTTTGCTTAGACAAAGAAGGGGTACTAAGATGTATCAAAATCTTTGCCCGACAAGGTTCAAAGTCATAAGTCCTTTGTCCCTTGCTCACTTTATACATATCCTTCATAAGATCATACCGCACTCTCTTGTCTTGCTACCATGGTTCACCTAACCAACCACCAAAATACTTCATGGGATACACATCACACCAAACATATTCCTTGTAACTCCGATGAGATATGAGTACCCTAGCCTCGCTAGTAACCCAAATACCTTGTACTCGTAAGGATGTTTCAATTTATAGCATTGTATCTTTAGTCTATCAACCCAAGAGGGGGTAATACAATTAAAATCGGTTCCACCAATCTTGAGCAAGCATCATCCTTTGCAATTCACCTAAAAAATGAGTCTACTTTTACACAAGTCTTGTATAGGATCACCCAAGTAAGAGCTTGGAAATCCAAGAAAATCATCACCATCGACTCGGGTTTTTCTTATCCCTCCACTAGTGGCAACACCACCAGAGCAACCTCCACTTCCCGTCACTCTTCCAACAATAGAAGTGTTGTTGAAAGTCAAGGAAGGAATACCACTATGGAACCCATAAGTGCCTCTCGCCTTGGTTCCATAGCCCATAGCACCACTCCTACCACTACTACTGGTGCAATATATTCCATTAGTAGTAAGAGCAACACTATTTCTAAATCCACCCTTCATATGGGAGTTAGAAGCATTAAGCCGTTGAGCACAAGTAGGATAGGAAAGCTTCTCCCTTCCCATGGAACAACCACCACCTCCTCCCATACTAATGGAAGGACCTCTACTACTCCCTTGCACACCATTAGCAACACCAAGAGAAGATGAAAA
Organism: Petunia x hybrida; assembly: GCA_037355625.1. Lineage (NCBI taxonomy): Eukaryota > Viridiplantae > Streptophyta > Magnoliopsida > Solanales > Solanaceae > Petunia > Petunia x hybrida. Next base: position 1,614,978 of record JBBBVM010000032.1, on the reverse strand, counting down.
TGAACAATTCCTATAATCAACTTCACCATCCATTCTCTCTATGTCAGTATCATCATTGTTCAAATTCACTACAAGAAGAGTAAGTAGGTTCACCATACCTTGAAGCGTCACTTTCTTAAAATTCTTGACTAGAAGCATGAGAACCTTCACATGCATCTTCGCAAGCCTCATAGTCTTCTTCATCTTCATAATCAACATAGTGACCCGCTTCATCATCATATGAGCCTTGGTTCCCCGGATCGTCATAGAAATACCCATCATCATCATAGGAACGATAGCCTCCATCATCTCCGCATGAGTCATATCCTCCACAATCGTCATCCGAAGCCATAGTTGTAACCAAAGAGTAAAAGACCTCACAAATTCACTCCCTCACGTGTATCACTCAAAAGATGATATTCAATTTTCTTTCTACTCGTGTATACACTCAAGGTCGTTGGCTTTTGTGACCACACTCTATTGTTCTCGCCGCTCAAGACTTTTTCCACTCAAGACCTTCTTGTTCTCTTAGTAACCACCATGGCAAGATCAACAACTAGCACACCCAAGCAATAGTTCGGAATGGAGTTTATATGACTCGATGTACGGAAGCTATTTAAATGCGCACTTAAAGCAAACAAGTTCTACGACTTTAAGTAAAGACTCCAAGACACACAACACCCTAAAAGCTCAAAGATTAGTGTTAATAAAGTAGGACAAATACCTTAGAAATACTAACCAAGAAGTTTGGAAGCAAAGAAAACACGAAAAACCTACGAAAAATCTACCCGGACAACGTTCAGCAAAAGAGGCCCCCCGCCTCTGAAAGTAGGTGGTCCGCCCACTATTTTACGGTGGAGAGTAGGCGGTCAGCCTACTTGAAATCCAGAGAGTATGCAAAAAAAGAGGCGGTCCGCCTCTGTAAGTAGGCAGTCCGCCCAGTGCGATTTTCTGCAGCTTTTCACTTCGTGTTTTTGGTTTTTTGCACCCAAATCTCCAACAATTTCAAGTTGCTTCTCCAATATAAAGGTACCCCAATGTGTTTTCAACTACTACAATCAATATCTAATGATTTATATCAACACCCAATCAATAACAAATCCAAATCAAGAAATTTCAATCAAATTCAAGGGTTTTTCAACTTTGGGATTTTTGATTTTCAAGCTTTTGATTCTCAACACCAAATCATATAACAAGGGTACCAAATCAACGGGTAATCATCACATAACAATCCCCAAAAACAATAATCGAATAGGTCATCAAATCCATGAATCTCTAGCAATTTTTTGTATTTTTCAACTTTTCAATTTTTTTTTTTTGTTTTTTCTTCTTTTCTCCAAGAACAAGACCAATAATAACAATAAACTAAACTAAAAGATATGAGATAGATGAACAATGATCGAGGGTTTGTAGAAAGAAATCCCGAGCCTTGCTCTGATGCCAAGATGATACGGGTCAAAATGACGGAAGCAAAAACAAGGTAACGAAAGCAATAAAGTGAACATGAGATCAAGAAATAGGGGACGGGGAAGAACAGAAATAGAAGAAAGAACGAATCAAACTAACAAAGTAGATTGATTCACAAGGAAGAAAGAGACTTGAACCACTAACGGGGTTACACTAGGGGTGATCTACCATGGATTCCAAGTAAGAGATACATGAAGCCTAGCTTCAACAAGTAGGACCTAGTCTCTTCTAAATTCTATTCTCAATCTCAAAATCTAGCTACCCAAATAAAATGACTAAGTGTGGTATTTATAGGTGTTCCACACTCCTAATATAATGTCTAAAAAGCCCTCAAATGATATAAAAATAATACAAGCCTCGTAGGGCCAAAATAGGAATTACTCATGGCATTCCCGTGAAAAACAAAGCAACTAGGCACCCCGCCTCTTATAGTAGGCAGTCTGCCCGTTTCCCAAGAGTGCAGAGTGGGCGGTCCGACCTCCTGTGCAGAGGCGTTCTGCCTCAATCAAGTCCAGAGAGTGTGCAGTCAACTAGGCGGTCCGCCCCTTTTCGGGAGTTGTGAAGATGACTCAAAATGGACTCTACGTGCTCCTCCTTGGTCCGTAGTAGGTCCTCCCTCAATGGCGCTCAAGTCCATGACTCCAAATCACTCTCGAACCCTCCTCTGGAGCCCCTGCCTTGGATCCTTTGTGCTCTCATGCTTGGCTCTTGATAGTTGACATTTTGGCTCAATTTTCCCCGCAACAGGCTGTGCCTGAGATTACTTTAGCCGACCTCTTGGCTGAAATAAGGGCAGTGAGCACACGAATTGAGAATATTAAAAATTCAGCTAGTACTTAGAAAAATGCCGGGGAAGGAACTAGTGATGGTTCGACTATGAAGCCTGAAAAATTTGCTGAGATAGCTCGTCAACAAGAGTTGAGAGAAAGAGATGCTAGTAATGTGAGAACCTTGGGTATTCCCCAGGGCAATATACCACCATTGATGCCAGCCCGGAGAAACATAGTACCCGCGAGGGAAATAAGAGCAGCCCGTGAGGATGATCAACCCGAGTTAGGGGAATATGGCGATGATGATTTTGGGCAGCAAGAACTAAGGATAAGACAAGCATATGGGGGCCGTGGTAATGTGAGACGCCGTGGCTTTGGTCGAGGTCCTAGAGGGGGCTTGGGGGGCTTAGGTGGAAGGAATTTGGAGCCTGACTTTGATGAGTATGCTGATTATTATAAGGGGTATCCTGAACTAGCCCGTGGTGCTCGTGAGAGTGGTCTAAATAGTGTCAAGGTTACTATTCCCACATTCAAGGGAACTAGTGATCCTGACAAGTTCTTAGAGTGGAGGCGTCAAGTTGAGAGGATTCTTGAGATTAATGACATGACTGAGGAGAAGAAAGCTACCTATGCCATTGCAGCGTTTGAGTCCTATGCTTCTACTTGGTGAGAGGCTGAGAAACAATCTAGAACAAGACACAATCAGCTCGCGCGCATAACTTGGAGAGAATTGAAACAAGTAATGAACCTAAAGTATGTCAATCCAAAGCACAAACAAGAGCAACTTCGGAGGTTATATGACTTGAAACAAGGGCTGAAATATGCTGAAGAATATCATGATGAATTTGAGAAGATTCGGCTATCACTTGACATGGAAGACGAAGAAGAGGACGAGGCTATCATACGGTTCAAGAATGGGTTGAATCGTGATATATCTAATCAGTTGAGGCTACACACTTTCTTGACTCTTTATGATGCATTTCTAGCTGCCATTGAAGCCGAGAAGATGATTAAAGAGGAGAAGGCAGCCCGCTATAGAGGTAGTTCTACTCCTACTCCTACTCCTATGAGCCGAAACAAGGAGTGGAGGACACCAAGTATCGGGGGAGCAAGTGTGGGCCGTGATTTGAAGAAACCGGTGGACAAAGTGATGCCAAAAAGTGATCCTAAGGGGTCGGGAGGTGCTTTTAAAACTCAGTTTAATACTCCTAGTGCTTCCTCTTTTAAATGTCATAAATGTCAAGGCTATGGGCATTTTGCGAAGGATTTTCCTACGCGAAAAACCATGCTTATTCTTGATGATGGTACTTTCAAAGAGATAGAGAGTGAGGAGATTGAGGGAGATGAGGGGGCTGATTTAGTTGAGTGTGAGGAAGAGGAAGCGGAGGATGAGGATGTGAACATGTTTCTAGTGGTGCGTAGGAATTTGAGTGCTATGACCATTGAGGAGGAAGAAAATGTGCAGCGAGAGAATTTATGTCACGCTAGATGTAGAGTGCGGGGGGAAAGTGTGCTCTTTAATTGTTGATTCGGGTAGTTGTGTCAATGTAGTGAGCCAATCGTTGGTGTCACAACTAGGACTGCCCACGTTGAAACATCCCCATCCCTATAGGCTGAATTGGTTGAACGAGTGTGGTGAGTTGAAGGTAGTGAAGCAAGTGCTCATTAGATTTAAGGTGGGCACTTATAGTGATGAGCTCATGTTTGATGTAGTGCCAATGCAGGCTTGCCATTTGTTGTTGGGCAGGCCTTGGCAATATGACCGGGGGGTGATTCATGCTGGCAAGGCCAATACCTATACAGTTAAGTTGGAGGGCAAGAGTTTTACACTCAAGCCTTTGTCACCCAAGCAGGTTAGTGAGGATTATAGGAGGATGAAAGAGCTCAAAGAATCGACTAAAAACCCATGGGAACTAAGCCCGAGGCCGTAGACCATGCTAATTCACCAGCCCTAGCAGGTAATGTTTGTGCTATGATGCAGTCAGGTGAGTATTTACGAGGTAATGATAGTTCTAAATTGTTAATTTGCCTTGTACATAAGGGTGTTTATTTGAGTTCTAATGATGAAGTTTTTACTAATATTCACCCCTTGCCTAGTGTTGTTGATGATGTCTTGCAGGAATATGTGGACATATTTCCCGAGGAGATGCCGAGTGGGCTGCCTCCATTAAGGGGGATAGAACACCAAATCGACTTCATCCCGGGGTCACAAATTCCTAACAAACCAGCCTACCGGAGTAATCTGGAAGATACTAAGGAGCTGCAGCGTCAAGTGAATGAGCTGCTAATTAAGGGGCTGGTTCGTGAGAGTTTGAGCCCATGTGCTGCGCCCGTGATCCTTGTTCCAAAGAAAGATGACACTTGGAGGATGTGCGTTGATTGCCGGGCAGTCAACAAAATAATGGTAAAGTATCGTCATCCCATCCCTAGATTAGATGACATACTAGATGAGTTAAGTGGTTCAACTGTATTCTCTAAAATTGATCTTAGGTCCGGTTACCACCAAATCTGCATGAAACCGGGTGATGAGTGGAAAACAGTGTTCAAGAGCAAGTTTGGTCTATATGAATGATTGGTGATGCCCTTTGGCCTCTCCAATGCACCTAGTACGTTTATGAGACTAATGAACCATGTACTTAACCCGTTCATTAATAAGTTTGTGGTCGTTTACTTTAATGATATTCTGATTTATAGCAAAAGTGTAGATGACCATGTTGATCACTTAAGGCAAGTACTTAATGTGTTGAGGGCTGAAAAGCTCGATGCTAATTATAAGAAGTGTGCCTTTTGTGTGGAGAGGGTTGTTTTTCTGGGATTTGTAGTTAGTGCTAATGGTGTTGAAGTAGATGAGTCTAAAGTTGAGGCTATTAGAGATTGACCTACTCCTACTACTGTTTCGCATGTTAGGAGTTTCCATGGCTTAGCTAGTTTCTATAGACATTTTGTGAGAGATTTTAGCACCATAGCAGCACCACTCACTGAGTTAGAAAAGAAAGATCAACCATTTGTGTGGGGGGAGCCTCAAGAGAAGGCTTTCTGAGAATTGAAGCATAGGCTTAGTTCTGCCCCATTGTTGCAATTGTCTGACTTTAGCAAGGCATTTGAGATTGAGTGTGATGCCTCGGGGGTTGGGATAGGTGGCGTCCTAATGCAAGATGTGAAGCCTATAGCTTATTTTAGTGAGAAGTTGAAGGGGGCTGCCTTGAATTACTCCACGTATGACAAGGAGTTGTATGCTCTCGTGAGAGCTCTAGCTCATTGGCAGCACTATTTATGGCCTAGGGAATTTGTCATTAGGAGTGATCATGAGTCGCTCAAACGCCTTAGGGTTCAAGAAAAGCTGAATAAGAGGCATGCCAAACGGGTTGAGTTCATGAGAGTTTCCCTTACGTAATTCATTACAAAAAGGGAAAGGAGAATGTAGTGGCTGATGCACTTTCTAGAAAGTTTGCTTTTGCTACCACTTTAGCATCTAGGCTGATGAGTTTTGAGAGTATTAAGTCTATGTACATGAATGATCCTAAGCTTAAGAGTGTGTGTGATGCCATAGCTAGTGGATAGCGAATAGAGAAGTATCAATGGCATTGACGGGTACCTTTTTAAGAAGGGGAGAGTTTGTATACCCGAGTCTTTTGGCGTGAGTTGTTGGTGCGTGAAGCATATTGTGGGTGTTTGATGGGTCACTTTGGGGTAGATAATACCTTGGCTATACTTGGGGAGCAGTTTCATTGGCCTAACATGAGGCGTGATGTTGAGCGTATTTGTAATGCTTGTTTTGACTGCAAACGGGCTAAATCTAGGTCTAGTATCATGGTTTGTATACTCCCTTACCCGTCCCTACTAGTCCTTGGGTAGACGTCTCCATGGATTTTGTGATGGGGCTGCTTCGTTCTAAGGGTGGTCATGATAGTATCTATGTGGTTGTTGATAGGTTCTCTAAGATGGCTCATTTTATTCCTTGTAAAAAATGTGATGATGCACAACATGTTGCCTCCTTGTTTATTGCTAATGTGTTAAAGCTGCATGTGCCTCGTACAATTGTTAGTGATAGGGATTCGAAATTTTTGAGTCACTTTTGGAAGTTTCTGTGGGGTGCTCTTGGTACTAAATTATTATTTTCTACGTCTCATTATCCACATACTGACAGTCAGACTGAGGTTGTTAACCGAACCTTGGGAGCTCTTCTTAGAGCTATGACCAAAGGTAAGGCGGGGACGTGGGCTGATAGGCTGCCTATGATGGAGTTTGCTTATAATAGAACTGTGCATAGGATGACTAGTATAACTCAATTTGAATGTGTTTATGGCTTAAACCCCTTGATTCCACTTGATCTTACACCATTGCCTAGAGATGCAGTTATTAATGTTGATGCTGAAAACCGGGCAGCCGCTTTGCTTGAGTTGCATGCTAAGGTACGGAAGAACTTGGAAGCAGCTTATGAGAAAGTGGCGACCAAGAAGAATAAGGGGCGAAAAAAGCTGGACTTGAAAAAGGATGATTGGATTTGGGTGCATTTCCGAAAGGAGAGGTTCCCGAGCCAAAGGAAAGGGTAGCTAGCCCCGAGAGGTGATGGTTCATTCCAAGTGCTTCAAAAGATCAATAATAACGCCTATGTGATAGATCTGCCTGGTGAGTATAATGTCTCTACAACTTTCAATGTTTCTGACTTAACTCCTTGTTTTGCAGGTAATGCCGCTTTGAGAGATGATGATGGCGCGATTTCGAGGACGAAATCTTCTCAAGAAGGGGAGAATGATGCAGTCCAGCCTGATCAAGCTACATTCGTGCCTTCAAGGACATTCACGAGGAGCCAAGCTGAGGAGCTTCATGATGTTCACTTGATGGTGATGAAGAGCCATGATTGTGCAAGTATTGAGGAAGTTGCGCGTATGTTAGAAGAGCCTTGGGATTTGTTGATTAGCATTGGAGAAGGGGCGTTCTAGAAGAATGCTTGGTGCGTGGTACTCGCATGGCATGCAGACTATGTTTCCTAGACAATTCAGCCGCGTGGTGGGCTCGTTTATTGGCCTTAATGCGCTGTATTTTTTATGACTTTTTCATGCTTTTGTATGGCTAAACTTATTTATTTTGATGCTACTTATTTAGCCCTGCGTGGCTATTGACATTTAGCCCAATTGATGGCTATTCCTTCACTTTTTAGGCGTGTAAGGCTCCATTATAAAAGCCTAACACTTAGTCTTATTTCATTAGTTCCAGACATCAAAAAAACAAACGCAGCTTTTGAGCTTTTCCTACAAACACTTAGAAAACCGTTTCTTTTGAGTGAAATCAGAATTAAACGATTTTCTTCCATTGATCAAGTTGTTATCAAGTTTCGTTTTGAGGATAGTTCGTGTAGTCTAGATGCCGTTTGAATCCTAACAAAGGGGTGAGTAGAGTAGTTCCTACTAAATCCTTTGTTGAATTTCAATCCGTGTCTTGCTTTTATCATTCTTTCTTGCTTTCATAATTAAGATTGCATCAATATAGAAGCTTCAAATGGATGTAATTAAAAAACAGCATCAACACCCATCAACGGTCATGGAGTACTAGAGTAGATGCAGTGTCTGCAAGCAATGAAATGATGATATTCAGGGAGAGATGCATGTTTAGAGTCTTGTTTCACCTCATATTTATAGCCTTTATGTATTGATTAAGTTGTTATCTTAACTTTTATGAGCTTATCACATGTAGTTCATTGTGTAGGAATGTATGTAGAGGAAATTGAGGGATCTAGAGCTAAAAATGAGAAGAAATATAGCTTCGAAGTCTGACTTGAAGCCTGAGACCTGACCGAAAATCAAAGCGAGGATGTAAACCGAGAGAAAAAATTGAAAAGCAGTAAAAATTCCCTACCTTGCCACGACGCAGTTATGGAAAAATCCAGAGAGTTGAAAATTTACAATGCTGAGTAGAAGCCCGAGACCCGACCAAAAATAAATGTGAGGACGTAAATCGAGAGAAAAACTTGAGAAGCAGTAAAAATGCCTTGCCGTGCGGGGCGTCGCATTGCGCGGCACGGAAATGGCAAAATCCTGGGAGTTGAAAATTTACAATCTTGAGACAAATGGTAAACCGCGCCGCACCACGCCATGCGATGGGCTGCACGAATTGAAGTTTACAAGAGTTTTTTCTTAAATTCTTCTTTTCTTCTTGTAATTTATTCATTCATGAATTATCTTGGCAAGATTGTGATGAACATGAGTGGTTAAGTTACCCCATTTAGGGCGTGACGGAACCATTTGTGTGGGCAATAATAGGCCACCTATTGTTACGGGATACAAGTTCAGCTTGCGAGACTAGACTTATCCTAAAAGTCACCGGGCATAAAGGATACACGCCTATTCTACGAGTTACGGCCGTTCAGGCGGTACGTGCATAGAACGGAAGGCATACATCCTGCTCCCTTAGAGTTACTGTCTCCTAGTGTCGACACCCATTTTTTTCAAAACCGGTTAAAGTTTGAAACATGGCTCGACTTATTGGAACTCACGGGTAAAGACTTGGAGTTGCCACCTAACATATTTTTTAAATAGGCGTATTAGGGCACCTACTTTTGTTTCTAGCCAATTTATGATTAACTCTGAAACTTTTAGTCTACGAATCAGAAATTCTAGGTAAGGGTTCAAGTTAACCCGAGAGGAAGGTATTAGGCACCTTTTGGGCTCCACCAAATGTGGTTACCAGCCGGACAATATAATTGGGATTCTAAGCAATTAAAAGTAACTAAGCAAACTAACTAACTAACTAACTAAAAATAGACAAATAATTAAATGACTACTATAATATGCATATAATAATTAAGATTAAACGTAAAGGTTCAAATTCACTAATTGGCTCCTTCTTAGGTAAACCTCAACCAAAGGTGCCTTGCAAATTGAAAACAAATTAGTTAGTATATCGATATATATATAAAAACATAAGTAATGAAATAAAGTAAAAGGTGTAGGAAATGTTAATAGTGTTAAATTATTCGTTATTTCCAATAGCATCCTCTTTAACAATTTCATCGAGAAGTACCTCACAAAAAAATACGAAAAGGAGTTAGTGCGACAATTAATAATAATAATAACAATAATAACTACAACAACAATAATAATAATAATAGTAACAATAATAATAGTAATAATAATAAATAATAAAATAAAGAAAAAATGAATCTTGTAAAAGTGTAGGCTCAGGTTTGTATGGTGTATCGGGTAGAGGTTAGGGATGTCGGTACGGCTGCAAACACGGTGGCTGGCTGATTGCCATGCCAAGCACCGATCCCACTGCTGCATTGGCGGCTTGTTTTACAATACAGCTCATACATGTCATCATCGTCTTTTGTTTTGTTTTCGGAGGGACACGTAAGGGACATTGTAACGGAACGGGACTTATTAGCCTCAAAAATATCATTGGCCGAACGGTGTAGTATCCGTTCAAATCGATCCGTGGGCCTCAAAATTAAGATTTTTCATAGGCCTAGCAACGATGTGTTTGTACTGTCCAAATCAATAAGCATCGAAAACGACCATGGACTTTAATAAAGTGAACGGGTCCACTGCCTGTGAGACAAAGTATCAGTGATAAGCCAAATTCAGGACCAAAGAGCAGAATAACCCTCAACAAATAATCCCAGTATAACGAGCAAACAATGCACAAATAAAGTATCTACACCAGCAATAACAACGACGTGTCAGCAGTGAAACGAAGGGGAGGGGGAACGACACCGACCCTACAAGCTGGTGGTGCCGCTGGAACTCCAATACCCCTTTTAATTTCAATGGTCAATCAATAAAGTAGAGCCATCGGGATGGGGCTTTTCGATGAGATCACATGACAAAAGTAAACAAAGACAGCTTCTAAGGCAAAGATTGCAACGGTGGTGCAACGGAGTACCAATAAAGGGGAGGAGCAACGCCGCTTTGATTTTCGGTGAGCGTTGCTGCAACTCCGCCTCCGTTTTCACTTCTATCTCCGCCTTTCAATCTCTGTAACGAGAAAGCAGATTAAGGAGAAATCAACAGAGAAATAGGACAACGACTTGTTTCCCAATTGTTCCCCTCATTTCCACCATTCACCTCTATTTTCTGACATGTTTTTATGTGTGCGTGTGTGTGTGTGTTTGTATCTGCGTAATTGGTGTGGGTGTGTGTATTGTGTGTATGGGTGTGTTGTATTGGTGAAGAATATAAAATGTGGGTGTGTGTATATACTGTGTGTCGTGGAGAGAAGAAGATGGGGGGATGGAGCTATGGGGTCTGCCTATGGTGGTGTGTAGAGGAAGAAGATGGTAGTGTTTTATGATCCATTTGTTCACTGTTGATGTCCCCACGGAGTGTGTATATGATGGCATATAAAGGCTTAAAAAGTGATTGCCGTTGGGAATAATTTGAGCTATTGAGGGGATTTGGAGGGGATTGGGGGATTAGGAGTGATAGTGATTAGTGGAAAGTGATGAGAGATTTGGGGTGTTGATTTTGGGAATAATTTAGAAGGAAGGAAATTATTGGAAAAAATAAAGTGGAAGAATTCAAATCCAATTGAATCAATTTTGAAAGGATACGATAGATGAAAATAAAAATTGGAAACTAAGTATTTTTTATTGGCTAACATTTAACTAAAGGTGCAGAACGAATGAAAGAAATATAAATATAGATATTATAAAAAAATGAACACATAAAAGACAATCAAGGTCAAATTAAGTCAAATAAATATATAAATAGTTACAAGTAAATATTCAAATATTATAAATATATTACATAAATAGCCAACAAGACTTGACGTGTACTTCACATATAGCCTAAATGATGCAAAATTACCTAACATAATCAAAACTAAGTATATAATGTATAAATAGTAGATAATCACACGTAAATTCATGCTTCCTAATGCAGATTTTTTTCAAATAGTCAATATTGCACCGTCACGTTAAATATGGCCACTTATGGAAAAAGGAGGGATAAAATTGGGTGTCAACAGCTGCCCCTCTTTGCCCGGGAATGATGAAAAGAATCTTAGGGCAAAGATAGTTGATGGAGTAGCCAATTTTGTCACGACTGGTAGGCAAAATGATTGAAAAGGAAAAATGAGAGTTTTGGGGATGTTCTTCGCCAAACCCTAGTCTCTGAGTTGCCTACATATCTCGGGTTCCATGTGAACCAGGCCATGTGTAGTTCTAGAATTGCATGTTGCCTGTGTGAGATGTTTATAACGCACGATGTTAGATGTCATGAGTAAACTCGTCAGAGTATGCAAAGTTTACATTTGAATGTGTTTTGCCATTCGGCGAAATTGATGAAGAATATAGCATAGGCACTATCGATGATGAGATGACATCAATAGATCGAGCGTGGGAAAAGAGGCTTATCAGCATCCTAGTTATGAAAATGTAGCGCGCTACACACCCATAAATAGGAGTTTATACGTACATAGTTTCCATTTCATCTCAATAAATGAGCTATCTTGCCTTCAATATTGTCTTTACTGAGCTGGAAAATATTTGAGGAGCGAGCTTTTATAGATGCGCACGATTCAAATAGATGGGCAGGATTAAGCACGAAAATACGCACGATTGACACAAATGAGTTTGAATAGGAAGGAACCCAGACTAGCATCCAATCAGGAATGAAAGGTTAGGCAGATCATTTATGTGAGTAGAGATATTTAGCTTTGAGCTCTTTGGAACATGGAAAAATAGATAATTTGTAGGTATATCAAGGACATTGCTAAAAGGACTGAGCATCTTAAATGTTGTTCCAGAATGGTGCATTATATATATTTGACGTTTTGCGGTTGCACAGTTTCATGTGGGGTAGTGATTTTTTGGAAGTAAGTGTAAGAGAATGGGAAATGGTGCAAGTGGTTTGTCGAGAGATCGAAGATTGCCCTGTAGTGAAATCAAGAGAAATACAAATAGAGATAAAGATAAAGATAAAGTAAACTTCCCCGTTGAGCTGAGTAGTTGTTTTGTATGTTTTCGAGTGCATTCAATGCTAGGGAATATGTGCCTCACCTCTGTGATATTTATATCCTTGTCTGGAGATGCTAAGTGCCTCTTGTTAGGAGATAATTGTTTGTCGCGCCGGATGGTATACCTTGGAACACTATCACGCTATTTCCTATAATAAAAGTGAGCTTGTTGCAAATAATATTTGTAAATGTAAAATAGACTTTCCTGTCGTTGGATCGTCTCGCGAGTGCCTCTCGTAAAGAAACCTATGTGCTCGTCAGCACTGCTACTGCCTCCTCATAATGAGAACCTACTGTTACTACCTCTCGTCGTGAGATGTACTGCCTCCTCGTAATGAGAATCTATGTGCTCGCCAATATTGCTACTGCCTCCTCGTACTGAGAATCTATGTGCTCGTCAATACTGCTACTGCCTTCTTATAAAGAGAACCTACTGCCACTGCCTCTCGTCGTGAGATGTACTGCCTCCTTATAATGAGAACCTACTGCTACTGCCTTTCGTCGTGAGATGTTTGCCTATTGTGTCGGGGTTTGTACCCTGCGAACAAAAGTAAAGTGAAGTGTTAAAATAATGAATGATGTTACCGTGCGTATAGAATACCCTGAGGGCGCTGTCACGCTGATTGCCGTTTTATTGCATCTTTAGGTCTTTGGTGAATTTGAGGTTCAGCCTCAAAATTCTGCCCCAGTATCGGCTTGTGTCTTTTGGAATTTTTGAGGGGGTCCTCAAAAATTCTGCCCAGTTTATTGCCTCTTATGGTAGTGCCTGCGAAACTTGTGTTTGTGCTGAAGGATCTGCTCTCAAAGAAAGATTCATTATTCGAAATGATGTTGTTGTATTGTACTGAACAATAATGTATTGGCTTGAATCTGTATTCATCCTTTAGTATGACGATTGGGTATCTCGATGACTCTAATTATGTGGATACTTGCATTCTCAGCCTGAGGTTTGGTGTTTGGGTTTTGCCGGGTTCGGAGATTGTCCCAAAATTGTATTTGCCTTGGGTTGTAATGGGGTGTCTTCATGTTTTGTATATTTCTTTTCAAAAGTCATGGAGCTAACTTTGATGGATTGTTCTGTGCAGGAAATGTGTTTCTGGTTTAGGAGTTGCGGCTTCCATTCGTTGATAATTTTTTCACCATTGGGTCGATCAGACTTTGAATTTTTATGTTTCAGTACTGGGTATTTTTCGATGTCATGGTATTGAATGTTTGAGTGATGAGCGTACATCTTTGTTGGATCGAATTTCGGAATGGGTATCTAGGGAGTGTGTAATATCTTTTGATTGAGCTAAATGAGCGAAGGTGTGAGGTTTTGTCTTTTATCTGTCCTTGATTGTGTTGAGCCTGATAAGGTGGTTGTTGGAAGTCTTGATAGAGGGGAGGTTGTGAGTTTTGCCAGTTTCAGGTATATAGTGTTGGATTTCTTTCTTGCGACTCTTGTTTGGGTATAATGCCAGCTGATTTTGTTTGTCCATATTACAAGTTGTACAGAAGTGGAATTGAGATTGTATGAATTATCTCAGTGTCACATACTGGTGGTTCAAAAGACTTTGTTCTAGAAGAAAATGTTTTCAGCTCGGTTTGCCATTTTGGCTTTTTCTGAATGCAGATTTTTTACCAATTTCAGTGTTCAAATGCAAAGTAACCCTAATACGGTGACAACATGCACAAAACTGTGTTAGCACTTTAGCAAAGATTTGAAGCAAAACCAACACATAAAGCCTAAGAGAATGCCTAGACTGCGGATGATAGATTAGCACTTGAATTTTGAGATTATGACAAATTGTATAGAGATTCCAAAAGATTGCTTGAGTACTTTATGTAGCAGTCCAAACAAGGATTTTAGATAAATGATTGATGCCTTTTTAAGCAGGAGATGAGGAGTAGGCTGTGTTGTGTGACAAAAAGAGAGGTCGAATTTTGTTGAACACCAAGATCTTAAGTCCATTTATCATCTTTCCTTGTGAATTAGGCCCGTTGCGATGTCTGTGCATTTTTGAAAGAGAGATTCAATGATTTTCATATTCGCCAACCAACTGCTGCAATCCAATCTTTGCCTCAAATTTCCTTTGTTTGATACTACTTTATTGTAGAGAGACCGAACACGATGTAGGTCGCTCACGTATTATGTATATTCTTAGATTGCTGCTTCATATTGTAGTTGTTGCTATGAGAATTCATTCGAGTAAAGCTTTCAACCCAAATTGCTCCAAAAAATCTATTTGCCCTTGTGGTGCAAGCTAAACCGGAGGTAAAGCTAGGCAGCCGGAGAAACGCCGAAAAACATCAAAAGTAAGGATAGAAGCAAGTTAAGTCTTAGCTTCGATTGAATGATACTGAAGAACTAGTTTCGGTCCCAAGAAATCAGAATCAAAAGACGCACCTAATGCTAAGCAACAATCCTCAAGAAGTCACATGCTTCTTGGAAACTGAATGACCAAAGAAGAAGATTGTTCAAACGATTCTCACCTAATGACACAAGTTCTTTAAAATCCCACATCGGGGTTCGGCTCCATCAGAGACACTCCATAGTTACAACTATGTTTAATCATTCATCAAAAACTAGATACTTACAATGAAATGAAATGAGGTTTATATAGACTATTCTAAGGACAAAATAGTAAATGGTCATAGGCGACCAGTAGGAGTAAGCCACGTAGGGCTGAATAAACTGAGTGTTCGGTCACTCCTTTAGACGAACACTTGAGTTTTGACCACTTGAGCTCGAGCTCTTGACTTCGGTGCTCATTTGCTCAACTCGGCTCATTTTGACATCGGACGCTCTTCTTTCGGTTGTTTGTTTGCTTTTTCTTCAGCACCGATGTTGAGTGTTCGGTTGGGGTTCAGTTGCTCCCTTCTTCGAGCTCAAGCTTATAGATGAAGCCTTCGATTCTTGAGCTCGGCCACTCAGCTTCGGAACGGTTGCTTTCTCCCGACCACGCCAATTGAATGTGAACGTCGTGCAACAGCTTAGCTTGGCTTTGTGTCATCGGCCTCGGTGGATTGAACACTTGATCCGCATATGTTCGAGTTGCATCATCCTCCCCTTCTTGAGAAGATTTCATCCTCGAAATCAAGACCTCTTTAGCCTTCGATGCTCGGCCTACAACACAAGGAGTTAAGTCAGCAATATTAAAGATGTTGGACACGTTATACTCACCAGTGAGGTCGATCACATAAGCATTGCTGTTGATCTTGCTCAGCACTTAAAACGGACCATCCCCTCGAGGAACCAACTTTCCTTTTCTTTGGTTCAGAAATCGTTCCTTTCGGAAGTGAACCCACACCCAATCTCCCTTCTTTAATTCCAACTTCTTGCGCCCCTTGTTTTTCTTTGATGCCATTTTGGCCTAAGCTTCCTCGACGTTCTTCTTCACCTTTGCATGCAACTCGATCAAGGCACTGGCTCGCCGAATACCTTCAAAATCAACAATAGAATATCGAGGCAATAGGGTTAAATCTAGTGGAATCGAATGGTTAAAACCATACACACATTCGAACGGAGTCATTCTAATCATTCGATGCACTGTTCGATTGTATGCAAATTCAATCACGGGAAACGATCAGCCCAGTTTCCGACCTTACCTTTGGCCATAGGTCGAAGTAGAGCTCCCAAGGTTCGGTTAACTACCTCGGTCTGTCCATCAGTCTGAGGATGGTGAGACGTCGAGAATAGTAATTTGGTGCCAAGGGCACCCCATAGACATTTCCAAAAATGGCTCAAGAATTTTGAGTCTCGATCACTCACAGTAGTACGAGGCACACCATGCAATTTCAACATATTAGAAATAAACAAAGTAGCTACGTGTTGTGCATCATCACATTTCTTGCAAGGAATAAAGTGAGCTATTTTGGAAAAACGGTCGACTACGACAGAGATGCTATCATGTCCACCCCCCGATTTCGGTCTGATGCAGCCCGAAATGCTGATCAAGTGCTCGACAGTCCACCGAGGCCGATGACATGAAGCCAAGCCAAATTGCTACATGATATCCATATCCAGTTGGCTTGGTCGGGAGGAAGCATGTGTTCGGAGGAAGAATAGCAAAGTGCTAGAGCCGAAGGCTACATCTTAAAATTTGAGCCCGAGGACAAAGTGACCGAACACCAACCCTTGGCGTGGAGCTGTACAAAGCCGAACACAATAAATTGTGTTCAAAGTCAAGTGGACGCCCGATGATAAATGTGTTTGAGAAAGAAACCGAGCATCAAAGTCAAGGTTGCCAAACACTCACTAAATATGTTCGAGCAAGGAACCGAGAACCGAAGTCAAGTCTGCCGAACACTCATTATTTCAGCCCTGCGTGGCTTGTTCTATTGGTCACCTGTGACCATTTACTATTTTATCCCTAGCGTAGTCTATATATATTCCTTTACATTTCATTGTAAGCAGTTAGTCGTTCATGAATATTTGATATAGCAGTTGCTATTGTGAGTCTCCGATAGAGCCGAACCCCGTTGTGGGATTTTAAAGAACTTGTGTCACTCGGTGTGAGTCGTTTGAACATTTTCTTCTTAGTCATTCAATTTGCAAGAAGCTTGTTCTTCTTGAGGATTGTTGCTTAGTGTAGGTGATTCTTGACCTCCGATTCGATCGAGCTTGAGACTAGTTCCTCAATGTTCTTTTGAATCGAAGCAAGATTTGTTTTGCTTCTATCTTTACTTCACTGTTGTTTCCGCGTTTTCTTTCGTGTTAGCTAAACCTCGGTTTTTCTTGCACCATCTTGGTATCAGAGCAAGGTTTGAGCTTTTTCTTATAACTTCAAATCCTGTTCGTATATCTCGTGCTTGTGTCTTTCAGTTTCAGCTTTCTTCCTTGTCGTTGATTGTTGTTGCTGTGGTGTTGTTTTACAAAAAAAAAAGTAGAAAAGAAAAATTCAAAAATTTTGGTTGATTTGTTGGTTGTTTGAATCAAACAACCATTGATTCTTGTTCACCATTTTTTCCTGATTCCAACGAGCACCTGTCGTACACGATTGTCGACTAGGTTTTCGTGGTGATTTTTGGACTGTTTTGGACGTGGTGTTGACTGATATCGAACCCCAGTGTATTTTGGTTGTTACCGATGAAAACTGGTGGTTCTTGATTGTTTTGGGTTGTGTTTTGTGCATAAAAATTTGAAGTTCTGTGATTTGAGCTTTGTCCGTATGCCGGAAACTTGTTACATTGTAACAGTGTACGGATGATGTTAAGCTTGTTCTTAGCTCAAAGGAATCTTGAACAGATTTCCTCCGACGTTGTTGATATCGGAGTTGAAAGGGCAACCCAAAATCTGTTAAAATTCTTGGTCAGTGAATGAAGTAAGTTTGTCCGTACGCCGGAGTAAAAATGCCACTGTTCCATTGAAGAAGAAAGGGGTAAAGTGTAAAGATTAAAACCTCAGGTGAAAAATTTGTCGGCTAGAAAAGGGAATTGGATAAGGTAAAACGCTATCCGTACCAAGGTGGGACCACTTTTGTATGAACAAGCGTTGGTGTGTTTGAAAGGAATCCGAAGAGGAATCGAAGGATAGATTCTCCTAGGTTTTGCCTTTTCTTGTGATCGATAAATTTAGTTAGTGGATCTCTGGAGTAATTCTTCCTACACGAGGTCGTGCTAACGCATTTGAGCTTATAGAAACTCGTGCGTGGGGTGACAGAAGTCCAGATTTCGTAGAAATTTCATTGACTTCCTGAAACGCAGAGTAAATAGCGACCGTTCCATCGAGTCAAATCAATTCACTCTTCCCGAAGGAGACAATGTAACTTGTTAAATTCGAAGGAACTGAGAGAAATTGATCAACCGAGGAAGCCATTGGCTACAAGTTCTTGAGTGACCAAAACCGAACCCATAAATTGAGCGGACCCGAGTGCCACCCCAC
Organism: Petunia x hybrida; assembly: GCA_037355625.1. Taxonomy (NCBI): domain Eukaryota; kingdom Viridiplantae; phylum Streptophyta; class Magnoliopsida; order Solanales; family Solanaceae; genus Petunia; species Petunia x hybrida. The sequence continues at coordinate 1,596,945 of JBBBVM010000032.1, read as the reverse complement.
AAATGTGAGGGAGTGTGGGGGTGAATTATAACCTTACAATTTAACTTGGTCTTTGAATTGTGCAGGTACCATGGATGGGAATGGAGGCGAAGGAAAAGGCCTTGAGGTGCCCGAGGTGTCGTTAGCTGATCTCATGGCTGGGATACAAGGCATCAGTGCCGAAATAAGAGGAGTGAGTGATCGAATAGCTCAACTCGAGCAAGGTAGTGTGTCCGTGGTCTTACCTGGGTTTGGCGCTGGGACAACAAACTCCACTCCGATGAAACCTGAGCTGTTTGCTGAGCTTGTTCGACAACATCAGTTGAAGAGCGAGGCTGTTCGAAATGAAGCTATGGGCAATCCCCAAGCTACACAACACTTGGGCAAACCCCAAGTACAACAACAAAACTTGGGCAATCCCCAAGCTGGATATCAACACTTGGGCATTCCCCAAGGTGAAAGAGTACCGCTTCCAATGGCCTGAAAACAAGTTGTGGACGTTGATGAAGGGGTCGATGAAAGAGAATTTTCCGATGCCGAACATGAATATGAGCCACCGTTCGTTCAACGATGGCAAGCTTAATGAGGTCGTGGAAATTTCTGAGGTCGAGGGCGACGCGCAAATGTTGATTGAAATATTGAGCGTGAGGCTGATGACTAATATGATGAGTATCACGAACAGATTTGAGGTGCTCGAGATTCAAACTTTAATAGTGTCAAAATCACTATTCCATCCTTCAGAGGAACTAGTGATCCCGACGAATATCTTGATTGGAAGCTTAAATTGGAACGATTCTTCGAAACCAATAAGATGACCGAAGAGGGCAAAGCTGCACATGCTTATCCCGAGGTCACCACATGAGGGCAGTTGAAAAGAGCAATGGATGCTAAGTATGTGAATGCCAAATATCGGCAGGAACAACTTCGAAAGCTCTTCGAATTGAAACAAGGGTCAAATCCGTTGAAGAATATCATGATGAGTTCGAAAGAATTCGATTGACCCTTGATATGGATTAGTTGACGAGCAAGCTATCATTAGATTCTAAAATGGCTTGGCTCGAGATGTGTCATCTCAATTGAGGCTGCATGTGTACCAAACTTTGGAAGATGTGTTTCGTGCTACCATCGAAGCTGAGAAATGGCTCAAGGACGATAAAGCAAACCGGTGCCGAGGAGTCACTACTTCAACTCCTTTGAACCGAGATAAAGAATGGAAGAGTCTGAATCCAACAAGTGCTACAACTATTCGAGAGCCGAAGAAACCCTTCGAGAGGGGTGTGATCGTTTACCAACCGAGTGAAGTGGGAGGTACAGTTCAACTTAATTCTCCTAGTTCTTCAAGTATTCCTTGTTATAAATGCAAAGGTTATGGTCAAATGGCAAAAGAGTGTCCAACTCACAAATTTATGATTGTGCTCGATAATGGGGATGTTTGTGAGCAAGGGAGTGACACCGAGGTGGAAAATTCTGAGGAGATTGACCGAGCTGAAAATGATGATGGTCGTGAAGCTGCTGAAGCTGATCATTCGAAAGTGTTTCTTGTAGTTCGAAGGAATTTGAGCTGCATGACTCTTGAAGAAGAGGACAACCAAAGAGAAAACCTTTTCCATGCCCAATGTCGAGTAAGGGTAAAAGTTTGTTGGATGATCATTGATTCGGGTAGTTGTGTGAATATGGTGAGCCAAACCTTTGTTTCACAATTGGGACTACTTACCTTGAAACACCCACATCCTTACAGATTACAATGGTTGAATGAGTATGGAGAATTGAAGGTTGTCAAACAAGTGTGGATCAAATTTAAAGTTGGAGAATATCAAGATGAAATGATGATGTGGTACCGATGCAAGCTTGTCATATGCTATTAGGTCAACCATGGCAGTATGAACAGTTGGTTGTTCACAATGGAAGATCCAACACTTACACTGCTAAGCTCGAAGGGAAGAGTTTCATACTCAAACCCTTGTCTCCAAAGCAAGTCTGCGAGGATTATAAAATAATGAAAGAATTGAAAGAAGCGGCCAAAGCTAAGCTTCCGATGGGAACAAAAATTGCGGTTGAAGGCAACAATTCACCGCCCGAAGTAAGAAACATCTGTGCAATCATACAAGAGGGTGAGTATCTATGAGGCAACAACAACGATCAAATGATGATTTGCCTCGTGTATAAGGGTATCTTTCTAAACTCTAATGATGATTTTTCTAACGATAATCCTTTGCCTACTGCTGTCCAAAGTGTTTTACAGGACTTCAGAGACATGTTTCCCGAAGAAATGCCAGGTGGATTGCCTCCATTGAGAGGAATTGGGCACCAAATTGACTTCGTACCGGGGTCTCAAATCCCCAACAAACCTGCATACCGATGTAATCCCGAAGACACTAAAGAGCTCCAAAGGCAGGTTGATGAGTTACTGAACAAGGGCCTTGTTCACGAGAGCTTGAGTCCTTACGTCGTTCCTATTATCCTTGTCCCGAAGAAAGATGGAACATGGCGAATGTGTGATGATTGCCGAGCCATCAACAAAATCATGGTAAAGTATTGTCATCCTATCCCTTGATTTGATAACATACTATATGAGTTAAGTGGTTCTTCATGCTTTTCGAAGATAGACCTCAGGTCCGGTTACCATCAAATCCGAATGAAACCTAGAGATGAGTTGAAAACCGCATTCAAGACCAAATTCGGTCTCTATGAATGGTTAGTGATGCTTTTTGGCCTCTCTAACGCACCGAGCACATTCATGCGACTGATGAACCATGTGCTCAAGCCGTTCATAAATAAGTTTGTTATCATTTACTTCGATGACATCCTTATTTATAGTAAATCTGTGGTGAACATGTCGAACACCTAAGGCTAGTGCTTGATAAGCTTAGAGAAGAGGAGTTATATGCTAATTTCAAGAAATGTGCCTTTTGTGTCGAGCGTGTAGTCTTTCTAGGATTCGTTGTGAGTTCTAATGGTGTTGAAGTCGATGAGTCAAAAGTCGAAGCCATCAAAGATTGGCCAACTCAAACCTCGGTATCTCAAGTTCATAGCTTCCATGGTTTAGCTAGCTTTTACCAAAGGTTTGTTCGTGACTTTAGCACCGTAGCAACTCCTTTAACTGAGCTGGTAAAGAAAGACAATCTATTTGTGTGGGATGATTCCCAAGAGAGGGCATTCCAAGAGTTGAGATGGAGGCTTTGCTCTGCCCCGTTGTTGCAACTCTCTGACTTCGGCGAAGCATTCGAAGTCGAGTGTGATGCAAACGGAGTTGGGATCGGAGGAGTGCTTATGCAAGAATTGAAGCTGATCGCTTACTTTAGCGAAAAGCTTAGGGGTGAAACCTTGAACGACTCCACGTATGACAAGGAATTGTATGCCTTCGTTCTAGCACTCGCCCATTGGCAGTATTAATTGTAGCCTCGAGAGTTTGTGATTAAAAGTGATCATGAATCTTTGAAGCATCTCCGAGGTCAGGAGAAATTGAACTAAAGACATGCCAAATGGGTTGAATTCATTGAAAGTTTTCTTCCCTATGTAATTCATTACAAGAAGGGAAAAGAAAATGTTATGGCCTGATGCAGCCCGAAGTGCTGATCAAGTACTCGACAGTCCACCGAGGCCGATGACATGAAGCCAAGCCAACTTGCTACATGATATGCATATCCAGTTGGCTTGGTCGGGAGGAAGCATGTGTTCGGAGGAAGAATGGCAAAGTGCTGGCTACATCTTCAAATTTAAGCCCGAGGACAAAGTAACCGAACACCAACCCTTGGCGCGGAGCTGCATAAAGCCGAACACAATAAATTGTGTTCAAAGTCAAGTAGGCGCCCGATGATAAATGTGTTTGAGCAAGCAACCGAGCATCAAAGTCAAGATTGCCGAACACTCACTAAATGTGTTCGAGCAAGGAACTGAGCACCGAAGTCAAGTTTGCCGAACACTCATTATTTCAACCCTGCGTGGCTAGCTTCTGTTGGTCACCTGTGACCATTTACGGTTTTATCCCTAGCATAGTCTATATATATTCCTTTACATTTCATTGTAAGTAGTTAGTCATTGATGAATATTTGATATAGCAGTTGCTATTGTGAGTCTCCGATGGAGCCGAACCCCATTGTGGGATTTTAAAGAACTTGTGTTACTCGGTGTGAGTCGTTTGAACATTTTCTTCTTGGTCATTCAATTTGCATGAAGCTTGTTCTTCTTGAGGATTGTTGCTTAGTATAGGTGATTCTTGACCTCCGATTCGATCGAGCTTGAGACTAGTTCCTCAATGTTCTTTTGAATCGAAGCAAGATTTGTCTTGCTTCTATCTTTACTTCACTGTTGTTTCCGCATTTTATTTCGTGTTAGCTAAACCTCAGTTTTGCTTGCACCATCTTGGTATCAGAGCAAGGTTTGAGCTTTTTCTTACAACCTCAAATCCTGTTCGTATATCTCGTGCTTGAGTCTTTCAGTTTCAGCTTTCTTCCTTGTCGTTGATTGTTGTTGCTGTGGTGTTGCTTTACCAAAAAAAAAAAAGTAGAAAAGAAAAATTCAAAAATTTTGGTTGATTTGTTGGTTGTTTGAATCAAACAACCAATGATTCTTGTTCACCATTGTTTCCTGATTCCAGCGAGCACCTATCGTACACGATTGTCGACTAGGGTTTTGTGATGATTTTTGGACCGTTTTGGACGTGGTGGTGACTGATATCGAACCCCAGCGTGTTTTGATTGTTACCGATGAAGAATGGGGGTTCTTGATTGTTTTAGGTTGTGTTTTGTGCTTAAAAATTTGAAGTTCTGTGATTTGAGCATTGTCCGTACGCCGGAAACTTGTTAGATTGTAACAGTGTACGGACGACGTTAAGCTTGTTCTTAGGTCAAAGGAATCTTGAACTGATTTCCTCCGACGTTGTTGATATCGAAGTTGAAAGGGCAACCCAAAGTATGTTAAAATTCTTGATCAGTGAACGAAGTTAGTTTTTTCCGTATGCCGGAGTAAAAACATCACTGTTCCATCAAAGAAAGGGGTTAAGTGTATAGATCAAAACCCCAGGTGAAAAATTTGCCGGCTAGAAAAGGGAATTGGGTAAGGTAAAACCCTATCCGCACCAAGGAGGGACCACTTTTTTATGAACAAGAGTTGGTGTGTTCGAAAGGAATCCGAAGAGGAATCGAAGGGTAGATTCTCGTAGGTTTTCCATTTTCTTGTGATCGATAAATTTAGTTTGTGGATCTTTGGAGTAATTCTTCCTACTCGAGGTCGTACTAACTCATTTGAGCTTATAGGAACTCGTGCGTGGGGTGACCGAAGTCCAGATTTCGTAGAAATTTCTTTGACTTCCAAAAGCGTAGAGTAAATAGCGACCGTTCCATCGAGTCAAATCAATTCACTCTTCCCGAAGGAGACAGTGTAACTTGTCCAATTCGAAGGAACTGAGAGAAGTTGATCAACCGAGGAAGCCATTGGCTACAAGTTCTTGAGTGACCAAAACCGAACCCATAAATTGAGTTGACCCGAGTGCCACCCAACAAAGGTGAGGGAGTGTGTAAGGTGAATTCTAACCTTAACATTTTACTTGGTCTTTGAATTGTGCAGGTACCATGGCTGGGAATGGAGGCGAAGGAAAAGGCCTTGAGGCGCCCGAGGTGTCGTTCGCCGATCTCATGGCTGCGATACAAGGCATCAGTGCCGAAGTAAGAGGAGTGAGTGCTCGAGTAGCTCAACTCGAGTAAGGTAGTGTGTCCGTGGCCTTACCTGGGTTCGGCGCTTGGACTAGCAACTCCCCTCTGATGAAACCTGAGCTGTTTGCTGAGCTTGTTCGCAACATCAGTTTAAGTGCGAGGCTGTTCAAAATGAAGCTATGGACAATCCCCAAGCTACATAACACTTGGGCAATCTCTAAGTACAACAACAAAACTTGGGTAATCCCCAAGCTATCAACACTTGGGCATTCTCTGAGGTGAAAGAGTACCGCTTCCAATGGCCCGAAGACAAGTTGTTGACGTTGATGGAGGGGTTGATGAAGGAGAATTTTATGATGCCGAACCTGAATATGAGCCACCGTTCGTTCAACAAAGGCAAGCTCAATGAGGTCGTGGAATTTTCCGAGGTTGAGGGCGAGGCGCAAATGTTGATCGAAATATTGAGCGTGAGGCTGATGACTATTATGATGAGTATCCCGAACAGATTCGAGGTGCTCGAGATTCAAACTTGAACAGTGTCAAAATCACTATTCCACCCTTCAGAGGAACTAGTGATCTCGACCAATATCTTGATCGGAAGCTTAAATTGGAACGATTTTTCGAAACCAATGAGATGACCGAAGAGGGAAAAGCTGCACATGTTGAACATGTCGAACACCTAAGGCTAGTGCTTGATAAGCTTAGAGAATAGAAGTTATATGCTATCTTCAAGAAATGTGCCTTTTGTGTCGAGCGTGTAGTCTTTCTAGGATTCGTTGTTAGTTCTAATGGTGTTGAAGTCGATGAGTCAAAAGTCGAAGCCATCAAAGATTGGCCAACTCAAACCTCGGTATCTCAAGTTCATAGGTTCCATGGTTTAGCTAGCTTTTTCCAAAGGTTTGTTCATGACTTTAGCACCGTAGCAGCTCCTTTAACCGAGCTAGCAAAGAAAGACAATCTATTTGTGTGGGAAGAGTCCCAAGAGAGAGCATTCCAAGAGTTGAGATGGAGGCTTTGCTCTGCCCCATTGTTGCAACTCTCTGACTTCGACAAAGCATTTGAAGTCGAGTGTGATGCGTATGGAGTTGGGATCGGAGGAGTGCTTATGCAAGAATCGAAGCTGATCGCTTAATTTAGCGAAAAGCTTAGGGGTGCAACCTTGAACGACTCCACGTATGACAAGGAATTGCATGCCTTCGTTCGAGCACTCGCCCATTGGCAGTATTATTTGTGGCCTCGAGAGTTTGTGATTAAAAGTGATCATGAATCTTTGAAGCATCTCCGAGGTCAGGAGAAATTGAACTGAAGACATGCCAAATGGGTTGAATTCATTAAAAGTTTTCTTCCATATGTAATTCATTACAAGAAGGGAAAAGAAAATGTTATGGCCTGATACAGCCCGAAGTGCTGATCAAGTGCTCGACAGTCCACCGAGGCCGATGACATGAAGCCAAGCCAAATTGCTACGTGATATGCATATCCAGTTGGCTTGGTCGGGAGGAAGCATGTGTTCGGAGGAAGAATGGCAAAGTGCTAGAGCCGAAGCTACATATTCAAATTTAAGCCCGAGGACAAAGTAACCGAACACCAACCCTTGGCGCGGAGCTGCACACAGCCGAACAAGTGGGCGCCCGATGATAAATGTGTTTGAGCAAGCAACCGAGCATCAAAGTCAAGGTTGCCGAACACTCACTAAATGTGTTCGAGCAAGGAACCGAGCACCGAATTCAAGTCTGCCGAACACTCATTATTTCAGCCCTACGTGGCTTGCTTCTATTGGTCACCTGTGACCATTTACGGTTTTATCACTAGCATAGTCTATATATATTCCTTTACATTTCATTGTAAGCAGTTAGTCGTTGATAAATATTTGATATAGCAGTTGCTATTGTGAGTCTCCGATGGAGCCGAACCCCATTGTAGGATTTTAAAGAACTTGTGTCACTCGGTGTGAGTCGTTTGAACATTTTATTCTTGGTCATTCAATTTGCAAGAAGCTTGTTCTTCTTGAGGATTGTTGCTTAGTATAGGTGATTCTTCACCTCCGAGTCGATCGAGCTTGAGACTAGTTCCTCAATGTTCTTTTGAATCGAAGCAGGATTTGTCTTGCTTCTATCTTTACTTCACTGTTGTTTCCTCCGCGTTTTATTTCGTGTTAGCTAAACCTCAGTTTTGCTTGCACCATCTTGGTATCAGAGCAAGGTTTGAGCTTTTTCTTACAACCTCAAATCCTGTTCGTATGTCTCGTGCTTGTGTCTTTTAGTTTCAGCTTTCTTCCTTGTCGTTGATTGTTGTTGCTGTGGTGTTGTTTTACAAAAAAAAAAAAAAAAAAGTAGAAAAGAAAAATTCAAAATATTTTGGTTGATTTGTTGGTTGTTTGAATCAAACAACCAATGATTCTTGTTAACATTGTTTCCTTATTCCAACGAGCACCTGTCGTACACGATTGTCGACTAGGGTTTCGTGGTGATTTTTGGACCGTTTTGGACGTGGCGGTGACTGATATCGAACCCCAGCGTGTTTTGGTTGTTACCGATGAAGACTGGGGGTTCTTGATTGTTTTAGGTTGTGTTTTGTGCTTAAAAAGTCGATGTTCTATGATTTGTGCATTGTCCATACGCTGGAAACTTGTTAGATTGTAACAGTGTACGGACGACGTTAAGCTTGTTCTTAGGTCAAAGGAATATTGAACTGATTTCCTCCGACGTTGTTGATATCGAAGTTGAAAGGGCAGCCCAAAGTCTGTTAAAATTCTTGATCAGTGAATGAAGTAAGTTTGTCCGTACGCCGAAGTAAAAACGTCACTGTTCCATTCAAGAAAGGGGTAAAGTGTAAAGATCAAAACCCCAGGTGAAAAATTTGTTGGCTAGAAAAGGGAATTGGATAAGGTAAAACCCTATCCGTACCAAGGAGGGACCACTTTTGTATGAACAAGAGTTGGTGTGTTCGAAAGGAATCCGAAGAGGAATCGAAGGGTGGATTCTCCTTGGTTTTCAATTTTCTTGTGATCGATAAATTTAGTCTGTGGATCTTTGGAGTAATTCTTCCTACTCGAGGTCGTACTAATTCATTTGAGCTTATAGGAACTCGTGCGTGGGGTGTCCCAAGTCCAGATTTCGTAGAAATTTCTTTGACTTCCTAAAGCGTAGAGTAAATAGCGACCGTTCCATCGAGTCAAATCAATTCACTCTTCCTAAAGGAGACAGTGTAACTTGTCAAATTCGAAGGAACTGAGAGAATTTGACCAACCGAGGAAGCCATTGGCTGCAAGTTCTTGAGTGACCAAAACCGAATCCATAAATTGAGTGGACCCGAGTGCCACCCAACAAAGGTGAGGGAGTGTGTGAGGCGAATTCTAACCTTAACATTTTACTTGGTCTTTGAATTGTGCAGGTACCATGGCTGGGAATGGAGGCGAAGGAAAAGGCCTTGAGGTGCTCGAGGTGTCGTTAGCCGATCACATGGCTGGGATACAAGGTATCAGTGCCGAAATAAGAGGTGTGAGTGATTGAGTAGCTCAACTCGAGCAAGGTAGTGTGTCCGTGGTCTTACCTGGGTTCGGCGCTGGGACAAGCAACTCCACTCCGATGAAACCTGAGCTGTTTGTTGAGCTTGTTCGACAACATCAGTTGATGAGCGAGGCTGTTCGATATGAAGCTATGGGCAATACCCAAGCTACACAACACTTGGGCAATCCCCAAGTACAACAAGAAAACTTGGGCAATCCCCAAGCTGGATATCAACACTTGGGCATTCCCCAAGGTGAAAGAGTACCTCTTCCAATGGCATGAAGACAAGTTGTGGACGTTGATGAAGGGGTCGATGAAGGATAATTTTCCGATGCCGAACATGAATATGAGCCACCATTCATTTAACGATGGCAAGCTCAACGAGGTCGTGGAAATTTCTGAGGTCGAGGGCGAGGCGCAAATGTTGATTGAAATATTGAGCGTGAGGCTGATGACTAATATGATGAGTATCCCGAACAGATTCGAGGTGCTCGAGATTCAAACTTGAACAGTGTCAAAATCACAATTCCACCCTTCAGAGGAACTAGTGATCCCGACCAATATCTTCATTGGAAGCTAAAATTGGAACGATTCTTCGAAACCAATGAGATGACCGAAGAGGGCAAAGCTGCACATGCTATTGCTTCATTCGAGGCATATGTATCAACATGGTGGGAGGCTGACAAAAGGTTGAGACGAAGGAATGCTTATCCCGAGGTCACCACATGGGGGCAGTTGAAAAGAGCAATGGATGCTAAGTATGTGAATGCCAAATATCGGCAGGAACAACTTCGAAAGCTCTTCGAATTGAAACAAGGGTCAAATCCGTTGAAGAATATCATGATGAGTTCGAAAGAATTCGATTGGCCCTTGATCTGGAAGAAGATGACGAGCAAGCTATCATTCGATTCAAAAATGGCTTGGCTCGAGATTTGTCATCTCAATTGAGGCTGCATGTCTTCCAAACTTCGGAACATGTGTTTCCTGCTGCCATCGAAGCTGAGAAATGGCTCAAGGATGACAAAGCAAACCGGTACCGAGGAGTCACTACTTCAACTCCTTTGAACCGAGGTAAAGAATGGAAGAGTCCGAATCCAAATCGTGCCAACACTGTTCGAGAGCCGAAGAAACCCTTCGAGAGGGGTGTGATCGTTTACCAACCGAGTGAAGTGGGAGGTAAAGTTCAACTTAATTCTCCTAGTTCTTCAATTATTCAGTGTTATAAATGCAAAGGTTATGGTCACATGGCAAAAGAGTGTCCACCTCGCAAAGTTATGATTATGCTCGACAATGGGGATGTTTGTGAGCAAGCGAGTGACACAGAGGAGGAAAATTCCGAGGAGATTGACCGAGCTAAAAACGATGATGGTCGTGAAGCTGCCGAAGCTAATCATTCGGAAGTGTTTCTTGTAGTTCGAAGGAATTTGAGCTGCATGACTCTTGAAGAAGAGGACAACCAAAGAGAAAACCTTTTCCATGCCCGATGTCGAGTAAAGGTAAAAGTTTATTGGATGATCATTGATTCGGGTAGTTGTGCGAATGTGGTGTGCCAAACCTTGGTTTCAAAATTGGGACTACCTACCTTGAAACACCCCCATCCTTACAGATTACAATGGTTGAATGAGTATGGAGAATTGAAGGTTGTCAAAAAAGTGTGGATCAAATATATAGTTGGAGAATATCAAGTTGAAATAATGATGTGGTACCGATGCAAGCTTGTCATATGCTATTGGGTCGACCATGGCAGTATGATCGGTCGGTTTTTCACAACGGAAGATCCTACACTTACACTGCTAAGCTCGAAGGGAAGAGTTTCATACTCAAACCCTTGTCTCTAAAGCAAGTCAGCGAGGATTATAAAAGAATGAAAGAATTGAAAGAAGCGGCCAAAGCTAAGCTTCCGATGGGAACAAAAATTGCGGCCGAAGACAACAATTCACCGCCCGAAGTAAGAGACATCTGTGCAATCATGCAACCGGGTCAGTATCTACGAGGCAACGACAACGATCAGATGATGATTTGCCTCGTGCATAAGGGTATCTTTCTAAACTCTAATGATGATTTTTCTAACGACAACCCTTTTCCTATGTCATACCCGATTTTGGACTCAACTCGAGGCGAGTCGGGTTTTGGATTTGACTGGGTGAACTCGTTTGAGTTTAGATGTTGGAGTCGCCACCTAATATAATTTCTAAGGCGTATTAGGTCACCTAAATGTCTAAAGTCAAGTTCAAAAAGGTCTACTAGTCCATTTCAGAGATTCTATATGGGTAAGAAGTCTAAATAACTCGGAGAAGAAGGTGTTAGGCACTCCCCCGAGTCCCACAAAAAGTTGTTACCGTCCGAGTCTTAATTTTGGGATATAAACAGTGTATATTATCATACCAACTTGGGGATTTAGCATTTTAACTAAGGTATACTTATACATGCAAGTAACTTTCACATTCTGCCTAGGTTTTGAGCCTAGACGTGTCTTCGGCCTCTAATGTCAAAAGCCTAATCATAAACAAAGGTTATAACACAAATGAGTATTCCATTTCAACTTACCTATGTAGTTAACGCACTTTGAAAAGAATATTTGCATAAATAGCCTATTTTGCAAATAATTCTAGATTTAATAAGAAACCAAAAGGGAGTTTGTTTTGAAAATAAAATGTTGGCTCATTTGGGGTCGGCGTGACTCGTCATTAATTTTTGAGCCTTAACCTTAATGGCCTTTTTGTGTAGGGGTCAAGTTTTGGAAGATATATATAGGCAAGAGGGCTGTTTTTGAAGGAAGGTTCACGAAAAAGCACATATATGCAGATAAGGGGGCTGTCGCACGTAATAGTACACATATAAGTATTAGACATGCAAATATATTGTCTAAGTGATAGTTATATCTGCAGAAAACCCTTTTAAAGTGTACAAGTGACCCCAAAGTTTTATACATCCTTATAGGCTATTAGATTAGTGTATAAGAGTGTTAAGGCAATTCGAAAATATTTTTTGTACATATACAGACTATTTTTGAAAGGTTTACTGGGCCTGGATCATTTGTGCAAAACGGAAACAGTTTATTCTTAGCGCAACAAACCAGATTTTGATACTTTTCAAAAATAGCCTTAGTTTGAAACTAAAATTAAGTCTGCTCCTCATAAAACATGTTTTCAAGCAATCAAAACTTGTGATACACATTATAATCAGTAGCATTATCGTTTAAGAAGCATGCAGTTTTGAAGATGTGTTATAATTGGCAGTACTACTCAAATTCTCAAAGGAAAATACCTAAGCTTGGATGATGCAGGACATAAAGAGGTAAGAGAGAGAGAGAGAGAGAGAGAGAGAGAGAGAGAGAGAGAGAGAGAGAGAGAGGCTGCTGTGTAGCCTTACACACAATCTAGTGACTGTGTGCCCTGTTTTAAGCAAATATAGCAGGACACCTAATAAGATATACACAATGGGGCAGTTTCTAAGGGGTATGGTTCAATCAAGCAAAGGATAAGCTATTCTAAACATAGTCAGGGCTTCCAGACTTGAACCTAAATAAGCATTGCATAATGCAACTAACAGTCTGGATCAACAGTCTAAGTTTAGGACTCAAAGCCAAGTTGACATGGCCTGGAAATCCACAGACAAGCAGCACCCATCACTGGGGTCTGTGTAATAGCCAAAACCAGTAATTGAACCTTGATATACCTCTGGGGATATCCTTACAATTTCTGCATAAAGGGTTTAGCACAAAGGGCAAAGGAAAGCCCTGAACAGACACTGATAAGAGTAGAATGGGAGGCAAGTATGCAACCTCTTAAATAAATGTATACAGAGTATAAAAGATCATTACATAAGCAGTTCCAAACAAAGACAAGCAAGAATGAAAGACAAGTTTTAAACTAAAGGCAATATGCAGTCAAGAATGGGGAGAGAGAGAGAGAGAGAGAGAGAGAGAGAGAGAGAGAGAGAGAGAGAGAGAATACCTTCAGTGGTGTTAGAATAAGTAAACAGAGCTATGAGTGATGTTTAACACTTGCAGATGTCCAAACAAGAAAGCAAATAATAGCAAGAGTCTTCTAATGATTAAAAGCAAATATGAAAGAGTCGAGTGTATGCTAGATGTTCCAGTGTATGAATAATATTGTAGAGCTCAGTTTCTGAGTGTAAGGAGTATGCTAGGTGTTAATACCAGAAAACTCTGTGTCTATTGTCTAATAGAGCCTGTTTATATAGGTGAGGGGAAACAAAGGTTCAAATTCGAACACAGGACACAAAAGGCAAAGGATTTTGTCTTCCCATAATTAAAGGGATCCACTTAGGTGGACTTTCCATGTATAGCCTAATCAGACCCTAAACCTATGGCAAATCAAACCCTTTAGCAAATATAACCCTTCACTTTGGTCAGTAATACATCCAGGTTCGAGCACAAGTGTGTAAGATTGTTCTAGACTCGTTTAGGCTTGAGAATCTCCTAATCACCCTAAGAAATTTCCATCTAAAATCCCAATTGATACTATTCAATTTTCTAAACAGATTTCCATTAGAATTTTCAATCACATATTCAATTTCAAACAAACCTAAATCCCTCTAAATATGCAAAATAGGTCATTGCTCAGTTTCTGAATATAACCATGAGGATTATGCACTTTGATAGAATAAAGGGCAGAACACATTGTAACAAACAAGAATGAACATAGACGACTCATGAATTGCCCCTGATTTTACATTCAGAATTTAACAAAGATGGCCTAAGGCCTAAACGATGAGCATATTTACACAGACATGTGAGAATTCAAGGAAACATTTAGCTTCAATCAGTGAATTGACAAGAACAATAAACACATGGATTTTAACTAATTGATTAGCAAATAACACATGACACGTTGATACTCGCAAAATATAGACAAGTTTAGGCATGAATTCACATAAATTCGGAACGTCAAAAAGAAGAAAGAAGATTACCCATTTTAGGTTTGGAATCGAGTTCGAATTGACCCGACTCCGTGATAAGGATCAATATGACAAAACAATAAAGATAGGAGAGCGAGACACTTCTCGAACTCCCTTCGAAGTCACCTCAGGGAACTTGTCCCGAGATACCCTCGAATCGGCGTCTAGAAGGACCTACACTATGCAACCACCCTCGAGTCGCACCCGGGACTCGCAAGTAGAATGATCGGGTTTCGGTTCAAGACTCAACTGGATCCGCTAGTGAATTCAAGCAACCAAGAAAGGGTTTCTTCATAAAAAGAGATAAACTCTATTCATCATTCATAAGATTCAAAGGTAAGCTAATGTTTGAGGAGGCTAAGTGAAGTATTTATAGGCTTAACTTAGTCATAATAAAAGGTCTAAAATACCCCCAAAGTGGGTTAAAATAAATAAGGCCACGCAGGGCTATAGTTGGAAGTTCATGCAAAAGTAATAAAAATATCCCGCATGCTGTCACAGGGGGAGGCGATCCGCCTCTAGGCTGAGGCGCTCCGCCTCCATTCTGAGGCGCTCCACCTTTTGAAGTTCAGCTCTCTGGATTTTGGAAGGCGCTCCGCCTCATTTTGGAACTTGTGCAAGAGGCTCAAAATGAGCTTGGGGTGGATCCCCTTGGAGCCCAAGTGGTCCTCCATCCATGGTGCTCAAAAGCATGATCTTCGAGCTACTCTCGGAGCCTCCTTCCATGTCCCTCCAAGTCAAGTGAAGATGGGTGTCTTGAATCAACTTAGCTTGACTTCTAGTGAACAGCCTTGAGGTCATATGCTCCGCATCATCCTCCCCTTCTTGGGAAGGTTTCGTCCTCGAAACCATGGCTTCCTCCTCTCCGGCATCACCATCCCCTACATCAAAAGGGGTCAAGTCTGTCACATTAAAAGTATTAGACACATTGTACTTACCGGGTAGATCAATCACATAGGCGTTGTTGATCTTGGAAAGCACTTGAAAAGGACCATCTCCACGGGGTGCCAACTTCCCTTTCCTAAGGTTTGGAAACCTTTCTTTGCGGAAGTGCACCCACACCCAATCTCCCTTTTTGAGCTCAAGCTTCTTCCTTCCCTTGTTCTTCTTGGAAGCAACCTTGGCATAGGCTTCCTCCAAGTTCTTCTTGGATTTAGCATGGAGCTCAATCATAGCCTTTGCTCGGCTTTTCCCTTCAAAATTAGCAACCATGTCCCTTGGTAAAGGGGTTAGATCAAGGGGAATCAAGGGGTTAAAACCATACAGACATTCAAAAGGAGTCATGCCAATCAAGCTATGCAAAGTACGATTATAGGCAAACTCCATAAGGGGCAATTTATCAACCCACGTCCCGGCCTTACCTCGGGTCATGGCCCTAAGAAGAGCACCCAAAGTCTAGTTTACCACCTCGGTTTGCCCATCCGTTTGTGGGTGGTGGGACGTAGAAAACAAGAGCTTGGTGCCAAGAGCACCCCACAAACTCCTCCAAAAGTGGCTTAGGAACTTGGTGTCCCTATCACTTACAATGGTTTGAGGCAAACCATGCAACTTTCAGACATTGTCAATGAACAAAGAGGCAACATGTTGTGCATCATCACACTTCTTACATGGAATGAAATGAGCCATTTTGGAGAACCTATCCACGACAACATAAGTGCTATCATGGCCCCCCCTAGACCGTGGCAAGCCCATTATAAAATCCATTGATATATCGACCCACAGACTAGTAGGAATGGGGAGAGGAGTATACAAACCATGGGGGTTAGCTTTAGATTTCGCATGCTTGCACTCAAGGCAATTTTTGCAAAGCTTTTCAACTTGAACCCCCATCTTTGGCCAATGGAATTGCTCCATTAGGATGGCCAAGGTCTTGTTTCTCCCAAAGTGTCCCATCAAGCCCCCACAATGACCTTCACGAATCAATAATTCCCTCCAAGAGGACTCGGGAACAGACACTTTACCATTTTTAAAGATATATCCATTAACCCATTGGTACTTTCAACCATTTCTCCCTTTTCAAGAGCTTCATGAATGCTCTTTAGCTTAGGGTCATGAGCATACATCAATTTAATGCTCTCAAAACCCATGAGCTTGGAGGCTAGGGTGGTGGCTAGAGCAAACTTCCGAGAAAGTGCATCCGCCACAACATTGTCTTTCCCTTTCTTGTATTGGATAACATAGGGAAAAGACTCAATGAATTCAACCCACTTGGCATGCCTTTTGTTTAGCTTCTCTTGGCCTCTTAAATGCTTGAGTGACTCATGATCACTCTTGATTACAAATTCTCGAGGCCAAAGGTAGTGTTGCCAATGGGCAAGGGCTCTCACAAGGGCATACAACTCCTTGTCATACGTAGAGTAATTCAAGGAGCCCCCTTTCAATTTCTCACTAAAGTAGGCGATGGGTTTGCTATCTTGCATTAAAACACCACCAATTCCCACCCCCGAGGCATCACATTCAACCTCAAATTCCTTTCCGAAGTCGTAGAGGAGCGGTACTCAACCTACTTTTCAATTCTTGGAAGGCCTTCTCTTGAGGCTCTCCCCAAACAAAAGGTTTGTCCTTCTTCACCAATTCGGTGAGTGGAGCGGCAATGGAGCTAAAGTCTTTCACAAATCGTCTATAAAAACTAGCAAGACCATGAAAGCTCCTCACTTGAGTCACGGTAGTAGGAGTAGGCCAATCACGTATGGCCTCTACCTTAGACTCATCCACCTCCACTCCTTGGGCACTCACAACAAACCCAAGGAAGACTACCTTCTCAACACCAAAGGCACACTTTTTAAAATTAGCATAGAGCTTTTCGGCTCTCAACTTTTCAAGCACTTGCCTAAGGTGATCAACATGGTCGTCTATTGATTTGCTATAGATCAATATATCGTCAAAGTAGACGACCACAAAATTGTTGATGAATGGCTTTAGAACATGGTTCATTAGCCTCATGAAAGTGCTAGGTGCATTGGAGAGCCCAAAGGGCATCACCAACCATTCATAGAGACCAAACTTGGTCTTGAATGCGGTTTTCCATTCATCACCGGGTTTCATCCGGATTTGATGGTAGCCGGACCTAAGGTCAATTTTGCTAAACACACATGAACCACTAAATTCATCTAACATATCATCAAGTCGGGGAACGGGATGACGGTACTTTACCGTTATTTTGTTCACGGCCCGACAATCAACACACATCCTCCAAGTGCCATCCTTTTTTGGAACAAGGATCACGAGTACGGCACAAGGACTCAAGCTCTCCCTCACCAAGCCTTTAGTGAGCAATTCATCAACTTGCTTTTGCAATTCTCTTGTATCCTCCGAATTGCTCCTATAAGCTGGCTTGTTTGGGATTTGGGATCCCGGGACAAAGTCGATTTGGTATTCAATACCCCTCAAAGGAGGTAATCCATCCGGCATCTCATCCGGGAACATGTCCCCAAAATCCTTCAAGACATTCTCAAACACACTAGGCAAAGGGTTAGTCGAAAATTCACAATTAAAGTTAAGGATCATACCTTTGTGCACTGGGCATAGGAGAAATTTGGTGCCATCATTTCCTCTTAGGACCTCGCCCGGTTGCATCATGGCACATATGCCACCGGTAGAAGAATAAGGTGGGATTGCCACCATGCTTTTGGACAAAGGGCTAGTCTCAATGATTGACTTGGCCTTTGCCGCCTCCCTCAACTCCCTCATCCGATTGTAGTCATCACTCACTTGTTTAGGAGTTAGGGGCTTCAACACAAATTTCCTTCCTTCATGTTGGAGCGTGTAAGTGTTGACACGCCCATCATGAACCGCTTGTCGATCTAATTGCCAAGGCCTTCCAAAGAGAAGGTGGCAAGCTTGCATGGGCACCACGTCGAACAAGTGCTCATCCACATAACTACCCATTTTAAAGTTGATCATTGCTTGCTTCGCTACCTTGAGCTCCCCACATTCACTAAGCCATTGCAATCGATATTGCTTGGGGGTGTTTCACGGTAGGCAATTTCAATTGGGCTATAAGTGATTGACTCACAACGTTAGCACAACTTCCCGAATCAATGATCATAGAGCACACAACACCCTTGACATGACACCTAGCATGGAAAAGATTTTCTCTTTGCAAGGTTTCGCTATCCTCCACAATCATAGCTCCTAAGCTCCTCCTCATAACTAGAAAAGTATGAGGTTCCTCATCCTCCACCGTGTCATCTTGACCATCCTCCTCTACTCCCTCATCTCCCTCTACTCCTTCTTCTTCCTCTGGTTCACTCTCTTGTTCATAAGCATTTTCACCAACAACAACCATGATCCTTTTCGTAGGACACTCCTTAGCAAAGTGTCCATATCCCTTGCATTTGTGACATTGAATTGAAGAAGACGTAGGAGTATTCAATTGAGTTTTAGAATTACCTCCAATATTGGGTGTGTACTTTTCAAACGGCTTCTTCACATCTTTGCTAGCACTTGCTCCACTAGGACCACTTGCATTTGTGAATCTTGCACTGGGAGTAGGATTTTTCCAATCCTTTAGCTTGTTCATGGAAGTAGAAGTGTTGCTCTTGTAACGGTTGGACTTTTCTTTATCAAGCCATTGCTCGGCTTGAATAGCGGCATCAAGGACTTCTTGAAGTGAAAGATAAGCATGCAATCTCAATTGTGAAGCTATACCATAGCTCAAACCATTCATGAAACGGATCACGGCTTGCTCCTTATCTTCGGTGTCCATATCCAAGGCCATTTGAGTTCTTTCAAACTCATCATAATATTCATGCACCGTCTTGACACCTTGCTTCAACTCATAAAGTTTCTTGAGTTGCTCTTGACGATATCTAGGAGTGATGTACTTGATACTCATGATACCCTTCAAGTCATTCCAACCCACATTCACGGAATTCCCGCTCTTCTCCTTGATCTCTTGACGGATTCCTACCAAGTAGATGCATAGGACTCAAAGGATGAAATAGCATAAGTGCCTTTCTTGTCATCGGTCATGTCATTTGTGTCAAACATCATTTCCATGAGTAGTACCCACTCAATGTAGGCTCCCGGATCACAATTCCCTTTAATGATTGGGAGATTAAGCTTCACACTATTGAGGTTGGTGTTGTCACGACCCCCACGGAAAGGCTCCGGTTGGCCCCCATAGTGATCTTCATTCACACTATACTCCCTCCTCACATTCCCTCCAACATACCCCATAGGTGGCCCTCGAGCTCGGCCCCTACCTCGATCCATATTTCGACCCCAATTCATACCTCGCCTCGGTTGAAAGTGATCATCAAACCCAAACATATCATCACCATAATCGGCTTCCTCCCCTACTTGAGCTTCATCGACTTGCTCAAGAGGATGCACATTTCGGATGGGTCTTGGTAGTGGAATGTTTCTTGGGGGGTTGTCCAAGATACGGGGAATGCCCGTTCGTTGGGTATTGCCCAACACTTGATCAGTTCTCTCTCGATCCTCCTTTACCCGTTGTTGATTGAGCAATTCAATAACATGGCTAACTTGCTCCAGGGTAAAGTTGGGACTACTTGAGACTTCAACTTGGACACTCGGGGTCCGTTTCTCAACTTGGACACTCGAGGTCCCTTTCTTCGATTGGACATTGGAAGTCCCTTGCTCAACTAGAGCACTTGAGTTCACCCTCTCATGGCTTTCAATCCTCAAGTTCATACTATCCAATTTGGCAAGGACAGTAGCAAGGGCACTCTTAGCAAAATCTTCTCCTTCGGTAGACATTGTACCTACACAAAAAACAAACGTTAGAAAAATAACCTCGCTCACTCCCTCACAAGTGTTTCACTCGGATCACTCGCTTAGTGGTGGTGGCTATTTCACTCTAGCTTGAATCCAAAGCTTCACTAAGTTGACTAGTAAACCTCAACTTAATCACTCACTCAAAAGCCAATTGCACTCCGGGGTGAGTGGAGTTGATATTACTCTATCGGAACGATAAGCTCTTTAAGTGCGGACTTGAGCCAAATGAGACTACGAGTCTTCTTAGAATTCTAGTCTCCGGTCTAGGCTTGAGTATTCCTAATAGCTTAGAAGGGCTAGCACAATTCAAGTAGGAGAGATTACTCAAAGAAATACTAGCTAGATGCGATGCAATCAAAGAAACAAGAGATCCTACGAAGAAATACCCAAAGCAACAACTCCTAGAAGTAGGCACCCCGCCGCAGAAGAGTAGGTGCTCTACCTCTGTGGGAGGCGCTCCACCTCTTTGGAGGAGGCGCTCCGCCTCAGCAAATTCCAGAGAGGTCACAATCCTTAGGCGGTCCACCTCAGATTCTAGGCGCTCCGCCTCCTGCAACCTTCAACACAGTTTCACTTCGGATTTTCTTGGTTTTGCACCCAAAAATCCGACAATTCTCACGTTGTTTTAGCAATTCAAAGGTACCCCAATGTTGTTTCAATCACAAAGAACAAACCCCCACAACTTTTATCAAACCCCAATCAAAAACAAACAATCCACCGTGTTCATCATCTTCAAAACTAGGGTTTCAAAATTTTCAAATTTTCAAAGGGTTTCAAATTTTCAAATCTTTTGTTTCAACTTCAAATCTTGTATTTAGGGTACCAAAAGAACGAGTTTCCAATAAGGAACAAACCCCAATAACAATCACACAATGGCTCTAACAAACCAAGAATCTATGATCAAAATTTTTTTGTGTTTTTCAACTTTTTCTATTTTTTTGTGTTTTTCTTCTTTTTCTGCAACAACAAATAAGAACCTAACGTAGAAGCTAACCTAGGCACGAAGAATCAAGGGTCGGGGGTTTGTAGAAACAAAACCCGAGCCTCGCTCTGATACCAAGATGATAAGGATCAATACGACAAAACAATAACGATAGGAGAGCGAGACACTTCTCGAACTCCCTTCGAAGTAACCCCGGGGAACTTGTCCCGAGATACCCTCGAATCGGCGTCTAGAAGGACCTACACTATGCAACCACCCTCGAGTCGCACCCGGGACTCGCAAGTAGAATGATCGGGTTTCGGTTCAAGACTCAACTAGGATCCGCTAGTGAATTCAAGCAACCAAGAAAGGGTTTCTTCATAAAAAGAGATAAACTCTATTCATCATTCATAAGATTTAAAGGTAAGCTAATGTTTGAGGAGGCTAAGTGAAGTATTTATAGGCTTCACTTAGTCATAATAAAAGGTCTAAAATACCCTCAAAGTAGGTTAAAACAAATAAGGCCACGCAGGGCTATAGTTCGAAGTTCATGCAAAAGTAATATAAATATCCCGCATGCTGTCACAGGGGGAGGCGCTCCGCCTCCATTCTGAGGCGCTCCGCCTTCTGAAGTTCAGCTCTCTGGATTTTGGAAGGCGCTCCGCCTCCCTTTTGAGGCACTCCACCTCATTCTGGAACTTGTGCAAGAGGCTCAAAATGAGCTTGAGGTGGATCCCCTTGGAGCTCAAGTGGTCCTCCATCCATGTTGCTCAAAGGCATGATCTTCGAGCTACTCTCGGAGCCTCCTTCCATGTCCCTCCAAGTCAAGTGAAGATGGGTGTCTTGAATCAACTTAGCTTGACTTCTAGTGAACGGCCTTGAGGTCATATGCCCCGCATCACTCCGGTCATGCATAGGGGTTTTCCCTTTCCTTACATTGGTGTCAAGCAATTTTAGCGAATCAAATCACCGACGTACCTTTTTCCGGTGACAGAAACCTCATCGACGAGAGGTCAATTTTGACTTCGTCGAAACCATCAAATAGTACTAAGGTTTTGTAGCGGACATTGCGAGGATCATGGTAATGTCAATTTCCCCAATTTTCTCCTGTTGAAATGGCCGAAAAATTGATCGAAGGGGGGTGGTGATTTGAATCGCCAAAGAGAGAGAGAGGAGAGAGAGTTTCGGCTGAGGGGCGCGGGGGAAATGGGGATAGTTTTTGGGGTTTTGGGGTGTAAAATAATATAAAAGGAAACTCGTATCCTTTGCTGTTGGATTAGTGTCGCGGACGGCCAGGATCAAGCCACGTAGGCGGGTGACGTGTAAAAAGTGGCTGATGTGTGTAGGTGACATGTAATATATGTATATATATGTGTTTATGTATATATGTTGTATATTTGGTGTAAAAATAGGTAAAATGGACTAAAAAATATAGAAAAATTAGGAAATTAATTTTAAAATGTTAGGAAGGCTAAAATGCATAAAAAATTGTACTTTTGAGGCTTAAAACAATTTTGGATAATTTTGTCGAAATAGAAGCAATTTCAAAAAATTGTAAGAATAGCTATGGTTTGAGACGATACTTTTAAAAATGGCCTCAATTGTCAGACTATCGCGAGAATATAATTTGAGAATAATAGACGAGGTAGGAATGGATACACAGGCGTGTGTAAAATTCAAGAATGGTTGATTTTGAAAATAGGAGGGACAAAATTGGGTGTCAACAGCTGCCCCTCTTTACCTGGGGATAATGAAAGAAGCAAAGACGTTGACAGTGCGGCCAATTTTATCACTACTATAAAAGAGCCTACGACTTAAGAGGATGTAGGGTGCCAGGCTGAGAAGTTTGCTTTGCTCAGGGTGTGTTTTCTGCAATGAAAACCTGTTTGCAATATAATGTGTATATATATAAAACGTACCTTCCCGCCAGGCTGGATTGTCTTTGCAAGATTATTGCAATATGAGATTGTGTTTGCCATGCCGTAATTGTGTGTCCTTTGCTGTTAAATGTTAGATCTGACATTGGGTTGTATGCCCTCCGTCGGTGTAGTGGGCTGTGTGCCCTCCGCAAAGAAAATAGATATACAAATCGATATCGGGCTGTATACCCTCAATCGACGCTTCGGGTTGTGTGCCCTCAACTAACTTAATAATAAAAATTGATATCGGGTTGTGTACCCTCAACCAACACTTCGGGTTGTGTGCCCTCAGCTAATGCAAAACATAAATCGTTATCGGGCTGTGTACCCTCAATTGACGCCTTGGGTTATGTGCCCTCAGCTAATGTAAAATAAATATCGATATAGGACTGTGTACCCTCAACCGACGCCTCGGGCTGTGTACCCTCGGCTAATTTAAAATGCAAATCAATATCGGGCTGTGTACCCTCAACCGATGCTTCGAGATGCGTACCCTCAGCTAATTTAAATGACAAATCAATATCGGGCTGTGTACCCTCAATCGACGCTTCAGGTTTTGTGCCCTCAGCTAATTTAAAATGCAAATCGATATCGGGCTGTGTACCCTCAATCGACGCTCCGGGTTGTGTGCCCTCAGCTAATTTAAATGACAAATCAATATCGGGCTGTGTACCCTCAATCGACGCTTCGGGTTGGGTGCCCTCAGCTAATTTAAATTGAAAATCGGTATCGGACTGTGTACCCTCAACCGTCGCTTCGGGTTGTGTGCCCTCAACTAATTTAAAATGCAAATTGATATCGGGCTGTGTACCCTCAATCGACGCTTCAGGTTGTGTGCCCTCAGCTAATTTAAAATGCAAATCGATATCGAGCTGTGTATCCTCAACTGACATTTCGGGTTGTGTGCCCTCAGCTAATTTAAAATGAAAATCGATATCGGGCTGTGTACCCTCAATCGACGCCTCAAATTGTGTCCCCTCAGCTAATTTAAAATGCAAATCGATATCGGGCTGTGTACCCTCAATCGACACCTCGGGTTGTGTGCCCTTAGCTAATTTAAAATGACAAACCTTTGCTGAAGATTATCTTATTCGTGCATTGCTGAATTGGGTATCTTTCGTGCTTGCATCCAAAGAAAAATTGGTGAGTTGTAGGGAGTAGTTTGGTTCGTGCATTCTCGGCTTGCTTCGCGTTTGTTGTCCATGAGTGCCGGGATCTTGGCCGAACTGATAGGGATATGCATAGGGTAGTAAATAATGGGAATGATTTTTTTTTTTGAAAAGCTTTCATAAGAAAGAAAATGAAATAAATATTTTATCCCATTGAGTCACAAATCGCATTGTGTAAAGCCAAAGTTGTCGTCCTTTATGTTGTTCCAAATGAATTTTGAGGGCGCCCTCAAAACTCCGCCCTAGTTTGCATTTGAAATTTTTGAGAGGTCCTCAAAAATTTCTGCCCCAGTGTCAACTATGTTTGTCCTTTGGGAATTTTTGAGAGTTCCTCAAAAATTCTGCCCCAGTGTTTGCTTTGTGGGAAAAATGAAGTTTTTGTATTCATGCGACCGAACCTTGAATAGGTTGCCTATGTATACCACTAGGGGAATCAGGTCGTGACGTAGTTCAGATTACATAATACATTGTAGAATGTAGGAATCACTAATCAGTACAAATCCTTATACATAGTATCTTTTGACAACATCTGAGTTGATCGGTTTTTGCAAAACTTCTTCATCCATCTCTGCCAATATTAATGCTCCTCCATTCAGAACTCGGTGAGCCATGTACGGCCCTTACCAGTTTGGTGCAAACTTGCCTTTTGCTTCTTCTTGATTTGGAAATATCTTCTTCAGAACTAATTGCCCACGTTCAAAGAATCTCTCTCGAACTTTCTTGCTGAATGATTTAGCCATCCTCCTCTGGTATAATTGCCCAAAAATATTGTGTTCAATCTCTTGCCATCGATGAGGGCCAGTTGTTCTATCCTTCTTTTGATCCATTCAACATCTTTCAATTGCGTCTCTTCCATGATTCTCAGAGATGGTATCTCGACCTCCGCGGGTATCATTGCTTCGGTTCCATACACCAACAAATAAGGAGTATCCACTGTTGATGTTCTCATTGTGGTGCAATACCCTAACAGGGCATAGGGTAGATTCTCATGCCATTGCTTTGAAGTGCCTGTCATCTTGCGCAATATCCTCTTGATGTTTTTATTGGCCGCCTCGATCGCACCATTCATTTGAGGTCTGTATGCAGCGGAATTTTGATGGTTGATCTTGAAAACCTCACAGGTTGCTTTCATTAGGTCACTGTTGAGATTGGACCCATTGTCAGTGATGATGGATTCAGGGATGCCAAATCGGCAAATCATCTTATCACGGACGAAGTTCGACACCACTTTCTTCGTTACTGATTTGTATGATGCAGCTTCTACCCATTTGGTAAAACAATCAATGGCTACCAGTATGAAGCGATGCCCATTAGAAGCGGCTGGCTCGATAGACCCTATGACATCCATTCCCCAGGCGGCAAAAGGCCAAGGAGATCCCATAATGTTCAGCTCATTGGGAGGCACTCGAATCATATCTCCATGGACTTGGCATTGATGGCATTTCTTTGCGTGCTTTTATGCAGTCATGTTCCATTGTCATCCAGAAATAGCCAGCTCTCAAAATCTTCTTTGCAAGCACAAAACTATTCATGTGGTGGCAACACACCCCAGAGTGTACCTCTTCTAATAATTTAGCAGCTTCTTTTGCGTCCACACACCTCAGCAACCCTAGATCGGGTGTTCTCTTGTACAAAACTTCTCCATTCTGGAAAAAGCCATTTGCTAACCTTCTCAGTGTCTTCTTTTGGAGACTTGTTGCGTTCTTTGGATAACTGCCGTCTTTGAGAAACCCTCGGATTTCGTAGAACCAAGGCTGTTCGTCCGACTTTTCTTCCACATGGTAGCAGTATGTTGGCTGCTTCTTCACTGTCACAGGTATTGGATCAATGCAGTTCTTGTCAGGATTCTTTATCATGGCAGATATGGTAGCCAAAGCGTCCGAGTACTCATTTTGCAGTCTAGGTACATGCCGGAATTCTATCTTGGTGAATCTTTTCTTCAACTCCTTTATGCACTCCAGGTATGGCAATATCTTCAGATTCTTTGTTGTCCATTCTCCTCTAACTTGATGAATCAGTAAGTCAGAATTTCCGATTTCCAGCAGCTCTTGTCTGTTCATATCTACTGCCAATCTAAGTCCCAAGATGCAGGCCTCATACTCCACCATGTTGTTGGTGCAAGGGAACCTTAGTTTGGCCGTGACAGGATAGTGTTGTCCAGTCTCGGAAACTAATACCGCTCCAATGCCGACTCCCTTGAAATTGACTGCTCCACCAAAGAATAGCCTCCAACCATCATATTCTTTGGTCCTCTCTTCTCCCACAAACATGCCTTCTTCGTCAGGGAAGTAGGTGTGCAAAGGCTCATAGTCATCTCCCACCGGGTTCTCGGCCATATGATCAGCCAAGGCTTGAGCTTTCACCCCGTTTTGAGTGACAAAAGTGATGTCGAACTCGCTGAGCAGCATTTTCCATTTAGCCAGCTTTCCAGTAGGCATTGGTTTTTGAAAAATATACTTGAGAAGATACATCCTTGATATCAGCAATGTTGAGTAGGATGTCAAGTAGGTCTCAACTTTTGTGCTATCCAAGTCAGCGCACAACACGTGCGCTCTAGCAATGTGTACTTAGCTTCGTAAGGAGTGAACTTCTTGCTTAGATAGTATGTTGCTTGCTCCTTACTCCCAGTTGAATCATGTTGTCCCAATATGAAACCAAAGGCCGAATTTATTATGGACAGGTACAAGATCAAAGGTCGCCCAGGTTCAGGTGGAACCAGCACGGGCGGGTAAGACAAATATTCTTTTATCTAATCAACAATCCTCCGTCCACTCGATCACTGCATCTTTCTTCAGCAACTTGATGATTGGTTCACAGATGACGGTGGATTGTGCTATGAAACGGCTGATGTAATTGAGCCTTCCCAAGAAGCTCATAACCTCTTTCTTGCTTTTTGGCGGTGGCAATTCTTTGATGGTTTTAATTTTGGACGGATCCAGCTCGATACCCCTTCTACTGACTATGAAACCCAGGAACTTCCCTGCCGGAACACCAAAAGCACACTTTGCCGGATTTAGCTTCAGATTGTACTTTCGCAAGAGATCGAAGAACTTGCGCAAGTTGTCAATATGATCTGAACTTTTCTTTGATTTGATGATCACATCATCCATATAGACTTCGATCTCCTTGTGCATCAGATCATGGAATATGGTTGTCATCACTCTCATGTAAGTGGCCCAGCATTCTTCAACCCAAATGGCATGACTTTGTAGCAATAAGTCCCCCAAGATGTCGTGAAAGCTGTTTTCTCGGCATCCTCCTCATCCATAAGAACTTGATGATAACCGGCGAAACAGTTTATGAAGTATTGTAGTTCATGTTTCGCGCAATTGTCAATCAGGATGTGTATGTTTGGTAGTGGAAAGTCATCCTTCGCACTTGCTCTATTCAGATCTCTATAATCCACACAAACTCGGAGTTTCCCATCTTTCTTCGGCACCGGGACGATGTTAGCCAGCCAAGTTGGATATTTGACTGTCTTCAGAATCCCTGCATTGAGCTGCTTGGTTACTTCTTCACCAATATTCAACAGAACTGATGACTTGAAGGTTCGGGCCTTTTGTTTGACTGGCAAAAAGCTCGTATTGATAGGTAATTTGTGAGCTACCACGTCCGTGCTTATGCCAGTCATATCATTGTACGACCAGGTACGTCCTCATACTCTTTAAGAAACTCAGTATATCGCTCTTTATCCTTGGCATTGAGGTGCGCACTAATCCTTGTCTCTTTTGCAGTTTCCTCGTCTCCTAAGTTTATACCTCGGTCTCCTCAAGGTTTGGCTTAGGTTTGTTTTCAAATCTTTCAAATTCTTCTTGTGTAGTTTCATCAAAATCATCATAGTCTACCCTAGCTTCTCCAAGCTTCATTGTGTCATTACACGTTGCAATTGTAGACTCAATGGGATTATTATTATGAATGTTGAAAAAGTGAAATATTTCAAAATTAAAAGATTAAAGCAAAGAGTTAAACGGGAAATAATGCGATATTTTATTTATGAATCCTTGCAAAACAAAGTTTTTAGGGAAACATGTGCAATAGAAAGATGCAGACTCCACGACTTAGAGTTGGGTTTTATTTTAGAAAGCATGAAAATAAATTTCGTCCCCCCAGCTCTACCAAGGTCCACGGTAAGCTCGGGCCTGGTTGCTGATCCAGTTGTTCAGCGCTACTTCAGATCCAGCCTTTGTCAGTCCAGGAGGTTCGACATGTTCTTCTAGGATTACATAGCAGTCTTCATCAGCTATGAATAGATTTTGCATTCCTGCCAGCAGATCCTCTTCAGCATCAGCTACTTTCGGCTCCACTCCTTCTGCTGCGGACACCTCCCCTTTTCGACCATCCAAGTATCCAGATGAGACGAAGATATGCAAGATAGTCTTGGTGCTTTTCTTATAGAACTTGAAATCCAGTGACGCTTCTTCCTTGCTCTTTTCATAGGTCACAATGTACCTATGCCAGCCTTCTCATTATCGGGCCTCATCATAATTCTGATTGGCTCGACCATACCATCCAAGTTCTTGCCCAAGCCTTTGCTAGGCTCGTAGCCTTGCTTGATCATGATGCCTATAACCCAGTCTCCGGGCCACTTTGCAGGCTGCAGGAGTACATATGGCTCTTCGGTCACCACCTCCATAGGTTCAGGTGCTTTAGGTATCCAAACTTGCTTTCCCTTTGTTTCTTCAGAGATGCATTTCCATTAGGTATCCACACTTGCTTTCCCTTTGTTTCTTCAGAGATGCATTTCCAATTGGGACGTGCATTGGGTGAGTACATTGGCCGCTTCTCGGAACGAAATTCGCGTGATGGCACTCCCAGTCAGACATGATTGGCTCCCAGACCAAGTTCCTTCCTTCGTAGCCTTTGCCTCAGCTATCCCAATAAGCACTGTAAAAGTTCCTCTTTGTTTCTTCAACCCCCAGGCGGTGTGTTGACAAACTTGGGAGCAAAGTGTGCAGTGTAACCTCCTTGGACCGTGCTTGTGGGATTCCAACTTGAATTGTAATTCTTGAGACGTCCTCCTCGAGTGCTTTGTAGTGCTCCCACAAGTTCTACGATATAGAATGTCTGCCCATCAGGAGTATCTCCTTTAATTGCTGGTATAGTTTGCTCGTTATAGATAGAGTTGTTCCCTTCACCGAACACTACCATTTCTTTGTGATCCCATTCAAGCTTCATGGTTTGGTGCAATGTAGAAGGCACAAAACCGGCCATATGAATCCAAGGCCTCCCTAGTAGTAGATTGTAGGAAGCAGAGATGTCCATGATATAGAACTCAGCAGTGAACTCCACGGGCCCAACCATGATAGTTAGGTCGATCTCCCCAATGGTGCTTTTTTTGTGACCCATCAAACGCCTTCACCTTTATGTCGCTCTCCCTTATCTTGCTTTGGTCAATCCCAGTTCTTTTTAGAGTGATGAACGGGCATATGTTCAGACCAGAACCTCCATCGATCAGAACTCTTCCCATGAACCAGTTTTGCATTTGACAGTGATATCCAAAGCTTTGTTATGATTTAACCCTTCAAGTGGTAGCTCATCTCTGTGAAAAGCGATTCGGTTGGCCTCCATGACTTGTCCAACCATGCTAGCTAGGTTCTCAACTGAAGTGTCAACCAGAACATGTGCTTCGTCCAACACCTTCATCAAAGCACTTCGATGGCTTTCCGATTTGAAGAGCAAAGCTATAACAGAGATTTGTGCTGGAGTTTTGCCCAAGTGCTCAACTACGGAGTACTCCTTTGCTTGCGCCTTCTTCTACAATCCTCCGGACTCCTCTTCGCTAATGCCTTGTTTATCTTGAACAAGATGCTCGGGAGTGTAAATCCTCCCACTCCTAGTCATCCCTTGCGCGATAACAGTCTCAACTACAGACTTGGTCTTCTTGTCCCTTTCATAGTCCCAAGGTACCGCCTTGTCTTTGTATGGTAGAACCAGATCGACATAGAATTTAGGAGCCACTTCTACCTCAATGGGCTCTAGTGCTGTGACAGCTTGAGCGACTGAAAAGGTGGCTGGTACATTTTCTTTTGCCTTGACGATAGTCCCTTCTAAGTTGCATTCTTTATCCAACTCGATCAGGTTCACCCTACTGTCTCCATGATTAAGCAAATGATTGTTGTGCACGTTCAGAGTCTTCAAGTGTATTATCTTTTGGTCGATCAAGTCTTGTATCTTGTCCCTCAAAGCGTAGCACTTTTCAGCATCGTGACCAGGTCCCCAGAGTGATAGGCACAAATTTTGGTTTGGTCAAAGTAGGGTGTCATCCTATCAAGCATTTTGAATGGCACAGGTTGCATATGACCAGCTGCTTTAAGTCTCTCGAACAACTGAGTGCGAGATTCAGTCTCTGCAGTGTAGTTCCTTTTGGGCGTTGGGTTGTTATTGGCGTGAGACCTTGGTGAATAGGTGTTGTGTTTCGGTAGTTGGGACTTTGTGGGTATGCTGGTCTTTATGGTGGCAGGTTTTGGTGCATGGGCTGGGTGTTATAGACTGGGTTAGTGGATGTAGGTGGTATGTATGGGTAGGAGGGAGGAGCTGTTTGGTAGTAGTGCTTGTGAGTAGGGGAGTGGTCAAGTGATGCGGCCACGAAGGAGACGTCGTCCTTCTTCTTTCTTGAAGTGGTAGTGCTGCCAGCTTGTAGTACTTTGTTAGAGGCTTGTAAGGCAGCCATGCTAACGATCCTTCCAGTTTTGAGTCCATCTCGACCATGTAACCAATCTTGATCAATTCTCCGAACATCTTGTCTTGCAGGTTCAGCATCTAGTCGAAATAGACATCTTCTTGTATGCGGATGAAAGTCGCCACTATCTCGGCGTCTTCCATGGGAGGTTGGACTTTGGCGGCTTTAGCCCTCCATCTAGTTGCGAACTCTCTAAAAGTCTCAATGGGCTTCTTCTTTAGCTTCTCTAGGTATAACTGATCGGGCATAGCGTCAGTGTTATGCCCAAAACTGTCGACAAAGTCCCCAACCATTGCTTCCCAGCTCGTCCATTTCTTTGTTTGTTACTTAGAGTACCATACTAGCATATCTCGAGTCAGAGTGCGGTTGAACAGCTGCATGCGAATCTTTTCATCATGTCCAACCCCAATCAGCTTGTCACAGTAAGATCTTAAATAAGCCATTGGGTCTCCACTGCCATCGAACATGTTGAACTTGGGTGTCTTGTAGCCTTCAGGTAGTTTCAAGTCAGGATATAAGCAGATATCCTCATAAGCTAACCCTCGGGTTCCCTTAGCGCCTTGGAGTTGTTTGAACTTCTCAACCAGCCATTGGACTTGTTCTTTGGTGCTGTCTGGGTCTTCCTTAGTCCATGCGTACATTTCATGGTTTTGGTTTCAACTGTGAAGGTGGGTAAGTTGTTTTGTGGTGCTTTTGGTGGTGCAGTGTGGGTAGGGTAAGGAATGTCCCTTTTAGGGTAAAGTGGATCTTTGCCGTGAGGGCGAGCAGTTGGGTTTGGTTCAGTGATCTCATCAGTAAGGGCCAGAGGGATCCTATTCTCCAACTCAAGCAGCCTCTGTTCCAACCTAGCGTAGTTTCCATAGGCGACCACGCCTTGCTTCTCAGAAGTTCCATTTCTCACTTTGTCGAACTCAGGCATGATATTTCGTCTCGTCCTTGTCCTTATAGGTAATGGGGGAGGTATTGGGATCGATCCTTTGGACCTCAACCGGTATTGAGACGCGGCCAGAATGCACAAACCAAACTATCAGGGACTTAGGAACTGACACATCAAAACAAGAAGATAAAATGTGAGTATACGCTAGTTTAAATAAAATTGCGTCCTATCATGCATGAGACTTCTTTTGTGCCAGAGGTGGGCCTATCGCGGATTCGAAGTAACGTTTGCACCAGACACATCATTTTGTTTGAATAAACATGATCATCACCAGTCTAAAACCCAAAAATAATGAAATTTTATTTAGTCTGCTTTGCTTTATTACAACCACTAATGACTCGATTAAGATGAAAACGACAATAAAGAAAAGACAAGACGACTTGACACGATACGCCTAGACTAGGTGCAAGCAAAGAGACTTCAGGTTTAAATATCAGCTCAAGCGTCCTCCTTTTCCTTCTCTTCTTTGGCTTCCTCCTTGGGTTTGTGAGCCAGACTAATGAGCGGAGGATCAGTAAATGTTTCCAACAAGTCTTTCCAAGCCTCCATGTCACCCAGAGCTTTTACAAGGAACTCGCAGATTTCTAATCCTCTTGCTTCCTTTTCTTCCAACGGCACTGTCTTAAAATACTCTTCCCATCCTTTGAGCAAATCTTGCAAATCCCAGCGACTTGCCTTGCAGTCATGATCTTACCAGTCGAATACTTGAGTTCGTCCCCTTTGATATTTTCTTTGTATTTCCTCCTCATCTCCCTCTTTTGTGTCACCCTTAACTCCTTTTTCCTCTGGTCAAACTCGTGTTTCAGCTTCTTTTATTTTTCAGCAGCATTTGGAGTTTTGGCTTTCCTCTTCTGTGTAGTCTTAGATCGATACTTTGCCTTATATTCACTGAGCCATTGAGGGTAAGCCAGGGTAGCTATGGGGTTCACCCTACTGTCATGACCACGGCAAAACTGCATAGTAAGCCTTTTCTCCCACATTGTCAATATGGTGAGAACCATCAGATGCTCGATGTCCTTTATGTCAACGTTGAAACTTCTTCTCTCGGTCAATTGCGGGGTTTGTTGTGTCATTCCAACTTGTCGAAGGATCCTCAGAGGAACATAGTGATGAGTTCCTCGGAATCCAATCAATGTCAAGAAAGTGAGACATTGAAGCCAACATAATTTTCAATCACCCACTGCACCTCTTGCAGTCCCTCGAGCTTGGTGTACGAACCTTCCATGTTTGCGGGGTATTCCCATGCCGCTGATCCAGCCATACGGGTGCTATGTGAATGAATTCCTCCTTGCCAAGAGGGTTTTGGCGCCACCAGACTGACAGGGATACTGTTCAAGTGCTCTATCAACCAGATTTTAGCAGCAGATTGCAACCTTCAGAAAAGTCCCCACCTCTCCTACATTTGGTCAAAGCCCTACAAACTTCTCCCTAAATCATCGGAACCAAGCTTACTTGGCGTTTGAAGGCACCTTTGTGCAGCCCCCTACTACACTCCCTAGCCTTATGTCAATCTTGCCTCCTTTCTCGGGAAAAACCATGCTTCTAAGAAAAGCAATGATGAAAGAATTGGATTAAGTCCATTCCCAATCTTGAATTTCCCACGCCCCATTCCATTCGTGTCTAAGTGTCGTATCTCTAAACCTAGAGTGCAAGTATTCCAACGTGACTTTTCCATCAGTCACTCCCTCAACATATGGATCATAAGGGGCTCCCAACAGTTCAATGAACTCCTTAGGCTCCACGTCTCGAGGATAAATCATGGTCTCGGGTCCAGGCTCTAACCCTGCTAGTCCTCCAAATTCTTCCAACATCGGTGCCAACTCGAAACTATTGAAGTGAAACACAACCCTTTTATAGTCCCAGAATTGTGTAGCAGCTTCAACCAAGCTGGTCATGACAGTGTAGTTCTTGAGGGCTATCAATTCCCCCAACATCTTTTGAACATGAGCTTTTCCCTCCCACCAAAGTCTAATCAAGTGAGGAGGTCGGGAGACGATCTCAAATTGGAGAGTACCCTTTGTAGCCATAGTCTGAAAACATCAACAAGAAAAGGTAAGAACCAAAACACCCTTATAGTTTTGATCATGTTCAAACAGACAATCAATGTTTTGTGCAAACATTTCTTTCAATCAATGCAATTTGTCACTTTTTGGGTTTAAAACCCTTTTGACATTTGGCGTAGGTTTACTAATGGACTATTACGTGCCAAGGACGTATAGTCTTCCTAGGTTTGTCATTATGCAAAGAAAGATGAATACGCATTTTGTAGCCAATTATTCTCAGAAATTCCCCAAAATCAATACATGATAACTTTTGAAAAGTACAAGAGAAAAATAAATGAAAAAGACACTTTGACTAGGCAGCACACTCCTTTTCCATCTTGGCCTTTGCTTCTCGTGTAATCTCCTTGACTTCTTCCATGGCTTTGATTAAGTATCCTTTGGCTGCTACCAAGTGTAAGATGTCTACCTCTGTGCACTCTGAATTCCATTGCTCAAGCTTTGTCTCCAATGCCTCTATCTTTTCCTCTAGTTCTAATGTACGCTTCTTTCATACTTCGATCTCTTCCTTGTTTCCTTATCCATCTTGATACCTTTTAACATGAACTCTCGGTACCGAATTTGAGCCTCCGCTTCACAATCTCTTATGTTACTTCCACGACTTGGCCCCACTACCATATCCCTTTATACTAGAGCGTAACCAGCTTTTGTAGTTTGGTTCGCATCCAGTGTTGTATCTATCAGGTGCTAGCGACGCTTCTTCCATGACTTGTCTTCCTTCCCATGACTTCCTAATGCTCTTGACCCTTGGAGCAACATCTTCAGTGTAGTCAAACTGATAATCTTTTGTGTTCGGTATCAATGGTATGATTTGCTTCCTCACTGCTTGCCTCCTTACTCTTAGAGGTTGATAGGGTTGGAGGCCTCTTAACCCCATAAGTATCACAAAGGAGCCTTCTCAGAACTAATTATGAAATCTGATGAAGGAAACCAAGTAAACATCCACTGGATTGAGTCCTCCGTTATGTCTTCGAATAATTTTACCCACTTCTCTGTGCTGCTTGGCTGTTTGAGTTTTGAAACCCCATACCGTTCCCCAATCAAGTAGTTGCAACCTGTTTGTTACACCCCGTATGTCTAAAGTGACGTATATCATTCTAATGAAATGTTAAGAATGATTTAAGTGAGTTTAAAGTCATAATATTACCGTATAAGATGTTTATATATTGAATATAAAGTTTGGAAAAAGTCGGATTTAAGTTGCAGAAAAACCGACTAAGTAATTGTCTTGTAACGGAGCTTTTTCAGCAATTAATTCTGTATGTTATATGAAGTCTTTTGGGACATATCATATACCAAATTGAAGGTCTTGGAGTGTAGTTTCCAAAAATTTTGACGGTTTATTCATACAACATCTAGATAAGAAGATATGAGTATCAGAAGTCAGGCCAAAAAAAGGGACATAAGCGCAAAAGAGGACTAAAACTGAAATGTTTCAGGTATAAAAGGAAAACATGACTTCCTTTTCGTTATTTCCATAAAATACACGATAGAAACAGTGCTTCAATGAAGGGTTAAGCCAATTTTATGATTTTGAAGGAAGGACGCCCATCGTAGCTCAAAATTGAAGATGGATTGCGTCAAAACGCTTTACGCGATTAAGGTAACGTTATGCTACCTTCAATTTCGTCTATAGCTTGAGTTTTAGAATTAGTTCATGGCTAAGTAAAGTACCAAAATGCGGTATTATAGCTTTTTTAAGCTTTAGAAGGTGTTGAATTTAAGGGAAACAAGGTTTAGAAGCAATAAACAACAAAGGTACGTAAGGCTAAACCTTTCTTTTTGCAAGGCATGTATCTTTTAGATTTTGAAGCTTTTCTTAGTTCTAAACTTAGTGTTTCTTGTGAGGAACTTTTATGGTATTAAGAAAACCTTGCATATACTTAATTTGGTACTAAAATCCAAGGTGAAAGACGTTCGAATCGGCAAGACAAAACATTTCAAAATCTGGAAAATCATATTGATCTTTGGATAGTTGTTAGTATATTGATCATAACTCCTTGTAAAAGATTTATATTTAGATGCTTTAGGAATCCCCAGAACCCTAAGACATATATCTAAAATATTCATGAAGACCATGAAGCCTATATCTTTAATCTACACTCTGAAAATTAGGTCGAAAGGCAGGACGGTGGTGCTGTCCAGACATTCTATCTGCGAATTTGTTATATGTCATCCAGTCGTCTCGTCTTATTATCCGTTTAACATTTTTATGTTATCAGTTTATCCGGGTATCCATTCTCGTGTATAGTATAATGTTGGTTCTGTTTTTTGCGGATCATCCAGTTTCAGGGGAAACTCTGCCGAAATTTTTATAGAAATTCAAGAGTTGGACAAATTCTGAGTTCTAGGTTTTGTCTATAATTCCATCCAGAGTTTTCTTATCATTCTTTTGAGTCCATATCTATTGTTGCCACATGTTTTATGCTTCATACATGCTTATGCTTATATTGTGATCATGTTATGTGTGATTTGGAGTTCCCTATAGAGGCTGGACATTGGACACACAGTCCGATCGCGTGTGATACTACCCGTCTGGGGGATACAGCCCCTCTACTTCAGGCGGGAGTTGAAACACCTAGTGTGACCG
Organism: Petunia x hybrida; assembly: GCA_037355625.1. NCBI lineage: Eukaryota > Viridiplantae > Streptophyta > Magnoliopsida > Solanales > Solanaceae > Petunia > Petunia x hybrida. Next base: position 1,560,865 of record JBBBVM010000032.1, on the reverse strand, counting down.
AGTTTCATTCACACACTCTGACAAGAGAGAATAGATATTACTGGCTGTATATACGCTTATATAGCCACAGTATGTGCTGCATGATTATACATGAGGCTAGTCCAGGTTTTCAATTACCTGATTTGGGGGGACACATCCCATAACACCAGATATGTACTTGTTCAAGTGTTCATTTACCTGATTTGGGGGAATATAGCCCATAACACCAGACAGGTACCAGTTCAGATGTTTAGTTGCCTGATTTAGGGGGATATAGCCCATAACACCAGACAGGTACTAGTTCAGATAACAGTTCAGTTTTAGCTCAGTACCAGTTATCAGTTCTCAATTATCAGCCACCAGTTCATAGCATCAGGAGCAGTTGACCGTTATCAGTTCCAGTTTCTAGTCACCAGTTATCAGTCATAGTACTGTTATTTATCAGTATAGTTCAGCTGAGTCTTCAGTTTCAGATTCAGCTAGACTTCAGTTTATATTCTGATAATGTTTAGTACGTTCTTGAGATTTCCAGCTATATTGCTATGCTCTAGCTCATATTTACATATTTATATTCCAGCCTTACAGTTTCATTCAGCTATGATATATTATATGCTCATGCCTTACATATTTGGTACATATCGTACTGATGCCCTTTTCTTGGGCACTGTGTTTCATGCCGCGCAAGTGCAGATAGATCAATGCTTGGACCACGTTAGTAGGCCATCTATCAGCTATTGGAGTCACTCCGCTTACTCACAAAGTTACTTATCTTTTGGTATGTGTACAGTCAGCCAGTTTGGGTATGGCGGGGCTTTGTCCCGTCCTTTGTATATTCAATTCCGCACTCTTAGAGGTCTGTAGATATGTCCCTGTGTGGTTCTGTCAGTATGTTATGTATGTCAGCTTATGTTAGCCTTGACAGCTTTTTGCATTGCATAATTCTTATCAGCTAGGTTTATGCTTATTCCGTTTATTAGTTATATTCATGGTTAGTAGATTATCAGCAGGATTAGTGATGATCTATACTTAGTGTTGGTCATTTGTCGCGACCCTAAGTTGGGTCGTGACAAAAAAAATGGTATCAGAGCAGTTCAGTCCTAGGGTATCTACAGGCCGTGTCTAGTAGAGTCTTGTTCAGGAGTATATTGTGCGCCATACTTATGAACAGGAGGCTACAAGGCACTTCAGGACAGTTGTCTTTCTTTCTTCTCTAGATCGTGCGATAGAGCTATGATTACAGAATTCATTCCTCTGATAATAGTGTTTTCAACAAAGCAATGTCGCTGAAGAAACTAACAGCTGCCCAGAAGGGCAAGGCTATTGCCGACTAGGGTACTAGTAGAGTGCCACCTGAGGTGGATGAGAGTGAGGAGTTCAGACCAGAGGCTCCATCTGAGGCCTCACAGATCCCTTCTGTTCAGGGTGATATTAGAGGGACTGCAGCTGCCATACCTCCAGCTCCTCAGCCTGATAGTCAGGGACATGAAGTGAGGGATGCCATCAGATTATTGACCAGTGTTGTAGTTGTTCAGAATAAACAGCATAGTGCAGATACCCAGGGAGATACTGGATCCAGGATCAGGGATTTTATCCGACTAGAGCCTCCAGTCTTTATTGGATCCTGTACAGGAGAGGAGCCTCAGGATTCTCTAGTGAGGATAGCCAGAATGTTGAGTGTTATGCACGTGATAACCACAGAGTTAGTAGATTTTGCTGCATTCTGATTGCATGACCTAGCAGCAGGGTGATATTAGACATGGGAGCTATCTAGAGTGCCAGATGCTACTCCCACGACTTGGAAGGAATTCTCAGATGCCTTCCTTAATCAGTATATGCCCATAGAGACATAGAGAGCCGTGCTAATCAGTTCCTGACCTTGAGACATGGAAGTTTGAGCGTAGAAGAGTATAGTTATTGCTTTAATTTCTTAGAAAAGTTTGACCCTACTGTGGTAGCCAGTATGGAGAATAGAATTCACAGGCATGTAGTGTGACTAGGTCCATGCCATGTGAACGAGTGTATGACGGTTGGTATGCAGCCAGGTATTATATCACGCATTCAGGCATTTGCTTTATCACTTGAGGAGATGAAGTAGAAACAGAGAGCGGACAAGGATAGAATGTTACACAAGAGGGGCAGATTTTCTGGTTCATTTGGAGAGACGTCTGGAGCGAGTAGACAACAGAGTGTTAGACAGCCACCAGTTAGTATACCTCCAAAGTCTTGTGGCCTGAGATCTAATAGATCTCCTCCGTCTAGATCTAGTCATGCATCACATACTTCGGGATTTAAGCATCGTGGTACTTCTATACCGGCCAGTAAGACATATCCCAGATGTCCAGATTGTGGTAGACGCTATTTGGGACCATGTAAGTTAAGAGTTAATTCTCGTTATATTTTTCAAAAGGCAGACCATTTCATGAGAGATTTCTCGACCGGGGGTGGTAGTGGTGCAGCCTAGCCAGCTAGATCAGCAGTTTCCTCCTTAGCACCAGCACACCATCAAGGGCATGTTCTTCAGGATGGCACCTGCATAACAGAAAGAACTTAAGGAGCAACTAAAGGATTTGTTAGATAAAGGCCTTATCAGACCCAACATTTCCTCGTGGAGAGCCTCGGTATTATTTGTGAAAAGGAAAGATGGCTCTTTACGCATGTGCATAGATTATAGACAGCTAAATAAAGTCATAATATGGAATAAATACCTTCTGCCCAAGATTGATGACTTGTTCGACCAGCTTTAGTGTGCCAAGTGCTTCTCGAAGATAGATTTGCGACCAGGCTACCATCAGGTTAGAGTCAGAGAATTTGATATACCTAAGACTGCATTCAGAACTAGGTATGGCCATTATGAGTTTTTAGTGATGTCGTTTGGACTCACTAATGCTCCTGTAGTATTTATTAATCTGATGAACAGCGTATTCAGGCCTTATCTAGATTTATTTGTGATTATATTTATTGATGATATTCTCATCAATTCAAAGTCTAAATCAGAGCAGGCAGAGCACCTACGCACAGTATTGGGTACTCTTCTGGGCCAGCAATTATATGCTAAGTTCTCAAAGTGTGAATTCTGGTTAGATTCAGTGGCATTTCTTGGCCATATAGTTTCAGCAGAAGGAATTAAAGTAGATGACCAGAAGATCGAGGCTGTGAAGAATTGGCCCAGACCTACGACGCAAATTGAAGCACGTAGTTTTCTGGTTTTGGTAGGTTATTACAGAAAGCTCGTAGAGGATTTTTCCTCCATTGTAGCTCCACCGACCAAATTGACATAGAAAATAGCTAAATTTGAGTTGTCTGATTCTTGCGAGCACAACTTCCAAGAACTAAAGAGCAAGTTGATAACACCTCCAGCAGTTACACTTCTAGAGGTATGTGAGGGCTATGTCATTTACTGTGATGCTTCTCGAATTGGTCTAGGTTGTATTTAATGCAACAAGGAAGAGTAATGTCCTAGGCTTCCAGGCAGCTGAAAAAGCACGAGCAGAACTACCCTACCCATGATCTGGAGCTTGCAGCAGTCATTCATGCATTAAAGATTTGGAGACATTATTTGTACGGGGTTCATGTTGATATTTATACATACTACAAGAGCCTCCAGTACATATTTAAGCAGAAGGAGCTAAACCTGCGACAAAGGCGATGGCTAGAGCTGTTAAAGGACTATGACATTGAAATTCTTTATCATCCAGGTAAAGCGAATGTTGTAGTTGATGCCCTTAGTCATAAGTCCATGTGTAGTTTATCTTACTTACAGCCACAAAAGAGAGAGTTAGCTCATGGACTCCACCAGTTAGCCAGCATGGGAGTCAGATTAATAGATTCAGAGGACGCAGGAGTTACAGTTCAGAACAACCACTACTTGCCTAGTGACATAAGTAAAGCATCGCCAGTATGAGGATAAAGTTCTAGTTCAATACAGGCAGATAGCCAGAAGAAAACCGAAATCACCATAAAGGGTTACCAGTGATGGGGTTCTCATGTATAAAGATAGACTTTGTGTTCGTGTTGTTGTAAATTTATGTGGACAGATTATGACAGAGGTAAATTATTCCAGATAAACTGTTCATCCAGGTTCGACTAAGATGTACCATGATCTTAAGCAGATTTATTATTGGGACGGAATGAAGCGTGACATAGCAGAGTTTGTGGCTCAGTGTCCTAATTTCCATTAGGTTAAAGTCGAGCATCAAAAACCTAGTGGCTTGTTACAAGAAACCGAGATTCCATCATGGAAATGGGAAGCAGCGAATATGGACTTCATTACAGACTTGCCCCGTACGCGGAGCAAGTATGACTGTATCTGGGTTATAGTAGACAGGCTTACTAAATCAGCTCATTTCTTGCCTGTTAGAACTACATATATAGCAGAGAATTATGCCAGACTTTATATCAGAGAGATAGTCCGCCTACATGGTATTCCAGTATCTATTATTTCAGACAGGGGCGCACCAGTTTACAACTAATTTCTAGTGATTGTTCCAGACAGGTTTAGGGACACAGGTGAATCTGTGTACCACATTTCACCCCCAGACAGATGGACAGGCTGAGCAGACCATTCAGATGTTAGAAGATATGCTTAGAGCCTGTCTAATAGATTTTGGAGGCAGCTGGAGTAATCATCTACCGTTGATAGAGTTTACATATAAAAATAGCCATCATTCTATCATACAGATGGCGCCATATGAAGCTTTGTATGGGTGCAAATGCATGTCTCCCATAGGATGGTTCGAGGTTGGCAAGTCTCAATTGATAGGTCCAGATTTAATCCATCAAGCAGTTGATAAAGTCAAGTTAATAAGGGAAAGATTATTAGCAGCACAGAGTAGACAGAAGTCCTACGCAGATTACCGACGTCGAGATTTAGAATTTCAGATTGGTGACTGGGTATTCCTGAAAGTATCACCTATGAAAGGCGTTATGAGATTTGGAAAGAAGGGAAAGCTTAGCCCTATATTTATTGGTCCATATCAGGTTATCAGGCGAGTTTGGCGTGTAGCCTGCGAGTTAGACCTTCCAGCAGGCCTTCAGGAGGTACATCCAGTATTCCATATTTCTATGCTCAGAAAATGTGTCGGAGATACTTTTAGTGTTGTACCAATAGATGCTATACAGATCACAGAGCAATTGACTTATGAAGAGGTGCCAATTGCAATTTTAGATAGCCAGATTCGTCGACTAAGGACGAAAGACATTCATTTAGTTAAAATGCTATAACAAAGCAATAATGTAGAAGAAATAACTTAGGAAGCTGAAAATGACATGAGAACAAAATATACACATCTCTTCATTACTTCAAGTATGTAACAGATCGTTGCTTAATGCTTCTATATACTTCATTTAACATTCGAGGATGAATGTTCCTAACGAGTGAAGATTGTTACACCCCGTATGTCTAAAGTGACTTATATGATTCTAATGACATATTAAGAATGATGTAAGTGAGTTTAAAGTCATAATATTACCATATAGATGTTTATATATCGAATATAAATTTTGGAAAAACTCGGATTTAAGTTGCGGAAAAACCGACTAAGTAATTGCCTTGTAACTGAGCTTTTTCAGCAATTAATTCCGTGTGTTATATGAGGTTTTTTGGGGACATATCATATACCTAATTGAAGGTCTTGGAGTGTAGTTTCCAACACTTTTGACGGTTTGTTCATACAATATCTGGATAAGAAGATATAAGCATTAGAAGTCAGGCCAGAAAAAGGAACATAAGCGCAAAAGAGGACTAAAACTTAAATGTTTTAGGTATAAAAGGAAAACATGTCCTCCTTTTCGTTATTTCAAGAAAATACATGATAGAAATAGTGCTTCAATGAAGAGTTAAGCCACTTTTATGATTTTGAAGGAAGGACGCCGATCGTAACTCGAAATTTAAGACGGATTGCGTCAAAACGCCCTACGCGAATAAGGTAACGTTATGCTACCTTCAATTTCGTCTATCGCTTGAGTTTTAGAATTAATTCATGGCTAAGTAAAGTACCTAAATGCTTTATTATAGCTTGTTTAAGCTTTAGAAAGTGTTGAATTCAAGGGAAACAAGGTTTAGAAGCAAGAAACATCAAAGATATGTAAGGCTGAACCTTTCTTTTGGGAAGGCATGCATCTTTTAGCTTTTGAAGCTTTTCTTAGTTCTAAACTTAGTGTTTCTTATGAGAAACTTGTATGGTATCAAGGAAACCTTGCATATACTTAATTTGGTACTAAAATCCAAGGTGAAAGATGTCCGAATCGGCAAGACAAAACGTTTCAACGTCCGGATAATCATTTTAATCTTTAGAGAGCTGTTAGTATATTGATCATAACTCCTTGCAAAAGATTGATATTTAGATGCTTTAGGAATCCCCAGAACCCTAAGACATATATCTAAAATTTTCATGAGATCATGAAGTCTATATCTTTCATCTACACTCTCAAAATTAGGTCGAACGACAGGATAGTGGTGCTGTCCAGACATTCTATCTGCGAATTTGTTTTGTCATCCAGTTGTCTCATCTTGTTATCCGTTTAACATGTTTATGTTATCAGTTTATCCGGGTATCCATTCCTGTGTATAGTATAGTGCTGGTTATGTTTTGTGCGGATCATCCAGTTTCAAGGGAAACTCTGCCGAAATTTTTATAGGAATTCAAGAGTTTGACAAATTCTGAGTTCTAGGTTATGTCTATAATTCTATCTAGAGTTTTCTCATCATTCTTTTGAGTCCATATCTATTGTTTCCACATGTGTTATGCTTCATACATGCTTATGCTTATATTGTGATCATGTTATGTGTGATTTAGAGTCCCCCATAGAGGCTGGACATTGGACACACAGTCTGGTCGCGTATGATACTACCCGTCTGGAGGATACAGCCCCTCTGGTTCATGCGGGAGTTGAAACACCTAGTGTGACCGGGTTTCATTCACACACTCTGACCAGAGAGAGTAGATATTACTGGCTGGGGGGGGGACATAGCCCATAACACCCGCCAGGTTTGCTATATACGCGTATATAGCCATAATACGCACTGCATGATTATACATGAGGCTAGTCCAGTTATTAAGTTACCTGATTTGGGGGGATACTGCCCATAACACCAGATACGTACTAGTTCAGATGTTCAGTTACCTGATTTGGGCGGATATAGCCCATAACACCAGACAGGTACCAGATCTGATAACAGTTCAGTTTTAGCTCAGTACTAGTTATCAGTTCTCAATCATCAACCACCAGTTCTTAGCATCAGGAGCAGTTGACAGTTATCAGTTCCAGTTTCTAGTTACCAGTTATCAATCATATTACAGTTATTTATCAGTATAGTTCAATCTCAGGCTTCAGTTTCAGATTCAGCTAGACTTCAGTTTATATTCAGATCATGTTTAGTACGTTCTTCAGATTTCCAGCTATATTGCTATGTTCTAGCTCATATTTACATATTTATATTCCAGCCTTAAAGTTTCATTTAGCTGTGATATATTATATGCTCATGCCTTATATACTTGGTACATACCGTACTCACGCCCTTTTCTGCGGCGCTGTGTTTCATGCTGCGCAGGTGCAAATAGATTAATGCTTGGACCACGTTAGTAGGCCATCTATCAGCTATTGGAGTCACTCCGCTTACTCCCAAAGTTACTTATCTTTTGGTATGTGTACAGTCAGCCAGTTTGGGTATGGCGGGGCCTTGTCCCGTCCTTTGTATATTCAGTTCCGCTTCTTAGAGGCTTGTAGATATGTCTATGTGTGGTTCTGTTAGTATGTTATGTATGTCAGCTTATGTTAGCCTTGCCAGCTTTTTGCATTGCATAATTCTTAACAGCTATGTTTATGCTTATTCCGTTTATCAGTTATATTCATGGGTAACACATTATCAGCAGTATTAGTGATGATCGATACTTAGTGTTGGTCATTCGCCGCGATCCTAAGTTGGGTCGTGACAAAAAAAAAGAGATTGTTACATCCCGTATATCTAAAGTGACGTATATCATTCTAATGACATGTTAAGAATGATTTAAGTTATTTTAAAGTGATAATATTACCATATAAGATGTTTATATATTGAATATAAAGTTTGGAAAAAGTCGGATTTAAGTTGCGGAAAAACCGACTAAGTAATTGCCTTGTAACGGAGCTTTTTCAGCAATTAATTCCGTGTGTTATATGAGGTCTTTTGGGGACATATCATATACCTAATTAAAGGTCTTGGAGTGTAATTTCCAACACTTTTGATGGTTTTTTCATACAATATCTGGATAAGAAGATATGAGCATCAGAATGCATGCCAGAAAAAGGGACATAAGCGCAAAAGAGGACTAAAACTGAAATGTTTCAAGTATAAAAGGAAAACATGTCTTCCTTTTTGTTATTTCCAGAAAATACATGATAGAAACAATGCTTCAATAGAGGGTTAAGCCATTTTTATGATTTTGAAGGAAGGACGTCGATCGTAACTCGAAATTGAAGACGGATTGCATCAAAATGCTCTACGCGATTAAGGTAACGTTATGCTACCTTCAATTTCGTCTATAGCTTTAGTTTTAGAATTACTTCATGGCTAAGTAAAGTACCTAAATGCTATATTATAGCTTGTTTAAGCTTTAGAAGGTGTTGAATTCAAGGGAAACAAGGTTTAGGAGCAAGAAACATCAAAGGTATGTAAGGCTGAACCTTTCTTTTGGCAAGGCATGTATCTTTTAGCTTTTGAAGCTTTTCTTAGTTCTAAACTTAGTGTTTCTTGCGAGAAACTTGTATGGTATCAAGGAACCTTGCATATACTTAATTTGGTACTAAAATCCAAGGTGAAAGACGACCGAATCGGCAAGACAAAACGTTTCAAAATCTGGAAAATCATTTTGATCTTTGGAGAGCTGTTAGTATATTGATCGTAAATCCTTATACAAGATTGATATGTAGATCCTTTAGGAATCCCCAGAACCCTAAGACATATATCTAAAATTTTCATGAAGACCATGAAGTCTATCTCTGATAAGAATCAAACGCGGATAAAGTAAAAGATAGGAACGAGACGTAACTCGATCACTAATCTCATGTAGCAACGGAGAACCCGTTCCGTTACACCCCGAGAGAAGGCCAAGAACACCTATGCTAGGCAATTACCCTCGAGCTAACGTGAGCACGCAAGTAGAATGGTCGGGGGGATTGGCACTCATCTAGATTCACTAGAGGAAGAACAAGTCTCATCAAGGTTTTCATTCAATAGAAGAGTTCAACTCTCAACACAAAGGTTTGTTTAATCATCAAAATAAGCGAATGAAATAAACAAGCTATTGATAAGACCCAAATCGAGCAACCATCCAAAAGCACCATCCAAGGCCAAGGACGAGCACTCCAAGGTCATGCATTGGGACGCCATGGAAAGAAGAGCATCCGAGACACATTTCGAAGAGTTTCAAGAAGCTTCAGGAAGAGGCGGACCGCCTACGGATTGAGGCGGACCGCCTAAAAGAAGATGACTCTCGGGACTTTTGGAGGCGGACCAAGGAGGCGGACCGCCTAGGCAAGCTGAGGCGGAGCGCCTCCCCCAGAGGCGGAGCGCCTCCCTCTGTTCAACTTTGACGGGAATTTGACTTTAATTGCTTTGTAATTCCTACTATGCCCCTACGTGGCTTATGTCTTTAGAACCTATTTTAAGGGTACTTTAGGCCTTTCCTTATGTCTTGAGTGAGGCCTATAAATACTCCATAGCTTAGCATTATTCCTTAGCTAGTTTTGATATTATGATGAATGATTGATTGTCAATGACAATGTTCAAGAGTGGATTCTCTTTGAATGAAAACCCTTTGAGACGGTTTGAGTTTACTAGTGGATTCTAGTTGAACCCCAAACCACCCCCGATCATTCTATTTGCGAGCCCCAGGTGCGGCTCGAGGGTAGTTGCATAGCGTAGGTGATCCTTGACATCCACCCGGGGTGTATCGGAACTAGTTCTCCGGTGCTACTTGGGTCTTTGTTCGAGCCTCGTCTCGTTTTCTATCTTTTATCTTTTTCCGCGTTTTTGATTCTTATCATCTTGGTATCAGAGCAAGGCTCGGGTTTTGTTTCTACAAACCCCCGACCCTTGATTCTTCGTGCCTAGGTCGATTCCTATCTTTATTTTCTTGTTCTTGTTATTGAAAGAAGAAAATTACAAAAAAATTGAAAAATTGAAAAATCTAAAAATTTGGTGTATCTTGTTGGTTTGGATGATTTTTGATATGGGTGTTATAGAATCTTGATCGTGGATGAATCCCCGTTATTTGGGTACCAAAATTGTTGGATTTGGTGGAGTTTGAAAAATTGAAACCCCAATTGCCCTTAAACCCTTGATGAACTTGTTCTTGATGAAATTTTGCTTGATTCTTGGGTTGGATTGATGTTAGATTGAAAACTTGATATTGGGGATTGAGCTTCATTGAAAAACAAACGATTCGATACCAATTTTGTGGGATTTGAACATATATAACACCTACCTTGATGAATCACAATCCATTTTGAAACCCTTTGATAAACCCTTGTGTTCTTGAGGAAGATGAACATGGTGAATTCGTTGTTTTCGATTGGGGTTTGTTAAAAATCATTGGGGTTTGATCTTAGTGACCAAAAACAACTTTGGGTATCCTTGGATTGTGAAAACAAGTCGAAAACATCGGATTTGAGGCTTGGAAATCGACTTGAAACGAGTTTGAACTGTGCTGGAAAGTTGCAGAGGCGGAGCGCCTCAATTTAGAGGCGGAGCGCCTCAGCTCTGTGAGGTCTCTGGAATTCCTGAGGCGGAGCGCCTCCCCTGAAGAGGCGGAGCGCCTCCCCCTGTAGGTTTGCCCAGGGCGACCGCCCACCTCCTGAGGCGGGGCGCCTACTTCCTGAACGTTGGGAATCGGGTAGAAACTCCTAGGATTTCTTGTTTTCTTGCTTGCATTGCATCCGGTTAGTGCTATTAGAGTATAATCCTACTCGATTAGTGCTAATTACTTTGAGCTATTAGGATCATCGTGCCTTAGAAAGGAGACTAGAATTCAAAGAAGATCCGTAGTATCTTTTGATTCAAGTCCTCAATTAAAGTGCCTAGCGTTCCAATCGAGTCCCATTAACTCCACTCGCCCCGGAGCGCATTTGGACTTGATAAGTTGAGTGATTGAGTTGTGGTTCGTTGGTCAACTACTTGAAGCTTTTAGACTCAAACTTGTGTGAAATATCCATCCCCCACTAAACACGAGCGAGCCGAGTGAAACAATTGTAAGGGAGCGGGTGAGGTGTTTTGCTAACGTTTGTTGCTTTTTGTAGGTACCATGGCAAACGATGGAGATGATCCTATGAAAATCTTCATGGCTACCGTTATAGCCAAGTTGGAGGATATCACTTTGAGACTTGAGTCCGTCGAGAGGAACCAAGTTGAGACCGGTGAGAGGAGGACCCCGAGCGTCCAAATTGAATCCGGAGAAGGAACGAGTCATAGCACTCCTATGACTCCCGGACACTTTGTTGAGCTAAACAAGAGGTATGAACAAAGCAAAGTTGAAGCTCTACGAGAGCGTGGGTTGGGCAATCCCCGACAAGAGGGCAATCCCCTCAACTTGGGCAATCCCCAAGTAAATGCTCCACTTAGAAGACCCGTGCGGAATGTCCCACCTCTTGAACAAATTGATGAAGTTCAAGAAGAGGAGGAGTTCGGGTATGGTGATGAGGCCTATGGGTATGATGTTCTTCATCAACCTAGGAGGCAAATGCAATGGGGTCGAAATGTGGATAGGGGTAGAGGCCGAGGTCGAGGGCCACCCATGGGCTATGCTAGAGGGAATGCGAGGAGGGAGTATGTTGCACATGATGACCATTATGGAGGCCAACCGGAGCCTAACTATGGGGTACGTGACAACAACAACAACCTCAATAGTGTCAAGCTCAATCTTCCATCCTTCAAAGGAACTTGTGATCCGGAGGCATACATGGAATGGGTACTACAAATGGAAAGAGTGTTTGATACCAATGAGATGACCGAGGAGCGAAAGGGTACATATGCTATTTCTACCTTTGAGGCCTATGCTTCTACTTGGTGGGAGTGTATGAAGAGGTCTAGGAGAAGGATGAATTTGCATTTGAATGTGACTTGGGATGAGTTGAAAGGCCTTATGAACACCAAGTACATAACTCCAAGGTATCGGCAAGAGCAACTCAAGAGGCTCTATGATTTAAAGCAAGGTGTCAAATCGGTGCATGAGTACCATGGTGAATTTGAAAAGATCCGGATGGCATTGGATATGGATACCGAAGGTGAAGAAGAAGCCATGATCCGATTCAAGAATGGCTTGAGCTATGGTATAGCTTCTCAATTGAGGTTGCATCATTACCTCACACTTGAAGATATGTTTGAAGCCGCAATTGATGCCGAGGCTTGGCTCAAAAGAGAGAAGTTCAAAAACAACACTCCTACTACTACAAGCAAGCCAAAAGAGTGGAAGACTCCAAATGCCAACTTTCCAAGTGCAAGTGCTAGCAAAGAAGTGAAGAAGCCTTATGAGAAGACTACACCACACTTGGAAGGTAACTCTAAAACTCGCTTGAGTAATCCTATTTCCACTTCTACTCAATGTTATAAGTGTAAGGGCTTTGGGCATATTGCTAAGGAATGCACCACGAAAAGAACCATGGTTGTGGTTGGTGATTTGGTGTATGAGCAAGAGAGTGAACCCGAGGAAGAAGAGGGAGTAGAGGGTGATGAGGAAGGAGATGTTGGGGAGATTGTTGCCGTGGAGGAAGAAGATGATGATGCCCTTGCCTTCCTTGTTGTGCGGAGGAGTCTAGGAGCCATGTGTGTGGAGGATGTTGAGACCTTACAACGGGAGAACCTTTTTCATTCCAAATGCCGAGTCATGGGTCTCATTTGTTCCATGATTATTGACTCGGGAAGTTGTGCTAATGTCATTAGCCAAACACTAGTTGCCCAATTGAAAATACCTACCTTGAAGCACCCAAATCCTTATAGGCTACAATGGCTTAGTGAGTGTGGTGAATTGAGGGTGGTTAAGCAATGTTTGATCAAGTTCAAGATTGGGAACTACGTGGATGAGCACATGTTCGATGTTGTGCCTATGCAAGCATGCCACCTTCTCTTTGGTAGGCCATGGCAATTTGATCGACGTGTGGTTCATAATGGCCATGCCAACACCTATACGGTGATGCATGAGGGAAAAAAGTTCGTGCTTCAACCCCTAACTCCCAAGCAAGTGAATGATGACTACAAACTCATGAAGGAGTTGAGGGAAAGGGCTAAAGCCAAGTCACCCATTGTACTTGAACCCGAGGCAAACAATTTCATTGTTTTGCCAATGCATGATGAAAATGGGAGTCACTCCACTCCAATTGAGAGAGAAAAGATAGAGAGAAGTGAGGGAGTGACCGGTGACAATCCAAGAGAGGAAAAAGGAGAGGATTTGAGGAGTGATGTGAGCGGATTGTCACCACAAACTACACTTGACCATGAGGTAAAATTGAGAGAGATGAGGGGTGAGGAAGGAAAAATTGAGAGTGAGAGCACCCATTGTTCTAACCCTTCTTTATCTTCTATCTCTTCTTGTGAAAGTTCTTGTGTAGGTACAATTGAAGACAAGTCATTGGAGCCTCAATGTGAGCTTCATGAAGGAGGAGTTGCATATGACACTTCAAATCTTGTGAGTGATCAAGAAAGTACTACGAATGTAAGTGTTGCTTCACCTTTTCATGAGCCTACTAGCTACTTGTCTTGTAATGACTCAACACTAGTTGGAGTTTTTGATGCATCTAGTGAGTATACCACTAGTGAAGAGTCTAGTTGTCAACTTGAGTGTGCTTGTGAAACACTAGTTGAGAGGGATGCTATGCCACATCATGATGTGAGCTCATTGTTCATTGAACCCCTCCCTAGTGTAGATTTGATAGTTGACCATGATGGTGACCTTTGCTATGACACACCGCCAACCTTTGACATAGGGAAAGATGAGGTAGTTGACCATTCCCTAATTGATATGCTTCTATTTGGTGGACCAATGTGTTGTGGTGATGATGGTCTTGTCCTTGAGGAGTCCAAATTGCATAAATTGGACAAGGTTGTTCGTGATGACTCCTCAAGTGAACCTAGTCTTGATAGCTCGTCTATGTTTTATCATGATAGTGAGATGCATGTTTTTACCAATCCCTTATTTGAAGGCATTCTCATTAGTGGATATGACTTGTATCGGACTAGGGTGGGTGGTCAAATGGAACCCCCATGGTGTGAGGGGTTTGATCCCTTAGGCAACCCGTTGCTTGAAAATGTGGGTGAGGTAGATGGTTCTTTGAGTGACCCTACTATTGCTAGTGTGGGTTGTGATGAAGAAGAATCCATCATCAACACCTTCCTTGAGAGCTTGACTTTTGAGGAGGGTTGCCTAGTTGATGAAATGGAAGGGAAAGAGGAACCCCTTGGTGTGAGTAGGTATGCTCTAAAGAAGGGGAGTGGAGTGCTTAATCCTACTTGTAGGTTGGGCTATTTGACTCACTCCACTCCACATGTTGATCACACCTCGAGGATAGGTTGGAGTGTTGATCTTGAGCTTAAGGTTCAAGGGGATTTTGGTAGCTTAATCTTGCATTTTCCATACCCCCATGACCTCTTTGCTCATTATCTTGTTGAGTGCATGTTGATTTTTAACCAAGTGCTTATGGTTCTCTTTGGAGACTTGATATTCATGGTTGTTATTGACGCTTGGTTATATCACAAGAGTGTGTTTTCCACACTTCTTGCACTAACCTACTTTCAAAGTAGGACGTTTGCTTGTTTTCGCTTGTCGTTGCTTGTAGGTTCTAAGCTCCATGCTAAGGCGGGGAAGATCTTGGAAGAAGCCTATGCCAAAGTGACGATCAAGAAGGACAAAGGAGGAGATTCTTGGCCACCCCGAAGAGTTGATAGAGCCATGAGAGACCAAGCCTTGATTTCGAGGACGAAATCTTCTCAAGAAGGGGAGGATGATAAGACCCAAATCGAGCAACCATCCAAAAGCACCATCCAAGGCCAAGGACGAGCACTCCAAGGTCATGCATTGGGACGCCATGGAAAGAAGAGCATCCGAGACACATTTCGAAGAGTTTCAAGAAGCTTCAGGAAGAGGCGGACCGCCTACGGATTGAGGCGGACCGCCTAAAAGAAGATGACTCTCGGGACTTTTGGAGGCGGACCAAGGAGGCGGACCGCCTAGGCAAGCTGAGGCGGAGCGCCTCCCCCAGAGGCGGAGCGCCTCCCTCTGTTCAACTTTGACGGGAATTTGACTTTAATTGCTTTGTAATTCCTACTATGCCCCTACGTGGCTTATGTCTTTAGAACCTATTTTAAGGGTACTTTAGGCCTTTCCTTATGTCTTGAGTGAGGCCTATAAATACTCCATAGCTTAGCATTATTCCTTAGCTAGTTTTGATATTATGATGAATGATTGATTGTCAATGACAATGTTCAAGAGTGGATTCTCTTTGAATGAAAACCCTTTGAGACGGTTTGAGTTTACTAGTGGATTCTAGTTGAACTCCAAACCACCCCCGATCATTCTATTTGCGAGCCCCAGGTGCGGCTCGAGGGTAGTTGCATAGCGTAGGTGATCCTTGACATCCACCCGGGGTGTATCGGAACTAGTTCTCCGGTGCTACTTGGGTCTTTGTTCGAGCCTCGTCTCGTTTTCTATCTTTTATCTTTTTCCGCGTTTTTGATTCTTATCAGCTATCCAGCTATTTATAGGTGTTTTTAGGCACCAATTGAAATGTCTAAAATGCCCACACTTAGGCTTAGGAATAAAAGACCACGTATGGTCAAAATAGACATAACACTAGCAAGAATCCCGTGCTTCAGCATTTTGGGCGGAGCGCCCGGATATGGGGCAGACTACCTGCCCAATTGAGCAGTGGGGGAGGCTGGGCGGAGCGCCCCCTGGGTGTGCGGAGCACCTAGCCCCCTTGTCCTCTGGGCGGGGCGCCTAAGGCTCAGGCGGAGCTGGTGCACTGGGCTGCACCTCTTGCACTTCGATCACTCGGAATGGCTTCGAATCACTTCCTTCTTCTAGGCCCTTCCTCACCAAGTGTAAGTGTACTCCTTGGATCTCCTTAGCTTGGCTCCGTGTGAAGGGTCTTGTGGGGGTTTGGGTCTTATCATCCTCCCCTTCTTGAGAAGATTTCATCCTCGAAATTGAAGCATCATCATCCACGACCTCTTCATCACCTACATCCAAAGGAACCAAGTCACAAACATTAAATGTATTAGATACTTGATAGTCACTTGGCAAGTCGACCACATAGGCATTGTTGTTTATATTCGAGAGCACTTGGAATGGGTCATCTCCTCGGGGTGCCAACTTCCCTTTCCTAAGGTTTGGAAACCTTTCTTTCTGGAAGTGCACCCACACATAGTCACCCTTCTTGAGTTCCACCTTCTTGCGTCCTTTGTTTTTCTTGGATGCAACCTTTGCATAAGCTTCCTCCTAATTCTTCTTTGCCTTTGCATGGAGTTCCATCAAAGCCTTGGCTCTAGCTTTACCTTCAAAATTAACAACCATTTCCCTTGGCAAAAGGGTTAGATCAAGGGGAATCAAGGGGTTAAAACCATAAACGCACTCAAAGGGAGTCATGCCAATCATGCTATGCAATGTACGATTATAGGCAAACTCCATAAGAGGCAATCGATCAATCCAAGTCGTAGCCTTACCTCGAGTCATGGCTCTAAGAAGAGCACCCAAATTCGGTTGATCACCTCGGTTTGACCATTCATTTGTGGGTGGTGGGACGTGGAGAACTTGGTCTCCCTAGCACTCACTATGGTTTGAGGTACACCATGCAACTTCAAAACATTATCAATAAACAAAGTAGCAACATGTTGTGCATCATCACATTTTTTACATGGAATGAAGTGAGTCATTTTGGAGAACCTATCCACAACAACATAAATGCTATCATGGCCCCCCTAGTCCTTGGTAATCCCATGACAAAGTCCATTGATATGTCCAACCACAGACTAGTAGGTACGGGGAGAGGGGTATACAACCCATGGGGGTATGCTTTGGACTTAGCACGCTTGCACTCAAGGCAATTGGTGCAAAACTTTTCAACATGCACCCCCATCTTTGGCCAATGAAATTGTTCTTTAAGAATAGCCAAGATCTTTCTTGTTCCAAAGTAACCCATGAGTCCTTCTCAATGTGCCTCTTGCACAAGCAATTCCCTCCATGAGGACTCGGGTATGCACACTCTACCATTTTTGAAGATGTATCCATTAACCCATTGGTATTTCTCAACTCTCTCCCCTTTTTCTAGAGCTTCATGGATGCTCTTTAGCTTCGGGTCATGAGCATACATCAACTTAATGCTCTCAAAACCCATGAGCTTAGAGGTGAGAGTGGTGGCTAGAGCAAACTTTCTAGAAAGTGCATCCGCCACAACATTGTCTTTCCCTTTCTTGTATTGGATAACATAGGGAAAAGACTCAATGAACTCAACCCACTTGGTATGCCTCTTGTTTAGCTTCTCTTGGCCTCTAAGATGTGTGAGTGACTCATGGTCACTCTTGATCACAAACTCCCTTGGCCAAAGGTAGTGTTGCCAATGAGCAAGAGCTCTCACTAGGGCATACAACTCCTTGTCATACGTAGAGTAATTCAAGGAGGCCCCTTTCAATTTCTCACTAAAGTAGGCTATGGGTTTGCCATCTTGCATTAAAACACCACCAATTCCCACCCCGAGGCATCACATTCAACCTCAAATGCCTTTCCGAAGTTGGGCAATTGCAATAGAGGGGCGGTACTCAACCTACTTTTCAATTCTTGGAAGGCCTTCTCTTGAGGCTCTCCCCAAACAAACGGTTGGTCATTCTTCACCAATTCGGTGAGTGGAGCGGCAATGGAGCTAAAATCTTTCACAAATCGTCTATAAGAACTAGCAAGACCATGAAAGCTCCTCACTTGAGTCACGGTAGTAGGAGTAGGCCAATCATGTATGACCTCTACCTTAGACTCATCCACCTCCACTCCTTGGGCACTCACAACAAACCCAAGGAAGACTACCTTCTAAACACCAAAGGCACACTTTTTAAAATTAGCATAGAGCTTTTCGGCTCTCAACATTTCAAGCACTTGCCTAAGGTGATCAACATGGTCGTCTATTGATTTGCTATAGATCAATATATCGTCAAAGTAGACGACCACAAACTTGTTGATGAATGGCTTTAGAATATGCTTCATTAGCCTCATGAAAGTACTAGGTGCATTGGAGAGCCCAAAGGGCATCATCAACCATTCATAGAGACCAAACTTGGTCTTGAATGCGGTTTTCCATTCATCTCCGGGTTTCATCCGGATTTGATAGTAGCCGGACCTAAGGTCTATTTTGCTAAAAATACATGAACCACTTAATTCATCTAACATATCATCAAGTCGGTGAATGGGATGACGGTACTTTACCGTTATTTTGTTCACGGCCCGACAATCAACACACATTCTCCAAGTGCCATCCTTTTTGGGAACAAGGATCACGGGTACGGCACAAGGACTCAAGCTTTCCCTCACCAAGCCTTTAGTGAGAAATTCATCAGCTTGCTTTTGCAATTCTCTTGTGTCCTCCGGATTGCTCGTATAAGCCGGCTTGTTTGGGATTTGAGATCCCGGAACAAAGTCGATTTGGTGCTCAATACCCCTCAAAGGAGGTAATCCATCCGGCATCTCATCCGGGACCATGTCTCCAAAATCCTTCAAAAAATTCTCAAACACACTAGGCAAAGGGTTAGTAGAAAAATCAAGATCGGAGGTAAGGATCATACCTTTGTGCACTAGGCATATGAGTAGTTTTTTGCCATCATTTCCTCTTAGCACCTCGCCCGGTTGCATCATGGCACATATGCTACCGGTAGAAGATAGGGGGATTGCCACCAAGCTTTCGGACAAAGGTCAACAACCGACTTAGCCTTTGCCGCCTCTCTTAACTCCCTCATCCGCTTGTAGTCATCACTCACTTGTTTGGGAGTTAAAGGCTTTAGCACAAATTTCCTTCCTTCATGTTTGATCGTGTAAGTGTTGACACGACCATCACGAACCGCTAGTCGACCAAATTGCCAAGGCCTTCCAAAGAGAAGGTGGCATGCTTGCATAGGCACCACGTCGAACAAGTATTCATCCACATAACTAACCATTTTGAACTTGATCATTGCTTGCTTCACCACCTTTAGCTCCCCACACTCACTAAGCCATTGTAAGCGATAAAGTTTGGGATGTTTCAAGGTAGGCAATTTCAATTGGGTAATAAGTGATTGACTCACAACATTAGCACAACTTCCTGAGTCAATGATCATAGAGCATACAACACCCATGACTCGGCATCTAGCATGGAAAAGATTTTCCCTTTGCAAGGTCTCGCTATCCTCCACTATCATGGCACCTAAACTTCTCCTCACAACTAGAAAAGTATGAGGTTCATCATCCTCCACCGTATCATCTTGACCATCATCCTCTACTCCGTCATCTCCGTCTACTTCCTCATCCTCCGGTTCACTCTCTTGTTCATAAGCATCATTACTAACAACAATCATGGTCCTTTTCGTAGGACACTCTTTAGCAAAGTGACCATACCCCTTGCATTTGTGGCATTGAATTGAAGAAGAAGTAGGAGTATTCAATTGGGTTTTAGAGTTACCTCCCACATTAGGTGTGTACTTCTCATACGGCTTCTTCACATCTTTGCTAGCACTTGCACCACTAGTGCCACTTGCATTTGGGAATCTTGCATTGGGAGTAGGATTTTTCCATTCATTTGGCTTGTTCGTGGAAGTGGAAGTGTTGCCCTTGTAACGGTTGGACTTTTCATCATTAAGCCATTGCTCGGCTTGAATAGCGGCATCAAGGACTTCTTGAAGTGAAAGATAAGCATGCAATCTCAATTGTAAAGCTATATCATAGCTCAAGCCATTCTTGAAGCGAATCACGGCTTGCTCCTCATCTTCGGTGTCCATATCCAAGGCCATTCGAGTCTTTTCAAACTCATCATAATACACATGCACCATGATATCTAGGAGTGATGTACTTGATACTCATGATACCCTTCAAATCATTCCAACCCAAATTCACGGGGATTCCCGCTCTTCTCCTTCATCTCTTGACGGATTCCAACTAAGTAGATGCATAGGACTCAAATGATGAAATAGCATAAGTACCTTTCTTGTCATCGATCATATCATTTGTGTCAAAAATCCTTACCATGAGTAGTACCCATTCAATGTAGGCTCCCAGATCACAATTCCCTTTAAAGATTGGGAGATTAAGCTTCACACTATTGAGGTTGGTGTTGTCACGACCCCCAAGGAAAGGCTCCGGTTGGCCTCCATAGTGATCTTCATTCACACCATATTCCCTCCTCGCATTCCCTCCAACATACCCCATAGGTGGCCCTCGACCTCGGCCCCTACCCCTATCCACATTTCGACCCCAATTCATACCTCGCCTTGGTTGAAAGTGATCATCAAACCCATACATCTCATCACCATACTCGGCTTCCTCCCCTTCTTGAGCTTCATCGGCTTGCTCAAGATGTTGAACATTTCGGATGGGTCTTGGAAGTGGAATATTTCTTTGGGGGTTGTCCAAGATACGGGGAATGCTCCAACACTTGATCAATTCTCTCTCGATAGTCCTTCACCCGTTGTTGATGAAGAAGTAACTCAACAACTTGTTCTGGGGTAAAGGTCGGACTACTTGTGCCTTCACCGGCTTCAACTTGGGCACTCGGGGCCCCTTTCTCAACTTGGACACTTGGGGTCCCTTTCTCCGATTGGACATTGGAAGTCCCTTGCTCAACTAAGGCACTTGATGTCACCCTCTCAAGGCTTTCAATCCTCAAATTCATACTATCTAATTTTGCAAGGATAGTAGCAAGGGCACTCTTAGCAAAATCTTCTCCTTCGGTGGACATTGTACCTACATAAGTAACAAACGTTAGCAAAACAACCTCACTCACTCCCTCACTTGAGTTTCACTCGGTTCGCTCGTTTAGTGGTGGTGGATATTTCACTCGAGTTGTAGTTCCAAAGCTTCACGTAGATGAGTAAAAATTCCTCAACTCAACCAAACTATTCACGAATCAAGCACACTCCGAGGTGAGTGGAGTTAATAGGACTCAATGAACGCTAGGCACTTTGAAGTGAGGACTTGAATCAAAAGGATCTAAGAATCTTCTTGGAGTTCTACTCTCCAACTAATGCACGAATTCACCTAAAAGTAATGAAATATTAGTGCTAATTAAGTAGAAAGATTACTTAGATAGGCACTAATAAGAGGTTAGGCAACAAAGAAACAAGCAAACCTAGAAGAAACTACCCAAATCTCACCCTTCAGGGGTCAGGCGGAGCGCCCAATAGGGTGGGGCGGAGCGCCTGGAAAAATGGTGCAGTGGGGTTGGTCAGGCGGAGCGCCCAGTGATGGGGCGGAGCGCCTGGACAAAGAGCAAGTCATGCGGGGCGCCCAAAGTCTAGGCGGAGCGCCCAGACGAAGAACACCTGAGTTTTTCTACTCCGTGTTCTTCGATTTCAATCCGCTTTCTAGGCCGATTCCAACGTGTTTTGCCCAAATTCAAGGTACCCAAAGTTGAACTTTGATGCAACCTTCAAACCCCAATCAATTTCACACCTAAACAACCAACAAACAATGCTCAATCATGATTCAAAATTTTCATGTTGGGGGGGTTTCAACAAGGGTTTCAAGGTTCAAAGTTGGGTTTCGATTCTTCAAAAAAATGTTACTGAACTCCGAATCACACAAAACTTGTTTCAATTTGTTCGTTTTTCAATGGAGATCAAACTCCGGTAATCAATTCCAAAACCCCACAATCACACAACCCAAAAATCAATCAAATTCATCAAGAACAAGGGTTTGGGAGGGTTTAACAATATTTGGGGTTTCAATTTTTCAATCCAATCCAAACCAAACGATTTTGGTACCCAAACGTCGGGTTTTCAATAAGGATTAAGAATCTATAACACCCACAACAGGAATCGAACACACCAAAAAGTTACACCAATTTTTGAATTTTTGAGTTGTTTTATTTTTTTGTAATTTTCTTCTTTCAATAACTTCAACAACAAGAAATCTAAAAACTAACCTAAGCACAAAGAATCAAGGGTCGGGGGTTTGTATGAACAAAACCCGTGCCTTGCTCTGATACCAAACTGATAAGAATCAAACGCGGAAAAAGTAAAAGATAGGAACGAGAAGTAACTCGATCACTTATCTCAAGTAGCAACGGAGAACCCATTCCGTTCCACCCCGAGAGAAGGCCAAGAACACCTACGCTAGGCAACTACCCTCGAGCTAACGTGAGCACGCAAGTAGAATGGTCGGGGGGATTGGAAATCATCTAGATTCACTAGAGGAAGAACAAGTCCCATCAAGGTTTTCATTCAATAGAAGAGTTCAACTGTCAACACAAAGGTTTGTTTAATCATCAAAATAAGCTAATGAAATAAACAAGCTATCTAGCTATTTATAGGTGTTTTTAGGCACCAATTGAAAGGTCTAAAATTCCCACACTTAGGCTTAGGAATAAAAGACCACGTAGGGTCAAAATAGACATAACACTAGCAAGAATCCCGTGCTTCAGCATTTTGGGCAGAGCGCCCGGATATGGGGCGGACCGCCTGCCCAATTGAGCAGTGGGAGAGGCTGGGCGGAGCGCTCCCTGGGTGGGTGGAGGGCCTGGCCCCCTTGTCCTCTGGGCGGGGCACCTAAGGCTCAGGCGGAGCGCCTGGTGCACTGGGCTGCACCTGTTGCACTTCGATCACTCAGAATGGCTTCCAATCATTTCCTTCTTCTAGGCCCTTCCTCACCAAGTGTAAGTGTACTCCTTGGATCTCCTTAGCTTGGCTCTGTGTGAAGGTTCTTGTGGGGGTTTGGGTCTTATCAATATCTTTCATCTACACTCTGAAAATTAGGTCGAAAGGCAGGACAGTGGTGCTGTCAAGACATTCTATCTGCGAACTTATTATGTCATCCAGTCTTCTCATCTTGTTATCCATTTAACATATTTATGTTATCAGTTTATCTGGGGATCCGTTCCCGTGTATAGTATAGTGATGGTTCTATTTATTTGCGGATCATCCAGTTTCAGGAGAAACTATGCCAAAATTTTATAGAAATTCAAGAGTCGGACCAGTTTTGAGTTCTAGGTTTTGTTTATAATTCCATCCTGAGTTTTCTCATCATTCTTTTGAGTCCATATCTATTATTGCCACATGTGGTATGCCTCGTACATGCTTATGCTTATATTGTGATCAAGTTATGCGTGATTTGGAGTCCCCCTATAGAGGTTGGATATTGGACACACAGTCCGGTCGCATGTGATATTACCCATCTGGGGGATACAGTGCCTCTGGTTCAGGCCGGAGTTGAAACACCTAGTGTGACCGGGTGTCATTCACACACTCTGACCAGAGAGACTAGATATTACTGGTTGGGGGGACATAGCCCATAACACCCGCTAGGCTTGTTATATACGCGTATATAGCCACAGTATGTACTGCATAATTATACATGAGGCTAGTCCAGGTTTTCAGTTACCTGATTTGGGGGGATACAACCCATAACACCATATATGTACTAGTTCAGGTGTTCATTTACCTGATTTGGGGGGATATAGCCCATAACACCAGACAGGTACCAGTTCAGATGTTCAGTTACCTGATTTAGGGGGATGTAGCCCATAACACCAGACAGGTACCAGTTCAGATAACAGTTCAGTTTTAGCTCAGTACCAATTATCAGTTCTCAAGTATCAGCCACCAGTTCTTAGTGCCAGGATTAGTTGACAATTATCAGTTCCAGTTTCTAGTTACCATTTATCAGTCCTATTACAGTTATTTATCAGTATAGTTCATCTCAGTCTTCAGTTTCAGATTCTTCTAGACTTCAGTTTATATTCAGATCATGTTTAGTACGTTCTTCAGATTTCAAGCTATATTGCTATGCTCCAACTTATATTTACATATTTATATTCCAGTCTTACAGTTTCCTTCAGCTATGATATATTATATGCTCATGCCCTACATAGCTTTTTTAAGCTTTAGAAGGTGTTGAATTCAAGGGAAACAAGGTTTAGAAGCAAGAAACAACAAAGGTACGTAAGGCTAAACCTTTCTTTTGGCAAGGCATGTATCTTTTAGCTTTTGAGGCTTTTCTTAGTTCTAAACTTAGTGTTTCTTGTGAGAAACTTTTATGGTATCAAGGAAACCTTGCATATACTTAATTTGGTACTAAAATCCAAGGTGAAAGACGTTCGAATCGGCAAGACAAAACGTTTCAAAATCTGGAAAATCATATTGATCTTTGGATAGCTGTTAGTATATTGATCATAACTCCTTGTAAAAGATTTATATTTAGATGCTTTAGGAATCCCCAGAACCCTAAGACATATATCTAAAATATTTATGAAGACCATGAAGCCTATATCTTTAATCTACACTCTGAAAATTAGGTCGAAAGGCAGGACAGTGGTGCTGTCCAGACATTCTATCTGCGAATTTGTTATGTCATCCAGTCGTCTCGTCTTGTTATCCGTTTAACATGTTTATGTTATCAGTTTATCCGGGTATCCATTCTCGTGTATAGTATAATGCTGGTTCTGTTTTTTGCGGATCATCCAGTTTCAGGGGAAACTCTGCCGGAATTTTTATAGAAATTCAAGAGTTGGACAAATTCTGAGTTCTAGGTTTTGTCTATAATTCCATCCAGAGTTTTCTTATCATTCTTTTGAGTCCATATCTATTTTTGCCACATGTTTTATGCTTCATACATGCTTATGCTTATATTGTGATCATGTTATGTGTGATTTGGAGTCCCCTATAGAGGCTGGACATTGGACACACAGTCCGATCGCGTGTGATACTACCCGTCTGGGGGATACAACCCCTCTACTTCAGGCGGGAGTTGAAACACCTAGTGTGACCGGGTTTCATTCACACACTCTGACAAGAGAGAATAGATATTACTGGCTGTATATACGCGTATATAGCCACCGTATGTGCTGCATGATTATACATGAGGCTAGTCCAGGTTTTCAGTTACCTGATTTGGGGGGACACATCCCATAACACCAGATATGTACTAGTTCAAGTGTTCATTTACCTGATTTGGGGGAATATAGCCCATAACACCAGACAGGTACCAGTTCAGATGTTCAGTTACCTGATTTAGGGTGATATAGCCCATAACACCAGACATGTACTAGTTCAGATAACAGTTCAGTTTTAGCTCAGTACCAGTTATCAGTTCTCAATTATCAGCCACCAGTTCATAGCATCAGGAGCAGTTGACCGTTATCAGTTCCAGTTTCTAGTCACCAGTTATCAGTCATAGTACTGTTATTTATCAGTATAGTTCAGCTGAGTCTTCAGTTTCAGATTCAGCTAGACTTCAGTTTATATTCTGATCATGTTTAGTACGTTCTTGAGATTTCCAGTTATATTGCTATGCTCTAGCTCATATTTACATATTTATATTCCAGCCTTACAGTTTCATTCAGCTATGATATATTATATGCTCATGCCTTACATACTTGGTACATATCGTACTGATGCCCTTTTTTTGGGCGCTGTGTTTCATGCCGCGCAGGTGCAGATAGATCAACGCTTGGACCACGTTAATAGGCCATCTATCAGCTATTGGAGTCACTCCACTTACTCCCGAAGTTACTTATCTTTTGGTATGTGTACAGTCAGCCAGTTTGGGTATGGCGGGGCCTTGTCTCGTCCTTTGTATATTCAGTTCATCACTCTTAGAGGCCTGTAGATATGTCTCTGTGTGGTGCAGTCAGTATGTTTTGTATGTAAGCTTATGTTAGCCTTGTCAGCTTTTTGCATTGCATAATTCTTATGTTTGGACAATGTTTGCCCACCTCTTGCTTTCTCTAAATGTTCTTTGAACCATGCTTGTGGTAAAAGATTAAACCCTTGGAAGTATCTCGCTCCTCTCTTGCAAAAACCCAAAGCTCGATAAATGTCTGCTACTATCATAGGAACAATGGTATAACGATAACCGTCAATTCTGTTGAACACTGCATCGGCAACCATGACAAGTCTGAACATATGTCGTGACTTGAACTCGCGGGAAAACCATCACTCCTAGGGAACCAATAGCAAATGCAAGTGGTCTAGCCCTCCTCCAATCACCATAGGACTCAAACTTCTTCTTATGACTATCATACGCCCTCAAATGCCCAAATCGAGTGTAAAAATAGGAAAAAAGGATCTTCTTTTGTTGTAAAAATCCCACGTCCACACTTGCTACCATCTCTAACTTCTTACGAAACTCGTCAGCTGTGGGGACGCTAGGTGCTAGTATGTGACCCCCTTGCCAATGATGTTTGTCTAAACCCGAGTGTGACATAAACCCCCTATTTCATCCAAAAAAGGTGTTAACTCGACATCCCCAAACCTAAAAACGTTCATTTCTTCATCCCAAAACGACATTGAGGCCTCGATCATCTCCCTACATGGTTCCATTTCTAACAGTTAAACCAAATGACCCAAGTGCTGACGTACTTCGGTTTGCTCTCCTAGTGACAAGTTGCTCCACCAACTAATTAACAAAGGAGGTGCACCCATAGTCATTCCAAAACGATGAAATCTTTGACTCATTGTGACCTAAAAATAAAGAAGAAATAAAATTTAAAAACCCGTCCCCTTTGAGAATAATTGAACAAATCAAAATGTGTTTTCATTCTTGTCTCATTTTTTCTTTTCTTTTCTTTTCTCTAAAATGCACATAGTCATGTCCAAACGTCCCTTTGGGGTCGGAAAACCTGTTTAGGTGGTTTAGACAAGTTGAGAACTAGTCGACTCACGGGGAGCCCTCCTACGGCATGATGCATGCTCATTACAATAGAAGAGTGGTGTAATTCTAGATACGGTTCCGCAAGGCGGACGGCCAAGGAGTGGGATCATTTTAAATTGTAAGTTGTACCACGGACCAACTATATTCCAACATGTCCCTCTCAACAGGTGTTTTGGTGGTGAAGCGACCGTGGTATCCACGTAATCGCCGTGTGTGTGTGAAGTGTCGTTTCTCAGGAGTGGGGGAGTATGAGTAAAGTATGGAAAATGTCACATAAATAATACAATAAATAAATAAAGTAAAAGAAAGAGAAGAACAAAAAAGGAAACCAAGTTAGTACAACAATAATAGTAATGAATAACAAGATTAAATAAATCCAAAAAATAAAGACTCGTTGTGGTTAGGATTTTTAGTATCCCCAGCGGAGTCGCAATTCTGTCATACCCGATTTTGGACTCAACTCGAGGCGAATCGGGTTTTGGATTTGACTGGGTGAACTCGTTTAGTTTAGATGTTGGAGTCGCCACCTAATATAATTTCTAAGGCGTATTAGGTCACCTAAATGTCTAAAGTCAAGTTCAAAAAGGTTTACTAGTCCATTTTAGAGATTCTATATGGGTAGGAAGTCCAAATGACTCGGGGAAGAAGGTGTTAAGCACTCCCCCGAGTCCCACAAAAAGTGGTTACCGTCCGAGTCTTAATTTTGGGATATAAACAGTGTATATTATCATACTAACTTGGAAATTTATCATTTTAACTAAGGTATACTTATACATGCAAGCAACTTTCACATTCGGCCTAGGTTTTGAGCCTAGTCGTGTCTACGGCCTCTAATGTCAAAAGCCTAATCGTAAACAAAGGTTATAACACAAATGAGTATTCCATTTAAATTTGCATATGTAGTTAACGCACTTTGAAAAGAATATTTGCATAAATAGCCTATTTTGCAAATAATTTTAGATTTAAAAAGAAACCAAAAGGGAGTTAGTTTTGAAAATAAAATGTTGGCTCATTTAGAATCGGCGTGACTTGTCATTAATTGTCGAGCCCTAACCTTAATGGCCTTTTTGTGTAGGGGTCAATTTTTGGAAGATATATATAGGCAAGAGGACTGCTTTTGATGGCGGGTTCACAAAAAAGCACATAAATGCAGATAAGGGGGCTGTCGCACGTAATAGTATACATATAAGTATTAGACATGCAAATATATGGTCTAAGTGATAGTTATATCTTTAGAAACCCTTTTAAAGTGCATAAGTGACACCAAAATATTGTACACCGTATAAGAGTGTTAAGGCAATTCGAAAACATTTTTTGTACATATACAGGCCATTTTTGAAAGGTTTACTGGGCCTGGATCATTTGTGCAAAACAGAAACAGTTTATTCTTAGAGCAACAAACCAGATTTGATACTTTTCATAAATAGCCTTAGTTTCAGTCCGCTCCTCATAAAACTTGTTTTCAAGCAATCAAAACATGTGATACACATTATAATCAGTAGCATTATCGTTTAAGAAGTATGCAGTTTTGAAGATGTGCTATAATTGGCAGTACTACTCAAATTCTCAAAGGAAAATACCCTAAGCTTGGATGATCCAGCACATAAAGAGGAGAGAGGGAGAGAGAGAGAGAGAGAGAGAGAGAGAGGCTGCTGTGTAGCCTTTCACACAGTCTAGTGACTGTGTGCCCTGTTTTAAGCAAATACAGCAGGGGACCTAATGAAATATACACAATAGGGCAGTTTCTAAGGGGTATGGTTCAATCAAGCAAAGGATAAGCTATTCTAAACATGGTCAGGGCTTCAAGACTTGCATCTAAATAAGAATTGCATAATGCATCTAACAATCTGGATCAATAGTCTAAGTTTAGGACTTAAAGCCAAGTTGACATGGCCTGGAAACCCACAGACAAGTAGAACCCCTCACTGGGTCTGTGTAATAGCCAAAACCAGTAATTGAACCTTGATATACCTTTGGGGATATCCTTACAATTCCTGCATAAAGGAGTTAGCACAAAGGGCAAAGGAAAACCCCTGAACAGGCGCTGATAAGAGTAGAATGGGGGGCAATTATGCAACCTCTTAAATAAATGTATACAGAGTATAAAAAATCAGTACATAAGCAGTTCCAAACAAAGACAAGCAAGAATGAAAGACAAGTTTTAAAACTAAAGGTAATATGCAGTCAAGAATGGGGAGAGAGAGAGAGAGAGAGAGAGAGAGAGAGAGAGAGAGAGAGAGAATACCTTCAATGGTGTTAGAACAAGTAAACAGAGCTATGAGTGATTTTTAACACTTGCAGATGTCCAAACCAGAAAGCAAATAATAGCAAGAGTCTTCTAATGATTTTGAAAAGCAAACAGGAAAGAGTCGAGTGTATGCTAGATGTTCCAGTGTATGAATAATATTGCAGAGCTCAGTGTGTGAGTGTAAGGAATATGCTGGGTGTTAATACCAGAAAACTCTATGTCTATTGTCTAATAGAGCCTGTTTATATAGGTAAGGGGAGGCAAAGGTTCAAATTCGAACGCAGGACACAAAAGGCAAAGGATTTTGTCTTCCCATAATTAAAGGGATCCACTTAAGTGGACTTTCCAATTATAGCCCAATCAGACCTTAAACCTATGGCAAATCAAACCATTTAGCAAATATAACCCTTCCTTTTGGTCAATAATACATCCAGGTTCGAGCACAAGTGTGTAAGATTGTTCTAGACTCGTTTAGGCTTGAGAAATCTCCTAATCACCCTAACAAATTTACATCAAAAATCCCAATTGATACTATTCAATTTGCTAAACAGATTTCCATTAGAATTTTCAATCACATATTCAATTTCAAAAAAACTAAATCCCTCTAAATATGCAAAATAGGTCATCGCTCAGTTTCTGAATATAACCATGAGGATTATGCACTTTGACAGAATAAAGGGCAGAACACATTATAACAAACAAGAATGAACATAGAAGACTCATGAATTGCCCCTGATTTTACATTCAAAATTTAACAGAGATGGCCTAAGGCCTAAACGATGAGCATATTTACACAGACATGTGAGATTTCAAGGAAACGTTTAGCTTCAATCAGTGAATTAACAAGAACTATAAACACATGGATTTTAACTAGTTGATTAGTAAATAACACATGACACGTTGATACTCGCAAAATATAGACAAGTTTAGGCATGAATTCACATAAATCCGAAACGTCAAAAAGAAGAAAGAAGATTACCCATTTTAGGTTTGGAATCGGGTTCGAATTGACCCGACTCAGGTCAGGCATAGGGGTTTTCCCTTTCCTTACGCTGGTGTCAAGCAATTTTAGCGAATCAAATCACCGACGTACCTTTTTTCGGTGATAGAAACCTTATCGCGAGAGGTCAATTTTGACCTCCGTCAAAACCATCAAATAGTACCAAGGTTTTGCAGCGGACATTGCGAGGATCATGGCAATGACATTTTCCCCAATTTTCTCCGGTTGAAATGGCCAGAAAATT
Source organism: Petunia x hybrida (assembly GCA_037355625.1). Taxonomy (NCBI): domain Eukaryota; kingdom Viridiplantae; phylum Streptophyta; class Magnoliopsida; order Solanales; family Solanaceae; genus Petunia; species Petunia x hybrida. The sequence goes on along the minus strand of JBBBVM010000032.1, from coordinate 1,530,554 downwards.
GATCGAAGGGGGTGGCGATTTGAATCGCCAAATGGAGAGAGAGGAGAGTTGTGGCTGAGGGGTATAGGGGAAATGGGGATAGTTTTATGGTTTTGGGGTGTAAAATAATAAAAAAGGAAACTCGAATCCTGGCCGTTGGATTAGTGTCGTGGACGGCCAGGATCAAGCCACGTAGGCGGGTGACGTGTAAAAAATGGCTGATGTGTGTAGGTGACATGTAATATATGTATATATATATATATATATATATATATATATATATATATATATGTATTTGTGTATATATGCTGTATATTTGGTGTATAAATAGGTATAATTAGGTATAAAAATAGTATAAAATGGACTAAAAAATATAGGAAAATTAGGAAATTAACTTTAAAATGTTAGGAAGGTAAAATGCATAAAAAATTGTAATTTTGAGGCTTTAAACAATTTTGGATAATTTTGTCGAAATAGAAGTAATTTCAGAAAATTGTAAGAATAGCTATGGTTTGATACGATGCTTTTAAAAATGGCCTCAATTGTCAGACTATCACGAGAATATAATTTGAGAATAATAGACAAGGTAGGAATGGATACACAGGCGTGTGTAAAATTCAAGAACGGTTGATTTTAAAAATAGGAGGGACAAAATTGGGAGTCAACAGCCTAGTGTTGTCCAAAGTGTTTTGCAGGACTTCAGAGATATGTTTTGCCAGGTGGATTGCCTCCGTTGAAAGGAATCGAGCACCAAATTGACTTTCTTCCAGGGTCTCAAATCCCCAACAAACCTGCATACCGGTGTAATCCCGAAGACACCAAAGAGCTCCAAAGGCAGGTTGATGAGTTACTGAACAAGGGCCTTGTTCGAGAGAGCTTGAGTCCTTGCGCCGTTCCTGTTATCCTTGTCCCGAAGAAAGATGGAACATGGTGAATGTGTGTTGATTGCCGAGCAGTCAACAAAATCAAGGTAAAGTATCGTCATCCTCTATCCCTCGATTAGATGACATGCTAGATGAGTTAAGTAGTTCTTCATGCTTTTCGAAGATAGATCTCAGGTCCCGTTACCACCAAATCCGAATGACACCCAGAGACGAGTGGAAAACCGCATTCAAGACCAAATTTGGTCTCTATGAATGGTTAGTGATCCCTTTTGGCCTCTCTAACACACCGAGCACATTCATGCGACTGATGAACCATGTGCTCAACCCGTTCATAAATAAGTTTGTTGCCGTTTACTTCGATGACATCCTTATTTATAGTAAATCCGTGGGTGAACATGTCGAACACCTAAGGCTAGTACTTGATAAGCTTAGAGAAGAGAAGTTATATGCTAACTTCAAGAAATGTACCTTTTGTCTCGAGCGTGTAGTCTTTCTAGGATTCGTTGTGAATGCTAATGGTGTTGAAGTCGATGAGTCAAAAGTCGAAGCCATCAAAGATTGGCCAACTCAAACCTCGGTATCTCAAGTTTGTAGCTTCCATAGTTTAGGTAGCTTTTACCGAAGGTTTGGTCGTGACTTTAGCACCGTAGAAGCTCCTTTAACCGAGCTGGTAAAGAAAGACCATCCATTTGTGTGGGAAGAGTCCCAAGAGAGGGCTTTCCAAGAGTTGAAACGGAGGCTTTGCTCTGCTCCATTGTTGCAACTCCCTGACTTCGGCAAAGCATTCGAAGTCGAGTGTGATGCGTCCGGAGTTGGGATCGGAGGAGTGCTTATGCAAGAATCGAAGCCGATCGCTTACTTTAGCGAAAAGCTTAAGGATTCAACCTTGAACTACTCCATGTATGACAAGGAATTGTATGCCCTCGTTCGAGCACTCGCCCATTGGTAGCATTATTTGTGGCCTCGAGATTTTGTGATTAAAAGTGATCATGAATCTTTGAAGCATCTCCGAGGTCAGGAGAAATTGAACCGAAGACATACCGAATGGGTTGAATTCATTGAAAGTTTTCCCTCTGTAATTCATTACAAGAAGGGAAAAGACAATGTTGTGGCCGATGCGCTATCAAGAAAATTTGCCTTAGTGGCCACTCTCGCCACGAGGCTCATGGGATTCGAAAGCATCAAGTCGATGCATGAAGATGATCCTAAATTAAAATGCATTCGTGACACAATCTTGAGTGGCCGAAGGGTTGAGAAATATCAGTGGCACGATGGCTACCTTTTCAAGAATGGAAGGGTTTTTGTGCTAGTGTCATCGTGGAGAGAGCTCTTGGTCCGAATAGCTCACTCCGGAGGCTTGATGGGACACTTCGGTGTCGACAAAACTCTTGGTATCTTAACCGAGCAGTTCCATTGGCCAAAAATGTGACGAGATGTGGAAAAGCTTTGCAACTCTTGTCTCGTTTGCAAGAAAGCTAAATCGAAGTCCAACCCTCATGGTTTGTATACCCCGTTGCCCGTGCCTGATCGACCTTGGGTTGATATATCCATGGACTTTGTGTTGGGGTTACCGAGGTCGGGGGGAGGACATGATAGCATCTTCGTTGTCGTGGACCGATTTTCCAAAATGGCTCACTTTATTCCTTGCAAGAAATGCGATTGTGCACAACATGTTGCTTTCTTGTATATTGATCATGTGTTAAAATTGCATGGTGTGCCACGTACAATCGTGAGTGATCGAGACTCGAAGTTGTTGAGTCATTTTTGGAAATATTTGTGGGGTGCCCTCGGCACCAAACTACTATTCTCGACGTCTCACCATCCTCAGAATGATGGACAGACCGAGGTAGTTAACTGAACATTGGGATCTTTGCTACGAGCAATGACCAAACGCAAGGTCAGAAACTGGGCTAATTGTTTGCCCATGATTGAGTTTGCATACAATCGAACGGTGCATCGAATGATAAATATGACCCCATTCCAATGAGTGTATGGTTTTAATCCTTTGATTCCACTGGATCTAACCCCATTGCCTCGAGATGTTATTATTGATTTTGAAGGTACTCACCGAGCCAAAGCTTTGCTCGAGTTGCACGCCAAGGCGAAGAAGAATCTTGAGGAAGCCTATGCCAAAGTGGCATTGAAAAAGAATAAGGGCCGAAAAAAGTTGGAGTTGAAGAAGGGAGATTGGGTTTGGGTTCACTTCCGAAGATAGCGATTCCCAAACCAAATGAAAGGAAAGTTGGCACCTCGAGGGGATGGTCCATTTCAAGTGCTGAGCAAGATTAACAACAATGCTTATGTGATCGACCTCCCAGGTGAGTATAATGTGTCCAATAGTTTCAATGTTGCTGACTTAACTCCTTGTGTTGTAGGCCATGTACTGGGGACAGATGCTGAAGCGATTTCGAAGACAAAATATTCTCAAGAAGGGTAGGATGATGCAGCCCGAAGTGCTGATCAAGTGCTCGACAGTCCACCGAGGCCGATGACACGAAGCCAAGCCAAATTGCTACATGATATGCATATCCAGTTGGCTTGGTCGGGAGGAAGCATATGTTCGGAGGAAGAATGGCAAAGTGCTAGAGCCGAAGGCTACATCTTCAAATTTGAGCCTGAGGACAAAGTGGCCGAACACCAACCCTTGGCGCGGATTTGCTTTGTTGTGTTCAAATTCAAGTGGGTGCCCAATGATAAATGTGTTCGAGCAAGCAACCGAGCATCGAAGTCAAGGTTGCCGAACACTCACTAAATGTGTTCGAGCAAGCAACCGAGCACCGAAGTCAAGTCTGCTGAACACTCATTATTTCAGCCCTGCACGGCTTTCTTCTATAGGTCACCTGTGACCATTTACTGTTTTATCCCTAACGTAGTCTATATATATTCCTTTACATTTCATCGTAAGCAGTTAGTTGTTGATGAATATTTGATATAGGAGTTGCTATTGTGAGTCTCTGATGGAGCCGAACCCCGTTGTGGGATTTTAAAGAACTTGTGTCACTCAGTGTGAGTCGTTTGAACATTTTCTTCTTGGTCATTCAATTTGCAAGAAGCTTGTTCTTCTTGAGGATTTTTGCTTAGTATAGGTGATTCTTGACCTCCGATTCGATCGAGCTTGAGACTAGTTCCTCAATGTTCTTTTGAATCGAAGCAAGATTTGTCTTGCTTCTATCTTTACTTCACTGTTGTTTCCGCATTTTCTTTCGTGTTAGCTAAACCTCGGTTTTGCTTGCACCAGTAACCCCATAACAAAATACATGGATATATCAACTCACGGTCGATTAGGGACAGGGAACAGAGTGTACAAACCATGAGGGTTGGACCTCGTTTTAGCTTTCTTGCACTCTATACAAGCATTGCAAAGCTTTCCACATCTCTTCGCATTTTCGGCCAATGGAACTGCTCGGCCAAGATACCAAGAGTTTCGTCAACACCGAAGTGTCTCGTCAAGCCTTCAAAGTGAGCTTCTCGAAATAAAAGCTCTCTCCATGGTGACACTGGCACACAAACCCTCCCATTCTTGAAGAGGTAGCCATTATGCCACTGATATTTCTCAACCCTTCGGCCACTCAAGATCGTGTCACGAATGCTTTTCAACTTGGGATCATCTTCGTACATCAACTTGATGCTTTCGAATCCCATGAGCCTTGAGGCGAGAGTGGTCGCTAAGGAAAATTTCCTTGATAGCGCGTCGGTGCGTTAGAGAGGCCAAGCGACATCACTAATCATTCATAGGGACCGAATTTGGTCTTGAATGCAGTTTTCCACTCATCTCCGGGTTTCATTCAGATTTGGTGGTAACCGGACCTGAGGTCTATTTTTGAAAAGCAGGAAGAACCACTTAACTCATCTATCATGTCATCTAATAGAGGGATAAGATGATGATACTTTACCGTGATTTTGTTTACTGCTCAGCAATCAACACACATTCACCATGTTGTTGTATCTTTCTTCGAGACAAGGATAACAGGAACGGTACAAGGACTCAAGCTCTCTCGAACAAGGCCCTTGTTCAGCAACTCATCCACCTGCCTTTGGAGCTCTTTGGTGCCTTCGGGATTACAGCGGTTTGAAGGCTTGTTAGGAATTTGCGACCCTAGTACGAAGTTAATTTAGTTCTCGATTCCTCTAAACGGAGGCAATCCACCTGGGATTTCTTCGGGAAACATGTCTCCGAAGTCCTGCAAAACACTTTGTACAACATTAGGCAAAGGGTTATCGTTAGAAAAATCATCATTAGAGTTTAGAAAGATACCCTTGTGCACGAGGAAAATCATCAGTTAACCGTTGTCGTTGCCTCGTAGATACTCACCCGGTTGCATGATTGCACAAATATTTCTTTCCTCCGGCGGTGAGTTGTTGTCTTCGGCCCTGATTTTTGTTCCCACTAGAAACTTAGCTTTGGCCGTTTCTTTCAATTCTTTCATTCGTTTATAGTCCTTGCTGACTTGTTTCGGAGACAAGGGTTTGAGTATGAAACTCTTCCATTCGAGCTTAGCAGTGTAAGTGTTGGATCGTCCGTTATGAACAACCGACCGATCATACTGCCATGGTCGACCCAGTAGCAAATCACAAGCTTGCATCGGTATCACATCGAACATCATTTCTCTTGATATTCTCCAACTTTGAATTTGATCCACACTTGCTTGACAATCTTCATTTCTCCACATTCATTAAACCATTGCAATCTATAGGGATGAGGATGCTTTGAAGTAGGTAATCCCAATTTTGACACCAAGGTCTGGCTTACCATATTTGCACAACTACCCGAATCAATTATCATCGAACAAACTTTTCCCCTTACTCGACATCTTGTATGGAAAAGATTCTCTCTTTGGTTGTCCTCTTCTTCAAGAGTCATGCAGCTAAAATTCCTTCGAACCACAAGAAACATTTCCGGATGATCAGCTTCGGCAGCTTCACGACCATCATCATTTTCAGCTCGGTTAATCTCCTCGACATTTTTTTCCTCGGCGTCACTCGCTTGCTCATGGACGGTTTCATCTTCGAGCAAAAGCATAACTTTGCGAGTTGGACATTCTTTTGCCATGTGACCATAACCCTTGCATTTATGACACTGAATGCTTGAAGCCCTTGGAGCATTGAGTTGAACTTTACCTCCCGCTTCTCTTTGTTGGTTAACGGTCACTCCCCTCTCGAAGGGTTTCTTCGGATCTCGAACAGTGTTGGTACTTGCTGGATTCAGACTCTTCTATTCTTTACCTCGGTTCAAAGGAGTTGAAGTAGTGATTCCTCGATACCGATTTTCTTTATCGTCCTTCACCCATTTCTCAGTTTCAATAGCAGCATGAAACAAATCTTCCAAATATTGATACACATGCAGCCTCAATTGAGTTGACACATCTCGAGTCAAACCATTTTTGAATCGAATGATGGCTTGCTCATCATCTTCTTCCAAATCAAGAGCCAATCGAATTCTTTCGAACACATCATAGTATTCTTCAACCGATTTGGGCCCTTGTTTTAACTCGAGGAGCTTTTTAAGTTGTTCCTGCCGATATTTGGCGTTCACATACTTAGAATTCACATACTTAGCATCCATTGCTCTTTTCAACTGCATCAATGTGGTGACCTCGGCATAAGCATTCCTTCGTCTCAACCTTTTGTCAGCCTCCTACCATGTCGATGCATATACCTCGAATGAAGCAATAGCATGTGCAGATTTTCTCTCTTCGGTCATCTCATTTCTTTCAAAGATTCGTTCCAGTCGAATCTTCCAATAAAGATATTGGTTGGGATCACTAGTTCCTTTGAAAGGTGGAATAGTGATCCTGAAACTGTTCAAGTTTGAATCTCGAGCACCTCGGATCGGCTCTAGATACTCATCATAATATCATCAGCTTCACACTCAAAATATCGATCAATAATTACAGCTCGGCCTCGACCTCGGAAATTTCCATGACCTTGTTGAACCTGCCTTCGTTGAACGAACGGTGGCTCATACTCAGTTTCGACATCGGGAAATTGTCCTTCATCAACCCCTTCATCAATGACCACAACTTGTCTTCGGGCCATTGGAAGTAGCAATCTATCACCTCGGGGAATGCCCAAGTATTGATGACTAGCGTGGGGATTGCCCAAGTTTTTTTGTTCCGCTTGGGGATTGCCCAAGTGCTGTGCAACTTGGGGATTGCCCAAGTGTTGTTCATCTCGAGAATTGCCCATAGCTTCATTTCGAAAAACCTCGTTCTTTAACCATTGTTGTCGAACGAGCTCAGCAAATTGCTCAGGTTTCATCGGAGTGGAGTTGCTAGTACCAGCGCCGTCCCCAGAAAAGGCCACAGACACACTCCCTTGCTCGAGGTTAGCTACTCGAGCACTCACTCCTCATAACTCAATACTGATGCCTTGTATCGCAGCCATGAGATCGCCTAACGACACCTCGGGCGCATCAATGCCCTTTCCTTTGCCTCCATTCCCAGCCATGGTACCTGCAAAAATAAGGACCAAGAAAATTGTTAAGGTTAGAAATCACCTCACACTCCCTCACCTTTTTTTTCGGGTGGTGCTCGGGTCCACTGAATTTATGGGTTCGGTTTTGGTCACTCAAGAACTTGTAGCTAATGGCTTCCTCGGTTGATCAATTTCTCTCAGTTCCTTCGAATTTGACAGGTTACACTGTCTCCTTCGGGAAGAGTGAATTGATGTTGACTCGATGAAACAGACGCTATTTAAATGCGCTTGGGACACTCAAAATATTCTACAAAATTTGGACTTCGGTCACCCCTCGCACGAGTTCCTATAAGCTCAAACAAATTAGTATGACCTCGAGTAGAAAGATTTACTCCAGAGATCCACCAACAAGATTTATCGAACAAAAGAAAAAGTGAAAACCTAGGAGAATCTACCCTTCGATTTCTCTTTCGGAATCCTCGAACACACCAACTCTTGTACGGACAAAATTGGTCCCTCCTTGGTACGAATAGGGTTTAACCTTATCCACTTTGCCTTTTCAAGCCGACAAAATTTCACCTGGGGTTTTGAATGTATCAGTTTACCCCTTTCTTCTTAAATTGGAACAGTGAACTCAACAACTCCGATGTACGGAAAAATTTTAACTTGTTCTTTGTCCACGATTTTAACAGATTTTAGGTCGCTTCACTCCGGTAACATTTAACGTCGGAGAAGAGTTAAGTTTCCAGTCGAGCTGAGAGCACAGCTTCACTTGTTCGTATAATGATACAATGTAACAATTTTTTGGCGTACGGACGGTGGCTATTCGATGGAACTTTTGAAATTTTAACACCAAACTTCGACCCAAATTAACAACAACCACAAGTCTTCAACGTCAAACACCAAAATTCAAACTGGGGTTTTCAAACACCAACACCACGTCAAAACTGCCCAAAAACCCTCGAGAAACCCTAGTCGTCAACTCGTGTACGACAGGAGCTTGTTGGATTCCTTAGACGATGGTGAACATGAATCAATGATTGTTTGATCCAAACAACCAACCAATCAACCAAAATTTTTGAATTTTTCTTTTCTACTTTTTTTTTTGTAATAACAAACACAACAATAACAACAATCAACAACGGGATTGAAGCTGAAACAGAAAGACACAAAAGCACGAGATAAACGAACAGGATTGGGGTTGTAAGAACAAGCCCAAACAGTGCTCTGATACCAAGATGGTGCAATCTAAACCGGAGGTAAAGCTAGGCAGCCGGAGAAACGCGGAGCAACATAAAAAGTAAAGATAGAAGCAAGACAAGTCTTAGCTTCGATTGAATGATACCGAAGAACTAGTTTCGGTCCCAAGCAATCAGAATCAAAAGACGCATCTAATGCTAAGCAACAATCCTCAAGAAGTCACATGCTTCTTGCAAACTGAATGACCAAAGAAGAAGATTGTTCAAACGATTCTCACAGAATCACACAAGTTCTTTAAAATCCCACATCGGGGTTCGGCTCCATCAGAGACACTCAATAGCTACAGCTATATTTAATCATTCATCAAAAACTAGATACTTACAATGAAATGAAATGAGGTTTATATAGACAATTCTAAGGATAAAATAGTAAATGGTCCCAGGCGACTAATAGGAGTAAGCCACGAAGGGCTGAATAAACTGAGTGTTTGGTAACTCCTTCAGCTGAACACTTGAGTTTTGAACACTTGAGCTCGAGCTCTTAACTTTGGGGCTCATTTGCTCAACTCATTTCATTTTGACATCGGACGCTCTTCCTTCATCTGTTTTTTTGCTTTTACTTCAGCATCGATGTTGAGTGTTCGGTTGGGGTTTGGTCGCTCCCTTCTTCGAGCTCAAGTTTATAGATAAAGCCTTCAATTATTGAGCTCGGCCACTCAGCTTGGGAACGGTTGCTTTCTTCCGACCACGCCAATTGCACGTGAATGTCGTGCAATAGCTTGGCTTGGCATCGTGTCATCGGCCTCGGTGGATTGAATACTTGATCAGCACGTGTTCGGGCTGCATCATCCTCCCCTTCTTGACGATTTGAAAAGCGCTTTGTGCGACAATTATTATTTCATTCGCTACAAAATACGGAATCTAAAAGAAAATATTGCATTTATTGGTCTTTGTTACATCGGCTGATATTGAAAAAGTGTAAGAGAAAGAAAAGACTAAACATTTCTAGGAGGTTAGATCATGATCTGATGGGGGGCAAACCAAGCAGCCATCCAAGGCCAAGGAAGACCATCTCAAGACCATTTTGAGCCGTCTCAAGACCTCCCAGGATGAGGCGGACCGCCTACAAGAATGGGCGGACTGCCTAGATGAAGATTGGCAAAATTCGGCTAAGTGTCAAATTGAGAACTCTCTGAACTTTGAAGGGGCGGACCGTCCCTGTGCAATGGGCGGACCGCCCACTACACTGTGCATCTCCAAAAGAACAACAAGAGGCGGACCGCCCACTCCTGCTTTGTTTGATGGGAACTCTATTTTTAATGCTATGTAATTCCTATTCTAGCCTTACGTGATTTCTGTCCTTTTAGCCCACTTTAGGGATCTTTTAGGCTTTATATTACATGTGTGAGGCACCTATAAAAGGGCACTTAGTCTTTCATTTTACTTAGATTACTTGGATAAATGATTAACAATTTGAAAAGTTGTATCTCTTGAGTTAATGAAAGAAACCTTTGTTTGGGACTTGAATCTTTTAGTGGACCTAGTTGATCTTCAACCCTGCCCCAACCATTCTATTTGCGAGTACCAAGCGTGACTCGAGGGTATTTGCATAGCGTCAGGCAACTCTTGACCCGAATCGAGGGATTCACGGAACAAGTTCTCCGTGGATACCTCGAAGGGAGTTCGAGACGAGTCTCGCTCCTATTGGTTTTCTTGTCTTTATTTCGATCCGTATCATCTTGGTATCAGAGCAAGGCTCGGGATTTGTTTTTAAAAACCCTCGACCCTTGTTTTTCGTGCCTAAGTTGGTTTGTATCTTAGTTTCTTGCTTGTTATTGTTGAAAAAGAAGAAAACACGAAAAATTGAAAAATTTGAAAATCCAAAAATTTGGTATATCTTGTTGGCGTGATTGAATCTGGATATGGGTGTTATTGGAGATTGATCCTTTTTGAAAACCCGTCGTTTTGGTACCTAAAACACGTGATTTGAAGTTGAATTACAAAATTTGAAACCCTTGTTCTTGAAAACCCTTGATATGAACTTGATGAACATTGAAATTGATTGTTTTTGATTGGGGCTTGATAAAAATCATTGGGGTTTGATTATTGTGGTTGAAAACATGATTGGGTACCTTCGGATTAGACAAAAATCTTTAAAATTGTTGGATTTTTGGGTGCTAAACCCAAGAAACACGAAGTTGAACTGTGCTAAAGAACACAGTAGGCGGAGCGCCATTTTTGTTGAGCTATCATGATTTTTGGGAGGTGGGGCGCCTGTTTACATAGGCAGACCGCCCACTCTCCACTGCAGGATTTCGGGCGGACCGCCCACTCTGATAAGGGTGGGGCGCCTGTTTTGTTGATTGTTGTTTTCGGTAGTTTTTCCTAGGATCTCTTGTTTCTTTGCTTGTATAACATCTAACTAGTACTTCTCTAAGTAACTTTCCTACTTAATTGGTACTAGTCCTTGAGCTTTTAGGCAATTCGTGCCTAGTTAGGAGAGTAGAATTCGAAGAAGACCCGTAGAATCTTTTGACTCAAGTCCTCACTTTAAAGAGCTTATCGTCCATTGAGTCACATAAACTCCACTCATCCCGGAGTACACTTGACTTGTGGATTGAGTGATTGAGTTGAGGATTTTGATCAACTATGTGAAGCTTCTAGATTCAAGTTCGAGTGAAATATCCACCACCACTAAACGAGTGAACCAAGTAATACACAAAGTGAGGGTGTGTGTGAGGTGATTTCACTAACGTTTGTTCATTTTATAGGTACAATGGCCAATGAGGGAGATGATCATGTTAAGAATGCCTTGGCCACCATCATGGCCGCTTGAGACCGTTAAAAGAAGGACCCCGAGCATCCCTCTTGAATCCAGAGAAGGCACAAGTCATAGCACTCCTATGACTCCCGGACACTTTGTGGAGATAGCCAAGAAATATGAGCTAAAGGATGATGTAGGTCCACAAGGGCGTGTGTTGGGCAATCCCCAATATGTGGCCATTCCCCACAACTTGGGCAATCCCTAAGGAAATTCTCCACTTCCAAGACCCGTTCGAAATGATCCACCACTTGAGCAAATTGTTGAGGCTCAAGAAGGGGAGGAAGCCGAGTATGGAGATGATGCTTATGGGCTATGGGTATGGTTATCACTATCAACCTAGGAGACCAATGAATTAGGGTATTGGGGTCGTAATGTGGATAGGGGTAGAGGCCGAGGCCGAGGGCCACTCATGGGGTATGTTGGAAGGAATGATAGGTTGTATTATGAAGCTTATGATGACCTCTATGGAGACCAACTGGAGTCTTACTGTGGAGGAGGTGACAACAATAATCTCAATAGTGTTAAGCTTAATCTTCCTACCTTTAAGGGAACTTGTGATTTGGAAGCATACATAGAATGGGTACTACTCATGGATAGAGTGTTTGACACAAATGAGATGACCGAGGAGAAGAAAGGCACCTATGCTATTTCAACCTTTGAGACCTATGCTTCTACTTGGTGGGAGTCCATGAAGAGGTCAAGAAGAAGGATGGGAGTGCATGTGAATGTGACTTGGGATGAGTTGAAAGCTCTCATGAATACCAAGTATATGACTCCAAGATATCGTCAAGAGCAACTTAAGAAGCTTTATGAGCTAAAGCAAGGTGTCAAGACGGTTCATGAGTACTATGATGAATTTGAAAAGATCCGGATGGCTTTGGATATGGATACTGAAGGTGAAGAACAAGCCGTGATCCGTTTCAAGAATGGCTTGAGCTATGGTATATCCTCTCAATTGAGGTTGCATGCTTATCTTTCACTTCAAGATATCTTTGAAGCCGCAATTGAAGCCGAGAATTGGCTTAAGGGAGAGAAGCCCACCCACTCCAAGAGCAGCACTCCTACTCCTATGAGCAAATCAAAGGAGTGGAAGACTCCAAATGCAAATTTACCAAGTGCTAGTAGAGAAGTGAAGAAGCCATATGAGAAGTCTACACCACATGTGGACGGTAATTCTAAAACTCGCTTGAGCAATCCTGCTTCTACTTCTACTCAATGCTATAAGTGCAAGGGCTATGGTCATTTTGCTAGAGATTGTCCTACTCGAAAGACCATGGTTGTGCTAGGTAATTTGGTGTATGAACAAGATAGTGAACCCGAGAATGAAGGAGTAGAGGGAGATGAAGAAGTTGCTTGTGAAGAGGCTACGGAGGAAGGAGCAGATCCTCAATTGTTCTTGGTAGTTAGGAGGTGCTTGAGTACTATATTCATGGAAGAGGAGGTGGAAAATGATCAAAGAGAAAACCTTTTACATGCTAAATGTCGTGTGATGGGGCAAGTGTGCTCAATGGTTGTTGATTCGGGAAATTGTGCTAACATAGTGAGCCAAAATTTGATTTCCCAATTTAAATTACCCACTCTAAAGCATCCAAAACCATACCGTTTACCATGGCTAAGTGAGTGTGGTGAGTTGAAGGTGGTGAAACAAGTGTTGATAGAGTTTAGCATTGGGAACTATAAAGATAGAATCATGTTTGATGTGGTCCCGATGCAAGCTTGCCATCTTTTGTTTGGGAGACCATGGAAATATGATGAGTGAGTGGTACATGATGGCCGAACCAACTCCTATACGGTCAATCAAGATGGAAAGAAGTATGTGCTTAAACCTTTAACCCCAAGGCAAGTAAGGGAAGACTACAAGCGTATGAGGGAATTGAGGGAAGCGGGTAAAGCAAAGTCACCTATTGTACTTGAGCCCAAAGCAAACAATCTTATTGTCTTTCCATTGCATGATGAAAGTGAGAGTCACTCTACTTCAAATGATGATAATCTTGAGTCTCATCCCATAGTACATGAAAATGAGAGACAAAAGAAAGAGAGAAGTAAGGAAGTGACCGGTGACAATCCAAGAGAGGAAAAAGGAGAGGATTTGAGTAGTGATGTGAGTAGATTGTCACCACAAACTATACTTGACCTTGAGGGAAAATTGAGAGAGAAGAGAGGTGAGGAAAGAAAAATTGAGAGTGAGAGCACCCATTTTTCTAACTATTCTTCATCTTCTATTTTTTCTTGTGTTAGCTCTTGTGTAGGTACGTTTGAAGACAAGCCAATGGAGCCTCAACCATGTGCTTGGAAAGAAAGACAAGAGGAGGAAAATTTTCAATGTAAGCTTCATGGAGGAGGAGTTGCATATGACACTTCATGCCTTGTGAGTGATCAAGGAAGTGCTTTAAATGTAAGTGTTGCTTCATCTTTTCATGAGCCTACTAGTTATTTGTCTTGTGATGACTCAACACTAGTTGGAGTTTATGATACATCATGTGAATATGCAACAAGTGAAGAGTCTAGTAGTCAACTTGAGTGTGCTTGTGTATCACTAGTTGAGAGAGATGCTATGCCACATCATTGATGCCGGGCAAACCACGAGACCCTTCACTCGGAGCCAAGCTAGGGAGATCCAAGGAGTACACCTACACTTGGTGAGGAAGGGGCTAGAAGAAGGGAGCGATTGGAGGCCGTTCCGAGTGCTCAAAGTGCAAGGGGAGCAGCCCAGTCATCCAGGCGCTCCGCCTGAAGATGCCTAGGCCTGGGCGCTCCGCCCCAACTCTGGGCGCCCCGCCTAGGCCACCCCACTGTTTGTTTTCACGGGCGCTCCGCCCGGATTGCTGAAGCACGTGATTCCTAGCTATGTTAAGACTATTTTGACCCTACGTGGTCCTTTATTCCTAAGCCTAAGTGTGGGCATATTAGACCTTTCATATGGTGTCTAAAAACACCTATAAATAGCTAGATTGCTTGTTATTTTCATTAGCTTATCTTTGATGAAAAACAAACACTTGTGTTGAAGAGTTGAACTCTTATTGAATGAAAAACCTTGAATTGGGACTTGTTCTTCCTCTAGCGGATCTAGATGAATTTCAATCCCCCCCGACCATTCTACTTGCGTGCTCACGTTAGCTCGAGAGTAGTTGCCTAGTGTAGGTGTTCTTGACCTCCTCTCGGGGTGTAACGGAACAAGTTCTCCGTTGCTACTTGCGATTTGTGATCGAGATACGTCTCGTTCTTATCTTTTACTTTCCGCGTTTGATTCCCTACATCATTTGGTATCAGAGCAAGGTTCGGGTATCGTTCCTACGAACCCCGACCCTTGATTCTTCGTGCTTAGGTTAGTTTGTTTAGATTTCTTGTTGTTGAAGTTATTGGAAAAAGAAAATTACAAAAAAAATTGAAAAATTCAAAAATTCAAAAATTGGTGTAACTTTTTGGTGTTTATGATTCTTGAAGTGGGTGTTATAGATTCTTAATCCTTGTTGAAAACTTGACAATTGGGTACCAAATTTGTTGGGATTAGATTGAATTGAAAATTGAAAACCCCAATTGTTGATAAACCCTACCAAACCCTTGTTCTTGATGAATTTGAATGATTTTGGGTTGTGTGTCTTTGGGGTTTTGGAATTGATTATTGGGGATTGATCTCTATTGAAAACCGAACAATTTGCAACAAGAATTGTGTGATTCGGAGTTCGGTAACATAGTTTTTGAAGAATCAAAGCCCACCCTTGAACCTTGAAACCCATGTTGAAACCCCAAACTTGAAAACTTTGAAACTTGATTGAGCCTTATTTGTTGGTTGTTTGGGTGTGAAGTTGATTGGGGATTGTAGGTTGTATCAAGGAACAACTTTGGGTACCTTGGATTTGGCCAAAACACCTTGGAATCGGCCAAGAAATTGGATTGAAAACGAAGAACACGGAGTAGAAAAACCCAGGTGTTCTTCGTCCAGGCGCTCCGCCTGAACTGCTCTTGCTCCAGGCGCTCCGCCCAACCTTTGGGCGCCCCGCCTGCCCAACCCCACTGATCATTTTTGGGCGCTCCGCCTCACTTCTTAGGCGCTCCGCTTGAATCACTGAAGGGTTGCATTTGGATAGTTTCTTCTAGGTTTGATTGTTCTTTGTTGCCTAATCTCTTATTAGTGCCTATCTAAGTAATCTTTCTACTTAATTAGCACTAATCTTTCATTGCTTTTAGGTGAATTCGTGCATTAGTGGAGAGTAGAATTCCAAGAAGATTCCTAGATTCTTTTTGATTCAAGTCCTCACTTCAAAGTGCCTAGCTTTCATTGAGTCCCATTAACTCCACTCACCCCGGAGTGTGCTTGACTCGTGAATAGTTTGGTTGAGTTGAGGAATTGCTACTCATCTACGTGAAGCTTTGGAACGACAAGTCGAGTGAAATACCCACCGCCACTAAACGAGAGAGCCAAGTGATCTCAAGTGAGGGAGTGTGTGAGGTTGTTTTGCTAACGTTTGTTACTTGTGCAGGTACAATGTCTACCGAAGGAGAAGATTTTGCTAAGAGTGCCCTTGCTACTATTCTTGCCAAATTGGATAGCATGAACTTGAGGATTGAAAGCCTTGAGAGGGTGAAATCTAGTGCTCTAGTTGAGCAAGGGACTTCTAATGTCCAATCGGAGAAAGGGACCCCGAGTGTCCAAGTTGAGAAAGGGATCCCGAGTGTCCAAGTTGAAGTCTCAAGTACTCCTAACTTTACCCCGGAGCAAGTTAGCCATGTCATTGAATTGCTCAATCAACAACGGGTAAAGGATGATCGAGAGAGACTTGATCAAGTGTTGGGCAATACCCAACGAACGGGCATTCCCCGTATCTTGGATAACCCCCCCAAGAAACATTCCACTACCAAGACCCATCCAAAATGTTCAACCTCTTGAGCAAGCCGATGAAGCTCAAGAAGGGGAGGAAGCCGATTATGGTGATGATATGTATGGGTTTGATGATCACTTTCAACCATGGCGAGGCATGAATTAGGGTCGAAATGTGGATAGAGGTCGGGGCCGAGGTCGAGGGCCACCCATGGGGTATGTCGGAGGGAATGTAGAAGGGAGTATGGTGTGAATGAAGATCACTATGGGGGCCAACCAGAGCCTTTCCGTGGGGGTCGTGACAACACCAACATCAATAGTGTGAAGCTTAATCTCCCAACCTTTAAGAGGAATTGTGATCCGGCGGCTTACATTTAATGGGTGCTACACATGGAGAGATAATTTGACACCAATGAGATGACCGATGAGAAGAAAGGTACTTATGCTATTTCATCTTTTGAATCCTATGCATCTACTTGGTGGGAATCCATCAAGAGATCAAGGAGGAGAGCGGGAATTCCCGTGAATGTGGGTTGGAATGACTTGAAGGGTATCATGAGAATCAAGTATATCACTCCAAGATATCGGCAAGAGCAACTCAAGAAACTTTATAAGTTGAAGCAAGGTGTCAAGACGGTGCATGAATATTATGATGAGTTTGAATGAACCCGAATGGCCTTAGATATGAACACCGAAGAAGAGGAGCAAGCCGTGATCCGTTTCATGAATGGTTTGAGCTATGGTATAGCTTCACAATTGAGATTGCATGCTTATCTTTCACTTCAAGAAGTTGTTGATGCCGCTATCCAAGCCGAGCAATGGCTTGAGAAAGAGAAGTCCAACCGTTACAAGAGCAACACTTCTACCTCCATGAACAAGTCAAAGGATTGGAAAAATCCTACTCCCAATGCAAAATTCACAAATGCAAGTGGCCCTAGTGGAGCAAGTACTAGCAAAGATGTGAAGAAGCCGTTTGAGAAGTACACACCCAATGTGGGAGGTAATTCTAAAACCCAATTGAATACTCCTACTTCTTCTTCCATTCAATGTCACAAATCCAAGGGGTATGGACACTTTGCTAAGAAGTGTCCTACGAAGAGGACAATGGTTCTTGTTGGTGAAAATGCTTATGAACAAGAGAGTGAACCGGAGGATGATGAGGGAGTAGAGGGAGATGAGGGAGTAGAGGAGGATGATCAAGATGACACGGTGGAGGATGAGGAACCTCATACTTTTCTAGTTCTGAGGAGGAGCTTAGGAGCTATGATTGTGGAGGATGGTGAAACCTTGCAAAGGGAAAACCTTTTCCATGCTAGGTGTCGTGTTAAGGGTGTTGTATGCTCTATGATCATTGACTCCGGGAGTTGAGCTAATGTTGTGAGTCAATCTCTTATAACCCAATTAAAATTGCCTACCGTGAAGCACCCCAAGCCATATCGATTGCAATGGCTTAGTGAATGTGGGGAGCTAAAAGTAGTGAAGCAAGCGATGATCAAATTCAAAATGGGTAGTTATGTTGATGAACACTTGTTCGACGTAGTGCCCATGCAAGCTTGCCACCTTCTCTTTGGAAGGCCTTGGCAATTTGATCGACAAGCAGTTCATGACGGGCGTGTCAACACTTACACGCTCCAACATGAAGGAAGGAAATTTGTGTTGAAGCCCCTAACTCCCAAACAAGTGAGTGATGACTACAATCTGATGAGGGAGTTGAGGGAGGTGGCAAAGGCCAAGTCAATCATTGAGACAAGCCCTTTGTCTAAAAGCATGGTGGCAATCCCACCTTCTTCTTCTACCGGTGGCATTTGTGCCATGATGCAACCGGGCGAGATCCTAAAAGGAAATAATGGCACCAAGTTTCTCCTATGCCTTGTGCACAAAGGTATGATCCTTAACTCTAATTGTGATTTTTCTTCTAACCCTTTGCCTAGTGTGTTTGAGAATGTCTTGAAGGATTTTGGGGACATGTTCCCGGATGAGATGCCGGATGGATTACCTCCTTTGAGGGGTATTGAACACCAAATCGACTTTGTCCCGGGATCCCAAATCCCAAACAAGCCGGCTTATAGGAGCAATCCGGAGGACACAAGAGAATTGCAAAAGCAAGTTGATGAATTCCTCACTAAGGGCTTTGTGAGGGAGAGCTTGAGTCCTTGTGCCATACCCGTGATCCTTGTTCCCAAAAAGGACGGCACTTGGAGGATGTGCGTTGATTGTCGGGCCGTGAACAAAATAACGGTAAAGTACCATCATCCCATTCCCCGACTTGATGATATGTTAGATTAATTGAGTGGTTCATGTGTGTTTAGCAAAACTGACCTTAGGTCCGGCTACCATCAAATCCGGATGAAACCCGGGGATGAATGGAAAACCGCATTCAAGACCAAGTTTGGTCTCTATGAATGGTTGATGATGCCCTTTGGGCTCTCCAATGCACCTAGCACTTTCATGAGGCTAATAAACCATGTTCTAAAGCCATTCATCAACAAGTTTGTGGTCGTCTACTTTGACGATATATTGATCTATAGCAAATCAATAGACGACCATGTTGATCACCTTAGGCAAGTGCTTGAAAAGTTGAGAGCCGAAAAGCTCTATGTTAATTTTAAAAAGTGCGCCTTTGGTGTTGAGAAGGTAGTCTTCCTTGGGTTTGTTGTGAGTGCCCAAGGAGTGGAGGTGGATGAGTCTAAGGTAGAGGCCATACGTGATTGGCCTACTCCTACTACCGTGACTCAAGTGAGGAGCTTTCATGGTCTTGCTAGCTTTTATAGATGATTTGTGAAAGACTTTAGCTCCATTGCCGCTCCACTCACCGAATTGGTGAAGAAGGACCAACCTTTTGTTTGGGGAGGGCCTCAAGAGAAGGCCTTCCATGAGTTGAAAAGTAGGTTGAGTACCGCCCCTCTATTGCAATTGCCCGAACATTTGAGGTTGAATGTGATGCCTCGGGGGTGGGAATTGGGAGTGTTCTAATGCAAGATAGCAAACCCATCGCCTACCTTAGTGAGAAGTTGAAAGGGGCCTCCTTGAACTATTCTACATATGACAAGGAGTTGTATGCCCTTGTGAGAGCCCTTGCCCATTGGCAACACTACCTTTGGCCTCGAGAGTTTGTAATCAAGAGTGACCATGAGTCACTCAAGCATTTGAGAGGCCAAGAGAAGCTCAATAAGAGACATGCCAAGTGGGTTGAATTCATTGAGTCTTTTCCCTATGTTATCCAATACAAGAAAGGGAAAGACAATGTTGTGGCGGATGCGCTTTCTAGAAAGTTCGCTCTAGCCACCACTCTCACCTCTAAGGTTATGGGTTTTGAGAGCATTAAATTGATGTATGCTCATGACCCGAAGCTCAAGAGCATCCATGAAGCTCTAGAAAAGGGGGAGAGAGTTGAGAAATACCAATGGGTTAATGGATATATCTTTAAGAATGGTAAAGTGTGCATACCCGAGTCCTCATGGAGGGAATTTCTTGTGCAAGAGGCACATTGTGGAGGACTCATGGGTCACTTTGGTAGGGACAAAACCTTGGCCATCCTTCGGGAACAATTCCATTGGCCTAAAATGGGGACCCATGTTGAGAGACTTTGCAACTCTTGTCTTGAATGCAAGGTTGCTAAGTCCAAGTCGAACCCCCATGGTTTGTATACCCCACTCCCCGTACCTACTAGTCCGTGGTTGGATATATCAATGGACTTTGTCATGGGTTTACCAAGGACTAGGGGGGGCCATGATAGCATTTATGTTATCGTGGATAGGTTCTCCAAAATGGCTCATTTCATTCCATGTCGAAAATGTGATGATGCACAACATGTTTCTACCTTGTTTATTGATAATGTCTTGAAATTGCATGGTGTGCCTGAAACTATAGTGAGTGATAGGGACACTAAGTTCCTAAGTCATTTTTGGAGGAGTTTATGGGGTGCCCTTGGCACCAAACTCTTGTTTTCTATGTCCCACCACCCCCAAACCGATGGGCAAACCGAACCTTGGGTGCTCTTCTTAGAGCCATGACCCGAGGTAAGGGTGGGACTTGGATAGATAAGCTACCTCTTATGGAGTTTGCCTACAATCGAACCGTGCATCGGATGATTGGCATGACTCCATTCGAGTGTGTATATGGTTTTAACCCCTTGATTCCCCTTGATCTAACCCCTTTGCCAAGGTAAATGGTTGTTAATTTTGAAGGTAAAGCTAGAGCCAAGCCTTTGATGGAGATACATGCTAAGGCAAAGAAGAATTTGGAGGAAGCTTATGCAAAGGTAGCCTCCAAGAAAAACAAGGGACGCAAGAAGGTGGAACTCAAGAAGGGTGACTATGTGTGGGTGCACTTCCGGAAAGAAAGGTTTCCAAACCTTAGGAAGGGAAAGTTGGCACCCCGTGGAGATGGCCCATTCCAAGTGCTCTCAAAGATAAAATACAACGCCTATGTGGTCGAATTACCAAGTGAGTATCAAGTGTCTAATACTTTCAATGTTTGTGACTTGGTTCCTATGGATGTAGGTGATGAAGAGGTCGTGGATGATAATGCTTCAATTTCGAGGACGAAATCTTCTCAAAAAGGGGAGGATGATACCGGGCAAACCACGAGACCCTTCACTCGAAGCCAAGCTAGGGAGATCTAAGGAGTACACCTACACTTGGTGAGGAAGGGACTAGAAGAAGGGAGCGATTGGAGGCCGTTTCGAGTGCTCAAAGTGCAAGGGGAGCAGCCCAGTCATCCAGGCGCTCCGCCTGAAGATGCCTAGGCCTGGGCGCTCCGCCCCAACTCTGGGCGCCCCGCCTAGGCCACCCCACTGTTTTTTTTCACGGGCGCTCCGCCCGGATTGCTGAAGCACGTGATTCCTAGCTATGTTAAGACTATTTTGACCCTACGTGGTCCTTTATTCCTAATCCTAAGTGTGGGCATAATAGACCTTTCATATGGTGTCTAAAAACACCTATAAATAGCTAAATTTCTTGTTATTTTCATTAGCTTACCTTTGATGAAAAACAAACACTTGTGTTGAAGAGTTGAACTCTTATTGAATGAATAACCTTGAATTGGGACTTGTTCTTCCTCTAGCGGATCTAGATGAATTCCAATCTCCCCCGACCATTCTACTTGCGTGCTCACGTTAGCTCGAGGGTAGTTGCCTAGCGTAGGTGTTCTTGACCTCCTCTCGGGGTGTAACGGAACAAGTTCTCCGTTGCTACTTGAGATTTGTGATCGAGATACGTCTCGTTATTATCTTTTACTTTCCGCGTTTGATTTCCTTCACCAATCATGATGTGAGCTCATTGTTCAATGAACCTCTCCCTAGTGTAGATTTGAAAGTTGACTTTGAATGTGATCTTTGCTATGACACAGCACCAATCTTTGACAAAGGAGAAAATGAGATAGTTGATCATACCCTTGTTGATATACTTCCATTTGGTGGATCTATATGTTATGGTGAGGATGGTAATGACCTTGAGAAGTCCAAATTACATGAATTGGACAAGGTTTTCTATGATGACTCCTCAAGTAAGAGTAATGAACCTAGTCTTGATATCTTGCCTATGCTTGATCATGACATTGAGATGCATGCTTTTACTAATCCATTGTTTGAAGGCATCCTCATTTGTGGTAGTGACTTGTATCGAACTAGGGTGGGTAGCAAAATGGAACCTCCATGGTGTGAAGGGTTTGCCTCCATAGGAAACCCATTGTGTGAAAATTTAAGTGAGGTAAATGGCTCTTTGAGTGACCCTACTATTGCTTGTTGGGGTTATGATCAAGAAGAAGCCATTATCAATAACTTCCTTGTGAGCTTGTCTTTTGAGAAAGGTCGCTTAGGTGATGAAATTGGAGGTGAAGAGGAATCCCTTGGTGTGAGTAAGTATGCTCTAAAGAAGGGGAGTGGAGTACTTGATGGTACTTTTAGGCTGGGTTATTTGACTCACTCCACTCCACATGTTGATCACACTTTGAGGATGGATTGGTGTGTTGATCATGAGCTTAAGGTTCAAGGGGATTTTGATAGCTTGATCTTGCATTTCCCATGTCCCTATGATCTATTTGCTCATTCTTGTGTTGAGTGCATAATTTCATTAAACCAAGTACTTGTTGTTCTCCTTGGAGACTTGATATTTGTGCTTATTATTGATGCTTGGCCATAAGACTGTGTTTTCCACACTTCTTGCACTAACCTACCTTCAAAGTAGAAAGTTTCGTGTTTGCTTGTCGTTGCTTGTAGGTCCTAAGCTCCATACTAAGGCAAGGGAGATCATTGAAGAAGCCTTTGTAAAAGTGACGTTCAAGAAAAGAGACAAAGGAGTAGAGCATTGGGAACACCGAAGAGATGATGATGCCATGAGAGAGGACGCCTTGATTTCGAGGACGAAATCTTCCCAAGAAGGGGATGATGATGCAGGGAAAACCGAGCAACCATCCAAGGCAAAGGAAGAGCATCTCAAGACCATTTTGAGCCGTCTCAAGACCTCCCTGGATGAAGCGGACCGCCTACAAGAAGGGGCGGACCGCCTAGTTGAAGATTGGCAAAATTCGACTAAGTGTCAAATTGAGAACTCTCTGAACTTTAAAGGGGCGGACCGCCCCTGTACAATGGACGGACCGCCCACTACACTGTGCATCTCCACAAGACCAACAAGAGGCGGAGCGCCTAGGACAAAGGGCGGACCGCCCACTCCTGCTTTGTTTGACGTGAATTCTATTTTTAATGCTATGTAATTCCTATTCTATCCCTACGTAGCTTCTATCCTTTTAGCCCACTTTAGGGGTTTTTTAGACTTTATATTAAATTTTCGAGGAACCTATAAAAGGGTCCTTAGTCTTTCATTTTACTTAGATTATTTGGATGAATGATAAACAATTTGAAGAGTTGTATCTCTTGAGTTAATGAAAGAAACCTTTTTCTGGGACTTGAATCTTCTAGTGGACCTAGTTGACCTTCAACCCCGGTCCGATCATTCTAGTTGTGAGTCCCAAGTGTGACTCGTGGGTAGTTGCATAACGTTAGGCAACCCTTGACCCGAATCGAGGGTTTCATGGAACAAGTTCTCTGTGGATACCTCATAGGGAGTTCGAGACGAATCTCGCTCCTATCAATTTTCTTGTCTTTATTTCGTGCCGCATCATGACCAAATGAACATCTTTCATGTTGATCCATCGCCAGAAGATTCTTCCTCTTTTTCTGATGAGTCTCTCTCGGACAAGCTTGCCTCTGATGAGTCTTCTTGAAAGATGATGTTATCTGCATCAGTTAAAAGCCGGGATATGTCAAATATGAGATTCTTTAACATTTCCCAAGCCTTTTTCCTTTCTCCTCCATTCCTTTGTCAGCCACATAGTTCATTCCTTCGCTAGCCCATACGCCTATAGACTCTATTCGTTTTGTCAATAGTTTTTCCTTATTGCACCATTTGTCTTTTTCTTTATCCTTTGCTTCGACCAAACTTTGATCTTTTGCTATTTTCTTTTGTGCCCTAGCAAAATGTTTACGTAACCTCTTGTACTCGGTTTCTAACTCATCAACATTTTTTTACCTTTTTGTTGTTACCCTTCGTTGAACTGCCCTTGCTATGTCTTTCCTGAGCCAGTCCGGGTAATCTTCATCATAGCCGGCGTCGAACCTGTCTCTCCCAGTAGTCTCAAATTCCATTCGGTGCCTTGCTTTCTAAAATTCTAATATCTTGTCTTCAAATAGTATCATCCCTTTTAAAATTATTTGCTTTGAAACTTCTGATGTCTGCAACTTAGGGGACAATCTGCTGTCTCCCTGCTTGTCTGAGTGCCCTTAAAAGAGTGTATAGGTATACTCCTCTAAACCCAACAAAAATGAGAAATGAAGCTCCTTCAGATCTTGTGATTACTTTTGTGCTGGGAAAGTGATCAAACATCCATTGTATGTTTTCAGATGTCAGCTAAGAAAGCATGTGGTACCAGTCTTTGGCAGTTGTTGGCTGATCCTATTTCTCGAGAGCATCATCCATGCGGGCGGTATGAGTCAAGATGTAGTTCTCTCTTGGTATGGAGTGAAAGGCTTGGTCTGTACTGTTAATCTTTCGCAAATGTTCCATCAACCAAATTTGTAGGAGCAGATTGCAACCTTCAAAACAGCTAGCACCCTTCTTGCATCTCTCTAAAGCTTGATACATTCTGCAACAATCATCCATACCAAAGTGTACTTCTTGTCAAAGTCCTTGAGTAGGGCATCAGCAATTGATACCATGCAAACGTCAACTCCTCCTTTGTCATCTGGGAACACGACAGTCCCTAAAAAGCTGGTAACAAAAGCAAGTATTCTCTGCTCTTGCCAATCTGCCTTGTTAATGCTGAAATTATCTTCGAATTCTTGAAATGCTTCTCCGTACCCGAATTTGATGTAAAGGGAAGTCAAAGAAATTCCCGACTGCCTTACACTGTCCATGCATAATTCAGGCTTAAACCCTACTATTTCGAAGAACTCCTCGGGCATAATGTTCTTAGGCATCAAGATTTCTTCACTTTCAAATGGTAATTGAGTTAACCCACCTATTTCTTCCATCAATGGTGTCAACTCTACACTCCCAAAGTGAAAAACTGCTCGGTCTGCATTCCAATAGTGCACTGCTTCTAGTGTCCCTTTCATTGCAGTGTGCTCCATTAGTGAAATCATATTTCCTAACACCATTTTGACTTGATCTAGTTGATCTATGCTTAGGTTTTTCCACGAATCATTGAGCAACTGAGGGATTTCAGCAACCATATCAAATGTTCTAGTGGCCATGATCTTTTGGAAAAGGTGCAGGATGATAGGAAAAAGGGAGAAAAAAATGCCAAAAATGCGCTTTATTGCAAGCAAATGATCAACGTGTGGCACAAGCTTTTTGAAAACACTGCAACAGAGAGTATGAAGAGATGTGTCATTCGTGGGTTGAGAACCCTTTAGACACTAGACAAGTTGCTAATGAACTTTTGACATACCAAGGATGTCAAGTCTTTATATGACTAAAGGATAAATGTGCATTATATGACATTCCGTCTATCAAACGATCGTTTCTGCTTCAAATTGGGCTTTTAATGCCTCATCGGTTACCATTTGTGCATTTAAATAGCATTGAATACTGAATGATCATTTCTGCTTCAATTTGGACTTTTAATGCCTCTTCGGTTACCATTTGTGCCTTTGAATAACACTGAATAGAGAATGATTCCAACCATTTAGGAATAAATGGTCGTTTCTAATTCAATTTGGGCTTTTGATGCCTCTTAGGTTACCTTTTGTGCTTTTGAATGGCATCGAATGCAGAACAGTTCCAATAAACGGTCCACATTTTCACGTTCGATCCCCTAAATAAACGTAAATAAATCATGTTCAATACTCTTTGGGGGTCCAAAACCCGTTCGGAATGTTTGAACATGTTGGCGTATTGGACTTGAAAACAAGTCGACTAATGATATGTCATGATGCATGATTCCTAGCGTCGTTACTAAGAAATGAAGTTAGCTAGACCAGGTTTTATTATCCTCCCAAGCAGACGATTCGAAAGCGGGAATGTCACGGACCAAATAGATTCCAAGTCGTTCCCCCTAAAGGAATTTTTGTGAGGGAAGAGGCAGTCGTAACCACCGTATTTTCAACGCATGATTTGAAACTGCCATGAGCGGTGGGAAGTATGAGCGGTATGCACACGTTTAAAAATGTACCAGTTTTGAAAGAAAATGTACATGTTTTCTAAAAATATGTAAGATTTGAAAAATAATGCACATGTTGAAGTAAAACCGTTTCGAAAAATAGGATAATAAGAACAAGACAATATTAAAAATGCAAAAAGAATCATGAAGTAAAACCGTTTAAAAAAAAAAAAGATTTAGCAAACTTGGGGAATATTTAAAACTGTTGAAGTATGGAATGTGATGCCTTTTCCTAAAAGAAACTTCCAAGAGTGGGTTTCTAGACAAGTTATGGTTCCCCAGGCGGGCAACCAAGGAGTGGGAACGTTTAGAGTTGTTGGCTATATCACACACCAAGTAGATTCCAAACCATTCACCCTAAAGGGTGTTTTGAGAGTGGAACGACTGTGAGATCCACATAATCGTTCGTGGTGTGTGCATGTATAAAACTTTTCCGAAGTGGAGGAAAGGGTAAAGATAAAATAAAAGATGCGTCAAGAAACTAAGTTTAATTCCTGAAAAAAGTAAAAGAAAAAAGTTAGTTTCTAAAAATATAAACAAAATAAAAGCAAATAATCCCAATAAAATTCCGTTATGGCTAGAACCTTGATATCTCCAGCGGAGTTGCCATTCTGTCGAAACCCATTTTTTCCTGAACCGGTTAAAGTTCAAAACAAGGCTCGGCTTATTGAAACTCACGGGTAAAGACTTGGAGTCGCCACCTAACATATTTTTTAAATAGGCGTATTAGGGCACCTACTTTTATTTCTAGCCAATTTTATAATTAACTCCAAAACTTATTCTACGAATCAGAAATTCTAGGTAATAGTTTAAGTTAACCCGAGAGGAAGGTGTTAGGTACCTTTTGGGCTTCACCAAGTGTGGTTACCGGCCAGACAATATAATTGGGATTCTAAGCAATTAAAAGTAACTAAGCAAACTAACTAAATAAAAAATAGTGAAATAATTAAATGACTACTATAATATGCATATAATAACTAAGATTAAACAAAAAGGTTCAACTTCACTTATTGGTTTCTTCTTAGGTAAACCTCAACCAAAGGTACCTCTCAAATGAAAACAAATTAGTTAGTATATCAATGTGTGTGTGTGTGTGTTTGTGTGTGTATATCTATATATATATATAATAATGTTAAAATTATTCGTTATTTCCAACAGCATCCTCATTAACAATTTCGTTGAGAAGTACCTCGCAAAAAATACGAAAAGGAAGTGCGACAGCAGCTGCTGCTGCTGCTGCTGCTGCTGCTGCTGCTGCTACTACTACTACTACTACTGCTACTACTACCACAAATAATAATAATAATAATAACAATATATAACAATAATAATAATAAAGAAAAATAAATTTTGTAAAAGTGTAGGCTCAGGTTTGTATAGGGTATCGAGTAGAGGTTAGGGATGTCGGTACGAGTGCAAACACGGTGGCCATCTAGTTGCAATGTAGTATCCGTTCAAACTGATCCCACTGCTCCATTGCCGGCCTGTTTTGCAATAAAGTTCATACATGTCATCATCACCTTTTGTTTTGTTTTCGGAGGGACACGTAAGGGACATTGTAACGGAACGGGACTTATTGGCCTCCAAAATGTCATTGGCCGAACAATGTAGTATCTGTTCAAATCGATCCATGGGCCTCAAAATTAAGATTTTTCATAGGCCTAGCAACGATCTGTTTGTACTGGCCAAATCAATAAACATCAGAAACGACCATGGACTTTAATAAAGTGAACGGCTCCACTGCATAAGAGATAACAATATCAGTTATAAGCCAAATCCAGAACCAAAGAGAAAAATAGGCCTCAACAATTAATCTCAGTATAATGAACAAACAGTGCACAAATGAAGAAGCTACACCAGCAATAACGATGGCGCGTCAGTAGTGAAATGAAGGAGAGGAGGAACGATGCCGACCCTACAAGCTGATGGTTCCGCTGCAACTCCAATACCCTTTTAATTTCAATGGTCAATAAAGCAGAGCCATTGGAGATGAGCTTTTCGATGACATCACGGGACAAAAGCAAACAGAGACGGCTTCTCAGGCAAAGATCACGGCGGTGGTGCAAACGGAGCAAACAGTATAGGAGAGGAGCGACGCCTTTTTGATTTTTTGATGAGCGTCGCTGCAACTCCGCCTCCATTTTCACTTATATCTCCACGTTTCAATCTCTATAACGAGCAAGAAGATTAAGGAGAAATCAACAGAGAAATGGGACAGCGACTTGTTTTCCAGTGGTTCCCCTCACTGTCACCGTTCATCTCTGTTTTCTGACCTTTTTTTTTTTTTTTTTGTGTGTGTTTGTATCTATGTAAATGGTGTGGGTGTGTGTATTGTGTGTATGGGTGTGTTGTATTGATGAAGAAGATAAAATGTGGGTGTGTGTATGTACTGTGTGTCATGGAGAGAAGAAGATGGGAGATGGAGCTATGGCGTCTGCCTATGGTGGTGTGTAGAGGAAGAAGATAGTAGTGTTTTATGATCCATATGTTCACTGTTGATGTCCCCCACGGAGTGTGTATATGATGGCACATAAAGGTTTGGAAAGTGATAGCCATTGGGAATAGTTGGAGCTATTGAGGGGATTTGGAGGAGATTGGGGGATTAGGAGTGATAGTGATTAGTGGAAAGTGATGAGAGATTTGGGATCTTGATTTTGGGAATAATTTATAAGGAAAGAGAATTATTGAAAAAAAAATAAAGTGGAAGAATTCAAATTCAATTGAATACAATTTTGAAAGGATACGATAGATGAAAACAAAAAATAGAGACTGAGTATTTTTTATTGCCTCGACATTTAACTAAAGGTGCAGAACGAATGAAAAAAATATAAATATAGATATTATATAAAAATGCACACATAAAAGACAATCAAGGTCAAATTAAATCAAATAAAATATATAAATAGTTACAAGTAAATATTCAAATATTATAAATATATTGCACAGATAGCCAATAATTCTTGACGTGTACTTAACATATAGCCTAAATGATGCAAAATTACTTAATATAATCGCAACTAAGTACATAATGTATAAATAGTGGATAATCACAGGTAAATGCATGCTTCCTAATGCAGATTTTGTTCAAATAGTCAATATTGCACCGTTAAACTAAATATGGCCGATTATGGAAAAAGGAGGGACAAAATTGGGTGTCAACACCTAGTTAGGGTTTCGTATATACCACTGCCTTGAGTTAGGACTGGGTAATCACTACTATAAATACCCCTCCTTATATTGTATTTTACATCAAGCGATTCACCACTGAATCCGGCTATTCTCAAGGAATAAAACTCTTTACTTTCTTGTCTATTATTTTCCTCTCTATTTACTTACTTTTCTATCGTATATTTACTGTATTGCTTATGACCCCTTCATAAATTTAAGTGTTTAACCTAGACGTACAAATTGAGGCATAAACAGTTTGGCGCCCACCGTGGGACCCATGAAATTGTAGGTATTCTACGAAGAGAAGGCGCAGTCATGTTAGACGACATCGACAACACCCCAAATAACACTGTTGACACAGTAGACAAGTTTGTACAGGAACATATCGATTCCAGCGTGCAGCCAAAGGATCCTACCAAGGAATTAGTCCATGTGCCCAGTGACAGTGAAGGCGATCAATCATGCGAAGGTAATTCTAATCTCCAAGGTTTTCTTGCTTATCTCCTAACAACCCTGTCAACACGGGCAAAGTAGAACTCATTCAACATGGTTGAGGGTATATCTCAAAAGTTAGGAACAATGGTCGCTGGATCGGCTTAGAAGCCAGCATCCCCATGCGGACCAGCGCCAATGAACGTTACTCCAGCGTCCGCTCCTAATCATAGGCTCAACATGGATGCCGCTTCTGGAGGTTCAACGACAGTCAACAATCAAGACCTCAAAGAAATACCTGTCATGCAGGACATACTAAAGGAGATGAAGCCTATCCACGATTGGATTGGTAATGTACCGGGTGCACCACCTCTGGTTACCACCGCAAATGAGGAAAAGTTTTATAAGCATGCATATAAATCAAGCGCTGCACCGATCCGCATAACAAATCACTTCCGCCTGCTGGATAACTTGAAGTACGTCGGAACAACGGATCCGGATGAGCATATTGCTGCATATTACACAGCCGTCAAGAGCAACGAAATCTCAGAGGAAGAAATCCTGTCTGCTCTGGTGTAGAGGTTTGGCTCGACCTTGACTAAGGGTGCCCTTGCTTGGTACACTCAGCTACCAATGGGATCTATCAAATCATTCACCCAGATGCTAGATTTGTTCAAGAAAGCGCACCATGGCGCTCGAAAACAGGAGAAGTGCATGGAGGACGTCTTTTAAATTTGGCAGCGTGACGATGAGCTGTTGAAAGACTATCTTGAAAGGTTTCATAGGGAACGCATGGAGCTTCCTCCATTCCCTGATAATATTATTGTGGGAGCCTTCGGCAAGAGCCTGAATTCCAAAGGGTCGCTGGCTACCCGGGATTTGCAGTGGAGTTGAACTCAACATCCTGTGTCGACGTGGAGTGCCTTACATCAGAGGTACACTGATAAGCTCCGCTTGGAGCCGGAACACTCTTAGAACTCTGAAGTTGAACAGAGAAAACGAGCAGGAAGTCTGCTCCTTGAGGGAGAGGGGGATGGAAGAAGAGTAAAAGGAAAGACGCAGAGCCAAACATGAGCAGCAAAGCAAGAGAACAACCCGGGGCCCGAATCCCAGGAGAAATGAACTGAGCCCTGTAGCTTCCGAGATTTTGGTTTGCGAGTCAACGCCGTGGATATGGTTTCAAATCACTACGGCAGACTAGGGCCAAAAGTACAGTGGTCGTCCACCATAAAAGAATCAACCGGGAGAAATATTACGGTCTATTGTGACATCCATCGTAGCAACGACCATTCTACAGTCGATTGCAAGGCCTTGACGTTAGAAATCGAGCACTTACTAAAGGAAGGACACCTCAAGGATTTAATTGAAGAAGGATCAAGGCGGTCGAGGGCGCCGGACTCTGGTGCCAAGCGACATATCAACGCGATCTTCACAACCTCGTGACCTATCATAGCCTGGAGGACTGAAAGGATAGGGTGGATTGTTAGCCCTATCACTTTCAGTCTGAAAGGCGAAGTAGAACATCAAGAAGCTATCACAATCCCCATTAGGTTGTCAAGTCTTCAGATCGAGCAAGCTTTGGTGGACCCAGGGAGAAATGTGAACATTATTCAAAGAGAGGTACTATAGAAGTTAGGTCAAGACCATCAGATGGCACCGAGCCATCACAAGATAATTGGCTTCAACGTCCTCCAAGAAGAACCTGTTGGAGAACTAGCTCTACCGGTCATATCCCAGGCATGACGAGCATAACCTCCTTCCAGGTACTCACAAGCGATACGTCATATGACATCATCTTTGGACAGCCTTGGATACACGGTGTAAAGGGAGTGCCCTCGACGCTCCACGAAGTTTTAAGATACCCTACCTCATATGGGATTAATGACTTGCGGAGTGAGCGGCCTTCGTCTGAAGACAGTCCAACATCCGGAAGAGGACTGGCCAAAGGACCAGTAGCTGAGGTAAACATGATGGATGAGGAATCAACTTGGTACAAAATGATGGAGCGAAAGGCTAGGATAGAGACTGGAATGCTGAGGAAGCGGCTGTCGGAGATGAACCAACTAATTCCCAAGGTAGCAGAGCTATGGTACCAACTAATCGAGGTATTGGTAAAGCACGATGAACCACTATGAGTGATACACAGCTACTTGGTATTAGCTCAGGTCAAGGTGCAACTCTTGCAGGTTCCGACAATCACCGAGCTAGTCCAACGAGAACACCTGTTGCTATATGTTTTGATTTCAAAAGTAGCATGGAATGCAGTGCTCGCAAAAGAAGATGATGAAAGACAACTTCCTGTAAAATATGCTGGCAAGGGGCTTTCATACCTAGGTGGACTTCTGCCTCTACCTGTTCAATTTATTGCGCCCGTGGTCATGGCAACCCAAGAGTTTTGCTCATATTTTCTTAGCCATACGGTCAGTGTGGTTTTTTCAGTACCACTATGGGACACTCTATCCAGACACGGGCTTTCAAAAGGGTTGGCAGAATGGGCTGAAGAGTTGGGAGAGTATGATATCATTTATCAACCATGAACGTCTATCCAGTCGCGGCCTTTAGAAGGCGTCACCTCAGATTTTATGGAAGAATTAGCAGCAAAGGCGGAGGAATGAATCCAACATGGAGGGATAATCAAGCTCGGGCACTGGGGAGTCCGTACGGACGTAGATCTCGAAAGAGAGTAGGCCGCCTTTGATTTATGGATCAAGACACCCATCGAGAAGGTCTTTTGTAAGGCCACAAAACTTTCATGCATTGAAGCAGAATATGAGGCCATAACTCAAGCTCTTGACTTAGCATACATATTAGGGGCCAAAGAGGTCAGCCTCCTTAGTAGTTCCCAGCTGGTGGTTTTGAACCCCAAAAATTACCGGGTTGAGGTAAAATTCCGAGTATATTTCAATAATATGGGATTCCAAAGGGTTTCTTTGGAGTCGTCACCAAATTTACGAGAATTAGGAACCAATTGGCTAAATAATGCGTGCAATTCCTCCGTTTTATGGAAAATGGTCTTTTCAGAAATTCTAAGATAAGAGGTTCAATTAGTTCCGAAAAAAGGTTTTCGTTTGAAAAGCACTTTCGAAAATCTGTAAATACGGTTAATCCTTTGGTTTTAAAAAAGTAATTTTAAAAATATTCAAAATTATTGTCAATTAAATTATTTATAAATATACTATAAAAAATGACTTTAAAACATATATAAATGTAATAAGACAATCTATTTATTTTGGAAAGCTTTTGAATTACATTACAAAGGAATCTAAAAGTACTTTGATTATTTCAAATTAATTTGCACGCAATATTTAACTAAAAGATTCGAAATTTCTAAAGAAGATGGAAATTCAAAAGAAATAAATTATTCACAAAATAACTCAATAAATAAATAAAATATTCATTCATAAATAATCAAACGAATTATTCTACAATAACTAATTTATCACGGGGAATTCCTATAGACATGGATTCTAAAGGTAATAGGGAAAAGAGGAGGTTTAGAAGAAGAAACCAAAAATTTGGTAAACTCATGGGAGCCTTGAATTTTAATTTATTTTATATAATTATATGCCCATGAGCCTTAACATCACTTGACTCAACAAATTATTTTAAAATTTCTAAGGTCTTCATTTCTTGTCTTGAACTTGAGCTAAAATGCCAATTAACTCCAATGCAACTTCATCCCAAATGCCATCCCAACTTGTGAGTTTTTTCAACTCATCTCGAGCGTGTTTTGTGCAAAAGAAGCAGGAGATAAAGATTAGATAATTTTAAAGAAACAACTTATAGTCATAAATTCAGATTTGTAAAAAAAAAAAAAAAAGTGACACTAAAGAAAATTCTAAGTTCTTAGAGTTATGCCAATAACAATCTAGTTAGTATGAAATTTCCACCTCACATACATCAATAGCAGAAGTATAACCAGATCAGACATAGCGGACACATCTCTTCATAAAAAAACAAATGAAAGAAACACAAACTTGTGTTATTA
Source organism: Petunia x hybrida (assembly GCA_037355625.1). Taxonomy (NCBI): domain Eukaryota; kingdom Viridiplantae; phylum Streptophyta; class Magnoliopsida; order Solanales; family Solanaceae; genus Petunia; species Petunia x hybrida. The sequence continues at coordinate 1,497,190 of JBBBVM010000032.1, read as the reverse complement.
AATCATTTTCCACCATATACATATTCATCACCACGATTTGGTACATGCACTTTGAATAAGCTATCACTATGAATTAAAATAAATAGACACCAAATTGAAGAATTTAAGACATGAAGGGTTCACTGAAATTTAGTTTTTTTTTTTTAATGAATTTAACAAGATCAAATACAGGCTGCCACTTACAACTAGAAAGAAAAACATGAATGTCATAAATTAGAAAATAAAACTCAGGTTTTGACAAATCTTAACAGAATGCACAAGATCCTTTGGTAGGAGAAGAAATAATTTGAAACACCAGCTTACATTCATTTTAACTCATTACCACAACTGAAAGGAAACTACAACTTTCATAATTGAAGTCATGCACATACTTTCGAATAAATAGTACAAAAAAAACTAACTTAAGTTAAAATTACTCCTAAAACTTTATATTCATAAAACGCATGTCATAAGGAAACCATTCCTAGGCTAAGCTAGTCAGGATGCTTACAGATAGGATTGGGACATGCAACTTGAACTGTACCAAATGGTTATGCTCACTAAACAGGAAACATAACTAAAATCTTGCACCTAAATATATAGTCTTCTTCATAATATGCCAACAAAATTAATTTTATTATATACCTAAAAACAATCACAGATACAGTCTATATCTATCAGGGGACTAATAATATAGGAACCATGAGGGCCAGCAGATGCAGAAATGAAAACAAAAGTGATGGAGGTAATTAAGCTACAAGCATACCACACACTGGAAATACAACTTAACCTGACTACCTTTCATAACCTGCAGCTCCTTACCCAAGCTAACAACAGCACCTGACTCCCTCTTCAAAATCAAAACAGCCCCAGCCTCAAAGAATACTCACACAGATGACAAACCAGAACCATTCACTCCCCCTAACTCCCTGAAACTCCTATCACTCACACATACCTCTCACTAACTCCTTTAGCTTCTTCAGTTATAGAGTAACTATAAATGTCAAGTAAAAACTCCCTTAAACAACCAGGCCAAAATCAAAAGCAAGAATGAACTTCAGCCTAGGATACACCCTACTCCTTCCAGATCTAGGCAAGAACAAGAAAATAGGAACCTTTACACTTCCACAAAACCTTAACAGAAACAGAATCAAGGTTCACCAACAAACAGCCTCCTAAACTTCTACTTAAAATACTCTCAAGCCACCTGCAAGACCACCCTACAAACTGCAGCACTTCAACTAACCAAACAACAACCTGAACAAATTCTACAAACCCCAGGACTCCTCAAGAAACTCATAAGACCAAACTGCTATTCCCTGACTTCCTAAACAAGACCTTCAAACTGAACAAACAAGACCTGCAACCTCTTTTTTACTTAAAGCAGACCCAAAAAAAAAAAAAGGAAAAGAAACAGGAACATGCCTTTTACTCTCTAAAGATCAAGACCAAACTCCTTTCTATTTGAAACAACACCCTCAAAACTCTCTGAACCATCACTCCACCTCCAAACAATTACTCATCTTCTAGGCTAATTAGCAACCATCAACTCAAGCAAACAGAGCACACTTACTAGGAGAAATTAAAGGAATACAAGAAGCTTAACTGAAGTAGTCTAACTGTTCATATTAATGTTTACATAATATTCTAACACTAGTTACACTAAATAACAACTCACAAACACAAATTTATCATAAAATGCGATTAAGAATAGGTTATTACAGTTCATATCCATAGACGACATAGTTAAAGTCGAGACACTGTTTCAATAATTAAGTAAAGAGAAACTCGACTGCACAATCATAATAAAGCACGTGAAAATAAAAGAAGAAATGGGTTATTACCTCTTTGAGCGCAGTGAACTGAAGCATTGAATCTAAAGTCTTGCACTCGAAACGAAAATAAACGAAGCTCTAAAACTCTAACCCAAAGCTTCTACTCCAAATGCTTATACCTATGTCCAAGAAACTGCTGCGCCTTTTTATGTTATTATTACTGTGAAAACTTCTTTCAAAATTCCATCTTCCCCCCTATAGTGACTGTAAAAGCTAATATTTATAGACAATAGATTAGGGTTTTAGGGAGACTCCAAATTGGGGAAAAAGATTAATTGGACCTCAACGGCTTCTACTGGATGAAAATGACTTCAAAATTATTCAAAATGAGCGAAAATTCCCCCTTGAACATAAAAATCTCAAGGAATATACCTCGGATTCGGATATGAACGTTGCAAGGCTGGATGAGCTGGAATTCGTACGAGGAAGGACGACGTTGTAGGGCTAAGATTCATCAAGGGTACGTTTTTTGCTGGATTTGGGCGTGTGGTCGATTAAATTTGGAGAAGTTTGGAGGATACTGGTTTAACGAGTAAGGGGTTTTTTAAATTGGGTAAAAAAAATGGATTTCTGAGTTTGGGGGATTTTTGGAATGGGTCGGGTATAGAGATTTAGGGTGTATTTTAGTTAATATAGGAGATTTACATGGGTAGGTTGGTTTGAAGGCTGCGTCTTGCACATTTAACCGCTATAATAATTTAAATAAATGGAGGGTTGTACAGATAGGACAGAAATTAGGTTACATCTTGCGAAATTTGCCTTTTCCCTTTAAAATAAATAATTTACTTTTAATTTCAAAAATTGACATTGCTTAATAATAATTAGACATTGGTTAAACTTTTTGGGACAAAATTGGGTGTCAATAGCTAGCCCTCTTTACCCAAAAAGGATGAAAGAGTTTTTCAGGGAAAAGAAGTTGACGGAAAAGCCAATTTTGTCATGATAAAGCCAAGGATTTTTTATTCCATGAACCAAAAGGCGAGGCTTATGGACATGGTTGAACCTCGATTTTCGAGTTGCCTACATATCTCGGGCTGAAAGAGAATCAGGCCATATGTAGTTCAACGTGATTTAGGAAGTGAAACGAGATAACAAAGACTATCTTTTCTTCAACCTCAAACCTTGGACTTAAAACTGGAGATACGGGATAGACATGCATAAAAACTGACATAAGAAGGGGTTGACACAAGACAGTCCTCTAGGGTTGACAACTTGTTCGAGTGCGATTCTTCAGATCCTCGTTGACGAGTCTAGCTCATATCAACGATTTTCCAGTTCTCTGCTAAGAGAAAAGTTCCACGTTGTGCTCCATATACTGCTGCGGTGCTGCTAAAATTCTGTAATAATCTTGACAAACAATAAGCGAGCAACTGTTGATAAACTTTGATAATTGGAATAAAGAATAAAATCAAATGATAACATAAATTTATAAATGCGGGTTGCGATATCATTGATAAGTTCTTTCTTCAATCAACTGACGAGGCGCTCAAATCGGGAAACCTCTAAGCCTATCATTATTCTGAAACAGTAAAGCAGAGTAATAAGTAAAGCAGGTATGACCTTTGCAGAATACAAAGCAAGTCGATTAACGAGACACAAGATCTCAAGCTGACTTGTCAAATTATAATCTACGCAGGTTCACAAACTATTACAGGACAACCAACCAACAAGACACACCGAACATGGTGTCTCATTGTTGACTTTTCTATTCTATCATCTAAACAAATACAACATGTAGATATTGTAGGACAACCAACCGGCGAGACACATCGAACATGGTGTCTCATAGTTGATTTGTCTATTCTATAATAACATGCGGATATTGCAGGACAACCAACCCGCAAGACACACCGAACATGGTGTCTTATAGTTGATTTGTCTATTTTAGATTCGCAGGTTCACAAACTATTGCAGGACAACCAACCGGCGAGACACACCGAACATGGTGTCTCATAGTTGACTTGTCAATTCTATAATCCATTCAAATATAACAAGCGGATATTGCAGGACAACCAACCCACGAGGCACACCATGGTGTCTCATAGCTGACTTGTCGATTTCTTTTATCTATAACATGCAAATATTGCATTACAACCAACCCGCGAGACAACACCGAACATGGTGTCTCATAATTGATTGTCTATTCTATAATCTATTAAAATATAACATGCAGATATTGCAGTACAACCAACCTGCAAGACACACCGAATATGGTGTCTCATAGTTGATTTGTCTATTCTATAATCTATTCAAATATAACATGCGGATATTGCAGGACAACAAACCCACGAGACGCACCAAACATGGTGTCTTAAAGTTGACTTGTGTATTCTATAATCTATTCAAATATAAGATCCATATATTGGAGGACAACCAACCCACGAGACACACCAAACATGGTGTCTCATAGTTGAATTGTCTATTATATCATCTAAACAAATATAACACGTAGAAAGTGCAGGACAACCAACCTGCAAGACACACCAAACATGGTGTCTCATAGTCGACTTGTCGATTTTTAATCTAACCAAGTACAAAACATAAAGATTTTTGCACGACAACTAACTAGCGAGACACTCCGAATATGGTGTCTCAAAGTTGACTTGTCTATTTTCCGATTCCAAACAAGCTTCAACATAATTTTTATTTGAAATAAGAATCATAAAGATAGAAATGCCGCATGTTCAACAAAAACCATGATAAGCATAATGCTTTTAATCACATGAGGTAGTTTGCAACTTAATCTTGAACTGTGCTCCAATCACTTGGCAAAGCAAATGAGACATCCGGTCTTGAAGTATCAAATGTTCCAAAGCGACTTGAAGTATACCTACATATCCTATTTGCGGGCGGATGAACCCAAATATCCTATTTGTGGATGAAAGGACCCAAGATATCCTATTTATGGGTGGAAGGACCCAAAGCATCCTACTTATGGGTGGAAGGACCCGAATATCCTATTTGTGCGTGGAAGGACCCAAAATATCCTATTTGTGCATGAAGGACCCGAGATATCCTATTTATGGGTGGAAGGACCCGAATATCTCATTAAAGCAGGTACTCCAAATTCATCAATATCTGCAAATTACAAAAAATAAAGTTTAGTAAGCGTTGTCAGAAATCAAAGGAGAAATGATACGCTAATGTTTAATAATTTGCAAGAATTATGGGAAATAGAAAGGCCGCCTTTCGGCAATAAACCATGATAAAGCATAATGCTTTAAATTATGAAGAGGCAGCTTGCAATGCAATCGTGGATTGTGCTCCAACCAAAAGGTAATAATACATCTAAGGTAATCTCATTATCGTTGTACTCTCCGGATTGTTTTATGGAGGAATGATATTTAATATAAAGCAAAGTGAACCGCAGGAATGGAAATATCTGCAAGTCATAACAAAATTTACTAATTATTTCACTATTACAACGAAGAAATGATACGTAAATATTTAATAATCTACGAAAGCTATGAAAAATAGAAATGCCGCCATTTCGGCAAAGCGGAAAAGCATCGAGCTTTATCCCAAATATCATTACAATTCAAGCGATGAGAATTCTCGAGGTTTTCTTGCAATGATGTTTATCTCTTGATGTGGGTCTTAATGTCCCTGCTCTCAAAGAAAAATTTGTTAGTTTTGGGAGGGAGGGGGAGCATTTTATATGTGCTGACTTGATGTTGATCTTCTTGATGTTGCTTCCTAATTCTTCTTCAAACTTGAATTTGCGAATCATACTCGAAGACTTGGCTCATGAACTGAATAGCATGAATATTTTGATAATATAGGCAAAGTAAAGGTAGTTTGGTAATAAAGTAAGTACAGTAGTCATGCAAATATTTCATGAAACTAAGATGCATTTTATGAAATTTCTTCCTTGACTTAAGCTTGTGACATATCTTAAAACAACTGAACATCCTTTATCTTAGACTTTGTATTGTTTGCTTAGCCAATTCTCAAGATCTTGCCAATTCATCTTTTGATAGTCAATGCTGATTTTTGTAAAATTCTGCCCCAGTTATGATTATCAAAATCTTCAACCTACTTCGCAAAATTGCCCCAGTTATCAATCTCCAATACCTTCACTCGCCTTGCAAAATTTGTCCAAGTTGCTATTCAAATCTTCAAATTTCTTGCAAAATTGCCCCAGTCGCTTTCCTTAGGGGACTAAAAATTTTAATATTAAAGAGTCGAGCCCGATGGAGGAGCCTGCGTATCCCTCCTTGGGAATCATACTGTGCGTAGTTCTTCTTACATAAAGTTTGGAGAATATGGCAGTCTAAATGCGAAGCCGAATCCGAATTGGAATGCCTACACATCTGCCAAGATGTGTAGTTCGGAAATACATTATCAAAAGATAAACAAACTTAAAGTATTACAATATTTTGACCGAATCCGATGGGGATTGCCTGCTTATCCTGTTTCCATTCAAGGAATCAGGTCCGAAGTAGTTCAAATTACATAATAGGGGAGGATATTGGGGAATCATATGCTAGTGCAACCGAACTCTGCGTAAGTTGCCTACGTATCCCTACTTGCAAATCAAGTCACGCGTAATTCGCATTACATAAAAGTATATTCAAGGCAATGCTAACTTGCGGCTTCTTCAAATACAGTGTCTTGTATCGGCATCTGTATTCAATTCTTTCGGCTAATGTGAACATCCATTTTGTAAACACCAACGTTCCTTCAAATAGGACACGGTGAGCCATGTAAAGACTTTGCCAACTTCACGCATTCTGCATCTTCAATGCATCTTTTTTAAACGATCCTTAAAGAAAGAATGTAGATGCAACTACTTCTACGCCATATGTCAGCAAATAAAATCTGCCCCAGTTAAAGTCCTAACGATAGTGCGATACCCCAAGAGTACAAAATATTGCTTTTCAGGGCATCATTCTAAAGTTGTTCAGTTGTTTCGTTGTTAGTCACAAGCAATATTTTGGCAGGTTTGGTAATTATAAAATTGAAATAGAAATGAATATTTAATCAAAAGCATACCATAAACTAAATAAAGTACAATAACATAATAAGAATGCAATGTATAATTTATTCAAATCCTAACTTAAGGAGGCATAACATGACAGACATGCAAAAGAAGAAAATAAAAAAATTATTTTCAAAAGACATAAATTCAAAAGCAAAAACACAATTCAGGGTCTCAATTTGAATTGTGATGCAAACAGAAGCTATTGAGCTCAATTGCCAAGTTCCTTTTTGAAACGACCTCGGTCAGTCGTTTCGAAAGACAGGACTCCGATTGGCATGCCGATAATTTTAAAATATTCGTAAGGTCCATTATGACCTTTCTGTAAATTTTGAGCTAAATCAGACATTGTTTGGTACGTATCGGAAGAAGGTTTCAGTTTTTATTGTCGATAAATATTAAAAAGAGATTTTCGAGTTCGGTTTTGGCGAATGAACTCCGATTCGAAATCCGAAAGTGCCGTTAGGTTCGTATGATTATTTGTGACTTTTTTGAACTTTTGAATGTGAATTTCGAGGTTGTTCGGCTAGTTTCCGCTAAACTGCCGAAAGTTAAATAATTTGACTTTTTTCCATTTAAATTTACATCTTGAGTTTCAGGAACCCCATTTGATATCCGCCTTAGCGAAAATAATATATATATTTTGTATAACTTGCATGCAAAATTTGAGATTATTTCAAATTTCGTAGGGTCTCATTTTAATTATATCCACAAAAACGAAAAGAAAATATCAAAGTAAAAGAAAAAGAAAAAAAAAAGAAAAGTCCATGGCGGTGGGCCTTAGCTATAAGCTAAAGACGAGCTGAAATCTTTTAACGCTAAAAAATGAATAGAAACAGAGATGACACAACCAAAAAAATACCAAAAAATGAGAAAAGAGCCAGAAAAAGATAGAATTTTCACCCCAAAACATTCAGGTAATGATCTTAATGCATTATTTGAGTTTACTACGTGTGTTTGAATATATTTTAATGGTAAAGCTTAGAATATTAGACATCGTTTTAATTAGATCAATTAATAGTTTAAAGGGTTAATTGGACCCCGATGACGGAATTAATTATATATTCATACTCAGTGAGTTATGAGCAACATATAAATGTAATTTATTTTTGGGTTTGGTTATGTGACCTTACACCCTGTAAATACGCCTGGCCTGCGTATTGCGTATGCAAATAGGGAATCAGGTTCCTAACCGGATTATCCTATGATGTGGGGATTGAAGCCTTTAGCCTTATTTGATATAGTTTTCTTCTTATTGAATACAGCAGGATCATTTGGCAGTGAATCCAAAGGATAAAGCGGTTGTTGAGAAACTGTGCTAACTTTGTAACAAGTTAAGTGTTTATATCAATTTCTTTGGAGGCACCTGGCCTCGTGGATATTCTATCACGTGTTCCTTACGTGTGTAGCTGCTGATAGGCGTACTCATTACGCCTTAGTTTTGGATTTACATTGTATATTATATGTTATGTCCTGTTACTGATATTGTATTGAGGATCTGAGCATTGTACTCTGGCTGTGAGTTGGCATCTACTTCCCGGCTGTCGATGAGAGTCCCGAGCCTTTGAAGGGTTATTATTGCATATACTTCCCGGTTGGCGATGAGAGTCCCGAATCGGTGAAGGGTCATTATTACATATACTTCCCGGTTGGCAATGAGAGTCCCGCACCGGTGGAGGGTCATTATTGCATATACTTCCCGGTAATCGATGAGAGTCCCGAGCCGGTGAATGGTCATTATTGCATATACTTCCCGGTTGGGAATGAGAGTCCCGCACCAGCGAAGGATCATTATTGCATATACTTCCCGGTAATCGATGAGAGTCCCGAGCCGGTGAAGGTATCAGACACATGTGACTGCATTGCATCATACCGCATTCATCCCATCTCATTGCACCTTATACCGACTAGTGTGTGACTATTGTGCTGTGTTTTGTGTATGCGGCATTTATACCATGTTGTGGACATATTTCAGTTTGCCTATACATTTCTGGTTATTTAGTGTCCTTAATTGGTTTATATGCTTTAGTTATATGGATCGAGTTGCACGCCGCAACTGTATAAATATATGGGTCGGGTTGCACACCGCGATAGTATGAATATATGGATCGGGTTGCACGCCGCAACAATATGAATATATGGATCGGGTTGTACGCCGCGACAGTATGAATATATGGATCGGGTTGCACGCCGCGACAGTATGAACATATGGAACGGGTTGCACGCCGTGACAGTATTATGTTCGGGATACTTAAAAAACCCTATATGTTCTGTCTACCTTATGCCCCTAGTTGTTTATGGTTCCATATGTGTTTCCAGTTATTATCTGGCTCTGCCGGTTAATAGTTTAAATAAGATGGATTTGGTTTACCTGTTTTTCTTTTCCCTGGCTAGCTATCGTATTCTTTGAGGTGGCTAGTCTGCCCCACTTATTGAGTCCTTTTGACTCACCCTTGTTTGTTTTTTGTTCTTGTCTATTTATTTCATTTCGGCAGGTTTGCTCCAGGATTGAGTTCGCCACGTTGTTCAGGAGCGAAGACGACTTCAGCTGTCAAGATGAGTCAGCTTGTACTTCGGATGGCCACCAGTTTTATTGTTTATTATTTCAGCTGCATTTTCCTCCCTTCAGGAGGTATCTATCTTCTTTTCTCTTAGATGTCTAGTCTGGATAGCCTTAAACCTAATATGTTGGGTAGTCAGCTGTAATTATGTTTGTACAGCTTAGAGGTATCATTATGTCTATTCTTTTTCTAAGTCTTGTTCTTATTTATGTATTGAATTATATTAATTTTCCTAATTTAATTAGTAAGGGTTCGCCCGACGGGTCTAGGGGAGGATGTCGTGTGCCCGCATGGCCTAGCTGGATATATGGGTCGTGTCAGTTGGTACTAGAGCCTGGTTAAGAGTCTATCCAGACTAAGACAATGTCTAGTAGAGTCTCGCTGATGGGTACGTAGACGTCCGTACTTATCTACGAGAGCCTATGATGGCATTTTGGTAGTTTCACTTGCTTCTTTTTTGATCGTGCGTCGGTCTAGGATGCAAAAGTATTTTCGTTAATTCTTTCGTGGTAATTGTGAACCCTCGTGTGATAAATCAGCAAATAGTATGTGTTTAAGACGAAGCAGTCAAGCCTGGGGCTAGCACTAACGAAGCCCCGAGAGTTTTTTATCGTGTTGACGATTTAGTTTTTGAGGTCCCAGCTGTACGAGCTCGCGATGGGCAAGGGAGCAGGGCCTTGTGGTTCCTTGGCTCTTTACGATGCTTTTACGAGAATCTTGGCGACACAGATACCGCAAGAACCTATTATTCGCTAGGCAGCTTCCCAGGTTGCCACAGATGGAGACGTGCGGTCTCAGGGAGCTTCTGTTCCAGTCCCTGATGCTGCCCAGTAATTTATGTTCCAGAAGCAGCATGGTGTTGTACCTCTTCTTATTCTGGCTGGTTAGCTAGCCCGAGTAATGGCTCGGTCCGAGTGTCCGAAGAGGCTGCATTATTTTACCCAATTGCACCTTCCGATATTCTCAAGCCATGCATCAGATAATCCATGTGTAAGTTTTTCTTAAAAAAATAAAATGATGTCAGCATATCCTTCAGGGTCTTGATTATATCGAGCGGTATGGTTTTTATTATTCTGCTTTCCAGTTTCAGGGATCCAGCGTTGAATTGGTGGACCACTCTCTTATTAGCTAACTTGGTTCGATTTTTCATCTAGATTCATGAAAAAGTTCCTTTCGTGCAGCCAGCGAGATGAAATGAGTCGTCAATTTGAGTCGATTGGATGGGTAGCTTGTCGGATTTTAGAAAATGAGTTTGTAATCTTTAGGATGGCTGAATATGCACTAGAACTAGTCCATGAACCTTCCGAAAATGTTCAAAAATTTATTGGTGACCTTTCTCCTTCCTTGAGATCCCAGATGGCTCGAGAAATTGAGGTTGGGACTTCATTTGATATTGTTGTTAATATTGCCCGAAGGTTCGAGGCATACCATAAGTTAGAGCGGGAAGAGTTAGAGCAGGAGAGAAAGTGATTCCGTGGCCCTAGTGGGCAACGATGGTACCTCATTTGGAGGTAAGAGTTCTGATTATTTTGGGAGGTCACCTTCCAGGTTATCTCAGCTTGTGTAACGTGATTCTTAGAGTGTGCCAGTAGCTCGTCAAGATCAGATTAAGTCTTTTCTTTACAGCTATCAACAATCTTTCCAGCTTCCACTTTTCAGCAAAAAGGTGGTATCATTGTCGTGAGTCTGGCTATCCTTTGAGGAGTTTTCCCTTACTCCCACATGTAGGCAGTCATCTTTTCTCTCGTCATCAGGCATCTGCGTAGTCGCAGGGGATTTCATTTTGATCTCAATCAACCAGAGAAATGCCATCATCTAGTAGAGGTCGAGAGCGTAGTGGCATTGGTTCTTCAGAAGGTGATTACCAGGGTAGTGGCTCAGCTCAGCTGCAGAGGCAGTTCAATGAACTACCAGTCTGGCAGGATGCTGGGGTATCCGATGTAGTACACCCATGTATTTCTTCTTCCATTGTATGTGAGTAAGATTTGATTCTTCCGATCGGTGTGGACTTCGTCTATCTTACCATGGTCTCATTGGAAATTATTTCTAGTAAGAATCAGTTGCGGTAGAGGGGTGAGCTTCTGGTATGATTTATTCCTGGCATTTGTGAGACCCTATTAATTTTTTTAGTCTAAATATGAGAGATTTGACAGTGAGTGTCGCTATTGCCTGCCTGGCATCTTGTCGTGCCACCTTCTATTATTATGTCAAATTAGTTTACCTCTCTTCTCGAAATTCCGTGTTGGTTAGAGGATGGGATTCTATTTCATCACCATCAGAGAGTGTCATCGTTTATTTGGTGTAAGGTGGTTAGTAAGTAATATTCGATCTACGTATCTGCTCTTATTTAAAATGCTAGTAAAGTCATGTTATTCTATGAGCTTGTCTCGGTTATAAAAGGATTTCTGGTAAATTGTCGAAGTTTCCTTCTTGTTGGAAGGTTGAGTTGGCATAGGTGTTCAATAAAACTCATTTAATATCTATTTCTTCAATTGCGATTCTTGGGTTAGCCGACTCGGATGTACTCTAGCTCTGGTAGCCAAGAAAATAAGAAGAAGAGCTTCCTAAAACTCTAATTATTTCTATCCTCAGTATGTTGCCATCTCTTCTTTATTCGGCACTGGTGAGCTTGGGCGGTCAGTAACCTATTGTGATGTTCCCTGTGTTGAGCCATAGTGCGTGCCAAGGTAGCCGGTTAAGGACATTGTCGTTTATCAAGGCTACTAAGGTTAATGAGAGGCGTCATTTGACCTTTGATTTGATCTATTAGGCGGTGGTGCTTATAGAAAATGTATGGAGTTGTGACTTGAGAGTTGCAGCTGTTTGGAAACTCGAAAGGGTAGTTGGTAGCTTAGGTCTGCCTACGTTCAGCTTTTAGCTAAATCTTTTTTAGTCCAGCAGACTGTGCGAGGATGGTTATTCCTATTCAAATAGCTGCATGAGTTTGTGCTTTAAGTGGAGGAGTCTTCCTCCAAATACTGAATGGTAATACTAAATCTCTAAGGTGTTGATACCACTTTTGTCACGACCCAACCTAAGGCCATGACAAAAACCTACAATGAGTATCGATTATTGCTAAACCCACTAATAATCTATTAATGATAGAGATAAGCTGGCAACCTGATCATATATACGTACCTATCTGCTGAAAGTATAAAGTCTGGAAAGATGACACGACTTGAATTTGCTGGCAATTAGAACACTGAGCCACAAATTCTGCTATATCACACTTCATTCCGTCCCACCAATAAATCTACTTAAGATCATGGTACATCTTAGTCGAACCTGCATGAACAGTGTATTTGGAATAATGTGCCTCTATCATAATCTGTCCACGTAAATCTGCAACATCAGGGACACAAAGTCCATCTTTATACATGAGAACACCGTCAGTAGTAACCCTATATGGTGACTTCGGTTTTCTTCTGGCTATCTGTCTGTATTCAACTAGAACTGGATCCTCATACTGACGTTGTTTTACTTCATGAAAATTTAGTGTTAAAGGTCTAGTACAGCTTGTCATCCATCCATCATTGGCATATCTCCTTCACACCTCAACTCTTAGAGAAGTTACTTTAAGCGTTATAAGTGCACATGTAATCAACTTTGTTGATGGTATTCTGCCTCAGCTCATGGTCCAACTACATGTCTCTTTTATTTTTACTTTTTCAAGTCATAATATTTCCAATTCAAAGATAATAACGTGAAGTAGATGTTCAGTCTGAAGATCATTCCCGATCTGCATCATACTATCCAGTAGTATTTGCATGATCTTTATCCTCATATGACAGACCCTGTTCAGATGAACCCTTGACATACATTAGGATATGGGTAACTACATTCCCACAAAGAGCTTGCAGAACAACACTAACATCAACTGAGATGTTGCATAGTGCGTTCGTAAATAATATAGCTTGCATCAAATCTTCTATAGTGTGTAGTGACAAGGTACTTCAAAAGCTCCCCTATTGCATCAAGCGTGAGCTAATTTCTTAGTTCCATCGGCCTGTTCTGTATCGAAAGGTATATCGAAGAGGTAATTATCGGCTGAATCATGTTAATCCATCCAGAGTTCTGTATATCTTTGTTTCGAAAATGTAGAACTCTCTTCTCCTGATCGAGGAAGGATTAGCTTAGTCAGAATAAGTTGTGCAATGATGTTATCATATTATCCAGATATATTTTATTCCAAAAGTTCAATATGCGTATTATAATTCTGATCATGTAATCATGAGATAATGTCCGTGGAATATATTATGAAGGTCGTTCAAGTTCTTTTTATATCTGTGTAAATTTTTCTTTAAACTTGGGAGTTTAAGTGGAGGAGAATGAAACGACCTCGGTCAGTCGTTTTAGAAGTCAGGACTCCGATTGGTGTGCCGATAATTTTAAAATATTCATAAGATCCATTAGGACCTTTCTGTAAAATTTGAGCTAAATCAGACCTTGTTTGGTACGTATCGGAAGAAGGTTTCAGTTTTTATTGTCGATAAATATTAAAAAGAGATTTTCGAGCTCGGTTTTGGCGAATGAACTCCGATTCGAAATCCAAAAGTACCGTTATGTTTGTATAATTATTTGTGACTTTTGTGAACTTTCGAAAGTGAATTTCAAGGTTGTTCGGCTAGTTTCCGCTAAAATGCCGAATGTTAAATAATTTGACATTTTTTCCATTTAAATTCGCATCTTGAGTTTCGGGAATCCGATTTGAGATCCGCCTTAGTGAGTATGCTATATATATTTTGTATAACTTGTAATTATTTCGAATTTTGTAGGGTCCCGTTTTAATTATCGCCACAAAAACGAAAAGAAAATATAAAAGTAAAAGAAAAAGAAAAAAACAAAAAAAGAAGAAGAAGAAAGGTGAATGGTGGTGGTCCTTACGAGCAGAAACCTTTTAACGCTCAAATATGAATAGAAACAGAGTCACACAACCAAAAAAATAACAAAAAATGAGAAAAGAGCTGGAAAAAGATAGAATTTTCACCTCAAAACATTCAGGTAATGATCTTAAGGCATTATTTGAGTTTGTTACGTGTGTTTGAATATATTTTAACGATAAAACTTGGAATATTAGACATCATTTTAATTAGTTCAATTAATAGTTTAAAGGGTTAATTGGACCTCGATGATGGAATTAATTATATATTCGTACTCAGCGAGTTATGGGCAACATATGAATGTAATTTATTTAGGTTTTGGTTATGTGACCTTAAATCCTGTATATTGGCCTGGCCTGCGTATTGCGTATGCGATTAGGGTATCAGGTTCCTAACCGAATTATCCTAACATGTGGGGAATGAAGCCTTTAGCCTTATTTGATATTGTTTTCTGCTTATTGAATACAGCAGGATCGTTTGGCAGTGAATCCGAAGGATAAAGCAGTTGTTAAGTAACTGTGCTAACTTTGTAACAAGGTAAGTGTTTATATCTATTTTTTTGGAGGCACCTGGCCTCATGGATTTTCTATCACGTGTTCCTTACGTGTGTAGCTGCCGATAGGTGTACTCATTAAGTCTTAGTTTTGGATTTACATTGTATATTATATGTTATGTCCTATTGTTGGTATTGCATTGAGGATCTGAGCATTGTACTCTGGCTATGAGTTGGCATCTACATCCCGGCTGTCGATGAGAGTCCCGAGCCGGTGAAGGGTTATTATTGCATATACTTTCCGGTTGGCGATGAGAGTCCCGCACTGGTGAAGGGTCATTATTACATATACTTCCCGGTTGGCAATGAGAGTCCCACACCAGTGAAGGGTCATTATTACATATACTTCCCGGTAATCGATGAGAGTCCCGAGCCGGTGAAGGGACATTATTGCATATACTTCCCGGTTTGCGATGAGAGTTCCGCACTGGTGAAGGGTCATTATTACATATACTTCCCGGTTGGCGATGAGAGTCCCGCACCGATGAAGGCTCATTATTGTATATACTCCCGGTAATCGATAAGAGTCCCGAGCCGGTGAACGGTCGTTATGGCATATACTTCCCGGTTTGCGATGAGAGTCCCGCACCGGTGAAGAATCATTATTTCATATACTTCCCGGTAATCAATGAGAGTCCCGAGCCGGTGAAGGTATCAGGCACATGTGACTACATTGCATCATACCGCATTCATCCCATCTCATTGCACCTTATACCGACTAGTGTGTGACTATTGTGCTGTGTTTTGTGTATGCGGCATGTATACTATGTTGTGGACATATTTCAGTTTGCCTATACATTTCTGGTTATCTAGTGTCCTTAATTGGTTTATATGCTTTAGTTATATGGATCGGGTTGCACGCCGCAATAGTATAAATATATGGGTCGGGTTGCACACTGCAATAGTATGAATATATGGATCGGGTTGCACACCGCAACAATATGAATTTATGGATCGAGTTGCACGCCGCGACAGTATGTATATATGAATCGGGTTGTACGCCGCGACAGTATGAACATGTGGAACGGGTTGCACGCCGTGACAGTATTTTGTTCGGGATACTTAAAAAAGCCTATATGTTCTGTCTACCTTATGCCCCTGGTTGTTTATGGTTCCATACGTGTTTCCAGATATTATCTGGCTCTGCCTTTTTATAGTTTAAATAAGATGGATTTGGTTTACCTGTTTTTCTTTTCCCTGGCTAGCTATCCTATTCTTTGAGGTAGATAGTCTGCCCCACTTATTGAGTCCTTTTGACTCACCCTTGTTTGTTGTTTGTTCTTGTCTATTTATTTCATTTCGGCTGGTTCGCTCCAGGATTGAGTTCTCCACGTTGTTCAGGAGCGAAGACGACTTCAGCTGTCAGGGTGAGCCAGCTTGTATTCCGATGGCCACCATTTTATTGTTTATCATTTCAGCTGCATTTTCCTCCCTTCAGGATATCTAATTTCTTTTGTACTCATAGATGTCTAGTCTGGATAGCCCTAAACTTAGTATGTTAGGTAGTCAGCTGTAATTTTGTTTGTACAGCTTAGAGGTATTAGTATGTCTGTGCTTTTTCTAAGTCTTGTTCTTATTTATGAATTGAATTATATTTATTTTCCTATTTTAATTAGTAAAGGTTCGCCAGACGGGTCTAGGGGAGGATGTCGGGTGCCCGTACGGCCTAGCTGGATATATTGGTCGTGTCACTTTCAGAAGAACATGAACCTAAATATCATCATCTTCATTTTCATGTTGCACCGTTATAAGCAAGCTGAAGTATTCCATCATCAATTAAATCTTGAATTTTGTGCCTCAAAGTAATGCAGTTCTTGGTGTCATGACGATCAATTCTCTGCATGATAAGCACAACATTTGACTCCCTTGATCACGTTAGGTGATGGGTTATAGGTTTCCTCTCCCACGAGTGGCCTCAATAGTCATTCCTTTTTCAAATGCTCATATAAACCCTCTTGGACTTCAATTGGAAATGTGAACTCTCTGGTTTTGCTTTTCTAGAGTGTTGGAGCAAGATCCAATCTCTTGGACATATTGAGAATAGGATGGAGGCATTGGGATTTGAATCACCCCTGCTTTGATCAGTGCTTCAATTTTTTTCCTTTAATGAATGGAATTTGAAGTGTCATGCCCTGGAGCTCCAGAATGATATGCGCAATTCTTTGTTATATCAAACCAAATAGGGAGAGGATAAGGTGTTCTATCTGTAATAGGATGAATCAGACCAGCTACTTTCAACTTTTCAAATAATTAGCCAATAAGCTCAGGCAGAGGCGTGAAAGTTTTGACCGTCTTTTTGTAGGGTTGTGCCATAATTGGGTGACCTTGGCAAACAAAAGTTTTAGAATTATGACTTGGAGATGAGTAATACTTTGAGGATGGTAAATAGCTTGGGGGTGCTTGATAAACATGCGGTAGTGGGTGTGTTTGAAAATAATGTGTGTTGTATGAAGGGTTAAGATTAGGCTTTAGTGCAATAGGAGCTTGGTAGTGACTATGATGATTGGAAGTTGATGTGCTTTGGCTAGGAAGCTTATGAAGTTCGTCCGGACGACTTGGAGCATGTACCTCTTTTCCTTTCCTCTCATCATTGGTAGACTAGGACATCACATTAGCGGTTTTTGAGTAGCTGATTCAAGTATCATTTTGATTTTAATGGTTTCTCCCATCTTGACAAGGTTGGAAAATGTTATTTTCAATGTGTTTATTATCTGGCGGCAGATTCGGTCGTAGAGCTCATTGTACAGAGATGATACGAAACATACAATTGCTTCATTTTCTGTATAAGGTGGTTGGACCTTAGTAGCTTCAACTGTCCAACATATAGTATATTCCCTAAGGTCTCAGTTGGCATCCTTTTCAAATTCGGCACATAATATCTGCTAGACTTCTCTTGTTTTTACCAACAGTACCATTCATTCAGATTAGATGTCTGTTCCGTTTCTGATTGCTCATTTTCCATGGTAAGATCAATGAGAGTCTTTTTATCATTAGCTGTGCCTTCTTTTAAAGTTGGACCAGACACCTTCTTTTCCTTTTTGATGATCAAGGTTGGAAGATAATCTACCACTCTTGCTTTGGATTTTGCAGAGCCAGCCATTTTAAAGTCAACACAAATCAAACTTCTTTGGAAAAGGGAGTAAACAAACAAAAGAAAAATTCATAGATAACTATGTTAGTTTGCATGTTATTTACGAGGTTGCACACAAGCATATAGCACGCATCACGTAGCGCTTTCGTATATTAACCAATTGACATGTGGCAATCACAAATAGTGGAGCGTAAATAAAAATGAAAATGCGTTCTATCGTGTAAGGTGCCTCTTTGTGCCAGAGGTGGGACTAAGACGCCAAATAGGTAATAATGAAAAGTAGTCCAAGCCAGTTTTGCAATAATCATGTTTAGAGTAAGTGACAATAACAGTAATAATAATTTCTCTTTCATTATAACTTGCTTTTGAGTACATCATTGTTACATCATTATTTAAGCTACTTGAACTATTAAAGTCTTGAACATTAAACTTTTGAATTTAAAAAGTACAACATCAAAACTAGGTAATGAAAATTCAAATTACAAATTTAAACATGTCTAATTCTTTGTGTAATTTCTTCCATGTCATTTCCCTCATGCTCCGGTGTAGGTGCCATTGATGGTACTTGACTGTAGTCACTTAACAGAATTTCTTCAAGGTAATCATCTTATTACTCATTTTATTTAACGAGTACGGGTACGAATATATCCATTAACACCCGATAATTTTTGCAGGTCTTAGCGGCTATGGGTATTTGTGAAGAAAAAAATACTCGTTCAGGTAGGGGTATTTTAGGGGGTTTACGGGTTCGGATCAGGATTTTTGCGGGTCCGAATGGAGTCGGATTTTAATGGGTCCGGGTCCGGGTTTTGACGGTAGACCCCTACCCATTTGACAGCATAGTTGAACCCCAAAAGTTACCGGATTAAGGTGAAATTCTGGGTATATTTCAACAATATGGGATTTCAAAGGGTTTCTTTGGAGTCGCCACCTAATTTAGTAGAATTACGAACCAATTAGCTAAATAATGCGTGCAATTCCTCCATTTATGGAAAATGGTCTTTTTAGAGATTCTAAGATAAGAGGTTTAGTTATTTTCGAAAGAAGGTTTTTGTTTGAAAAGCACTTTTGAAAATCCGTAAATATGGTTAATCTTCCGGTTTTTACAAAGTAGCTAAGTAAATGCAATTTTAAAAATATTCAAAATGATTTCTAATTAAATCTATTTATAAATATACTATAAAAAATGATTTTAAAACTTATATAAATGTAATAAGGCAATCTATTTATTTTTGGAAAGCTTTTGAATTGCATTACAAAGGAATTTAAAAGTACTTTGATTATTTCAAATAAATTTGCACGCAATATTTAACTAAAAGATTCGAAATTTCTAAAGAAGATTGAAATTCAAAAGAAATAAACTATTCACAAAATAACTCAATAAAAAAATAAAACATTCATTCATAAATAATCAAAAAAATTATTCTACAACAATTAATTAACTACGGGGAAATCCTATAGACATGCATTCTAAGGGTAATAGGGAAAAGAGGACGTTTAGAAGAAGAACCTGGAAATTTGGTAAACTTATGGGTGTCAAAATGGGTATATGGGTCCGGGTTGTAAAATTGTAACCCCACGGGTTAGGAGTACGGGTCCGGGTATTGATTTAAATTACGGGTTCTTAACGGGTCCGGATTTCGGGTAGGAAAAAACTACCCATGCGGGTCCGGACTTAAGCGGGTACGGGTTTGGGTCTTAAGAAATCAGGTCTGGATTCGGGTTTTAATTTTATTTTTTAATTATACTAGTTTAAATACTTAAACAAATAAAAAAGAAAAGATGAATGATAGGAAAAGCTCAAAGTCCAACTTTATTTAAGATACCTGAACTATTGAAGTCTTGATCATTAAATTTTCAAATTTAAAAAGTGCAACATCAAAACCAGATAATGAAAATTCAAATTACAAATTTAAATATGCCTAATTCTTTGTGTAATATTTTCCATGTCATTTCCCTCATGCTCCGGTGTAGGTGCCATTGATGGTGCTTGACTGTAGTCACCGAACAGAATTTCTTCAAGGTTATCATCTTGTTCTATTGAATCTTCACTTTCTTTGTTTCTTCGCTTCGAGATCTAATCCAGTCTCGTAAACAAACTAGAACATCCAAAGCATTATTACCCAAAGAGTGGTGGGTATCACCCATCATTTGTCTTTCTTGGATATATGCACTTTCTGATGCAACTGTTGAAACTGGTACAGCTAAAATGTCACGAGCCATTGCTGCAAGAATCGGATATGCCCTTTATCACTAATTGAATCATTTTCCTCTCTTTTTCCCTCTCATCCTCATGTGTATACCTTTCTCTTCTGCCACGTTTTTACACCTTTCCTTTGCCTGCCACATATAAGTTTTCTTACTCATTTTATTTTAAAAGGTACGGGTATATCCATTAATACCCGATAACTATGACGGGTCTTAACAGATACAGATATTCATTAAGAAAAAAATACCCATTCGCGTAGGGGTATTTTGGGGGGTTTACATGTCCGGGTTTTTGCGGGTCCGGATGGGGTCGGGTTTTAATGGGTCCGGGTCCGGGTTTCGACGGGTAGACCCCCTACCCGTTTGACACCCATAGGTAAACTCATGGGAGCCTTGAATTTTAATTTATTTTATACAATTATATGTCCATGAGCCTAAACATCACATGACTCAACAAAGCATTTTAAAATGTCAAAGGTCTTCATTTTTTATTTTGAACTTGAGCTAAATTGCCAATTGTCTCTAATGCAACTTCATCCCAAAGGCCATCCCAACTTGTGAGTTTTGTCAACTCATCTCGAGCGTGTTTTGTGCAAAAGAAGTAGGAGATAAAGATTAGATTAAAAAAAATGACACTAAAGAAAATTCTAAGTTTTTACGGTTATGCAAATAACAATCCGGTTAGTATGAAATTTCCACTTCACACACATCAGTAGCAGAAGTATAACTAGATCAGACATAGCGGACACATCTATTAATAAAAAATAAAAAAACAAATGAAAGAAACAAAAACATAAAAAGTACATCTTTTACTTTAAAACCAAACTTGTGTTATCAAATCATTTTCCACCATATAGATATTCATCACCAAGATTTAGTACAGGCACTTTGAATAAGCTATCATTATGAATTAAAATAAATAGACACCAAATTGAAGAATTTAAGACATGAAGGGTTCACTGAAATTTATTTATTTATTTTTTTAAAAAAATAACAAGATAAGATACAGGTGCCACTTACAACTAGAAAGAAGAACATGCATGTGATAAATTAAAAAATAGAACTCAGGTTTTGACAAATCTTAACAGAATGCACAGGATCCTTTGTAAGGAAAAGAAACAATTTGAAACACCAGCTTACATTCATTTTAACTCATTACCACAACTGAAAGAAAATTACCACTTTCATAATTGAAGTCATGCACATACTTTCGAATAAATAGTCAGAAAAACTAACTTAAGTAAAAATTACTCCTAAAAATTTATATTCATAAAACACATGTCATAAGGAAACCATTCCTAGGCTAGGCAAAGCTAATCAGGATGCTTACATATAGAATTAGGACATTCTACTTGAACTATACCAAACGGTTATGCTCACTAAACACGAAACACAACTGAAATCTTCCACCTAAATATATAAAGTCTTCTTCATAATATACCAACAAAACTGATTTTATTATACACCCAAAAACCATCACAGGTACAGTCTATATCTATCAGGGGACTAATAATATAGGAACTAAAAGGGCCAACTGATGCAGAAATGGAAACATAAGGGAAGGAGGGAATTAAGCTACAAGCACACCCACACACTGGAAAATAAAACTCAACTTCACTTTCTTTCATAACCTGCAGCTTCTTACCCAAACCAACAATAACACCCGACTCCTTCTTAATAATCAAAATAGCCCCAGCCTCAAAGAATACTCACACAGATGACAAACCAGAACTATTCACTCCCCCCTAACTCCCTGAAACTCCGATCACTCAAACAGACATCTCACTAACTCCTTCAGCTTCTTCACTCATAGAATTACTATAAATTTCGAGCAACAACTCCCTTAAACAACCAGGCCAAAATCAGAAAGAAGAATGAACTTTAACCTAGGCTACACCCTAATCCTTCCAGAACTAGGAAAGAACAAGAAAATAAGAACCTTCACACCTGTACAAAACCTGAACAGAAACAGAACCAAGCTTCACCAAAAAACAGCCTCCTAAACTTCTACTTAAAACACTCTCAAGCCACCTGCAAGACCACCCCTACAAACTGCAGCACTTCAACTAACCAAGCAACAACATGAACAAAGTCTTCAAACCCACTGACTCCTCCAGAAACTCATAAGACCAAACTGCTATTTCCTGACTTCCTAAACAAGACCTTCAAACTGAACAACCAGTACCTACAACCCCTTTTTCACTCACAGCATACCCAAAAAAATGAAATGAAACAGGAACAGGCCCTTTACTCTCTAAAGATTAAGACCAAACTCCTTTCTATTTGAAACAACACCCTCCAAACTCCCTAAACCATCACTCCACCTCCAAAAACATACTCAACATCTAGGCTAATTAGCAACCGTCAAATCAAGCAAACAAAGCACACTTACTAAGAGAAATTAAAGGAATACAAGAAGCTTAACTCAAGCACTCTAACTGTTCATATTAATGTCTACATAATGTTCTAACACTAGTTATGCTAAATAACAACTCACAATCACAAATTTATCATAAAATGAGATTAAGACGAGGTTATTACACACTATAAGAAATATGACTTTTAACGAGGGGAAATTTTGCTGTTAAAAGTGTGTAGCCGGTCACTATAGACCAACAACGACCGGATTTTATCCAGTCATCACCGGTCGTTATAGGCTCTCACGTTAAAATTTTAACGACCAGATTCGGATTCGGTCGTTAATGGCCTTTAACGACTGCACAATATCCGGTCGTTGATATTAAATTAACGACCAATAATATCCCTTCGCTAATCAAAAATCCGGTCGTTGAAGCTCTTTAAATATCAGCAAGAAATTTGGTCATTATTTGATTATTACGACCGAAATTCATTTTGTTAATTGTATGTCAACTATAACCAGCAAAATATTTAACGACCGAATTTTCCTTCGCTAATTTGAAACTATGTATATTATAATTTTTCCCTGCCATTATTGAATATAATCAATATTTTTTATGCTTTCAAAAATATATACACATATCTAAAAATAATACTAAACAGTCAATAATCATAAAATATCACCATTAGTTACTACGAAATAAATGATCCCATTACTAAAATAATATAAGCATCCAAAATGTATGATGTCATGACTCCTAAAAAGAAAAAAAAAACTTGTAGCCTATGTACAAACAACATCCCCTAGACAAATCGTAAAATATTTCTCCTTCAACTTTCTCTGTACTCTATTGGATGACATTCTTCAAACTTTCGATCTCTTCGTCTATAAAAAAAAAAAAGAAGATAAGTTCCTGTTAGTTTAGTGTCAAGAAAACATTAACATACTAATTGAAAACGTTTGTCTAAATTGTTGCGAGTAAAAAGATCTGGGGATAAAGTACCATGAATCAAGAGTGTAAAACTTTTTTTATAGCATTTAAAGAGGGTAAAACTTTTCAGTCTAAGAGATTCCACTATTTCTTTCCTCATAAATGAAATGAATTATGCACTACAAATGTTCTTAGAATCGCTGATATACACAAATAAGGTGAATGAGACCTATGTAATAAAAGGAAATAATATTTGCAGTCAATCAAGATCATGAAGGAATAAAATAGTTGGTATGCTACAGAGAATAATTATCATTGAAGCCATTTAAGAAAATAAAAGGATACTACATTATATATGTCAGTATATTAGAGAGTGGAATTTCAAATGGAAAATAGATGGAAGGTGGTCTGCAGTATGAAAAGAATGTGAAGTACCTCCTGTACTGAAATAAACAAAGATAAAGTTGAGCAAGTAATTAATGAGGATGGAAAAGAAAATGCCAAATGTGCTCGACTTTCTTATTGTATGCGGGATGAGCGTGTGCTAGGAGCCTAGGAGACAGTGAAACTCCAGATATGATCGCAATATATTGTTTTAAGTTGATTTATCTGACAATTATTAATGTAACGTACAATTGCACAAGCTATAAAATAATTGATTGCTTACTGTTAAGTGTGAATGATCTATTGGAGGAGTTTAAGTGTCACCTAAATTTGTCAAAGGCGCTGGTACATTTTCCATATTTGATTTGTTCCTTTGTGAAACATAATTCTTCTGCAACTGAACTCTTTTGGTATTATGCCCTATGTTTTACTCTATGTTATTGACTACATAAATATAGTTAAGGCTCAAGCTGGGAATCCGTGTCTACCCCATGTGTTTCTGTAATCTAATGTTAACTAGTAAAAAATTGAATGATTATTTATGAACCAGGTTCAACACTGATGTTAATTAGGTACTATTAATAAGCTAAAGTACACAAATAGAGACAACAAAATGGAGGATTAGATTGTATCTTACCATTACAATTAGTTAAGCTTCAGCTGCTAGCTATTCTTTCTTAGAAGTATTGGGATCCTTGTAAAGAAATTCTTGTTTTATCTTTTTGGGTATGTAATTGTAAATTTCTAGCACTTACATAGCATTACTGTTTATTATATTGTTACCAATATAAAAGAAAAAGACTCCCTACCATATTCTGTCATTCAGTTGGACATGTCTGACAACAATTTTTACTTGTGAACTTTAAATGACGTGCAAAAGTGGAATATTTTACAACACATGGTGGATAGAGTTTCACATGCAAAAACGTTATACCGGTCACCTATACTTCACTCTATTAAACAATAAAACATATCACTATATCCATTGTAAAGATTATGTCGCAGTTGATAGAAAGTTTACTAACATGTGAAGTGATTCAATTTATTGTTCACTTGAAGATACTGGAGACGAAGCTTGACCAAGCAGTAGACTTTCAATCCATTCAACTTTACCCTCGATATAATCGATGCGTTTTTGTTGTGCTTCCTTTTCTTTTCGAGTTGCTTTCAGCTCATCCAACAATGCAGCCTTTGAGTTTGAAGAGTTACTGCCTTTCAATTCCTTAGCAGTTATCCCACCCCCAAATCCAACTGCATGACTCTTGCATTGAGGTCCAAAGCATCTTTCCACTACCTCAATGTGTGTAAGAGACGGCTCAGATTCTACTAGTTTTTTTATTTCAGCCTACAAATAGAAGAACTGTTAAAAGAATGCACTTAATAACAGTAAGGATTTTGAATGAAATTTGTCAATAAACATACATATTTTTCATTGGTTTCAGGTTCGAAAAGGAGGTTGTCCTTCTTACGAGTCTCAAAGAAAATAGTTTCCATATCTAGTAGTTTACTATCTTTGCCTCCCTACATATTTGAATAAACAAGTCACACGAATATTTTAAACAAACAGGAGGTTTTCTCGTAGAATTGTAGTTACTTACCTTTTAATATATAATCTCTCGAATAGGCTTGCTACCTATACGATGAGGAATTCTCAGCTTAGATCTATTGACTGAGCTTCTTGTACTTGCTTCCTACATGAACAACATAGCAGTGAAATCAGTTGAAGTATGTGAACAACGTTCAAACTCAAAAAGTACTGTAATTAGATCTATATACTTACAGTTGTTAGGTGATTTATAAAGATCTGTATATTTTCAATTGTTTGGTAATTTATAAAGATTACCATGGAAGGCTCTTATGTTCAAGAATTCTGCAAGACCAAAGGAAATGTTCACAATGTGGTTGCAAATTCCGAGGAAACTACTGACAGGAGATAGGCTTCACAAAACTACTTCTATGATTTCTCCGGCACTTCTTGTTTTCTTGATTATTTAGTACAAACAATTGAAGACTCTTTCTAACTTGCACTATATTTTTGGAATTTGGGCTTCTATTTATTCTAATCCATCCATGCTTAAACATTTTGACCAAAGCACATTGAAGAAAAACGACAACTCAATAAGAGGTTCAGTCACCGATTTGCAGAGCATACCACGTAGTGCAAGTGGGAGTAAATGTTGCAGAATGACATGACAATCATGACTCTTTAAGCCTGAAATTTTGCTATCTTTAAGGTTGACACATTGAGAAATATTTGATGAAAATCCATCTGGGACCTTTAGATTCTTTAAGAAATGGAAAAACTTTTGCTTCTCTTCAGGAGATAATGTAAAACATGCCGGAGGTAAATCATATTTATCCCCATTTTTCATTGGATGTAATTCTTTCCGTATGTTCATCGCTTGCAAATCTAGTCGAGTATTCAAGGTGTCTTTGGCTTTCCCTTTGACATTTAAGATTGTCCCCAAAATATTATCTCATATATTTTTCACAATGTGCATCACATCTAGATTATGTCGCGACAATAGAGTTTTCCAATATGGGAGATGAAAGAATATACTCTTCTTATTCCAATTATCACCCCTGCTCTCATGTGATATTTTGATCTTCTTCTTTGGATCCTTTGTTAGTGGTACCCATCTAAATCAGCCACTTGATCAAGTATATTGTTTGAGCTCATGTGTTCGAATCAAGGAAGCAACCGAACACTTCACTTCAATGCCAGGCATTGAAAAGAACCGAATCAAAGAAGAATGACGCCGGGCAGTGTGCTAAGGAAAAGAGTGGCGCGACTGAGCATTGACGCGTTCGAGCGTTCGTGCACATAGTGAACTTCAGCCTTGCGTGGCTTATTCTTATTGGTCGCCTGTGACCGTTTTACTATTTTGCCCTTTACATTGTGTATATAAACCCTAGCATAGCTCATTAGATAGCTTAGATTATAGATGATTTTGTGAGAATAGAGATAGATTTGGCCGAGCCAATCTTGTGGAAGCCCGAGTCTTCATGAACTCCATTACTTGGAACTGAATGGATGTCAACCCAGTATGAATCCTTGTTAGGTTCAAGTTTCGTTTTCTCCCTTGGATAATCAATCATGTTTTGATTCGGATTATCCATTCTTTCTTCTATTTCTGTTCTCCCTCATCCCTTATTTCTTGTTATCTTGGTTACTTTATCGATCCCGCCTCTTTATCTTATTATTTCCGCATCGTTTTCGATTGCTTGCTCTATCTTCATTTTTAGCTTGCATCAGTTTAGTATCAGAGCAAGGTTGGATTTTGTTCTTACGAATCCACGTTCCTTGTTCATCTTATCTTTACTTTACTGTTGGTGTTCTTATTTTACAAAAAAAAGTGTAAAGAAAAAAACAATTCAAAAATTTGTATTGTGGTTGGTTGTTTGAATCGAACAACCACAGATTCGTAATTCCCATCATCTTAGGAATCCAATGAGTACCTGTCGTACACGATTGGCTACTAGGGTTTCTCGATGTTATTTGGACTATTCTTGATATTGGTGGTGTTGATATCGAACCCCAGTGTGTTTTGGTGTTTAACGCTGAAAACTGGTGGTTGTTGTTTGATTTGGGTCGATTTTAGAGTTTGAAATTGAAGTTACACTGTTTAGCTACCGTCCGTACGCCGGAAATTTTTAAAACTTGCAACAGTGTATGGACAATGTTGTAGCTATTCTTAGCTCGGCTTGGAACTGAAAATTTATCTCCGATGTCAAGTTACCAGAGACGACCTAAATCCTGAGCTTAAACTGACTATTCGTGGACTGTGAACAAAATTTGGAGTTGTCCGTACATCGGAGCTAAGTTCACTGTTCCATTGAGAAGAAGGGGTAAACTTTTACATTCAAAACCCCAGGTAAAAATTTTGTCGGCTTGAAAAGGGAAAGAAGATAAGGGTAAACTCTATTCGTACCGAGGAGGAACCGCTTTTGTCCGTACCGAAGGTGATGTGTTTGGAATTTCCAAAAGCGGGACCGAGGGGTAGATTCTCTTAGGTTTTAACTTTTCTTGTGTTTGAATATTCTCAATAGTGGATCTCTGGAGTAATAATTCTACTCGAGGTCACACTATTCGCTTGAGCTTAATAGGAATTCATGCGTGGGGTGACCGAAATCTAACTTTCGTACACAATTCTTTGACTCCCCGTGCGCAGTTTGAATAGCGTCCGTTCCATCGAGTCATATAAACTCCTTCCGAACCTATACTTGAAAAGTACTAGTTTTTGACTTATCACTTCGGTTTGCTATCAAGAAGGCAAGGCCATCTTTGAGTGGGAAAAGGCTAGAATGGTGAGAGCAATAGAGTGAGGTTACAAAAGCCAACGACCTTGAGTGTATACACGAGTGGAAAGAAAATTAAGTGAACATAATTTGAGTGATACATGTGAGGGAGTGAACTTGTGAGGTCCTTTACTGTTGTTTGTTACAATTATGTCTTCGGATGATGATGGTTGTGGAGGGTATGATTCGTATGGAGATGATGGAGACTATGGTTCCGATGGAGATGATAATGGGTATTGCTATAATGAAACCGGGGATTATGGTTCTTACGGGGGTAAAGTGGGTCACTATGATGATTACGAGGATGAAGAAGACTACAGGGCTTGGGAAGATGAACGAGAAGATCCTTATGTTTCTAGTCGAGAATATGAAGGTAGTGACGCTTCAAGGTATGATGTTCCTACTTACTCTTCTTGTGATGAACTTGAACATGATGAAAGTGGCATTGAGGGAATCGATGATGAAGTTGATTATGTGAATTGTTTATTTGCATCTTCTCTTGGTGTTTCGAGTGGAGCACAAGGGAGTAGTAGAGTTCCTTCCATCGGGTTGGGAGGAAGTGGTGTTGGTTGTTCTATGGGAAAAGGAAGGCTTGCAACTTTGAGTCTTGCCACACGATTCAATGCCTTCAATTCCTATGGAAAGGGTGGTTTGAGTGTTACCGGTGGTTGTGGACCCGAGGAGGGCAGAGGAGGTTTCTACCAAACTCCTTTTCCGATGAGAAGTTCTTATAGGTCCCATGCTAAAACTCCTTCCTTGACTTTCTACATTAATTCTAATGTTGGAAGAGTGACGGGATGTGGAAGTTATCCTAGTGGTGTTCCCACTAGTGGAAGAATAAGGAAGACTCGAGTTGATGGTGATGCTATTCCTAGACTTCCAAGTTATTTCTTGGATGATCCTGTACGAAACTTGGGTCTAAGAAGGTTCGATGCTGAGGTAGAAGGTAATGGAGAATACTTGCTCAAGATTGGTGGAACCGATACTAATTGTATTAACACCTCTTTGGTTGATAGACCAAAGATACCATGCTATAAATTGAAACATCATTATGAGTATCAAGGTGTTCGGATTACCAGTGAGGCTCGAGTGTTCATATCTCATGGGAATTACAAGAGCTATGCTTGGTGTGATGTTTATCCCATGAAACATCTTGCTATTTGGTTAGGAGATCCATGGTTGCAAGACAAGAGAGTACAGTACAATATTACGAAGAATAAGTATAGAGTGAGCAACGGACAAATGACTTGTGACTTTGAACCTCGTCGGGAAAGATTCAAGCTGCCTACGAACACATCCTCTTTGTCTATGCAAAGAAGAAACGAGCAAGAACTCCATTCCATGATTGAAAGAGTGCCACCGAGGAGTCCTACTTACACACAAAGTTGTGGGACAGGTGCCATAAAAGTGTTGACCGAAGTCAACGAGGTGAACCCGAGGACACCAGCTTTGGAGCCAAGTGGTTCACCGACAATGAAGAAGGAGACCTCGGTTGATTAGTCTCCTAGTCCAAGATTCCGGGTTGACGTAAAAAGTTCACCTACTCCAGCTATGGGTATTCTTGGGCCTCGACCCAACTCACCTGAATATGAGAGACAAAAGATTGAGAGGAGTAAGGGAGTGACCTATGACAACTCTAGAGTTGAAAAAAGAGAGGTTGTGTTGAGTGTTGTGAGTGAGTTGTCACCACCAAAATCTGCACCCGACCTTGAAATAAAAATGAGGGAAAAGTGAGAGGGAAAAAGAATAGCGAGTGAGGACACCACTTATTCGTACGCTTACTCTTTATCTTTTTCTTCTACTTGTGTGAGACCGTGTGCAGGTATTCCCGAAGGCCAATCAAAGGAGCCTTAAACATGTTCCAGTGTGAACGGACAGGTGAAAGAGATCTTCCATGTTAGCTCCACGGTGAATAAACTACTTAGGACACTTCAGACGCATTGAGAGAGCTCGATGGCCACTCCGAGGTATGTGTTCGTTCTCCTTCCCGTGAGCATGATACTTCCTTGTCTTGTGATATTACTTGTGAAAACTCTATGCTAGTTGGCGATATGTATGACTACAATGTGTTTGCAACTAGTGTAGAGTCGGATGGTCAGCTTGTGATGAATGTAAACTACTAGTTGAGAGGAATGATAAGCCACATCATGGTGTGAGCTCAATCTTCACCGAACTGCTCTTTAGTGATGAAGTTGTAGTTGACCTTGCTTGTGACACTTGTTATGACACACCATTAATCATTTATAAAGGGAAAGATGAGTTATTTGATCATACCCTTGTTGAAATTATTGCCTATGGTGGATCTAGGTGTTGTAGTAAGGATGATGATAACCTTGAGGAGTCTCCAGTGGATGAGTTGGATCGGATTATATTCGATAACTCCTCAAGTGTGGATGGTGATCTTGGTTCAGATGCACCTTTGATGGGTAGTGAACTTGCTTTCACTAACCCTTTGTTCGAAAGAGATGGTAATGCGCATCCGACTCAAGGAGAGTATTAGTATGAACCACCTCGGTTTGGAAAGCTTAACCCCTTAGATAATCCATTATTAGAGACCTTTTTTGGAAGCTTGTCTAATAAGAAGGATTGTCTTGGAGGTGATTTTGGAGGTGATAAGCTATCTCTTGGTGTGAATAAGACTGCTTTTAAGAAGGGGAGTGGAGTATTCGATGTTAGCTGTCGATTGAACCATTTTACTTACTGCATCCCACATGTTGATCACACCTCGAGTACCATGCATCCCGAAGCCCATAAGACACGTGGTGATAAAAGTGAATCGAGGGCTCGCTGTGTTGACCATGGGTTTAGAGATGATAGGTCTGTTGATTGCTACGTCTTTCATGATCGGTCTCCTATTGATCTCATTGTTTGCTCTTGTATTGGGTACAATTCCTATTTGAGCAGAGAACTTGTTTTTTCCTTCGGAGACATAGGCTGTTTGTTTTTTATTGATGCTTGGCTCTATCATAAGAGTCTATTTTCCACATTTTTTGACACTAACCTACTCTTGTAGTAGGAAGTTTCGTTTGTCTTTGCCTTGCTTGTAGGTCTTGTCGGTTTGATTTCGAGGACGAAATCCTTTCAAGAAGGGGAGGATGATGCAATACGAAACAGGCTTACCTGTTCGATTCATCAAGACAGTCCACCGAGGAGTCACATGACTCCCATGATCAAATAGTGTGGCTGGAATGGAAAATATCGAAGACTGCTTCGCCGAGCAACAACGATGGAAATCCACCAACCAGACAACAAGTGACCTGATAAGAATCAAACGCGGAAATAAAAAGGATAAGAACGAGACGTATCTCGATCACAAATCTCAAGTAGCAACGGAGAATCAAGGGTCGGGGTTCGTAGGAACGATACCCGAACCTTGCTCTGATACCAAACTGATAAGAATCAAACGCGAAAAAATAAAAAGGATAAGAACGACACGTATCTCAATCACAAATCTCAAGTAGCAACGGAGAACCCGTTCCGTTACACCCCGAGAGAAGGTCAAGAACACCTACGCTAGGCAAATACCCTCGAGCTAACGTGAGCACGCAAGTAGAATGGTCGGGGGGATTGGAATTCATCTAGATCCGCTAGAGGAAGAACAAGTCCCAATTCAAGGTTTTTCATTCAACAAGAGTTCAACTCTTCAACACAAAGTGTAGTTTTAATCATCAAGGTAAGCTAATGAATTAAACCAACAATCTAGCTATTTATAGGTATTTGTAGGCACCTATTGAAATGTCTAATATGCCCACACTTAGGCTTAGGAACAAAGGACCACGTAGGGTCAAAATAGTCTTAACACTAGCTAGAAATCCATCCTTCAGCGTTTTGGGCGGAGCGCCCGGAATTGGGGCGGAGCGCCCAAGTTTTGGAGCAGTGGGGTGGCCTAGGCGGGGCGCCCAGAGCTTGGACGGAGCGCCCAGGCCTAGGCTTCCTCAGGCGAAGCGCCTGGTTCTTCAGGCGGAGCGCCTGGATGACTGGGCTGCTCCCCTTGCATTTTAAGCACTCGAAACGGCTTCCAATCGCTTCCTTCTTCTAGGCCCTTCCTCATCAAGTGTAGGTGTACTCCTTGGATTTCCTTAGCTTGGCTCCGAGTGAAAGGTCTTGTGGGGGTTTGCGTCTTATCATCCTCATGGTATTAGAGCCGTTTTAGAAGTACACACCCAATGTGAGAGGTAATTCTAAAACCCAATTGAATACTCCTACTTCTTCTTCCATTCAATGTTTCAAATGCAAGGGGTATGGACACTTTGCTAAGGAGTGTCCTACGAAGAGGACCATGGTTCTTGTTGGTGAAAATGCATATGAACAAGAGAGTGAACTGGAGGATGATGAGGGAGTAGAGGGAGATGAGGGAGTAGAGGAGGATGATCTTCAAGATGACACGGTGGAGGATGAGGAACCTCATACTTTTCTAGTTGTGAGGAGGAGCCTAGGAGCTATGATTGTGGAGGATGGCGAAACCTTGCAAAGGGAAAACCTTTTCCATGCTAGGTGTCGTGTCAAAGGTGTTGTGTGCTCTATGATCATTGACTCTGGTAGTTGTGCTAATGTTGTGAGTCAATCTGTTATAACCCAATTTAAGTTGCCTACCGTGAAGCACCCCAAGCCATATCGATTGCAATGGCTTAGTGAATGTGGGGAGCTAAAAGTAGTGAAGCAAGCAATGATCAAGTTCAAAATGGGTAGTTATGTTGATGAAAACTTGTTCGACGTGGTGCCCATGCAAGCTTGCCACCTTCTCTTTGGAAGGCCTTGGCAATTTGATCGACAAGCGGTCCATGATGGGCGTGTCAACACTTACACGCTCCAATATGAAGGAAGGAAATTTGGGTTGAAGCCCCTAACTCCCAAACAAGTGAGTGACGACTACAATCGGATGAGGGAGTTGAGGGAGGTGGCAAAGGCCAAGTCAATCATTGAGACTAGCCCTTTGTCCAAAAGCATGGTGTCAATCCCACCTTCTTCTTCTACCGGTGGCATTTGTGCCATGATGCAACCGGGCGAAATCCTAAAAGGAAATGATGGCACCAAGTTTCTCCTATGCCTAGTGCACAAAGGTATGATCCTTAACTCTAGTTGTGATTTTTCTTCTAACCTTTTGCCTAGTGTGTTTGAGAATGTCTTGAAGGATTTTGGGGACATGTTCCCGGATGAGATGCCGGATGGATTACCTCCTTTGAGGGGTATTGAACACCAAATCGACTTTGTCCTGGGATCCCAAATCCCAAACAAGCCGGCTTATAGGAGCAATCCGGAGGACACAAGAGAATTGCAAAGGCAAGTTGATGAATTGCTGACTAAAGGCTTAGTGAGGGAGAGCTTGAGTCCTTGTGTCGTACCCGTGATCCTTGTTCCCAAAAAGGACGGCACTTGGAGGATGTGTGTCGATTGTCGGGCCGTGAACAAAATAACGGTAAAGTACCGTCATCCCATTCCCCGACTTGATGATATGTTAGATGAATTGAGTGGTTCATGTGTGTTTAGAAAAATTGACCTTAGGTCCGGCTACCATCAAATCCGGATGAAATCCGGGGATGAATGGAAAACCGCATTCAAGACCAAATTTGGTCTCTATGAATGGTTGGTGATGCCCTTTGGGCTTTCCAATGCACCAAGCACTTTCATGAGGCTAATGAACCATGTTCTAAAGCCATTCATCAACAAGTTTGTGGTCGTCTACTTTGACGATATATTGATCTATAGTAAATCAATAGACGACCATGTTGATCACCTTAGGCAAGTGCTTGAAAAGTTGAGAGCCGAAAAGCTCTATGCTAATTTTAAAAAGTGTGCCTTTGGTGTTGAGAAGGTAGTCTTCCTTGGGTTTGTTGTGAGTGCCCAAGGAGTGGAGGTGGATGAGTCTAAGGTAGAG
Source organism: Petunia x hybrida (assembly GCA_037355625.1). Taxonomy (NCBI): domain Eukaryota; kingdom Viridiplantae; phylum Streptophyta; class Magnoliopsida; order Solanales; family Solanaceae; genus Petunia; species Petunia x hybrida. Next base: position 1,463,254 of record JBBBVM010000032.1, on the reverse strand, counting down.
GCCATATGTGATTGGCCTACTCCTACTACCGTGACTCAAGTGAGGAGCTTTCATGGTCTTGCTAGCTTTTATAGACGATTTGTGAAAGACTTTAGCACCATCGCCGCTCCAATCACCGAATTGGTGAAGAAGGACCAACCTTTTGTTTGGGGAGAGCCTTAAGAGAAGGCCTTCCATGAGTTGAAAAGTAGGTTGAGTACCGCCCCTCTATTGCAATTGCCCGACTTCGGAAAGGCATTTGAGGTTGAATGTGATGCCTCGGGGGTGGGAATTGGTGGTGTTATAATACAAGATAGCAAACCCATCGCCTACTTTAGTGAGAAATTGAAAGTGGCCTCCTTGAACTATTCTACATATGACAAGGAGTTGTATGCCCTAGTGAGAGCCCTTGCCCATTGGCAACACTACCTTTGGCCTCGAGAATTTGTAATCAAGAGTGACCATGAGTCACTCAAGCATTTAAGAGGCCAAGAGAAGCTCAATAAGAGACATGCCAAGTGGGTTGAATTCATTGAGTCTTTTCCCTATGTGATCCAATACAAGAAAGGGAAAGACAATGTTGTGGCGGATGCACTTTCGAGAAAGTTTGCTCTAGCCACCACTCTCACCTCTAAGCTCATGGGTTTTGAGAGCATTAAATTGATGTATGCTCATGACCCAAAGCTAAAGAGTGTGCATGACACTCTAGAGAAAGGGGAGAGAGTTGACAAATACCAATGGGTTAATAGTTATATCTTCAAAAATGGTAAGGTGTGCATACCCGAGTCCTCTTGGAGGGAGTTGCTTGTGCATGAGGCACATTGCGGGGAACTCATGGGACATTTTGGCATAAGAAAGACTTTGGCTATTCTTAAAGAACAATTTCATTGGCCAAAGATGGGGTTGCAAGTGGAAAAGTTTTGCAAGAATTGCTTTGAGTGCAAGCGTGCTAAATCCAAAGCCCACCCCCATGGGTTGTATACCCCTCTCCCCGTACCTACTAGTCCATGGTTGGATATCTCAATGGATTTTGTGATGGGATTACCAAGGACTAGGGGGGCCATGATAGCATTTATGTTGTTGTGGATAGGTTCTCCAAAATGGCTCAGTTCATTCCATGCAAAAAATGTGATGATGCACAACATGTTGCAACTTTGTTTATTGAGAATGTTTTGAAGTTGCATGGTGTGCCTCACACCTAAGTCATTTTTGGAGGTGTTTATTGGGTGCTTTAGGCACCAAGCTCTTGTTCTCCACGTCCCACCACCCACAAACGGATGGGCAAACGGAGGTGGTAAACCGAACCTTGGGTGCTCTTCTTAGAGCCATGACCCGAGGTAAGGCCGGGACTTGGAATGATCGTCTACCTCTTATGGAGTTTGCCTACAATCGCACATTGCATAGCATGATAGGCATGACTCCCTTTGAGTGGGTCTATGGTTTTAACCCCGTATTCCCCTTGATCTAACCCCTTTGCCAAGGGAAATGGTTGTTAATTTTGAAGGTAAAGCTAGACCCAAGGCTTTGATGGAGCTACATGCTAAGGCGAAGAAGAACATGGAGGAAGCTTATGCAAAGGTAGCCTCCAAGAAGGTGGAACTCAAGAAGGGTGACTATGTGTGGGTGTACTTCCGGAAAGAAAGGTTTCCAAACCTTAGAAAAGGGAAGTTGGCACCCCGTGGAGATGGCCCATTCCAAGTGCTTTCCAAGATAAACAACAATGCCTATGTGGTCGACTTGCCAAGTGAGTATCAAGTTTCTAATACTTTCAATGTTTGTGACTTGGTTCCTTTGGACGTAGGTAATGAAGAGGTCGTGAATGATGATGAAGAGGTCGTGAATGATGCTCCAATTTCGAGGACGAAATCCTCTCAAGAAGGGGAGGATGATAAGACCCAAACCCCCACAAGACCCTTCACTCGGAGCCAAGCTAAGGACATCCAAGGAGTACACCGACACTTGATGAGGAAGGGCCTAGAAGAGGGAAGCGATTGGAAGCCGTTTCGAGTGCTTAAAGTGCAAGGAGAGCAGCCCAGTCATCCAGGCGCTCCGCCTGAAGAACCAGGTGCTCCGCCTGAGGAAGCCTAGGCCTAGGCGCTCCGCCCAAGCTCTGGGCGCCCCGCCTAGGCCACCTGATGCAGCCCGACCACGTGCTGATCAAGTGATCGATCCACCGAGGAGACCGATGACAAGAAGCCAAGCCAAGCTGCTGCACGATGTGCACGTTCACTTAGCCTGGCCGTAGGAAAACAATTGCTCCAAAGCTGAGTGGCCGAGCTCAAGAATCGAAGGCATTATCTTCAGATTTGAGCCCGAAGGCAAAGTGACCGAGGACAATGAGCTCGAAGACAATTCAGCGTCCGAAGGCAACAAGTGTGTTCGAGCAGACTATCGAGAACCGAAGCCAAGGCTTACCGAAGTCAAGGTCTGCCGAACACAATTTAACTCAGCCCTGCGTGGCTTATTTCTATTGGTCGCCTGTGACCCTTTTACTAGTTTACCCTTAGTGTTTCCTATATAAACCTTGTTCCCTTTCATTGTAAGGGGAGCTAGTTTTTGAACATTGATGAATTAATGAAAGTGCCGAGCACATTTCTTGTCACCGTCGTGAGCAACCCCCTGTGAGGGCTTTTATGGACTTGTGGCTTTCGGTTAATCCGATTGAACATTCCTCTTTGATCATTCAGTTTGCAAGAGGCAATGTTCTCTTGAGGATTGTTGCATAGTTTAGGTGATTCTTGTGTCCCTTTTGATCGAGCTTTGAGACAGGTTCCTCACTGTTCTTTCAAAAGAAGCAAGTTTTGTCTTGCTTCTATTTTTACCTTTTATTGTTTATCTTCCGCGTTTGTGCTAAGCAACTCCTTCGGGTTTGCATTGCACCATCTTGGTATCAGAGCACGGTTTGGGCTTGTTTCTACAACCCCAAATCCTGTTCAAGTATCTTATTTTCGTGCGTTGTGTCTTTGTTTTCCTTTTTCGTGTTCTTGAACTTTGTTACTGTTGGTGTTGTTATTTTACAAAAAAAAAAAAAAAAAAAGTGTTAAAAAGAAAATTCAAAAATTGTGTTTGATTGTTGGTTGTTTGGGATAAACAACCATTGATTCTTGTTCACCATCGAGTTCTGAATCCAACGAGTACCCGACGTACCAATTTCGTGACTAGGGTTTCTTGGTGAATTTTGGACTGTTTTGAGCTTTAATGGTGACTGAAAACTCGAACCCCATCGTGTTTGGAAGAAACCGGTGAAGAATGGTGGTTCTTGAGTGATTTGGGTTTGTTTGTTGCTTGAAAATCGAAGTTCTGAGTATTAAATCGTAGTCCGTACACCGGAGAATTGTTACAAAATCGTAACAGTGTACGACTCGAACGAGCTGGTTCTTAACTCGAAGAACTTGAATTGATTTCCTCCGTTGTCGAGACCGGAGTTGAAAGGCAACCCAGATCTGCTGAACATTGTGGTCAGTGAACCGAAGTTGTTGTGTCCGTACGCCGGAGCAAAGGTCACTGTTCCATTGAAGAAGAAAGGGGTTAAATTTTTAACACCAAAACCCCAGGTGAAAATTGTCGGCTGAAAAAGGAAAGTGGATAAGGTAAAACCCTATCCTACCAAAGAGGGACCACTCTTGTACGGACAAGAGTTGGTGTGGCCGAGGAAGATTCCAAAAGGGAATCAAAGGGTAGATTCTCCTAGGTTCTTACTTTCTTTCGTGTCAAAATTCTAGTTGGTGGATCTTTTGAGTACTTGTCCTACTCGAGGTCGTACTAACTCTATTAAGCTGATAGGAATTCGTGCGAATGGGTGACCGAAGTCCCAACTTTCGTAGAAATTCTTTTGACTCCCCGAGCTCAGTTAAAAGTGTCCGTTCCATCGAGTCGAACATCACTTCACTCTTCCCGAAGAGGCAGTGACTATTGTCGAACTTGAAGGATCTTAGAGGACCGATCAATCAGACGAGCCACTGTTACCAAGTCCTTGAGTGATCAAAAACCGAACCCATAAATTGAGTGGACCCGAGTGCCACCCATCAAAGGTGAGGGAGTGTGTGAGGTGATTTCTAACCCTAACATTTGTTTGATCTTTGACTTGTGCAGGTACCATGGCTGGAAATGATGGCAAAGGCATTGAGAAGCCCGAAGTGTCGTTAGCCGATCTTATGGCTGCGATAAAAGGCGTTAGTGCCGAAATAAGAGGAGTAACTGCTCGAGTAACTCTCCTCGAGCAGGGAAGCGCGTCCGTGGCCATGAATGGGTCCGGCGTTGGAACTAGCCAATCCACTCCGATGAAACCTGATCAATATGCTGAGCTTGTACGACAACATCAGTTGACAAGTGAAGCAATTCGAAGAGAACTTAACTTGGGCAATCCCCAAGCTGCTTATCAAAACTTGGGCATTCCCCGAGGAGAAAGAATACCACCTCCAAAGGCCCGAAGAGATCTTGGAGCCGTTGCCGAGGAGGTTGATGAAGAGGAATTTCCCGAGGACGAATATGAGCATGAGATGCCATTCGCTCAACGAAGGCAAGCTCACCGAGGTCGTGGAAATTTCCGAGGTCGAGGCCGAGGCGCAAATGTTGAAAGAAATATTGGGCGTGAGGCCAATGATCGAGATGATGAGTTTCCCGAACAGGCTAGAGGTGTTCGAGACTCAAACTTGAACAGTGTCAAGATCACTATTCCACCCTTTAAAGGAACTAGCGATCCCGATGAATATCTTGAATGGAAGCTTAAAATGGAGCGCATCTTTGAAACCAATGAGATGACCGATGAGAGAAAAGCTGCCCATGCCATTGCTTCGTTCGAAGCTTATGCATCAACATGGTGGGAATCTGACAAGAGGCATAGACGAAGGAATGACTATCCCGAAGTCAATACTTGGCCACAGTTGAAGAGAGCAATGGATGCTAAGTATTTGAGTGCCAAGTACAGGCAGACTCAAATGCAAAAACTCTATGAGTTAAAGCAAGGGTCCAAGTCTGTCCAAGAATATCACGATGAGTTCGAAAAGGTTCGATTGAATCTTGATCTGGTCGAAGATGAAGAACAAGCCATTATCAGATTCAAAAATGGCTTGGCTAGGGATGTGTCGTCTCAATTGAGGCTCCACGTGTATCACACGTTGGAAGATCTGTTCGATGCTGCCACCGAAGCTGAAAATTTGGTGAAGGACGACAAGGCAAACCGGTATCGAGGAGTCACTATTTCTACTCCTTTGAACCGAGGTAAAGAATGGAAGAGTCCAAACCAAGCAAGTGCTAACACTGTTCGAGATTCGAAGAGACCCTTCGAAAGAGGTGTGACCGTTAACCAGTCGAGAGAAGTGGGAGGTAAAGTTCAACTCAACTCTCCTAGTGCTTCAAATATTCAGTGTCACAAATGCAAAGGTTATGGTCACATGGCAAAAGAGTGTCCAACTCGTAAGGTTATGCTTCTGCTCGAAGATGGAACCGTCCATGAGCAAGCGAGTGACACCGAGGAGGAATTTATCGAGGAGACTGACCGAGCGGAAGGTGATGATGATCATGAGGCTGCCGAAGCTGATCATCCGGAAATATTTCTTGTGGTTCGAAGGAATTTGAGCTGCATGACTCTTGAAGAAGAGGACAACCAAAGAGAAAACCTCTTTCAAGCCCGATGTCGAGTAAGGGGAAAGGTGTGTTCGATGATTATTGATTCTGGTAGTTGTGCAAATGTAGTGAGCCAAACTTTGGTTTCACAAATGGGATTACCTACGATGAAACATCCCCACCCTTATAAGTTACAATGGCTGAACGAGTGTGGAGAATTGAGAGTTGTCAAACAAGTGTGGATCAAGTTCAAAATCGGAGAGTGTCAAGATGAAATGATATTCGATGTGGTTCCGATGCAAGCTTGTCATTGCTATTGGGTCGACCATGGCAGTATGACCGAACAGCTGTTCACAATGGCAGATCCAACACTTACACTGTGAAGCTCGATGGGAAGAGTTTCATACTCAAACCCTTGTCTCCAAAACAAGTCACCGAGGACTATAAACGAATGAAAGAATTGAAAGAAGCGGCCAAAGCTAAGCTTCCGATGGGAGCAAAATTGGGGCCCGAAGAGACAAACTCACCGCCCGAAGTGAAAGGAATTTGTGCAATCATGCAGCCCGGTGAGATCTTACGAGGCAACGACCACGGTCAGATGATGATTTGCCTCGTGCACAAGGGTATCTTCCTAAACTCTAATGATGATTTTTCTAATGATAACCCTTTGCCTTTGTTTGTTCGTAAAGTTTTGCAGGACTTCGAGGACATGTTTCCCGAGGAAATGCCAGGTTGATTACCTCCGTTGAGAGGAATCGAGCACCAAATTGACTTCGTGCCAGGGTCTCAAATCCCTAACAAACCTGTATACCGGTGTAATCCCGAAGACACCAAAGAGCTCCAACGGCAGGTTGATGAATTGCTAAACAAGGGCCTCGTTCGTGAGAGCTTGAGTCCTTGCGCCGTTCCTGTTATCCTTGTCCCGAAGAAGGATGGAACATGGCGAATGTGTGTTGACTGTCGAGCAGTCAACAAAATAACGGTAAAGTATCGTCATCCTATCCCTCGATTAGATGACATGCTAGATGAGTTAAGTGGTTCTTCATGCTTTTCGAAGATAGACCTCAGGTCCGGTTACCACCAGATCCGAATGAAACCCGGAGACGAGTGGAAAACCGCATTCAAGACCAAGGTCGGTCTCTATGAATGGTTGGTGATGCCTTTTGGCTTATCCAATGCACCGAGCACATTCATGCGACTGATGAACCATGTGCTCAAACCGTTCATAAACAAGTTTGTCGTCGTATATTTCGATGACATACTTGTTTATAGCAGAACCGTGGATGAACATGTCGAACACCTAAGGCAAGTACTTGAAAAGCTTCGAGAAGAGCAGTTGTATGCCAACTTCAAGAAATGCGCCTTTGGTGACGATCGTGTAGTCTTTCTTGGATTTGTTGTCAGTGCTTATGGTGTCGAAGTCGACGAATCAAAAGTCGAAGCCATCAAAGATTGGCCAACTCCAACCTCGGTATCACAAGTTCGTAGCTTCCATGGCTTAGCTAGCTTTTACCGAAGGTTTGTTCGTGACTTTAGCACCGTGGCAGCTCCTTTAACCGAGCTGGTGAAGAAAGACCATCCATTTGTGTGGGAAGAGTACCAAGAAAGGGCTTTCCAAGAGTTGAAACGGAGGCTTTGTTCTGCCCCATTGTTGCAACTCCCTGACTTCGGCAAAGCATTCGAAGTCGAGTGCGATGCGTCTGGAGTTGGGATCGGAGGAGTGCTGATGCAAGAATCGAAGCCGATCGCTTACTTTAGCGAAAAGCTCAAGGGTGCAACCTTGAATTACTCAACGTATGACAAGGAACTGTATGCCCTCGTTCGAGCACTCGCCCATTGGCAGCATTATTTGTGGCCTCGAGAGTTTGTGATCAAGAGTGATCATGAGTCTTTGAAACATCTCCGAGGTCAGGAGAAATTGAATCGAAGACATGCCAAGTGGGTTGAATTTATTGAAAGCTTTCCCTATGTAATTCATTACAAAAAGGGAAAAGATAACGTTGTGGCCGATGCGCTATCAAGGAAATTTGCCTTAGTGACCACCCTCACCTCTAGGCTCATGGGATTCGAAAGCATCAAGTCAATGTACGAGGACGATCCCAAGCTGAAATGCGTTCGTGACGCTATCTTGAGTGGCCGAAGGGTTGAGAAATATCAATGGCATGATGGCCACCTCTTCAAGAATGGGAGGGTTTGTGTGCCAGTGTCATCGTGGAGAGAGCTCTTGGTTCGAGAAGCTCACTCTGGTGGATTGATGGGACACTTCGGTGTCGATAAAACTCTTGGTATCTTGACCGAGCAGTTCCATTGGCCCAAAATGCGACGAGATGTGGAAAAGCTTTGCAACGCTTGTGTCATTTGCAAGAAAGCAAAATCGAAGTCCAACCCTCATGGTTTGTACACCCTGTTGCCTGTGCCTGATCGACCTTGGGTTGATATATCCATGGACTTTGTCTTGGGGTTACCGAGGTCGGGGGAAGGACATGATAGCATCTTCGTTGTGGTTGACCGTTATTCAAAAATGGCTCACTTTATTCCTTGCAAAAAGTGTGATGATGCACAGCATGTAGCTACATTGTTTGTTTCTAACGTGTTAAAATTGCATGGTGTACCTCGTACTATTGTGAGTGATCGAGACTCGAAGTTCTTGAGTCATTTTTGGAAGTGTTTGTGGGGTGCCCTCGGCACCAAGCTACTATTCTCGACGTCTCACCATCCTCAGACTGATGGACAGACCGAGGTAGTTAACCGAACCTTGGGATCTTTGCTTCGGGCAATGACCAAAGGGAAGGTTGGAAACTGGGCTGATCGTTTGCCCATAATGGAGTTTGCATACAATCGAACGGTACATCGAATGATCAACATGACCCCGTTTGAGTGTGTGTATGGCTTTAATCCTTTGATTCCACTTGATTTAACCCCATTGCCTCGAGATTCTGTTCTTGATTTTGAAGGTAGTCGACGAGCAGCTGCCTTGACCGAATTGCATGCAAAGGTGAAGAAGAACCTCGAGGAGGCCTATGCAAAGGTTGCCTTAAAGAAAAATAAGGGGCGTAAAAAGTTGGAATTAAAGAAGGGAGATTGGGTTTGGGTTCACTTCCGAAAGGAACGCTTCCCGAACCAAAGGAAAGGAAAGTTGGCTCCTCGAGGGGATGGTCCATTTCAAGTGTTGACCAAGATCAACAACAATGCTTGCGTGATCGACCTCCCTGGTGAGTATAACGTGTCCAACATCTTTAATGTTGCTGACTTAGTTCCTTGTGTTGTAGGTCCAACTTCGGAGGACGAGGAGGGCTTGATTTCGAGGATGAAATCTTCTCAAGAAGGGGAGGATGATGCAGCCCAACCACGTGCTGATCAAGTGATCGATCCACCGAGGAGACCGATGACAAGAAGCCAAGCCAAGCTGCTGCACGATGTGCACGTTCACTTAGCCTGGCCGAAGGAAAACAATTGCTCCAAAGCTGAGTGGCCGAGCTCAAGAATCGAAGGCATTATCTTCAGATTTGAGCCCGAAGGCAAAGTGACCGAGGACAATGAGCTCGAAGACAATTGAGCGTCCGAAGGCAACAAGTTTGTTCGAGCAGACAATCGAGAACCGAAGCCAAGGCTTACCGAAGTCAAGGTCTGCCGAACACAATTTAACTCAGCCCTGCGTGGCTTATTTCTATTGGTCGCCTGTGACCCTTTTACTAGTTTACCCTTAGTGTTTCCTATATAAACCTTGTTCCCTTTCATTGTAAGGGGAGCTAGTTTTTGAACATTGATGAATTAATGAAAGTGCCGAGCACATTTCTTGTCTCCGTCGTGAGCAACCCCCTGTGAGGGCTTTTATGGACTTGTGGCTTTCGGTTAATCCGATTGAACATTCCTCTTTGATCATTCAGTTTGCAAGTGGCAATGTTCTCTTGAGGATTGTTGCATAGTTTAGGTGATTCTTGTGTCCCTTTTGATCGAGCTTTGAGACAGGTTCCTCACTGTTCTTTCAAAAGAAGCAAGTTTTGTCTTGCTTCTATTTTTACCTTTTATTGTTTATCTTCCGCGTTTGCGCTAAGCAACTCCTTCGGGTTTGCATTGCACCACCACCCCACTGCTCCAAAACTTGGGCGCTCCGCCCAAAACGGTGAAGGATGGATTTCTAGTTAGTGTTAAGACTATTTTGACCCTACGTGGTCCTTTGTTCCTAAGCCTAAGTGTGGGCATATTAGACCTTTCAATAGGTGCCTACAAACACCTATAAATAGCTAGATTGTTGGTTTAATTCATTAGCTTACCTTGATGATTAAAAATACACTTTGTGTTGAAGAGTTGAACTCTTGTTGAATGAAAACCTTGAATTGGGACTTGTTCTTCCTCTAGCGGATCTAGATGAATTCCAATCACCCCGACCATTCTACTTGCGTGCTCATGTTAGCTCGACGGTAGTTGCCTAGCATAGGTGTTCTTGACCTTCTCTCGGGGTGTAACGGAACGGGTTCTCCGTTGCTACTTGAGATTTGTGATTGAGATACGTCTCGTTCTTATCCTTTTTATTTTTCCGCGTTTGATTCTTATCATGACCGATGCTGACTTCGGAAGCTATGAGGCCGGACACAACTTATGGAAGCTCAACGATCAAGCTTGAGTCCGGGCGAAGAAATGTCAAGCTCAAGCCCGAAGCTGAAAATAGCCAAACACTCAATGTCGATGCTGAACAAACAACCAACCGAAGAAAGAGCGTTGTAGTTCAAGTGTTCGAGCTCATTTGTTCGAATCAAGGAAGCAACCAAACACTTCACTTCAACGCCAGGCACTGAAAAGCAACCGAATCAAAGAAGAATGATGCCGAGCAGTGTGCCGAGGCAAAGAGCGACCGACCGAACATTGACGCGTTGGAGCCTCCGAGCACATAAAGAACTTCAGCCCTCGTGGCTTATTCCTATTGGTCGCCTTTGACCGTTTTATTACTTTTCCCTTTACATTGTCTATATAAACCCCTATCATAGCTCATTAGATAGCTTAGATTATTGATGATTTTGTGAGAATAGAGATCGATTTAGGCAATCTTGTGGAAGCCCGAGGCTTCATGAACTCCATTACTTGGAACCAAATGGATGTTATCCTAGTATGAATCTTTGTTAGGTTCAACTTTCCTTTTCTCTTTTGGATAATCAATCATGTTTTGATTCGGATTATCTATTCTTTCTTCTATTTTTGTTCTCCCCCATCCCTTATTTCTTGTTATCTTAGTTACTTTATCGATCCCACCTCTTTATCTTCTTTTTTCAGCGGCGTTTCAATTACCTGCTCTATCTTCGTGTTTAGCTTGCATCATCTACCCATGGAACTTCCACCACCTCCTCCCAAACTAGTGGAAGGACCTCTACTACTCCCTTCCATACCATTAGCAACACCAAGAGAAGATGAAAATGAACAATTCATATAATCAACCTCATCATCAATTCTCTCTATAACACTATCAATATTCTCAAATTCTGATGCGGGGTAAATCGAGCAACCATCTAAAAACACCATCCAAGGCCAAGGAAGAGCTTATGCATTGGAACGCCATGGAACGAGGAGCTTTCGGGATCAATTTCAGAGCGTTTCAAGACCGCCCAAGAAGGGGCAGACCGCCTAGTCAAAGGGGCGGACCGCCCACTTGTTGCTCACTCTCTGGATTTCAGTTCGCCTAGTGCAGAGGCGGAGGGCCTACTTGGGCACTTACTGGAGACTAGGCAGGGCGCCAACTACACTAGGCGGGGCGCGTAGTTTCCGAACAAGTTGCAGGATTGCTAGTTTTTATCCTATGTAATTCCTATTAGGCCCCTATGTGGCTTATGACTTTAGAACTTACTTAAGGGTACTTTAGGCTTTTCATTCATGTCTAAGAAAGGCCTATAAATACTCCATAGCTTAGCATTTTTAGGAAGTTAGCCATTATGATGAATGATTGAATGAACAATGTTCAAGAGTGGATTCTCTTTGAATGAAAACCCTTTGAGACGGTTTGAGTTTACTAGTGGATTCTAGTTGACCCCTAAACCCCCCCCCCCTCGGATCATTCTTCTTGCGAGTTCGTTGTTAACTCGAGGGTAGTTGCATAACGTTGGCTCTTATTGACACCGATACGAGGGTATCACGGAACAAGTTCTCCATGGTTACCTTGTAGGGAGTTCGAGACGCGTCTCGTTCCCCTTTATCTTTACTTTTGTCGTCTTTTTGGTTTTGACCCCTTATCATCTTGGTATCATCGCAAGGCTCGGGTTTTGTTTCTACAAACCCCCGACCCTTGATTCTTCATGCCTAGGTCGATTCTATCTTAAATTTTCTGGTTCTTGTTATTGGAAAGAAGAAAATCACAAAAAAATTGAAAAAAATTGAAAACACCAAAATTTGGTCTATTTTGATTGTTTGATTGATTCGTGTTGTGATTGTTATTGGGGTTTGTTCCTTATTGGAAACCCATTATTTTGGTACCCAACACACAAGATTTGGAGTTGTATCCCATGAATTGAAAATTTGAAACCCTTGAAAATTTGAAAAGCTTGAAACCCTAGCTATGAACATGATGAAAATGGTAGATTGTTGGATTTTGCTTGGGGTTTGATAAAAGTTATTAGGGTTTGATCTCTATGATTGAAACAAAATTTGGGTACCTTCGGATTGATAAAACAACGTGTGATTTGTTGGATTTTTGGGTGCCAAAGGCAAGAAAAACGAATTTGAACCGTGCTGGAAGTTGTAGTAGGCGGGGGACGCCTAGTAGAAGGGGCGGACCGCCTGATTTCTGTTCACTCTCTGGAAATTGACAAGGCGGACCGCCTATAGAGGAGGCTGACTGCCTACTTGGGGTAGGCTGACCGCCTACTCTCCTCTGAAGAGAACCAGGCGAACCACCTACTCAAAACAGGTGGGGCGCCTACTTTTCTGAAAGTTGGGAATTGGGTAGTTTCTTCTAGGTTCTCTTGTTTTGTTGTTTGCATTGCTCCTAATTAGTACTATTAGAGTATAATCCTACTTGATTAGTACTAATTACTTCAAGCTATTAGGATCATCGTGCCTTAGAAAGGAGACTAGAATTCAAAGAAGACCCGTAGTATCTTTTTGATTCAAGTCCTCACTTAAAGTGCTTATCGTTCCAATCGAGTCCCATTAACTCCACTCACCCCGGAGAGCATTGGACTTGAGAAGTTGAGTGATTGAGTTGTGGTTCGTTGGTCAACTACTTGAAGCTTTTAGACTCAAACTTGAGGGAAATATCCACCACCACTAAAGGAGTGACCCGAGTGTTATACACGTGAGGGTGTGTGTGAGGTGTTTTACTAACGTCTGTTGATTTTGTAGGTACGATGGCCAATGAAGGTGATGGATTCATGAAGAGTACTTTGGCTACTATCTTAGCAAAATTGGATAGTATGAGCCAAAGGATTGGAACTCTTGAAAGAAGGGCCTCAATTGCCCAAGTTGGGAGAGGGACCCCGAGTGTCCGAGTTGAAGCCGGAGGAGGTACAAGTGGTTCAACCTTTGCCCCGGAACAAGTTGTTGAGTTGCCTAGTCAACAACGGGTAAAGGAAGACCATGAAGGAAATGAACAAGTGTTGGGCAATCCCCAACAAGTGGGCAATCCCCACCCTTTGGGCAATCCCCAAAGGAATACTCCACTTCCAAGACCTATCTGAAATGTTCTACCAATGGATGATGCGGAGGAGGATATGGTTGAAGAGGATAATCCTCATGTATCCCTAGTTGTGAGGAGGAGCTTAAGTGCCGAATTTGTGGAGGATAGTGAGACTTTGCAAAGGGAGAATCTCTTTCATGCTAGATGTAGAGTCATGGGTGTAGTTTGCTCCATGATTATTGACTCGGGAAGTTGCGCCAACATAGTGAGGCAAACATTGATTTCCCAATTGAAGTTACCCACCTTGAAACATCCCAACCCATATCGACAATGGCCAAGTGAGTGTGGGGAGTTGAAGGTGGTGGAGCAAGCATTGATTGAGTTTGGCATGGGAAGCTATAAAGACAAAATCTTGTTTGATGTTGTCCCGATGCAAGCATGCCATCTCTTATTTGGGATACCATGGCAACATAATAGATGTGTGGTGCACGATGGCCGGACCAATTCATATACGGTCAAGAATGATGGGAGGAAGTATGTGCTTAAAGCTTTGACTCCAAGGCAAGTAAGGGGAGACTACAAGCGGATGAGGGTGTTGAGGGAAGCGGCTAAAGCTAAGTCACCCATTTTACGTGAACCCGAGGCAAATAATCTTGTTGTCTTGCCAAAGCATGATGAAAGTGAGAGTCACTCCACTTCAAATGAGAGAGAAAAGATAGAGAGAAGTGAGGGAGTGACCGGTGACAATCTAAGAGAGGAAAAATGAGAGGAATTGAGGAGTGATGTGAGTGGATTGTCACCACCAACTACACTTGACCATGAGGTAAAATTGAGAGAGAAGAGAGGTGAGGAAAGAAAAATTGAGAGTGAGAGCACCCATTATTCTAACAATTCTTCATCTTCTACTCTTTCTTGTGTTAGTTCTTGTGTAGGTAAAAATGAAGACAAGCCATTGGAGCCTCAACCATGTGCTTGGAAGGAAAGACAAGAGGAGGAAAGTTCTCAATGTGAGCTTCATGAAGGAGTAACACATGACACTTTAAGCGTTGTGAGTGATCGAGGAAGTACTACAAATGTAAGTGTTACTTCACCTATTCATGAGCCTACTAGCTACTTGTCTTGTGATGACTCAACACTAGTTGGTGTTTTTGATGCATCTAGTGAGTATACCACTAGTGAAGAGTCTAGTTGTCAATTTGAGTGTGCTTGTGAAACACTAGGTGGGAGGAACCCTATGCCACATCATGATGTGAGTTCATTGTTTATTGAACCCCTTCCTAGTGTAGATTTGATATTTGACAATGCTTGTGACCTTTTCTATGGCACACCACCAATCTTTGACAAAGGGGAAGATGAGATAGTTGATCATACCCTTATTGATATTCTTCTAATTGGTGGGCCTATGTGTTGTAGTAAGGATGGTTGTGACCTTTAGGAGTCTCTAGAGTGTGAGATGGATCGATTTGTTTTCAATGACTCCTTGAGTGTGGGTGAAGAACCTAGTCTTGATACCATGTTTTTGTGTAACCATGAATTTGAGGTGCATGCTTTTACATTTCCATTGTGTGAAGATAATCTCATTTGTGGTAGCGAATTGTATTGGACTAGGATTGGCAATAGAATAGACCCTCCATGGTTTGAAAGGTTAGACTCTATGGACGATCCATTATTTGGAGCTCCAAGTAGGATGAGTGGTCTTGATATTGGTTGTGATGAGCAATCTTCTAGTAGTCCTAACCTTCATTGTGCGGACTATAATGATGAAGGGCCAATTTTGGAGACCTTCCTTTGGAGTTTTCCTAGTGAGGGAGATTGTCTTAGAGATGGAATTGGAGGTGAGGAAGCCACTCTTGGTGTGTGTAAGAGTCCTCCCAAGAAGGGGAGTGGAGTATTTGATGTTAGTTGCCAATTGAACCAATTTGTTTACTCCACTCCACATTTTGATCACACCTCGAGGATAGATTGGTGTGTTGATCTTGAGCTTAAGGTTCAAGGGGATTTAGGTAGCTTGATCTTGCATCTCCCATCTTCCCATGACCTATTTGCTCATTATCTTGTTGAGTGCATGTTGATCTTTAACCAAGTGCTTGTGGTTCTCTTTGGAGACTTGATATTTATGATTGTTATTGATGCTTGGTTATATCACAAGAGTGTGTTTTCCACACTTCTTGCACTAACCTACTTTCAAAGTAGGATGTTTGCGTCTTTTTGCTTGTCGTTGCTTGTAGGTTCTAAGCTCCATGCTAAGGCGAGGAAGCTCTTGGAAGAAGACTATGACAAAGTGACGATCAAGAAGAACAAAGGAAGAGATTCTTGGCCACCCCAAGGAGTTGCTAGAGCCATGAGAAACCAAGCCTTGATGTCGAGGATGAAATCTTCTCAAAAAGGGGAGGATGATGTGGGGCAAATCGAGCAACCATCTAAAAACACCATCCAAGGCCAAGGAAGAGCTTATGCATTGGAACGACATGGAACGAGGAGCATTCGGGATCAATTTCGGAGCGTTTCAAGGCTGCCCAAGAAGGGGCGGACCGCCTAGTCAAAGGGGCGGACCGCCCACTTATTGCTCACTCTCTGGATTTCAGTCCGCCTAGTGCAGAGGCGGAGGACCTACTTGGGCGCCTACTGGAGACTAGGCGGGGCGCCTAGTTGCCGAACAAGTTGAGGGATTGCTAGTTTTTATCCTATGTAATTCCTATTAGGCCCCTATGTGGCTTATGACTTTAGAACTTACTTAAGGGTACTTTAGGCTTTTCATTCATGTCTAAGAAAGGCCTATAAATACTCCATAGCTTAGCATTTTTAGGAAGTTAGCCATTATGATGAATGATTGAATGAACAATGTTCAAGAGTGGATTCTCTTTGAATGAAAACCCTTTGAGACGATTTGAGTTTACTAGTGGATTCTAGTTGACCCCCAAACCCTCCCCTCCCCCCACCCCCCCGATCATTCTACTTGCAAGTTCGTTGTTAGCTCGAGGGTAGTTGCATAACGTTGGCTCTTCTTGACACCGATACGACGGTATCAGGGAACAAGTTCTCCGTGGTTACCTTGTAAGGAGTTCGAGACGCGTCTCGTTCCCCTTTATCTTTACTTTTATCGTCTTTTTGGTTTTGATCCTTATCAAATTCATCGCAAGAAGAGTAAGTAGGAACAATATACCTTGAAGCGTCACTATCTTCGATTTCTTGACTAGAAGCATGAGAATCTTCACATTCATCTCCGAAAGCCTCATAGTCTGCATAATCCTCATGAGCATCATAGTAACCCGCTTCATCATCATATGAGCCTTGGTTCCCCGAGTCATCATAGCAATACCCGTCATTATCAACGTAGGAACCATAGTCTCCATCATCCCCACATGAGTCATACCCTCCACAATCATCATCTGAAGCCATAGTTGTAACCATAAAGAGTAAAGGACATCACAAATTCACTCCCTCACGTGTATCACTCAAAAGATGTCACTCAATTTTCTTTCTAATCGTGTATACACTCAAAGTCATTGGCTTTTTTGACCACACTCTATTGTTCTCACCACTCAAGCCTTTTCCTATCAAGACCTTCTTGTTGTCTTACTAAGCATAATGGTAAGATCAACAACTAGTACACCCAAGTAATGGTTCGGAATGGAGTTTATGTGACTCTATGTACGAACGCTATTTAAAGTGCACACATGAGGCATAAGAAAGTTCTACGACTTTAAGTAAAGCTCCAAGACACCCAACACCCTAAAATCTCAATGAGTTAGTGTTAATAAAGTAGGACAAATACCCTAGAAAGACTAACCAAGAAGTACGGAAGCAAACGGAACACAAAATCACACGAAACAAAATAAACCTTGTCCACACCAGGATTGGGCAGTCTGCCTAGGTGGGTGGGCAGTCCTCCTGGTTTTTAACCAGTAGCTCAGCTGGGCAGTCCGCCTAGTGCTTGGGTGGTCCACCTAGGTCCTGTTCCCACCTCTTCCGAAAGTGTGTTTTTGATGATTTTTCACCCAAAATCTCAACGATATCAACACGTTTCTCAAATCCCTTGCCCAAAGTTGTGTTTAGTAGTTCCCAACAATCCCCGATGAAGTTCATATCCAAACAACCAAAAACAAGATCATAATCGAGATTCAAAGCGGTTTAAACAAGGGTTTCAAGTTGGGTTTCAATTTTTCAAACTTTCGATCCACAACTCTAAAATGTGATATAAGGGTACCAAATAACCGGGTAAATGATATAAATAATTCCCAATACTTTTCACTGATAGGGGAATCAAATCCAACAAGTTACAATATTTTTTTTTTTGTATTTTTCAATTTTTTTTTATTTTTCTTCTTTCACAAGAACAATAACAACAAAAACATGAATCTAAAGATACGATGAACAAGGAATGGGTGTTTGTAAGAACATAACCTGATTCTTGCTCTGATACCAAACTGATGCAGGCAAAACGAGCGGAAGCAATAAAATAGACGCGGAAGCAAGTAAACACAAGATAACGAGAAAATAGGGACGGGAAAGAACAAAAATACAAGAATGAACGAATCAAACTATCACAATTAGATTGATTCAAAAGGGGAAAAAGAGACTTGAACCACTCACGGGGTCATACTAGGATGATCCACCATGGATTCCAAGTAAGAGATACATGAAGCTCAAGCTTCAACAAGAATGGCCAAGCCTATTCTATCTTCTCAATTCTATCTTCAAAACTAGCTAATGAACTAAAATGCCTAAGTGTAGCATTTATAGGTGTTCTACACTTCTAATTAAAGACTAAAATAACCCCACAAGTTGGGTAAAGTAATAAAGATCACATAGAGTGAAACTAGTAAATAGCACTAGGCTAAAGAGTAGTCTTCGTCGTGGCTTCACAGTGAGAGAGGCAGAGCACCTGCCAAGTTGGCCAGTGTGTCATTTGGACGGAGCGCCCATCAAGGAGGCAGAGTGCCTGGTTTTGCAGCCCTTTGAGCAGAGCGCCTGCCTTTGTAGGCAGGACCTCTAGGCGTGGAGCCAATTCTTTTATCTTCAAAATGCTCCCGAACTCTTCCCCGATGCTCTTGACCTCTCGTCCTTTGCATCTCCAATTCCAGCTCTTGATGGTGAGTACTTTAAGATCGATTTGACCCGCATCACCTAGGCCCTTTTTTTCTTGAATCTTCTCTAGTATATATTACTTTTTTTAGTTAATCGTTATTAATTTCTAGTTTACATATGAAAATCATTATAAATTATTCATAAATTGTTTAAACGAAAACTTTGTCAAAGTTGAGTTACGAATTAACGTTTGCTCCCTGTGGGATTCAACTCCGGACCTGCTAAACCGAGTTTATTTACAGCGACTGCTTAGTTCTTTTGAAAAGGCATAGTTAAGCGTGATCAAAGTTTGGCGTCGTTGCCGGGTAGCAATGTTTTTGTTTGTAGTTTACAAATAATAGCTAAGTTTAGTATTTTAAGCAATTTCTACTTTAGTCATCTTGATTCTAATTTTTTAGCTCGTGCTTGAACAAGCGTATGCCCTTAAGAAGTTCAAAATCTGCTGAACTATATCAACCAGATCCAGAAATTGAGAGGACATTCAAGGACTTGAATAGTTCCAATAAGAACAAAGATCCACCAGTTCAACAAGAAGTAGAGAGTGATGTTGAGATGACTGACAACAGAGAAGCAGCTCTATATGACTGGGCGCATCCCATATCTCATAACCTGACAATTGTCATTGATTTGCCTACTGTTGAAGTAGAAAATGTTTAAATCACAAACACCATGCTTAATCTACTTCAAAACAAAGGGCAGTGATAGCATACATGGAAGCTCTCCTCCATAGAATGGCAAGGATGAAGCTTTGAAAGCTCCAAGGAGGTCCATGAGAAGATCTCAAACAAGGGAATTCAAAACAGGCTTATTGGGCTTCAATTAGGAATTATCAAATGCCTTGTGTGGGAGGAAGAATTCAAGTTCATAGAAGATCAAAGGACCAGTCTTACAACTATTTTGTCAAAAAATTTCACTGGGCGTCCTCCATACGAAGTGATTTTTCAAAATTGCCCCCGTTAAGCAATATTTTACCAAAATACCCTTATTTAGTCCGAAGCTAAGACTTCAAGGAAAAAATTTGTAAGTATTGGCACGGGGCCAAGACTTCAAGGGCAAGTGTTGTTTTGCCAATACTTCAAGTTATATGGTGAGAATGCAGGAAGAGACTAGAAGGGGCAAGTCTTGGCCTTTTGCCAAGACTTACGACCAAGTGCGGCAAGTGTTGCCTTTTGCCAACACTTAAAGAGCAAGTGTTGGCAAATAGAAAGGGCCAAAGGCAAGTCTTGGCCTTTTTCCAAGAATTACGAGGAAGTGCTAGCAAGTATTGCCTTTTTCAAACACTTGAAGGGATAAGTGTTGAAAAACAGAGAGGGGTTAAAGGCAAGTCTTAGCCCCGATCTAAATGTTTGACAGAGGCGTTTCCGTCCAAGATTGTTTTAATTAAACTTTATGGGGCATTTTGGTAATATCACTGTTAGTGCGGAAAAAAAGGCGAAGAATCGCTTATGGTGTCATATTTCTGCAAATCATCCCTATTTTGTGACCAGTATTAAAGTCCAAGAAGAGAAACATTGGGGCCCAAAATCAGCCACAAAAGAAGTAAACGTTGCTTCACAAAATAGCCTTATAGTGAGCTATTTTGACCCACATTGAGGATCCCATTAAGGGGTCATTAGGCCGCCTATTAACTGATATTTGAGGCCTAAAATATCATCAAAATAGCGCCCGAAGAAGCCTCAAATCAGCTTGAAGATGAGCCTTTTAGTAGACTTAGTGTTGCACCTAATTTTGTCCCTCGTGTCTCAATAGCCGTTATTCAGACAAATTAAATTGATAAGCACATAAATATCCTACAATTACTCCATCCCCAGTCATTATCTTGTGCATGTACATCGATTAAACTATTTTTATAAGCATTTGCACAAACGGTCATATTTTTACAAAATCTGCGTGTCTTGCCAATTTTTTTTACGATTGTTTCTGTTTCAAGGAAGGCACCTAAATTATTTTAAAATCTAATCTAACATATTTTTCCTTATTTTTTTAGCCTTGATAATTATTTTTCGTGTTTTATAATTTTTAGAAACATTTCACATAATTTTTTCTACGCATTTATACACATTTATAGGCTTTATACACTATACATACATATATATACATATATACATGTGTGCCTATACATTAAGCCCATTTTTACATCTCAGCGCCTACGTGGATCGATCTCAGCCGTCCACGTGTACAATCCGACGACTGAGATCAAAACCTCCATGTTATCCCCCAAACGACCCCTAAACTTCATTCCCATCCCCATTTTCCCCTCGCCTCACCTGATAATCACTCTCTCTCTCTCTCTCTCCTGGGCGAAAAGTCATGCCACCACTGTCACTGTATTTTCCGATCAATTTGGCCGGCAAAATTTGAGCAAAATAGCATATTCGTAACCCCCGTCTCCTCCGCTACAAAACCCATACCCTTTCAATAACATTTGGACGAGGTCATTTCCTAACCTTCGTCGACGGAGTCACCACCGTGGGGAAACGCCTCCGGCGTGGTCCAGGGTATTCTAAACAACGCTATCACCTTGAAAAGGATAAGAAATTCCCCATGCGACTTCAATTGAGACTGGCCGATTTGACCCGACTCTGATTTGAAAACGGGTAGCCCTAAATCTTTCTATTTTCTTTCCCTGAATTGCCTATGTGATGTTGAACTTAAAACTTGCCTAAATCTTCATGTGAATAATCATTATTCGTCACTTGTTTAACGATTAAGGTAAAAGCTCACATGGTTGTTGCTTCTTGATTGACGCTGTCAAAATTCGAGTATTGTTTAAAACATCGTGTGCTAGGATTTAAATGTAGTTTATGTCTTATGATAGTTTGAAGCTTAACCATGTGTTACTCTTTAAATCCATGTTGTGAGCTTAAATCCTCATGAGTATGCGGTACATGTTCTTATTTCTAGTGTTAAGATTAGTCCTTGGAACCTGTTGACAATTCTATGACCATTCTATGTATATCCATTCGATTAAATGCAACTTCTATGTGAGTATGATTTGCCTAAGATTGAAACCTAAATGGTAAACTGATTTCATCACTAGTGATGATATCCATTCAGGTTTTGATTGAAATATTGTTAGGAAATCAAGAGATTTCGAATCCTAAATTAGTGTAGGATATTCTGAGCCTAAAATCAGCCTAAATGTATTGCAAAACAGAGTTATTTGGACCTAGACTTCATTTGGGGTTTAAGGAAAGTGGTCCTAGTTTGTCTAGGATTTGTCTTGCCTTAATCTGTGGGGTTTGATTAACCTAAATATGGAAAGGATACTAGGCTGATTGTTTTAACTATGGGAACAATATTCCCTAGACTTCTTTAGCCCTTTACCCATTAGAACTGAACCCCCAATCCCCTACATATATAAACTAGTTCCCTGCACTAACTTTACACACTTCAAAAAACTGGGAAAAGAACTGCTCTACTCTCACAGTTACTACCAGAAAATATAACACATATAAAACATCATTCTCTTATCCTCTAATTTCTTCTTACAACTGGAAGGGTTCTTGCTTTTGATTCTGTGTTTGCAAGCTACTTTGTTCCAATATTGCTCTCTGATTATTACATTCTCTGACAAGGTATAAATTTATCATTGTACCCCCTTGCCTCTTTTGCACTTGATTTATCTGTGTGTCCATCTTTCATATGTGATCAGTGTCTATATGTGTAATCTGTTTGGAGGGCTTTGCACCTTCCCCTGTTAACCCTTCTGTTGCAGTCTGTAAGGATGGCCTTGGAGGCCATACCAGGAATAAAATTGTAGGTTTCTGGATGCCCTATGAGGGTTTCTCCATTCTGGATAGTGTAGGCCCAAACAGGCCCTATTTAGGACACATACATGGCCTGATCTGGCACTACTATTTCTCCATTCTCTTCCCTTTAGAAACTGCCCTACTTGTGTATATTTGATTAGGACCCCTGCTTGTAAATTGTTTAATACAGGAACACAACTACTAGGCTGTGTCTTGGGCTAATTAGGAACCTCCTCTCAACTCCTTCTCTTATGTGTTGCATCATTTAAAGTCATGATATTTTTTAAATCATCATAGCATGTTCTGGGTAAAACTAAGTTATTTGGCCTTCTTTTAAATCTGCATAGTGTGAGTAGGACTACTGAATGATAACACTTCTTTTACTCTACATAGGCTTTAGACACTTGAAAGCATGTTTTCTTTTAATGCTAAGTCTGGAATTTTTAGATAGGGGTTATTCGTGCTATAGATGCTTAAAGTGGGCTGTTTTCCTAAAATTCTAAGACAGCCTCTACTTGCATAACTGATCCAGACCCAAAACTATTTTTAAAATATGGCATTTATATGTATTAAAACTATTTTATTTACTTTAAAGCTCCTATAGACTAATCTAATAGTGCATAGAGGTGTATAAGTAATAGGGGTCGACCATACAAGTACATAAAAGTTTTCTAAAGCCTAAGCTATTACCTACTCATGTATTTGCATGCCTATACTTATAACTATGTGCGACAACCCTCTTTATTTGCATTTATGTGCTTTGTGAAACCCACATTTGAAAAACAGCCTCTTTATCTAAATACTTTTTAAAACTGATCCAAAAAATAGCCATTAAGGTTAGGGCTCGACAATTAATGACGAGTCACACCGACCCTAAATTGCTAATATTTTATTTTAGAAAACAACACCCATTCGGAATTGTCCAAAATCTAACATCTTTTATAAAAGTGTCAATTTCACAAAATTGACTATCTGCGTAAAATTGTTTTAATGGACGAACTGAACTTGCAATATCTTTTGTAGGTTTAACATTATATACGATTAGGCATTTGAACTCGAGGCCTTGAAACATGATTAGGCGTTAAATAGGTCGTATATGTAAAACGTAAAGCTTATTTATATGTGTATTGTTTAAACTTGCATAGTTATACTTACTTTCATAAATTAGACACTAAAGTGACCTTTTAAGTTAGTATAACCTCTAATAGTGCTCACAACTTTACTAAAACATCCCAAAATATAGACTCGGGCGGGAAACACCTTTTGTGAGACTTGGGGAAGAGCCTAACACCTTCTTCCCCGAGTCATTTGGATTTCTTACCCTTTTTTAATCTCTAAAACTGGACTAGTGTAACAATGAACTCGACCTTAGACGCTTAGGTAGCCTAATACATCTTAGAAAACTATATTAGGTAGCGACTCCAACTCTTGAACTCAAACGAGTTACCTAGTCAAATCCGAAACCTGACTCGTTACGAGTTGAGTCTAAAATTGGATATGACAGAATGGCGACTCCGCTGGGGATTTTAAAGTCCTAACCACAACGATTCTTTATTTTGGAATTTTTATTGTTTATTATCTTGTTATTTATTGTTATCATCCGGAACTAACTTCTTTCTTTTGTTTTGTTTTGTTTTCTTTTAGTTTTATTTATTTTAAAGTGTAATATCTTTTTCAAATTTTGTAATGCATCTTATGTGACATACCTCCTCATTAACGTTCACTCGTGTGATATACTTGAAAAAAAAATGGTTGTGTCGGTTTGATGGCCGTTCTCACTTCCACAAAACAACCTTCAGAAAAGTTTGGGACAGGTCGAGTCAGTGGTACAACCGACGGTCCCAAAAAACTTTTCCACCTCCAAATTGTTTGTTTGGAGGAACCTTGTCTAAACCAAATCTTAGTGGAGACGATAGGAACTCATGCATCATGATACCATGTTAGTTGACTTGCTTCCAAGTCCAAAATAGGCCAACTTGTTCAACGATCTGAACGGATTTTTAACCCCAAAGAGCGTTTGGACATGATTATTTGCATTTCTAGAAAATAAACATGTAACGGCCATATTGTTCTCAAAATAGGGGTGGGGTGTTTATTTTAACTTTCTTAGGTCTTTATGGCTCAAAAATGTCCAAGGTTTGGTATGGTCACGGGTGTTCCTCCTCTACTGGCACGATGGTGGAACAATTTAGGAGATCATGGTCGTTTGCGGGTTAATAAATACTTGGGACATCTACCTTTATTGATGGAAGTGGAACCGTGTCGTGGGGTTATCGAGGCGGCGATTACATTTTGGGTTGACCAAAGAAATATCTTTAGGTTCAATAGCGTAGAGTTGACACCTTTGTTAGAAAAAATAGGTGGTTTTATAGAAGATTCGGGTATGATTAGAGAAAAGCGTACATGGCAAGAGATGGCAATCATCATTCCAAAGTTTCCTATTTTGAGCAACTTTCGCAAGTTGCTTTGCCTTGCCGGAAACGATGCAGTGACATTCATACAAAAGGGCGGTATACCATTGTCTTTTCTGTACAAGAAATTTTGTCACAATGGTGCTTTTGACCAAAGTGTGAGGATTTCACTTCCTACGATGATTGGCATAAAGGAAAGATTTTTGCCTTCATAGTTAGTTTTTTGGGTGTTATGGTGTTTCCTGAAGATTCAAGGCATTACATTGGGTTACGGTTGATCAAGGTAGTGGAAGCTGTGATGAATGGGGTTGACAAACGAGAATGCACTTTGGTACCTATTATTTTGGCTGGCATTTATAGAGCTTTGGAGCTTTGTAAGAAGGGGGCTAAATATTTCGAGGGATGAAACTTGTTGTTGCAATTTTGGTTTAAGGAGAATTTGGAAATAGTGAGAGGAAGCCCAAAAATACTCAAACCATCAGGCATTAATCGCATAACTACACCACACTATGGAGTTAGAACCTTGAAACAAGCAAGTAGCGCTGAAGGCTGGGTGAAACTCTTCAACAACATAACAGAGGACACAGTGCAATGGATGTTCACTTGGTTCCTGACAAATGAATTCACAATTCGAGCTAATGCCACTCCTTTTTTGACTCTAATGGGGCTGCGAGGCCTTCAACCATACATCCTTGGAAGAGTCATGAGGCAAGCTGGCAGGAAACAATGCATAATCCAAATGGCTTTCACGAGACGATATCAACTTGATTACACCGAGGAGAAGATCGCTTTGGATGGGGAAATCATCGACAGTTGGAAAATTCGTTGCATAATGGGTTCAAAATCTATAGAACAAAATCGGTATAAGGCAGGCTGTGAGCCACACTATGCAGACTGGTTGCAAGCAGAATTGAGAGGGACGGTTACACCGGGACCAAATAGGAGTGACACTATCAAAGACAAAGAAGTAGAGGC
The DNA here is from genome assembly GCA_037355625.1 of Petunia x hybrida. Taxonomy (NCBI): domain Eukaryota; kingdom Viridiplantae; phylum Streptophyta; class Magnoliopsida; order Solanales; family Solanaceae; genus Petunia; species Petunia x hybrida. Next base: position 1,437,884 of record JBBBVM010000032.1, on the reverse strand, counting down.
ACAAGTCAAATACAAGTGGCTAATGTGCAGGGTATCAGAATCGGAAATGGAGCGCCAAAGAAGGACAGAGACATGGAAGAAACGTGCACTTAACTAAGAAGGAAAAGTATAGGGATTGATGGAAAAGCTCGGGCGATGGAATGCCGAATGCAGCGCCGTAGACATACTCCATTTGTTCGCATCCAAAGGCCATTTAGCAGAGGCTTTGGAGGAAGCTCAAGAGATAGTGAGAGAAGCAAAGAAGGCCATGCTAGAGGAGGAACCCAATGTCTACTTTCGTTTTATCTTTTTATTTGCAAAAATTTTTATGTATTAGACTTCAAGTTATATAATAAAATTTTGGGGAGATTTTGAGAACAATTTCCAATGCATGTTTATTTTTCCTCATATCATTTAAACATAGAAAGGCCTTACGTCCATGCGCGTTAAGGTCTATTAGGAAACTTGGTCCAAACGTCCAAAGGGTTCTTAACTCGAGAAATGACAAAATTGCATCCCTGCATGGATTCGAAGAAATGTTTGCATAAAATATTGATCGTTTGCTTAAACATGATCAAGACTATAAGAATGTTTTGGCCTTTACCTTTTCTTGTTTTGGCTGCAGACTATGGCTGCAAGAGGTACACTTCAATTCGAGATTGTTTCCCGACCTCCTCACTTGATCAGACTTTGGTGGGAAGATCTGGCTATTATTAGCAAGGCTCACGTTCAAAAGGTGTTGGGGGAGTTGGTAGCTCTCAAAGTCTACACTGCCATGCCTGGTTTGATCGAGGCTGCTACACACTTTTGGGACTACAAGAGGGCTGTGTTTCATTTCAATGGTTTGCAGTTGGCGCCAATGTTGGAGGAATTTGGAGAACTAGCAGGGTTAGAGCCCGAGCCCGAGACTGTGATCTATCCCCGAAACGCGGACCCTAAGGAGTTCATTAAATTGTTTGGCGCTCCTTATGATCCATACGTCGAAGGGGTGCATGATGGAAAAGTCACGTTGGAGTACTTGCATTCTAGGTTTGGAGATCCAACGCTTAGGCATGATTGGACTAGAGCATGGGAAATTCAAGACAGGGAGTGGACTGAATCCAATGCTTTCATCGTTGCTTTTTCTGAGAAGCATTGTTTTTCCCGAGAAAGAAGGAAAGATCGACATAAGGCTGGGAAGAGTAGTAGAGGGATTATAAGGGAGCTCACAAACGTCAAGTAAGTTTGGTTCTAATGATTCTGGGAGAAGTTTATAGGGCTCTAACCAAATGTAGGAGAGGAGGAGATATTTTCGAGGGGTGCAATCTGTTGCTGCAAATCTGGTTGATAGAGCATTTGCACAGTGTCACTATCAGTCCGGTAGTACCAAAACCATCGTGAAGAGGAGGGATCCGCTCACATAGCACCCGCATGGCTGGAACAACGGTATGGGAGGACCCTGCAAACATAGAAGGATGGTACACCAAGCTCGAAGAGTTGCAAGAGGTCCAATGGGTGATTGAAAACTGTGCTGGCTTCACCGTTTCCATACAAGGTCAAGACATCACTTTCTTGACATTGATTGGATTCCGAGGGACTCATCACAATGTTCCTCTAAGAATTCTCTGGCAAGTAGGGATGACACAATAGACTCCGCAGTTGATTGAAGAAAGAAGCTTTAACGTTGACATGAAAGACATCGAACATCCAATTGTAGGGACTATCTTGAAAATGTGGGCAAAGAGGCTTACTATGCAGTTTTGTCGTGGCCGATAAAGTAGGGTGAACCCCACGGCTACTCTAGCATATCCTCAATGGCTCGGTGAAGATAAGGAAAGGTTCCAATCCAAGACTACGTTGAAAAGGAAAACAAAGGCTCGGAGTGTCACTGAAAAATACAAGAGGCTGCGACACGAATTCGACCAAGGTAAGAAAGAATTAAGGGTAGCACAAGAGAGGGAGATGAGGAGGAAATACAAGGACAAGATCAAAGGGAGCGAACTCAAGTATTGGACAGGCAAGGTCATGGCTGGAAGGCAAGCTGCTGGGAATCTACAAGATTTGCTCAAGGGATGGGGAGAGTACTTTAAGGCAGTGCCACTGGAAGAGAGGGAAGTGATGGGGATAGAGATTTGTGAATTCTTCACAAAAGCTCTGGGAGGAATGCAAGCTGGGAAGGATCTGATGGAGATGTTCGCCGCTCCTCCACCTATGAGCCTGGTTCACAAGCCTAAGGAAGAAGCCAAAGAGAGGAAAGAGGAAGAAGATGCTGGAACTGACGCCTGATTCAAAACCTATTTGCTTGGCACATTAGTCTGGTCGTCTTAAGTCGAGTCGTCTTTTCTTTTGGTCTTTGTTTCCGTTCAATCTAGTCGTTGTCCCAAGTCAGTAGTGGTAATAAAGTCGAGCAAATTAAATAAAATTTCGTCATTTTTGGCTTTTAGGCTTGTGTTGATTATGTTTATGCAAACGAAATGACGTATTCGGTGCAAACATTGCTTTTAATCTTCGATAGGCCTACCTCTGGCACAAAAAAGGTCCCCCGCATGATAGGACATGATTTTATTTTAAACTAACCTATACTCACATTTCTTCTTTGGCCGCACCGTAATACCGGTTGAGATCCATAGGATCAATCCCAACACCTCCCCCTTTTCCCAATAAGGACAAGGACGAGACGTAATATCATGGCTGAGTTTGACAAAATTGGAAATGGAACTCCTGAAAAGCAAGGTGTGGTCGCCTATGAAGACTATACTAAGTTGGAACAGAGACTGTTCGAGTTGGAGAGTAGGATCCCTCTTGTCCATGCTGATGAGATCGTTGAACCAACAAAACCACCCGCCCTCAGGGCAAAGATCCACTATACCCTGAAAAAGACATTCCTTGCCCAACCTACACCGCACCCCCAAAAGCACCACAAAACAACTTACCCTCCTTCACCGTTGAAACAAAAACCATCACATCACTAACCAAAGATCATGAAAGGTATGCATGGACCAAGGAAGACCTAGACAACACCAAGGAGTAATTCCAATGGTTGGTAGAGAAGTTCAGGCAATTCCAAGGCACCATAGGAACTCGAGGGTTAGCCTATGAGGACCTCTGCATGTACCCTGACTTGAAATTGCCCGAAGGCTATAAGACACCCAAGTACAATATGTTCGACGGTAGAGGTGAGCTGATGGCTCATTTGAGATCTTATTGCGACAAGTTAGTCGGGGTTGGACATTACTAAAAGATTCGCATGCAACTATTCAACCGCAGTCTAACTGGAGATGCGCTGGTATGGTACTCGAAGCAACAAACAAGGAAATGGACGAGCTGGGAAGCAATGGCTAGGGATTTTGTTGATAGTTTTGGGCACAAGACTAATGCCATGCCTGATCGTTTCTTCTTAGAGAAGTTGAAGAAGAAGCCCACCGAGACATTCAGAGAATTTGCAACTAGGTGGAGAGCCGAAGCTGCTAAAGTCCAACCTCCTATGGAAGATGCCGAGATAGTGGCAACTTTCATCCTCATACAAGAAGACGTCTACTTTGAAAAGATGCTGAATCTACAAGACAAGAAGTTTGGAGAGTTGATCAACATTGGGGATGGATTGAAGATGGATTGAAGACTAGCAGAATCGTTAGTTCGGCTGCACTACAAGCCACTAAGAAAGCTTTGCAAACTGGGAACACCGCTACATCAAAAAAGAAAAAGGACGATGTCTCCTTCGTGGCTGCATCACTCGACCACTCTCCTACCCTTAACCACTACTACCAAACACCTCCTCCCTCATACCCATACATTCCACCAACATCCACCTACCCAGTATACAATACTAAGCCCATGTTCCAAAACCCACCACCACAAAGACCCCCATATCAACAAAGCCCCAACTACCGAAACATAAATGCCTATTCACCAAGGCCTCACGCCAATGACAACCCAAGACCAAAAAACAACTATACCCCATTGGCTGAATTTTGCACTCAGTTGTTCGAGAGACTCAAAGCAGCCGGTCATATACAACCACTACCATTCAAAATTCCCGATAGGATGACGCCCTATTTTGATCAAACCAAACATGTGCTTATCACTCTGGAGGACCTGGTCACAATACCGAGAAGTTCTACGCCCTGAGGGACAAGATACAAGACTTGATCGATCAAAAGACAATACACTTGAAAACTCCAAACGTGCCCAACAATCTCCTGCCTAACCATGGAGACAATAGGGTAAATCTGATCGAGTTGGATGAAGAATGCAGCCTAGAGAGGACTATTGTTAAAGCAAAGGGAGATGGACCAGCACTTGCTTTAGTTGCTCAAGCCTCTACGGCACCAAAGCCTATCGAGGTAGAATTAGCTCCAAAATTCTATGTTGATGTGGTTCCCCTGTACAGTGACAAGGTGGTACCATGGGACTATAAAATGGAGAAGAAGAACAAATTAACAGTTGAGACTGTTGTTGCACAAGGAATGACTAGGAGTGGGAGGATTTATACTCCCGAGCATCTTGTTCAAGGAAGGCGAGGTATTAGCAAGGACGAGTCCGAAGAATTGTGGAAGAAAGTGCAAGCAAAGGAGCACTCCGTGGTTTAACACTTGGGAAAGATACCTGCACAAATCTCTGTTTTAGCTTTACTCCTCAAGTCGGAGAGCCACCGAAATGCTTTGATGAAAGTGTTTGACGAAGCACATGTCCTGGTGGACACCTCAGTTGAAAACCTGGCTAGCATGGCCGGACAAGTCATGAAAGCCAACTGAATTGCTTTTCATGAAGATGAATTGCCACCTGAAGGGTTGAGCCACAACAAAGCTTTGCATGTTACTATCAAATGCAAAGACTGGTTCGTAGGAAGAGTCTTGATTGACGGAGGTTCTCGTCTGAACATATGCCTTTTCATTACTCTGAAGAGAATGGGAATTGATCAAAGCAAGATAAGAGAAAGCGACATGCAGGTGAAGGCGTTCGATGGATCAAGAAGAAGCACCATTTGGAAAATTGACTTAACTATCATGGTCGGCCCCGTGGAGTTCACTGTCAAATATAATGTCATGGACATCTCCGCCTCTTATAACCTGCTGCTAGAAGACCTTGGATTCACATGGCTGGAGCAGTGCCTTCTACATTGCACCAAACAGTGAAGTTCGAGTGGGGCCACAAAGAGGTGGTAGTGTTCGGTGAAGGGAACAACTCCATTTACAATGAACAAACCATACCAGCAATTGAAGGGAATGCTCCTGAGAGGCAGACTTTCTACACTGTAGAGCTCGTGGGAGCAGTGCAAGGTACTCGAGGAGGACGTTGCAAAAACTACAACCCGAGTTGGAATCCCACAGATGCAAATCAAGGGGTTTATACTGCACACTTCACTCCAAAGTTAGTCAATACACCACCTGGGATTGAAGAGAGAAAGAGAAACTTCTACAGTGCCTATTGGGATGGTTGAGGCAAAGGCTATCCAGGGAAAAACTTAGTCTGGGAACTAGTCATATCTGATTGGAGAGTGCCCTCACGTGAATTACGTGAGACCTTACCGGCTAAGATAGAGAAGAAACAAAAGGGAAACAAGTATGGCTACCTAAAGCACCCGAACCTATGAAGGTGGTGATTGAAGAGCCATGTGTACTCCCACAACCTGCAAAACGGCCTGGAGATTGGGTTGTAGGCATCATGATAAAGCAAGGTTATGAACCTGGTAAAGGTTTGGGCAAGAACCTGGATGGCATGGTCGAGCTGATCAAAATTGTGATGAGGCCCGACAATGAAAAGGTTGGCATAGGGTATATTGTAACTTATGAGAAGAGTATTGAAGAAACATCACTGGACTTCAAATTCTACAAGAAAAGAACCAAGACTCTCCTACATATTTTTGTCTCGTCTGGATACTTGGATGGCCGAAAGGGGGAGGTGTCTGCAACGTAAGGAGTTGAGCCGAAGATAGCTGATGCCGAAGAGGACCTGCCGGCGGGAGTGCAAAATCTGTTCATATCTGACGAAGATTGATGTGTGATCCTGGAAGAACATATTAAACCTCCTGGGCTGACAAAAGCTAGATCTGGAGCTGTATTGAACAATTGGATCAGCAACCGAACCCGAGCTTACCGTGGACCTTGCATTCAAATTAGTAATCCCATTGAGTCCACAACCGCAACGTGTAATCAAACAATGGAGCTTGAGGAAACTGAATTTGATTACGATGACTTTGATGGAACTATACAAGAGGAAATTGAAAGATTCGAGAATAAGCCTAAGCCAAACCTAGAGGAAACCGAGCTGGTAAATCTGGGAGATGAAGAAACCGTAAAAGAGACCAGGATCAGTGTGCATCTCACCGCAGAAGATAAAAAGTGATACACTGAGTTTCTTAAAGAATATGAGGACGTATTCGTCTGGTCATATGACGACATAACTGGTATAAGCACGAATATGGTAGCTCACAAATTACCTATCAATCCGGGCTTCCTTCCAGTAAAACAAAAAGCCCGAACTTTCAAGTCGTTGGTTCTGTTGAAAATTGGGGAGGAGGTAACCAAGCAGCTCAATGAAAGAATCTTGAAAACAGTCAAATACCCAACCTGGTTAGCTAACATTGTCCCAGTGCTCGAGTTTGTGTGGATTACAGGGATCTAAATAGAGCAAGCCCAAAAAATTATTTTCCTTTGCCAAACATACACATCCTAGTCGATAACTGCATGAAACACGAGCTACAATCATTCGTGGATTGTTTCACCGGTGATCATCAACTGCTCATGGATGAGGAGGACGCCGAGAAAATAGCTTTCACTACCTCTTGGGGGACTTATTGCTATAAGGTTATGCCGTTTGGGTTGAAGAATGCTAGGGCAACTTACATGAAGGCAATGACAACCATGTTCCATGACTTGATGCATAATGAAATTGAAGTCTATGTGGATGATGTGATCATCAAATCAAAGAAGAGTTCAGAGCACCCTGACAACTTGGGCAAGTTCTTCAATCACTTGCAACAGTTTAATTTGAAGTTGAATCCAGCAAAGTGTGCTTTTAGTGTCCCAGCAGGGAAGCTTTTTGGTTTCAACGTCAGTAGAAGGGGTATCGAGTTGGATCCATCCAAGATCAAAGCCATCAAAGAATTGCCACCGCCAAAAAGCAAGAAAGAGGTCATGTTCGTAGAAGAACTTGCTGGAGTTCACTCGATTGCCGCTGTCAAATACCCAACCGGAAGAAAAGAAATATAGTATCTAAGCAAGAAGTTCACTCCTTACGAGGCCAAGTACACATTATTGCAGCGCGCGTGCTGTGCGCTGACCTGGATAGTACAGAAGCTGAGACACTACTTGACATCTTACTCAACATTGCTGATATCAAGGATGGACCCTCTCAATTACATCTTGCAAAAACCAATGCCTACTGAAAATCTGGCTAAATGGAAAATACTGCTCAATGAATTCGACATCACTTTTATCACTCAAAAGGCGGTAAAAGCTCAGGCCTAGCTGATCACATGGCCGAGAATCCGGTGGGAGATGACTATGAGCCACTACACACTTATTTCCCCGACGAAGAAGTCATGTTCGCAGAAGAACATATCACCGAAGAGTATGATGGTTAGAGACTATTCTTCGATGGAGCAGTGAATTTCAAAGAGTTAGCATTGGAGCGGTGTCAGTCTCGGAGACTGGTCAACATTGCCCCGTCACAGCCAAACTGAGGTTCCCTTGAACTAACAACATGGCGGAGTATGAAGCCTGTATCTTGGGTCTTAGGTTGGCGATAGACATGAATATACAAGAGCTGCTAGCAATTGGAGATTCCGACTTACTGATCCATCAAGTCCGAGGAGAGTGGACAGCAAAGAACTCTGAGATACTGCCGTAGCTTGAATGCATAAAAGAGTTGAAGCAAAGGTTCACGAAGATAGAGTTCCGGCATGTACCCAGGCTGCAAAATGAGTTCGCGGATGCTTTGGCCACCATATCTTCCATGATGAAACATCCCGAAAATAACTATATTAACTCAATAGCCATGTTGGTAAAGAAGCAACCAACATATTGCTATTATGTAGAAGAGGAATCAGATGAACAACCTTGGTTCTACGACATCAAAGGGTTTCTCAAAGACGACATTTACCCAAAGGATGCAACAAGTCTCCAAAAGAAGACACTGAGGAGGTTAGCAAATGGTTTCTTTTTGAACGAAGAAGTTTTATACAAAAGGACGCCCAATTTGGGATTGCTGAGATGTGTGGATGCCAAAGAAGCTGCCAAGCTGTTGGAAGAAATACAATCTGGCACGTGCGGCCCACACATGAACGGTTTCGTACTTGCAAAGAAGATTCTGAGGGCTGGCTATTTCTGGATGACAATGGAGCATGATTTCATAATGTACGCAAAGAGATGTCATCAATGCCAAGTCCTAGGAGAAATGATTCGACTGCCTCCTAATGAATTACATTTTATGGGATCACCTTGGCCTTTTGCTGCTTGGGGAATGGACGTCATAGGGCCTATCGAGCCAGCTGCATCCAACGAACATCGTTTCATATTGGTAGCTATTGCTTATTTTACCAAATGGGTGGAAGCCGCATCATACAATTCAGTGACAAAGAAAATGGTGTCTAACTTTGTCGTGATAAGATGATCTGTTGATTCGGCATTCCTGAGTCCATCTTCACCGAAAATAGGTCCAATCTCAATAGTGACTTAATGAAAGCAACCTGTGAGGTTTTAAAGATCAAGCACCACAATTCCACCGCATATAGACCCCAAATGAATGGTGCGGTCGAGGCAGCCAATAAGAACATCAAGAGGATATTGCACAAAATGACAGACAATTCAAAGCAATGGCACGAGAACTTACCCTATGCTCTGTTAGGGTACCGCACAACAATGAGAACATCAATGGGGGCTACTCCTTACTTGCTGGTGTATGGCACCGAGGCGGTGATATCAGTTGAAGTCGAGATACCATCTTTGAGAATCATCCAAGAGACACAGCTGAAAGATGTTGAATGGATCAAAGGAATAATGGAGCAATTGGCCCTCATCGACGACAAAAGACGAATGCAGTGTGTCATGGGCAATTATATCATAGGAGAATTGTAAAGCATTTAACAAGAAAGTCCAAGAGAGATCCTTCGAACCTGGACAGTTAGTACTGAAGAAGATATTTCCAAATCAAGAAGAGGCAAAAGACAAATTTGCACAAAAATTGGCAAGGGTCGTACATGGTTCACCGAGTTCTGAATTGAGGAGCATGGATACTGGCAGATATCGACGGAGAAGTTTGGCCGAAACCAATCAACCCAAACGCTATCAAAAGATACAATGTATAAGAGCTTGTACTAGTTAGTGATTTCGTCATTCTGCAATACATCATGTAATCTGAACTACGTCATGACCCGATTCCCCAAGTGGGATGCGTAGGCAACCTACTCAAGGTTCGGTCGCATAAATACAAAAATTTCATTTTCCCACAAAGCAAACACTGGGCAGAATTTTTGAGGAACTCTCAAATATTCTTAGAGGACAAACTTAGTCGACACTGGGGCAGAAATTTTTTAGGACCTCTCAAAAATTTCAAACGCGAACTGGGACAGAATTTTGAGGCGGCCCTCAAAATTCATTTGGTTGAGTTTAGAACAGCATGAAGAGCGACAACTATGGCTTTACACAATGCGACTCGTGACCCAATGGGATAAAATATTTCACTTCATTTCTTTCTCATAAAAGCTTTTTCAAAACATTGTATTATTTACTGCATTAATCATATCCTACTAGCTCGGCCAAGTTCCCGACACTCATGGGCAGCAAGCGCGAAGCGAGCCAAGAATGCACAAACAAAACCACCCCGCACAAGTCACCAATCTTTCTTTGGATGCAGGCACCAAAGATGCGCAACTCGGCAACACAAGAAAGACATGTTTTGACAAAGGTTAACGGATTCCTCTTATCACATTTAAATTAGCTGAGGGTACACAGCCCGAAGCGTCGGTTGAGAGTACAAAGCCCGATAACGATTTGCATTTAAATTAGCCAAGGGTACACAGCCCGAAGTGTCGGTTGAGGGTATACAACCCGATATCGATTTGCATTTAAATTAGCTGAGGGTACACAGCCTGAAGCGTCGGTTGAGGGTACACACCCCGGTATCGATTTGCATTTAAATTAGCTGAGGGTACACAGCCCGAAGCGTCGGTTGAGGGTACACACCCCGATATCGATTTGCATTTAAATTAGCCGAGGGTACACAGCCCGAAGTGTCGGTGGAGGGTACACACCCCGGTATCGATTTGCATTTCAATTAGCTGAGGGTACACAGCCCAAAGCGTCGGTTGAGGGTACATAGCCCGATATCGATTTGCATTTAAATTAGCTGAGGGTACACAGCCCGAAGCGTCGGTTGAGGGTACACAGCCCGATATCGATTTGCATTTAAATTAGCTAAGGGTACACAACCTAAAGCGTCGGTTGAGGGTGCACAGCCTGATATCGATTTGTATTTAATTTAGCTGAGGGTACACAGCCCATAGCGCCGGTTGAGAGTACACAGCCTGATATCGATTTGCATTTAATTTAGCTAAGGGTACACAGCCCGAAGCGTCAATTGAGGGTACACAGCCCGATATCGATTTGTATTTAATTTAGCTGAGGCTACACATCCCGAAGTGTCAATTGAGGGTACACAGCCCGATATTGATTTGTCATTTTAATTCCTTGCAAAGGGTATACAGCCCAATGCATCGATTGAGGGTACATAGCCCGATGTCAAACCTAACATTTTGCAGAGCAAAAGACACACAGTCGAAGCATAGCAGACATAGTTGCGTACAGCAAAGAATCCGGGAAATATAATCCAGCCCGATGGAAACGTACGTTCTACATTCACTCATATATACATTATCGTGCAGACCCATATTTACTGTAGGATACACACTCAGACAAGGTAAACATTACGACCTAATGCCTTGACAATTCTCTTAAGTCGTAAGCACTCCTCTAGAGTCGTAACAAAATTAGTCGTTCTGTCAACGTCTTTGCCCGCGACTCTTTCATCATTTCCGGGCAAAGAAGGGCAGCTGTTGACACCTAATTTTGTCCCTCCTGTCTCAATAGCCGTTATTTTTAGACAAATTACATTGATAACCACATAAATATCCTACACTTACTCCATCCCGAGTCATTATCTTTTGCACGTACACCGATTAAACTATTTTTAGAAGCATTTGTACAAACGGTCATATTTTTACAAAACCAGCGTGTCTTGCCAATATTTTTTATGATTGTTTCTGTTTCAAGGAAGGCACCTAAATTATTTTAAAATCTAATATAAAAGATTTTTCCAAATTTTTCAGCCTTGATAATTATTTTTCGTGTTTTATAATTTTTGTAAGCATTCCACATTTTTTTCTACACATTTATACACATTTAGAGGCTTTATACACTATTTATATACTATATATACATATATATACATAGATACACGTGTGCCAATACATTAAGTCTATTTTTACATCTCAGCGCCTACGTGGTGTACAATCCGACGGCTGAGATCAAAACCTCCATGTTATCCCCCAAACGACCCCTAAACATCATTCCCATCGCCCTTTTCCCCTCGCCTCACCCGATAATCACTCTCTCTCTCCTCGGCGAAATTTCAAGCCACCACCGTCACTGTATTTTCCGGTCAATTTGGCTGCAAAATATGGGGAAAATAGCATATTCGTTGCCCCCATCTCCTCCGCTACAAAACCCATACCCTTTCAATAATATTTGGATGTGGTCATTTCTTAATCTTCGTAGACAGAGTCACCACCACCAGGAGACGCCTCCAACATGGTCCAGGGTATTCTTAACAACGCTATCACCTTGAAATGGACAAGAAATTCCCTATGTGACTTCAATTGAGAAGGGTCGATTTGACCCGACTCCGATTTGAAAACAGGTAACCCTAAATCTTTCTATTTTCTTTCCCTAAATTGCCTATGTGTTGTTGAACTTAAAACTTGCCTAAATCTTCATGTGAATAATCATGATTTGTAACATGTTTAACGATTAAGGTAAAAGTTCACATGGTTGTTACTTCTTGCCTGATGCTGTCAAAATTCGAGTATTGTTTAAACCATAGTGTGCTTGGATTTTAATGTAGTTTATATCTTATGACACTGTGAAGCTTGACCATGTGTGACTCTTTAAACCCCTGTTGTGAGCTTAAATCCTCATGAGTATGCACTACATGTTCTTATTTCTGATGTTAAGATTAGTTCTTGGAACTTGTTGACAATTCTATGACCATTCTATGTATATCCAGTCGACTAAATGTAATTTCTATGTGAGTGATTTACCTAAGATTGAAACCTAAATGGTAAACTGATTTCATGACTTGTGATGATATCCATTCAGGATTTGATTGAAATATTGTTAGGAAATCAAGAGATTTCGAATTCTAAATTAGTGTAGGATATTCTGTGCCTAAAATCAGCTTAAATGTATTGCAAAACAGAGTTATTTTGACCTAAAGTTTATTTGGGATTTAAGGGAAGGGGTCCTAGTTTGTCTAGGATTTGTCTTGCCTTAATCTGTGGGATTTGATTAACCTAAACATGGAAAGGATACTACGGTGATTGTTTTAACTATGGGAACAATATTCCCTTGCCTTCTTTAGCCCTTTACCCGTTAGAACGGATCCCCAATCCCTTACTCTATCTAAATTGGTTTCCTGCACTCACTTTACACACTTCAAAAAACTGGGAAATAACTGTTCTACATACACAGTTACTACCATAAAATATAACACATATAAAACATCATTCTCTTCTCCTCTAATTGCTTCTTAAACCTGGAAGGGTTCTTGCTTTTGATTCTGTGTTTGCAAGCTACTTTGTTCCAATATTGCTCTCTGATTATTACATTCTCTGATAAGGTATAAATTTATCATTGTACCCCCTTGTCTCTTTTACACTTGATTTATTTGTGTGTCCACCTTGCATATGTGATAAGTGTCTATGTGTAATCTGTTTGGAGAGCTTTGCACCTTCCTCTGTTAACCCTTCTCTTGCAGTCTGTAAGGATGGCCTTGGAGGCCATACCAGGTCTAAAATTGTAGGTTTCTGGATGCCCTATGAGGGTTTCTCCATTTTGGACAGTCTAGGCCCAAATAGGCCCTATTTAGGACACATACATGGCCTGATCTGGCCACTACTATTTCTCCATTCTCTTCCCTTTAGAAACTGTCATGCTTGTGTATATTTGATAAGGACCCTTGCTTGTAAATTTTTTAATACATGGAACACAGCTACTAGGCTGTGTCTTGGGCTATTCAGGAGCCTCCTCTCAACCCCTTCTCTTATGTGTTTCATCATTTAAAGTCATGACATTTTTGAAATCATCGTAGCATGTTCTGGGTAAAATTAAGTTATTTGGCCTTCTTTTAAATCTGCATATTGTGAGTAGGACTACTGAATGATAACACTACTTTTACTCTACACAGGCTTTAGAATCGAAATAGTTGAAAGCATGTTTTCTTTTAACACTATTACTGGAATTTTTACACAGGGGCTATTCGTGCTGTAGATGCTTAAACTAGACTGTTTTCTGAAAATTCTAAGACCGCCTCTACTTGCATAAGTGATCCAGGCCCAAAACTATTTTTAAAATATGTCATTTATATCTGTTAAAACTATTTTATTTACTTTAAAGCTCCTATACACTAATCTAATAGTGTATAGGGGTGTATAAGTGATAGGGGTCTACTATACAAGTATACAAAAGTTTTCTAAAGTCTAAACTATTAACTACTCTTGTATTTGCATGCATGTACTTATAACTATGTGCGCCAGCCCTCTTTATTTGCATTTCTTTGCTTTGTGTAACCGGCTTTTCAAAAATAGCCCTTTTATCTAAATACTTTTCAAAACTGACCCCTAAACAAAAATAGCCATTAAGGTTAGGGCTCGACAATTAATGACGAGTCACACCGACCCTAATTGGCTAATATTTTATTTTAAAAAACAACACCCATTCAGTTTTGACCAAAATCTGAAATCTTTTATAAAAGTGGCCAGTTTCGCAGAACTAACTATCTGCGTAAAATTATTTTAATGACTGAAATTTCATGAATGAGCTGAAGTTGCAATATCTTTTGTAGATTTAACATTATATACGATTAGGCATTTGAACTAGAGGCCTTGAAACGCGATTAGGCGAGAAATATGTCGTATATGTAAAACGTAAAGCTTATTTGTATGTGTATTGTTTAAACTTGCATAGTTATACTTACTTTCTTAAATTAGATACTAAAGTGACTTTTTAAGTTAGTATAACCTATAATAGTGCTCCCAGCTGTACTAAAACATCCCAAAATATAGACTCGGGCGGGAACCACCTTTCGTGGGACTTGGGGAAGTGCCTAACACCTTCTTTCTCGACTAATTTGGATTTCTTACCCTTTTTTAATCTCTAAAACTGGACTAGTGTAACAATTAACTCGACCTTAGACGCTTAGATAGCCTAATACACCTTAGAAAACTATATTAGGTGGCAACTCCAACTCTTGAACTCAAACGAGTTACCCATTCAAATCTGAAACCCGACTCGCTCTGAGTTGAATCTAAAATCTGGTATGACACTTAGTTTCCTAGCTTTTTAGGGGGTTGTTTTTGCATTATCTTATTTTTCTGTTATTAGTTGGTATTTCTTTTCTTAGTGAGAAAGTTTTGAGCTTGTAGAACTCCATAGAATAGTGGTTGGATGAAAATCAATATCATAAGCACGCTTAGTCTTGGCCACTACTCTACTTTATGCCTATATAAAGGGGTTTTCTCCTTTATTGTTATTCACTACTTCATCATTAATAAAAGATTGCTTCTTTGTGAATTCTTTTGAGTCCTTTTGAACCTTTGAGTGATTACATCATAAGGATTTATCATCCTTATATCTTGCAATCTTAACTAATTGATAGTTCAAGGTAGAAGATCAAACTCTTTTCTTTGATATCTTTGATTACTTGTCTTAATTTACAAGAAAGTGACTAATACATGTTATTAGATAATTTTCTTTATAAAATTATACACTTACAAGTCAAGATCGGAGTCTAAATGTTGATTCATTCGCAAGAAAAGGCGTTAATTTCACCAATAATTCAAACATTGTTATTTGGATCATATTGATCCTTAAAAGTTGCTGCATTCTTTGAGGTCCTAAGCTAGTTCCTTAGAATTTCCCATATCCTTTAAATGCTGCCTATCTTTATTTAATTCGTTTATATTTTCATTTTCATATTTCGCTGTTATTATTCTACTCTAGTCTTGGATTCCCATCCATTGTGTTATTGAGTGGTGTCAGAGCGAGTTCTATCTAAGATTCTGTTCTTGATAATCTTAAGATTTATTGAATACGAAGAGCAAAAAAAGAAGGAGAAGAAGAAGAAGAAGAAGAAGAAGAAGAAGAAGAAGAAGAAGAAATTAGAAAAATAGAAAGCAAATTTTTTTTAAAAATATGAAAAAATAGATTTATATTTACTTGTTCTCTAAGAAATTTTATCTTTTCATGTTTCTTTTTTATTATTATTTTAAGAGTTTCCATATCAAGAGGAAACGAGAAGAGGGGATCCTAGACTATAAAAATAAGAGAGAATTGATTTTTTTCTTCTTTTGTCTAAAATTGTTCATGTTGTTTATGTCTGGTTACAACCACAACTTTAATCTTTCTATTGTTTGGTTCCTTATTTCATTCTATTCCCCATAAATCCAGGATCTTTACGCAACGGGCTTGATATAAGTTGATGTTTAATCATAAATCTATAATGTATTTTCCTAAAGGTTATTAGAGTGATACACTTTATTTTCTTGACCTTTTCTTACAAGATGTCTCCAAAAGATGATGATGAGGAAACGATTGGTGTTGGTGACAATGCTGCTAGGGATGCTTTCACCTTATGAGCAATGAAACAACAGTTTTGGCGAATGACTTGGCAGTTCCAAGAAATGAGGGAAACCATTGTGGAGAAAAATGATATTGTATTGGATAAAAACTGACGTCACCTAAAAAGTGACACGTGTCTGCCACGTGGCATGGGCAGAGGTTTCCCTGGACAGATATCTAGCGGGCAGATAACTAGCCAGGCGGTTACCACGAGCAGACCCAGAGCAGAAATGTAACGCTTCCCAGATCAGCACGATCTGAATGAGCAGTTATTAACCTGATCATACACGATTGCTTAATGAATGGTCATAAAGGCAGCAGCAATTACAATCCAGCGGTTACAAACCCAAGGACGCCTATCAAACCTATAAACAGCATTCGTCCCGAATCATTGTAACACACAAATTTATTCTCTGTCTACAACATCAATAAGAATACTCTCTCTTACTCTTGTTCAAATACTGTTCTTTGCTTGCATTCGCTGGATACTATGCTCTCTAGTCTTCAAGTACAATCAGTAACAAGGAATCCTCACCGGGATCAAGCGATCAAGTACGGTTACCTCTATCTATTTCGTTAACGCTTTAACTTTATTCATTTTCGATTATATCTTATTTCCGTATCGTCAATTATCGTCATTGGAAATCATGCATATTGATAATCTAATAATCAGCGCCATTCCATATTACACTTGGTTAAACTCTTAATCTAAACTGTTGATCGTGACTCCGCAAATATAAATTTACTTGTTAATTGGCCTAAAATCGGATCTAGGTTAAACAATTTGGCGACCACAGTGGGAGCCAGACAATAGCCTCTATAGGTTAATAGTTTATCTTTTCCCTACATTACATTTCTTTCTGTCGATCTTTTTGTTTCGCAACTAACATGGCAGAAAGTAGTTCACAACGAACTATCGTGGGCGGAAGTCAGGTACGTACCCCTTCACCAAGTATTCTTCCTATTACTCGTCCGACGGGCAGGAACAATCTTCCCAAGGACCGGTCAGGCAGCGAAATAGGCGTAGGCACTCTCAGAGCGCCACTCCGCCTAGGAGACGACGCCATAGGAGTCTTTCCCCTGGCCAAGGGAACCTCCAGGAGACGATCTTTGCATTTATGTAGGAACAAGTAGAGGTCAACAGAGAGATAAACGAGGCGATCAAATCTCTCCGAGGGCAAATCCCTCCAGTCGCAAGAATTGATGCTGCAGCACCATCTCGGGATGCTCCTTCTTCGCACACTTCAAGGCAAGGTGGGGCGCGAAACAATAGAGGAACCGTGGATCCAACGACCCAAGTAAACCAAAATCAAAACGGAGGATCTATGGCGTCCACAGAATAACGGAGGATCTATGGCATCGTCGTGGAGGCCCTCACCAAATAATTCAAGGAGAGCCAGGAAGCGCTTCAGAAGTCTCTCCACGAGAGAATTGATCAGATACCAGGTGCTCCACCCACGTTGAAGAAAGTTGATGTACAACGCTACTCCCAACGGCCTTGGACGAAGGAAGCGGCACCAAATGTGATACCGAAGACGTTCAAGATGCCAAACATTCCGAGATATCATGGGACATCTGATCCCAACGATCATCTCATGATGTTCAGCAACTTCATAAAAGAAAGCGATCTCACCGATGAGGAGATCGAATCAATTCATCTGAAGAAGTTCGTGGAGACGCTAGCGGACGGAGCTCTATGATGGTACTCAATGTTGCCACCAAACTCCATTGGGTCTTTCGTAGAGATAGCTGAGCTATTTGTGAAGGCACATACAGGCACTCGGAAGACGGAGACTCGCGTGGAAGACATTTTCGAGATCAAGCAGAAGCCCGGCGAGTCTCTCCGTAAGTACGTGGATCGCTTCCAATGGGAACGCATGTTACTGCCCAAAGTACCGGATAGGTGGGTGGCCATTGCATTCACCAATAGCTTGGATGTAAAGAGCTCAGAGGCTACGCGTAGGCTATACGAATCCCTTCTCGAATTCCCAGTAGCCAGTTGGTCAGATGTCTACAATCGCTACAACTCAAAGGTATGTATCGATGAAGACAAGCTGATAGGGACCAGTGCCTGAGGGAAGAATCAGTCGTGGAACGGTGGCTCTGGCGGAAAAGTAGAGTCGGACAGGTCAGATGTGTGTTACGAACCATATCCGGACCAGTCACGCAACAACTCTAGAGGACACAGCCGCAATAACAAAGGGCTATCCCAGAGAGATGATTCAGAATCAAGCCCCTGTGGAGCCCCAAGTCTGCCAAGCTTCAACGTAGAAATGTCTGAAGTAGTGGCGGCGCTCAAAGTTATGGGAGAGAAGGTCAAATGGCCGAAGGACATGAAGACCGACCCAGGCAAGAGAAACCAGGACCTATGGTGCGAATTTCATCGCGACCACGGTCATACCACCGAAGACTGCAAGGCCCTAAGGTACGAAGTTGCACATCTATTGAAACAGGGGTTATTGAAGGAGTTCTTGACCGAGAAGGGAAAGTAAACTTACGCGAAGGCTCAACAGAACAAATCTGGCCCTCCACGAGCATCCTCCCCGAAGAGGACAGTTAATGTTATCTCGGGTGGGATCAAAGTAGATTCTGTCGTTTTCATGGCGAAGAAGTACACAAAGGTCTCTATCACAAAGACCAAGCGTCCACGGCCAGAAGAGACGATAACATTCGAAGATTCAGACACAAATGGCTGGCAGTTCCCACAGGCTGACGCGTTAGTCATAACGTTACGCGTGGTAGAATTTGATGTCAAGAGAGTGCTCATCGATGCGGGCAGCTCTACAAATATTATTCAATCACGAGTTGTAAGAGAGATGCAGCTGTCGGAGAAGATCGTGCCGATATCTCGAGTTCTCTCCGGCTTTAACAATTCAAGTGAGAAGACCCTTGGCGATATTACTCTTACGACCCTTGCCGAGGGGGTAGCGAAGGAGACGATATTTCATGTCGTCGAAGCGGATCTAGCTTATAACATCATCCTGGGAAGACCCTGGATCCATGTTATGCAAGCTGTTCCTTCCACCTATCATTAGGTATTGAATTTTCCATCAGAGTAGGGAGTACGTGAGGTTCGAGGAGAGAAACGTTCTGCTCAAGACTGTTATTCGGTGGCCCTCAAGCTGGCCGAAGAAAGCAAATAGCAATTACAGCAACTGGGATCAGACGTAGCAAACGAAGAAGCAAATTACGAGGTTCCGGAATTCATCACAATGCTGGAGGCACGGGAAAGTCACATGTCGACCGTGGAAGCTTTGGAGCCCGAAGAACTGTTCGCGGACAAGCCGGAGCGGAAGGTCTACTTAGGGACCTAATTGAGCGAGCGCTTACGAGGAGATATCCTCCAGTTCCTCAAGGAGCGGGACATAACGTTCGCCTGGTCTCATACAAATATGATAGGTATTTCTCCAGATATTATCTCTCACAGGTTAAACGTCAACCCGTATTACCGTCCGATAAAGCAGAAGAAGCGCCAACAAGGAGCTTTTCGGAATCAGGTCATCAACGATGATGTCGATCGGCTGTTGAAGATTGGATCTGTACGCGAAGTCAAATACCCAGATTGGATAGCCAACGTGGTCGTTGTACCCAAGGAAAACGGTAAATGGGGAGTCTGCATTGACTTCACAGATCTGAACAAAGCTTGTCCAAAGGATTCATATCCTCTTACCAGAATAGATCAACTGATTGACGCAACAGCTGGGCACGAGGTGCTCACCTTCCTCGACATATATTCTGGGTACAATCAGATATTGATGGACCCCGATGACCAAGAGAAAACATCATTCATAACTTGCAGAGGTATGTATTGTTATAAAGTCATGCTATTTGGGTTAAAAAATACAGGTGCGACGCATCAGCGCCTAGTCAATCGAATTTTCCATGACCGTATCGGTAAGACCATGGAAGTGTACATCGATGACATGTTGGTCAAGTCCAAACAAGCAGAAGATCATCTAGCGCACTTAAAGTAAGCCTTCCGAATACTCGACCAGTACAACATGAAGCTCAACCCGGAGAAGTGTGCATTTGGAGTCGGGTCGGGAAAATTCCTAGGCTTCATCATCTCTCAGCGCGGAATTGAAGTCAATCCCGCTCAGATCAAAGCCATCGAGTCAATCCCAGACGTACTCCACAGCCGGAAAGACGTCATAAAATTGACTGGAAGAGTGGCAGCCCTATGAAGATTCATATCCCGCTCGTCAGACCGGTGCAAAAGTTTCTTCGATGTCCTGAAGCAGAACAAGGAGTTCGATTGGACTCCCGAATGTCAACAAGCGCTGAAGGATCTGAAGAAGTATCTGTCCAACCCACCACTGCTCTCTACACCTCAACACGGGGAGCAGTTGCTGATTTATCTAGCAGTTTCAGAATCCTCGGTAAGCGCAGTCCTAGTTCGAGAAGAAAAAGTTAAACAACTTCCCATCTATTCCATTAGCAAAGCTCTAATTGATGCGGAAACACGCTACCAACCGTTAGAAAAGTTGGCCTTGGCACTAGTAACTGCTGCCTGTAAGTTACGTCCTTGCTTTCAAGGTCATTGGATAGTTGTAGTTACAACCTTTCCTTTACGGAATGTCTTGCATAAGCCCGAATTTTCAGGAAGGTTAGTTAAATGGGCTATATAACTAAGTGAATTCGATATTACTTATCAGCCTAAGGTAGCAATAAAATCACAAGCCCTAGCAGACTTCGTACCAGATTTTAGCGCTAATATATATCCTGAGGCAGAAAAGGATGCCATTCTATATGCTGGGCAAGCCCCTGGCATATGGACCCTGTACACTGATGGCTCCTCGAGCGTCAAAGGGTCCGGTCTCAGCATGGTTCTCATCACCCCATCCGGAGAGACCGTCAGGCAGGCCATCAAGTTCCCGTTTATTACTAACAATGAGGCCGAATATGAGGCCCTAATTGCAGGATTGGAGTTAGCCCGAAGCTACGGAGCAAACCTCATCAAACTTAAGAGTGATTCTCAACTGGTAGTCAACCAGGTGACCGGAGGCTTCATTGCAAGAGAATCCAAAATGCAAGTGTACCTTGCCCATGTGAAAGAACTCCTGGCCCATTTAGACCTATGGAGGCACTCCAAATTCCACGGGAAGAGAACCATGAAGCCGATGCTCTCGCATATCTGGGGTCAGTAGCAGAAATGGGGGCGGCCAGCTCTTCAGCTGTCGTTCAACTCCTCTACACGACCATAGATCGGGAAAAGTTCGAAGTCAACGTCATCAATGCAACTTGGGACTGGCGAAATGTGTTCACAAATTATATCCTTCATGGAACTCTGCCCGCTGATGCAAAGGCCGCTTGCAAGCTCATAATAAAAGCTGCTCGGTATACAATCATCAACGACGATCTCTACCGCAAGATATTTTCAGGGCCTCTCGCAAAGTGCCTTGGTCCAAATCAAATCAACTATGTGATACGAGAGGTCCATGAAGGCTGTTGTTGTAATCATTCAGGAGCATTAGCCCACACGTTGATTCGCGCAGGTACTACTGGGATAAGATGGAGAAGGACACTAATGAGTTTGTCAAAAAATGCGACAAGTGTCAAAGGTTCGCATATCTTCTTCATCAATCGGCAGAACCGCTCCACTCAATAATCTTCCCATGGCCATTCATGAAATGGGGAATGGACATAGTTGGTCCCCTCCCCGCGGCACTAAGAGGAGTACGTTTCTTGCTGATCATCACCGATTATTTCACCAAATGGGTCGAAGCGGCAGCATACGCAAAGATACGACAAACGGAGGTCATTGACTTCCTTTGGCGATATGTCGTGTGTCGCTTTGGAGCACCTAAGGAAATAGTCATGAACAACGGCCCACCATTCATCGGCCAAAAAGTGACTAGATTCCTCGATGACTTACACATTAAGAGGATTACTTCTTCTCCATACCATCCGGTTTCCAATGCACAAGCGGAATCTCTAAACAAAATAATCGTTAAATCTCTCAAAAAGCGCCTCGAGTAGGACAAGGGATGTTGGGTAGAAGGGCTGCCCACGACAATAAATATGAGTACTGGAGAGACACCTTACTCATTAGTATACGGAGCAGATGCCTTAATCCCAGTCGAAATTGGAGAGCCCAGCCTACGGTATGCACATGCCACTGAAGTGTCCAACTCGGTCAATCTCTCCGAAAAGATGAATTTCCTCGAAGAGCGAAGGGAACTAGCCCTCGTACGAGTAGTCGCCCAGAAGGAACGAATTGAACAATATTACAATCGGGGACTGCGCGTACGAAGTTTCCAGGTTGGAGATTTTGTACTGAGGAAATTGTCACAGAACACACAGGAAGCGAATTTAGGGAAGCTAGGCCCCAATTGGGAAGGCCCCTACAAGATAATCGCTTCATTCGGCAAGGGATCTTATCGCTTAGCACGACCAGATGGTTCAATTGTCCCAAACAATTGGAACGTGATTCACCTCAAAAGGTATCACTTCTGAGTGGTAAAACCGTCAGTTATTTTCTACCTACCTTTTACTTTTGTGACAATTCATACTTTTATTATACTTCTTCTAAATGGCACTAACGGCCTGAACAAGGCCAGATCCGTTTAGCTCAACTGGTAGAGCCCGAAGTTCTTCAACTTCGCGGCTGTGGGTTCGAATCCCACAACGGACACACTCCTCGTTTGGTTATATGTGTTCTTTTATCTACGACCAGCCTTAACTCTTTTTATGTTATCACTTCCTGTGTTCCAACATAAAAACAAGGAGGGTGGTGAGAGGCCCCTGTAGGCCAGGTAAGACTTTCATAAAGGCAAAAGACCTTGTGAAAAAGTGAGTTTTTCAAAAAACTTATTATGTGACAAGCTTCCACTAAAATAAGAGAAGTCGTTCACAAGGCCAACGACTCGGCCAGAATTAAGTTACAAATTTCCTGCGACGACTTTCAACTATCAAGGCGATAAGCAAAGTTGTTCGCAAAGGCCAATGATTCGGCCAAAATCTATCGACCATGTCCTGGTCAGAATATAACATCTGCGCAGATTACTCACGACTTATGACCTCATCCTTGAGAAAGGAAAAGTTAAAACATTTGGGAAGACTTTTGGAGACCAGAACTTAGTAAAGTTCAAACTTTTAAAAAGCTCCTAAACATAAGGCACGAAGGCCACAAAGCATACAAACGAAAGATCAAAAATTCAGGCTATATATAGTCATTGAATTAAAAAAAATCTAAAGTTATATATATGATCCTGACAAAATGATAAAATGCCAAAAACGGCTGATTGAAATTTTGCAGAGTGATCAAGGCCAATGGAACTGGCCGAACAAGGATCAGAGAGTCCCTAAGAGACCTCTATCCACAACCAACTATCCGGCTCTCGCCAGATGGACAAACTTACAACCTAGTCAATGTGGTGGGGGGCATCAATTTTGGGGGCTATGACCAGAACCCGACGCACCAGCTCCGTCGATTCTGTCATTGTCACCCGAACTCTCGCCGTCATCCTCATCTTCATCTTTATCTGCCTCAGGCTCTTCGGGAGAAATATTCAGCACTTGTCTTACTTCGCGAACAGCACCCTTTGTTTTCAACAGCATCTCCTCAACGTTGATCTGGGCAGTCTGGACCTGCCCGAGCAGTGTGCACTTAGCCTCGAGTAGAGCAAGCTTCGCCTTGATTTCAAATTGATCACGCAGGTTTGCCAAGTCCTTAGATAACGCGCTTTGAACACTTATCGATTGGGCAACCCGGTCCTTAGCGGCATGAAGCTCAGCTCTGGCTTTAGCAGACTCTTCATTAGCCCTTTGCAGGTCTATTTCAAAAAATCCACGCTCATTGAGCGCTCTGTTCAGCGAAGCGTTGCATTCTTCAAGCAGAATCTCCAGACTCCGAGCAGATTGTTCGAACCCTTCTTTCTCTTCAGAAAGAAGGTCCTTTTTCCTTGAAAAGTTTGTTAATGTGCTCAACACGGTTGTTGTTGGTCTCAGCCAACCGATTAACTTCATTCCCAAGGAAACCACACCTCTCTGCTAGGGCCTCATTCTCCCTCAAGGTCTTTAGCAGCTCTTTCTTCAGCTCAAGCACCTGGTCAGGGTCATTGATCCTGGAGCAGAACATCAGCTCGGCGGCTATCATATTTGACTGAAGAAACAAAAGAAGAAAAGTTAGAAGTCTAAATTCAAAATCACTTGCGACGTAAACGGCATTAAGGAAAGAACTTACCCTGGCAGAATCGGCAGTGATAGCAAAAGCCGGTTCCTCATCACTCATCGCCCTCATTGTCCATTCCTCTCGAGGACCAATGAGTGATGAGACTGCTTTGGCCAAACTTCCCGACCTGGTTATGAAGTTGACATCAGGGGCTAGCTTCATCGTGCACTTCCTCTCGCAGTACTTGGGCTCCCTAGCCTGCTCAAAGGGGTAGTTCGGTCCAAACTTATAGCGCACGCACCGGATGTCCCTTAATACAGTTTGACCGCCAATGACGGTCCGCCGAGTGAGCCTTCTCGTTGACATGTTGGAGTCACCCTCCAATCCAGGGTCTCTTGTGTCGCACTCGTGTGAACCGACAGGTGCCTCCCCCTCAGCGGCCACATTCTCCAGGTTCTCAAAACGAAAAACATGAGGATCCTGGCCACCCTCTTGGGGGATATCTTCTTCTTCTTCTTTCTCCTCCTCTTCACCAACCTTTCCTTTTCCCTTATCTGCACGAGAAGGAGCCTCCCTCACCCCGTCATCAACTCAGGGACTCCTCTCCGGAGTACGGGCAGCCTCTTCCTCAACCTTCCTCTTTTTGCTCCGAAGATAAGTTTTCGCACAAGGGGTTCATTAGTTTCAATCTCAGTATCTGAAACGTCAATTACCTCCTTGTCTAAACCCTCTCCCCGTGCAAACTCGGGGACTTCGGCAGTGGTCTTGGCACTTTCTCCTGCAGGCTCTGGCACTCTGGCATTGGGCGAGGACTCACCCCCAACAGCTGAGGTTTGCTCGGCAATAACGGAAGTCCTACGAGTAGACTTCTTCCGTGCTCGCCCTCACCTTGCCTTTCTTCTTCCTCTTCAAGGAACTAAGGCCACTAGACAGAAGCTCCTCACCGTCTTCTCTCCCGCACAGTGCCTCCGCTGAATCTTTTATGGAAGCTACCTCAACATCGGGATCAACAGCGGACCCAGACGGCGCAGCTTGAGAGGAAGGGGCAGGGAAAAAGACCCCCTGAGTACCCAGACCTGCAAAGGGCAGAACGGTCAGGCACAGCAAAACTACGAGGAAAAGAAACAGCTTTAACAATGGAAAGTTCTCACCGTGAGTCTTCACGGTCAAACTCTTCTGCGTAGCAAAGTACGCCCATTCCCTCTTCTCAGGGGAAAACTTCTCCAGGATCCCCTTGACCCATGTCGTCAGCTCATCAATTGATATGAGCTCGTCATAGGGTCGCTTGGCGGCTGTAAGGAAGAATCAAAGGAATAAGCAGACAAGGAAAAAAAGGAAGCACGAAAAACTCAATGGAAAACTCGGGGACTTACGCTTCTCATTCCAGACCTTGGGGAGAAAAGTCTTAAAGTTGAAGGACAAGGCCTGGGTGCGCACGAATACATACCGGTGTAACCAACCCCGGTCGCTTGTATCCTCGGAGCTGCGCACCAAGCCCTTGCTCCCGCACATCCTAGCATTTACAAAGCCGTCCTTGAAGATTTGTATACTGTACAGAGAAATAAAATGCCCATATTCAATAACTTGATCGGTTTCTGCCGCAAACCAATCCATAAGTGTAACTATTCTATACATGCTGGGGCACAGTAGCCCCGGGCAGAGTAAATACTCCCTGCAGAGCCTCTCAAGCACAGGGTGCAGGGGTAGTGTGCATCCAACTGTAAATGGGTAGGTGCACATGGCCGTCCACCCAGCCCTATGCGAAGTAATATTCTCTGCTGCAGATACCGACAAAACGGGAACACTCGCATCCCAATTGAATCTGTACGCCGGCCAAACGCGTACATCTCCATGATTGTTGAAAGCTTTGATGTTGCAGTCCTTTTCCAACTCACCCCACTTCTTAGGGATGATTTCTGCAGCGGTTGCCTGAGCAGCCATATGCCTTGGGGTGGCTGTAGAAGAACTACCAGCTGCAGCATCCATGTTTAGGTTTTTCCTAGCCTTCGAAGACATGATTCAAGAAGAATTGAGAAATTTGGAAGGAAGATTGAAGGATACTCAAAGGTTTCTCAAGATTTGGCAGATATATGATGAAAGCAAGTAAAAGGGTTTAAACTCAACAAACCCCTATTTATAGAAGTGAATATCCAGCCCATCAAATTCCCACAAGACAGGTGGAGACTATCGGAGAGGCCACGATCAGATCCAACCATCAAAAAGAGAAGTAGGTTTCACCAAATTTCGAAGTCTCATCATTACCCTGAAGTGCAGCGGTCACCTCGCGATCAACAGCCGATGTGTGCACGTGATTAAGGCGGTTAAAATCATTATTTTTACCCTTGGGATGCGCAGTAGTCATTTCGAAGCTGACGGCAGACGTGCAGGTGTGACAGCTGCAGTTACTTTTTTACATCGCGCATTTAATGCGCACATCATGAGAACTTGTCACGAAGCTGATGAAATGCGTACGTCACCCAGTTTTGTCATACAAAGATTGGATTTTGCAAGATGATACTTCCCGCCAAAATTCGCATCCACTCCTCGAGCAGAAAATTTGCTCGAGAAGTGCGGAGACTATCTGTATTGGATAAA
The DNA here is from genome assembly GCA_037355625.1 of Petunia x hybrida. NCBI lineage: Eukaryota > Viridiplantae > Streptophyta > Magnoliopsida > Solanales > Solanaceae > Petunia > Petunia x hybrida. The sequence goes on along the minus strand of JBBBVM010000032.1, from coordinate 1,411,325 downwards.
AACTGATGTCACCTAAAAAGTGACACATGTCTGCCACGTGGCACGCGCAGAGGTTTCCCTGGACAGACATCTAGCGGGCAGATAACTAGCCAGGCAGTTACCACGAATAGACCCAGAGCAGAAATGTAACGCTTTCCAGATCAGCACGATCTGAATGAGCAGTTATTAACCTGATCATACATAATTTCTTAATGGATGGTCATAAAGGCACCGATTACAATCCAGCAGTTACATATCCAACGGATACGTGCCCAGTGGTTACAAACCCAACGGACGCCTATCAGACCTATAAATAGCATTCGTCCCGAATCATTGTAATACACAAATTTATTCTCTGTCTACAACATCAATAAGAATACTCTCTCTTACTCTTGTTCAAATACTGTTCTTTGCTTGCATTCGCTGGATACTTTGCTCTCTAGTCTTCAAGTACAATCGGTAACGAGGAATCCTCACCGGGATCAAGCGATCCAATACGGTTACCTCTATCTATTTCGTTAACGCTTTAACTTTATTCATTTTCGATTATATCTTATTTCCATATCGTCAATTATCGTCATTGGAAATCGTGCATATATTGATAATCTAATAATCAGCGCCATTCCATATTACATTTGGTTAAACTCTTAATCTAAACTATTTATCGTGACTCCGCAAATATAAATTTAATTGTTAATTGGCCTAAAATCGGATCTAGGTTAAACAGATACCATAGCTGAATTGAGGAGGGGGAAATAATTATAGGCCGCAGTTAGAAGAAATATACCCAATGATAAATTTGATGATGATGTTGATCTACATAAGGTAGGGAGAGATAGGAGGGACAAAGAGGTAGGGTAGAATATCACAACATTAGTAGTATAAAGATGAAGATATGGGAACAAGGGATCTAGACTTGTACCTCGATTAAGAGAGGAGTTTTAAAGTCTTCTTTGACTGCCACAACTACTCTGAGGGTAAGAAAGTTAAACTTGTTGTTGAATTCTCTGTCTATGCTCCTATTTGGTGGAAAAATCTTACTAAGGACAGACAACAAGAAGGAGAGCCACCCCCTGCTACATTGGATGAGAAGAAAATGGTGATGAGGAAGAGGTTTGTGCCATCACATTTTCAAAGGGATCTCAAACAATGTCTCCAAACTTTGAAGCAAGGACCCATGATGGTTGATGAGTACTTCAAAGCAATGGATATGCAAATGATCCAAGCTAACTGCATGTCGGAAGAAGAAGCTACTATTGCCAGGTTCCTTAATGGTTTAAATAGGGATATAGTTAATATGCAACTTTAGATGAGTTAGTAAATTTGTCAATGAAAATTGAGAAGCAAAATAAAAGAAGAGAAAGAACTAGCTCATGGAGGAGTCGGCTAAACAATGATGTCAAAAGGCTTGGCCGAAACAAGAGGTTAAAACCAATTCTACATCTCAAGAAGACAAGGAAAAAACTAAATTTGAGGTTAAGGAGGGAGGTAAAATCTCTAATATTAATTCTTCTCCACCCTCTAGTTCTATTGAATGCTTTAAGTGTAAAGAAAATGGGCATAAGGCACATGAACGCCTAAATAGGAGAACAATAATGCTTAGGGATGATGGAGGTTATGAGTGTAAAAAAAGTGAGAAAGGGAGATGAGAGTGAAGAATATGTAAAACTACCTAATGATGATTTTATTATGGTAGTTAGGAGAATTATGATCATTAATTTGGGTAGCTTTCATGATGAACAAGGGATAATATATTCCATACTATATGTGGGATAAAAGGTACGAACTACTCCATGATTATTGATAAGTTGTGCTAATGTGGTGATCTCATACTTGGTGGAAAAATTAGGACTTCCTTGCATGAAAAATCCTACTCCCTATAGACGGCAATAGTTGAATGATAATAATGAACCAAACGTCAAAAAACAAGACATTGTTTCAATCAATGTCGGGAGATATGTAGATGAAATTCTTTCTTTCTGATTCCAATGTTGGCTTATCATGTCTTGCTTGGCCGCCCTTGGCAATTTGATATTCTCCTATGCATGATGGGAGGAAAAATATGTATTAACTGTGACATAACTTCTTCTTTTCCTAGTAGTGTTTCTTCTCTATTGTAGGATTTTGATGATGTCTTTCCAGTGGATATTCCTAAAGGCTTACCACCCTTGCATGGTATTGATGCAGCCCGAACACGTGCTGGTCAAGTGTTCGATCCACCGAGGCCAATGACATGAAGGCATGCCAAGCTGATGCACGATGTTTACATTCACTTGGCTTAGTCGGGAGAAAGCAACCACTCCGAAGCTGATTGGCCGAGCTCAAGAATCGAAGGCTTCATTTATAAACTTGAGCTCGAAGAAGGGGTTGACCAAACCAAAACCGAGCACTCAACCTCGGAGCCGAAGTAAATCAAACAAACAATCGAAGAGAGAGTGACCGAAGTCAGCTTAAGCCGAGTCAAGAGCACCGAAGTCAAGAGCTCGAGCTGAGGTGTTCGGATTTTAAGTGTTCGATTGAAGGAGTGACCGAACACTCAGATATCAAGCCCTGCGTGGCTTACTCCTATTGGTCGCTTGCAACCATTTACTATTTTTATCCCTAGCATAGTCTATACATACTCCTTTACATTTCATTGTAGTTAGCTAGTTTTTTTATGAATATTGGTATAGCAGTTGCTATTTGAGTGTTTCCGATGGAGCCCGAACTCCAATGTGGGATTTTCAAAGAACTTGTGTCATTCGGTGTTATCGTTTGAATATTTTCTTCTTGGTCATTCAATTTGCAAGAAGCATTGTTCTTCTTGAGGATTGTTGCTTAGTATAGGTGATCTTTGCCTCCGATTCGATCGAGCTTGAGACTAGTTCCTTAATGTTCCTTTGAATCGAAGCAAGATTTGTCTTACTTCTATCTTTACTTTATTGTTGTTTTTCCGCGTTTCTTCGTGTTTAGCTTAACTCGAGTTTAGCTTGCACCATCTTGGTATCAGAGCAAGGTTTGAGTTTGTTCTTAAAACCTCAGACCTGTTCGTTTATTCGTGCGATTGTGTCTTCAGTTTCGGCTTTCTTCCTTGTTGTTGATTATTGTTGCTGTGGTGTTGTTTTACCCAAAAAAAAAAAAAGTAGAAAAAAAATTCAAAAATATTTTTGGTTTGATTGTTGGTTGTTTGAATTAAACAACCATTGATTCTTGTTCACCATCATCCAAGGATTCCAACGAGCACCTGTCGTACGCGATTGACGACTAGGGTTTTTCGGCGTGTTTTGGACTGTTTGGACGTGGTGGTGACTGTTATAAAAACCCCAGTGTGTTTTTATTGTTATCGTTGAAAACTAGTGGTTCTTGAATGTTCTTGGGTTGAGTTTTGCGTTAAAATTTGAAGTTCTATGATTTGAGCCACCGTCCATACGCCGGAAACCTTTTACATTGTAACAGTGTACGGACGAAGTGAAAATTTTCTTAGCTCGAACTTCTGAAGTTGATTTCCTCCGATGTTAAAGTCACTGGAGTGAAGGGGCAACCTAAAGTCTGTTAAAGTTCGTGGTCAATGAACGAAGTTGAATTTGTCCGTACGCCGGAGTAAAAGTTCCACTGTTCCATTGAAGAAGAAAGGGGTAAAGTGTAAAGATCAAAACCCCAAGTGAAAATTTTGTCGGCTAGGAAGGGAAATTGGATAAGGTAAAACCCTATCCGTACCAAGGAGGGACCACTTTTGTATGAACAAGAATTGGTGTGTTCGAAAGGATTCCGAAGAGGAATCGAAGGGTAGATTTTCCTAGGTTTTCACTTTTCTTGTGTTCGATAAATCCAGTTAGTGGATCTCTAGAGTAATTCTTCCTACTCGAGGTCGTACTAACTCATTTGAGCTTATAGGAACTCATGCGTGGGGTGACCGAAGTCCAAATTTTGTAGAAAATTCTTTGACTCCCAAGCACATAGTAAAATAGCATTCGTTCTATCGAGTCATATCAATTCACTTTTCCTGAAGGAGACAGTGTAACTTGTCAAATTCGAAGGAACTGAGAGAAGTTGATCAACCGAGGAAGCCATTGGCTACAAGTTCTTGAGTGACCGAAACCGAACCTATAAATTGAATAGACTCGAGCGCCACCCTTAAAAGGTGAGGGAGTGTGTGAGGTGATTTCTAACCTTAAGATTTTCTTTGGTCTTTGATTTGTGCAGGTACCATGGCTGGGAATGGAGGCGAAGGAAAAGGCATTGAGAAGCCCGAGGTGTCGTTATCCGAGCTCATGTCTGCGATACAAGGCATCCATGCCAAGGTAAGAGGAGTGAGTGCTCGAGTAGCTAACCTCGAGAAAGGTAGTGTGTCCGTGGCCTTGCATGGGTCCAGCGCTGGAAGTAGCAACTCCACTCCAATGAAACCTGAGCAATTTGCTGAGCTCGTTCGACAACAACGGTTGAAGGACGAGGCTGTTCGAAATGAAGCTATGGGTATTCTCCAAGCACAACAACAAAACTTGGGCAATCCCCAAATGGGTTATCAACACTTGGGCATTCCCCGAGGTGATAGAGTGCCAGTTCCAAAGGCCCGAAGACAAGATGTGGTCGTTGATGAGGGGGTCGATGAAGGAGAATTTCTCGATGCGGAACCTGAATATGAGCCACCATTCGTTCAACGAAGACAGGCTCAACGAGTTCGTGGAAATTTCCGAGGTCGAGGCCGAGGCGCAAATGTTGATCGAAATACTGAGCGTGAGGCTGATGACTATTATGATGAGTATCCCAAACAAATCCGAGGTGCTCAAGATTCAAACTTGAAGAATGTCAAGATCATTATTCCACCCTTCAGAGGAACTAGTGATCCAGACCAATATCTTGATTGGAAGCTTAAACTGAAGCGAATCTTCGAAACCACCGAGATGACGGAAGAGAGAAAAGCTGGACATGCAATTGCTTTGTTCGAGGAATATGCATCGACATGGTGGGAGGCTGACAAAAGGATGAGACAAGGAATGCTTATCCCGAAGTCACCACATAGATGCAGTTGAAGAGGGAAATGGATGCTAAGTACGTGAGTGCCAAATATCGGCAGGAACAACTTCAAAAGCTCTTCGAGTTGAAAGAAGGGTCCAATCGGTTGAAGAATATCATGATGAGTTCGAGAGAATTCGATTGGCTCTTGATATGGAAAAAGATGACGAGCAAGCCATCATTCGATTCAAAAATGGCTTGGCTCGATATGTGTCATCTTAATTGAGGCTGCATGTGTACCAAACTTTGGAAGATGTGTTTCATGCTACCATCGAAGCTGAGAAATAGGTTAAGGACGATAAAGCAAACTGGTACCGAGGAGTCACTACTTCAACTCCTTTGAACCGAGGTAAAGACAATCCAGCCAGTGCTACCACTGTTCGAGGGCCGAAGTAAACCCTTCGAGAGGGGTGTGACCGTTAACCAGCTAAGAGAAGTGGAAGGTAAAGTTCAACTTAATTCTCCTAGTGCTTCAAGTGTTCAGTGTCATAAATGCAAAGGTTATGGTCACATGGCAAAAGAGTGTCCAACTCGCAAAGTTATGCTTGTTCCCGACAATGGAGATATTTGTGAGCAAGAGAGTGACACCGAGGAAGAAATTTCCGAGGAGGATGATCGAGCTGAAGATGATGATGGTCGTGAAGCTGCCGAAGCTGATCATCCGGAAATGTTTCTTGTAGTTCGAAAGAATTTGAGCTGCATGACTCTTGAAGAAAAGGACAACCAAAGAGAAAACCTTTTTCATGCCCGATGTCGAGTAAGGGGGAAAGTTTGTTCGATGATCATCGATTCGGGTAGTTGTGCGAATGTGGTGAGCCAAACCTTGGTTTCACAATTTAGACTACCTACCTTGAAACATCCCATCCTTACAGATTACAATGGTTAAATGAGTATGGAGAATTGAAGGTTGTTAAACTAGTGTGGATCAAGTTCAAAGTTGGAGAATATCAAGATGAGATGATGTTCGATGTTGTACCGATGCAAGCTTATCATATGCTATTGGGTCAACAATGACAGCATGATCGGTCGGTTGTTCATAATAAAAGATCGAACACTTACACTGCTAAGCTCGAAGGACAGAGTTTCATACTCAAGCCCTTGTCTCCAAAACAAGTCACCGAGGACTATAAAAGAATGAAAGAATTGAAAGAAGCGGCCAAAGCTAAGCTTCCGATAGGAACAAAAATTGTGGCCGAAGACAACAACTCACTGCCCTGTAAGAAACATCTGTACAATCATGCAACCGGGTGAGTATCTACGAGGCAACGACAACTGTCAAATAATGATTTGCCTCGTGCACAAGGATATCTTTCTAAACTTTAATGATGATTTTTCTAACGATAACCCTTTGCCTAGTGCTGTAAAAAGTGTTTTGCAGGACTTCGGAGACATGTTTCCCGAAGAAATGCCAGGTGGATTGCCTCCGTTGAGAGGAATCGAGCACCAACTTGACTTCGTAACGGGGTCTCAAATCCCAAAAAAACCTGCATACCGGTGTAATCCCGAAGACACCAAAGAGCTCCAAAGGCAGGATGATGAATTGCCACACAAGGGCCTTATTCGAGAGAGCTTGAGTCCTTGCATCGTTCCTGTTATCCTTATCCGGAAGAAAGATGGAACATGGCGAATGTGAGTTGATTGCCAAGCAGTCAACAAAATCACGGTAAAGTATCGTCATCCTATCCCTCGATTAGATGACATGCTAGATGAGTTAAGTTGTTCTTCATGCTTTTTGAAGACAGACCTCAGGTCCAGTTACCACTAAATCCGAATGAAACTCGGAGACGAGTGGAAAACTGCATTCAAGACAAAATTCGGTCTCTAGGAATGGTTAGTGATGCCTTTTGACCTCTCTAATGCACCGAGCACATTCATGCGACTGATGAACCATGTGCTCAAACTGTTCATAAATAAGTTTGTTGTCGTTTACTTCGATGCCATCCTTATTTATAGTAAATCTGTGGATGAACATGTCTGATGCTGGGGAAATCGAGCCAAGACACTTTCCAACGTGCACAAGCTTGGAGGATGCAAAGGACTAGAAGTCAAGAGCGTTGGAGGTGAATTGAAGACGCGTCAAGAAAGCCCCAGGCCAGGCGCCCTGCCTAGGCAAAGCAGGCGCCCCGCCCAAGACCAACAGGAGCCAGGCGCTCCGCCCAATATCCAGGCGGTCCGCCCAAGACACCCCATTGATCAATTTTGTGGGCGCTCCACCCGAGACTCTGGACACCTGAGATTTTAAGTGTGAAATAACTCTTTTGGCCCTACGTGGTCTTTTCACTTAAAACCTAATGCATGGGCAATTTAGACCTTTTACTTAAAGCCTAGAAACCTCTATAAATAGCTTCGCATAGCCTATTTCATTACTTAGCTTGTTTTTTATTAATGATGAATTATGTAAGAGTTGAACTCTTGGGTTAATGAACCAACTATGTTTTGGGACTTGTCTTCTACTAGTGGATTCTAGTTGAGCATCAACTCCTCCCCGATCATTCTACTTGCGAGCTCCGGATGTAACTCAAGGGTAGTTGCGTAGCGTAGGTATTCCTTGATGATCTCCTGGGGTGTATCGAAACTAGTTCTTCCGTGCTACTTGGGTTATTTGTTCGAGCCTCATCTCGTTTTTATCGTTATCTTTACTTTCCACGTTTTTCCTGCATCAGTTTGGTATCAGATCAAGGCTTGGGTTTTATTTCTACAAACCTCCGACCCTTGGTTCTTCGTGCCTAGTATCTTATCTTTTAGTTTCTTGTTGTCGAAGTTATTAAAAAGAAGAAAAAACAAAAAAAAATTGAAAAAATGAAAATCCAAAAAAATTTGTCATAACTTTTTGGTGTGTTCGATTCTTTTTATGGATGTTATTGGAGATTGATCCTTGTTGAAAACCCGTTGTTTGGGTACCACGATCTCGTGGATTGGATTGGAATCAAGAAATTTGAAATTTGAAAACCCCAAATTGCTTAAACCCTTGTTAAACCATTGTTTTTGAAGATTTTTTGGATAATTCTTGGGTTGATGGGTTATTGATTGTGGATTTGATTATTGGGGTTTGATCTAGATTGAAAAAAAAATCGATTTGAAACAAATTTCGTGAGATTTGGAGTTGTATAACATCAAGTTTGAAGAAATCAAACCCACTTTGAAACACTTTTTGAAAAACCCTTGTTGAACCTTTGATTGATGATTGTTCATTGTTTGTTGGGTGTTTGGGTGGGAAAATCATTGGGGTTTGAAGAATATAGCAATATACAACTTTGGGTACCTTGGATTTGTGCAAAATACGTTGAAATCGATCCAAAAATTGGATTGAAATTGAAGAAAACGGAGTTGGAAAACCTGTCCCGAGACGCTAGACACCCGAGATTTTAAGTGTGAAATGACTCTTTTGGCCCTACGTGGTCTTTTAACTTAAAGCCTAATGTATGGGCAACTTAGACCTTTTACTTAAAGCCTAGAAACCTCTATACATAGCTTAGCATAGCCAATTTCATTACTTAACCTGTTTTTTATGAATGATGAATTTTGTAAGAGTTGAACTCTTGGGTTAATAAACCAACCATGTTTTAGGACTTGTCTTCTACTAGTGGATTCTAGTTGAACATCAACCCCTCCCCGATCATTCTACTTGCGGGTTCAGGGTGTAACTCGAGGGTAGTTGCGTAGCGTGGGTGTTCCTTGTTGATCTCCCTGGGTGCATCGAAACTAGTTCTTCAGTACTACTTGGGTTATTTGTTCGAGCCACGTCTCGTTTTTATCGTTATCTTTACTTTTTGAGTGTTCCCTGCATCAATGTTGAACACCTAAGGCTAGTGCTTGATAAGCTTAGAGAAGAGAAGTTATACGCTAATTTCAAGAAATGTGCCTTTTGTGTCGAGCGAGTAGCCTTTCTAGGATTCGTTGTGAGTGCTAATAGTGTTGAAGTCGATGAGTCAAAAGTCGAAGCCATCAAAGATTGGCCAACTCCAACCTCGGTATCTCAAGTTCGTAGCTTCCATGGCTTAGCTAGCTTTTACCGAAGGTTTGTTCGTGACTTTAGCACCGTGGTAGCTCCTTTAACCGAGCTGGTAAAAAAAGACCATCCATTTGTGTGGGAAGAGTCCCAAGAGAGGTCTGTCCAAGAGTTGAAACGGAGGCTTTGTTCTGCCCCGTTGACACAACTCCCTGACTTCGGCGAAGCATTCGAGGTCGAGTGTGATGCATCCAGAGTTGGGATTGGAGGAGTGCTTATACAAGAATCGAAGCCGATCGCTTACTTCAGTGAAAAGCTTAAGGGTGCAACCTTGAATTACTCTACGTATGACAAGGAATTGTATGCCCTCGTTCAAGCATTCGCCCATTGGCAGCATTATTTGTGGCCTCGAGAGTTTGTGATTAAAAGTGATCATGAATATTTGAAGCATCTTCGAGGTCAGGAGAAATTGAACCGAAGACATGCCAAATGGGTTGAATTCATTGAAAGTTTTCCCTATGTAATTCATTACAAAAAGGGAAAAGATAATGTTGTGGCAGATGCGCTATCGAGTAAATTTGCCTTATCGACCACTCTCACCTCGAGGCTCATGGGATTCGAAAGCATCAAGTCGATGTACGAAGATGATCCCAAGCTGAAATGCGTGCGAGACGCAATCTTGAGTGGCCGAAGGTTTGAGAAATATCAATGACACGATGGCTACCTCTTCAAAAATGGGAGGGTTTGTGTGCTAGTGTCATCGTGGAGAGAGCTTTTGGTTCGACAAGCTCACTCCGGGGGCTTGATGGGATACTTCGGTATCGACAAAACTCTTGGTATCTTAACCGAGCAGTTCCATTGTCCAAAAATGCGAAGAGATGTGGAAAGGCTTTGCAATGCTTGTATAGATTCCAAGAAAGCTAAATCGAGGTCCAACCCTCATGGATTGTATACTCCATTGCATGTTCCTAATCAACCGTGGATTGACATATCCATGGATTTTGTTATGGGGTTACCAAGGTCGGGGGGTGGACATGATAGCATCTTTATTGTAGTGACTTTTTTTCCAAAATTGCTCACTTTATTCCTTGCAAGAAGTGTGATGATGCACAACATATAGCTACTTTGTTTATTTCTAATGTGTTGAAATTTCATGGTGTGCCTCGTACTATTGTGAGTGATCGAGACTCAAAATTCTTGACTCATTTTTGGAAATGTCTATGGGGTGCCCTCGGCACCAAGCTACTATTCTCGACGTCTCACAAACCTCAGACTGATGGACAGAACGAGGTAGTCAACCGAACCTTGGGATCTTTTCTTCGAGCATTGACCAAAGGCAAGGTCGGAAACTGGGCTGATCGTTTGCCCGTGAATTTGCATACAATCGGACATTTCATCGAATGATTGGAATGACTCCGTTCAAATGTGTGTATGGTTTTAATCCTTTGATTCCACTTGATTTAACCCCATTTCCTCGAGATTCTATTATTGATTTTGAAGGTACTCGGCGAGCCACTGCCTTGATCGAGATGCATGCAAAGGTGAAGAAGAACCTCGAGGAAGCTTATGCAAAGGTTGCATAGAAGAAAAACAAGGGTCGTAAAAAGTTGGAATTAAAGAAGGGAGATTGGGTTTGGGTTCACTTCCGAAAGGAACGCTTCCCCAGCCAAAGGAAAGGAAAGTTGGAACCTTGAGGGGATGGTCAAGATCAACAACAATTCTTACGTGATCGATCTCCCTGGTGAGTATAACATGTCCAACACCTTTAATGTTGCTAACTTAGTTCCTTGTGTTGTAGATCAAACTTCGGAGGATGAAGAGGGCTCGATTTCGTGGATGAAATCTTCTCAAGAAGGGGAGGATGATGCAGCCCAAACACGTGCCAATCAAGTGTTCGATCCACCGAGGCCGATGACACGAAGCCAAGCCAAGCTGCTGCACGATGTTCACATTCACTTGGCTTGGTCGGGAGAAAGCAACCACTCCGAAGCTGATTGGCCGAGCTCAAGAATCGAAGGCTTCATTTATAAACTTGAGCTCAAAGAAGGGGTTGACCGAACCAAAACCGAGCACTCAAACTCGGCACCGAAGTAAATCAAACAAACAATCGAAGAGAGAGCGACCGAATTCAGCTTAAGCCGAGTCAAGAGCACCGAAGTCAAGAGCTCGAGCTGAAGTGTTCGGTTGAAGGAGTGACCGAACACTCAGATATCCAGCCCTGCGTGGCTTACTCATAATGATCGCCTGTGACCATTTACTGTTTTATCACTAGCATAGTCTATGTATACTCTTTTACATTTCATTGTAGTTAGCTAGTTTTTGATGAATATTGGTATAACAGTTGCTATTTGAGTGTCTTCGATGGAGCTCGAACCCCGACATGGGATTTTCAAAGAACTTGTGTCATTCGGTATTATCGTTTGAATATTTTCTTCCTGGTCATTCAATTTGCAAGAAGCGTTGTTCTTCTTGAGGACTGTTTCTTAGTATAGGTGATCATTTCTGCCGACTCGATCGAGCTTGAGACTAGTTCCTCAATGTTCCTTTGAATCGAAGCAAGAATTGTCTTGCTTCTATCTTTACTTTATTGTTGTTTTTCCACGTTTCTTCGTGTTTAGCTTAACTCGGGTTTAGCTTGCACCAGGTATTGAGCACCAAATAGATTTTATGTCTGGTCCACAACTTCCAGATAGGCCTGCTTATAGGAGTAATTCGGAAGAGACAAAGGAGCTTCAGAGGCAAGTTGAGTAGTTGCTTGAAAATGGATTTATTCATGAAAACATGAGCCCTTGTTCTATTCCGGTCCTATTGGTCCCCAAAAATGATGGAACTGAAAGGATGTGCGTGGATTGTAGAGCTATCAACAAGATTACGATAAAGTGCCGTCATCCTATTCCTCGTCTTGATGATATATTAGATCAATTGCAAGAGTCAAAAATATTTTCTAAAATTGATCTAAAAAGTGGTTACCATCAGATTCGTATGAATCATGGAGATAAATGAAAAATTTCTTTTAAGACCAAATATGGCTTATATGAGTGATTAGTTATGCCTTTTGGCTTGACTAATACACCTAGCACTTTTATGAGATTAATGAACCATGTTTTCAAGGATTTTCAAGGAAAACTTATTGTGCTGTATTTTGATGATATTTTGGTCTACTCTAAAAATCTAGAAGAGCATGTAGAACACCTAAAATAAGTTTTTGAAGTTCTTAGAAAGAAACTATTTTTGTCAAGAAGTGTACTGTTTGTGTGGTTTTCTTGGGTTTTTTGGTCACTTCTAAATTCTAGGGGTGTGGAAGTAGATGAGAAGAAAATAAAAGCAATCAAAGAATGACCTAATCTTAAGAGTGCAGCTGAAGTAAAGAGTTTTCATGGGCTTGCTAATTTTTATAGGAGTTTTGTGAGAAAGATAGGATTTTTATGTTGGTTAAAGAACAAGATGATGCATTTAAATTGTTGCAAGACAAATTGTGTTATGTTCCTCTATTGCAATCACCTTATTTTTTTAAAATCTTTTAAAACTGAGTGTGATGCTTCTGGCAAAGGAATAGTTGATGTTTCGATGCAAGTCTAAACCAATTGCATACTCTAGTGAAAAGTTGAGTTGAGCTGCATTTAACTACTCAACTTATGACAAAGAGCTATATGCATTGGTAAGGGCTTTAGCTACATGGAAACACGATTTGTGGTCTAGGGAGTTTGTGATCATGACTTACAATAAGTCCTTGAAACACTTGAAGAGGTAAGCTTAATCGTAGACATGCCAAACAGGTTAAATTCATTGAAATTTTTCCTTACGTAATTTCTTACAAATAAGAAAAAGACAATATGGTTGCTGATGCACTTTCAATGAGGCATGTTCTAGTCTCTACTCTTTTTTCAAAGTTTATGGATTTTGAATAAATAAAGGGTTTCTACGCTAATGATTCTGATTTTTCTAAGTCATTTTTAGAGTGTAAATTGGGTCCTTATGAGAAATTTACTCTTCAAGATGGATTTCCTTTTAGGGAAAATAAGTAGTGTGTTCCTAACTGCTATTTACATAAACTTTTTGTCAGGGAAGCACATTCCGGTGGGCTTATGGGATACTTTGGTGTGCGTAAAACTTTGGACTTACTTTCTGAACATTTATATTGGCCCAATATGAGAAAAGTTGTTGAAAAAGTGTGTTCACAATGTCTTGAATGTAAAGAAGTCAAGTCTAAAGTGCTACCACATGGTCTTTATACTCCTTTACCTATTTCTATTTCTCCTTGGATTGATATTTCTACGGACTTTGTTCTAGGTTGCCAAGGACTAAATATGGTAGGGATAACATATTTGTGGTAGTGGACAAATTTTCATAAGTGGCTTATTTTATTTCATGTTTAAAAATAAATGATGCATCTCACTCTTGGAGGATGCTTCGAGGGAAATTGGGAATCTTCTCCTAATGTGATACATACGCAACAAAATATTTGAAGGACGATACAATAGTTCATAATAAAGTTGATGTAGCAGTCCACACAGTAATTCATAAAAATTCTGATGCAGCAATTCGTGATTCCATCAGTGACAAAGAGAAGCTTCAGGTCGTGACAGGCCCAAAAAAGGCAGCAGTGATGAGGGTTCAAGTTGGGAAGAATTCTGCTTCATAACTTGTTAAGGCGCACGACGTACGTAGGCACACGTTAGTAGCTGGAGGAATGTCGAATAAACAGGATGTGAATTTAAGTGATGCAGCAGTTGACATCTCTGCAACTCAGGTTGGAAAATTCACTGGTTTAGACAGTGGTGCTGAGGAGTTTAATACTGTGTGAGAGTCTAAAATTGCTACAGCTGAGGGGAGAAGCGTTGCAGATTCTTTTCCTATTTGTCTTAAGACAAACATTGAAGGTTATACTGGGAGAAACGTAACTGCTTCCTCACCCAAATCTGGGATGCCGACCTAGAGGTTAATGTTGTTGCGTCTCCTACTATGCATGGGGGAAAATAAGCTTAGGCTGCTGCATTGGTGCTTGTAAATGTTAGTTCCGAATATGGTGATATGGCATATTCTAATACGTTAGCTTTAGCACGTGTTATTAAAGTCTGATGGGGAATTTGTGAGCAGAACAAGGCAGTCGAAAGTATTCCTTCACAGGTAGACAGTTTTGACTTTGAAGCTGGAAATTTGGCTTTATCAGAATATTCAGGGAATGACCTCATACTAACAGCTCAACTTGAATTGTTTTGTAAATGTAATTCTCTAGGTTTAAAGGGTATCAAACTCCAACCTTTATCGTTGAATGTAGATGCTCCTATATTTGTGCCCAAGTCGTTATTACAGGTTGTTCCTCGTTCAAAGAAGCTACTCTTTGACAAGGAGCTGATTGATCAAATGAATTTGCATGATACCAAGGGCCTTCTTGAGTGACAAAGCTCTTCACCTAATGATCTTCCCATGGCTCTTAAAGGAAATACAGGTATTCCAGATAATTTCTCTGAAGACGACCAAGATTTGTGTTATGAGGAAGAGGATGAAGACTCTACGGCTCACAATTTTCTTCAAGTAGCTTATGAAGGTGATTTGTCACCAAGGAAGACTAAGGAAAAATCTTTAAACTGAGTGAAAAGGCAGGGTCTTCCACTTGAGCATACTAGAGTACAATCTGCACGGAGCTCAAAATCAAGAGGGTCAAAAATTTGATTGTAAGTTTTTATGATCAAGATAGAGAGACACAAGTATCATTATATCAAATTATAACTTTAAGGCCTTTTTTACATATTTAGTTGGATCAGTTGTAAAAGGAAGTGTGGATATCATAATTCTAATTTCTTTCTAGCTTTTATATTTTTTCATTATGTTCGCATCATCACATGTAATATCATCACAGAGTGTATTATAAACTTTGTGATGATCATACAGTAATTGGTACTGCCGAGCTCTATTTTATTTATTTTTTTTTTTTTTTGCATTCGTGTTAGGCGCGAGGTTTCATCTCGATAGGATGATGTAACGCATGGTTTGGTAGTGTCCTCTTCAAGGTTCTTATTTTTCTTATTATTTATAAAATTGGTCACTAGGTGCAATGCCTAGTTGACTCTTATTTTTTAAAAAACTACTATTATCTACATCTTGTCACCTACAAACTGATAGGCAAATGAAAGTAGTCAATAGAACCTTAGGAAATATGTTAAGGGTTGTTTTAAAAGGAAAACTAACTTCTTGGGAAGATCACTTAACTATGGTAGAATTTTCTTATAATAGAACTATCCATTCTTCTACAGGTATGTCTCCTTTTGAAGTTGCGTATGGATTCAACCCTTACTCTGCTTGATTTATTAGCTATACCCACTAATGATGTTGCTACTCTTGATGGAAGAAAAAAGTCTGAAATGATGAAAAAAATACATGAGCAGACAAGGCTCACAATTGAGAAGAAGAATAAAAAAGTAGCCTTGAGGAATAATTGTCGAAAAGCTGTCATATTTGAACCTTGAGATCTAGTTGGGTTAATAAGAAAAAATGAGAGATTTCCTTAAAAAAGCAAAAGCAACTTGGAGACAAAGCTTACAAACTTGATCTTCCGGGTGAATATCATATCAGTGGTACATTTAACGTTACTGATCTTTCTTTATTTGATGCAGGCTTGAATTCGAGGATGAATTCTCTTGAATAATAAGGAAATGACAGCATACATATAAGATCTACTACATTGAAGGGCAAGGGTGAAGCTTTGGAAGCTCCAAGAAGGTTCATGACAAAATCTCAAATAAGGAATTTTAAGACAAGTTTATTGGGCTTCAATTATAAATTATCAAGTGTCGTGTGTGGGAGGAAGAGTTCAAGTCCATAGAGGATCAAAGGGCCAACTTACAACTATTTTATGGCCAATATTAAAGTCCAAGAAGAGGAAATTGAGGCCAAAAATCATCCACAAAAGAAGAGAAAGTTGCTGCACAAAACACCCCAATAGTGAGCCATTTCGGCCCGTCTTGGGGAGCCAATTAAGGGGGGCCATTTAGGCCGCCTATTAGATGATATTTGGGTCGCTGCATCCAAAGAAGCCTCAGATCAGCTTAAAAAGTAAAAATTCGTCGACGTGGTCACATTTGACTGTGTTAGTCAAGCAGCATCCCGCACGCAAGAATTTGCTAAGAAGTAGCCACCGTTTGGCTTTTTTAAAGTCCCGTGAAACGACGTTGTTTGAAAATTAATTTTAAAATTACGCTTGTAACCTTTTGCATATTTGGACGTATTCGAGGGTTCTTCTCGCGTCTCCTTACTGTACTTCAATTTTCTCAAAATTTTCATTCCTTCATAAAACAAACGCAGAAACGCTATTATTTTGAGAGATTCAAGACTCGTATTGCTTGAATAACTACTATTATGTGCGGCTGCATCATTTTTAGGTAACTCTTTTTATTTCATCATCTTTTTTACGGGTTTTGTAGTTTAAGCTCTGGTGTTTTTTTCAGTGTGTTTTGTGCTTGTATTTGTGTTACTCAAGTTATATATCAATTTTTTCATTTACATTATTTTAAAGTACTGGGTGTGTTTTTGGAAATTGATTCATGATACTTTGTTATTATTAGGTTATGCTTCTACAATTAATATTTGGATTCCATGTAAACATAAGCTTTGAATTCCATTAAAAATGATGGATCTTAATTTGAGTATAACTGTTTTGAAGACTTGTGCCCCAACTTTTTATACTGGGACTTTGTCTGGCATAGCCCTTTTATCCTAGCATAAAATACTGGGACTCTGAAGCAAAAACTTGTGTCCCAGTACAAAATACTGGGACTCTGTATACCAAAGCATTATAGCATAAGTGTTGTTCCCCAACACAAAATACTATGATTTTATAAATGAAGCACTTGTGTCTCAGCACAAAGTACTGAGACTCTTTATAACAAAGCATTATAGCATAAGTTTTGTGCCCAACACAAAATACTGTGATTCTATATATGAAGCACTTGTGTCCCAGTACAAAATATTGGGATAGAATTTAGCATCAGCTTTTGGTCCAAGCATATAGGTGTTAATTTTTGTACTTTTTATCTTAATACATGTGTTGACCTTTCAGCTATAATGAATTTCCAAACGACAGGGGTATCCCGCGTGCCTTTCCACAATGGAGAAATTGTGATTATTAGTGGAAAGGTGACACAGAGTATCGCAGAGTACTTGAAGGGTTTTTGTCAGAAGAACACCTGGAAAAACTGAAGCAAGGGCCTTTCGGCACGTTTATGCTTGTGGAAGATCCTAAATATTCTGGGAGGTTATTTAATTATTTTGTGGATTCTCAAATACCTTCTTCAGACACCACTAAGATCAGTTTTAAAGTTTTTGATAAAATAGTAGATTTTACAGCTTCAGACTTCCATGAATTTAGTGGTCTTAATATGTCCAGTACTGTAGATTCAAGTATTTTGATGCTTAGAAAGAATAGATCGAAGGATAAATATTTTAGGAATCTTGATGGGGAAGAGGGTTCTAAAAAAAGAATAGCAAGTGGAGTTTAAATCAAGCAAGTCATATAACTTTAAAGGTATGGTAAGGGTAAGGGTAAGGGTAAAGGTGAAGAAGATGATGATGATGGAAACAGTGATAATCCAAATAGAGTGTCAGCTGCACGAGTGGATGTTCCATTGGATGAAGATGATGCTGATGTTGTGGGAGAGAATTCAAAAAGAAGCGTAAGCCTAAGAGTAAGGGTAAGGGTATGGGTAAAGGTGACGATGATGATGGTAACAATGATAATCCAAGCAGAGTGTCAGTTGCATGATTAGATGTTCCATTGAATCAAGATGATGTTGTGAAATTAGCCGAGGTTTATTTGCTTACCTCTGTTTTTCTAGGTCGTCACCAGTTAGAGCAGTGGAGGATCAACATATGAATATTACTGATGATGAATAATTGATTAGGTCTTATCAGTGGGGTGCAAGATATATGATGAAATAATACCCCATATGCAGTCAGTTATAAAGCTAGGATTCATTGCGGGTAGTTATATGTTTGTTGGTATTTCATTCTTATTCTGTTGCTGGGTGGCAGAGGTGTTTGGTGTCTTTAAGAAGTATTATGATGTTCGTTCTATGACTAAACCTTTGATGCTCCCTTGCACAGCTATGACTCTTCCGCACTACAAAACAATGTGTAAGGACTACTTTCATAACAAAAAGATGAGTTTACTAGCAGTTGCCTAGTTTTCCTTTTTTTTTTTTTTTTTGGCTACCTTTTTACTGTGTTTTTTTTTTTTAAATGTATTTTTCTGTAATAGTTTTGGAACAAGGCCATAGTGAAACTAATATTTTAATCTAAAGGTGCTTCAACTTCAAAGTCAACCTCAAAGTCAAGTTCAAGAAAAGTTCAACAATAGGATCTATTGATGTGAATGAAGTTGCAAATGTGAGATTCTTTGTTGGTTTTTTCTTTCGTTTGTTTCTTATGTGGTTTATGTCTTTGTAATGTTAACATTTTTGTTATAATTTTTATCAGAAGTTGACAACAAATTTTAATGCACATTTACCCGATGAGAGGAAGATCCAACTTATCATCAATGTCTCAGAGAAAAGTATTAAGTGTGATATTGTTGATTTAGAGAAGAGGATTTTGATCATTTTAATGCAAAGTTTGATGCATTACTGCTTCTTGTTGTAAAATAAAAAACAAGCGAAGTAGGTGGAGATGGTGGTGTTTCTGTGAGTAAATCAGACACCAGAAGTAGAAGTGAGAGAACTAACTTTCTTGGTGTAATTAATTATTCATATCCTCGAAATAGTTAATTTAAGCAATCATCAAATCCAATTGACACATCAAATTTTTTAATGACCGGTGCAGGCTTGATGGTGGGGGAGAAAGTGATCAAACTATTCCAGGTGCTTTAAAAGAGAAAACAGCTGAAGGAGAATGCGTGGAGAAAATCAATCAAATTATTTTTTATGGTTTACAAGAAAAACGATCTGAAGTTGATCTACAGAAAGACACAGTTGACGTTTCTCCAACCTCTGATCGACCTATTTTGGGTGATTCATCAATTAAAGAAAACGGTAAAGATGGTTTACAAAGGGCACCTTTAGATGTCACCATTCAGCAGGAACATGATTAGCTTTTGTCAGATGGATCTTCTTCTTCTTCTTTTTTTTTTTTTTCTTCAGTGAACACTGTGTCTGACATCTCTTTGAATCCCAATGAGTTGATGACATGGATCACCGCTATTTTTATGAGAAACCCCCCTGATTTGTTGACATTCGCAGCCTTGACTAATGCAAACGGCTTGCGAGCAAAAGATCATGGTAAGTTATTACCGTCAAACCTCTTACTTTGCCGAAACCCTTGATTTCTGCACATAACTTTTTGCTGCCTCAGGATTTTCTCGTCGCAAAATGCCCCTGTCGATGGAGATCAAGATTTCTGCCCCGCGTATCTCTCTGTTGCCTTATGTGCAGGCGTCTGGTGGGATAATACTTGAGAGGGCAAGCAGTTCTCGCTCCTCGAAGAGGAGAAGATCATCTAGCTCTACTAGTGTGGTAACTGGCAGTGAGACCTTGATAATTTCTGATGGCTATGGTGAAGTACCCCAAATGCCCACGCCTGAAGCTATTGAGACAACACCAACTGCTGCTGCTGAATCTGGTCTGTCCACGCGAAAGCGTAGGCATTTGATTGAAGAGACTCCCATAGCTGAGGAAGAAGCTAGTGTGGCGGATAAGGAGGCACTACCAGTTGTTGCTTTTAAGCTCCGTTTGTCAGGTTAGACCTTTGGCTTTTATGGACACGATATGCTATCCTTGCGCGCTTTCAAAAATTGATATCTCCTTTTTACACTTAGAACTCATTGCTGCAACTTCCGCACTTGAAACATATGATTCCTTTCAACGTCGGCCTGGCAATGAATTGGCCGTAGATGCTGTGCATGAACCCGTGAATGGAGCCCGGGAGGTTGCCATCCCTATTGCTGCGGGGGTTAACCTGATGAAGACTCCAAGGGTTATGACAGATCATGCCGCTGAATTCATTAGTCCTGCTGAACAAGAACACCTTTCCAGCTATAACTGTCATGAGCTGCATGAGATTGCCACTGGATGTTCTCTTAGGATAAGCTTTCCTTCCTCGTTGTGCAAATCATAACTTCGTTTCTCTCCAAGGAATTCTTGCTCGTTTCCGATAGTGTACCATGAGATAATCCGCTAGGGTAGCCTAGAAGAAAAATCTTTATGAGGCAGTCAATGCCTTACGCGGTCAAGTTGCTTGCCTGCAACCCTTTGTAGAAAAGGTTGAAGAGTTGAAGGGGTCGTGGAAGACTTGCAGCAACAGTTGTCTGGTATTGAGAAAAGGATTAATACTTCCAAGAAACATGCCTCAGATGCCCAAGGTTTTTCCGCCTTCCTCCAAGATGAGAATGACAGGTTGAAGGGCAAAGTGGCTTCTCTTGAGCGAATCCGTAATAAACGTTGTGATGATGGTCATTTGAAGAACCAACAGATGAACACTCTGAGTGCTCGTCGCATAGCAGAGGTGGACCTTTCCATTGTCACAGCTGCTCTTGCCACTCTCCTCCCGGTTTGTGACGACCCTAACTTGGACCTGGCTGCTGAGATTTCCTTGTATACCGAGCTTGTTGCTCAGGCAGATGCTCAGCTTGGGCCTAACCTTGAAGAAGGTTCTAAAGAGGGGAGTGGAGAAGGAGATGAGACGTTGAATGGGGAACCAATAGCTGGTGAAGCAGGACCTTCACGGGGTGTTGCTGACGAAGGGACTCCCCCGAGAGGAATGATGAGATCTCCTTCCCCCCTTTTGATGCTTATATATATATATATATATATATATATATATATATATATATATATATATATATATATATATGCATCTTTGTTGTGAAACTTTGGCCATATTCTTTCAGGCGTATGATATAGTTTTGGGCCCGTTTTGAGGCGTTTTAACTTGTTACTTGTTTACTTGTTTGTGATGCTTTTTAATTTTCGCCGTAAATAATAAGCAATGTTAAGTTGTACCTTTGTGGGTGGGAGCACCTAAAGATTAGATGTCTTCTGATCATCCTGAATGTCCTAATGTTTAGAACGTTTATCAGTGAGCCTAGTTTGGGCAATTACATCCATTGTGCACCAATTCATTGCGGCTAGGTTGCATCTGTAGGAGATGGCTGCTTGAGCCCACAATGGGACAACTTTAGCCCATGTGATAACAGGCACTTTCCCATCCAACTTCAGACGTTTTTGCTTAGTTACTCAAGTATTTAAGACTTTATGCCACTACGCGAACAGGCGTCCCCGTCGGCGTGTATGTGCAGTTGTTGAATTAACGAGTTCAACTTAGGAATAATACCTGGTGCCTGAGCTAGATGTGATCTAGCTCTAAGCGAGTAGTGTACCCTACTTTTGTCACAAAAAGTGGGTGTATTACTTCAACTTGTATTTGGCCTATGCTATGAATATTTGGATCGTAGATGGATCTTAATTTGTAAAGAAAAACTGACTATATAAATAATAGTTTATTAATAAAGGGGTGGAGCCTGGAATATTGTGGGTGAAACCTGTAACATGTAATAGAAGCATAAAAATGTTGTAATCTAAGAACGAAAGAGCTAAACAAAGTAAATTCTAAAAAGAAAAGTACTTTCACTCATCCATACTCCTTACCCCCCTCCCCTCCCCTCAGAAAAACTTCAATCAACCATACTATCTGAATCGTAGTCTTGGTTGATTGCAGTTTCAGGGTCTTCAGGGACTTCAGAGGTGTTCACTTCGGGCACTTCCTCGGGGACTGCTGCTCCAAAACTTGCGGCCACGTTACACTCTCTTGTTGCTTCATGATCACCGTTAATTTCCTTTATTCCCTATTCAGTGGGTTATTTCATCTTTTGGTGCCATGTAGATAGTACTGTATTGACTTGATGGATCCATTTCCGCCAAATAATAACGTTGTAAGGAAATCCTTCCCCCCTCCCGATTACCTGAAAACATGAAACATAATCTACACCTGGCAGGTGAACAGTAAGGTTAACTTCGCCGATGCATCTTTCACAGGAGTTAATGAAGCCAGTGAGCATGTAGACACTCGATACAATTCTGTCCTCGAGCCCCATCGCCTGTAGTGTATCCCATCTGATAAGGTTTATGGTGCTACTGGCGTCCACCAAGACGCGTTTGACGTCATTATCTTCCATCGTTAGTGCTATAACCAAGGCATCATGGTGTGGAGAATTGCAACCGATGCTATCCTCTTTGCTGAAAATAATCATCTCATCTTGGGCGCGATCCTTAGAGGGTGTTACCACATTTTCGTCCGACCCATGGAGCAATGTTGGACCTCCAATTATAATGTTGATTGACCTCTTAGGGTCAGGTAGATCTGGTGGTCCATCTTGCTTCTCGTTTTTGGTGAAATTTTATTTTCCCCTGTTGGTGAGCAGGTCCTTGAGATAACTCTTATTCAATAAACCCATGACTTACAAAATTAATGCTATGCACCCAGCCGTATCGTGCCCGTGGTCCCTATGAAAATTGCAATAAAGATTCTTATTTCTTCTGCCAGGTTTGGCCCTCAAATTGCTTCGCCAACATATTTGGGCATCCTTCATATGATCCTTACAAACTCTATGGTATTGACTCTCAATCCCAACTCTTCAAACCGATTAGGAACCCACTCCACGATGAGTGACCCGTTGGTTGACGGAGCTGAAGCCTTAGCACTATTTTCTCGCTTTGGGAAATCATCCCTGTAATCTCTCCTATTCCGCTTCCCTTTGTGTCTTGCTTGAGACTCATCCAAATATCCCCATTTCTTTCCTTGGCGGATGATGTCTTGGATGACTGGTTGAATTTCCTCTGGGTCGGATCCTTCTCCGGGCTCAAGGCAAAGCTTCTCGGTGTACCTCTGGTGCAACACGCTCCATGTGGTCACTGCGTGGTAGGTTAAACTCCACGGCAACTGCATGGTAGCCAACGACCCCTTTGAATTCAAACTCTTGCCAAATGGTGGGATGTATACCCTGTGTCCTATAGCCATGCGCCTAAATGGTTGTTGACTCCAGGAGCAGGCGTGTATCCTCTGTGTCTGGTGACTTGTAAGATAAGTCTTATCTCACCAGCTACACTTGTATCCCCGTGATAGGAGATGACATAATTTTTTCCCACACATCTTTTCCAAATGATATAGTTTGAACCAGGTATAAATTAGGTTTCTTTTCTTTTAGGATTAGAATATGTCATCTTTCTACATATGGCATGTTTTATAGTAGTACTTAGGCCAGTATATGTGGATTACATGCATTCTTCATAATTTTGAACTGTTTATGCCTTGATAATTGTTGAGTACCCTTGTATGACGCCTAGGCTTAGTTTTTGACTCTCTTATGTGCTATACTTGAATGCATGCCTGCTTGCTTTAAATTTTGGAGCTAGAATTGAGTCATCCTTACTAAACTATGTGCCATGTATGTGTGAGATTTGTTGCTCTGTGCTTACATTATGATGTCTAGAACTTGTCCGAAGTGTGTGCAAAGTGACATGGTTAGTCTTGCTCGATTTAAGAAGTGAGGAATTTCTTTGTTACCCTATAAATTGTGTGTTTTACCCAATGAAATTGATCATAGCTAGCCTCTTTAAGCCTGAAACATTTTTGTTTATAACCATGTTAAAAGTCGAACCCCTTTATTTTGAATTGATCATGTTTGAATTCTATTACCGCTTTTGAGCATTTATGTTGTTATAAGATTTTTTAGCTACAGTTAAGGTGGTTCGATCTATTTGAGACTGGTTCGATCTGTTTGAGACCAGTGAGAAGAAAGAAGGGTGTGTTACTTGGGAGAAAATGGTGGTAAGTACTGAAAAAGGGGGGGGGGGAGGGAAAGAACAAATGGAAAAAAACCATGAAGAAAAGGAGGAAAAAAATATATAAAGGAAATAACAATAGTCCTCTACTAGTGGTGACTCTTGAAAGCTTAAGGCAAAAGTGAAACGATCTCGGTCAGTCGTTTCGGAAGTAAGGATTCCGATTGGCGTGCCGATAATTTCAAAATATTTGTAAGGTCCATTAGGACCTGTCTGTAAAATTTGAGTTAAATCAGACCTCGTTTAGTAGGCATCAGAAGAAGGTTTCAGTTTTTATTGTCGATAAATATTAAAAAGAGATTTTTGAGCTCGGTTTTGGCGAATGAGCTCCGATTCGAAATCCAAAAGTGTCGTTGGGCTCGTACGA
This sequence comes from Petunia x hybrida, assembly GCA_037355625.1. NCBI lineage: Eukaryota > Viridiplantae > Streptophyta > Magnoliopsida > Solanales > Solanaceae > Petunia > Petunia x hybrida. The sequence continues at coordinate 1,387,213 of JBBBVM010000032.1, read as the reverse complement.
TTATTTATGACTTTTGTGAACTGTCGAAAGTGAATTTCGAGGTTTTTCGGCTAGTTTCCGCTAAAATGCCGAAAGTTAAATAATTTGACCTTTTTCCATTAACTTCGCATCTTGAGTTTCGGAAACCCGATTTGAGATCCGCCTTAGCGAGTATGCTATATATATATTGTATAACTGGTATGCAAAAGTTGGAATTATTTCAAATATCGTAGATTACCGTTTTAATTTTTGTCGTACCAGTAAATTTTAAAGAAAAAGAAAAAAAAAGGAAAAAAAAGATGAAAAGCGAAAAATAAGAGGCGGTAGACTTTGTCCTTAGCCTTTCTATAAATGATCAATAGAAACATACGTACAGAAGCAAAAAGAGTTAAAACGCAGAAAGAAGAACAAGACACCACGCAGGGAAAAAATGACAGAAAATGATAAAAGAGCCGGAAAAAAGATAGGATTTTTACCCCGAATCATCCAGGTAATGATGTTAATTCATTATTTGAGTTTATTACGTATGTTTAAATATATTTTAATTCATTATTTGAGTTTATTACGTATGTTTGAATATATTTTAACAGTAAAAATTGGGATATTAGACATCGTTTTAACAAGTTCAACGAATAGTTTAAAGGGTCAATTGGACCCTGATAACGGAATTGATTACATATTCGTACTCAGTGAGTTATGGGCAATATATAAATGTAATTTATTTGGGGTTTGCTTATGTGACCTTAAACCCTGTACACAGGTCTGGCCTACATATTGCGTAAGCGAATAGGGTATCAGGTTCCTAACCAGATTGCCTTGAGACGTAAGAAATTAAGCCTTTAGCCTAATGTGAGAAATTTTTTCTGCTTATTGAACACAGTGGGATCGTTTGGCAATGAATCCAAAGGACAAAGCGGTTATTGAGTGGTTGTACTAACTTTGCAACAAGGTAAGTGTTTATATCCATTTCTTTGGAGGCACCTGGTCTCGTGGATTTTCTACCACGTATTCCTTACGTGTGTAACTGCCGATGGGTGTACTCATTACACCTTAGCTTTGGATGTACATTATATATTATATGTTATGTCCTGTTGTTGGTATTGCATTGAGGTTCAGAGAATAGTACTCTGACTGTGAGTTGGCATCTACTCCCCGGCTATGGATGAGAGTCCCGTGCCGGTGAAGGGTTATTATTGCATCACATTGCATTCATATGCATTACATTGCATATCATATTAGGTGAAGGAGTATTCCGCCCCAGGAGAGTGCAGGAGTATTCCGCCTCTAGTTTACATTTTATCGGGTGCATCAGTATTCCGCCCCAGGAGAGTGCAGGGGTATTCCGCCTTTGGTTTACATTATATCGGGTGCAGGAGTATCCTGCCTCAGGAGCAGGAGTATTCCGCTCTTATGTCAGATACTGAGTGTAGGAGTATTCCGCCTCAGCTTTACATTTTATCGGGTGCAGGAGTATTCCGCCCCAGGAGAGTGCAGGAGTATTCTGCCTCTGGTTTATATTATATTGGGTGCATGAGTATTCCGCACCAGGAGCAGGAGTATTCCGCTCCAAATGGTTATCAGATTTGATTCCCCCTCGATTGCAGGAGTATTCCACTTCGGGATGGGATTACGGGCACATGTGACCCTTTGCATCATATTTCATTTCATCTCATCTCATTTCATGCCACTGTGTAGACTTGTGGTACATAACCACTGTTCTGCTTCTACGTGCATTGCTTATTTGTTGATATGTTTCTGGCTCGTATTCCTGGTTGATTTTATGGTTTCATACGTGTTTCCGGTTATTATCTGGCTTTGCCTTTTCATAATTTAAATAAGAGGAATTTGGTTTATCTGTTTCTTCTCCCTGGCTAGCTATCCTATTCTTTGAGGTGGCTAGTCTGCCCCACTTATTGAGTCCTTTTGACTTACCCTTGTTTGTTGTTTGTTGTTTGTTTCTTGTCTATCTATTTCGTTTCGGCAGGTTCGCTCCAAGATTGAGTTTGCCATGTTGTGAAGGAGCAAAGATGACTTCAGCTATCAGGGGGAGCCAACATTTATTCTAGATGGCCACCAGTTTATTGGTTATTATTTGAGCTCCATTTTGCTCCCTTCAGGAGGTATCTGTCTTCTTTTATACTCTTAGATGTCTAGTCTGGATAACCCTAAACCTAGTATGTTGGGTAGTCAGTTTTAATTTCTTTTGTACAGCTTAGAGGTATCAGTATGTCTATGCTTTTTCTAAGTCTTATTTTTATTTATGAATTTGATTATATTTATTTTCCTAATTTAATTGGTAAGGGTTCGCCCGACGGGTCTAGGGGAGGATGTCGGGTGCCCGTATGGCCTAGCCGAATTTCGGTTCGTGTCAGTTGGTATCAGAGCCTGGTTTAGAGTCGATCTAGACTAAGGAGAGCCCTCCAACTCAAGCACGAAATCAATGTTGAGTCAACAATCATCGAGAGGTGTCTAGTAGAGTCTCGCTGGTGGGTACGTAGACGTCCGTACTTATCTACGATAGGCTATGATGGCATCTAGGAAGTTTCACTTCCTTCTTTTCTGATCGTGCGTCGGACTAGGATGCAAAAGTATTTTTGTTAATTCCTTCATGGTAATTGTGAGCCCTCGTGCAACAAATCAGCAAACAGTATGAGTTCAAGACGAAGCAGTCTAGCCTGGGGCTAGCACTGACGAAGCCCCGAGAGTTTTGATCGTGCTGACGATCTAGTTATGGAGGTTCCAGCTGTACGAGCTTGCGATGGGCAAGGGAGCAGAGCCTTGTGGTTCCCTTGGCTCTCTACGATGCTTTTATGAGAATCTTGGAGATGCAGATACCGTAAGAACCTATTATTCACTGGGCAGCCTATCAGGTTGTTGCATGTGCAGACGTTCGATCTCAGGGAGCTCCGTTTTCAGTTCTTAATATTGCTGCAGTAAATTATATTCCGGAGGTAGTATGTGTTGTACCTCTTATTGTTCTGGCTGGTTAGCCAGCCGAGGTATCAGTTCGGTCCGAGTGCCTAAAGAGGTTGCATTATTTTTACGCGGTTGAACCTTCCGATATTCTTAAGCAATGCATCAGATAAACCTTGTAATTCTTTTAAAATAAAATAATGCCAGCGTATCCTTCAGGCTTTTGATTATATCAAGCGGTATGGTGTTGATTATTCTTCTTTCAGTTTCAGGGTCCAGCCTTGAATTGGTGGGCTGCTCTCTTATTAGCTAACTTGGTTTGGTTTTTCTTCTAGATTCGTGGAAAAGTTCCTTTCGAGGAGCGAGCGAGATGAAAAGTGTTGCCAGTTTGAGTGGATTGGACAGGGTAACCTATTGGTTAGCATGTTGGTGTTTCAAAATATGAGATTGAATTCTATAGAATGGCTGAATATGCATTAGAACTAGTCCATGAGCCTTTCGAGAGATTCAAAGATTTATTGATAACCTTTCTTTTTCCTTGAGATCCCATATAGCTCAAGAGATTGAGGTTGGCACTTTATTTGATATCGTTGTTGATATTGCTCAGAGGTATTAGGCATACCATAAGTTAGAGCGGGAGAGCAAGAGATCTCGTGGCCTTAGTGGGTAACCATGGTACCTCATTTGGAGGTAAGAGTTCTGATTATTTTAGGAGGTCACCTTCCAGGTTATCTCAGCTTGTAGAGCGTGATTCTCAGAGTGCGCTTGTAGTTCATCAAAATTAGACTCAACTTTCTCTTTGTAGCTTTCAACAATCTGTCTAGCTCCCATATTCAGCAAAAAGGTGTTACCATTGTCGTGAGTCTGATTATCCTTTGAGGAGTTTTCCTGTTATCATTGTCGTGAGTCTTGCTATCCTTTGAGGGGTATTCCTTCACTCTGGTAAGTGGCAGTCGTCCTTTCTGTCGTTATCTGGCACATGCACAGTCGCAGGGTATTCTATTTAGATCTCAATTAGCCAAAGAAATGCCACCATCCAGCAGAGGTCGAGAGCGTGGTGGCAATGGTTCTTCAGTAGGTGATTATCAGGGTAGTGGCTCAGCTCAGCTGTAGATGCAGTTCTATAAACTGCCAGTCTGGTAGGAATATCCGGTGTAGTACACCTATGTAATTCTTCTTCCATTATATGTGAGTAAGATTTGATTCTTCCGATCGGTCTGAAATTCGTTTATCTTACCATGTTTTCATGGCTTCCTTAGATATTGTTTCTATTAAGAATCGATTGCGGTAGAGGGGTGAGTTTCTAGTATGATTTATTCAGGGAATTTATGAGACCCTACTAGTTTATCTGATTTGAATGTGAGAGATTTAGGAGTGAGTGTCGGTATTGTCTGCTTAGTATCTTATCGTGCCACCTTCTATTATTATGTCAATTCAGTTTACCTCTCTCCTTGAAATTCAATATTGGTAGGATAATGGAATCCTAATTCGCCACCATCAGAAAGTGTTATAGTTTCTTCTGGTGCAAAGTTATTAGTAAGTAATATTCGATCTACGTATCTCCTCATGGTTCAAAATGCTAGTAAAGTCATGTTATCCTATGAGCTTGTCTGGGTTATAAAAAGGGGTTCTGGTAAATTTTAAGAGTTTCCTTCTTATTGGGAGGTCAAATTGGCTTGGATGTTGTTCCATAAAGCTCATTTAATATCTTTTTCTTCAGTTGCGATTCTTGGGCTACTTTGACTCGTAAATAGTCTAGCTTTGGTAGCCAAGCAAATAAGAAGATGAGCTTCCTGAAGTGCTAATTATTCCTATCGTCGGTCTATTACCATTTCTTCCTAGTCCGGAAATAGTGAGCTTGGGCAGTTGGCAGCCGCTTGTGATGTTCCCTGTGTTGAGCCAGAGTATGCATTAAGGTAGACAGGTAAGCACATTGTTGTTTTTCAAGGCTACTAAGGGTAATGAGAGGAATCATTTGACCTTTGATTTGATCCATCAGGCGGTGGTGCTTATAAAAAATGTATGGAGTTGTGACTCGAGAGTTTCAGCTGTTTGGCAACTCGAAAGGGTAGTTGGCAGCTTAGGTCTACCTACGTTCAGCCTTTTGCTAAATCTTCTTTAGTCCAGCAGACTGTACGTGGATGGTTATTCCTATTCAAATAGCTTCATGGGTTTGTGCTTTAAGTGGATGAGTCTTCCTCCAAATACTGAATGGTAATACTAAATCTCTAAGGCGTTGGTACCACTTTTGTCACGACCCAACCTAGGGCCACGACAGAAACATACAAGGAGTGTCGGTCATTGCTAAACCCACTAATAATCTATTAATGATAGAGATAAGCTGGCAACCTGATCATATATACGTACCTATCTGCTGAAAGCATAAATTCTGGAAAGATGACACGACTTTAATTTGCTGGCAATTAGAACACTGAGCCACAAATTATGCTATGTCACACTTCATTCCGTCCCACCAATAAACCTGCTTAAGATCATGGTACATCTTAGTCGAACCTGGATGAACAGTATATTTGGAATAATGTGCCTCTATCATAATCTGTTCACGTAAATCTGCAACATCAGGAACTTCTATATTTATACATGAGAACACCGTCAGTGGTAACCCTGTATTGTGACTCCGGTTTTCTTCTGGCTATCTGTCTGTATTCAACTAGAACTAGATCCTCATACTGACACTATTTTACTTCATAAAAATTTAAAGTTAAAGGTCTAGTGCAGCTTATCGTCCATCCAGCATTGGCATATCTCTTTCACACCTCAACTCTTTGATAAGTTACTTTAGCGTTATAAGTACACATGTAATCAACTTTGTTGCTGGTATTCTGCCTCAGCTCATGGTCCAACTACATGTCTCTTTTATTTTCACTTTTTCAAGTCATAATATTTCCAATTCAAAGACAATACCCTGAAGTAGATGTTTAGTCTGAAGATCATTCCTGGTCTACATCATACTATTCAGTAGTATTTGCATGATCCTTATCCTTATATGATAGACCATGTTCAGAAGAACCCTTGACATACATTAGGATATTAGTAACTACATTCCCACAAGGAGCTTGCAGAACAGCACTAACATCAACTGAGATGTTGCATAGTGCGTTCAAAAAAATAATATAGCTTGCATCAAATCTTCCATAGTGTGTAGTGACAAGGTACCTCAAAAGCTCCCCTATTGTATCAAGCGTGAGCTAATTGTTAGTTCCATCGACCTGTTCTATATCGAAAGATATATCGAAGAAGTGATTATCGGCTAAATCATGTTAACTCATTCAAAGTTTCGTGTATCTTTGTTTTGAAAATGTAAAACTCTCCTCTCATGATTGAGGAAGGATCAGCTTAGTCAGAATAAGCTGGGCAATGGCGTTAAGATATTATCCAGCTATACTTTTATCTAAGAGTTTGATGTGTGTGTTATAATTTTGATTCTGTAATCATGAGAAAAATTTCGTGGGATAGTTTATGAAGGTCGTGCAATTTCTTTTGTTATCAGCGTGAATCTTGCTTTAGACTTAGGCTCGTTCGAGGACGAACGAGAGTATAAGAGGAGGAGAATGAAACGACCTCGGTCAGTCGTTTCGGAAGTTGGAAATCTGATTGGCGTGCTGATAATTTCAAAATATTTGTAAGGTCCATTAGGACCTGTCTGTAAAATTTGAGTTAAATCAGACCTCGTTTGGTAGGCATCGGAAGAAGGTTTCAGTTTTTATTGTCGATAAATATTAAAAAGAGATTTTCGAGCTATGTTTTGGCGAATGAGCTCCGATTCAAAATTCGAAAGCGCCGTTGGTTTGGTATGATTATTTATGACTTTTATGAACTTTCGAAAGTGAATTTCGAGGTTTTTCGGCTAGTTTCCGCTAAAATGTCGAAAGTTAAATAATTTGACATTTTTCCATTTAAATTCGCATCTTGAGTTTCGGGAACCCGCTTTGCGATCCGCCTTAGCGAATATGCTATATATATTTTTTGTATAACTGGTATACAAAATTTAGAATTATTTCGAAAATCGTAGGGTACCATTTTAATTTTTACCGTACCAGCGAATTTTAAAGGAAAAAAATGAAAAAAAGACAAAAAAACGAAAGATAAAAGGCGGTGGAAAGATAAATAGAAACATACATACAGAAGCAGAAAAAGTGAAAACCCAGAAAGGAAGAACACGACACCACGCAAGGAAAAAATAGGATTTTTACCCCTAAACATACAAGAAATGATGTTAATTCATTATTAGAGTTTATTACGTATGTTTGAATATATTTTAACGGTAAAAATTGGGATATTAGACACCGTTTTAACAGGTTCAATGGATAGTTTAAACGGTCAATTGGACCCCGATAATCGAATTGATTACATATACTCAGTGAGTTATAGGAAACATATAAATGTAATTTATTTAGGGTTTGGTTATGTGACCTTAAACCCTGTACATTGGCCTGGCCTGCATATTGCGTAAGCAAATAGGGTATCAGTTCCTAACCGGATTGCCTTGAGACGTAAGGAATGAAGCCTTTAGCCTAATGTGAGATATTTTTTCTGCTTATTGAACACAGTGGGATCATTTGGCAATCCAAAGGAAAAAGCGGTTATTGAGTGGTTGTACTAACTTTGTACCAAGGTAAGTGTTTATATCCATTTCTTTGGAGGCACCTGGCCTTTTGGATTTTTTACCACGTGTTCCTTGCGTGTGTAGCTGCCGATGGGCGTACTCATTACGCCTTAGCTTTGGATGTACATTATATGTTATATGTTATGTCCTGTTGTTCGTATTGCATTGAGGTTCTGAGAATTGTACTCTGGCTGTGAGTTGGCATCTATTACTCTGGCTGTGAGTTGGCATCTACTCCCCGGCTGTCGATTAAAGTCCCGCGCCGGTGAAGGTTTATTATTGCATCACATTGCATTCATATGTATTACATTGCATATCATATTGGGTGCAGAAGTATTCCGCCCCAGGAGAGTGTAGGAATATTCCGCCTCTAGTTTACATTTTATCGGGTGCAGGAGTATTCCGCCCCAGGAGAGTGCAGGAGTATTTCGCCTCTAGTTTACATTATATCCGGTGCAGGAGTACTTCGCCACAGGAGAAGGAGTATTTTGACCTTATGTCAGATACTGAGTGCAGGAGTATTCCGCCTCAGCTTTACATTTTATCGGGTGCAGAAGTATTCCGCCCCAGGAGAGTGTAGGAGTATTCCGCCTCTGGTTTATATTATATCGGGTGCAGGAGTATTCCGCACCAGGAGTAGGAATATTCTGCTCCAGTTGGTTATCAGATTGGATTCCCCTCGAATGCAGGAGTATTCCACTTCGGGATGGGATTACGGGCACATGTGACCCTTTGCATCATATTACATTTCATCTCATTTCTATTCATTTCATACCATTGTGTAGACTTGTGGTACATAACTACTGTTCTGCTTCTACGTGCAGTGCTTATTTGTTGATATGTTTCTAGCTCGTATTCCTGGTTGAGTTTATGGTTTCATACGTGTTTCCGGTTATTATCTGGCTCTGCCTTTTCATAATTTAAATAAGAGGAATTTGGTTTATCTGTGTTTTCTCCCTGGCTAGCTATCCTATTCTTTGAGGTGGCTAGTCTGCCCCACTTATTGAGTCCTTTTGACTCACCCTTGTTTGTTGTTTGTTTCTTGTCTATCTATTTCGTTTCGGCAGGTTCGCTCCAGGATTGAGTTTGCCACGTTGTGAAGGAGCGTAGACGACTTCAGCTGTCAGGGTGAGCCAACTTTTATTCCGGATGGCCACCAGTTTATTGGTTATTATTTCAGCTGCATTTTGCTCCCTTCAGGAGGTATCTGTCTTCTTTTGTACTCTTAGATGTCTACTCTGGATAACCCTAAACCTAGTATATTGGGTAGTCTGCTGTAATTTCTTTTTTGCAGCTTAGAGGTATCAGTATATCAGTATGTCTGTGCTTTTTCTAAGTCTTATTTTTATTTATAAATTTGATTATGTTTATTTTTCTAATTTAATTGGTAAGGGTTCGCCCGACGGGTCTAGGGGAGGATATCGGGTGCCCACACGGCCTAGCCAGATTTTGGGTCGTGTCAGTAAGAAAGCTTGGAATGATAAAAGAATCGGGAAATAAGGAAGAGATGGATGAAAAAGAAAGTGATTTAAATGTGATGTATTAAAATGCTCAAGGGCGGTTAGTCACTATAAACTTAATGTATCCAACCTGCCCTACAGTTTACATTAAAACCTGTGGAAGTCCTACTTGATCATAGACCGAGCGAGCTTTCATTAGTCGAGTCATACACTGTTGAGATTATGTAAGTAAGTAATAAAAGTGTGCTCTCTCTAACAACTTAATCTTTTAGATGACATGGTCACACAATTCAACATGGTATCAGAGCATGCTGAGGTCCTGGGATAGAATCTCGGTGCCACTCAATATTAGAAATAATTTTCACGTGCTTGTGATAAGACCCAAACCCCCACAAGACCCTTCACTCGGAGGCAAGCTAAGGACATCCAAGGAGTACACCTACACTTGATGAGGAAGGGCCTAGAAGAAGGAAGCGGTTGGAAGCCGTTCCGAGTGCTTAAAGTGCAAGGGGAGAAGCCCAGTCATCCAGGCGCTCCGCCTGAAGAACCAGGCGCTCCGCCTGAAGGAGCCTAGGCCTGGGCGCTCCGCCCAAACTCTGGGCGCCCCGCCTAGGCCACCCCACTGATCAAGATGTTGGGCGCTCCGCCCAAAACACTGAAGAATGTGATTCCTAGCTATGTTAAGACTATTTTTACCCTACGTGGTCCTTTATTCCTAAGCCTAAGTATGGGCATATTAGACCTTTCATATGGTGTCTAAAAACACCTATAAATAGCTAGATGTCTTGTTATTTTCATTAGCTTACCTTTGATGATCAAAATACACTTTGTGTTGAGAGTTCTTATTGAATGAAACCTTGAATGGGACTTGTTCTTCCTCTAGCGGATCTAGATGAATTCCAATCCCCCGACCATTCTACTTGCGTGCTCACGTTAGCTCGAGGGTAGTTGCCTAGCGTAGGTGTTCTTGACCTCCTCTCGGGGTGTAACGGAACAAGTTCTCCGTTGCTACTTGAGATTTGTGATCGAGATACGTCTCGTTCTTATCCTTTTTACTTTCCGCATTTGATTCTTATCAGTTTGGTATCAGAGCAAGGTTCGGGTATCGTTCCTATGAACCCCGACCCTTGATTCTTCGTCCTTAGGTTAGTTTGTTTAGATTTCTTGTTGTTGAAGTTATTGCAAAAAGAAAATTACAAAAAAATTGAAAAATTCAAAAATTCTAAAATTGGTGTAACTTTTTGGTGTTTGTGATTCTTGAAGTGGGTGTTATAGATTCTTAATCCTTGTTGAAAACTTGACGATTGGGTACCAAATTTGTTGGGATTGGATTGAATTGAAAATTGAAAACCCCAATTGTTGATAAACCCTACCAAACCCTTGTTCTTGAGGAATTTGATTGATTTTGGGTTGTGTGATTGTGGGGTTTTGGAATTGATTGTTGGGATTTGATCTCTATTGAAAACCGAACAATTTGCAACAAGAATCGTGTGATTCGGAGTTCGGTAACATAGTTTTTGAAGAATCAAAACCCATCCTTGAACCTTGAAACCCATGTTGAAACCCCAAACTTGAAAACTTTGAATCTTGATTGAGCCTTATTTGTTGGTTGTTGGGTGTGAATTTGATTGGGGATTGTAGGTTGTATCAAGCAGCAACTTTTGGTACCTTGGATTTGGCCAAAACACCTTGGAATCGACCTAGAAATTGGATTGAAAACGAAGAACACAGAGTGGAAAAACCCAGGTGTTCTTCGTCCAGGCGCTCCGCCTAAAGTTTGGGCGCCCCGCCTGACTTGTTCTTGCCCCAGGCGCTCCGCCTAATTCCCAGGCGCCCCGCCTGCCCTACCCCACTGATCAATTTATAGGCGCTCAGCCTGAATTACTGGAGGGTTGTTTTTGGGTAGTTTCTTCTAGGTTTGCTTGTTCTTTGTTGCATAACCTCTTATTAGTGCCTATCTAAGTAATCTTTCTACTTGAATTAGCACTAATCTTTCATTGCTTTTAGATAAATTCGTGCATTAGTGGAGAGTAGAATTCCAAGAAGATTCCTAGATTCTTTTTGATTCAAGTGCTCACTTCAAAGTGGCTAGCTTTCATTGAGTCCTATTAACTCCACTCACCCCGGAGTGTGCTTGACTCGTGAATAGTTTGGTTGAGTTGAGGAATTGCTACTCATCTACGTGAAGCTTTGGAACAACAAGTCGAGTGAAATACCCACCGTCACTAAACGAGAGAGCCGAGTGATCTCAAGTGAGGGAGTGTGTGAGATTGTTTTGCTAACATTTGCTACTTTTATAGGTACAATGTCTACCGAAGAAGATAATTTTGCTAAGAGTGCCCTTGCTACTATCCTTGCCAAATTGGATAGTATGAACTTCAGGATTGAAAGCCTTGAGAGGGTGAACTCTAGTGCTCTAGTTGAGCAAGGGACTTCCAATGTCCAATCGGAGAAGGGGACCCCGAGTGTCCAAGTTGAGAAAGGGACCCCGAGTGTCCAAGTTGAAGTCTCAAGTACTCCTAACTTTACCCCGGAGCAAGTTAGCCATGTCATTGAATTGCTCAATCAACAACGGGTAAAGGATGATCGAGAGAGACTTGATCAAGTGTTGGGCAATACCCAACGAACGGGCATTCCCCGTATCTTGGATAACCCCCCAAGAAACATTCCACTACCAAGACCCATCCGAAATGTGCAACCTCTTGAGCAAGCCGATGAAGCTCAAGAAGGGGAGGAAGCCGATTATGGTGATGATATGTATGGGTTTGATGATCACTTTCAACCAAGGCGAGGTATGAATTGGGGTCGAAATGTGGATAGAGGTAGGGGCCGAGGTCGAGGGCCACCTATGGGGTATGTTGGAGGGAATGCGAGGAGGGAGTATGGTGTGAATGAAGATCACTATGGGGGCCAACCGGAGCCATTCCGTGGGGGTCGTGACAATACCAACATCAATAGTGTGAAGCTTAATCTCCCAACCTTTAAGGGGAATTGTGATTCGGCGGCTTACATTGAATGGGTACTACACATGGAAAGATTGTTTGACACAAATGAGATGACCGATGAGAAGAAAGGTACCTATGCTATTTCATCCTTTGAATCCTATGCTTCTACTTGGTGGGAATCCGTCAAGAGATCAAGAAGGAGAGCGGGAGTTCCCGTGAATGTAGGTTGGAATGACTTGAAGGGTATCATGAGTATCAAGTACATCACTCCAAGATATCGTCAAGAGCAACTCAAGAAACTTTATGAGTTGAAGCAAGGTGTCAAAACGGTGCATGAATATTATGATGAGTTTAAAAGAACTCGAATGGCCTTAGATATGGACACCGAAGATGAAGAGCAAGCCGTGATCCGTTTCATGAATGGTTTGAGCTATGGTATAGCTTCACAATTGAGATTGCATGCTTATATTTCACTTCAAGAAGTTCTTGATGCCGCTATCCAAGCCGAGCAATGGCTTGAGAAAGAGAAGTCCAACCGTTACAAGAGCAACACTTCTACCTCCATGAACAAGTCAAAGGATTGGAAAAATCCTACTCCCAATACAAGATTCACAAATGCAAGTGGCCCTAGTGGAGCAAGTGCTAGCAAAGATGTGAAGAAGTAGTTTGAGAAGTACACACCCAATGTGGGAGGTAATTTTAAAACCCAATTGATAACTCCTACTTCTTCTTCCATTCAATGTCACAAATGCAAGGGGTATGGACACTTTGCTAAGGAGTGTCCTACGAAGAGGACCATGGTTCTTGTTGGTGAAAATGCATATGAACAAGAGAGTGAACCGAAGGATGATGAGGGAGTAGAGGGAGATGAGGGAGTAGAGGAGGATGATCAAGATGACACGGTGGAGGATGAGGAACCTCATACTTTTCTAGTTGTGAGGAGGAGCCTAGGAGCTATGATTATGGAGGATGGTGAAACCTTGCAAAGAGAAAACCTTTTCCATGCTAGGTGTCGTGTTAAGGGTGTTGTGTGCTCTATGATCATTGACTCCGGGAGTTGTGCTAATGTTGTGAGTCAATCTCTTATAACCGAATTGAAGTTGCCTACCGTGAAGCACCCCAAGCCATATCGATTGCAATGGCTTAGTGAATGTGGGGAGCTAAAAGTAGTGAAGCAAGCAATGATCAAGTTCAAAATGGGTAGTTATGTTGATGAACACTTGTTCGACGTAGTGCCCATGCAAGCTTGCCACCTTCAATTTGGAAGGCCTTGGCAATTTGATCGACAAGCGGTTAATGACGGGCGTGTCAACACTTACACGCTCCAACATAAAGGAAGGAAATTTGTGTTGAAGCCCCTAACTCCCAAACAAGTGAGTGATGACTACAACCGGATGAGGGAGTTGAGGGAGGTGGAAAAGGCCAAGTCAATCATTGAGACTAGCCCTTTAACCAAAAGCATGGTGGCAATCCCACCTTCTTCTTCTACCGGTGGCATTTGTGCCATGATGAAACCGGGCGAGATCTTAAAAAGAAATGATGGCACCAAGTTTCTCCTATGCCTAGTGCACAAAGGTATGATCCTTAACTCTAATTGTGATTTTTCTTCCAACCCTTTGCCTAGTGTGTTTGAGAATGTCTTGAAGGATTTTGGGGACATGTTCCCGGATGAGATGCCGGATGGATTACCTCCTTTGAGGGGTATTGAACACCAAATAGACTTCGTCCTGGGATCCCAAATCCCAAACAAGCCGGCCTATATGAGCAATCCGGAGGATACAAGAGAATTGCAAAAGCAAGTTGATGAATTGCTCACTAAGGGCTTGGTGAGGGAGAGCTTGAGTCCTTGTGCCGTACCCGTGATCCTTGTTCCCAAGAAGGACAGCACTTGGAGGATGTGCGTTGATTGTCGGGCCGTGAATAAAATAACGGTAAAGTACCGTCATCCCATTCCCCGACTTGATGATACGTTAGATGAATTAAATGGTTCATGTGTGTTTAGCAAAATTGACCTTAGGTCCGGCTACCATCAAATCCGGATGAAACCCGGGGATGAATGGAAAACCGCATTCAAGACCAAATTTTGTCTTTATGAATGGTTGGTGATGCCCTTTGGGTTCTCCAATGCACCTAGCACTTTCATGAGGCTAATGAACCATGTTCTAAAGCCATTCATCAACAAGTTTGTTGTCGTCTACTTTGACGATATATTGATCTATAGAAAATCAATAGACGACCATGTTGATCACCTTAGGCAAGTGCTTGAAAAGTTGAGAGCCGAAAAGCTCTATGCTAATTTTAAAAAGTGTGCCTTTGGTGTTGAGAAGGTAGTCTTCCTTGGGTTTGTTGTGAGTGCCCAAGGAGTGGAGGTTGATGAGTCTAAGGTAGAGGCCATACGTGATTGGCCTACTCCTACTACCGTGACTCAAGTGAGGAGCTTTCATGGTCTTGCTAGCTTTTATAGGCGATTTATGAAAGACTTTAGCTCCATTGCCGCTCCACTCACCGAATTGGTGAAAAAGGACCAACCATTTGTTTGGGGAGAGCCTCAAGAGAAGGCCTTCCGTGAGTTGAAAAGTAGGTTGAGTACCGCCCCTCTATTGCAATTGCCCGACTTCGGAAAGGCATTTGAGGTTGAATGTGATGCCTCGGGGGTGGGAATTGGTGGTGTATTAATGCAAGATAGCAAACCCATCGCCTACTTTAGTGAAAAATTGAAAGGGGCCTCCTTGAACTATTCTACATATGACAAGGAGTTGTATGCCCTTGTGAGAGCCCTTGCCCATTGGCAACACTACCTTTGGCCTCGTGAGTTTGTAATCAAGAGTGACCATGAGTCACTCAAGCATTTGAGAGGCCAAGAGAAGCTCAATAAGAGACATGCCAAGTGGGTTGAATTCATTGAGTCTTTTCCCTATGTGATCTAATACAAGAAAGGGAAAGACAATGTTGTGGCGGATGCGCTTTCGAGAAAGTTTGCTCTAGCCTCTAAGCTCATGGGTTTTGAGAGCATTAAATTGATGTATGCTCATGACCCAAAGCTAAAGAGTGTCCATGACACTCTAGAAAAAGGGGAGAGAGTTGACAAATACCAATGGGTTAATGGTTATATCTTCAAAAATGGTAGAGTGTGCATACCCGAGTCCTCTTGGAGGGAGTTGCTTGTGCATGAGGCACATTGCGGGGGACTCATGGGTCATTTTGGCACAAGAAAGACTTTGGCTATTCTTAAAGAACAATTTCATTGGCCAAAGATGGGGGTGCAAGTGGAAAATTTTTGCAACAATTGCCTTGAGTGCAAGCGTGCTAAATCCAAAGCCCACCCCCATGGGTTGTATACCCCTCTCCCCGTACCTACTAGTCTATGGTTGGATATCTCAATGGATTTTGTGATGGGATTACCAAGGACTGGGGGAGCCATGATAGCATTTATGTTGTTGTGGATAGGTTCTCCAAAATGGCTCATTTCATTCCATGCAAGAAATGTGATGATGCACAACATGTTGCAACTTTGTTTATTGAAAATGTTTTGAAGTTGCATGGTGTGCCTCAAACCATAGTGAGTGATAGGGACACTAAGTTCCTAAGTCATTTTTGGAGGTGTTTATGGGGTGCTTTAGGCACCAAGCTCTTGTTCTCCACGTCCCACCACCCACAAACCGATGGGCAAACGGAAGTGGTAAACCGAACCTTGGGTGCTCTTCTTAGAGCCATGACCCGAGGTAAGGCCGGGACTTGGAATGATCGTCTACCTCTTATGGAGTTTGCCTACAATCGCACATTGCATACCATGATAGGCATGACTCCCTTTGAGTGTGTCAATGGTTTTAACCCCTTGATTCCCCTTGATCTAACCCCTTTGCCAAGGGAAATGGTTGTTAATTTTGAAGGTAAAGCTAGAGCCAAGGCTTTGATGGAGCTACATGCTAAGGCGAAGAAGAACTTGGAGGAAGCTTATGCAAAGGTAACCTCTAAGAAAAACAAGGGACGCAAGAAGGTGGAATTCAAGAAGGGTGACTATGTGTGGGTGCACTTCCGGAAAGAAAGGTTTCCAAACCTTAGAAAAGGGAAGTTGGCACCCCGGGGAGATGGCCCATTCCAAGTGCTTTCCAAGATAAACAACAATGCCTATGTGGTCGACTTGCCAAGTGAGTATCAAGTTTCTAATACTTTCAATGTTTGTTACTTGGTCCCTTTGGATGTAGGTAATGAAGAGGTCGTCAATGATGATGAAGAGGTTGTGAATGATGCTCCAATTTCGAGGACAAAATCCTCTCAAGAAGGGGAGGATGATAAGACCCAAAACCCCACAAGACCCTTCACTCGGAGCCAAGCTAAGGACATCCAAGGAGTACACCTACACTTGATAAGGAAGGCCTAGAAGAAGGAAGTGGTTGGAAGCCGTTCTGAGTGCTTAAAGTGCAAGGGGAGCAACCCAGTCATCCAGGCGCTCCGCCTGAAGAACCAGGCGCTCCGCCTGAAGGAGCCTAGGCCTGGGCGCTCCGCCCAAACTCTGGGCGCCCCGCCTAGGCCACCCCACTAATCAAGATGTTGGGCTCTCCGCCCAAAACACTGAAGAACGTGATTCCTAGCTATGTTAAGACTATTTTGACCCTACGTGGTCCTTTATTCCTAAGCCTAAGTGTGGGCATATTAGACCTTTCATATGGTGTCTAAAAACACCTATAAATAGCTAGATGTCTTGTTATTTTCATTAGGTTACCTTTGATGATCAAAATACACTTTGTGTTGAGAGTTCTTATTGAATGAAACCTTCAATGGGACTTGTTCTTCCTCTAGCGGATCTAAATGAATTCCAATCCCCCCGACCATTCTACTTGCGTGCTCACGTTAGCTCGAGGGTAGTTGCCTAGTGTAGATGTTCTTGACCTCCTATCGGGGTGTAACGGAACAAGTTCTCCGTTGCTACTTGAGATTTGTGATCGAGATACGTCTCGTTCTTATCCTTTTTACTTTCCGCGTTTGATTCTTATCAGCTTGGCTCATAAAAAAAAAATCAAAAACGAGCATGTGAGGGGGCGTTAAGATTTCGATGAGATGGTCACACAATTCAACATACACCATGGGAAAGCCTATGGTACGTCTGCAGTAGTACATGACTTCTTTCTGAGAGTGAGTGAGTCTTGTATTCGTAAGTCCCAAAGTTTCTTGAAACTTTTTGTGAGAATGGACAGTTTTCTTGTTGTGAGGGCACATGATTTATTAGGGATTTGTGAAGTTATTGGGCTTCTTAGTAAGAGTAGGTGAGTGAGTACAAGTGTTGGTGCTTACGAGTCAGATCTTGAGGTTAGGAAGTCACGAGAGAGAGCTTGAGTGTTTTAAATATTCTTGGCACTAATATATTTGTGAAGAATAGTGTGAAGAGTGCATATGCGCCGCTCTAAGTTTTCGTATTAGCCATGGCCATGGGTACCATCGCCATTCCTACCTAAGTCCAGGTTTTTCTCAAAAACGAGCAAAAGTTCAAGTGTGGGGTATTGATATTCGGTGAGAGATACATGTTTAGAGCCTTGTTTCGCCTCATATTTGTAGCCTTTATGCATTGACTAAGTTTTAATCTTAATTTTTTTAGCTTATTACGTATAGTTGATTGTGTAGGAATGTATATGGAGGAAATTGAGGATTTTAAGCTAAAATGAGAAGAAACGGAGCTTCAAAGTCTTAGTAGAAGCTGGAGACTTGACCGAAGATCAAAGCTAGAAAGTAAACTGAGTAAAGGAAAAATGGAGCTTTGAAGCTGTAGGAATGCCTGACGCGACGCTGCAGGGAAAAATCTAGCGAGTTGAAAATTTACAATCCTGAGAAAAAAGGTCTGCCGCACCGCGCTATGTGACGCGCTGTGTGACACGGTAGGCTTAAATTCCTACAATTTTGACTCCGATTTTATTTGGGATTCTCGACTTGTGTGGGTATATAGGGACAATATAAAAGCCTCAAGTCCGTCCAAAAACATAACTTTGACCTGTAATCAGTATTTTTATCATTTCTACTTTTGACCTGGGTATATAGGAATAATATTGTTTCTACATTGTGCCCGAAACAACCACTGCTGATGATACAGTATAGATACAAGTAGAAACAATAAAAATACGAGAAACAATGTAGATTTATATAAAAACAATATGAAAAATTATAAAAATAATATAGAAACATTACAAAAAATATTTACAACATAAGACTAAAAATAGTGTGGTACATTAAAATAAGAAGAAGACAAAGACATAACTGAAATAATACACTAAGATACAAAAAATGATACATTAGAAACAACTGATACAATGCAGATATAGTTTTGATACAATGTTGAAACAACCTTGATATAACGTTGATATAGTGAAACAAAAAGAAGAAAAATTACAGATCTGAGCTGAAGCGTACCAGATATGACTGGAAAACACAACTTCTTCAACGAAAAATACCGGATCTTCATCGGAAACACAAAATCTTAACGAAAATACCACATCTTCATTGAGAAACATCATTGATAGTATTCCGCAAGGGCAATCTTCTTATATTTATAGTAATGAAAAAGGATGTAGCTGGGTTCGCCTCTGGACTCGCTCCTATTAATGGGA
This sequence comes from Petunia x hybrida, assembly GCA_037355625.1. Classification (NCBI taxonomy): domain Eukaryota; kingdom Viridiplantae; phylum Streptophyta; class Magnoliopsida; order Solanales; family Solanaceae; genus Petunia; species Petunia x hybrida. The sequence continues at coordinate 1,368,693 of JBBBVM010000032.1, read as the reverse complement.
AAGTTTTGATTAGATGAGAATACCTTTAAGGTGATAGTTAGAGAAATAAAATTCCCTTAATTAAAGATTCGGGATTATTGACATGTTGTTGACATGAGAATAAGATGAAAGTTTATTATATTATTTATAAGTAAGCACATTGCTATCATGCATATTGTGGACAAGGGATAAGTCATCAAAAAAAAATTTTGAATTTATTTATTTTATAACAGTCGTCTATCGAGGAGTCCATCACTGGAGGAGACGACAATAGCTGAGAGATTGGGAGAAGTGAGGTGGCGACAGCTGATGCAGGGTAAATCACGCAGAAGCAATCAAGATAGAAATAAGGAAGAAGAGATACTAAGAAGAGATAAGAGCAAGACGCAATTTGAACGATGTTCAAAGTAGCATCGAGGAACTAGTCTCGACCCACCTTCGAAGACGTCAAAAGACATCTATACAAAGAAAACTAACCTCAAGAGATACACGACTTTTGCAATCAAATTTGATCAAAAAGGATCGATGTTTGAATATATTTTAACAGTAAAAATTGGGATATTAGACATCATTTTAACAAGTTCAACGAATAGTTTAAAGGATCAATTGGACCCCGATAATGGAATTGTTTACATATTCGTACTCAGTGAGTTATGGGCAATATATAAATGTAATTTATTTGGGGTTTGGTTATGTGACCTTAAACCCTGTACACAGGTCTGGCCTATATATTGCGTAAGCGAATAGGGTATCAGGTTCCTAACCGGATTGCCTTGAGACGTAAGAAATTAAGCCTTTAGCCTAATGTGAGATATTTCTGCTTATTGAACACAGTGGGATCGTTTGGCAATTAATCCAAAGGACAAAGCGGTTATTGAGTGGTTGTACTAACTTTGCAACAAGGTAAGTGTTTATATCCATTTCTTTGGAGGCACCTGGTCTCGTGGATTTTTTACCACGTATACCTTACGTGTGTAGCTGCCGATGGGCGTACTCATTACACCTTAGCTTTGGATGTACATTATATATTATATGTTATGTCATGTTGTTGGTATTGCATTGAGGTTCAGAGAATAGTACTCTGACTGTGAGTTGGCATCTACTCCCCGGCTATGGATGAGAGTCCCGCGCCGGTGAAGGGTTATTATTGCATCACATTGCATTCATATGATTTACATTGCATATCATATTGAGTGCAGGAGTATTCCGCCCCAGGAGAGTGCAGGAGTATTCCGCCTCTAGTTTATATTTTATCGGGTGCATGAGTGTTCCGCCCCAGGAGAGTGCAGGGGTATTCCGCCTCTGGTTTACATTATATCGGGTGCAGGAGTATTCCGCTCTTATGTCAGATACTGAGTGTAGGAGTATTCCGCCTCAGCTTTACATTTTATCGGGTGCAGGAGTATTCCGCCCAGGAGAGCGCAGGAGTATTCCGCCTCTGGTTTATATTATATTGGGTGTATGAGTATTACGCACCAGGAGCAGGAGTATTCCGCTCCAAATGGTTATCAGATTTGATTCCCCTCGAATGCAGGAGTATTCCACTTCGGGATGGGATTACGGGCACATGTGACCCGTTGCATCATATTTCATTTCATCTCATTTCATTTCATTTCATGCCACTGTGTAGACTTGTGGTACATAACCACTGTTCTGCTTCTACGAGCATTGCTTATTTGTTGATATGTTTCTGGCTCGTATTCCTGGTTGATTTTATGGTTTCATACGTGTTTCCGGTTATTATCTGGCTCTGCCTTTTCATAATTTAAATAAGAGGAATTTGGTTTATCTGTTTCTTCTCCCGGACTAGCTATCCTATTCTTTGAGGTGGCTAGTCTGCTCCAATTATTGAGTCCTTTTGACTTACCCTTTTTTGTTGTTTGTTGTTTGTTTCTTGTCTATCTATTTCGTTTCGGCAGGTTCGCTCCAAGATTGAGTTTGCCATGTTGTGAAGGAGCAAAGATGACTTCAGCTATCAGGGGGAGCCAACATTTATTCCAGATGGCCACCAGTTTATTGGTTATTATTTGAGCTCTATTTTGCTCCCTTCAGGAGGTATCTGTCTTCTTTTGTACTCTTAGATGTCTAGTCTGGATAACCCTAAACCTAGTATGTTGGGTAGTCAGTTTTAATTTCTTTTGTACAGCTTAGAGGTATCAGTATGTCTGTGCTTTTTCTAAGTCTTATTTTTATTTATGAATTTGATTATATTTATTTTCCTAATTTAATTGGTAAGGGTTCGCCCGACGGGTCTAGGGGAGGATGTCGGGTGCCCGTATGGCCTAGCTGGATTTCAGTTCGTGTCAGCTGGTATCAGAGCCTGGTTTAGAGTCGATCTAGACTACGGAGAGCCCTCCAACTCAAGCACGAAATCAATGTTGAGTCAACAATCATCGAGAGGTGTCTAGTAGAGTCTCGCTGATGGGTACGTAGACGTCCGTACTTATCTACGATACGCTATGATGGCATCTAGTCGGTCTAGGATGCAAAAGTATTTTTGTTAATTCCTTCATGGTAATTGTGAGCCCTCGTGCAACAAATCAGCAAACAGTATGAGTTCAAGATGAAGCAGTCTAGCCTGGGGCTAGCACTGACGAAGCCCCTAGAGTTTTGATCGTGCTGACGATCTAGTTATGGAGGTTCCAGCTGTACGAGCTTGCGATGGGCAAGGGAGCAGAGCCTTGTGGTTCCCTTGGCTCTCTACGATGCTTTTATGAGAATCTTGGCGATGCAGATACCGTAAGAACCTATTATTCGCTGGGTAGCCTATCAGGTTGCTGCATGTGCAGACGTTCGATCTCAGGGAGCTCCGTTTTCAGTTCTTAATATTGCTGCAGTAAATTATATTCCGAAGGTAGTATGTGTTGTACCTCTTATTGTTCTGGCTGGTTACCCAGCGGAGGTATCAGTTCGGTCCGAGTGCCTAAAGAGGTTGCATTATTTTTACGCGGTTGAACCTTCCGATATTCTTAAGCAATGCATCAGATAAACCTTGTAATTCTTTTAAAATAAAATAATGCCAGCGTATCCTTCAGGCTTTTGATTATATCAAGCGGTATGGTGTTGATTATTCTTCTTTCAGTTTCAGGGTCCAGCCTTGAATTGGTGGGCTGCTCTCTTATTAGCTAACTTGGTTTGGTTTTTCTTCTAGATTCGTGGAAAAGTTCCTTTCGAGAGCGAGCGAGATGAAAAGTGTTGCCAGTTTGAGTGGATTGGACAGGGTAACCTATTGGTTAGCATGTTGGTTTTTCAAAATATGAGATTGAATTCTATAGAATGGCTGAATATGCATTAGAACTAGTCCATGAGCCTTTCGAGAGATTCAAAGATTTATTGATAACCTTTCTTTTTCCTTGAGATCCCATAGAGCTCAAGAGATTGAGGTTGGCACTTTATTTGATATCGTTGTTGATATTGCTCAGAGGTATTAGGCATACCAGAGCGGGAGAGCAAGAGATCTCGTGGCCTTAGTGGGTAACCATGGTACCTCATTTGGAGGTAAGAGTTCTGATTATTTTAGGAGGTCACCTTCCAGGTTATCTCAGCTTGTAGAGCGTGATTCTCAGAGTGCGCGTGTAGTTCATCAAGATTAGACTCAACTTTCTCTTTGTAGCTTTCAACAATCTGTCTAGCTCCTATATTCAGCGAAAAGGTGTTATCATTGTCGTGTGTGTGATTATCCTTTGAGGAGTTTTCCTGTTATCATTGTCGTGAGTCTGGCTATCCTTTGAGGAGTATTCCTTTACTCTGGTAAGTAGGCAGTCGTCCTTTCTGCCGTTATCAGGCACATGCACAGTCGCAGGGTATTCCATTTAGATCTCAATCAGCCAAAGAAATGCCACCATCCAGCAGAGGTCGAGAGCGTGGTGGCAATGGTTCTTCAGTAGGTGATTATCAGGGTAGTAGCTCAGCTCAGCTGTAGATGCAGTTCTATAAACTGCCAGTCTGGTAGGAATATCCGGTGTAGTACACCCATGTAATTCTTCTTCCATTATATGTGAGTAAGATTTGATTCTTCCGATCGGTCTGAAATTCGTTTATCTTACCATGTTTTCATGGCTTCCTTGGATATTGTTTCTATTAAGAATCGATTGCGGTAGAGGGGTGAGTTTCTAGTATGATTTATTCAGGGAATTTGTTTCTTTTAAGAATCGATTGCAGTAGAGGGGTGAGTTTCTAGTATGATTTATTCAGAGAATTTGTGAGACCCTACTAGTTTATCTGATTTGAATGTGAGAGATTTGGGAGTGAGTGTCGGTATTATCTGCTTGGTATCTTATCGTGCCACCTTCTATTATTATGTCAATTCAGTTTACCTCTCTCCTTGAAATTCAATGTTGGTAGGATAATCGAATCCTAATTCGCCACCATCAGAAAGTGTTATAGTTTCTTCTGGTGCAAAGTTATTAGTAAGTAATATTCTATCTACGTATCTCCTCTTGTTTCAAAACGCTAGTAAAGTCATGTTATCCTATGAGCTTGTCTGGGTTATAAAAAGGGGTTCTGGTAAATTTTCAGAGTTTCCTTCTTATTGGGAGGTCAAATTGGCATGGATGTTGTTCCATAAAGCTCATTTAATATCTGTTTCTTCAATTGCGATTCTTGGGCTACTTTGACTCGTAAGTAGTCTAGCTTTGGTAGCCAAGCAAATAAGAAGATGAGCTTCCTGAAGTGCTAATTATTCCTATCGTCGGTCTATTACCATTTCTTCCTCGTCCGGAAATAGTGAGCTTGGGCAGTTGGCAGCCGTTTGTTATGTTCCCTGTGTTGAGCCAGAGTATGCATTAAGGTAGACAGGTAAGCACATTGTTGTTTTTCAAGGCTACTAAGGGTAATGAGAGGAATCATTTGACCTTTGATTTGTTCCATCAGGCGGTGCTGCTTATAAAATATGTATGGAGTTGTGACTCGAGAGTTGCAGCTGTTTGGCAACTCGAAAGGGTAGTTGGCAGCTTAGGTCTACCTACATTCAGCCTTTAGCTAAATCTTCTTTAGTCCAGCAGACTGTACGTGGATGGTTATTCCTATTCAAATAGCTTCATGGGTTTGTGCTTTAAGTGGAGGAGTCTTCCTCCAAATACTGAATGGTAATACTAAATCTCTAAGGCGTTGGTACCACTTTTGTCACGACCCAACCTAGGGCCACGACAGAAACATACAAGGAGTGTCGGTCATTGCTAAACCCACTAATAATCTATTAATGATAGAGATAAATTGGCAACCTAATCATATATACGTACCTATCTGCTGAAAGCATAAAGTCTGGAAAGATGACACGACTTTAATTTGCTGGCAATTAGAACACTGAGCCACAAATTATGCTATGTCACACTTCATTCCGTCCCACCAATAAACCTGCTTAAGATCATGGTACATCTTAGTCGAACCCTGATGAACAGTATATTTGGAATAATGTGCCTCTATCATAATCTGTTCACGTAAATCTGCAACATCAGGAACATAAATTCTATATTTATACATGAGAACACCGTCAGTGGTAACCCTGTATTATGACTCCGGTTTTCTTCTGGCTATCTGTCTGTATTCAACTAGAACTAGATCCTCATACTGACACTGTTTTACTTCATAAAAATTTAAAGTTAAAGGTCTAGTGCAGCTTATCGTCCATCCAGCATTGGCATATCTCTTTCACACCTCAACTCTTTGATAAGTTACTTTAGCGTTATAAGTACACATGTAATCAACTTTGTTGCTGGTATTCTGTCTCAGCTCATGGTCCAACTACATGTCTCTTTTATTTTCACTTTTTCAAGTCATAATATTTCCAATTCAAAGACAATACCCTGAAGTAGATGTTTAGTCTGAAGATCATTCCTGGTCTGCATCATACTATTCAGTAGTATTTGCATGATCTTTATCCTTATAAGATAGACCATGTTCAGAAGAACCCTTGACATACATTAAGATATGAGTAACTACATTCCCACAAGGAGCTTGCAGAACAGCACTAACATCAACTGAGATGTTGCATAGTGCGTTCATAAAAATAATATAGCTTGCATCAAATCTTCCATAGTGTGTAGTGACAAGGTACCTCAAAAGCTCCCCTATTGTATCAAGCGTGAGCTAATTGTTAGTTCCATCGACCTGTTCTATATCGAAAGATATATCGAAGAAGTGATTATCGGCTGAATCATGTTAACTCATTCAAAGTTTCGTGTATCTTTGTTTTGAAAATGTAGAACTCTCCTCTCATGATTGAGGAAGGATCAGCTTAGTCAGAATAAGCTGGCAATGGCGTTAAGATATTATCCAGCTATACTTTTATCTAAGAGTTTGATGTGTGTGTTATAATTTTGATTCTGTAATCATGAGAAAAATTTCGTCGGATAGTTTATGAAGGTCGTGCAAGTTCTTTTGTTATCAGCGTGAATCTTGCTTTAGACTTAGGCTCGTTCGAGGACGAACGAGAGTATAAGGGGAGGAGAATGAAACGACCTCGGTCAGTCGTTTCGGAAGTTGGAACTCCGATTGGCGTGCTGATAATTTCAAAATATTCGTAAGGTCCATTAGGACCTGTCTGTAAAATTTGAGTTAAATCAGACCTCGTTTGGTAGGCAACGGAAGAAGGTTTCAGTTTTTATTGTCGATAAATATTAAAAAGAGATTTTCGAGCTATGTTTTGGCGAATGAGCTCCGATTCGAAATTTGAAAGCGTCGTTGGTTTCGTATGATTATTTATGACTTTTGTGAACTTTCGAAAGAGAATTTCGAGGTTTTTCGGCTAGTTTCCGCAAAAATGCCGAAAGTTAAATAATTTGACATTTTTCCATTTAAATTCGCATCTTGAGTTTCGGGAACCCGATTTGCGATCCGCCTTAGCGAATATGCTATATATATTTATTGTATAACTGGTATATAAAATTTGGAATTATTTCGAATATCGTAGGGTACCTTTTTAATTTTTACCGTACCAGCGAATTTTAAAGGAAAAAAAATGAAAAAAAGACTAAAAACGAAAGATAAGAGGCGGTGGACTTTGTCCTTAGCTTTTCTATAAATGATAAATAGAAACATACGTACAGAAGCAGAAAAAGTGAAAACCCAGAAAGGAAGAACAAGACACCACGCAAGGAAAAAAAAGGATTTTTACCCCCTAAACATACAAGAAATGATGTTAATTCATTATTTGAGTTTATTACGTATGTTTGAATATATTTTAACGGTAAAAATTGAGATATTAGACACCGTTTTAACAGGTTCAACGGATAGTTTAAAGGGTCAATTGGACCCCGATAATGGAATTGATTACATATTCGTACTCAGTGAGTTATAGGAAACATAAAAATGTAATTTATTTAGGGTTTGGTTATGTGACCTTAAACCCTGTACATAGGCCTGGCCTGCATATTGCATAAGCAAATAGGGTATCAGTTCCTAACCGGATTGCCTTGAGACGTAAGGAATGAAGCCTTTAGCCTAATGTTTGATATTTTTTCTGCTTATTGAACACAGTGGGATCATTTGGCAATGAATCCAAAGGACAAAGCGGTTATTGAGTGGTTGTACTAACTTTGTAACAAGGTAAATGTTTATATCCATTTCTTTGGAGGCACCTGGCCTCTTGAATTTTTTACCACGTGTTCCTTGCGTGTGTAGCTGCCGATGGGCTTACTCATTACGCCTTAGCTTTGGATGTACATTATATATTATATGTTATGTCCTGTTGTTGGTATTGCATTGAGGTTCTGAGAATTGTACTCTTGTTGTGAGTTGTCATCTATTACTCTGGCTGTGAGTTGGCATCTCCTCCCCGGCTGTCGATTAAAGTCCCGCGCCGGTGAAGGTTTATTATTGCATCACATTGCATTCATATGTATTACATTTCATATCATATTAGGTGCAGAAGTATTCCGCCCCAGGAGAGTGTAGGAATATTCCGCCTCTAGTTTACATTTTATCGTGTGCAGGAGTATTCCGTCCTAGGAGAGTGCAGGAGTATTTCGCCTCTGGTTTACATTATATCGGGTGCAGGAGTACTTCGCCCCAGGAGCAGGAGTATTTCAACCTTATGTCATATACTGAGTGCAGGACTATTCCGCCTCAGCTTTACATTTTATCGGGTGCAGAAGTATTCCACCCCAGGAGAGTGTAGGAGTATTCCACCTCTGGTTTATATTATATCGGGTGCAGGAGTGTTCCGCACCAGGAGTAGGAGTATTCTGCTCCAGTTGGTTATCAGATTGGATTTCCCTCGAATGCAGGAGTATTCCACTTCGGGATGAGATTACGGGCACATGTGACCCTTTGCATCATATTACATTTCATCTCATTTCTTTTCATTTCATACCATTGTGTAGACTTGTGGTACATAACTAATGTTCTGCTTCTACGTGCATTGCTTATTTGTTGATATGTTTCTGGCTCGTATTCCTGGTTGAGTTTATGGTTTCATACGTATTTCCGGTTATTATCTGGCTCTGCCTTTTCATAATTTAAATAAGAGGAATTTGGTTTATCTGTGTTTTCTCCCTGGCTAGCTATCCTATTCTTTGAGGTGGCTAGTCTGCCCCACTTATTGAGTCCTTTTGACTCACCCTTGTTTGTTGTTTGTTTCTTGTCTATCTATTTCGTTTCGGCAGGTTCGCTCCAGGATTGAGTTTGCACGTTGTGAAGGAGCGTAGACGACTTCAGCTGTCAGGGTGAGCCAGCTTTTATTCCGGATGGCCACCAGTTTATTGGTTATTATTTCAGCTGCATTTTGCTCCCTTCAAGAGGTATCTGTCTTCTTTTGTACTCTTAGATGTCTAGTCTGGATAACCCTAAACCTAGTATATTGGGTAGTCTGCTGTAATTTCTTTTTTGCAGCTTAGAGGTATCAGTATGTCTGTGCTTTTTCTAAGTCTTATTTTTATTTATAAATTTGATTATGTTTATTTTCCTAATTTAATTGGTAAGTGTTCGCCCGACGGGTCTAGGGAAGGATATCGGGTGCCCACACGGCCCAGCCAGATTTCGGGTCGTGTCAGTAAGAAAGCTTGGAATGATAAAAGAATCGGGAAATAAGGAATAGATGGATGAAAAAGAAAGTGATTTAAATGTGATGTATTAAAATGCTCAAGGGCGGTTAGTCACTATAAACTAAATGTATCCAACCTGCCCTACAATTTACATTAAAACCTGTGGAAGTCCTACTTGATCATAGACCGAGCGAGCTTTCATTAGTCGAGTCATACACTGTTGAGATTATGTAAGTAAGTAATAAAAGTGTGCTCTCTCTAACAACTTAAGCTTTTAGATGACATGGTCACACAATTCAACATGGTATGAGCATGCTGAGGTCCTGGGATCGAATCTCGGCGCCACTCAATATTAGAAACAATTTTCACGTGCTTGGCTCATAAAAAAAATCAAAAACGAGCATGTGAGGGGGCGTTAAGATTTTAGATAAGATGGTCACACAATTCAACATACACCATGGGAAAGCCTATGGTACGTCTGCAGTAGTACATGACTTCTTTTTTAGAGTGAGTGAGTTTTGTATTCATATGTCCCAAAGTTTCTTGAAACTTTTTGTGAGAATGGATAGTTTTCTTGTTGTGAGGGCACATGATTTACTAGGGATTTGTGAAGTTATTGGGCTTCTTAGTAAGAGTAGGTGAGTGAGTACAAGTGTTGGTGCTTATGAGTCAGATCTTGAGGTTAGGAAGTCACGAGAGAGAGCTTGAGTGTTTTAAATATTCTTGGCACTAATATATTTGTGATGAATAGTGTGAAGAGTGCATATGCGCCGCTCTAAGTTTTCGTATTAGCCATGGCCATAGGTACAATCGCCATTCCTACCTAAGTCCAGGTTTTTCTCAAAAACGAGCAAAAGTTCAAGTGTGGGGTATTGATATTCGGTGAGAGATACATGTTTAGAGCCTTGTTTCGCCTCATATTTGTAGCCTTTATGCATTGACTAAGTTTTTATCTTAATTTTTTTAGCTTATTACGTATAGTTGATTGTGTAGGAATGTATATGGAGGAAATTGAGGATTTTAAGCTAAAATGAGAAGAAACGGAGCTTCAAAGTCTTAGTAGAAGCTGGAGACTTGACCGAAGATCAAAGCTAGAAAGTAAACTGAGTAAAGGAAAAATGGAGCTTTGAAGCTGTAGGAATGCATGACGCGACGCTGTAAGGGAAAAATCTAGCGAGTTGAAAATTTACAATCCTGAGAAAAAAGGTCTGCCGCACCGCGCTATGTGACGCGCTGTGGGACACTGTAGGCTTAAATTCCTACAATTTTGACTCCGATTTTATTTGGGATTCTCGACTTGTGTGGGTATATAGGGATAATATAAAAGCCTCAAGTCCGTCCAAAAACATAACTTTGACCTGTAATCAGTATTTTTATCATTTCTACTTTTGACCTGGGTATATAGGAATAATATTGTTTCTACATTGTGCCCGAAACAACCACTGCTGATGATACAGTATAGATACAAGTAGAAACAATAAAAATACGAGAAACAATCTAGATTTATATAAAAACAATATGAAAAATTATAAAAACAATATAGAAACATTACAAAAAATATTTACAACATAAGACTAAAAATAGTGTGGTACATTAAAATAAGAAGAAGACGAAGACATAACTGAAATAATACACTAAGATACAAAAAATGATACATTAGAAACAACTGATACAATGCAGATATAGTTTTGATACAATGTTGAAACAACCTTGATATAACGTTGATATAGTGAAACAAAAAGAAGAAAAATTACAGATCTGAACTGAAGCGTACCAGATATGACTGGAAAACACAACTTCTTCAACGAAAAATACCGGATCTTCATCGGAAACACAAAATCTTAACGAAAATACCACATCTTCATCGAGAAACATGATTGATAAACATAAAAACTTCACTATAAAATGGGTGAAGCAGGGGCAATCTTCTTATATTTATAGTAACGAAAAAGGATGTAGCTGGGTTCGCCTCTGGACTCGCTCCTATTAATGGGAAAGTTTTGATTAGATGAGAATACCTTTAAGGTGATAGTTAGAGAAATAAAATTCCCTTAATTAAAGATTCGGGATTATTGACATGTTGTTGACATGAGAATAAGATGAAAGTTTATTATATTATTTATAAGTAAGCACATTGCTATCATGCATATTGTGGACAAGGGATAAGTCATCAAAAAAAATGTTGAATTTATTTATTTTATAACAGTCGTCTATCGAGGAGTCCATCACTGGAGGAGACGACAACAGCTGAGAGATTGGGAGAAGTGAGGTGGCGACAGCTGATGCAGGGTAAATCACGCAGAAGCAATCAAGATAGAAATAAGGAAGAAGAGATACTAAGAAGAGATAAGAGCAAGACGCAATTTGAATGATGTTCAAAGTAGCATCGAGGAACTAGTCTCGACCCACCTTCGAAGACGTCAAAAGACACCTATACTAAGCAAACTAACCTCAAGAGATACATGACTTTTGCAATCAAAGATCAAAAAGGATCGATGTTTAATTGGATTCACCAAGTGAAATCAAGCCCCGAGGGGTTTCTTCATTGAGATACTCTCAAGTTTAATGTTCAATAATCAAGGTAGACTAAGTGTGGCAGTTATAGACCTTCCACACTCTAACTAAAGTCTAAAATAGCCCCACAAGTTGGGTGAAATGATAAAGCCCACGCAGGGTCAAAATAGTATTAACTAAGCCTCAAAAACTCAAAATAAGTCATGTAGCCTCCATTTCCGGGGGAGGCAGTCCGCCCTAGGTGGGAGGCGATCCGCCTCAGCATCTTCTGAGTGGTGTTTCATCAGAGGCGGTCCGCCCTAGCTTGAGGCACTCCGCGCGGCCAAAGTCCAGAGAGTTTTAATTTCGATACTTAGCCGCATTTTGAAGATTTTCGACACTTGTGGAGGGTAGGCGGTCCGCCCAACATGGGAGGCACTCCGCCTCTGCCTGGAGTGTCCTTGGGGCGCTCCTCGTTGATCCTTAGGCGCTCCTCCCTTCACAGAAATTATTGTATGCGGCCTTCAACTCATCTCCGGAGCGCTTCACTTTACATCCTTTGCGCTCCTCAAGCTTGGCTCTTGATGGTTGGTGCTTAGGCTCAATTTAGGCTGCATCATCCTCTCCTTCTTGAAAGGATTTCGTCCTCAAAATCACACCATCGAGGCCTACAAGCAACGACGAACACAACCAAAACTTCCTACTACAAGAGTAGGTTAGTGCAAATAGTGTGGAAAACACACTCTTATGGTATATCCAAGTATCAATAACAATTAAAAAGATCATGTCTCCAAATGAAACAACAAGTACTTGACTCAACAAAGAAGTGCACTCAACACAAGAACAAACAAAGAGATCAATAGGGCATGGAATATACAAGATCAAACTATCAAAATTTCTATGATCCCTAAGTTCATTACATACACACCAAACCTTCAATAAAATATTTTCACAATATGGCGCAATGGTTTTAGCATGCTCAACACTCTAAGTGTGATTAACATATGGAATGGAGTAATCAAAATAGCTCAACCTACAACTAACATCAATTACTCCACTCCCCATCTTGAAAGCACTCATACTCAGACCAAGAGACACCTCCTCACCTCCAAATCCACCCTTAAGACAACCCTTCTCATAAGGCAAACTCTCAAGAAAGGCATTAATAATAGCTTCTTCATCATCACAACCCAAACAACCAAGAGTAGGGTCACTTGAAGAATCATCCGCTTAACTCGAAATTTCAAACAAAGAGTTGTCTATGGAGTCAAACCCTTTACACCATGGAGGTTCTACGTCATTCTCAACTCTAGTTCGATACAAATCACAAACTCTAATAAAGATGCCTTCAAAACAAGGGATTAGTAAAGGTAGACATCTTATCTTCTTTAACAAGCAAAGGTGAAATATCAAAACTAGGTTCATCACCCTCGCTTGAGGAGTCATCATAGATAACCTTATCCATCTAATTCAATAGAGACTCCTTGAGGTCACTACCATCCTCACTACAACACACAAACCCACCAAAATGAATTATATCAACAAGGGTGGGGTCAAACAACTCATCTTCCACTTTATCAAATATGGGTGTGTTTTATAACAAAGTTCACAAGCATGGTCAACTACAACTTCTTCACTAAAGAGAGGTCTTTGAACATTGGGCTCACATCATGATGTGGCTTATCAACCCTCTCAACTAGTGGTTCACAATTCACAAGAAAGTTGACAACTTAACTGTATGCTAGTTGCAAGTTCATTAGATGCAATACAAGCACCAACTACTATTGAGCCCCCACAAGACAAGGAACTAACATGCTCATGAAAAGGAGAATTAACACTTACACTTGAGTTGCTTCCTTGAGCACTCATAGCACTTGTAGTATCATGATCAACTACCTCTTCAAGTAGCTCACAATGAAGGTCTTCATCACCTTGCCTTTCTTCCTTAGCACACGGTTGAGGCTCTATTGGCTTGCCTCCAAGAATACCTACACAAAAATTAAAATAAGTAGAAGAAAAAGATAAAGAGTTAGTGTTAGAATAAGGGGTGCCCTCACTCTCAATGATTTTTTCCCCTCTTTCTTCTCTCTCATTTTTCTTTCAAGGCCGAGTGTAGTTTGTGGTGACAACCCACTCACATCATTCCACACATCCTCTCCTTTTTTCACTCTAGGATTGTCACCGGTCACACTCTTACTCCGCTCAATCTTTTGTCTCTCACGTTCAAGTACAGTAGGATGAGGTCCAAGAATGCCCTCATTTGGAGTAGAATGACTCTTCCTTTTAACCCGACAAGGCATAACAACAAGATTTACGGCCTCGATCTCCATGGGATACTTAACTTTTTCCGCCTCTTTAAGCTCCCTCATACGCCTATAATCATCACTCACTTGCTTGGGTGACAAGGGTTTAACTATGAAACTTTTGCCCTCATGCTTAGCCGTGTATATATTGGCTCGGCCATTATGAATCACATGTCAATCATATTTCCAAGGCCTTCCCAACAAGATATGGCAAGCTTGCATAAGCACGACATCAAACATAAGCTCATTATGATAAGTCGCAATCTTGAACTTCGTCAAGACTTGCTTCACCACCATCAACTCCCCACACTCATTCAACCATTGCAATCCGTACGGATGTAGATGCTTATGCGTAGGCAACTTCAATGTGACACCAACGCTTGACTCATTACATTAGTACCGGAGACAACAATCAAAGAACACATTTGTCCCTCCACTCTAGACCTAGCATGGAACAAGTTCTCCCTTTACACATTCTCCTCCTCCTCAATACTCATGGCACTCAACTCCCTCATCTTCGGGCTCACTTTCTTGTTCACACACCCTCCCATCATCCATGATTATCATTGTTCTATGGGTGGGACAATCTTTAGGAAAATTCCCATAGCCCTTACACTTGTAACATTGAAAAGAAGAAGCACTAGGAGTATGTAATTGAGTTTTAAAGTTACCTCCAAACTCCTTAGAGTTACTCTTCGGTGTTCCCTTCTCAAAAGTCTTCTTCACATCCCGGTTTCAACTAGAACCACCGATACTTCGGCTATTCCAATCCATGGGTCGGCTCATAGGAGTAGATGTCGTGTTACCTCTATAACGAGTGAATGAAATATGTGCAACCTCAATTGAGAAGCCAAATCCCGACTTTGGCCATTCTTGAACCGGATTATAGCTTGCTCTTCATCTTTCCCTCTTTATATCTAGGGACATCCGAGTCCTCTCAAACTCATTGAAGTATTCATCAACCGATTTGAGGCCTTGTTTCAATTCGTAGAGCTTCTTGAATTTTTCTTGCCTATGCTTTGGGGTGACATACTTCTCATTTATCACTTGTTTCAAATCATCCCAAGTAATTTGCTCGGGCAATCGAACTCTTCTTCTAGGTCTCTTAACCGACTCCCACCAAGTGGAAGCATATGCTTCGAATGAGGCAATGGCATAAGTGGCCTTCTTATCATCCGACATGTCATTAATTTCAAAGATCCGCTTCAAACTCACCATCCAATCCAAAAACAACTCCGGATCACTGGTCCCTTTGAATGATTGGATTGTGATCTTCACACTATTCAAGTTGTTATCATGATCCCCAAGGGGTGGTTCCGGATAACCCCCATATTAGTCACCATAACCATCATATCCACGCTCCAAGTTCCTCTCCACATATCCCCCTCGGGGCCCTCGACCTAGCCCACGATCTCTATGCATACCACGAACTCCTTGCATTGGCCTCCTATTCGGATAAGGTGGCTCATAGTCATCATGATTATCAATATGTTCGGGTAGCTCCCCTTCTTGAGCTACAACATCATGCTCAATAAGTACCATATTTCTATGGGGTCTCATGAGTAATGGAACATTACCTTGGGGAATGCCCAAGTTGTGGAGAATGCCCATTTATTGGGGAACGCCCAATGCCCTATCATCACGGGCTATCTCCGCAACTTGTTCCGGCCTCACAACGAAACCATTATTAGTACCTTCTCCGACATATTTTGGGACGCTCAGGGTCCTTTCCTTTTCAATTCTTTCAATTCTAAGACCCAATGCCTTCACCTCGGCCAAGATATAGGCCAAAGTGGATTCCGGTACTTCAATGGTCTTGTCTACGTCTCCGGCATATACCTGCAAATGCCAAAGACTAAAGAAAAAGGTTAGTGTAAAAACCTTACACGCTCCCTCACTTTTGAATGTCACTCGGGTACACTCAATATAGTAAGGTAGGATCACTCAAGCTTTACTAAACAAGGCTCCTCGTATTGAACAACTTCCTCAATGATCTACCAAGTCCACAAGAATCAAAGCACTCTTCGGGCAGAGTTAATTAATGTGACTCTATGAACGGACGTCTATTTGAGTGAGCACTTGAACCAAAAAATTTCTACGAATCTTCTTTGAATTCTCAACTCCAATCACACACAAGTTATCCTAAGAGCTCAATGAAATAGTACTAATTAAGTAGGAACAATACTCAAGAAGTACTAGTTGGAAGTAATGCAAATAAAGAATAAACAAAATCCTATGAAATAAACTACCCAAATGCTGAAATAGGCTGAGGTGCCCCGCCTCTGTGGGTAGGCGGTCTGCCAGAAAAAGTCCAAAGAGGGTGTTAATTCTGAGGCGATCCGCCCTAATTGGTAGGCGGTCCACCCAAAATTGGAAGCTCTTGAAATTTCCTACAACTTTTCAACCCATTTCAACTATGGTTTTGACCCATTTTTCACCAAAAAATTCTATAATTTCAACTCCCAATGGTACCGAAAGATGTGGTTAACAATACCCAACAATCTCCAATGATTTATAACACAATCCAAGCAATAACAAACTTTGATTCAAGATTTGAAGCTTTCAATAAGGGTTTCAAAGTTGGAGTTTCAAACATTCAAATTTTAATCCACAACACCAAATATGATATGATGGTACCAAAAGAACATAAAAATGATATAGAACAATCTGCAATAAATTTCATCGATTGGGTATTTAAATCCAACTTGTTCTATGAATTGTTTCGTGATTTTTCAACTTTTTCAATTTTTTTCTTCTTTTCTTTTTCTCAAAAATGAAAACAACAAGAATTCTAAAGATACGAGATATGAAGAACAGAATTAGGGTTTTTGAAACAAACCCTTTTCGTGCTCTGATACTAATTGATGCAGGGTAAATCACGCGGAAGCAATCAAGATAGAAACAAGGAAGAAGAGATGGAAAGAAGAGATAGGATCAAGACGCAATTTGAACGATGTTCAAAGTAGCGTCGAGGAACTAGTCTTGAAACACCTTTGAAAACATCAAAAGACACCTATACTAAGCAAACTAACCTCAAGAGATACACGACTGTTGCAATCAAGTTTGACAATAAAAGATCGATGCTCATTTGGATTCACCAAGTGAAAACAATCCCCAAAGGGTTTCCTCATTAAGCTATTCTCAAGTTTCATGCTCAATAATCAAGTTAGAGTAAATGAAATAAAAGACTATGTGTGGTATTTATAGACCGTCCATACTCTAACTAAATTCTATAATAGCCCCACAAGCTGGGTGAAATAATATAGACCATGTAGGGTCAAAATAGTAATAATGCCTCCAAAACTCGGAATAAGTCATGTAGCCTCCTTTTTAGGGGGAGTCGGTCCGCCCTAGGTAGGAGGCGGTCCGCCTCAGCATCTTTTGAGGAGTGTTTCATCAGAGGCGGTCCGCCCGGGCTTGAGGCGCTCTGCCTGGCCAAAGTCTAGAGAGTTGTAATTTCGATACTTAGCCGCATTTCGATGATTTTTGGCGCTTGTGGGGGGTAGACGGTCCACCCAACATGGGAGGCGCTCTGCCTCTGCCTAGAGTGTCCTTAGGGCGCTCCTCATTGATCCTGAGGCGCTCCTCCCTTCATAGAAACTATGGCATGCGAACTTCAACTCATCTTCGGAGCGCTTGACTTTGCATCCTTTGCACCCTTCAAGCTTGGCTCTTGATGGTTGGTGCTTAGGCTCAATTTGGGTTGCATCAACGACGGTGGCAACGATGGTGGTAGTGGATGAGAGAGGAAGTGTAATGGGAGAAGGAGACTAGGATTTATTTTATCTTTTGCTATATTTTACCCTAATTTTTTATGTTTTGTAAAATTGTAATTAAGTTCTCCCTTCTTCTATATTGAGTAATTGTGCTAAAATGTCTCTATGTTTGATAAAAAATTTCTCAAAATTGTGCTTTTATGTAAATTTTTCCAAAATTAATGTAACTCACTCTGAATAAAACTCGGCTAGTTATTTATTTTATGCGGTCTTTTGGGATGAACTTATTTTTTTACAACATAAGTTTAAAATAATACAACTGAGGGAGTCTAATAAAAACTATCACATATAGTTACGTCTCAAATGCCTTCGAAACTTGTAAGGTAGGATGGGTAGGCTATTTTAGGTGTGTTATAGACTTTGTAGTAGCATGCCCATGGGTAAGTAACCAAATCGAACCTTAAGTGGATATACAAAATAATGGAAAATGGGCGTATAGTGACAGTGGATTCTAAAGCTATCCTTTTGGCTATAAGCCAAATTCTATTCCGAATACGTTAAAAACACAGAATTCCCTAACTAATTAATTTAATGACTAATTTTGTACACACTGAAAACTTATGGCTTAAACTGAAAACTAAGATAAACTACATATTTCAGACTAAAACAACTTTTGAGATATAATTTAGACTTTATCCCCTTCTTACATAATATGATGGACTTAGGCTTGAATTTTGAAGACTTTGAATTGGACAATTTTTAGGATTTAGCCTCAATCAAATTAAACTATTTTTACAAACTTAACCTGATCTCGTACCTTACTAAGTATATAAGTTTAAAAGGTTGGAAAACGTTAGACAAATTATTATTACTACTTAACAAATGCAAAATAAACAAGAAAATATTAATTGTTACTAAAATTAAGTGCAGTGGAATTTTGGGAACAAAAACCCTACGGTAGTAACTTAAGTAATTGTCGTGTTGAGCTATTAACTATTTTTCTCATAATCTCATATAATTATTTACACAAACCACAAGATTTTGTGGTTTATCTTCGAGCAAAAAAGTTGTATTGAGACATTATTAGTGGGTAGAGTTGTTGTTACCTATATATTCTATATCACCATCTAACGCAAATTGAGTTGCTATCGTGCCTATTGATTAGTAAATAAAATGCCACGGTTATACTAAATACCTGGGGTTGTCTTATATCCGATTTTCTATTTAAGAAAATTAAAGAACTTAACTGTGAATACCAACACAGAATCAATTTCTCGATGTTGGTCCAGCAAAAATATTGCAATAAAGTAAATTGCAGAATGTAAGTGAACATTATTTTTACGTGGAAAAATTATTACTCAACAGAATAAAAAACCACGACTCATCTATGTAGGATTTCCCTTAATCTTCATTATACCGAGCAGACACTTAGTTACATGTCGTGACTAATCCAAGTCACAACATGCACTACAATCTAATTCAAGATTGTAGCAACTCACCTAGTGTATTGGATAAAAGCTGACTGGACTTTGAAGGATGACACGTGTCTTCCACGTGGCACGAACTGACGTTTCAACGGACAGACATTCACCGGACAGATATTTTCCACGAGCAGACCTAAGGAAGTTACGGAACATTTCAACAGTCAACATAGTTTAAACGAGCAATTATTAGCATTATTGTCCACGATCATTCATTAAATGGTCATTAAGGCAATCATTACAGCCCAGCGGTTACAACTTCGCTGAATAAGTGCCTAGCAGTTACTTATCCAGACGGATCCACGCCCAACGGTTACTACAATCCCAACGGGCGCCTTTCAGGCCTATAAATAGCGTTTACCTTAACCAATTGTAATATAACTTTTACTTCTTGTCTACACTATCAATAAGAATACTCTCTCTCTCTCTCTCTCTCGTTCAGATATACTCTTTGCTCATATTTTAATTACTATTTTAGCGTTTGGATCATCTGAAGTATGGCGGATATCGACCAACTCTCCCCGGAGACGAAGGATACGATACGTTTGCCTCTATTTGCTTTCGCTTATACTTTACCTTTAACGTTCTATATTGATATTACTTGATCCTCCATACAAATTCTTAATCTCAACTATTGATCGTGACTCCGCAAATACAAATTTAATTGTTAATTGGCCTAAAATCGGATCTAGGTTAAACAATTTAGCGACCACAGTGGGAGCCGGTCAATAGCTTTCGTAGGTTAAAAGTCTATCTTTGATATTATATCTATTTCCGTCTATCTTTTTGTTTCATAACTAACATGGCAGAAAGCAATTCCCAACGAACCATCATAGACGGACAACAAGTAAACACCCCTTCACTCAGTCCTAATTATTCTCCTGATTACTCTCCCGACTATTCGTCCGATGGGCAGCAACAATCTTCCCAAGGACCGGTCAGACAATATAGGCGTATGCGCTCTCAGAGTACTACTCCACCCAGGAGACGACGACATAGGAGTCTCTCCCCTGGCCAAGGGAATCTGCAAGAAACACTTTTTGCTTTTATGCAGGAACAGGCAGAAGTGAACCGGGGAATCAATGAAGCACTTACCTCTCTCCGGAGAAGCAATCTTTCAACTGCAAGGGCTGACGCTGCAACGCCTAACCCCAACACACCCTCTTCACATACTTCAAGGCAAGGAGAAGAGCGCAACAACGGTAGTGGTACTGCAGATCCGACGACTCAAGCCAATCAGAACCCGAACGGAGGATCTATGGCACCTACAGATTTGAGCCTTGTCGTAGAAGCTCTCACCAGACAATTCAAAGAAAGCCAAGAAGCACTTCAAAAGTCTCTTCACGAGAGAATCGATCAGATACCAGGCGCCCCACCTACGCTGAAGAAAGTTGACGTCCAGCGTTATTCACAGAGGCCCTGGAAGAAGGAGGCAGCTCCAAAAGCAATACCTAAGACGTTCAATATGCCGAATATTCCAAGGTATCGCGGAAAATCTGATCCCAACGATCACCTCATGATGTTCAGCAATTTTATAAAGGCCAGTGATCTCACCGACGAGGAGATCGAATCTATGCAATTGAAGAAGTTCGTAGAAACCCTGGCAGATGGAGCCCTGCGATGGTACTCAATGTTTCCACCCAACTCCATTGGCTCCTTCGTAGAAATGGCTGAATTGTTCGTGAAGGCACACACGGGTGCTCAGAAAACGGAGACCCGGGTAGAAGATATCTTTGAAATTAAGCAGAGACCCGACGAGTCATTTCGCAAGTACGTGGATCGGTTCTAGAGAGAACGTATGATGCTCCCCAAAGTACCAGATAGGTGGGCAGCAATCGCGTTCACCAACAGCTTGGATATTAGGAGCTCAGAGGCCACACGAAGGCTTTACGAGTCTCTTCACGAGTTTCCAGCAGCCAGTTGGTCAGACGTCTACAATCGTTACAATTCCAAGGTACGTATCGATGAAGATAAACTGATTGGAACAGGTGCTCGGGGAAGGGCTCAGGCTCGCAACAATGGATCCGGTGGAAAAGCAGAAACGGAGAGGTCAGGCACACGGTATGAGTCGTACCCTGACCAATCGCGTAACAATTCCAAAGGACGCAGCCGCAACAGCAATAGGGGTCTATTTCGGAGGGAGAATTCTGAATCGAATCCCCATGGAGTCCCAAGCCTACCAAGCTTCAACGTTGAAATGATGGAGGTCATGGCAGTACTCAAAGACATGGGAGAAAAAGTCAAGTGGCCAAAAGACATGAAGACTGATCCCAGCAAGCGAAATCAAGACCTATATTGCGAATTCCACCGCGACCATGGGCACACCACCGAAGACTGCAAAGCTTTAAGGTACAAAATTGCTCATTTGTTGAAACAGGGATTCTTGAAGGAATTCCTGACTGAGAAGGGAAAGCAAACTCACGCGAAGACTCAGCAGAACAAATCTGGTCCACCGCGAGCATCCTCTCCGAAACGAACGGTCAACGTTATTTCGGGTGGGATCGAGGTAAATTCGGTTACCTTCACAGCGAAGAAGTATGCAAAGGTATCCATTACAAACAACAAGCGTCCTCGGTCAGAAGAAGTAATCACCTTTGAGGAATCCGATGCTGATGGATCACAGTTTCCACATGCTGATGCGTTAGTCATAACGTTACGCGTGGCGGAGTTCGACGTGAGGAGAGTGCTCATCGATTCGGGCAGTTCTGCGAATATTATCCAGTCGCGAGTTGTAATTGAAATGCAGCTAGCAGATAAGATTGTGCCAGTATCTCGAGTTCTTTCCGGTTTCAACAATTCGAGCGAAAAGACTCTCGGGGAGATTACCTTGATGACTTTGGCTAAAGGGGTAGCAAAGGAGACAACTTTTCATGTTGTCGATGCGGATTTAGCCTACAACATCATTATAGGTAGACCTTGGATCCACGACATGCAAGCCGTCCCTTCTACCTATCATCAGGTGTTGAAGTTCCCATCCGAGTGGGGAATACGTGAAGTCCGAGGAGAGCAACGCTCTGCACGAGATTGTTACTCGGTAGCCCTCAAACTACCCGAGGAGAATAAATAGCAATTACAGCAACCGGGGCCGAATACTACACCTGAGGAGGTTAAGTACGAAGTCCCGGAGTTCATCGCCAAGATGGATGAGAAAGAAAACCACATGCCAACAGTAGAAGCTCTGGAACCCGAAGAGCTGTTCACTGATAAACCAGAGCGAAAGGTGTATTTGGGAACTGAGCTGAGCGAACGCCTGCGGGGAGATATCCTCCGGTTCCACAAGGAGCGGCATACAACATTCGCCTGGTCCCATGCAGATATGACAGGTATTTCTCCTGACATCATTACTCACAGGTTGCACGTTGATCCATACCACCGCCCGGTGAAACAGAAGACGCGCCAGCAAGGAGCTTTCCGAAACTAGGTAATCAATGACGAGGTCGATCGGCTGTTAAAGATCGGTTCAGTACGTGAAGTCAAATACCCAGACTGGTTAGCCAACGTGGTTGTCGTACCTAAAAAGAACGGCAAGTGGCTAGTCAGACATTGACTTCACAGATCTGAACAAAGCCTGTCCGAAGGATTCATATCCTCTTCCCAGGATAGATCAGCTAATCGATGCAACAGCCGGACACGAAGTGTTAACCTTCCTCGACGCGTACTCCGGATACAACCAGATACTGATGGACCCTAAAGACCAGGAAAAAACGGCATTCATAACCTGTCGAGGTACGTATTGTTATAAAGTTATGCCATTTGGATTAAAAAATGCAGGTGCAACCTATCAGCGTCTAGTCAATCGAATGTTCCATGACCATATCGGAAAGACTATGGAAGTATACATTGACGACATGCTGATAAAATCCAAATGGGCAGAAGACCATCTGGCACATCTGAAAGAAGCTTTCCAAATTTTGGATCAGTATAACATGAAATTGAACCCGGAGAAATGCGCTTTCGGAGTTGGATCGGGAAAATTTCTGGGGTTCATTGTTTCTCAGCGAGGCATTGAAGTCAATCCCGCTTAGATTAAAGCTATTGAATCAATCCCAGATGTACTTCACGATAGGAAAGAGGTCATGAGACTAACGGGGAGAGTAGCAGCTCTACGCAGATTCATTTCCCGGTCATCTAATCGTTGCAAAAGTTTCTTCGATGTCTTAAAGCAAAATAAGGAGTTCGAATGGACTCCCGAGTGTCAGCAGGCATTGAGGGATCTAAAGAAATATCTATCCAGTCCTCCACTGCTTACCACACCTGTGGAAGGTGAGCAGCTGCTAATCTATCTGGCAGTCTCAGAGTCATCGGTAAGCGCTGTACTAGTTCGAGAAGAAAAAGGTAAACAACTTCCTATCTATTATGTTAGCAAAGCTCTAATTGATGCAGAAACCCGCTATCAACCTTTAGAAAAATTGGCATTGGCTCTAGTAACTGCTGCTCGAAGTTACGCCCATCCTTTCAAAGCCATTCGATAGTTGTGGTTACTACTTTTCCTTTACGAAATGTCCTGCACAACCAAGAATTTTCAGGAAGATTGGTGAAATGGGCTATAGAATTATCCGAATTTGATATCACTTATCAGCCCAGGGTAGCGATAAAGTCACAAGTCTTGGCAGACTTCGTGGCAAACTTCAGCATGAATATATATCCTGAGGCAGAGAAAGAAGCCATTCTCTATGCAGGGCAGGCTCAGGGTACCTGGATCCTCCATACAGACGGTTCCTCGAGTGTAAAAGGGTCAGGACTCGGACTGGTCCTCGTTACTCCATCCGGAGAGACGGTAAGGCAAGCTATCAAATGTCCCTTCATTACTAACAATGAGGCCGAATATGAGGCTGTTATTGCAGGATTAGAATTGGCACGGAACTATGGGGCAACCATAGTCAAGCTAAAAAGCGATTCTCAGTTAGTGATCAATCAGATCAATGGAGGTTTCGTTGCACGAGAATCCAGGATGCAGGCGTACCTCGCCCGAGTGAAAGAACTGTTGGCACAGTTCGACGACTGGGAAGCAATTCAGATTCCGCGGGAAGAGAATCACGAAGCTGATGCTCTTGCAAACATGGGATCGGTTGCAGAAGTAGGGGCAGCTAGCCCTTCAGCTATTGTTAAACTTCTCTACACAACCATGGACAGGGGAAAGTTTTAAGTCAACGCCGTCAGCACTACCTGGGACTGGAGGAATGAGATAACGAATTATCTTGTCCATGGGACTCTGCCCGCAGATGCGAAGGCTGCTCGTAAACTCCGAGTAAAAGCTGCCCGATACACCATTCTCAAAGGCGAGCTGTATCGGAGGATGTTAGCAGGACCCCTCGCAAAATGTCTTGCACCAAATCATACTAATTATGTGATGAGGGAAGTCCACGAAGGCTGTTGCGGAAATCATTCCGGAGGTAAGGCACTAACCCGAAAGCTGATACGTGCAGGTTATTATTGAGACAAAATGGAGAAAGATGCAAATGAGTTTGTCAAGAAATGTGACAAATGCCAGAGGTTTGCCCATCTTCTTCATCAGCCAGCCGAACCATTGCATTCAATAATTTCCCCGTGGCCCTTCATGAAATTGGGAATGGACATTGTTGGTCCTCTTCCCACGGCACCAAGGGGGATGCGTTTTTTACTGATCATCACTGACTATTTCACAAAGTGGGTCGAAGCAGCAGCATATTCGAAGATACGGCAAACAGAGGTTGTCGATTTTCTCTGGTGCTTTGTCATATGTCGCTTTGGAGCACCTAAGGAAATAGTCATGGACAATGGCCCGCAGTTCGTCGGCTAGAAAGTGACTAGGTTCCTTGACGATTTACACATTAAGAGAATCACTTTTTCTCCATATCATCCTGTTGCCAATGGACAGGCCGAATCTACCAACAAAATCATTATTGAATCTCTTAAAAAGCGCCTCGAGCAGGCAAAGGGATGTTGGGTAGAAGAGCCACCTGGAGTATTGTGGGCTTATCGCACCACAGTAAAAATGAGTACCGGGGAAACTCCTTACTCATTGGTATATGGTGCAGACGCTCTGATCCCAGTCGAGATAGGAGAACCCAGCCTACGATATGCACATGCCACCGAGGAATCAAACTCAGTTAACCTGTCTGAAGAGCTGGACCTCCTTGAGGAACGCAGAGAACTGGCGCTCGTACGAGTGGTCGCCCAAAAAGAATGAATCGAAAAATACTACAATCGGGGACTGCGCGTACGAAGCTTCCAAGTCGGGGACTTTGTACTCAGAAAGGTTTCCCAGAGCACACAAGAGACAAATTCAGGGAAGCTTGGCCCTAACTGGGAAGGACCCTACAAAGTGATCGCTTCGGTCGGCAAGGGGTCTTACCGCTTGGCACGACCAGATGGCTCGATTGTCCCGAACAGTTGGAATGTGGTTCACCTTAAAAGGTATCACTTCTAGGTGATAAAAACGGTTAGTTACTCCACACTTACCTTTTTATCTTTACATAAAGTCCTTGCTTTCATCATATATTCTTTCTAAATGGTACTAACGACCTAAACAAGGTCAGATCCGTTTAGCTCAACTGGTAGAGCTCGAAGTTCTTAACTTCGCGGCTGTGGGTTCGAATCCCACAACGGACACACTCCTCGTTTGGTTATATGTGTTCAATGTACAACTCACCAAAAACTCTTTTCATATTATCACTTCATGTGTTCCAACATTAAAACAAGGGAGGTGATGAGGGCCCTATAGGCCAGATAAGACCTTCATACAGGCAAAAGACCTTATCTAAAGGCAGCAAATTTTCAAAACTTTTACGTGATAAGGCTTCCACGGCAAATAAGAGAAGTCATTCACAAAACAAAACCTTCATGTGACAAGGCTTCCACGAAAATAAGAGAAGCCGTTCACAAGGCCAACAACTCGGCCAGAGCCAACCTACAATGACATGCAACAACTTTCGACTATCAAAACAATAAGCAAAGTTATACGCATAGAGCAATGATTTGGCCAAAACCCTAACGACCACAACTCGGTCAAACTACTTACAACTTACGACCTTTTTCCTAATGAAAGGTTAAGTTAAAAATATTCGGGCAGACTTTTGAAAATACGAACTTAATAAAGTTCAAGATTCAAGAAAAGTAACTCCCAATCATAAGGAACGAAAGCCACAGCGTATGCATACAAAAAGATCAAAAGTTCAAACTAAATATAGTCACTGAGCAGATCTAAAATAACATTTATACATTATCCTGTAAATTGATAAAATGCCGAGAACGGCTGACAGAAATTTGCAGAGTGTTCAGAGGCCAAAACAAACTGGCCATACAAAGGGTCAGAGAGTCTCTAACAAACAAGTGTAGTTCTCGCCAGACAAAATAAAAATACATCAATGGAGGAAAAAGAGCATTAGCTTGAAGGGCCATGACCAGGACTCAACGCACCAGCTCCGTCAGTCCTGTCGTCATTCCCTGAATCCTCATCTTCATCTCCACCATCATCATCATCATCGCCTTCAGACTCTACGAGGGAGAGACCCAATGCTTGGTGAATTCTTCGAACAGCGCTCTTTGTCGTCTGCAGCATCTCCTCGACATCAATTTGTCCAGTCTGGATCTGCACGAGCAATGTACGCTTGGCTTCAAAGGCCGCAAGCTTGGTCTTGATTTCCGACTGATCACGCAAGTTTGCCAAGTCCTTGGTTAATGCGGTCTGAGCACCCATTAATTGAGCGACCTGGTCCTTGGCAGCTTGGAGATCAGAACGGGCTTTGATTGATTCTTCATTTGCTCTCTGCAGACCCATCTCAAGAGATACACGGTTGTCGTTAGCGCTATTCAAACAATTTCATCATTCTTCAAGCAGTCTCCAAGCCCTGGATAGAGCGTGCGAACCCTTCTTTCTCCTCGAAAAGAAGGTCCTTTTCCCTAGTGAGAGCATTGATTTGCTCAAGATGATCATTGTTAACATCAGTTAACCAATTAACTTCTCCACCAAGGAAACCACACTGTTCAACCAGAGTCTTGTTGTCCTTCAGAGCTTCCAGCAATTCTTTCTTTATCTCCACCACTTGGTCGACATTGTTAAGCCTGGAGCGAAACATAAGCTCGGCGGCCAGCATGCTTGACTAATAAAAAAAAATGAAACAAGCTAAGGTTAAGGGTCCGAGGCTAAAGTTGCTTCCAACATGAGAACGAGAAAATACTTACTCGGGCAGAATCAGCAGCAATCTGAAAGGCTAACTCTTCATCGCTCGGCTACTCTCTTGGGGAACTTCCTCCCTGGCTTCTTCTTTCACTTTTTCTTCATCCACCTTCCTCTTTCCCTTATCCACGCGAGAAGGACCTGTCTCCTCCCCGTCACCAAATCGGGGACTCCTCTGCGGAGTACGGACGGCTTCCTCCTCGGCTCTTCTTCTGTCGCTGCGAAGATGAGGTCTTCGCCTAAGAGGAACATCAACTTCGGCTTCAGTGTCCGAAAGGTAGATAACCTCCTTGGCTAAACTCTCTTCCCGCGCGGACTCGGGGACTTCAGCAGCCACCTCGGCATTCACTTCTACAGGTCCAGGGATGCTGGCCCTAGGAGGAAGATCGCCACCAGCCGATGAGGGTTGCTCTGCAGTCACGGAAATCTTACGAGCAGATTTCTTCCGTGCTCCACCCTCTCTTTGGCTCCCTTTCTTCCTCGTCAAGGAGCCTAGTCCATCGGACAAGAGTTCTTCACCCCCCCCCCCCTCCCTGCTGCGCAGAGCACCTACCGAAGCTAGTATAGCCTCAGCCTCAGCAGCTGGGTCAGCAACAGGTTTGGTAGGTCTGTCTTGGGGAGGCGCGGGAAAGAAATCTCCCGAAGTGCCCAAACCTGCAACAAAGATGAAACGGTCAGACATGATGAGGGTTCAAAGAAGAAGAATTATCAGAGAGACAGAAATATTCTCACCGTGGTATTTCACAGTCAAACTTTTGAGAGTAGCAAAGTACGCCCACTCTCTTTTCTCTGGTCCGAATTTCTCCAAAATCGGCTCAACCCACGCCGTCAGTTCATCAACAGATATGAACCTGTCGTAAGGTTGCTTGGCCGCTGCACGAAGAAATTGAACGAACATTAGAGAAATAAGAAAGGAGAATATAAAAAAAACAAACTCGGGGACTTACGCGTCTTATTCCAGACTTCTGGAAGGTATGTCTTGTCGTCAAAAGTCAAGGCCGAGGAGCGCACGAACAGATACCGTTGCACCCAGCCTCGGTCACTGGTATCCTCAGAACTGCGCACCAAGCCTTTGCTTCCGTGCATCCTCGCATTTACATAGCCATCTTTAAAAATCTGAACACTATACAAAGAAATAAAATGCTTGTAGTCAAAAGATTGATCGGTTTCTGCCGCAAACCAATCTAAAAGTGTAACTATCCTATATATACTGGGGCTCAATTGCCCCGGGCAGAGAAGGTACTCCCTGCAATGCCTCTCCAGCATAGGGTGCAACGGCAGCCTACATCCCACTGTGAAAGGGTAGGTGCACATAGCTGTCCACCCAGTCATGTGGGAAGTAATGTTCTCTCCCTCAGAGACCGGCAAGAGAGGAACTTCATCGCCCCAGTTGCAGTCCATCCTCACATGAGGGATCACCTCCTTCGTGATCCTCGACTTAAACCTATACGCCGGCCAGTTCCCCGTATCTCCCTCCCTGTTATGAAAGGACTTAATATTACAGTCCGCCTCAAGTTCACCCCATTTCTTGGGGATTATTTCCGCAGCAGTGGCTTGAGTAGCCCGCGGCCTAGGAGTGGCCGTCGTGGAACTATCAGCAATATCGGTACTCTGATTTTATCTAGATCTTGAAGCCATGATTTCAGGAAAAGAATGAAGTTATCAAGAAAAACTCAAGAGCTAATTCAGAGGTTTTCAAAGAACAACACAGAGGAAATAAAAGCAAGTAAAAAGTTTCTCATCAAGTGAATCCCTATTTATAGGAACCAAGATTCAGATCTCCGACTTCTCTCGAAGACACGTGGAGGTTATCGGAGAAACTACGACCAGATCTGGCCGTCGAAGGAGGAAATAGGGTTAATCAAAACTTTATAGCGCCATCATTATTCTGAAGAGCAGCGGTCACCTCGCAATCAACAGACGACGTGCGCACGTGGTTGAGGCGGTTAAAATCATTGCTTTTACCCTTGGGATACGCAGTAGTCATTTCAGAGTAAACTGCGGTTCCACAGGCATGCCAGCTGCAGTTACTTTTTTATACGGCGCATTTAATGCGCACGACATAAGGGCTTGTCACTTATCTGATAAGATTCATACGTCATCAAGTTACGTCATATGGAGACAAAAAGTTCGCAAAAACCCCCGCCAAAGCTCTTATCCACTCCTCGGACAGATACTCTGCCCGAGAAGTGCGGGGACTATCTGTATTGGATAAAAGCTGACTGGACTTTGAAGGATGACACGTGTCTTCCACGTGGCACGAACTGACGTTTCAACGGACAGACATTCACCGGACAGATATTTCCCACGAGCAGACCTAAGGAAGTTACGGAACATTTCAACAGTCAACATAGTTTAAACGAGCAATTATTAGCATTATTGTCCACGATCATTCATTAAATGGTCATTAAGGCAATCATTACAGCCCAGCGGTTACAACTTCGCTGAATAAGTGCCTAGTAGTTACTTATCCAGACGGATCCACGCCCAACGGTTACTACAATCCCAACGGGCGCCTTTCAGGCCTATAAATAGTGTTTACCTTAACCAATTGTAATATAACTTTTACTTCTTGTCTACACTATCAATAAGAATACTCTCTCTCTCTCTCGTTCAGATATACTCTTCGCTCATATTTCAATTACTATTTTAGCGTTTGGATCATCTGAAGTGTGGCGGATATCGACCAACTCTCCCCGGAGACGAAGGATACGATACCTTTGCCTCTCTTTGCTTTCGCTTATACTTTACCTTTAACGTTCTATATTGATATTACTTGATTCTCCATACAAATTCTTAATCTCAACTATTGATCGTGACTCCGCAAATACAAATTTAATTGTTAATTGGCCTAAAATCGGATCTAGGTTAAACACCTAGTTAATCCAACCTAAGCACAAAAAGTTCACTTCACAAGTTCTGTGCGCTAAAGACTTTCTTAAAAATTGCCTTCTAGTATTGCGTGTAAGTGAAAAGTTGAGATTTTACTAACTTAGATACCTCTTTTATACGTATTTTATGTGGCTCTAAACTAATTTTGTGGCCAAATCTTATGTAATGTTGCATGATTCCAAATTATCATGGATCACATAGCTCGAGGATAGCAAAAAAAACAAGAAAAATTCAAGAAGGCTATTGGACTAGAGATTGGAATCAATAAAAAAAGAGCCAAGTACCAGAAGAAAAGTACTTTGGACATATTGATTGGACGACCTACTAATTTTGCATTTTAGACTAGAACTTGGTTAATATCTTATCACACTCAAAACTCATTCTAAAAAGGATTAGCGGTCGGTGCAAATATTATCCGGTTTTCAAGTTTGGAGTCGAGGCACAAGGAGAAAACATCTAGCTTTAACTATTTTTGTATCACCAAATCAATAACTTTAACAATTTCTAATGGTAACAACATTAATTTAAGATTGAACTAAAGAACTAAATATTATGATTAAAGAAAGGGTGTGAATAAGATAACTTGATACGATTCAAGAGGAAAGAACCTTGGATATAGATTTTCCGAATTATTGAGATGAACTACTGACATGTTTCCTATAATCTCTCAGTTTTCTACCTATTGATCAAGAGCTCTTTAGTTACCGTAAACTTCTTCTGATCAAGAATGATGATTTCCTAAGTTATTCTTCCTAACTAA
The DNA here is from genome assembly GCA_037355625.1 of Petunia x hybrida. Lineage (NCBI taxonomy): Eukaryota > Viridiplantae > Streptophyta > Magnoliopsida > Solanales > Solanaceae > Petunia > Petunia x hybrida. The sequence continues at coordinate 1,337,930 of JBBBVM010000032.1, read as the reverse complement.
CCTCGGTGAGTATTTAGCCTGCTCAATAAGATCACAACAAAGTTTTGTTATTCCTAACCCCACTTTTAAATCCTCACAATTATCTTCCGACCTCTTGCTTAGAAGTGTTGTTTTTCAACAACTATCTAGCCCTATATTTTTTTCCAAGCAACACAAGATAATAAGACACGATTAATTGATGGCCATACAACTAACCACATAAAAAACGTAGTTGAATAAATAAGAATAACACAGTTTAATTATAGAAGAAATTATCAATATGTTCACAAAATAATTGATTCCATCATATCCTAGAAAATGAATTTAGCTACATATGTTTTTTATGAATGCAAGTGCTAATGTTAAAGTAATCTCCATAATAATAGAAAAAAAGAGAAGTTTTAGATGAACTCTCTAAATCTTCAGTTAGGATGGATTCCGGCCTCTTCCAAGCACCAACAAGCTTCAACAATGGTGTTTCTTGCTCTTCCAATCCAAGATAGGTCATAAAGGAGGCTAGGGAAGCTTTTATACCTACTAGAAAATAAGAAAATAGTCTAAAATACCCTTAGATTTTTGTCCAGAATTTCTGCTTCACGTGGCACTCGCATACCATGAGGACTCAATTTCTTCAGGTAATTCAGCTCGCATGGTGCTCGCGTATTAGGCCTAAATGTGTTGAAATTTTTCTTTCACTTCTAGGCAAAAACTCTATTTCTTCTCGTGTTACTCGCGTGGCACAGAGATCACTTGAAATCTTTAATATCTTTAATTTTCATGCAAAAACATACACTTTTGCCTCAATTCACCATGTTCACTCCCTATAACACCAAACAACTCAATTAGTATTCATAATAGTTTTGCATATAAACTCTTAAAATAACTATCCGAACATGATAAAAACACCCTCAAAATACATGTAAAATAGCCAAAAATCACCACCGTACACTTGGACTTTTGCTCGTCCTCAAGCAAAGAAGAAGAATACAATGAAAGCAGGCAAGACATCTAGGCTAGAAAAGGATTCGTGACAAACAACTTAACCGAACTCACCCATGAAATTCAAACACTCTTTCTAATGGTCATAATCAAGTATTGAAAGTAGAAACCTATAGACCACAACAAGTTCCAATGTACCTCACAACACGAAAATGCCACCAAACACACATCATATGATTTCAAGAGAAATTGTCACATATCGAACATTCTCACACTTACAAAGAAATTTCTCATGTCTCATAGAAAAGTGTCACAGGCTTGCCCATTTTGTTGTTATCCACTAATGTAGGAGTCCTGATCAAAAGTTAAGTAGGACTTTTCATAGCTTGTAATATTGGCTTGGGGTAAGGTGTGGCACACTTTTTGATATATAATGACTATTTCTTCCCCTAAATACTTTAAACATCACTCAATAGCACTTCCCAATGTTTTCTTGTTTATCTCCACTTTCTAAGCTCAAGGGTCCCTTATTTTTTTCCTTTTTTTCTCCTCATTTATTCCACAATTTACTCATCTCTTTTTTTCTTCGCTTTTCAATTTTCTTTCTTTTCTTTTTCTTTTTTTTTCATATAGAGGAGAATCAAGTATTTCTACCTTCATTCTTTTGCAACATTCTTCCCAAATACATAACTATTATTAATAACCCATCATCTTACCAATCACACAACCTAAAGTAATTAAGGGAAACACGGGTAAAAGAGAGGTAAAAAGCAAAAAGGATAGGGCTTGTAACTCAGGTAGCCAAAGAAAAGGTCAATAGGCTCAAATTGGGACACTAAAGAATTTGTTCATTCGGCAGGCTAATTTAGGCACTGGTGGGATAAAGAAGGACTGCTTTCATCCTAAAGATCAAGACTACCTAGGATTTCGCCTCAAACAACAAGCATGACAAGTAATAGACTTAACAGGAAATAATGAGAAGTAGACAATTAAGCTCACTGCACACTGTACATGAAACTCAAGGATCATTTCAGTTTCACCTCGCAATACCTAATTACGAACTCAAAAAGGAAGTTCAAAACTATTTAGGTAGTTCTAGTTAAAGGTTGTCTTTCAAAATCCTTACTTCTCTCTTTTTTCTGCCTACTATCCATTTTTCCTCCTTCTAAACTCTTTTTTTTTAATTTATATCTAACCTACAAAATGCCCACTTCAGCAAAAATAACTCAATGAAAAAGAACCAAAGCTAAGAAATCCCAACGAGATTATTATTATAAAACAAACACTGAATAAACACAAAGTACTCCCTACCCCCACACTTAACATGTTGTACTGTCCTCAATGCAACTATATGTAAATCAAGGCTGAAGAGATACTTCCTAGGGATGTAAGCCCGAAGAACTCACACTATCAATAGCGCCATCAGATCCACAGCTTTGCGAGAATCTTACTTGCAGGGTCAACCTCCATAAAGAACGGGATACTCAAACTTCTCCCATACAAGCACATGGGGTCACAAGCACCCCCCCTCCCCTACTTAGACTCAAAACTACATGAACCTGCAAAATAAGAAAACATACAGAGTAATATATTATAAAGAAAAACAACTAAACTAAAGAAAGTAATAACACTTGGGTCGCCTCCAAACAAGTGCCTTATTTAATATCATAGCACGACGCATCCCAACATCATAACTTTTCTCTCTACTTTGACAAAATGAATTGCCTCCCCAATTTGAATTCAAGCTTATGATCATTCTCCCGGGCTGGTGCAAATTCAAGTGAGCCAAGTCCCCAAATATTCATTATGTACATCTTGGCGTTTAATCGAGGCATGTCATTTTCTCGTTTTGGCATGGCAAATTCAAGAACGAAAATACATTGTTCCTTATTCTTAGACTCCTTTAAGGGCTCCAATGGATCAACATCCATATTACCATCCAAACTCAACGTCGAAAAGTGTTTCGAATTAGGCCTAGTGCAGTTAAACTTAAAAAAAAATTCATTTTTGACATCCTCACTTTCGCACACTCTAGAGTTCTCCAATATAATATTTTGCACTTCCTCACTTGACTCTAGTGTCTTTTTCTCAATCTCGACATCATTCTTTGCCATAATATTGAATGATTGGAATTCCTCTTTTTGTTAATCTATCCTCTCAATTGTCAAGTCATATTTCAGGCTATTGTTCCAAAATTCCTCCATGACTTGTTGATTCTCACTTCCTTCTTCAAGTAAGCACCTCATCAATTCTTAAACTCACTGTCACCAGCAAAAGAAAAATCATGACAATAGGGGCTCGGGGGAGGGTAAGACATATAAGAAAAACTATAAGAAGGAGATCTTTGACAATTTTTCCAAGGGTGATATCCTCCAAAATATGTGCAAGTGTCACCAAAAATAAGAATAGCCACCATCCAAAAGATTTTCAGTTCGAGATGCCATGTTTCTTAAACAACGCGAATATGTACAAAAAATAAAAGATTGTATAAGGTTAAACACTTAGCAATACTCTTAGTTAAAACTAAACAAAAGTAGAAAATTGTTGACCAAAGTAGAAAATTGCTTAAACTACTGAATCTAGCAATACTTATAAGCTACCACTAAGCGTTAACTCCCCGAAAATGGCGCCAAAATTTGATCATGCCCAAAACTTGTCCTAAAAAGGATAAATGGTTGTTGTAAATATAATCAAGTTTTCAAGTCCGAGCTCGAACCCACAAGGACAAAAAATCTAGCTTTAACTATTTTTATATCACTAAATTAATAATTTTAACAATTTTCAATGGTAACAATATTAATTTAAGATTTAACTAAACAACTAAATATTATGATTAATTAAGGAGTGCGAATAAGATAACTTGATAAGATTTAAGAGGAAAGAACCTAGGATATAGATTTTCCCAAATTTATCAGATAAACTACTGACAGGTTTCCTATAATGTTATCGTTTTCTCCCTATTGATCACGAGTTCTTTAGTTACCGTAAACATCTTCCGATCAAGAACGATAATTTCTTAAGTTATTCTTCTAAACTAACATAGGTGAGTATTTAGCCTGCTCAGTAAGATCACAACACAGCTTCGTTATTCCTAACCCCATTTTTAAATTCTCGTAATTATCTTCCGACCACTTGCTTAGAAGTATTGTTGTTCAACAACTACCTAACTCTATATTCTTTTCCAAGCAACAGAAGGCAATAAGGCACGATTAATTGATGGTCATACAACTAACCATATGAAAAACGTAGTTGAACAAATAAGAATAACACATTTCAATTATAGAAAACATTATCAATATATTCACACAATTATTGGTTCCATCAATATCCAAGAAAAGGAACTTAGGTGCACATGTTTTTTGATGACAAGAGCTAATATTAAAGCAATCTCCATAATAATAATTAAAAAAAGAGAAGTTTTAGAGAACTCTATAAATCTTCAGTTACGATGGATTTTGGCCTCTTCCAAGCACCAAAAAGCTTCAACAATGGTGTTTCTTGCTCTTTCAAGCCAAGATAGGTCATAAAGGAGGATAGAGAAGCTTCTATACCTGTAGGAAAATAATAAAATAGTCTAAAATGCCCGTAGAATTTCGCCCAGAATTTCTGCTTCGCGTGGCACCTGCGTGCTACGAGGACTCAATTTTTTCAGATAATTTAACCGGCGAGGTGCTCGCGTATTAGGCCTGAATGAGCTAAAAAAATTCACTTCTAGGCAAAAACTCTATTTATTCTCGTGTTACTCTCGTGGCACACGGATCACTTGAAATCTTTACTATCTTCATTTTTCATGCAAAGACTTGCACTTTTGCCTCAATTCACCATGTTCACTCTTAATAACACCAAACAACTCAATTAGTATCAATTCAGGACAGTTTTTCATATAAACTCTTAAAATAACTATCTAAACATGGTAAAAGCACACTCAAAATACACGTAAAATAGACAAACATCAATATTGCCAACCACTAACCTAGGTGAAACAACCTTAGATAGTCGTTTCTCGGACTCGCATTGGTATGCAAACCGTCTTAAAAACTCCGTAATATACATTAGGACTTGTCTATAAATTTTGAGCTAAGTCAGACCTCGTTTGGTAGGTATCAGAAGAAAGTTTCAGTTTCCGTTATAGGTAAATCTTAAAAAGAGGTTTTCGAGCTCGATTTTGGCGAATGAGCTTCGATTCGAAATTCGAAACTCGAAAGTGTCGTTAGGTTTGCATAGTCATTTTTGAACTTTCATAAATGAATTCTGAGGTCGTTCGGATAGTTTCCGCTAAAGTTCCAAAATCTAAGAATTTGATCTCTTTCCGTTTAATTTGCATCTTGAGTTTCGGAAATCCGATTCGAGATCCGTCATAGCGACTACGTCACATAAATTTTGTATAACTTTCTTGAGAAATTTGTGATCATTTCGTAGGGTTCCATTTTAATTTTAGTCGCATCATCTAGTTTTCAAAAGGAAAGAAAGAAAACTGAAAATATTAAAAAGGCCAAACGCGGTGGCTTTGGTATATATATTCCTTAGCTTAAAGTTAAATGAATAGAAACAAAATAGCTACATGCATGAAACGAAGCAGAAACAAGAAACGAAATAGAGAACGCAGAAAAGGGAAAAACAAGACAGAAAATAAAGAAATAAAAACAAAATGAGAAGGAAAAAAATAAAATTTTTACCCCGAAACATCCAGGTAATGATGTTAATTTATTATTTCAGTTTATTACATGTGTTTGAATATATTTTAAAGGCAGAAATTGGGATATTAGAAATCATTCTAATAATTTAAAGGGTTAATTGGACCCTAATAATGAAATTGATAATATATTTGAACTCACGGAGTTATGGACAACCCATGAATGTAATTTATTTAGAGTTTGGTTATGTTGCTTTGAACCATGTACATAGGCTTGGACTTCATATCGTGTATGCGAATCGAGTGTCGGCTTCCTAACCGGACTGTTCTAAGACGTAAGAAATGACGTCTTTAGCCTTATTTGATATATTATTCTGCTTATTGAATAGAGCATGATCATTTGGTAGTGAATCTAAAGGACAAAGCGGCTGTTGAGTATCAGTGCTAACTTTGGAACAAGGTAAGTGATTATATCACTTTTTTTTTACGGCCTTTGGCTTTTTGGATGTTCTATTCACGCGTTCTTTACGTGAATAGTTGTCGATAGGCATACTTATTACGCTACAGCCTTGAAGCACATTCATATATTATGTTTTCTGGTTATGGGCTGCTATGTCATATACTGAGTGCAAGAGTATTTCGCCTCAGCTTTATATTATATCAGGTGCAGGAGTATTCTGCCCCAGGAGTATGAGTATTCCTCTCCAGTTGATTAATAGATTTTATTCCCCTCAAATGCAGGAGTACTCCGCTTCGGAACGGGATTACAGGCACATGTGACCCCATTGCATCATCATGCATTCACTTCATACCTTTGTATGTATCTTCTGAGCTGTATGGATTTGTTGTATTAGTTACATGTGCATGACTCGTCTGGTTGACTGTTATGACTTCTCTTTCACTAGCTAGCATAGCTAATTTTTGAGGTCGCTAGTTTGTCCTCACTTACTGAGTCCTTATGACTCACTCCCTAACAGTTTCTTTTTTTGTCTTTTTATTTCGGTAGATTCCGCTCCAGGACCCAGCACGTATCGTGAGTGAGGAGCAGGACATATTCAGCTGTCTATGGTGAGCCAGCTTGTTCTTTGAGGCTACCAGCTATAGCTATTATAGTTGTATCTTATTTTGCTCCCTTCGGGAGATATGAATATCTTTTGGACTTCTTAGATGTCTGATCTGGAAACCTTTAAACCTGTGTATTTCGGGCAGTTAGTTGTATTATTCAGAACTTTTGTATATATGTATGTCCTTAGGAGTTATCTTGTGTTATTAAGGCTAGATGCATTTCGTTCTCGAAAATAATACATTTATATCAATTCAGTCAATAAGGTTTGCTCGACAGGTCTAGGGGAGGTGGTCGGGCACCCGCACGGCCTAGCTAAGAATTTAGGGTGTTTTCAGTTGGTATTAGAGCTCGGTTTAGAGTATTTCCAGATCATGACAGTGTCTAATAGAGTCTCACTGATCGGGTGGAGAAGTCCGTACACATCTACGAGAGGCTATGGTGGTATTTAAGTAGTTTCTTTTCGTTCTTTCTCCGTAGTGCGTGAGTCTTCTTATCTAAAGTTAAATATTTTTATTTCTTTTGCACTAAATGATGAGAACACGTGCAAATTTTCAGCAAGAGGCGGAGGAGCCAGCGGCAGCCCGTATGCCTGCTGCTGCACGAGGTGGAGGTGTTTCCCGCAGTAGAAGCCATGTTGGTCGAGGTAGAGGTAGAGCTGCCCAGGCGGATGGTTGATCATGCTAATCTAATTATAGAGGTTACGGCAGCGCCAACTTCTGTTTGGTAGGGGGAGCAGGGCTTATTCGTTCCCCCGGCACTTCATGTTGCTTTTACGAGATACTCAGCGACGCAGATGCCCCAGTGACCTCTTATTCCTCAGGCTGCTATAAATGCTCCCATTCCTCAGGTAGCTCCTCAGGCTGCAGTAGATATTGGTGCTCAGGTTCAGGGAGCCCCTATTCCAGCTCCAAATGAAGCCCATGCAGTTCATGCTCCAGGTGGTTATGTTCTAGAGGCAGCAAGTGTTGTGCCTCCGGCTGTTCAGGCTGGTCAGCTAGTCCAGGTAGCAGGAACGGTTGATGATCCGGCAAGGCTGCATTATTTTACCCGACTTGATCCTCCGAAATTATCTGGTCATACATCAGATAAGCTTAAGGCATGTGAGTTTCTTGATCGATGTCACTGTATCTTAGAGGCCCTTGGTTATCTTGAGCAGTATGGAGTTGAGTATACTGCCTTCCAGTTTGAGGGTCCAACTTTAGCTTTGTGGACCGCACTTCGATCAGCTAGGCAAAGTCTACCTAAGTTAACCTGGAGTGAGTTCTCCCACCGATTTATGGAGAAGTTTCTTCCTCGCAGTCAGAAGGATGAGAAGAGGAGGTAATTTGAGAGGATTGGATAGGGTAACCTGTCAGTCTCGGAGTATGAGCTTTTATTTTTAGAGATGTCCCGCTATGCTCCAGATCTTGTGTAAGAGCCTTCTGAGATGGTAAGAAATTTTATTGATAGGCTTTCTCCTCATTTGCGATCTCATATGGCTCATGAGATTAAGGCTGATATTGCTGTTGATATTGCTAGGAGATACGAGGCATATTATAGATTAGAGGTGGAGGAGTTAGAGTGGGAGAGTAAGAGATCCCATTGTCCAGGGCATTCTAGTACCTTATCTGGAGGTAGGAGTTATCAGCAGTAGGGTAGACCTCCTGTTAGGCCAGTTCAGCCTTCAGTGCATGGTTTTCAGAACGTGCCAGCTTCTTCTCAGGGTCAGTTTCAGTTTCGCCCGCGAGATCAGTCTCAGTTTGATCTACGTAGATTTGCTCCAAGGTGCTTTATCTGTCAGAATCCAGGGCATCATAAGCAAGATTTCCCTTATCTTTATCATCTGGGTAATAGTCGTCCTTTCTCTCACCCTCCGGCACCTATGCAGCAGCAGCCTCAGGGTGTCCCTTTTAGGTCTCAGCCAGCTAGAGGTGCACCACCGACTGGCAGAGGCCGTGGGCATGGTTCTGGTGGTCCTTCTAGAGGAGGTTCTCAATGTGGTGGCTCAGCTCAGCAACAGAGACAACTATATGCACTGCTAGTCAGGCAGGATGCTGAGGCATTCGATGCAGTAGACCCTGGTAACTTCTTCCCTTATCTCTGAGCAGAATCTGTTTCTTGTTGAAAATATGAAATTGATCTATCTTGATATGTCTCTATGGGTTTTTTGGGATATCGTTTTTCTTAAAGAAATCTGTTGTGGTAGAGAGGTTAGTTTCTAGTATGTTTTATTCCGAGGGTTTGAGAGACCCTAGTTGTTTATTTGGTTTAAGTGCGAAAGATTTGGGAGTAAGAGTCGATATTTTCGATTTGGCCTCTGGTTGTGCCACCTTCTATTGTTATATCAAGTTAGTTCATCTCTCCATCCCTGGATTTAGTGTTAGTAGAATGATGCAAATTCTATTCGCCACCATCAGATTATGCCAATTCTCCTTTAGGTGTAAGGCGATTGGTAAGTAAAGATTGATATATATGTCTCGCCTTTGTGTGAGACACTACTAATGATATGTTATGCTATGAGCTTGTTTCTATTATAGAGCAAATTTTTCAGCGTGTCCGTTGGCGACTTATTGGGGCTTCCTTCAGATTAGAAGGTTGGGATTTGCATGAATGTTGTTCCACAACTTCATTCAATGTATATTTCTTCCATTGCTTTTTTTTTTTTAGCTTGACTCGGAAGGTAGTCTAACTCTGATATCCAGGCAAATGAAAAATGAGTTTCCCATAAGCTTTAGTTGTTGCTACCCTAAGTTTAACGTTATTTCTTTTCTGTATTGTACTAATAGGTTGGGTGTCATTAGTGATACTCTCTGTGTTGGGCCAGAATGAATGTCTATGTAACTTGGTAATGTGTTGCTTGTGTCCCAAGGCCACTAAGGTTAATGGAGAGCATCGTCCACTTCGCGAATTTGAGTCATCAAGCAGTAGTGCTTGTGGTAAAGGCTTAGAAGTAGTGAACTCGAGAGTTGTAGTTCCTTGACAACTCGAGAGTGTAATTTGGTAACTCAGGTCCGAGTTGTGTTCTACTTATGTTATGGTTGAGTCTTCCTTAGTCGAGTGGAGTAAGGAAGGGCAGCCTGGAATTCTAATTAGTTACGTAGTCATGTTCCAAGTAGAGGAGTTTTCCTCCAACTCTAGATGCCAAGGGTAAGTCATTCAAGCGTCATCGAAATGTAAGTGAAGTTTTCAAGTTTATTAGCCTTCTTTCATATCGAAAAGCATGTTGGTAGGATGACTCGTCGGCTCAAATTACCAACCTCTATGCCAATTCATCTAGTCTTCCTATTTTGATGCTTCAAAAGTGTATATGAGATCCCTCAGGGTGATTGCAATATCCAGTTCAACTAGTTGTTATTAGCAGTAATATTAAGGGAGTTTTAATTCTAAAAGAAATTCCAATGATTTCTATTCCGAGTAGGTGTATGGGTATGTGAAAAGTGGGGGAGTATCCCTCCAAACTTAGACACTGATGATATTCTTGAAAGCGTCCCCAAGGCGTAGGTTAGGTTCTAAGTTTGTCGATCCTTCTATATCGTTAATTATTTCGGGGTTAGGTGATTAGCCATTTTAATTGGCAAGGATTAATGCTAGCTCATATGTATATCTTTGTTCCGAGAATAAAAAGCTTTTCTGCTGGTAATCGAGGAAGATTCAAATTGGCGATGTTCAAATTAAGTGTAATCAGAACTCTTAAGTTAAGAGTCTTGCTTCACTGAATATCGTCCCATGAGCTTGGTATTAGAATTATCATATAGTCCAACTCGAGTTGGAGGTTCATTACTAGTGTTCTTTTTGCTGGCAAGAAAAGATTCTAGCTTGTTCGAAGACGAACGACAGTCTAAGTGGAGGAGAATGAAACGACCATAGGTACTTGTTTCGGGAGTTAGCACTCTGATTGGTGTGCCGACAGCCTTAAAAGCTTCGTAACGTCCATTAGGACCTGTCTGTAAAATTTGAGCTAAATCAGACCTCGTTTGGTAGGTATCGGAAGAAGGTTTTAGTTTTCGTTGTCGGTAAATTATAAAAAGAAGTTTTCGAGCTCAATTTTGGCGAATGAGCTCCGATCAAAATCAAAAAGCGTCGTTATGTTCGTATGGTCATTTGTGACCTGTGTGAACTTTAGGAAGTGAATTCCGAGGTCGTTTGGATAGTTTCCGCTAAAGTTTAAAAAATCAAGAATTTGATCTCTTTCCGTTTGATTCGCATCTTGAGTTTCGAAAATCTGATTCGAGATCCGTCTGAGCGAGTACGTCACATAAATTCTGTATAACTTGCTTGAGAAATTTGGATCATTCCTAGTTTCGTAGGGTTCCATTTTAGTTTTAGTCGCAACAGCAAGTTTTTAAAAGAAAAGAAAAAAATGGAAAAGATTAAAAAGGTCAAAGGCAGTGGCTAAGGGATATATATTCCTTAGCTTAAAGTTAAAGAAACAGAAACAAAAGGGCAGCAAGGAAGCATAAAACAAAGCAGAAACAAGAAACGAAATAGAGAATGCATAGAAGGAAAACAAAAGACAGAAAAGAGAGAAAGGAAAGAAAAAGGAAAAGAAAAAAATAAAATTTTCACCCCAAAACATCCATGTAATGATGTTAATTTATTATTTCAGTTTATTACGTGTGTTTGGATATAATTTAATGGTAGAAATTGGGATATTATTCGCTTTATAAAGAAGAAAGCTTTTTCCGGTTCTAACCGGCTAATTAAATTAGAAAGTGTCTGTTCACGTCAGGGTCCGATCAGAATTCGAACACGCCGCGTTTTATTGGCAAGGATCGAACTATGGGAACGAATCTGAGTTCATTTTGTAACAGGAGCCCCGTTGGGCTTTTACGGAGCTTGGCCTGCTTAGTAAGCTAGCTTTGTAAGCTAAGCAAGCCAGATTTTCTTTCACTCCTGGAATGAGCCTTTTGGCGACTCTCTCTCAAAACAAATAAAGAAGAGGGTTAATTAGACCCCGATAATAAAATTGATTATATATTCTAACTCACGAAGTTATGGTCAATCCATGAATGTAATTTATTTAGGGTTTGGTTATGTTATTTTGAACAATGTACGTAGGCCTACAGCGTATCGCGTATGCGAATCGAGTACCAGGTTCCTAACCGAATTGTTCCAAGATGTAAGGAATGATACATTTAGCCTTATTTGATATATTTTTCTACTTATTGAATAGAGCGGGATTGTTTGGCAGTGAATCCAAAGGACAAAGCGGCTATTGAGTATCAGTGCTAACTTTGGAACAAGGTAAGTGATTATATCCATTTTTTGACGGTTTTTGGCTTTCTGGATGTTCTATTCACGTGTTTTTTCACATGAATAGTTGCTGACAGGGCGTACTTATTACTCAACAGCCTTGAAACGCATTCATATATAATGTTTTCTAGTTATGGGCTGCTATGTCATATACTGAGTGCAGGAGTATTCTGCCTCAACTTTATATTATATCGGGAGTAGGATTATGACACTTTAGATGGTTATTAGATTGTATTCCCCTCAAATGCAGGAGTATTCCTCTTCGGAACCGGATTATGGGCACATGTGACCCCATTGCATCATCATACATTCATTTCATACATTTATATGTATCTTCTGAGTTGTATGGATATGTTGTATTGGTTATTTGTGTATGACTTGTCCAGTTGACTACTATGACTTCTGTTTCCCTGGCTAGCGTAGCTATTTTTCGAGGTTGCTAGTTTGTCCTCACTTACTGAGTTCTTATGACTCACTCTCTATCAGTTTCTTTTGTTGTCTTTTTGTTTTGGCAGATTCCGCTCCAGGAACCAGTACGTATCGTGAGTGATGAGCAGGACGTATTCAGCTCTCTGTGGTGAGCCAGCTTGTTCTTTGAGGCCACCAGCTATAGCTTTTATAGTTGTATCTTATTTTGCTCTCTTTGAGAGATGTGAATATCTTTTGGACTTCTTAGATATCTGATCTGAAAACCTATAAACCTGTGTATTTTGGGCAGTTAGCTGTATTTTTCAGACATCTTGTATATATGTATATCCTTGGAAGTTATCTTGTGTTATAAAGGTTAGATTCATTTTGTTCTCGAAAAAATTCTGCATCATTTATACCGATTCAGTTAATAGGGTTCGTCCGACAGATCTAGGGGAGGTGGTCGGGTGCCCACACGACCTAACTGAGAATTTGGGTCGTGTCACAAGGTCCCTTATAATTAGCACTAATAGTTTCCAATTCATCCCCAAATTATTTCTAACAACATGTGTAGTACTAGCATATATTGAATAAAAAAGCCAATAAGTTCTATAGGGAATTATCTCAATCATAGCGTGGATTTCTTGTTCCTTTCTAGTGTGAAATGACATTATGATCCCACAAGATAGCCAAACCACCCAACCTTCCCACAACTGGAATTTCTATCATTTCAGTAACATCAAAGTTATTAAGGAGGGCTATTTAGTTGTCCATCCTAGTCTCCAAGATTGTGACAAGACAAGGTTTATGGGTGTTCATAAGCTCTTGGAAATTTCTACGGATGTTAGTATTATTTGTTCCCTAGTATTCCAAACAACTATTCTGTTAGCTCTATTCACCATTGGAGTATGCTGGGGGGTTTTGCATTGTAAAAATTTCGTGTAGGGGCCTGTTTGGCGCGCGCTAATTGATTTCTAGCAATCAAAAATAAATTCGCTAAGAAATAGCCACCTCCGGACAAATCCCAGTATAAATACTGGGGCTTTGAACAAGTTTTGTTCAAAGACCCGGTATTTATACTGGGAAGCTTCAGTAAACTAACCTCAGTATAAAATACTGGGGCTTTGAACAAGTTTTGTTCAAGGCCCCAGCATTTTGTTATGGAACTTAAGCTTTATATATAAAGTCTCATAACAAAATAATGGGATTTATCCCTTTGATGGGACCTTTGTTATGGAATAAATCCCATTATTTTGTTATGGGATAAATTCACATAACAAAATAATGGGACCTTTGAACATATTAGTTCAAGGTCCCATTATTTTGTTATGGGACTTTGTATAAAGCTTCAGTCCTATAACAAAATACTTGGGCTTTGAACAAGTTTTGTTCAAAGCCCCAGTATTTTATTGTGGGACTAGTCTGAGGGTATTTTTCCAACGCTAATGGAGCTTAAGTGTGCCTGCGAATTTTTGGCTATTCTTCAATGAATTTTGAAACGGTGGATAGTCCCCAATGAGCGCGTACAAAAATGGCTAGTGATCAAAATTTTCCTTTTGCATTTCTTTGATTTGCATCTTCGTGTATTTTGGTGGGTTTTTTTTTTTTTCTTTTTTTTTGGTGTGTGTTTCTTAGCTGTGCGATTATTCGAGCTTCTATATTCTACATATACTTCTTAAATTTTTACTTATGTTGAAATGAATAGGTTATATGATCAATTTAAGATAATGAATGGATCTTGTAAAATATTTAGAGTAAGCTAGCGGTGTGGCATTTTTTATCATGTTGAAGTGAGAGATTAGAGTATGAAACTTGGGCGTCTTAATTAGCTAAATATTGCTCCAAAAAATCTAACAAGTATTTGTTTATTTTAGTTTACTTTACAAAGGTACGTACAGAATCCTTTTTTTTTTTAAATACCTAGGAATAGTGACTTGATCTTTATGACTCCTTAGAAGGGACTCTTCCACTAGCATACAATAAATCACTGACATAGGATCTGAACAATCAGACATATATTTATAGTGTCGTATACTCAATTTTATCTCGTTAAACACTTGAATTTAGAAGGTGTATTGTAGACCTGTTGGATTTATCTGTATAAAAGAGTCCATCCAAAAAGAGGTGCCCTTAATGTCTATCCAGGTAAAAGATAAGTTACCTGATAGAGTTCTACAAGAAGACAACTACTGTATTATATAGTTATAAATACTGTAGTAATAGGCTCAGATAAATATATTGATTTCTCTACAGCTCTTCCTACTCTCTACTAAATAATTTAGGTATTTAGACTGTAGATAAAGGGGTTGATCCGTCAAGTACGTTACAACCACCGACGACCAGTAATTCCAGCCACGATTCAAGATCCTACCGCTTCCGTTTACGAGAACAACAAGTAAGTTCTCGGTTTATGTTTAAACAATCTATTTAGTATAGATTTGTGATATATGCATGTATGTATCCCTTCATTGGTATCAGATGTCATAGGCTGGTTTTCTGGTCCAAATAATGATAAAAATAGTTCTATTTACTGCGTGAATCTTGAACTATATAAATGTAGAATCACTACGTTTTTTTTTAATCTGTTCGATATTTTAAGTTAGTTGCAAGGTAAACACATAAATTTAGGCCTTACCATATGACTGTCGCCCTCTATGGATAAAAGGTCATCTTTATAATTGGAATTTGGATGGCATCCTGTAAACTTGGAATTTGGTACTCCAATGGTGGCAAAACATGCTAAAACGAAAGGAAGAAGAACATAAGGCTCCTCTTTCTAAAGTGATGGCAGGTTAAATTAATAAGAATTTAATAAATATTATGATTTCAAAACAGGTTTGAAATCAGATTTCTGAAATTAAAAAATAAATATATATGGAGCAAAGAGTTTTCTCTGAAATTCCACCCACTGAAAGCCAATAGTGAACAACGAAAAGAATTGAGCAAAATTTTTTTTGTTTTCGTGGTCTACACTTCTAGATATTAAAGAGTAAAAGCAGTGGCTTTCCCCTCTCCATTCTCTTCTGCAATGGTAGAAATTAAAAGAAGATGAAGAGAAAACTTAATGTTTCAAATAAAAGGGTAAAAGTCCATAGCTGGCGGTGGCTGTAGAAAACTAGTGAAGAAGGAAAGAGAAATTAGGTTCTCATTCCTAAAGCCAACGAAGCCCACTAAGCTCCTATGTTTGCTGGCTGATTTACACAATGGGCTAGAGGCCCAATCAAAACTTAGTATTCTTTTAGAATTAGGCTGCTTCAGTTTCGAAAGTTTCTCTTTAAAAGTAATATTTTGATGACCCAATTAAAAAAAACTAATAAATAAATTAATAATGGCTTTAGCAGCTTTTTTTTTTTTTTTTTTTTTTTTGTAAAAGAAGAGAAGAAGTCTCATATTTATCTAGTTGATATCTGAGGGTAGGCCTGGGCATAGAGCTGAGCCAGCTCGGAACTCGGCTCGGCTCGATTGCCTTTTAGCTCGGCTCGGCTCGGCTCATTTTGAAAAGAGGCTCGGCTCGGGCTCGGCTCGGTTTTATTCAAAGTTTGGCTCGGTTCGGCTCGGCTCGGTCAAAGCTCGGTCAAGCTCGGCTCGGTCAAAGCTCGGCTCGACAGAGCTGGCTCAGCTCGGCTCGGTTAGCTTGATTTATTATGTAATTTTCTCTTTAAAATATAACTTTCATTCATTAGTCTCAATTACTAATTTGAAGTCTACTTAATATTTAATATAATTAACAATTGATAAACTTGTACTCTTATCCTTATTTATTTGACATAAACAAATTTATTTTCTCATAATGTAAAGGTTAAGCCTACTAAATAGCTGAAACTAAAAATCAAATGCAATTCATATTTTTAATTTAACCATTTAATTATTAACATGGTAAAATTTATAACCATAATATTAAAATTTATAAGCCTACTAGATGTTTTAAATCAAATCAAATTAAAATAACTAACACTTTTAACATAAGTTATAGGGTAAAACTACTTATCATATTTTTAACATCATCTCTAAAACTGTTTTTTTAATGATTATGATGAAAAAAAATAAATATTATTTTTTATATTATTAAGTATGAGGACACAAAAGAAAAAGAGTCAGTTCGGGCTCGGCTCGAGCTCGGCTCGGGCTCGGTCAAACTCTAGCAAAGCTCGGTTGAGCTCGGCTCGAGCTCGACTCGGCTCGGCATAGTTTAAAGCTCGGTTCGGCTCGGCTCAGGCTCGGCTCGATTCGGTAACATAGTAAGCTCGGTTGGGCTCGGCTCGGGCTCGGCTCGCTCGCTCGATGCCCAGGCCTATCTGAGGGTATGTATTTGACTGCTACACTTCTTTCTTAAATAAATGTTGGCGGAAAAAGCAAAGATGGGCTAAAGGCCCACTACTATATAACAGCTTTTAGGAAGTTGGACTAGAGGCCCGCTTACCACTAGTATTTTAATTTGGGCAGATATCAGAAATGAGCAAAGGCTCAGTTTCATTTTTTTATTTATAAAATTTTTTTATTATTAATAGCTAATGGCCTATTAAAAAAAATATATAATATATGATTCTGAATTTATTTTAATATTCTCATATTATGAGAATTAGTCAAATGGACTTATTTTTCTGAATATAAAATTTATTATTTATATTTTTTTATGAAATGTTAATTAGTTTAACATTAGCTATACTTGTTGAAATATTATACCAATTGCCAAATTTATTAATTTATTTAACATGTAAAAAATTTTAATTAGTTTAATATTTAATATATTTGTTAATTAGTTTAACAAAAAAATAAATGTTAATTAGTTTAATATTTGACTTATTTTATTTAATATGTTAAATAAAATCTAAAAGAAATTTAAGTTAATTTGTTTAACTTAGATCCATACGGGATTATAAGATCATGAAAAGAAAATGTTGTTTTAAACCATGATTAAGACATTAAGCCAGGAAGTTGGCTAGGTTAACATTCATGTGTTTAGTTTTTGGACGATGACTGGGAACATAGTGAACTTTCGACTCCATTAATAATATATGTGTTTATTAACTTAATTAACTTAGTGCTTATTGTCCAAATATGTATGTAGAACATAGTACTTGCGTTTAGAAATTCCTTCTTTAGATCCTCACTATATATTTTTTATTTTGTTAAAAGAATGTGTACTGCTGCTAAGAACATTGTTGTTGAGCTCAACAAAGGGTTGAAACTCAATGGTGACAACTATGAGACCTGGAGCTTAAAAGTCCAATATGTGCTTGAAAAGCAAGAGGCTCTGGAGGCAATTAACATCGTCATGGATGAGCCTGAGGAAGGCACAACGGCTCCGCATAGGCGTGACCGTGCGGCTTATGACGCTTAGAAAAAGAAAGACTCCCTGGCTCGCATTACGTTGCTGAGCACCTTAGATGATGATATCTTAAGGGAATTTAATGATCGCCAAAGAGCTATGGGTCTTTGTGTTGCTTTGAAGAATATGTTTGGTACCTGTTCTGTTGCAAGGCTTCGATCCTTAACAATTAAGTTTGATTCATACGAGAAGCGCCCAGAGCATTCGGTGAGAACACATCTGAGGCATATGACAAACATGATTGGGGAGTTAAAAGATGCTGGTCATGTGTTGACCGATCAGCAACAAATCCAAGCTGTCATACAGTCCTTACCTGATTCTTGGGATCATATGAAGATGCATTTGACCCACAACCAGCTATTCACATCTCTGGAAGATGTCCGGAGATCTCTTGAGCTTGAAGAGGATCGGCTTGAGGCTGCTAAGCCAACAGCTGAGTTGCATATGGCAACAACCTCTAAGGCCAAAGGTGGCTATAAGAAAGAGATTGGGGTAAGAAAAGAGGACCAACTCAATCGCAGCCTGCTAAAAGAGCAAGGGCAAAACAACAAGGCAATAACAAATGTCTCAAACGTGTAAATGTTGCAAAGGTGAAATGCTTTAACTGTGACAAAAAGGGTCACTATGCGAAGGATTGCTCTGAGCCTCCTAGAAAGGTATTTCACAAAATTCAAACTAGTGAACTTTGTGTTTCTAGTTTAGTAATTTTGACTGAATCTAAACCTTTTTGGATTGTAGACTCGGGAGCAACGGACCACATAACGAGGGAACGCAATTCCTTTGTGGAGTTTCGGCGTATTTCACGTGGAACAAAGTGGATTTATGTGGGAAACAACAATAAGGTTGCTGTTGAAGGGATCGGTACATGCAAGTTAGTCTTGCGTGATGGTCGACACCTACTACTACATGATGTCCTCTATGCTCCAGGAATTCGCCGGAATATTGTATCTGTTATTGTTTTGCTTAGGCTTGGCTTTAGCTTGTTTTTCCATGACAATTCTGTCAAATTGACTTTAGGTTCAACTTTATTTGGTTTTGGTCATGTGACCGGAGGTTTTATTATTATGGATTTGGATTATGATTCATTTAATAATTATGCTAGTTTTTCTATGTTTGCTTCCTCACATAAATATGATAGTGATGTAAACATATGGCATGCTAGACTTGGTCATATTGGCCAGCAAAGAATGCAAAGGTTAGCAAAACAAGGTTTTCTTACTGGCATTGAGCATGTGGAATTGTCCACTTGTGAAAATTGTCTAGCAGGAAAATCTGCAAGAAAACCCTTCGGTAAAGCGACTAGAGTTGAATATCCCTTGCAATTAGTCCATTCGGACATCTGTGGGCCTATGAATGTCAGGGCTAGGCATGGAGCATACTATTTCATCACATTTATAGATGACTACACTCGTTTCGGTTATGTCTATTTAATTTCCCACAAATCAGACGCAATAAGTTGTTTCCAACGCTATATGAGCTTAGTGGAAAATCAATTAGACAAGAAGATAAAATTTCTTCGAACCGACCGAGGTCGAGAGTACTTGTCACTCAATTTAACGAGTTATATGATGGAAAGGGAGTTGTTCATCAGTTGACTATCCCAAATACTCCACAACAAAATGGTGTTGCGGAGAGAAGAAACATGACGCTTCTAGAAATGGTTAGGTCAATGATGGCATAAGCTAACCTCCCAATTAGTTATTGGGGTGATGCATTGCTTACTGCTACCTATGTACTTAACCGAGTGCCTATAAAGTCAGTTGCAACCATTCCATATGAGTTATGGACTGGAAGAGTACCCAACCTAAGTGTATTAAGACCTTGGGGTTACGCTGCCTATACACACGATTCTTCTCACAAACATGGCAAATTAGGCCCAAGAGGAAAGAAAAGTATTTTCATAAGATACTCAGAAACCTCTACGGGTTATGTGTTTATAGGTCAGCAAGACGGTGGGAGCGTAACTGAGTTTGAATCACGAGATGTCACATTCTTCGAGGATGAGTTTCCTAAAAAGGGAGAGGTAGGTCAAGACCTAACCTTGTTTAATATAGAGGATCAAGATGTACAAGGATCACTTCATTCGAGTGGGAGAAATTTAACAGATGATGAATTAGTTTCACATCAACAACCTCCTTCATCATGGGGTGCGAATGTAAGTAATCATTTGACATCAAACAGTGACCAAATGGATCTTGTTCCAAGTGGGAGCGAGATGATCACTGATCTTGTTCCAAGTGGGAGCAGGATAGATGTTCTTGATCTAAGTGGGAGCAACATTGATCCAAATGGGAACAACGAAGAAGAATCACAAAAAGGACGTGGTTTACGTAAAAAGATTCCCCGCCGACGATTTGATGTCGAAGGTGCTGAACTTTTTATGTTGTTCTTACAAGTAGAAAACGAGCCTAAAAATGCAAAAGAGGCTCTCTCATGCCCTTCTAAGGAAAAATGGATAAAAGTAATGGAAGATGAAAGGGAGTCAATGAGAGTCAATAAAGTCTGGGAACTAGTTGATCTCCCAAAAGAACGCAGAGCTATTGGAAGCAAATGGGTTCTCAAGATTAAGCTCAAGGCTGATGGCACAGTTGAGAGATATAAGGCTCGACTGGTGGAGAAAGGTTATACACAACAGGAAGGAATAGACTACGAAGAGACTTTCTCACCTGTTGTGCGATTTAACTCAATTCGCCTGATTCTAGCTATAGTAGCAAGTTTAGATCTTGAATTACATCAGATATGGATGTAAAGACTGCCTTTCTCAATGGAGAATTAGATGAAGAAATTTATATGGAACAACTCGAATGTTTCATTGAAAAAGGCCACGAACAAAATGTTTGTAGACTTTTGAAGTCTATTTATAGCCTCAAATAATCTTCAAGGCAGTGGTATATACACTTTTAAAATGTGATCATATCCAATGGTTTTACTATGGTTGATGAAGACCATTGTGTTTATACCAAGAGATCAAGAAATAAGCTTGTAATTCTGACATTGTATGTCGATGATATACTTATAGCTGGAAATGATAAGGAGTTATTAAATGAGGTAAAGGCCTGGTTGTCGTCTCAATTTGAGATGAAAGATATGGGTGAAGCTGCATATATTCTTGGAATCAAGATTTCAAGAGATCGTCCTAAGAAACTATTGTATCTCTCTCAGGAGAATTACATTAAGAAAATTCTTGAACAATTTAATATGCAGCATAGCAACCCAATTGACACTCCTATCAGCAAAGGCCATAACTTGGGAAATCATTTATGTCCTCAGACTCCTGAAGAGACAGAAAAGATGAAGCGAATCCCTTATAGAAGTGCATTCGGATGTCTAATGTATGCTATGGTGTGTACTAGACCTGATATTTGTCAAGCAGTTGGCTTGGTAAGTGGATATCAATCCGATCCAGGTCCAGCACATTGGCAAGCAGTAAAGAAGATCATGAGATATTTGAGAGGAACGGCTGACTACGAACTTTGTTATCAAGGCGGCAAAGATTTGCGATTAGTTGGATACACTAATGCTGATCATGGAGGAGATTTAGACGAGAGGGAGTCTACCTCAGGATATGTCTTCTTACTTAGTAATGGTGCCATATCATGGAAGAGTAAGAAGCAATCATGTGTAGCACTATCCACGATGGAAGCCGAATATGTGGCTCTGTCAAAAGCAACAAAAGAAGTTGTTTCGTTGAATAGGCTCTTCAAAAGCTTGTTGGGTAACACTGATGATGAACCAGTGTTGGTCTACTGTGATAGTAAGGCTGCAGTTGATGCAACCGAGAATCCTAAGCATCATTATGATACTAAGCACATAGATATCAAGTATAACTATGCAAGAGACATGTATAAACGCAAGAGGTTGAACCTGGTGAAAATATCTACAGAAGATATGGTAGCAGACTCATTGACCAAGCCTTTAGCTAGAGATGCATTTGTGAGACGCACTAGGTCTCAAGGCTTGCGTAGACTTTGAGTGATTTTGTATTATTCTTTGTTTTTCCAGTTGTTCACAAAACTATGTTCTTTGATAATCAATAAAGTTGATTTACTTACATACATATTCATGATTTATTGAGTGTTTAGTACATTCTTCAATTATATTTTAGTATGTCGGGTAGACAAGAGGTTGGCCTTCTCACACAGGCAACCGCCTCCTTATCTTAGTGATAAGTGGAGATGAGACTTGATTTTAAGAAAAAATTATCAAATAGATAATTTGAGAGCGATATGCTTAAAATCAATAGAGTCGTTTAAATAATGACATAAGGTTATTAAGGTGAAAGGATGTTCACCTAATCTACTTAGTGAGCTAGATGTGAGTTTAAGAAACTCGAATTTAGATACATATGGTGTCTGAATTTCATCTATACAACATTATTTAAAAAGACATACGCTCCTTAAGGAAAGGAGAAAAATGTTGTAGCACATGTTTCATACCATGTGTGCTAATGTCGACCTTGGGTTAACATAAGTTTGATCTCAACTTATTGTTCCGTGAAACCCAGAGCCTTTATGGTAGTTCAAATTATGTACCCTCAGTAACTCCGATCAGATACTTGAGACTTAGTCTAATGTTAGCTATCTTAGTATGTTTCCAAAAGACCATGAAAATGGATGCGGTCTGGCGGGACATATCTAGAAAAGCAGTTGAGCTAATGTTAAGAGAATTGTGAGAAGAGGAAGATCATTAAAGGAATCTCATTAATTTTGTATTCACAGGTGCACCAGTTATAACTTATGAGTTATAATTGTGAATACTTAAAAATGATATTTGAGATTTTGAGAGGATATCAAAAATGTGATTCATATGATCTAGGGTATTGCATACTTTATAATCTATTTGCAGGTTTTCACTCGACGAGAGGCTATATACTCCTAACAGATGTATAGCACGTAGCTCTCACAGTATGTTGGTCGCACGGTCTATTTCACTGTATGAATATTTGTAGAGATGAGATGAGAATATGTTTCTCATATTATAAGAGCACTCCCATTATGTGTGAGTGGGAGATGTTGGATTTATCTGTATAAAAGAGTCCACCCATAAAGGGTGCTCTTAATGTCTATCCAGGTAAAAGATAAGTTACCTGATAGAGTCCTACAAGAGGACAACTACTGTATTATACAGTTATAAATACAGTAGTAATAGGCTCAGATAAATATAATGATTGTTGTATAGCCCTTCCTACTCTCTACTAAATAATTTAGGTGTTTAGACTGTGGATAAAGAGGTTGATCCGTCAAGTACGTGACAACCACCGACGACCAGTAATTCCAGCCACAATTCAAGATCCTACCGCTTCCGCTTACAAAAACAACAAGTAAGTTCTCGATTTATATTTAAACAATCTATTTAATATAGATTTGTGATATATGCATATATGTATCCCTTCAAGACCCAATTATAACAAAGAAGAGATGCAAACCCGTTTTGTCATTAAAATATCCTAGAGCTTGTGATACTTTAATGAACCTTAATCAGACAAACAAGAAACATAAAAAGGTTTTAGGTCGATTTTGTGCTGCTTTCCCCATTTCATTATAAAGCATATTGCCACAAGTCATTTCGCAAGTTACCAAAAAGGTATACAAATTTCCAAATGTTTAATGCTAACCAGAAAGTTACAAAAGGCAGGGTGTAAATTATAATCAAACTCCTAAATGATAGAACTCAAGATAGGTGACGATATAGACAGTGACGTTGTATTTATAGCACAGCAATATTAGCACCTACCTACCTGTAAGGACCGCCAAACTAGGCATTACTAATTTATGAATGGACATGATGATTATCTACTTGCAATGGGCCAAAATATAGCCCGCCAAGAACAAAAATAAGTGACTCTCTTTCCTAACATCTTACGATAACTGAAGAAAATTGAAGCCAGCTGTACAAGATAGGCAAGTTGCTATTTGAATCAAAGAAGAAAGAGCCTTTACTTTTTCACTAGCTTTGTTTTTGAAGATCCAAAAGTCAAGAAGTTTCTTATAAAGCTTATATACGTAATACGTAATAACTTTATCTCTTGGTTTATTTTCATCAAGATTCTGTTGATTGTGATTTTCGTTTTCCAGCTCCATGAGATGGGTGATGCTCCAGTATTGAAATCACAAGTACCAGGTGAGCTTCTTTTCGCATGCTCTGTTTTGGAATTGGTGGATCGAATATCGGGCTTAGTGCACAAATAGCCACTTTTGTTCTTGACCTTACATTTTCCTCTGCTTATGGGCACACCTTACAAAGGCTAGCCCCTATGCCTATCTTGAAACCGTTGGAATTGAAGTTCAAGCTAAGTTGAGATAATTTTATCCCATTTGGTCTGAAGTGAAATCTGTTATTTTTTATGCTCAACATAAAACAAAAAATGAATTGAATTTGAAGTTGAGCTCAATATTATACTTTTAGTTGATTTCGGACAAAAAATTTAAGTTGCAATGAGTTTCAAATCATAGATATACAAATGTAAGGTCGTGACAACACTTGTTAATAATTTTTAAAAGAGAGCTAAAATCTAAATGACATGCATACATAAAACTGGATGCCTATTTGAATTTTTACTAGAATATCACATAGCATCTATGGATAGCTTTAGCTCAACTTGAAATATCAAATTATTAGCTGCTGATAGATTAGGGGAAATAAAACTTCATGGCAGTACAAAGAGCAAAAATACATATGCTCTTAAAAGGCGCTAATATATATAGAGCCCGTTTGGATGAACTTAAAAGTGACTTATAAGCTTATAAGCTCATTAATATATGTTTGATAACTTCAAAATTTTTGAACTTATAAGCCATAAGTTGCTTAAAAGCTACTTTTGGAGAAGTTAGGAAATCCTAACTTCTCAAAAAGTAGCTTTTATGTCACTTTTTGACTTATAAGCCACTTAAAATAAGCAGCTTTTAAGCCCACCCAAACAGGCTCTATAATACACTTAGCTTTAATTTCTTTTTTGTGTAGCCTTCATTTCATTTATCTAGCATCCAAACACAAGTAGTAGTCGTTTTGGATATAGCTATATATCTAGCATCCAAACACAAGTAGTAGTCGTTTTGGATATAGCTATATGATGTTTCTGTTCCTTTTAGAACTGTATTTGGGTTCATTAATCAAGGACCAACAGTTGGTGGTTATGTAGTAACATCTGTTTGGTCCTATTTTTCCAGCAGCTGATAAAGCTACAATGGAAAAGGCCTCTCAGAATGGAATTGAGTCTAAAGCTCCAAGCTTTGTACAGTACAAATGGTGGATCCAAATGGTTATTTACTCAACTTTTGTTCTATCTGGTCAAACTATAGGTACACTGTTAGGTAGACTATATTTTGAAAAAGGAGGAAATAGCAAATGGTTAGCTACATTGGTACAAACTATTGGCTTCCCAGTTCTCATTCCTTTCCTCTTGATCACATCAACAAAAACTGATAAAGCTGGTATTGAAGTAAAGAAACCATCTTTCTTTGTTGTTGCTTCACTTTATACTTTTCTAGGGTTGTTTATTGCTGGGAATTGTATGTTATACACTATAGGTCTACAATACCTTCCTGTCACCACTTATTCACTTATTTGTGCTAGCCAATTGGGATTCAATGCCCTCTTTTCCTTCTTCCTAAATAAGCAAAATTTCACCCCATACATAGTAAACTCATTAGTTATTCTCACCATTTCCTCCTCCCTTCTTGTGCTGCAAAAAGACGATTCTGAAGGTTCTAATAAAAAGTCTAGAAGAAAGTATGTAATCGGGTTTTTATCGACCGTCGCTGCATCTGCTGGTTATGCATTGTTGCTCTCTATTACACAACTTTCTCTTCTAAAGATCTTTAAGAGGGAGAGCTTTCGTTTGATCATAGAGATGTCTATTTGCCAGTCATTATTTGCTACCTTGGCTATCTTGGTAGGGCTTTTCGCCAGTGGGGAGTGGAAGAGTTTGGACAGAGAGATGAATGAGTATAAACAAGGGAAAGCTCGATATGTTTTCAATTTATTGGGAACTGCTGTTTCTTGGCAAGCTTTCACAGTTGGCTCAATAGGGCTAATTTTCAAAGTGTCTTCACTATTCTCCAATGTGATAAGCATTTTAGGTTTACCTATAGCTCCTGTTTTGGCTGTGATTTTTCTTTATGACAAGCTGACCGGTGTCAAAGTGATCTCGATGTTGTTGGCTATATGGGGTTTTGTCTCATATATCTATCAACATTACCTTGATAATTTAAAGGACAAGACTGCAAAAAGGCTTACAGTGGAGCTCTCTGAAGTTTCTCTCACCGAAAGAAGTTAAACTTTACATTGAATATAACATTTCAAAGTTTCTCTAATATGTACTATTATATTGGTCCCTTGGGTGGCATCCAATAAAACATATGTATATCCCCCTCTATTTTAATTTATGTGCCAATATTTCTTTTTAGTCTGTTCAAAAAGAAAAACAACATTCTAAATTTGATAACAATTTAACTTCAAAATTACAGTTTTGCCATTAATGAAACGATTTACAACTACACAGACATCTAGGTCTTATTTTGGAACACAGATTTTAAAAGTCTTATGTTATTTTTTAAACTCCGTACCAAGTCAAACTATGACACATAAAGTGAAAGAGGGTGAGCATTACATTGCTATATCTATTTGAAAATTTCAGTTGGAAATAAACCACCAAAATCTGAGGTAGACTAGAGAGCATTAATTCACGGTTAGAATTGTAAATTTATTGAACTCGTCTACCAATTTAACGCCTAAATTTTTCTTCATAATTACCAAATATTACTACAGATATTTACAATTCAATTTAAATTCATACAATAGTTTAAACTCTATGAGATTCATGATTTATTAGTCAAATAATATAATCAAATTAAGGATTCTTTACTGATATATAAAAATAGGACCCTGATTTCGTAATATAGCAAGTATTAGCAATCCATCCAATACATAAAATAACTAATACTCCCTCTGTCCCAATTTATGTGGCACCATTTGACCGGATACGGAGTTTGAGAAAATAGAGGTTGACCTTGTTAAGTATCAATTTTACCCTTTAAAAAGTAAGAGAAAAGATTTGAGTAATTAAAAAGTTGTTGTTAGGTTTAAAAGTATGTAGGGCCCAACAAGGTAAAATAGAGATGATGCATTAAATAGTTGTCAAATAAGGAAAGGTGCCACTTATTTTGGGACAAACAAAAAAGGAAATGGTGCCACATAAATTAGAACGGAGGGAGTAATATTTTCTTATAGTGTATTTAAAATCAAAAATATCCTACGAAATTAGGGATTTTAAAGATTTTTCTCTTTTCTTAACTTCTCTTTCACATAAATCCTAGCCTCTGCTTTTCCATAAGCCCCGCAGCAGCCTTCCCACTGCCAGAAAATCGTTGAAACTTTGCCATTTATTCAAACTATAGAAACATACACAAATAACAAAGCCTACTTACATATAAAACTCATGTGTGAAACATACAATAAAATATAAAAATATACATGGATATACACATATGTGATACATATATGTGGCGATAATACACAGAATTATAGAAACAAAGAGGCCAGGTTTATATATAGTTGCTCATGGACTATTTAGAAACGTACTATAGAGGTCAGATTTATAAATGTTAATTCTTTACCATTGTATTCTGAGGATTTTTCTTTTGATGACATTAAATTTCTATCAACACTTGTGTTATATCCTAACATAGAACGATTAGTGGTAGCTTAAATTTATTTTAGTTTTATAATTCAACTAAAATTAATAAAAAATAAATGCAGTTAAATAATTTTGAGCTTTGTTCTGAATCTTGTATTTTCAAGTGGTTTATGTTCTATTCTATATATTTTATATTTGGTATTGTTTTCTTAGCTTGTGTTTGGCAACTCATCATCCTGAGAATTAAGCTAAGGGAAAGAATGGGGAGATATGTGATTAGTGAAAGAATAAGTTGACATAATAAGGGATAGTTACATAATCGATCTCTAGTTTTTTGCTTATAACAACGACCTCCCTTTTGGTATAATAGTATTTTTATCTTATTTTTTCATCATAAATTAACCTCTAGAACTAAGGACCTTCTATGAAGCTACATGTGGTATTGCTTTGGATTTAGAGCTAACCCTCCCCATCTGATGGAAATCAAGGAAGGCGTCCTAAGATCAATCTTTCATTCCTAAAGAACTTTAAGGATAAGGAAGGTGCATTGATTGAAAACTTGAAGGCTAAAAAAATTTCAAGTGGATATTTAAGTCATTCTCACAATAGAGGACAAATTTAGGCCATTATAGTAATTAAGTTAGTCTCTACTATAAAAAGTAGAAATTAGTGCCATTAGGGTTGGTTTATGTCTATGGATGATTAAAGCTCTTTGTGAGTCTGGTTTTTTTCCTTTATATTTTTATTGGTACTCTCTTGAATATATCTTAGTGAATCATGTATGGTTCAAGTATATTCACCATTAGGATAATCTTATAATTGTTGTTTTAAATTGAGAATTGCAACTCTATATTTGTAACTCTTCAATTTCTACCGATTAACTCCTTAAATTTCTCATCTATCTCTCCTTAAATTTCTCATCTATCTTACTTTTTTTTTATTTGTGTATCTTTCATTCCGCATAGGGGTGGACACGAACCGAACCGAACCGAAAAAATCTACCAAACTGTAATTTTTTTAAATTCAATTTTTGGTTTGGTTTTGGTTTACCGATTCAATTTTTAGTTTGGGGAAAAGACATTCGGTTCAAACCGAAAATTTATAAGTATATGTGTATATATATATATGCGCCTTCGTTGTCATTAAATTTTAAAACTAATGTCCATAACATCATATCTACTAAGCAGTAATCCCATACCTCAAACTCCACTTTCATGTTCCTACAAGGTACCTACAAAACTAAGTGAGAAATAAATTATAAATGTATTTAATCTTAAATTTCATTTCTATGTTATAAAAAAGCCAACTAACTTGATTTTGCAAAATTATATGTGAAAACCGAACTGCTAAGTTTAATTAAACCGAACTAAACTGAACCGAATTTTAAAAACTGAACCAAGCCGAATTAATTTTGGTTTGGTTTTGTTTCCTAATATTACAAAATTAAAATTCGAAAAATCAAACCGACTTTATCCACACCGAACTGAATCGACCGAAAGCCCAACCTTAATTTTGACACCATCCATCCAACAAGGGTGGAAAATCAGGTTGGTTGAACATGGAGTGGTCAAGTTGTCTAAATCAATAGATTGGCCAATGCCCAACTCTGCCCAATGGGCTAAGATGGGTTGTGTCAAGATAGGCTAAACTACGAGTTTTGTCTCGCCGGCTCTGGTGATACCCAATTTTGTCCCTCCTGTTTCAATAGCTATTTTTCAGACAAAAATGCACTGTTAACCTTGTAGTCATCTTCGTACAAAATTCTTATCTCACAAAAGCACTCCAATTTGGCTATTTTTTAAAGACGCCTCACAAATTACTGTTATTTTACAATATCATGCATGTTCAATTACAAATTCCGCAATTACCTCTATTTTTTGACAAAATTGCTCAGATCATTTAAAATCTCAAAATTGCATTTTATACATTCCCTTGGTCTTTCTAGCATTTTTAATTAATTTTACAATTTTTCTACAATTTTATACTTGTTTTACACTCATTTATACCTATTTTATACTATTTATATACACAAATATACACCTCTACTTATACACTTCACACCCTTATACTTATACACGTCATATGTATACTCCACATCAGCTCCATCTCACGCCCACGTGGCAAAATCCAGGCCGTCCAAAGCTTGATCCAACGGCTCAAGACCTATTTTCCTTTTTTAATTACACAATCAGACCCCAGACCCTAAAAACCCTCTCATTTCCACACACACACTCAACTGCCTCGCCTCTCAATCTCTCTCTCTTTTGAAAACCCTAGCGCCACTGTTATGGCTTTTTCCAGCCATTTCCTCCGGCGAATTCTCAAATCAATTACACATTCTTACTCCTCTCACTGTCCGCTACAAACCCCTATAACGATTTCTCCAAACAACGAAATCAAAACATCCAACCCCTCATCAACTTTCGTCGCGGTCGCCGGAAAACTAAGACACCATTTTAAGATAGGGACCCTTACACGTTTTTAGATGAGGAGTTAAGTACAAAAAGGAGGTCCTTGGCTAAAACGTGTCGGAACCAGTTCGAATTAATGACAAAATGGGTAATCCTTTCTCTTGTTATTTCTGAAAATACTATGTGATGCTTATGACCGATTTAGTCTATTTTGTTAGTCCATTGCATATTTTCATGCTTAATTAAATGATTAATTGGGGCCAAGATTATGTGATCACTGGTATTGCTCTAACTCATTGATAAATTGGGCATTGTCTTGAACCTTTGAATTTTAATAGCATGCAGTTGATGCCCTGTGTTTTATTGATCGAATTCTAATCCTTAGAACCTACGGCAGTTTGAAGTTAACCATGATCATTCCATATGTTTTGCAATGAACTTGGTCACATATCCTGTTTAAATACACAGTTTCCATGATTATACGACTTTACTTAGGTTGAAATATTGTTTTACATAATTTTAGGATTCTGATTTGTTCACTTTACATCCTTTGATTGAAAATTTGCAAGGAAGTTGGTTTCATTGATTGATCCAGTATCAATTATGGTCTTTTCGAAATTTGTTAAGTTATTCATGTGATTCTCGAGCCTAAAATATGTTTGTACAACTGATTTTGAACCTAGACTGCATTATGTGTAAAAGGAATTCCTACTCGTTTTAGGATTTTTTAACCTTAAAACTCGGGTCTGATTGAGCTATACTTGGAAAGTCCACCTAAGTGGATTCTTTTAATTCTAGGAAACAATATTCCTTTGCCTTTTTGGTGTCCTGCCTGTTTAAACTTAAGCCCCCTTACCCCTCACCTATATAAACTAGTCTTGTTCTATACAATTCACATACAATTCTCTCATTAAAACACTTACTGAATACATAGTAACACACACACTCCTCCTCTCTCAATCACTCTGAAAAGTCTACAACTCTCTTTTTCTTGATCTAATTGCTGGAAAGAGGGATCTTGATACAACATTTGTGAAGGCTTTTTCTAGTTTACTACACTGTCATCATTGTTACCCTGTTTCTGCTTGTTCAAAGTAATTGAAAGGTAGTGCTTCCCTGCTTCTTCCCTCTTTGAAACTGGAGACTTGTTATGTGAACTGTATATTATTGTGCGTGTTTAGGCCTCCTTTGGCGCCCCCTGCTAACCTTTTGTATGCAGTCTGTTTGGATAGCCCTGGAAAGGCCATACCAGTTCATTTAACCACAGGTTTTGGAGTTTGCAAGGTGTAGTGATTGTACCATATTTTATGCAATGCCCTTTAGGTGCAATCACTAAGGCTATGGTTTTATGTCATCAACTTAGGCCTAATGCCTAAAATAAGGCATCCGATTATATACTTGTTCCCTTTAGAAGCCCCTACCTATGTATATTTATTAGGATTGTCCTGCCTGTATATGTGTGATAAAATACTCTCGCTGTCCAGGTTTCTTAGCTACCTAGGGGCCTCTTCTAATCTCTTATCCTTTGTGTGTTTGCATCATGCTCTAAAAACAGATCTTTTACATGTTCAGCTAATAAAACTTAGTGATTAAATACGCATGGCAGTCTTATGTAAAGTATTAAACAATTTATGTGCTTGAATCATGAAATCTGATGATTTTCGCTAAACATGGGCCTTTTGCGTGTTAACTGTCTGAAACTGGACCATTTTTGTAAAACTTAAAGCTGCCCCTTTTTTGCTTTATTGACACATGCCCAATCCCCAATTTTTAAATCTGGTTTGTCTTATGTGTTAAACCAATTTTTCCTAAAACTTACATATCTTATACACTAATCTAATAATGTAAGATTAGTGTATATGGGAGTATAAGTTAATGGATCAACTATACAACTTTATATATATTTTTTTAAAACTTATTTGTACCACTTAACATGTATCTTCATGTTTATATATGTATCTATCTATGTGTGAAAGCCCTTTGTGTGCATTTATGAACTCCTTTTCGGAACTGATCCCTAAAGCAAATAGCCATTAAGGTTAGGGTCTGACAATCAATGTCTAATACTTTTTAACAAAATAACTACAATTTGGTTTGTGTCAAATTTGAAAACTAGTTTTCAAAATATATCCATTTTTGCAAACTAGTCCAGTCATTAAATTTGCATAAACGCACAACCCATTGATGTTTCTTGCAATTCTAACCATGATCGAATAGGCATATGCAGTTACGGGACGAAAATGCAATTAGGCGTACGGCTTAGGCTGTTTCTACAAAATATAAAAGGCCCAGAACTCGTTTTTGACGGCTAATTTGCAAAAATATGCTACGGAAACAAATGGTTTGCCTTTTCTGCCCGCACTAATAGATATTTTGCAAAAATTCCCCCGTTAAGGTTTAATGAAAAAAATCCGGATGGAAATACCCTGTCAAGTTTTTAGGTCGGGGGCAAGACTTGCCTTTATAGCTCTACGCTTTTCAACGCTTATCCCTTCAAGTGTTTGTAAAAGAAAATACTTGCCGCACTTGGTCGTAAGTCTTGGCAACCTTTGACCCCTCTCTATTTGCCAACACTTACTCTTAAAGTGTTGGCAAAAGGCAACACTTGCCGCACTTGGTCGTATGTCTTGGCAATTGCCAAAACTTGCCCCTTCTAGTCTTTTCCTGCATTCTCGCAATATAACTTGAAGTATTGGCAAAACAGTACTTGCCTTTGAAATTTCGGCAATTGCCAAGACTTATAAGATTTTTGCCTTGAAGTCTTGGCTCCGGGTGAAAAAGATTATTTTGCTAAAACATTTCTTAGCGCGGATATTTTTGCAAAACCATTCCTTATGGAATGCACGCGGTGAAATTCTTTGGTTTTTGACCATGCTTCACTGCTTATGTAATTATTGCTTAAATATCCTTTCTTGCTTGACTAATTGAATATTTAGCCTCTAAAAGTTAGATTGATAATTTACAAATGCAATTCATGTTTTTTCTATTATCTTTCAGCATCCCAAAATAAAAACTCGGGCGGGAACCACTTTTTTGTGGCAATTGGGGAAGTGCCTAACGCCTTCTTCCCCGAATCATTTGGACTTCTTACCCGTTGAATCTCTGAAAATGTGATTTCTAATATAAAAGCTGACCTTGGACATTTAAGTGACTTAATACACCTTAGAAGACGCATATTTGGTGGCGACTCCAAATTCAAACTCAACCGAGTTACCTAGTCAAACCCGAACCTTGACTCGCTCTGAGTCTGGTAAAAGATGGGTGCGACAGGCCCAACTTAACTTATCAATTTTACAATCTTAAATTTATATTACATCATTATATACAGTATAAGGAGACATATAACATAAAGAAAATGATGAATTAATATATTATTGAATAACACTTAATTTTACTTAGTTAATTATAAGTATAAAATAGGCTATTGTTGAACATTTTATGGGTCAATATTGGACATGTCCATGGGTCAACTTGAGTTGTTGATATTTTATGGGATTACTTAGGCATAGCCCAAATCAGCCATCCTCAAAATCAACTAACCTAAACCCATGAAAACTTGGGCAAATTGGGCCGGTTAAATGAGTTTGGGTCAATTTTGCTACCCCTACATCTAACAATCATTATGTAAACCCAATCCAAAAATGATGTTTTTCAGAAAAATCTTGAAGAGCACGGAAATTAGATATTTTTTTTTTCTGATTTTTGGTTTATGTGATTTAAATAGTGAATCAAGTTTACATGAATCATGTTGGAGAATCTGTAGTAAAATTTTCAGTTCATATGGCGAACATTTGACTGCAAGTTTTAACTATTATAGAGTACTCGGATGCTTGTGATATGCTCATTAAAAAGGACGACTGGGAGATAAGTTTGCAAGCAGGAGTCGTTGGTGTATTTTTCTTTGGTATCCGTATTGGAAAAATTGCATAATTTGGACACTAAAGAGTTGTTGATTCGAGATATGTCACCTTTTATGAGACAAAATTTTCCTTTGCATCGAATGATGGTGTAAATAAGACTCTGTGTCAAGACACGAACAGAGGCAATACTTTCATCGAAGAATAGGACTATGTTGAAGTAAAGGGGGGCTTTAAGACTCTCTAAGCTTATATACTGTGTCCGAAATTAGAACGGGTGACACTCAAGTAGAGGAAGAAGTGAATCGGGGCACTGCTTTACCAGAACAAGTTAATCGAAAAAAAGTA
This sequence comes from Petunia x hybrida, assembly GCA_037355625.1. Taxonomy (NCBI): domain Eukaryota; kingdom Viridiplantae; phylum Streptophyta; class Magnoliopsida; order Solanales; family Solanaceae; genus Petunia; species Petunia x hybrida. The sequence goes on along the minus strand of JBBBVM010000032.1, from coordinate 1,304,094 downwards.
TCTTCTCGGAGACTTGGGAATAGGAGAAGTGGAGGAAGAGTTAAGCCGATGAAAGAAAACTAAGAAGAACAATTTTCTTTTGCATAATTTTGTTTCAAATACGGTCTGAAATTTTGCTAACTGGGTATTAACTGATGCTTGAAAATCTTATCATTCACTTGAGCCACAACAAGCCTTAGGTATGCCCTACCCTTCAACACTATGTTAATTGGGATAATTTTTTCACATAACATTCTTGCAGCTATCACTGCATGCCGTGAGGCAGATTCATTCTCTAAAGCCGTATAAGATGAAAGATGGAGACAAGCTATGCAACAAGAGTTGCAAGTACTGGAAGTTTTATGAAACGCACGTAATCTTTTATCTACCTATGGGGAGAAAGCACTCGAATGCAGATGGGTGTCAAAGTCAAACTACAATTCTGATGGTCTCATTGAGCGGTAGAAGGCGAGGTTAGTAATTTTCGGTAACCACCGACTAGAAGATATCGACTACACAGATACTTTTGCATCGGTTTCAAGGATGGTGACTTTACAGTTATTCATGGCAGTAGCTGTTGTTAAAAATTGGTAATTACATCAAATGGAGGTCTACAACGTATTCCTTCATGCTCATATATAAAAATAGGACCCTGATTTAGTAATGTAGCAAGTATTAGCAATGCATCCAACTTACATAAGATAACTAATATTATTTTCTTATAGTGTATCTAAAATAAAAAATATCCTACGAAATTAGGGATTTTAAAGATTTTTCTCTTTTTTCTTATCTTTTCTTTCACATAAATCCTAGCTGATGCAGCCCGAACACGTGCTGATCAAGTGTTCGATCCACCGAGGAGACCGATGAAAAGAAGCCAAGCCAAGCTACTGCACGATGTGCACGTTCACTTAGCCTGGCCGAAGGAAAACAATTGCTCCGAAGCTGAGTGGCCGAGCTCAAGAATCGAAGGCATTATCTTCAGATTTGAGCCCGAAGGCAAAGTGGCCGAGGACAACGAGCTCGAGGAGAATTGAGCGTCTGGAGAGAACAAGTGTGTTCGAGCAGACAATCGAGAACCGAAGCCAAGGCTTACCGAAGTCAAAGTCTGCCGAACACAATTTAACTCAGCCCTGCGTGGCTTATTTCTATTGGTCGCCTGTGACCCTTTTACTAGTTTATCCTTAGTCTTTCTTATATAAGCCTTGTTCCTTCTCATTGTAGGAACCTAGTTTTTTTGAACATTGATGAATTAATGAAAGTGCCGAGCACATTTCTTGTCTCCGTCGTGAGCAACCCCTTGTGAGGGCTTTTATGGACTTGTGGCTTTCGGTTAATCCGATTGAACATTCCTCTTTGATCATTCAGTTTGCAAGAGGCAATGTTCTCTTGAGGATTGTTGCATAGTTTAGGTGATTCTTGTGTCCCTTTTGATCGAGCTTTGAGACAGGTTCCTCACTGTTCTTTCAAAAGAAGCAAGTTTTGTCTTGCTTCTATCTTTATCTTTTGTTGTTTATCTTCCGCGTTTGTGCTAAGCAACCCCTTCGGGTTTGCATTGCACCATCTTGGTATCAGAGCACGGTTTGGGCTTGTTTCTACAACCCCAAATCCTGTTCAAGTATCTTTATTTTCGTGCGTTGTGTCTTTGTTTTCCGTTTCGTGTTCTTGATTTGGTTTTGTTTCTGTTGGTGTTGTTATTTTACAAAAAAAAAAAAAAAGTGTTAAAAAGAAAAAATTCAAAAATCTTGTTTGATTGTTGGTTGTTTGGGATAAACAACCATTGATTCTTGATCACCATCGAGTTCTGAATCCAACAAGTACCCGACGTACTAATTTTGTGACGAGGGTTCCTTGATGAAATTTGGACTGTTTTGAGCTTCAATGGTGACTGAACTCGAACCCCATTGTGTTTGGAAGAAACCGATGAAGGTTGATGGTTCTTGAGTGATTTGGGTTTGTCTGTTGCTTGAGAATCAAAGTTTAAAGGTTTGAATCGTTGTCCGTACACCGGAAAATTGTTACCATCGTAACAGTGTACGACGCGAACGAGCTGTGAAGATTGATTTCCTCCGTTGATTGAGACCGGAGTTGAAAAGCAACCCAGATCTGCTGAACATTGTGGTCAGTGAACCGAAGTTGTTGTGTCCGTACGCCGGAGCAAAGGTCACTGTTCCATTGAAGAAGAAAGGGGTTAAATTTTTAACATCAAAACCCCAGGTGAAAATTGTCGGCTGAAAAAGGAAAGTGGATAAGGTAAAACCCTATCCGTACCAAGGAGGGACCACTCTTGTACGGACAGGAGTGGGTGTGATCGAAAAAGATTCCAAAAGAGAATCAAAGGGTAGATTCTCCTAGGTTCTCACTTTCTTTCGTGTCAAATTCTAGTTAGTGGATCTTTTGAGTAATTGTCCTACTCGAGGTCATACTAACTCTTTTGAGCTGATAGGAATTCGTGCGAAGGGGTGACCGAAGTCCAAACTTTCGTAGAAATTCTTTTGACTCCCCGAGCTCAGTTAAAAAGCGTCCGTTCCATCGAGTCGAACATCACTTCACTCTTCCCGAAGAGGCAGTGACCATTGTCGAACTTAAAGGATCTTAGAGGACAGATCAATCAGACGAGCCACTGTTAACGAGTCCTTGAGTGATCAAAAACCGAACCCATAAATTGAGTGGACCCGAGTGCCACCCATCAAAGGTGAGGGAGTGTGTAAGGTGATTTCTAACCCTAACATTTGTTTGATCTTTGACTTGTGCAGGTACCATGGCTGGAAATGATGGCAAAAGCATTGAGAAGCCCGAGGTGTCGTTAGCCGATCTCATGGCTGCGATACAAGGCGTTAGTGCCGACATAAGAGGAGTAACTGCTCGAGTAACTCTCCTCGAGAAGGGAAGCGCGTCCGTGGCCATGAATGGGTCCGGCGTTGGAACGAGCCAATCCACTCCGATGAAACCTGAGCTGTATGCTGAGCTTGTACGACAACATCAGTTGACAAGTAAAGCAATTCGAAGAGAACTTAACTTGGGCAATCCCCAAGCTGCTTATCAAAACTTGGGTAATCCCCAAGCTGCTTATCAAAACTTGGGCATTCTCCGAGGAGAAAGAATACCACCTCCAAAGGCCCAAAGAGATCTTGGAGCCGTTGCCGAGGAGGTTGATGAAGAGGAATTTCCCGAGGACGAATATGAGCGTGAGCTGCCATTCGCTCAACGAAGGCAAGCTCACCGAGGTCGTGGAAATTTCCGAGGTCGAGGCCGAGGCGCAAATGTTGAAAGAAATATTGGGCGTGAGGCTAATGATCGAGAAGATGAGTTTCCCGAACAGGCTAGAGGTGTTCGAGACTCAAACTTGAACAGTGTCAAGATCACTATTCCACCCTTTAAAGGAGCTAGTGATCCCGATGAGTATCTTGAATGGAAGCTTAAAATGGAGCGCATCTTTGAAACCAATGAGATGACCGATGAGAGGAAAGCTGCCCATGCCATTGCTTCATTCGAAGCTTATGCATCAACGTGGTGGGAATCTGACAAGAAACATAGGCGAAGGAATGACTATCCTGAAGTCACTACCTGGCCGCAATTGAGGAGAACAATGGATGCTAAGTATTTGAGTGCCAAGTACAGGCAGACTCAAATGCAAAAGCTCTATGAGTTAAAGCAAGGGTCCAAGTCTGTCCAAGAGTACCACGATGAGTTCGAAAAGGTTCGATTGAATCTTGATCTGGTCGAAGACGAAGAACAAGCCATTATCAGATTCAAAAATGGCTTGGCTAGGGATGTGTCATCTCAGTTGAGACTCCACGTGTATCACACGTTGGAAGATCTGTTCGATGCTGCCACCGAAGCTGAAAAATTGGTGAAGGACGACAAGGCAAACCGGTATCGAGGAGTCACTACTTCTACTCCTTTGAACCGAGGAAAAGAATGGAAGAGTCCAAACCAAACAAGTGCTAACACTGTTCGAGATTCGAAGAGACCCATCGAAAGAGGTGTGACCGTTAACCATTCGAGAGAAGTGGGAGGTAAAGTTCAACTCAACTCTCCTAGTGCTTCAAATATTCAGTGTCACAGATGCAAAGGTTATGGTCACATGGCAAAAGAGTGTCCCACTCGCAAAGTTATGCTTCTGCTTGAAGATGGAACCGTCCATGAGCAAGCGAGTGACACCGAGGAGGAATTTATCGGGGAGACTGACCGAGCTGAAGGTGATGATGATTATGAGGCTGCCGAAGCTGATCATCCGGAAATGTTTCTTGTGGTTCGAAGGAATTTGAGCTGCATGACTCTTGAAGAAGAGGACAACCAAAGAGAAAACCTCTTTCATGCCCGATGTCGAGTGAGGGCGAAGGTGTGTTCGATGATCATTGATTCCGGTAGTTGTGCCAATGTAGTGAGCCAAACTTTGGTTTCACAAATGGGATTACCTACGATGAAGCATCCCCACCCTTACAAGTTACAATGGCTGAATGAGTGTGGAGAATTGAGGGTTGTCAAACAAGTGTGGATCAAGTTCAAAATCGGAGAGTATCAAGATGAAATGATATTCGATGTGGTTCCGATGCAAGCTTGTCATTTGCTATTGGGTCGACCGTGGCAGTATGACTGAACAGCTGTTCACAATGGCAGATCCAACACTTACACTGTGAAGCTCGATGGGAAGAGTTTCATACTCAAACCCTTGTCTCCAAAACAAGTCACCGAGGACTATAAACGGATGAAAGAATTGAAAGAAGCGGCCAAAGCTAAGCTTTCGATGGGAGCAATATTGGGGCCCGAATAGACAAACTCACCGCCCGAAGTGAAAGGAATTTGTGCAATCATGCAACCCGGTGAGATCTTACGAGGCAACGACCACGGTCAGATGATGATTTGCCTCGTGCACAAGGGTATCTTTCTAAACTCTAATGATGATTGTTCTAAAGATAACCCTTTGCCTTTGTTTGTTCGTAAAGTTTTGCAGGACTTCGAGGACATGTATCCCGAGGAAATGCCAGGTGGATTACCTCCATTGAGAGGAATCGAGCACCAAATTGATTTCGTGCCAGGGTCTCAAATCCCTAACAAACCTGCATACCGGTGTAATCCCGAAGACACCAAAGAGCTCCAACGGCAGGTTGATGAATTGTTAAACAAGGGCCTTGTTCGAGAGAGCTTGAGTCCTTGCGCCGTTCCTGTTATACTTGTCCCAAAGAAAGATGGAACGTGGCGAATGTGTGTTGATTGCCGAGCAGTCAACAAAATAACGGTAAAGTATCGTCATCCTATCCCTCGATTAGATGACATGCTAGATGAGTTAAGTGGTTCTTCATGCTTTACGAAGATAGACCTCTGGTCCGGTTACCACCAGATCCGAATGAAACCTGGAGACGAGTGGAAAACCGCATTCAAGACCAAATTCGGTCTATATGAATGGTTGGTGATGCCTTTTGGCTTATCCAATGCACCGAGCACATTCATGCGATTGATGAACCATGTGCTCAAACCGTTCATAAACAAGTTCGTTGTCGTTTATTTCGATGACATACTTGTTTATAGCAGAACCATGGATGAACATGTCGAACACCTAAGGCAAGTGCTCGAAAAGCATCGAGAAGAGAAGTTGTATGCCAACTTCAAGAAATGCGCCTTTGGTGTCGATCGTGTGGTCTTTCTTGGATTTGTTGTCAGTGCTAATGGTGTCGAAGTCGACGAATCAAAATTCGAAGCCATCAAAGATTGGCCAACTCCAACCTCGGTATCACAAGTTCGTAGCTTCCATGGCTTAGCTAGCTTTTACCGAAGGTTTGTTCGCGACTTTAGCACCGTGGCAGCTCCTTTAACCGAGCTGGTGAAGAAAGATCATCCATTTGTGTGGGAAGAGTCCCAAGAAAGGGCTTTCCAAGAGTTGAAACGGAGGCTTTGTTCTGCCCCGTTGTTGCAACTCCCTGACTTCGGCAAAGCATTCGAAGTCGAGTGTGATGCGTCTGGAGTTGGGATCGGAGGAGTGCTAATGCAAGAATCGAAGCCGATCGCTTACTTTAGCGAAAAGCTCAAGGGTGCAGCCTTGAATTACTCAACGTATGACAAGGAACTGTATGCCCTCGTTCGAGCACTCGCCCATTGGCAGCATTATTTGTGGCCTCGAGAATTTGTGATCAAAAGCGATCATGAGTCCTTGAAGCATCTCCGAGGACAGGAGAAACTAAACTGAAGACATGCCAAGTGGGTTGAATTTATTGAAAGCTTTCCCTATGTAATTCATTACAAAAAGGGAAAAGACAATGTTGTGGCCGATGCGCTATCAAGGAAATTTGTCTTAGCGACCACTCTCGCCTCTAGGCTCATGGGATTCGAAAGCATCAAGTCGATGTACGAGGACGATCCCAAGCTGAAATGCGTTCGTGACGCTATCTTGAGTGGCCAAAGGGTTGAGAAATATCAATGGCATGATGGCTACCTCTTCAAGAATGGGAGGGTTTGTGTGCCAGTGTCATCGTGGAGAGAGCTCTTGGTTCGAGAAGCTCACTCAGGTGGACTGATGGGACACTTCGGTGTCGATAAAACTCTTGGTATCTTGACCGAGCAGTTCCATTGGCCCAAAATGCGACGAGATGTGGAAAAGCTTTGCAACGCTTGTCTCGTTTGCAAGAAAGCAAAATCGAAGTCCAACCCTCATGGTTTGTACACCCCGTTGCCTGTGCCTGATCGACCTTGGGTTGATATCTCCATGGACTTTGTCTTGGGGTTACCGAGGTCGGGGGGAGGACATGATAGCATCTTCGTTGTGGTTGACCATTTTTCAAAAATGGCTCACTTTATTCCTTGCAAAAAGTGTGATGATGCACAGCATGTAGCTACATTGTTTGTTTCTAACGTGTTAAAATTGCATGGTGTACCTCGTACTATTGTGAGTGATCGAGACTCGAAGTTCTTGAGTCATTTTTGGAAGTGTTTGTGGGGTGCCCTCGGCACCAAGCTACTATTCTCGACGTCTCACCATCCTCAGACTGATGGACAGACCGAGGTAGTTAACCGAACTTTGGGATCTTTGCTTCGGGCAATGACCAAAGGGAAGGTTGGAAACTGGGCTGATCGTTTGCCCATGATGGAGTTTGCATACAATCGAACGGTGCATCGAATGATCAACATGACCCCGTTTGAGTGTGTGTATGGCTTTAATCCTTTGATTCCACTTGATTTAACCCCATTGCCTCGAGATTCTGTTCTTAATTTTGAAGGTACTCGACGAGCAGCTGCCTTGATCGAATTGCATGCAAAGGTGAAGAAGAACCTCGAGGAGGCCTATGCAAAGGTTGCCTTAAAGAAAAACAAGGGGCGTAAAAAGTTAGAATTAAAGAAGGGAGACTGGGTTTGGGTTCACTTCCGAAAGGAACGCTTCCCGAACCAAAGGAAAGGAAAGTTGGCTCCTCGAGGGGATGGTCCATTTCAAGTATTGACCAAGATCAACAACAATGCTTACATGATCGACCTCCCTGGTGAGTATAACGTGTCCAACACCTTTAATGTTGCTGACTTAATTCCTTGTGTTGTAGGTCCAACTTCGGAGGACGAGGAAGGCTTGATTTCGAGGACGAAATCTTCTCAAGAAGGGGAGGATGATGCAGCCCGAACACGTGCTGATCAAGTGTTCGATCCACCGAGGAGACCGATGACAAGAAGCCAAGCCAAGCGACTGCACGATGTGCACGTTCACTTAGCCTGGCCGAAGGAAAACAATTGCTCCGAAGCTGAGTGGCCGAGCTCAAGAACCGAAGGCATTATCTTCAGATTTGAGCCCGATGGCAAAGTGAACGAGGACAATGAGCTCGAAGACAATTGAGCGTCCGAAGGCAACAAGTGTGTTCGAGCAGACAATCGAGAACCGAAGCCAAGGCTTACCGAAGTCAAAGTCTGCCGAACACAATTTAACTCAGCCCTGCGTGGCTTATTTCTATTGGTCGCCTGTGACCCTTTTACTAGTTTACCCTTAGTATTTCTTATATAAGGCTTGTTTCTTCTCATTGTAAGTATCTAGTTTTGAACATTGATTTATTAATGAAAGTGCCGAGCACATTTCTTGTCTCCGTCGTGAGCAACCCCTTGTGAGGGCTTTTATGGACTTGTGGCTTTCGGTTAATCCGATTGAACATTCCTCTTTGATCATTCAGTTTGCAAGAGGTAATGTTCTCTTGAGGATTGTTGCATAGTTTAGGTGATTCTTGTGTCCCTTTTGATCGAGCTTTGAGACAGGTTCCTCACTGTTCTTTCAAAAGAAGCAAGTTTTGTCTTGCTTCTATCTTTATCTTTTGTTGTTTATCTTCCGCGTTTGTGCTAAGCAACTCCTTCGGGTTTGCATTGCACCGCCTCTGCTCTTCCATAAGCCCTGCCGCAGCCTTGCCACTGCCAGAAAATGGTTGAATCTTTGCCATTTATTCAAAATATAGAAACATACACAAATAACAAAGCCTACTTACATATAAAACTCATGTGTGAAATATACAATAAAATACAAAAATATAGTACATGGATATACACACATGTGATACATATATGTGGCGATATTACACAGAATTATAGAAACAAAGAGGTCAGGTTTATATATAGTTGCTCATGGACTATTTAGAAATGTACTATAGAGGTCAGATTTATAAATGTTAACTCTTTACCATTGTATTCTGAGGATTTTTCTTTTGATGACATTAAATTTCTATCAACACTTGTGTTATATCCTAAAATAGAACGATTAGTGGTAGCTTAAAATTATTCTTGTTTTATAATTCAACTAAAATTAATAAAAAATAAATGCAGTTAAATAATTTTTAGCTTCGTTCTGAATCTTGTATTTTCAAGTGGTTTCTGTTCTATACTATATATTTTAGATTTGGTGTTGTTTTCTTTGCTTGTGTTTTGAAACTCATCATCCTGAAAATTAAGTTAAAGGGGAAGAATGGGGAGGTATGTGATTAATGAAAGAATAAGTTAGATGTAATAAAGGCTTACATAAACGGCCTCCAGTTTTTTTCTTATAACAATGACCGCTCTTTTGGTATAATAGTATGTTTATCTTATTTTTTTGTCATAAATTAACCTCTAGAACTAAGGGGCCTTCTATCTAGCTACATATGGTATTGCTTTGGATTTAGAGCTAAACCTCCCTGTCGGATGGAAATCAAGGAAGACGTCGTAAGATCCATCTTTCATTCCTAAAGAACTGGTTTTATCCTTTTATATTTTTATTGGTACTCTCTTGAATGTATCTTAGTGAAATTATTCATATAAGGTTCAATTATGTTCACCATTAGGATTATCTTGTAATTGTTGTTTTAAATTGAGAGTTGCAAATCTATATTTGTAGCTCTTCAATTTCTCCCAATTAAGAGTTTGTTCTTTCTTTTCTTTTATCTCTCCTTAAATTTCTTATCTATATTACTTTTTCTTTTATTTGTGTATCTTTCATTCCACATAGGGGTGGACACAAATCGAACCAAACTGAAAAATCTACCGAACCATAATTTTCTTAAATTTTCTTTTTGGTTTGATTTTGGTTTTATGGTGCGGTTTTTAGTTTGGGGAAAAGAAATTCGATTCAAACCGAAAAGTTTTATATATATATATACACACACACACACATGCCTAATATAAGCCTTCTCTGTCATTAAATTTTAAAACTAATATCCATAACATCATATCTACTAAGTAGTAAGCCCATACCTCAAACTCCACTTCCATGTTCTTACAAATTAAATACAAAGCTAAGTGTGAAATACATTATAAATGTATTTAGTCTTTAATTATATTTTTATGTTCTGAAAAACCAACTAAGTTGATTTAGATAAATTAGTTTATATGTGAAAATCGAACTACTAAACTGAATTAAACCGAACTAAACTGAACCGAATTTTTAAAAACTGAACCAAGCTGAATTAATTTTGGTTTGATTTTTTTTCTTAATATTACAAAACGAAAAACCTAAAAACGGAACCAAAATTATCCAAACCAAACTTAATCGATCAAACGCCCACCCCTAATTCTGTATTTTACATCACCATCTATCCAACAATGGTGGAAAATCTGGTTTGGTTGAACATGGGGTTGTAAAGTTAGCTAAATAAATAGATTAGTTGTTGACATCCAATTTTGTCTCACCGTTTTTGCAATTTAGCTATATTTAATCAAAATTGATAATGGTGATTTTTCAAACAAAATTGCATTAGATAACCTGTATTTATGTGCGCAATACTATTATCAATCCTCTATTTATATTATTCCTTACTTATTGCGACTGTATTGCGTAATTTCATCATTTAGGCTATTTTCTAAAAAATATATATGTTATTTGCGCAATTTAATGCATTACCGTACTATTTAATAATTATATGTGGCTATTTATATTTAATTAATATTATCTGAGCTCATCTATATTTATTTATTATCAAATATATTTATTTATAATTATTTATAAATTTTTTATTTTATACTAATTATTTATATTTATTATTATTTTTAATTAAACACTAGTCAATTCAAATTTTCTGAGATTGTTAACAGGTTCTTAGAAATGTAAATTTATGGTTTTGTGTTTAAATACTAATTGGTTTTAATATTTGGTCCTAACGAGATTGTTTCTGCAACCGCATGTCTAAAATTATATTATTTATGCAAAACTAATTTTTGAATATCGCAACAGTATATTTACAGGTTTAAAATTGAGAACTGAAAGTCAACCTAGACTGTTCGTGCAATTTTAGTATACTGGAAATTAGTTTATCTTGAAAGGGCTAAAAATTGCAAGAGAGTTTGAAGACTGGACTATTTATGCAAATTTTATATTCGGAAACTGAACAACCTAGTTGATGAGCTTTAGTGCTTTTGTCACAGTTGCTTGTTTAATTAACCTGGAGGTCAACTTTTCTTAAGATCAAATTGTGATTACGTGTTTTCAATTAATTTGTGTGAAAAGCATGAACATCATTATTTGTAACGCCTAGTAGAGTCTAGATTTGGAGCACCAATTAAATATAGTGGTCTAGACATTTTATATTTTTAAATGTCTCAATAGCCTCCGAGACTTTAAGTTGGGGCGCTAGTGAAAACCTTTTATGACGTTTAAAATATTAGCAGTTCGCTTTAGTTAAATACTTAAAGAGGGTATGGGGTAAGGGTAAATTAAGCCCCTCGGATATGATGGAAATCACCCGAGCTATATATTTGATAGTTGATTCTGAAACTATCGTCCCTTCCGAAAGCCGGGTTCTGATCCGAATAGGATAATAAAACTTAGGTCTTTCATTTAATTGGTTAATTTTATAATCTATGGTTACTTATGTAACTGTCATTCTATTCTACTTCTGCAAAACCATATAAACTGCCTATTTTCATCCTCTTTGCTTATTTAATTTCTCATCCTCTTAGCTCTCTTACGTGTTTAAACCCAATATAGAAATCGGCCGGGAACCATTTTGTGGAACTTAGGAGGTGCCTAACCCCTTCCTTGTAGGTTAACTTGAACAGTTACATGAATCTCTGATTAGTAGACCAAACCCGGAGTTATATATTTTAAATTAGATAGAAAATGCTTTAGGTGACCTAATACACCTAGATAAATTTATTAGGTGGCGACTCCAAAACTCTAACTCCAAACGAGTTACCCCAAGTCGGAAACCACTTTACTTGTTTTTAAGTGGGGTGCGACAGAATGGCGACTCCGCTGGGGATTAAATATTCTAACCATTACGATTTTTATATTGGGTTTATTATTGCTTTTATTATTTTGTATTCAATACTAACTTTTTCTCTTTGCAAGTGGGTAGCCTTTTTTTTTTTTTTTTTTTTTTTTTTTTGCAATTTTTGGTAATGTGATATTTAGTATATTATTGAATTATTTGTTGCATTTCGTTCATACTCTTTCACTTCTGGAAAATTGACACTTGCACACACAGAAACGACTACGTGGATCTCATGGTCGTTCCATTCTAAAAAAACTCTTTAAGAGGAACGGTTAGAATCTAGTTGGTCCGTGGTATAACCAACAATTCTAAACGTTTCCACCCCTTGGTTGTCCATCTGGGGGAACCATGTCCTTGTCTAGATTAGCCAGCTCTTAATGAAGACTCTTTTTTAGGGATCATTCATCATGTCATATCTAGGACCATTTTGATTTCGACTCATCTCTAAGTCTACTAGTTCACCATATTTGAATGAACCAAACGGGTTTTCGACCCTAAGAGACATTTAAATGTGTTACGTGTGCATTTATTTAAAGTTGAACATGTCTAATGTAGACTATTTGTTCTCGAATCATCCAATTATTTATTTTTGTTGGAGGATGTCACAAGTTTGGAAGATCAAAGAAAACAGATTTTAAATTTATTTTCTACTTTTATGTAACAAAATCAATTATTTATTTCTATAAATGGAAATCGTTTCTATAATTGTTTATTTCTTTTTACATTTATACAACAAAACCAATTATGTCATAAAATTATTTTTTGGGTCATGAACAAAATTGATTTTTCTACTTTTATGAAAACAAAATCATAGACTATTAATTTCTTCTACTTTTAATATAGAAAAACCAATTATTATTCCTATTTATCCAAATGTGTTATTTCTCCATTTATACAACAAAATTAATTATTTAATAAAATTATTTTTCATTCACTTTTTTGGGTTATGAGAACAAATAGGATGATACGTAATACACGTTCAATTTTAAATATCATACTCAAACTTAGGAAGGCTTAACATCCCTGGCATGTTAAAGTCCATTAGCTAACCTCGTCCAAAATGTCATATCTTCATACGACACAGAATTTGCATTGATTTCGAAATTTATTTTGTTGTGCAGATACACTCCGCAATCATCACCAGGCCTACCTCTGGCACAAATGAGGTCCCTTGCATTATAGGATATGATATATATTTTGCATATGACAATTATTATCTCAACACTGAATTATTATTTTCATATGTTAGTTTTACTCCCGCTCCAGAGGTTGACTTGTGCATTCTGGCCGAGCATCAGTACCGGACAAGAGCCAAAGGCCCAATTACAACCCCTCCCCCCTCACAAACTAGAAGAAGAGGAAGAGGAAACATCATGTCTGAGTTGAATAATGCTGCTCTTAGTGACGATAATATCGGGAATAATGGAAAACCAGGCAAGCTTGCCCTAGTTGGGTATAACGAACATGTTGCTACTTTAGAGCAAATAATTAAAGAACTTGAAGAGAAACTAACAATGGCCGGTTTACCCGTTGTTAACTCCGCCCATTCAGGAGAGCCTGTCGATCTAAGTGGGTCAGCCCGCCCTAACGGAAAGGACCCTATGCACCCAACTGATCCACCCGTTGTTTATCCAACAGTACCACCAACCACATACCAAACAGCACCAACTGCTACTTACCAAGCAACCCTACTCACCAGTTATCAAGCACCACCTCCTGCACATCTTACTTACCTAAACACAAACTTACCTCACACCAACACCGCATACCCACAGCCTTACAACCCTATCTTCACTACTGAAACCAAACAACTCACTTCGCTAGTCAAAAACCATGAAAACTATGAATGGGCGGAGGATGAAGCCAATGATGATGGCACAATAGAGAAAGTTCGTATGCTGGAAGCAGCCTTTAAGAAGTTTGAGTTAGGCAAAACTACTAAAGGTTTAGCTTATGAAGATTTGTGCATCTATCTTACTTTGAAATTGCCAGACGGATACAAGATACCAAAGTTCGACATGTTCAATGGCATTAGAGACCCTATGGCACATCTGAGAACATATTGTGACAAGTTGATTGGAGCAGGGGAAGACGAGAAAGTACGAGTAAAGCTATTCAGTCGAAGCTTGACCGGAGAGACTTTGAGTTGGTTCTCTAAGCAGAAGCCTGGCACATTGCTCGGTTGGGAAGATATGGCAGCAGATTTCGTAGAACGATTTGGGTACAACACTGAAATGCTACCGGATCGTTTCTACTTGGAAAAGTTGAAAAAAAACCCACAGAGACGTTTAGAGAATATGCTGCGAGGTGGAGAGCAGAAGCTACCAAAGTGCAACCCGCTATGGATGAAAGGGAAATAGTGAACATATTCATCCGCATTCAAAAGGACGTCTATTACGATAAGCTGCTGCATATGAAAAATCAGAAGTTTGCTGATGTAGTTGATGCAGCCCGACCACGTGCTGATCAAGTGATCGATCCACCGAGGAGACCGATGACAAGAAGCCAAGCCAAGCTGCTGCACGATGTGCACGTTCACTTAGCCTGGCCGAAGGAAAACAATTGCTCCGAAGCTGAGTGGCCGAGATCAAGAATCGAAGGCATTATCTTCAGATTTGAGCCCGAAGGTAAAGTGGCCGAGGACAACGAGCTCGAGGAGAATTGAGCGTCTGGAGAGAACAAGTGTGTTCGAGCAGACAATCGAGAACCGAAGCCAAGGCTTACCGAAGTCAAAGTCTGCCGAACACAATTTAACTCAGCCCTGCGTGGCTTATTTCTATTGGTCGCCTGTGACCCTTTTACTAGTTTATCCTTAGTCTTTCTTATATAAGCCTTGTTCCTTCTCATTGTAGGAACCTAGTTTTTTTGAACATTGATGAATTAATGAAAGTGCCGAGCACATTTCTTGTCTCCGTCGTGAGCAACCCCCTGTGAGGGCTTTTATGGACTTGTGGCTTTCGGTTAATCCGATTGAACATTCCTCTTTGATCATTCAGTTTGCAAGAGGAATTTTCTCTTGAGGATTGTTGCATAGTTTAGGTGATTCTTGTGTCCCTTTTGATCGAGCTTTGAGACAGGTTCCTCACTGTTCTTTCAAAAGAAGCAAGTTTTGTCTTGCTTCTATCTTATCTTTTGTTGTTTATCTTCCGCGTTCGTGCTAAGCAACTCCTTCGGGTTTGCATTGCACCATCTTGGTATCAGAGCACGGTTTGGGCTTGTTTCTACAACCCCAATCCTGTTCAAGTATCTTTATTTTCGTGCGTTGTGTCTTTGTTTTCCGTTTCGTGTTTTTGATTTGGTTTTGTTACTGTTGGTGTTGTTATTTTACAAAAAAAAAAAAAAAAAAAAAAGTGTTAAAAAGAAAATTCAAAAATTGTGTTTGATTGTTGGTTGTTTGGGATAAACAACCATTGATTCTTGTTCACCATCGAGTTCTGAATCCAACAAGTACCCGACGTACCAATTTCGTGACTAGGGTTATTTGGTGAATTTTGGACTGTTTTGAGCTTTAATGGTGACTGAAAACTCGAACCCCAGTTGTTTGGAAGAAACCAATGAAGATTGGTGGTTCTTGAGTGATTTGGGTTCGTTTGTTGCTTGAAAATCGAAGTTCTGAGTTTAAATCGTAGTCCGTACACCGGAAAATTTGTTACAAAATCGTAACAGTGTACGACTCGAACGAGCTGGTTCTTAGCTCGAAGAACTTGAATTGAATTCCTCCGATGCTATTGAAACCGGAGTCGAAAGAGCAACCCAGATCTGTTGAAATTCGTGGTCAGTGAACCGAAGTAGATTTGTCCGTACGCCGGAGCAAAGGTCACTGTTCCATTGAAGAAGAAGGGGTAAAGTGTGAACATCAAAACCCCCGGTGAAAATTTGTCGGCTGAGAAAAAGGAAAGTGGATAAGGTAAAAACCCTATCCGTACCAAGGAGGGACCACTCTTGTACGGACAAGAGTTGGTGTGATCGAAAAAGATTCCAAAGGGGAATCAAAGGGTAGATTCTCCTAGGTTCTCACTTTCTTTCGTGTCAAAATTCTAGTTGGTGGATCTTTTGAGTAATTGTCCTACTCGAGGTCGTACTAACCCTTTTAAGCTGATAGGAATTCGTGCGAAGGGGTGACCGAAGTCCCAACTTTTGTAGAAATTCTTTTGACTCCCCGAGCTCAGTTAAAAAGCGTCCGTTCCATCTAGTCGAACATCACTTCACTCTTCCCGAAGAGGCAGTGACTATTGTCGAACTTGAAGGATCTTAGAGGACCGATCAATCAGACGAGCCACTGTTAACAAGTCCTTGAGTGACCAGAAAAATCCATAAATTGAGTGGACTCGAGTGCCACCCAACAAAGGTGAGGGAGAGTGTGAGGTGATTTCTAACCCTAACATTTGTTTGGTCTTTGACTTGTGCAGGTACCATGGCTGGTAATGGAGGCGAAGGAAAAGGCATTGAAAGGCCCGAAGTATCATTAGCCGATCTCATGGCTGCGATACAAGGCGTCAGTGCCGAAGTAAGAGGAGTGAGTGCTCGAGTAACTCAACTCGAACAAGGAAGCGCGTCCGTGGCCATGAATGGGTCCGGCGTTGGAACGAGCCAATCCACTCCGATGAAACCTGAGCTGTATGCTGAGCTTGTACGACAACATCAGTTGACAAGTGAAGCAATTCGAAGAGAACTTAACTTGGGCAATCCCCAAGCTGCTTATCAAAACTTGGGCATTCCCCGAGGAGAAAGAATACCACCTCCAAAGGCCCAAAGAGAACTTGGAGCCGTTGCCGAGGAGGTTGATGAAGAGGAATTTCCCGAGGACGAATATGAGCGTGAGCTGCCATTCGCTCAACGAAGGCAAGCTCACCGAGGTCGTGGAAATTTCCGAGGTCGAGGCCGAGGCGCAAATGTTGAAAGAAATATTGGGCGTGAGGCTGATGATCGAGAAGATGAGTTTCCCGAACAGGCTAGAGGTGTTCGAGACTCAAACTTGAACAGTGTCAAGATCACTATTCCACCCTTTAAAGGAACTAGTGATCCCGATGAGTATCTTGAATGGAAGCTTAAAATGGAGCGCATCTTTGAAACCAATGAGATGACCGATGAGAGAAAAGCTGCCCATGCCATTGCTTCGTTCGAAGCTTATGCATCAACATGGTGGGAATCTGACAAGAGGCATAGAAGAAGAAATGACTATCCAGTAGTCAGTACATGGCCACAGTTGATGAGAGCTATGGATGGTAAGTATTTGAGTTCCAAGTACAGGCAGACTCAAATGCAAAAACTCTATGAGTTAAAGCAAGGGTCCAAGTTTGTCCAAGAGTACCACGACGAGTTCGAAAAGGTTCGATTGAATCTTGATCTGGTCGAAGATGAAGAACAAGCCATTATTAGATTCAAAAATGGCTTGGCTAGGGATGTGTCATCTCACTTGAGACTCCACGTGTATCACACGTTGGAAGATCTGTTCGATGCTGCCACCGAAGCTGAAAAATTGGTGAAGGACGACAAGGCAAACCGGTATCAAGGAGTCACTACTTCTACTCCTTTGAACCGAGGTAAAGAATGGAAGAGTCCAAACCAAACAAGTGCCAACACTGTTCGAGATTCGAAGAAACCCTTCGAAAGAGGTGTGACCGTTAACCAATCAAGAGAAGTGGGAGGTAAAGTGCAATTAAACTCTCCTAGTGCTTCAAATATTCAGTGTCACAAGTGCAGAGGTTATGGTCACATGGCAAAAGAGTGTCCAACTCGCAAAATTATGCTTCTGCTCGAAGATGGAACCGTCCATGACCAAGCGAGTGACACCGAGGAGGAAATTATCGAGGAGACTGATCGAGCTGAAGTTGATGATGATCATGAGGCTGCCGAAGCTGATCATCCGGAAATGTTTCTTGTGGTTCGAAGAAATTTGAGCTGCATGACTCTTGAAGAAGAGGACAACCAAAGAGAAAACCTCTTTCATGCCCGATGTCGAGTGAGGGGAAAGGTGTGTTCGATGATCATTGATTCCGGTAGTTGTGCCAATGTAGTGAGCCAAACTTTGGTTTCACAAATGGGACTACCTACGATGAAGCATCCCCACCCTTACAAGTTACAATGGCTGAACGAGTGTGGAGAATTGAGAGTTGTCAAACAAGTGTGGATCAAGTTCAAAATCGGAGAGTATCAAGATGAAATGATATTCGATGTGGTTCCGATGCAAGCTTGTCATTTGCTATTGGGTTGACCGTGGCAGTATGACCGAACAGCTGTTCACAATGGCAGATCCAACACTTATACTGTGAAGCTCGATGGGAAGAGTTTCATACTCAAACCCTTGTCTCCAAAACAAGTCACCGAGGACTATAAACGAATGAAAGAGTTGAAAGAAGCGGCCAAAGCTAAGCTTCCGATGGGAGCAAAATTGGGTCCCGAAGAGACAAACTCACCGCCCGAAGTGAAAGGAATTTGTGCAATCATGCAACCCGGTGAGATCTTACGAGGCAACGACCACGGTCAGATGATGATTTGCCTCGTGCACAAGGGTATCTTTCTAAACTCTAATGATGATTTTTCTAATGATCACCCTTTGCCTTTGTTTGTTCGTAACGTTTTGCAGGACTTCGAGGACATGTTTCCTGAGGAAATGCCAGGTGGATTACCTCCGTTAAGAGGAATCGAGCACCAAATTGACTTCGTGCCAGGGTCTCAAATCCCTAACAAACCTGCATACCGGTGTAATCCCGAAGACACCAAAGAGCTCCAACGGCAGGTTGATGAATTGCTAAACAAGGGCCTCGTTCGTGAGAGCTTGAGTCCTTGCGCCGTTCCAGTTATCCTTGTCCCGAAGAAGGATGGAACATGGCGAATGTGTGTTGACTGTCGAGCAGTCAACAAAATCACGGTAAAGTATCGTCATCCTATCCCTCGATTAGATGACATGCTTGATGAATTGAGTGGTTCTTCATGCTTTACAAAGATTGACCTCAGGTCCGGTTACCACCAGATCCGAATGAAACCCGGAGACGAGTGGAAACCGCATTCAAGACCAAGTTCGGTCTCTATGAATGGTTGGTGATGCCTTTTGGCTTATCCAATGCACCGAGCACATTCATGCGACTGATGAACCGTGTGCTCAAACCGTTCATAAATAAGTTTGTCGTCGTTTATTTCGATGACATACTTGTTTATAGCAGAACCGTGGATGAACATGTCGAACACCTAAGGCAAGTACTTGAAAGGCTTCGAGAAGAGAAGTTGTATGCCAACTTCAAGAAATGCGCCTTTGGTGTCGATCGTGTAGTCTTTCTTGGATTTGTTGTCAGTGCTAATGGTGTCGAAGTCGACGAATCAAAAGTCGAAGCCATCAAAGATTGGCCAACTCCAACCTCGGTATCACAAGTTCGTAGCTTCCATGGCTTAGCTAGCTTTTACCGAATGTTTGTTCGTGACTTTAGCACCGTGGCAGCTCCTTTAACCGAGCTGGTGAAGAAAGACCATCCATTTGTGTGGGAAGAGTCCCAAGAAAGGGCTTTCCAAGAGTTGAAACGGAGGCTTTGTTCTGCCCCGTTGTTGCAACTCCCTGACTTCGGCAAAGCATTCGAAGTCGAGTGTGATGCGTCTGGAGTTGGGATCGGAGGAGTGCTAATGCAAGAATCGAAGCCGATCGCTTACTTTAGCGAAAAGCTCAAGAGTGCAGCCTTGAATTACTCAACGTATGACAAGGAACTGTATGCCCTCGTTCGAGCACTCGCCCATTGGCAGCTTTATTTGTGGCCTCGAGAATTTGTGATCAAAAGCGATCATGAGTCCTTGAAGCATCTCCGAGGACAGGAGAAATTAAACCGAAGACATGCCAAGTGGGTTGAATTTATTGAAAGCTTTTCCTATGTAATTCATTACAAAAAGGGAAAAGACAATGTTGTGGCCGATGCGCTATCAAGGAAATTTGCCTTAGCGACCACTCTCGCCTCTAGGCTCATGGGATTCGAAAGCATCAAGTCGATGTACGAGGACGATCCCAAGCTTAAATGCGTTCGTGACGCTATCTTGAGTGGCCGAAGGGTTGAGAAATATCAATGGCATGATGGCTACCTCTTCAAGAATGGGAGGGTTTGTGTGCCAGTGTCATCGTGGAGAGAGCTCTTGGTTCGAGAAGCTCACTCAGGTGGACTGATGGGACACTTCGGTGTCGATAAAACTCTTGGTATCTTGACCGAGCAGTTCCATTGGCCCAAAATGCGACGAGATGTGGAAAAACTTTGCAACGCTTGTCTCGTTTGCAAGAAAGCAAAATCGAAGTCCAACCCTCATGGTTTGTACACCCCGTTGCCAGTGCCTGATCGACCTTGGGTTGATATATCCATGGACTTTGTCTTGGGGTTACCGAGGTCGGGGGGAGGACATGATAGCATCTTCGTTGTGGTTGACCGTTTTTCAAAAATGGCTCACTTTATTCCTTGCAAAAAGTGTGATGATGCACAGCATGTAGCTACATTGTTTGTTTCTAACGTGTTAAAATTGCATGGTGTACCTCGTACTATTGTGAGTGATCGAGACTCGAAGTTCTTGAGTCATTTTTGGAAGTGTTTGTGGAGTGCCCTCGGCACCAAGCTACTATTCTCGACGTCTCACCATCCTCAGACTGATGGACAGACCGAGGTAGTTAACCGAACCTTGGGATCTTTGCTTCGGGCAATGACCAAAGGGAAGGTTGGAAACTGGGCTGATCGTTTGCCCATGATGGAGTTTGCATACAATCGAACGGTGCATAGAATGATCAACATGACCCCGTTTGAATTTGTGTATGACTTTAATCCTTTGATTCCACTTGATTTAACCCCATTGCCTCGAGATTCTGTTCTTGATTTTGAAGGTACTCGACGAGCAGCTGCCTTGATCGAATTGCATGCAAAGGTGAAGAAGAACCTCGAGGAGGCCTATGCAAAGGTTGCCTTAAAGAAAAACAAGGGGCGTAAAAAGTTGGAATTAAAGAAGGGAGATTGGGTTTGGGTTCACTTCCGAAAGGAACGCTTCCCGAACCAAAGGAAAGAAAAGTTGGCTCCTCGAGGGGATGGTCCATTTCAAGTGTTGACCAAGATCAACAACAATGCTTACGTGATCGACCTCCCTGGTGAGTATAACGTGTCCAACACATTTAATGTCACTGACTTAACTCCTTGTGTTGTAGGTCCAACTTCGGAGGACGAGGAGGGCTTGATTTCGAGGACGAAATCTTCTCAAGAAGGGGAGGATGATGCAGCCCGACCACGTGCTGATCAAGTGATCGATCCACCGAGGAGACCGATGAAAAGAAGCCAAGCCAAGCTGCACGATGTGCACGTTCACTTAGCCTGGCCGAAGGAAAACAATTGCTCCGAAGCTGAGTGGCCGAGCTCAAGAATCGAAGGCATTATCTTCAGATTTGAGCTCGAAGGCAAAGTGGCCGAGGACAACGAGCTCGAGGAGAATTGAGCGTCTGGAGAGAACAAGAGTGTTCGAGCAGACAATCGAGAACCGAAGCCAAGGCTTACCGAAGTCAAAGTCTGCCGAACACAATTTAACTCAGCCCTGCGTGGCTTATTTCTATTGGTCGCCTGTGACCCTTTTACTAGTTTATCCTTAGTCTTTCTTATATAAGCCTTGTTCCTTCTCATTGTAGGAACCTAGTTTTTTTTAACATTGATGAATTAATGAAAGTGCCGAGAACATTTCTTGTCTCCGTCGTGAGCAACCCCCTGTGAGGGCTTTTATGGACTTGTGGCTTTCGGTTAATCCGATTGAACATTCCTCTTTGATCATTCAGTTTTCAAGAGGCATGTTCTCTTGAGGATTGTTGCATAGTTTAGGTGATTCTTGTGTCCCTTTTGATCGAGCTTTGAGACAGGTTCCTCACTGTTCTTTCAAAAGAAGCAAGTTTTGTCTTGCTTCTATCTTATCTTTTGTTGTTTATCTTCCGCGTTCGTGCTAAGCAACTCCTTCGGGTTTGGATTGCACCAGTAGTGTTGATAGGAGATGATGTAGAAGAAGGGCTGAAAAGTGGAAAGATTATTAGCCTAGCTGCACTACAAGCTACTAATTAAGCCATCCAGTCTGGAAATGTGAGCCTTTCCATAAAGAAGAAGATGAATTCTTTTTTGCTGCGACCATTCAGGACCCCGCTTTTAATCACTATTATTAAGCACTTCCACCATTCTATCCCTACCATCACATACCACCTGAATATCCCGTTTACAACACTCAGCCCACTCGACCTATATTCCACACCCCAGCACCAAACCGCCCACCATACCAGCAAAATACTCAACCTAACTACCGAAATACACCATCGTACCCTCCTAGGCCTCGCCCTAATACAAACTAAAGACCTAAAAGGAACTACACTCTACTAGCCGAATCTCGCACTCAATTGTTCGAGAGATTGAAAACTGCTGGGCTTATCGTCCCAATACCTTAAAAGATGCCAGACAACCCTTCACCTAACTTTGATTATAGTAAAAGGTGTGCATATCACTCGGGTGGACCGGGGTATGAGACAGAGAAGTGTTTTGCACTAAGAGATAAGATTCAAGACCTAATAGATGAAAATGTCATTCATTTGAAGGCGCCAAATGTGCACAATAACCCACTACCCAATCATGATGGAAGGTGAATATGATCGACTTCAGCAAAGAATGCAATTTGGAAGGCACGATTATAAAAACAAAACCATTGTTTGATGAATACAAGTTTGGCATGGGGTACATCTTGGTTTGCAAAGGGAAAAGTACTACAAAAGATACAAAAGGTTATCATTCACTAGAGCAGTTTGTTCCAACTCTGAAACAAGCATCCATCTTTTCAAGCTACATGAAAACTCTCAAGGGAGAAGGACTTGCCGAAGGTGTTCATGGTATAGAAGATGAGCTGACCGGTCTAAAGGAGCTATTCATGGAAGAATATGATGTAGTTCCTGAAAAGCATACTGAAGCCCTGAACATCTAGAAAGCTGAAGCTGAACAACTGAATTTGCGGCACATTCCGAGCATGCCGAGAACCTTAGTGGAGCTGGGGCATTAGTTATTTACTTAAATAAAACACGACTCCGAGTCGTTAGCTTTTGTTTTCTTTGTTTTTCAACTTTGTTGCAACATTGTTTCCTTTCGAAGACTATTTCTCAAGTCCAATAATAAAAGCATTTCCTGTTTTTCGTTTTTGAGCATGCATCATTCACTATTTTCAAAATTATTTTAATTCCATTGAATCTGCGACTGCAATGTGAGGAAGCAGACCAAACCGACGATTACAAACCAGGCTATGGTGATTCGACAAAGGACATCTAAGAAACTTCATGATTAATCGCGGAGATCTTACAACAGAAAACTGAGACAAGAGCATATTGAGGAAGATGACTTACAATTCAAGGCAAAACAATAGAAATACATATAAGGAACAGAATTGGACAATGCCAAATGGACCAAAAACATACTCAAGCAACTGACGCTCACGAATAGCAAATTACGGACAAAACAAGAAATATAAAGGCAAAGGAATTTAACAAGGAGTTTAGCAAATTATAGTTGGCCCTGAAGTAGAATTCTCTAAATCGAGAAAAATTAACAAGATCCTTTGAGATACAATCAAGAGATACAACAAATCGAGCAACTTTCATCTTTATTGCATTTGAACTACGTAGCGACCTGATTCCCAAGAGGGGATACGTAGGCAGCCTACTCAAGGCACGGTCACATCATAAGGACATTTTATTAGACACTGGGGCAAAAGAATATCTTACAACATACTGGGGCAGAATTTTTGAGGGACCTCAAAAATTCAAGGAAAATACAAGCAACACACTAGGGCAGAAATCCCTCAAAATTTCAAAAGGATGATCTTTGAGCGGCAAATGTATATAGAAGAGATTGTCCAAATCACACGTCGCAGTCTATGATTCAATAGAACAAATTTGCATTACTCTTTAAAAATGATTTTTTTTCCTCAAAATACATGCATATCCCTTTTGATCACAGCTCAACTAAGGTTCGACGTTCGAAAATGGAGGAATTACAAAGAAGACAAGTATGCAAGATGCGGAAACAAAGCAAATTACAGCGAATGCACAAGTCAATCTCCTCCCCCAAAATACTCACAAATTTTCTTTGATCGCAGGTTTACACAGGTACCGAGTGTACCTAACAACTCTTGCAAAGCAAAATTTATCAAAATATCAAGTATAGAATCTTCATCGGCGGATATATAGGGTCCGCGTCTGTGGACACGACATCAATTTAAAAAGCATAGAATCCATGTCGATGGGTATATAAGGTCCGCGTCTGTGGACATGACATCATTTGACAAGCATAGGATCCATGTCGGTGGATATATAGGGTCCGCGTCTGTGGACACGATATTAATTTGAGAAGCATAGAATCCATGTCAGTGGATATATAGGGTCCACGTCTGTAGACACGATATTAATTTGAGAAGCCTAGAATCCTTGTCGGTGGATATTTAGGGTCCGCTCCTGTGGACATGACATCATTTGGAGGTATAGAATCCATATCGGAGGATATATAGGGTCCGCGTTTGTGGACACGATATCAATTGGAGAAGCATATAATCCATGTCGGTGGGTATATAGGGTCCACGTCTGTGCACATGACATCATTTGACAAGCATAGGATCCATGTCGGTGGATATATAGGGTCCGCATCTGTGGACACGATATTAATTTGAGAAGCATAGAATCTATGTCGGTGGATATATAGGGTCCACGTCTGTGGACACGATATTATTTTGAGAAGCATAGAATCTATGTCGGTGGATATATAGGGTCCACACCTGTGGACATGACATCTTTTAGAGGCATAGAAATCCATGTCGGTGGATATATAGGGTCTGCGTTTGTGGACATGATATCAATTGGAGAAGCATAGAATCTGCGTCGGCGGATATATAGGATCCGCGTTTGTGGACATGACATGGAGGAATGAAGCATAGAATCCGCTTCGGTGGATATAGAGGGTCCGCGTTTGTGGACATGACATGAATATGAAAGCATAGAATCTGCATCAGCAGATATATAGGGTCCGCATCTGTGGACACAACATCAATTTGAGCATCATAGAATCCATGTCGGTAGATATATAAGGTCCGCGTCGGTGGACATGACATCAATTCGAGAAGCATAGAATCCATGTCGATGGATATATAAGGTTTGCATTTGTGGACAATTCAGCAATTGAAGAGTAGGGTCCGCGTTTGTGAGTATAGTTCATCAATTTGAAGCAGCATAAGGTCCGCATTTGTGGACATAGTCAACAATTTGAGGAAGCATATACATTCCACGTCGGTGGACACATTCAACTATGAAAATGATTTAGGGTCCGCGTTTGTGGACATAGTATTGAAGAGACATATGATATATGTCACTGGATGGAAAGTTTGGAGTCCACGTTTGTGGATAAGATATCAATCAAAACAACCATAAGGCCCGCGTTTGTGGGCGTAGTATTGAAGAGACTTATGATTCACGTCCATGGATGATGAAAATGAAAAGCTTATTATTCGTATTATACGGACAAGACAACATTTAGCAAGCAATTAAGATACTCGCCAAAAGAAGGGACCACTCGAGTCTGTTATTAGCGAGGATACAAACAAACTGGAAAGCAAGGTAATCAGAATTCAGGTTTTGATACATATAAAACAAGAAGACAATACCTCCGGAGAGAAAATATCTTTGAATACAAGAAGTGCTGTGGCTCACATGATAGAGACGTAGATATTTTCGGCATGACAATCGGAATGAGACATCCGTCATAAAGTCCAAAAGTCAAGTGGCAGAGAGAGGTTTTCGGAAAAGCTTTGAGGAGATGTTGCACCCTTCCCATTTCTCATCATAAAATTCCTATTCCTACTCCTAAAATCGTGCCTAAAGCCTTTACTCGTGCGTCATAAACCCTTCACACAGGCTATATGCTTCGCTTGTCGTGACAAAATTGGTTATTCCGTCAACTATCTTTGCCCGAAGACTCTTTCATCATCCCCAGGCAAAGAGGGGCAGCTGTTGACACCCAATTTTGTCCCTTCATTTTTGTAATTTGGCTATATTTAATTAAAATTGATAATGGTGATTTTTCAAATAAAATTGCATTAGATAACCTGTATTATGTGCGCAATACTATTATTTATCCTCTATTTATATATTCCTTACTTATTGCAACTGTATTGCGTAATTTCATCATCTAGGCTATTTTCTAAAAAATATATATGCTATTTGCACAATTTAATATATTACCATACTATTTAATAATTATATGTGGCTATTTATATTTAATTAATATTATTTGAGCTCATCTATATTTATTTATTTATAATTATTTATAATTTTTCTTATTTTATACTAATTATTTATATTTATTAGCATTTTTAATTAAACACTAGTCAATTCAAATTTATTTCTACTGCACCAAGTCCTCGACATCGTATTTTTTTCCACATGTACCCCACCAGAAACATGTTGGTGCCAGTAGACTTTTTTTCAAATTTTCAAAAGTTTGAATTTTGGGTTGTTGTTGTCTTTATCTTTACTTTTTCCTTTTCTGCTTTTTATTTTTTTTCCCTTGATTATTCCAACTTCTTGCTATATATAAACCCCAAATGAAAATTCATGTTTCCCGTCACCCCATCTTCAGCAATTTCCCAACGTCCCCTTTCCTTTTCTTTGGTATCATTTTAATGAGTATCACTTTTAATTTTCTCACCCTTTATTATAAATCTTTTTTTCCTTTCAACACCAACCAAAATCCTTTGTTGATTCTTGTAAAATAATATCAACTTATTATTCTACCATATTTGACAACCTACCACCCTTTTTATTGTTTGAAATTTGAATTTTTTACCAAAATTCTTTCAATCCCATTATATTTCATTAACTCCATAATAACTTACTCCCCTTGATTCATTATCATTTCCTTTTTTTCAATATTCATCTCTCTACTCCCTAATGCTAGAATACTAGCTAGATACATTCTCTTGCTAATATACTATTTTAATTCAACATATTTTATAGTTATTTCCTTGTAAAGATTCATGACCCTAGCTCTAATCTTCAACTATAAATACCATTAGTTTTTCTTTTATCTAGACACTTCATTCTCACTTCACACAACTTAGCCACTTATCTCTCTACACTTCTTTATCTTTAACACACTACTCCATTCTTCTTTATTCTGTTTCTCTATCGAGAGCCACATTAAAGACTTGTCTTGGAGTTCGTATTGCCAAAAGTTGTTTATTCGTTGGAAGGTAATTGGTATTCAAATAATTTATTTTTGTGCTATTTGCTAACGTTACAGGTGCAACTACATGTAAGTTATTAATATGAGCAGTGAATATTCGGCTATACAGGAGCCATTTCTTGTCCTCATCATTTTAATTGGCACTAGTTCCAAAACTAGACTATATATGCAAAAGCCGAAATCTGAAAGCTTGTTATAAAATAAATTGTTTATGCAAAACTGTGAATTCTGAGATTGTTAACAGGTTCTTAGAAATGTAAATTTATGGTTTTGTGTTTAAAATACTAATTGGTTTTAATATTTGGTCCTAACGAGATTGTTTCTAGAACCGCATGTCTAAAATTATATTATATACGCAAAACTAATTTCTGAATATCGCAACAGTATTTTTACAGGTTTAAAATTGAGAACTGAAAGTCAACCTAGACTGTTTGTGCAATTTTAGTATACTGAAAATTAGTTTATCTTGAAAGGGCTAAAAATTGCAAGAGAGTTTGAAGACTGGACTATTTATGCAAATTTTATATTCGGAAACTGAACAGCCTAGTTGATGAGCTTTAGTGCTTTTGTCACAGTTGCTTGTTTAATTAACCTGGAGGTCAACTTTTCTTAAGTTCAAATTTTGATTATGTGTTTTCAATTAATTTGTGTGAAAAACATGAACATCATTATTTGTAACGCCTAGTAGAGTCTAGATATGGGGCACCAATTAAATATAGTGGTCTAGATATTTTACATTTATAGTTGTCTCAATAGCCTCCGAGACTTTAAGTTGGGGCGCTAGTGAAAACCTTTTATGACGTTTAAAATATTAGCAGTTTGCTTTAGTTAAATACTTAAAGAGGGTATGGGGTAAGGGTAAATTAAGCCCCTCGGATATGATGGAAATCATCCGAGCTATATATTTGATAGTGGATTCTGAAACTATCGTCCCTTACGAAAGCTGGGTTCTTATCCGAATGGAATAATAAAACTTAGGGTCTTTCATTTAATTGGTTAATTTTATAATCTATGGCTGCTTATGTAACTGTCATTCTATTCTATTTCTGCAAAACCATATAAACTGCCTATTTTCATCCTCTTTGCTTATTTAATTTCTCATCCTCTTAGCTCTCTTACGTGTTTATACCCAATATAGAAATCGGTCGGGAACCATATTTATGAAACTTAGGAGGTACCTAACCCCTTCATTCTAAGTTAACTTGAACACTTACCTGAATCTCTGATTAGTAGACCAAACCCGGAATTATATATTTTAAATTAGATAGAAAATGCTTTAGGTAACCTAAGACGCCTAGATAAATTTATTAGGTGGCTACTCCAAAACTCTAACTCCAAACGAGTTACCTCAAGTCGGAAATCACTTTACTTGTTTTTAAGTGGGGTGCGATATTAGTCAATGCCCAACCCTGCCCAATAGGCTAAGATGGACTGTGTCAAGATAGGCTAAACAACGAGTTTAGTCTGGCAGGCCAACTTAACTTATCAATTTTACAATCTCAAATTTATATCACATCATTATACACAATATAAGGAGACATATAACATAAAGAAAATGGTGATTTAATATATTATTGAATAATACTTAATTTTACTTTGTCAATTATAAGTATAAAATAGGCTATTATTGAACATTTCATGGGTCAATATTGGGTATGTTCACGGGTTAACTTGAGTTGTCGATATTTTATGGGATTACTTAGGCATAGCCCAAATCAGCCCATCCTCAAAATCAACTAACCCAAACCCATCAAAACTTGGGCAAATTGGGTTGGTTAAATGAGTTTGGGTCAATTTTGCTACCCCTATATCTAACAATCATTATGTAAACCCAACCCCAAAATGATGTTTTTCAAAAAAATCTTGAAGAGCACGAAAATTAGTTTTTTTTTTTTTTGTTTTGCTGATTTTATGTTTATGTGATTTAAATAGTGAATCAAGTTTATATGAATCATGTTGGTGAATCAGTAGTTAAATTTTCAGTTCATATGGCAAACATTTGACACCAAGTTTTAACCATTATAGAGTATTTAGATGCTTGTGTTATGCTCATAAAAAAGAATGACTGTGAGATAAGTTTGCAAGTAAGAGTTATTGGCATGTCTTTCTTGGGTATCCGTATTGGAGAAATTATATAATTTGGACATTAAAGAGTTGTTGGTTCGAGAGATGTCACCTTTTATGAGACAAAATTTTCCTTTGCACTGAATTATGGTGTAAATAAGACTCCGTGTCAAGACACTACTAGAGATGGTACTTTGATCGGAGAATAGGACTATGTTGAAGTAAATGGGGGATTTACTTGTCTCTTGGCATAGACGATGTCCAAAAATAGAACGGGTGACACTCAGGTAGAGGAATAAGCAAATCAGGGCACTACTTTACCGAAACAAATTAATCCGGGAACAAAATCTTCTCGGAGAGTTGGGAACAGGAGAAGTGGAGGAAGAGTTAAGCCGAGGAAAGAGAACTAAGAAGGACAATTTTCTTTTGTGTAATTTTGTTTCAAATACGGTATGAAATTCTTCTAATTGGGTATTAACTGACGCTTGAAAATCTTATCGTTCATTCGAGCCACAACGAGCCTTAGGTATGCCCTACCCTTCAACACACTATGTTAATTGGGATAATTTTTCCACATAACGTAAGTTTCCTTGCAGCTATCACTGCATGCCGTGAGCCAAATTCATTCTCTGAAGCCGTATAAGATGAAAGATGGAGACAAGCTATGCAACAAGAGTTGCAAGTACGGGAAGCTTTATGAAATGCGGGTAATCTTTTATCTGCCTATGGAGAGAAAGTACTTGGATGCAGATGGGTGTACAAGAAAAAATACAATTATGATGGTACCATTGAGCGGTAGAAGGCGAGGTTGGAAATTTTTGGTAACCACCCACTAGAAGATATCGGCTACACAGATACTTTTGAATCAGTTGCGAAGATGGTGACTTTAGAGATATTTTTGGCAGTAGATGTTGTTAAAAATTGGTAATTCCATCAAATGGAGGTCCACAACGTATTCCTTCATGCTGATCTTCACGAAGAACTTTATATATGAAATTGCATCCGAGTTATCAAAATAATGGCTCCAGAAATATTTGCCGTCTCCAAAAATTGTTGTATGGTTTGAAACAGTCACCATGATGCTGGTTTTCTTAGTTATCAACAACATCGAAGAATTGTGATTTTCACCGATCATATTCTAATTATTTTCTTTTATATTCAAGAAAGGAACAATCCATTTAAGCATGGTCGTGTATGTGGATGATATGATTTTCTCAGGTAATAATTCCCGAGCTATTCAAATCTTCAATATGTATCTTTTCACTTGTTTTCATATGAAGGATCTTGGATGTTCTCAAATATTTCTTGGGAGTTAAAGTGGCCAGAGGCTTAAAGGAATTTTTCTCTGCTAATGAAAGTATGCCTTGGATATTATTTTTTATGTCGGTTTGTTGGGTGCCTGGCTAGTTGGTTCAGCAATGGAGCAGAATCATCGGTTGACTCTTGCTAGTGGCTGGTCCGTAGTGGTATCGAGACTAGTTAAGCATCTGATTATCTCTATTTTACGCGTCAGAATTTTTTTTTATAACATTCACGTTTTTTCTCACTTTATGCAACAAGCACAAATTGAGCATTAAGATTCTTTCTCTGAGTGGTGCATTATTTGAAAGTTAGTCTAGGATAAGGAATTGTGATGAGTTCTATATGTGTTCCCCGGTTATACAGATGATGTCAGTCTGATTGGGTTGGATGCCCGTTGACTCGCTGATCACTCACTGGGTGGCATGTTTCTCTCGGAGACACTCCTATCTCATGGCAGACAAAGAACAACCATACAATGTTCAGATCATAAGCAGAAGCTGAGTATCAGTCTATGGCTATGATCGTCTGTGAACTAAAATGGCTCAAAAGAGTTTTGTGGAATCTTGGGATAAGTCATTACTGGGTTGTATATTTCTTTGTTGTTGCTTCACTTTATACATTTCTAGGGTTTTCTATTGCTGGAAATTGTATGTTATACCGTATAGGTCTACAACACCTTCCTGTCACCACTTATTCACTTATTTGTGCTAGCCAATTGGGATTCAATGCTCTCTTTTCTTTCTTCCTAAATAAGTAAAATTTCACCCCACACATAGTAAACTCAATAGTAATTCTCACCATTTCCTCTTCCCTTCTTGTGCTGCAAAACGATGATTATGAAGGTTGCAATAAAAAGTCTAGAAGGATGTATATAATTGGGGTTTTATCGACCGTCGCTGCATCTGCTGGTTATGTCTTGCTTCCAAATGCACATGCAAGTATACGTGGTCGACAAGTAATAAAGTAGTGAGTCAGCATCGTTCCCACGAGAACTATTGTTACGACTGAATCCTAGCAAAAAAATTTCTAAAAACTATTCAGGCATGTTGTTCAATGATGGTTTGTAATTTTACTAACTAAAAGAAACAATAATTAAGAGCAAGTAATTGATGTCAAGTATTGGAGAGCAAATTATGAGTTGTTATCAATAAGAGAGAAACGGTCCAGAGTTAGAGCGTCAAATAATCCAGTTGAGTTTTTCAGTTGATTCTACTTCTTGATTTCCTAGATTGCTAACTAACAGGTAAAATTTATTAGTGAAAACCTGTCGATTCTTCATGACTCTATGCAAGATACTCTAACGCCTATATTTCTATGGAATTAAATCATATGCATACATTTAAGAACTCTATATTTAGCTAAGCAACGCGAATAGGTATATGTCCATTCAATCCGCAAATCGATTTCCTGATGCCCAGGTTCATAATCAAGCTCTATTCTTTTTTATGTGCGTTCATAAATTCCCTCTGTCGAGTTCAACTTATAAACCGTAGATAGTGTTCAATTATCGGACCCTAATAACAAAAAAATTAGGCTCAAGAACGAGTAAACAATCTATATTGGTAAATCAATAGATAGAAATCAACGTTCAAACATTAACATTCATGTAATTGCCCTAACTCTAGAACAATCAAACTATAGAATTAAAGAGAAGGATGAGAGTAAGAGAGAAAAACTCATTTAGAAGACATCTAGGGCTCATGTGCTCTCCTCCAAACCCTACCTCACTTAAAAGGCTAAGTTATAATGTATTTATAATGTTTACAAAGTGCAAGGATAAGTTAAACCAAATCCTAAACTAGTCGGGGAAACTTATTCTCGCCGGACTCGAAGCTTTCTTGGAAGTCCCGCTTCCAGTATAGCTTCAAATTTTGAGGCTATCTCTGAAGCATTACTATCAAAACAGCTTCCAATCTTCAGAGCTTTCTTGGAAGCTTTGCCTTCAAAATATCTTCTGATTCATCACTTTGGTCCAAGCCTTACTTTTCAAAGTATTTTTCTCCATTTTGATAGTTCTTGTCTCAATTTCATCCAAACCATTC
This sequence comes from Petunia x hybrida, assembly GCA_037355625.1. Taxonomy (NCBI): domain Eukaryota; kingdom Viridiplantae; phylum Streptophyta; class Magnoliopsida; order Solanales; family Solanaceae; genus Petunia; species Petunia x hybrida. The sequence continues at coordinate 1,271,757 of JBBBVM010000032.1, read as the reverse complement.
CTAAAATCATAAACACGGTAAGTGAGCGCAAGAAACACAAATATTACATTTTTTTATTGAACGAATAAAGTATCAAAATGCGAGGAAATATTAAGGTAAAATAGGCAAATATCGCCAAACATCAGCACACCACACTTAGATCTTTGCCCGCTCTCGAGCAATCTCCAAAACCAATTGCCCAACTAGATCCCAACACTCGGTAGAACAGGTCTACCTATGATTATGGTTGATATCGACCATTAGACAAGAGCATAAATACATAACATGTGACCCAAAACATGCCAAAAATCCACCAAATTTCAAAAGACTAGAACGACCAACTCAAGACATCTCAATTTCAAAAACCAACTCAATAAAAACCAAGTTTTCGCAAAATCACACCCATACACTCAACCAAGAAGTCAATAACTTCACCTATCTCACGCAAACCATGTGCCCTCACTCAAAGATACTGAATCAAGAGAGCGTCCCAAAAATCACACAAAGAATAAATTTCATGAATAGATTAGAGACATAATATTTAAAGAATTCACTCCTCTCACAAAGAAGTTCACGTGCCACACACGACGAAGGCTTGCCTATAGTATATGACTCCACTAATGTAAGCTCACTCCAATCGGGATTAACTAGGACTTTAAGGGTTGCTATGTAGGCTAAATGACGAGTTGGATAAATATGGATAAAATAGTGACTACCTCCCTAAGCACTTTAATACATCACTTTCAATTTTTAGCTCAATTCTTCTCAAAACCAACCGAGCAACCGCCCAAACATCACCCAAGAATTTTCCTCTCAACTTTACGTATTTATTTCACCTTTTTTTCACACAATAGCATGGATTGAGATTTTCTTCTATCTTTTGTTTTCTATATTTTTCTCTTTTTTATTTTTTTCTTTCCTCTTTTTTTTCTCTTTCATTTCAATTTTCTTTCTCAACCTTGCCAATGATTTTTTTTTTCAAAATGCACCATATTTTTGTTTCATTGGTTCCACTCAAAAGCTACCCAATTTCTCCAACCACAACTCCAAAAATATCAAATATTTTAATTAAAGTGCTCTAAAGAGTAGGGTTCAAAAAGAAGACAATTAAGAACAAAAGGGATAAGGCTTGTAATGTGGGTGCCAATAAAAAGGTCAATAGGCTCAAAAGAGCTTGCTAGTAATATATATATAAGAGTAGACTAATCAAGGCTAAAAAGGCTAATCCAAGAAACACCTGTATCATCTCCCGACTAGAGCAAACCTAGGATTTCGCTTTGAACACATATGGGGTAAGTTCTAGACATCAATATGCTAGCACGAAACAAAAATAAATATCTCATATCACACATGGCACACAGTTCACTCAAGACAATTCCATTCCAACTCTCGGTTTAAGCAAAGAAGTTACAACTTTTGAAATTTAAGCAATAAGGCACAATAGTTCACAAACGAGTCAAGTAGTTAAACTTAAGCGTCTCAAGAAGGTCATTCCAATTTTTCAAGGCATGCAATTTTAAGACCAAAAGAAATTCATAAATAGCACATGCTCAAGTCTAAATCCACCGGTATCAAACAAAACAAAGGCATCTAGCATTCTACCATTTTTCCTAAAGCTACTCTACTAACTAATACTGTACTACTCCTAAAAATAAAAATTACCCGGTTCAAAGGTCTACCTATGAAAAAGAAGCGAGGCCATAAGAAAAACCACTGGGCGATGACATGTATCACTAACTAAAACTATAGAGAAAATCTTTTTGGAAATTTTCATTAGTTTTCTAATTAATTTTTTTTTTCATTTTTTATATAATAAAGCAAGAAACAAATAAAAATAAAGTCAAGTAACGAAAGATAAAATTTCTAAAAAGAAATTTCCGACGGTACGATTATCCATAACCTCAAAAATTTGAGAATTCCCTCACCCCACACTTAAACAGAGCAATGTCCTCAATGCAATAAAAATAAAGTGTAAGCGTTAAAGGAACTTCCCTGAAGGCTAAACGACCTAGCCTTTGGCGCTAGCAGTGGTGCCATCTCAACTATGAACCAACCAATCGTCCAAAAAGCACGGGGGTACTTAGACTTTCTCCAATATATTGTCTTGATAAGGCATTGGGTGTGCGACACCCCACAATTGAGCTCGACATCGCCAAAACCTACAAAATATGTAACTACACATACGAGAACAACGGGTCGTCGTGTCGACCTATGAGGGAATTAAATCTAACTAACTAATCTAAAACTAATACAAGAAAGCATATCGGGTAGGGGGATAGATGAAAGAGCAAGACTTTGCTCTATGTCGTGCGACAATGGCTTGTGGCTTAGTTTACATAATGATCAATTCAAATTTCGCATAAACGCAATCAATTCTAAACAATTAGATCGCCAAATAGTTCATGTTATGCCTACTAATCTTTTTACTATTCAGACTTCACAAAAAATTGAACTTTTATTCACTTAGGCATTTTATCAAACAGTTGTCATGCATTGTTTTCAAGTTCACATTTCATAGATACTTGAAGGGAAAGAACCCTCCCAATTTATCATGGGAATTCACTTTAGGAACTACCACTATAGCCCAAAAAGGGTTCAGAGTTTCATCAAGATCCAACAAGAATTTAATTCAAACATTAGCAATACTCAAAAATAGAAGTAAAAAGGGACGGGGAAACATGAATGTCAACGTGTAGCAACAGTAAACGCACACGAGAGATTGACGGAGACTTAACAGCATAGCGATGAAGCAGTGTAAGAGATGGACTGATTGAATAGCAAGTAAAAGAAAAGTTTTTTCTTTCTCAGTTACTGTTGTTATTACATTTGAAACAGGGGATGAGATATAAGGGTTTTTCTTACGTTTAAATCTCGGTGATTTAGGCATAACAGCTTGACGGGTCAAAGGGTCAAACCGGGTTGACCCGTAAATAGTTCGAACTTACCTGGAAGCATTGTCTGAAGCGACACCTGATCAATGCTGCAACTGATTTGGAGCTCTCTGTTTAAACTAAGCTATACAGAGGGCGACGCTTCAAGCTTTTTCTATGCAGATTCTCAACAAAAAATTTCCAAGTGACAAACAGCATGAGGCCATAACAGATATAATGCTTCTTAAATTGCTCCCAACAGGTCTGGAGCATTCTGTTGATTGAGCGATTTAGAGAGCACTACTTCAGGCTGCTGCTTGCTAATTTTTTTTAACAGAATGGTGCCAAGCATCAAAGGATATGAATGATGCAAAGCCTTGGCAAGGCCTCCAACAATATGTTTCAAACCACACTTTTCTAAGTCCCTAACTTCCACCATTACGCAACTTCTCGCCTAATTGGTCCTGCAACTGTTTCAAATTCATGATTCGCAATCCGAACTTCCTGAGCCCTACAAGAATAACAAGAAAAACTACATAATATTACATAAATGAAAACTACTAAAACAATAAAAATTGGGTTGCCTCCCAACTAGCGATTGATTTAACGTCGCGGTACGACGATACAAACTTTACCACTTTTTCCTCCACTTTGAACTAATAAATTGACTCTCCAACTTTGCCTCAATCTTATGAATATGGTCCCGAGGTAGTGGAAAAAATAAAAAAGGACCAAGTAACCGATGTCGCATCATGCACTTCTTGGCCTTTAAACAAGGGATGTCGTTTTGTCTCCTCGGCGTCACAAACTTTAAAATATAGGCACCTCATTCCTCCTCCTTTAATTTCTTCATAGGCTCGGGTGGCTCAGTTTTCATGTCACCATTCAAACAAAATGTTGCAAAATGATTGGAATGAGGTTCAATGCGCTTCAATTCTAAAATTGTATTAATTTTGACAACCTCACTTGCACAAATACTAGAGTCCTAAAATATGATGTTTGTAATTTTCTCAACCTTGGCATCATCAACTAATATTGGCTCGGGTAGTAGAAATTCAAGTTTTTGCTCCTCAAATTGGCTCCTAAGCTCTTCTATCTCAAATCTACTATCCACGACAATTGATAATTGGACCTTAGACACCTCAACCATATCACTCAAATTCGCCTCCAAGTCGTGAATAGCCAAGCCAAATTGATACGAGTCAAATTGAGCTTCAAGCACTGACCATCAAGAGCCGGGATTGGAGGATGCAAAGGACGAGAGATCAAGAGCATTGAAGAAGAGTTCGGGAGTATTTTGAAGATCGAAGCATTAGCTCCAGGCCGGCGCCCCGCGCAGGCAAAGCAGGCGCTCCGCCCAGACAAGGAGCAGCCCAGGCGCTCCACCTCCATAGTGGGCGCTCTGCCCAGCTCACTTCACTGATCAAAGCGGGACAAATCCAGGCGCTCCGCCTACTTGACTAGCATTCCGAGATTTTAGTCTAGTTATTTACTATTTTAGCCCAACGTGGCCTATTATGTGTAATAAACTTGTAGGGGCTTTTATGTGTTTTCATTAGGAGTGTGGAACATCTATAAATACCACACTTAGTCATTTTATTTCATTAGCTTGTTTAGATTTGAAGAATAGACATAGTAAGAGAGGCAAGGCCTTTTTCTTATTGAAGCTTGAAGCTTCGGATTATCTCTTTGTTTGGAACCTATGGAGATTCGTCACTAGTACGTACTCATTGTATGGTTCAAGTTTTCCTTCCTCTCTCGGATATACATTCATGGTTTGAATCGTTTATCCATTCTTTTCTTCTATTTCTGTTCTTCCCCATCCCTATTTTCTTGTCATCTTATGATTATTGCTTCCGCATCTTAGTTTATCGTTTCCGCCTATTTGATTCTTATCGGTTTGGTATCAGATCAAGGCTCGGGTTTCGTTCTTACGAATCCACGTTCCTTGTTCATCGTATCTTTACTTTAGTTTTCTTATTGTTGGAGTTATTGAAAGAAAAAAAAAATACAAAAAAATAGAAAAGTTGAAAAAAATTCAAAAAGAAAATTGATCATAACTTTTTGGTGTGATTGATTCTTGTTATTGGTGTTATAGATTCTTGATCCTTGTTGAAAACCCGTCGTTTGGGTACCACAATCTCGTGGTTTGGATTGGAATCAAGAGATTTGAAATTTTGAAACACCAAAATTGTTAAACCCTTCCAAAACCCTTGTTCTTGATGATTCTTGGATGATTCACAGGTTGGATGATTGTTGATTTCATTATCGGGGTTTGTTCCACATTGAGAAACAAACAAATAGAAATAAATTTCGTGTGATTTGGAGTTGTATAACATCGAATTTGAAGAATTGAGACCCACTTTGAAACCCTTGTTGAAACACCAACTTGAAACTTTAAATCATGATTGTGCTTTGATTGTTGGATGTTTTGATGTGAAAATTATTGGGGTTTGAAGAGATTATCATTATACAACATTGGGTACCTTGGAATTGTGCAAAATATGGTGAAATCGGACAAAAAATTGGGTTGAAATTGAAGAAAATCGGAGTTGGAAAGAGCTGAACCCGACCCCCAGGCGAACCGCCCACCCCCTAGGCGCCCCGCCTAACCTAGTTCACTGCCTACCAAGGCAGGCAGACCGCCTACCTACCCCAGGCGGACAGCCAAGTGTGCTGGTTGTTTCGTTTGGTTTCGTTTGGCTTGTTTTGGTGTTTGTTTCGCTTCCATACTTCTTGGTTAGTGTTCCTAAGGTATTAGTCCTACTTTATTGACACTAATCTTTGATCCTTTAGGGTGTTGTGTGTTTTGAATTCTTTACTTAAAGTCGTAGAACTTGCTTGCTTCAAGTGCGCATTAAACTGATAAGAATCAAACGCGGAAAAAGTAAAAGATAAAGAACGAGACGTAACTCGATCAGTAATCTCAAGTAGCAACGAAGAACTCGTTCCGTTACACCCTGAGAGAATTTCAAGAACACCTACGCTAGGCAACTACCCTCGAGTCAACTAGAACTCGGAAGTAGAATGGTCGGGGCGGGGTCGTTGTCCAACTAGAATCCACTAGAAGCACACAAATCCTAAACATAGGTTGGTTTTCATAAACCCAAAGAGATCCCTCTTTACAATGTTAATTCATCATTCAAAAATAGACTCCGTACATCGAGTCACTTAAACATCATTCCGAACTATTACTTGGGTGTACTAGTTGATTGATCTTACCATTGTGGTTTAAGATAACGGCATCTTTGGTTGGGGGTTTGGGAGTGTGCACCCTAAAAAGAGTGTTGAGAGCCACCACCAAAAGGTAAGGGAGAGCAAGTGAGGTTCTTTATACTAACTTTTGCACTTTCTTAAAATGTCTTTTGCAGGTACAAGGAGCCATAAGGGAGGTCTGGAGGGAAGTGGGAGTGGTGAGAAAGGTGTAAGTGGGAGGGAGTTATTTGAAGCTTACCTTCCGAGCATCTTGGCTAAAGATGGAGGGAATTAATGCTCGAATCCGACACTTAGAGGATAATTTGAATGAGATTGACACCGAGGGAAGAGATGGTATAAGTAGTTCTATGGGTTGTGGAACAAAGGAGGGTAGAGGAGATTTCTACCAAACTCCTACTTCAAGGAGTTCCTATGGGCTCCATAGTGGTACTTCTTCCTTGACTTCCAACAACATTTCTAATGTTGGGAGAGTGATGGGAAGTGGAGGATATTCTAGTGGTTGCCACTAGTGGAGGGATAAAGAAAACCCGAGTTGATGGTGATGCAAGTCTTGGACATTCAAGCTCTTCTTTGGATGTGCCTATACGAGACTTGGGTGAAAGTAGGTTTGTTATTGGGGTAAATGGGGTTAATGGACACTTGCTCCAAATTGGTGAAACCGATGCCAATTGCATTAACCCAAGATTAGTTCAAATGTTAAAGATACCATGCCATGATCTAAAGTACCCCTATGAGTACAAAGGAGTTCGGGGTTTCAAGGAGGCATGGGTACTCATATCTCATAAGGGTTACAATGAGTATGTTTGTGTGATGTGTACCCCGTACCAAATGTGGGTGTTTGGCTAGGTGATCCATGGTTGAACAATAAGGAGATTCAATATAATGCTAAGCGGGATATATATCTAGTGACCACGGGTCAAGGGGTTTATGAGTTTGCACCTTACGGCAAGAGGGGCAAGATGTCCCCTCAATTACATGCTTGGGTTGTGCAAAGGAGGAGGGAGCGAGAACTTCAATCCATGGTCGAAATTGAACAATCAAGAAGTCCTACAAATACAAGAAGAGGTGGGACTAGTGCAAGAAGAGAGTTGACCTATGTCAACAAGGTGAACCCCAAACCACAAGCTCCAAAGCAAAGTTGTTCACCTACAATGGAGAAAGAGACATCAAGTGACGAGTCTCTTATTCCTAGATTCCGGGTTGATGTTAAAAGTCCACCTACTCCGGTTATGGGTATTCTTGGGCCTCGTCTCAACTCACCCAAATTTGAGAGACAAAAGATTGAGAGGAGTAAGGGAGTGACCGGTGACATTCCTCGAATGGAAAAATGAGAGTATGTGATGAGTGATGTGAGTGGGATGTCACCACCCGAATCTACACCCGACCTTGAAAAGAAAATGAGGGAAAAGAAAGAGGGAAAAAGAGTTGTAAAGAGTGAGGACACCCTTTATTCTAACCCTAACCCTTTATCTTTCCCTTCTACTTGTGTGACTTCTTGTGTAGGAAATCTTGGAGGCAAGCCAATGGAGCCTCAATCATCTTCCAAGATGGAAGGACAAGGTGAAGAAAATCTTCAATGTGACCTTCAAGGTGAAGAGCCAATTCAAGACACTTCAAGTGCATTGAGTGAGCTAGATGTCCACTTAAAGGTATGTGAAAGCTCTTCCCTTGAACATGTTACTTCCTAGTCTTATGATAGTGTTTGTGAACACTCAACACTAGTTGATGATTTGTATGATTACAATATGTCTGCAACTAGTGAAGAGTCGAATGGTCGACTTGTGTGTGAATGTGAACCACTAGTTGAGAGGAATGATAAGCCACATCATGACGTGAGCTCGATTTTCATTGAACCTCTCTTTAGTGAAGAATGTGTAGTTGACCTTGGTTGTGAGCCTTGTTATGACACCCCACCTATATTTGATAAAGGAGAAGATGAGTTGAATGAATACCCTATCCTTTCCCTTGATGAATTGCTTGATAATGGTGGACTTACGTGTTGTAGTGATGTTGGTAGTGACCTTGAGGAGTCCCTAGTGAATGAGATAGACCGAATTATTTTCAATGGCTCCTCGGGTGAGAGTGAAAAACCTAGTCTTGATACCATGTTTTTGAGTGACCATAAATTTGAGGTGCATGCTTTTACATTTCCATTGTGTGACGATAATCTCATTTGTGGTAGCGAATTGTATCGGACTAGGGTTGGTAGTAAAATAGAACCTCTATGGTATATAAAGTTAGACTCTATGGATGATCCATTGTTTGGAACTCCAAGTGGGATGAGTGGTCTTGATATTGGTTGTGTTGAACCATATTCTAGTAGTCCTAACCTTCATTGTGTGGACTATAATGATGAAGGACCAATTTTGGAGACCTTTCTTTGGAGTTTGACTAGTGAGGAGGATTGTCTTAGAGATGGATTTGGAGGTAAGGAAGTCACTCTTGATAGGTGTAAGAGTGCTTCCAAGAAGGGGAGTGGAGTGTTTGATGTTAGTTGCCAATTGAACTGTTTTGTTTACTCCACCCAACATGTTGATGACACCTTGGGTGTTGAGCAAGCCAAGGCCAATGAGTCAAATTGTGATGCTAATGCATTGAAGGCTTGGTGTGTTGACCATAAGCTTGGAGGTCATATGGAACTTAGTTGCTTAATCTTGCATGTTCCATATCTTATTGATCTCTTTGATTGTTGTGGTAGTACGTGCTTGTCATTGTTGAGCCAAGAACTTATTGTTTCCTTGGGAGACATAAGCTTTTTGATTGGTATTGACCCTTGGCTCTATCACAAGAGTGTGTTTTCCACACTACTTGCACTAACCTACTCTTGTAGTAGGAGATTTTGGTTGTGCTTGTCTTTGGTTGTTAGGTCTTGATGGTTTGATTTCGAGGACGAAATCCTTTCAAGAAGGGGAGGATGATACGAGTCAAATTAAGCTTCAAGAACTGACCATCAAGAGCCGGAATTGGAGGATACAAAGGTCGAGAGATCAAGAGCATCGGAGAAGAGTTTGGGAGCTTTTTGAAGATTGAAGCATTAGCTCCAAGCCCAGGCGCCCCACCCAGGAAAAGCAGGCGCTCCGCCCAGACAAGGAGCAGCCTAGGCGCTCCGCCTCCATAGTGGGCGCTCCGCCCAGCTCACTTCACTGATCAAAGCGGGACAAATCCAGGCGCTCCGCCTACTTGACTAGCATTCCGAGATTTTAGTCTAGTTATTTACTATTTTAGCCCTACGTGGCCTATTATGTGTAATAAACTTATAGGGGCTTTTATGTCATTTCATTAGGAGTGTGGAACATCTATAAATACCACACTTAGTCATTTTATTTAATTATCTTGTTTAGATTTGAAGAGTAGACATAGTAAGAGAGGCAAGGCCTTCTTATTGTTGAAGCTTGAAGCTTCGGATTATCTCTTTGCTTGGAAGCTATAGAGATTCGTTACTAGTACGGACTCATTGTATGGTTCAAGTTTCCCTTCCTCTCTTGCATATACATTCATGGTTTGAATCGTTTATTCATTCTTTTCTTCTATTTCTGTTCTTCCCCGTCCCTATTTTCTTGTCATCTTAGTTTATCGCTTCCGCGTCTTAATTTATTGCTTCCGCCTATTTGATTCTTATCACAAATTCGACAATCTCTTGTCTGAGCTCCACTCTTTCTTCCATAAATTGTCTCGTCATATAAGTAATTTCATTCAAGAAATCCCCTTATGTATCAAACTTCGTCGCTCCTATCAAACTCACAAACATTGTTAGAATCATCACACATATTGATGGAGGAAGGAGTATGACACTTAGGACAACTATTCCACCAACCACCACACAATTTGCAAAAATTCCAATCAAAGGTCGTAGAAAATTCACATAACCAGTCTCGTAGGGTTGAAAAATTTGGACAATTTTCTCACAAGTAGGTTCCTTCACAAAGTAGACAAAGATCTTCAAAATTTGAGCCACCATTATTCGACCCATTTTCATTAAAATATGCCATGTTGACAAGCAACACAATAATAAACTAAATAAAAAAAAACCTGAATAGAAAATAATAAATTATTCAAAAAGAAAACAGTAAATTATTTAGTCCCTGGCAACGACGCCAAAAATTTGTTGCTTCCAAACGCAAACACAAGTATACGTGGTCGACAAGTAATAAAGTGATGAATCGAATATCATTTCCACGAGGACTATTGTGACGACTGAATTCTAGCAAATAATTTTTTAAAAACTATTTAGGCATCTTTTTCAATGATGGTTTGTAAATTTACTAACTAAAGGAAACAATAATTAAAAGCAAGTAATTGATGTCAACTATTGTAGAGCAAATTATGAGTTGTTATCAATAAGAGAGAAATGGTCCAGAGTTAGAGCGATAAACAATCCAGTTGAGTTTTTCAGTTGATTCTCCTTCTTGATTTCCAAGATTTCTAACTAACATGTTAAATTTTTTCGTGAAAATCTGTCGATTCTTCACGACTCTATGCAAGCTAATCTAACGTCTATATTTCTATGGAATAAAATCACATGCATACATTAAAGAACTCTGTATTTAGCTAAGTAAGGTGAATAGGTATATGTCTATCCTATTCGCAGATCGATTTTCTGATACCCAAGCTCAAAATCAAGCCCTATTCTTTCTTATGTGCGTTCATAAATTTCCTCTGTCGAGTTCAACTTATAAACCGTAGATAGTGTTCAATTATCGGGCCCTAATAACCTAACAATTAGGCTCAAGAATGAATAAACAATATGTAGTGGTAAATCAATAGATAGAAATCAACTTTCAAACATAAACATTTATGTAATTGCCCTAACTCTAGAACAATCAAACTATAGAATTAAAGAGAAGGATGAGAGAACGAGAGAAAAACTCATTTATAAGACATCTAGGGGTCCTCTGCTCTCCTCCACGTCCTACCTCCCTTAAAAGACTAAGTTATAATATATTTATAATGTTTACAAAGTGCTAGGATAAGTTAAACCAAATCCTAAATTAGTTGGAGAAACTTATTCTCGCTAGACTCGAAGCTTTCTTGGAAGTCCCGCTTTCAGTATAGCTTCAAATTTCGAGGCTATCTCTGAAGCTTTGCTCTCAAAACAGCTTCCAATCTTCAGGGCTTTCTTGGAAGCTTTTTCTTCAAAATAGCTTCCGATTCATCACTTTGGTCCAAGCCTTACTTTTACAAGTATTTTGCTCCATTTTTATTGTATTTGCCTCGATTTTATCCAAACCATTCTTAAAATGACAAACACGATAAGTGAGCGCATGAAACACAATTCTCACATATAATGAACGAATACAGTATCAAAATGGGAGGAAATATTAAGGTAAAATAGGCAAATATCGCCAAACACAATTATCACAATTATCAATTATTATTTATGTCGGTTTGTTGGGTGCCTGGCTAGCAGGTACACCTATGGAGCAGAATCATCAGTTGACGCTTGCTAGTGGCTGGTTTATTGAAAATTCATAGCGGTACACGTTCACGTTTCGTCTCACTTTATGCAACAAGCACAAATTGAGTATTGAGATTCAGCTCACGATGTGGTGCATTATTTGAATGTTAGTACAGGATAAGGAATTGTGGTGAATTCTATATGTGTTCCCCGGTTATACAGATGGTGTGAATCTGATTGGGCTGGTTGCCCGTTGACTCGCCGATCACTCACTGGGTGGTATATTTCTCTCGGAGACACTCCTATCTCGTGGCAGACAAAGAACCAACATACATTGTTCAGATCATCAACAGAAGCTAATTATCAGTCTATGACTATGACCGTCTGTGAACTAAAATGGCTCAAAAGCGTTTTGTGGAATCTTGGGATAAGTCATTACTGGGTGGTATATTTCTTTGTTGTTGCTTCACTTTATACATTTCTAGGTTTTTTTATTGCTGGAAATTGTATGTTATACAATATAGGTCTACAATACCTTCCTGTCACAACTTATTCACTTATTTGTGCTAGCCAATTGGGATTCAATGCTCTCTTTTGTTTCTTCCTAAATAAGTAAAATTTCACCCCATACATAGTAAACTCAATAGTAATTCTCACCATTTCCTCTTCCCTTCTTGTGCTGCAAAACGACGATTATGAAGGTTGCAATAAAAAGTCTAGAAGGAAGTATGTAATCGGGTTTTTATCGACCGCCGCTGCATCTGCTGGTTATGCATTGATGCTCTCTTTTACACAACTTTCTCTTCTAAAGATCTTTAAGAGAGAGAGAGAGCTTACGCTTGATCATAGACATGTCTATTTGCCAATCATTAGTTGCTACCTTGGGAATCTTGGTAGGGCTTTTCGCCAGCGGAGAGTGGAATATTTTTGACAGAGGGATGAATGAGTATAAACAAGGGAAAGCTCAACATTTTTTCAACATATTACGCACTGCTGCTTCTTGGAAAGCTTTCGCAGTTGGTTCAATATGGCTAATTTTCAAAGTGTCTTCACTAGTCTCCAATGTGATTAGCATTTTAGGTTTGCCTATGGCTCCTGTTTTGGCTGTGATTTTTCTTTATGATAAGCTGACTGGTATCAAAGTGATCTCGATGTTGTTGTCTATATGGGGGTTTGTCTCATATATCTAGCATTACCTTGATGATTTAAAGGACAAGACTGGAAAAAGGCTTGCAATAGAGCTCTCTCTCATTGAAAGAAGTTAAACTTTACATTGAATATAATATTTCGAAGTTTCTCGTATGTACTATTATATTGGTCACTTCGGTGGCATCCGATTAAACATATGTGTACTCCCTCTGTTCCAATTTATGTGGCGTCATTTTCTTTTTAGTTTGTTTCAAAAAGAATGATAACATTCTAAATTTGATACCAATTTAACTTCAAAATTACAATTTTTCCATTAATGAAATCATTTATAACCACACAATTAAATGCCTAAATTCCATCTTCATAATTACCGAATATTAATATAGATATTTAATAGTTATTCAATTCAAATTCATAAAATAGTTTAAACTATATAAGATTCATAATTTATTAGTCAAATAACATAATCAAATTAAGGATTCTTTACTGATATATAAAAATAGGACTCTGATTTCGTAATATAGCAAGTATTAGCAATTCATCCAATTTACATAAGATAACTAATATTATTTTCTTATATTGTATTTAAAATAAAAAATATCCTATGGAATTAGGGATTTTAAAGATTTTTCTCTTTTTTCTTATCTTCTCTTTCACATAAATCCTTGCCTTTCCTCTTCCACAAGCCCCGCCGCGGCCCTTCCACTGCCAGAAAATCATTGAAACTTTGCCATTTATTGAAAATACAGAAACATACACAAATAACAAAGCGTACTTACATATAAAACTCATGTGTGAAACATAAAATAAAATACAAAAATATACATGAATATACACACATGTGATACACATATGTGGCGATACACAAACATACACAGATTTATAGAAACAATAAGGTTAGGTTTATATATAGTTGCTCATGGGCTATTTAGAAATGTACTTTAGAGGTCAGCTTTATAAATGTTAACTCTTTACCATTGCATTCTGAGAATTTTCTTTTTATGACTTGTATTATATTCTAATACAGAACGATTAATGGTAGCTTTAATTTATTCTAGTTTTATAGTTCAATTAAATTTAACAATATATAAATGCTGTTAAATAATTTTCAGCTTTGTTCTGAATCTTGTATTTTTAAATTGTTTTTGTTCTATTCTATATATTTTTTATTTAGTGTTGTTTTCTTAGCTTATGTCTGGCAACTCATCATCCTGAGAATTAAGCTAAAGGGAAAGAATGGGGAGGTATGTGATTAGTGAGAGAATAAGTTGACTTAATAAGGGATAGTTACATAAACGGTCTCCAGTTTCTTGCTTATAACAATGACCTCCCTTTTGGTATAATATTATGTTTATCTTATTTTTTCGTCATAAATTAACCTCGAGAACTGAGGGACCTTCTATGAAGCTGCATGTGGTATAGCTTTTGATTTAGAGCTAAACATACCCTTCTGTGGAAATCAAAGAAGGCGTCCTAAGATCGATCTTTCATTCCTAAAGAATTTTGAGGATAAGGAAGATGCATTGATTGAAAATTTGAAGGCTCAAAATAAGCTCAAGTGGATATTTTAGTCATTCTCACAATAGAGGACTAATTTAAACCATTATAGTAATTAAGTTAGTCTCTACTATAAACAGTAGAAATTAGTGCCATTAGGATTAGTTTATGTTTATGGATGATTAACGCTCAGTGTGAGTCTGGTTTTATCCCTTTATATTTTTATTGGTACTCTCTTAAATATATCTTACTGAAATCATTCATGTATGGCTTAATTATGTTCACCATTTAGATTATCTTGTAATTTTTATTTTAAATTAAGAGTTGAAAATCTATATTTGTAGCTCTTCAATTTCCCTTAATTAAGAGATTGTTCTTTCTTTTCTTCTATGTCTCCTTAAATATCTCATCTATCTTACTTTTTCTTATTTTTTTGTATCTTTCATTCCGCATAGGGGTGGATATAGAGCGAACCAAATCGAAAAAATCTACCGAACCGTAATTTTTTTAAATTCAGTTTTTGGTTTGGTTTTAGTTTTACGGTTCGGTTTTTAGTTTGGAGAAAAAAATTCGGTTCAAACCGAAAAGTTTTATATATAATATATATATACACACACACACACATGCCTAATATAGGCCTTCGCTCTCATTAAATTTTAAAACTACTGTCCATAACATCATATCTATTAAGCAGTAAGCCCATACCTCAAATTCTACTTCCATGTTTGTACAAGTTAAATACAAAGTTAAGTAAGAAATAAATTATGAATGTATTTACTCTTAAATTATATTTCTATGTTCGAAAAAAACCAGCTAACTTGATTTTGCCAAATTAGTTTATATGTAAAAATCGAACTACTAAACTGAATTAAACCGAACCGAATTTCTAAAAACTAAACCAAGGTAAATTAATTTTGGTTTGGTTTTAATTCCTAATATTACAAAACCGAACTGAAATTATACAAACCGAACTGAATCGAACAAACGCCCACCCTTAATTCCGTATTTAACATCACCATCCATCCAACAAGGGTGGAAAATCAGGCTTGGTTGAACATAGGGTGGTCAGGTTGGCTAAATTAATTGATAAGTCAATGCCCAATCCTACCCAATGGGCTAAGATGGGTTGTGTCAAGATAGGCTAAACAATGAGTTTACTCTCGCCGGCCCAACTTAACTTATCAATTTTACAATCTTAAATTTATATTACATCATTATATACAATATAAGGAGACATATATCATAAAGAAAATGCTTATTTAATGTATTATTGAATATACTTAATTATACTTAGTCAATTATAAGTATAAAATAGGCTATTATTGAACATTTCATGGGTCAATACTGGGCATGTCCATAGGTTAACTTGAGTTGATATTTTATGGAATTACTTAGGCATAGTCCAAATCAGTCCATCCTCAAAATCAACTAACCCAAACCCATCAAAACTTGGGTAAATTGGGCGGGTTAAATGAGTTTGGGTCAATTTTGCTACCTTTGCATCTAACAATCATTATGTAAATCCAACCCCAAAATGATGTTTTTCAGAATAATCTTAAAGAGCACAAAAATTAATTTTTTTTTTTTGATTTTGTGTTTGTGTGATTTAAATAGTGAATCAAGTTTATATGAATCATGTTGGAGAATCTGTAGTTAAATTTTCAGTTCATATAGCGAACATTTGACACCAAGTTTTAACCATTATAGAGTATTCGGATGCTTGTGTTATCCTTATAAAAATGGACGACTGCGAGATAAGTTTGCAAGTAGGAGTCACTGGTGTGTTTTTCTTTGGTATCCGTATTGGAGAAATTGTATGATTTTGACACTTAAGAGTTGTTGGTTCGAGAGATGTTACCTTTTATGAGACAAAATGTTCCTTTGCACCGAATGATGGTGTAAATAAGACTCATTGTCAAGACACGACTAGAGTCGGTACTTTGTTTGGAGAATAGGTATATGTTGAAGTAAAGGGGGGCTTTAAGACTCTCTTGGCATAGAATGTGTCAGAAAATAGAAAGGATGACACTCAAGTAGAGGAAGAAGCGAATCAGGGCACTACTTTACTGGAAGTTAATCCAGAAACAGAATCTTCTCGGAGACTTGGAAACAGGATAATTGGAGGAAGAGTAAAGCCGAGGAAAGAGAACTAAGAAGGGTAATTTTCTTTTGCGTAATTTTTTTTCAAATACTGTCTAAAATTTTGCTAATTGGGTATTAACTGATGCTTGAAAATCTTATCGTTCACTTGAGCCACAATGAGCCTTAGGTATGCCCTACCCTTTAACACACTATGTTAATTGGGATAAATTTTCTACATAACATAAGTTTCCTTGCAGCTATCACTGCATGCCATGAGCCAGAATCATTCTCTGAAGCCGTATAAGATGAAATATGGAGACATAAAATGCGGATAATCCTTTATCTGCCTATGGGGAGAAAGCACCCGGATGTAGATAGGTGTACAAGTCAAAAAACAATTCTGATGGTACCATTGAGCTGTAAAAGATGAGGTTGGTAATTTTCAGTAACCACCGACTAGAAGATATCGACTACACGGATACTTTTGCATCGGTTGCAAAGGTTATGACTTTACATGTATTCTTGGCAGTAGCTGTTGTTAAAAATTGGTAATTGCATAAAATGGAGGTCCAGGACATATTCCTTCATGTTGATCTTCACGAAGAACTTATATATGAAATTGCATCTGAGTTATCAAAATGATGGCTCCAAAAATATTTGTCGTCTCCAAAAATTGTTGTATGGTTTGAAACAGTCACCAAGATGTTGGTTTGCTAATTTAGCAACATCATCGAAGAACTGTGATTTTCACCGATCATATTCTGATTATTCTCTTTTATATTCAAGAAAGAAACAATCTATTTAAGCGTGGTCGTGTATGTGGATGATATAATTATCTTAGATAATAATTCCTGAGCTTTTCAAATCTTCAATAGTATCTTCAATATGAAGGATCTTGGGTGTTCTCAAATATTTCTTGGGAGTTAAAGTGGTCGGAGATCCAAAAGGAAGTTTTCTCTGCCAATGACAGCATGCCTTGGATATTACGTTTTATGTCGGTTTGTTGGCTGTCTGGCTAGTAGGTACACCTATGGAGTAGAATCATCGGTTGACTCTTGCTAGTGGATGGTTTATTGAAGATCCATAGCGGTATCGAGACTAGTCAAGCGTCTGATTATCTCGATTTTACACGTCCGAATTTGTCTTCTAACGTTCACATTTTATCTCGCTTTATGCAACAGGCACAAATTGAGCATTGAGATTCAGCTCACGATGTGGTGCATTATTTGAAAGTTAGTCCAGGATAAGGAATTGTGGTGAATTATAAATGTGTTCCCCGTTATATAGACGGTGTGACTCTGATTGGGCTGGTTTCCCGTAGACTCGCCGATCACTCACTGGGTGGTATATTTCTCTCGGAGACACTTCTATCTCGTGGCAGACAAAGAACCAACATACATTGTTCAGATTATCAACAGAAGGTGGGTATCAGTCTATGGCTATGACACATCTGTGAACTAAAATGGCTCAAAAGAGTTTTGTGGAATCTTGAGATAAGTCATTACTGGGTGGTATATTTCTTTGTTGTTGCTTCAGCTTATACTTTTCTAGGGTTGTTTATTGCTGGAATTGTATGTTATACACTATAGGTGTACAATACCTTCCCGTCACCACTTATTCACTTATTTGTGCTAATCAATTCGAATTCAATGCTCTCTTTTCTTTCTTCCTAAATGAGCAAAATTTCACCCCATACATAGTAAACTCAATAGTAATGCTCACAATTTCCATAGTAATTCTCACCATTTCCTCCTCCCTTCTTGTGATGTAAAACGACAATTTTGAAGGTAGCAATAAAAAGTCTAGAAGGATCTTTAAGAGGGAGAACTTTTGCTTGATCATAGAGATTTCTATTTACCAATTATTCATTGCTACCTTCGCAATCTTGCAAGGGCTTTTCGCCAGTGGAGAGTCGAATATTTTGGACGGAGAGATGAATGAGTATAAACAAGAGAAAACTCGATATGTTTTCAATTTACTGGGCACTGCTATTTCTTGGCAAGCTATCACATTCGGTTTAATAGGGCTAATTTTCAAAGTGTCTTCACTATTCTCCAATGTGATTGGCATTTTAGGTTTGCATATGGCTCCTATTTTTGCTCTGATTTTTCTTTATGACAGGCTAACTGGTGTCAAAGTGATCTCGATGTTGTTGGCTATATGGGGTTTTATCTCATATATCTATCAGCATTACCTTGATGATATAAAGGACAAGGCTGTAAAAAGGCATCCAATAGAGCTCTCTCTCATTGAAAGAAGTTAAATTTTACATTGAATATAACATTTCGAAGTTTCTCGTATCTACTATTATAATGGAAACTTCGGTGGCATCTGATAAAACATATGTATACTCCCTCTGTTTCAATTTATGTGGCAATATTTTCTTTTTAGTCTGTTTCAAAAAGAATGATAATATTCTATCTTTGATAACAATTTAACTTCAAAATTATAGTTTTGCCATTAATAAAATGATTTATCACCACACAAACATCTATGTCTTATTTTAGACCATAAGTTTTAAAGTCTTCCATTATTTCTTAAACTCCATGCCAAGTCAAATTATGACACATAAAGTGATAGAGAGGGAGTGTTATATTTACTATATCTATTTGAAAATTTCACACGAATTACAGTTGGAAATAAACCGCCAAAATCTGAGGTAGACTAGAGAAGACTAATTCGTGGTTAGAATTGTAAATCTATTGTACTCGTCAACCAATTAAATGCTTAAATTCCATCTTCATAATTACCAAATATTACAAGATATTTAAAATTTATTCAATATAAATTCATGAAATAGTTTAAACTATATGAGATTCATGATTTATTAGTCAAATAATATAATCAAATTAAGAATTCTTTACTGATATATAAAAATCGCACCCTAATTTCGTAATATAGTAAGTATTAGCAATCCATCCAACTTACATAAGATAACTAATATTATTATCTTATAGTATATCTAAAATAAAAAATATCCTACGAAATTAGTGATTTTATAGATTTTTTTCTTTTTTCTATCTTCTCTTTCACATAAATCCTAGCCGCTCTTCCATAATCCCCGCCGCCGCCCTTCCACTGCCAGAAAATCGTTGAATCTTCAATTTGCCATTTATTCATGAAATAGAAACATACACAAATAATAAAGGCTACTTACATATAAAACTCATGTGTGAAACATACAATGAAATACAAAAATATACATGGATATACACATATGTGATACACATAAGTTGAGATACACAAACATACACAGAATTATAGAAACAAAGATGTCAGGTTTATATATAGTTGCTGATGGGCTATTTAGAAATGTACAATAGAGGTTTGCTTTATAAAATGTTAACTCTTTACCATTGTATTTTGAGGATTATTTTTTGATGTTACTAAAATTTTATCAACACTTGTATTACATCCTAACATAGAATGATTAGTGGTAGCTTAAATTTATTCTCATTTTGCAATTCAAATAAAATTAACAAAATATTGAAGGATTCATGCTTACACAAAATATATTCCAAATAGATTATTCAAACATAAACTCGAGAACTTATTTTTTATTCTCGTAAGCAGAAGTGGTTGGATCTTGACTACGGCTGGAATTACTGACCGTCGGTGGTTGTCACATTCTTGATGGAGCAACCCCCTTTTCTACGGTTTAAACACTAGATATTCAGTAGAGAGAAGTGTAGGAAAGTACGTCTTTTTATCTGAGTATTTCACTGGATATATAAAAGTATATACATCAGTTGTCCTCTTATAGGACTACCAGGTAACTTATCTTTTTACCTGGATAGACACTAAGAGCACCCCATATGGGGCGGACTCTTGAACAGATGAACCCAGCATCTTCCACTCACACATAATGGGAGTGCTCTTATAATGCGAGAAACATATTCTCATCTCATCTCTACAAATATTTATACAGTGAAATAGACTATGTGGCCAGCATACAATGAGAGTTGCGTACTATACATCTGTTAGGAGTATATAGCCTCTCGTCGAGTACAAACTTACAACTAGATTATAAAGTATGCAATACCCTAGATCAATTGAATCACATTTTTGATATCCTCTCAAAATCTCAAATATCATTATTCTTTGTATTCACAATTATAACTCATAGGTTATAACTGGTGTACCTATGAATACAAATTAATGAGATTCCATTAATAATCTTCATTTTCTCATGATCTTTTCAATATTAGCTCAACTGCTTTTCTAGATTTGCCCAGCCAGACCACATCCATTTTCATGGTCTTTTGGAAACACACTAAGATAGCTAACATTAGACTAAGTCTCAAATATCTGAGCGGAGTCACTGAGGTTACATATTTGAGCCACCACAAAAGCTCTGGGTCTCAACAGTAAGTTGATATTAAATTTGTGTTAACCCATGGTCGACCTTAGCACTTATGGTATGAAATACGTCCTACAACATTTTTTTTCTTTCCTTAAAGAGCGTATGTCTTTCTAAAGAATGCTTTATTGATGAAATTCAGACACCATAAGTATCTAAATTCGAGTTCCTTCAACTCACATCTAGCTCACAAAGTAGACTAGGTGAACATCCTTACACCTCAATAATATTATGCCATTGTTTAAGCGACTCTACTAATTTTAAGCATATAGCTCTCAAATGATCCATTTGATAATTTTGTTCTTAAAATCAAGTCTCATCTCCACTTATCATTAAGATAAGGAGGCAGTTGCCTTTATGGGAAGGCTAACCTCTTGTCTACCCTGATATGCTAAAATAAAATTAAAGAATGTACTAAACACTTAATAAATCATGAATATGTATGTAGGTAAAACAACCTTATTAATTATCAAAGAAAAAAACATAGTTTTGTTCCCCTTAGATATCTCATGATCCTCTTTACTGCTTGTCAATATGCTGGACATGGGTCAGATTGGTATCTACATACCAAGCAAATTGCTTGACAAATATCAGATCTAATACACGCCATAGCATACATCAGACATCCGACTGTGTTTCTATAAGGAACTCGCCTCATCTTTTTTTTTATCTCTTCAGGAGTCTAAGGACACAAATTATTACCCAAGTTATGGCATTTGCTGATAGAAGTATCAATTGGGTTGCTATTTTGCATATTAAATCGTTCAACAATTTTCCTAATATAATTCTGCTGAGAGAGATACAATAGTTTCTTAGGACGATCTCTTGAAATCTTGATTTTAAGAATATATGCAACTTCAACCATATCTTTCATCTCAAAATGAGATGACAACCAGAACTTTACCTCGTTTAAGAACTCCTTATTATTTCCAGCTATAAGTATATCATCGACATACAATGTCAAAATTACAAGCTTATTTCTTGATCTCTTGGTATAAACACAATGGTCTTCATCAACCATAGTAAAACTATTGGATATGATCATATATTGAAAGTGTATATAGCACTGCCTTGAAGATTGTTTGAGACCATAAATAGACTTCAAAAGTCTACAAACCTTTTATTCGTGACCTTTTTAATGAAACATTCGGGTTGTTCCATATAAATTCTTTTCATCTAAATCTCCATTAAGAAACTTTTGTCCGTTTTTCCTTAGAAGTACATGAGAGAGCCTCTTTTGTATTTTTAGGCTCGTTTTCTACTTGTAAAAGCAACATATAAAGTTCAGAACCTTCAATATCAAATCGTCGGTGGGGAATCTTTTTATGTGAACCACGTCCTTTTTGTGATTCTTCCTCGTTGTTCCTATTTGGATCAACATTGCTCCAACTTGGATCAACAACATCTATCCTGCTCCCACTTGGAACAAGATCAGTGACCATCTCGCTCCCACTTGGAACAAGATCCATTTAGTCACTATTTGATCTCAAATGATTACTTACATTTTTATCTGATCATGAAAGAGAGTGCTGATGTGACACTAATTCATCATCTGTTAAATTTCTCCCGCTCGAATGAAGTGATCTTTGTACATCGTGATCCTCTATCTCAAACTAGGTTAGGTCTTGATCTACCTCTCATTTTTTAGGAAACTCATCCTCTAGGAAGGTGACATCTCGTGATTCAAATTCAGTTATGCTCCCACTGTCTTGCTGACCTATAAACATATAACCCTTTGAGATTTTTGAGTATCCTATAAAGATAGTTTTCTTTCCTTTCGGGCCTAATTTGCGATGTTTGTTAGAAGAATCATTTATATAGGCAGCACAATTACAAAGTTTTAATACACTTAGGTTGGGTGCTCTTCCACTCCATAACTTATATGGAGTGGTTGCAACTGATTTTGTAGGCTCTCGGTTAAGAACATAGGTAGCAGTAAGCGATGCATCACCCCAAAAACTAATTGGGAGGTTAGCTTGTGCCATCATTGACCTAACTATTTCTAGGAGCGTCATGTTTCTTCTCTCCACAACACTAATTTTTTTGTGGAGTATTTCAGATAGTCAACTGATGAACTATTCCATTTTTTATCACATAATCGTTAAATTGATTTGACAAGTATTCTCGACCTCGGTCAGTTCGAAGAACTTTTATCTTCTTGTCTAATTGATTTTCCACTAAGCTCATGTAGTGTTTGAAACAACTTATTATTTTAGATTTATGGGAAATTAAATAGACATAACCGAAACGAGTGTAGTAATATATAAACATGATAAAAGTACGCTCATGCCTAACCCTGACATTTATAGGCCCACAAATATCCGAATGGACTAGTTGCAATGGATGAGCTCTAGTCGCTTTATCGAAGGGGTTTTTTTTCCATTTTTTTTGTTTGCAAATTTTCCTGCTAGACAACTTTCACAAGTGGACAATTCAACATGCTCAATGGCAGTAAGCAAACCTTGTTTTACTAACCTTTGCGTTCTTTGTTGGCCAATATGACCTAGTCTAGCATGCCATATGTTTACATCGCTATCATATTTTTGTGAGGAACCAAACATAGAAAAATTAGCATTATTATTGAATGAATCATAATCCAAATCCATAATAGTAAAACCTCCGGTCACATGACCAAAACAAAATAAATTTGAACTTAAAGACAATTTGACGAAATTGTCATGGAAAAACAAGCTAAATCCAAGTCTAAGAAAAACAATAGGAGAAATAATATTCCGACGAATTCCTGGAGCATAGAGGACATCATGTAGTAGTAGGTTTTGACCGCCATGCAAGACTAACTTACATGTACCAATCCCTTCAACAGCAACCTTATTGTTGTTGCCCCACATAAATCCAATTTGTTCAACGTGAAATACGCCGAAACTCAACAAAATTATTGCATTCCCTTGTTATGTGGCCCGTTGCTCCAGAGTCTACAATCCACATGCAAAGGATTAGATTCAATCAAAAACACTAAACTAGAAACACAAAGTTCAGTAGTTTGAGTTTTATGAAATACCTTTCTAGGAGGCTCAGAGCAATCCTTATAATAGTGACTCATTTTGTCATAGTTAAAGCATTTCACCTTTGCAACAATGACACGTTTGGCACGTTTGTTATTGCCTTGTTGTTCTGCCGTTGCTTTTTTAGTAGGCTGAGTCTGAGTTGGCCCCCTTTTCTTACCCCAATTCTTATTCTTTGAGCCACCCTTGGCCTTAGAGGATTTTGCCATGTGAAACTCAGCTATTGGCTTGGCAGCCTCAAGCCGATCCCTTTCCAGCTCAAGAGATCTCCGGACATCTTCCAGAGATGTGACTAGCTGATTGTGGGTCAAATGCATCTTCATATGATCCAAAGAATCAAGTAAGGAACGTATGACAGCTTGAATTTGTTGCTCATCGGTCAACACATGATCAACATCTTTTAACTCCCCAATCATGTTTGTCATATTCCTCAGATGTGTTCTCACTAATTGTTCTGGGCGCTTCTTTTATGAATCAAACTTGATTGTTAAGGATCGAAGCTTTGCAGTAGAACTGGTACCTAATCTATTTTCAAAGCAACCCAAAGACCCATAGTTCTTTGGTGATCCTTAAATTACCTTAACATGTCATCATCTAAGGTGCTCGACAATGTAATGCGAGCCAAGAAGTCTTTCTTTTTCCGAGCGTCGTAGGCTGCACGGTCACGTCTATATTGAGCCGTGTGGTGTCTTCCTCAGGCTCATCCATGACCATGTTAATTGCCTCTATAGCCTCTTGCCTTCAAGCATATATTGAACTTTTAAGCTCCAAGTCTCATAGTTGTCACCATTGAGTTTCAATCCTATGTTGAGCTAGCAACAATATTTTTAGTAGTAGTAGATATTCCTTTAACAAATATAAAAATAATGAGGATCTTAAACGGAAATTTCTAAAACGCAAGTTCTATGTTCAACATATATACATATTCAGAAAATAAGCACTAAATTGATTAAGTTAATAAATACATATATTAATAATAGAGTCAAAATTTCACTATATTCCCAGTCATCGTCAAAAAATTAAACACATAAAAATTAACTTAGCCAACTACCTAGCTTAATGTCTTAATCATATTTTAAAACCAATATTTTATTTTCATGATCTTATAATCTCGTGTGGATTTAAGTTAAACAAATTAAACTTAATTTTAATTTGATAATTTTTATTTAACATATTAAATAAAATAAGTAAAATATCAAACTAATTAACATTTATTATTTTGTTAAACTAATTAATAAATATATTAAATATTAAACTAATGAATATTTCTGAACATGTTAAACAAATTAACAATACTATTTTAACGTTAAACTAATTGTTTAGGCAATTGGTATAATATCTTAACAAGTACACCTAATGTTAAACTAATTAACATTTTAATGTAGTTTGCTAAACTAATCAATAAATATACTTAATGTTAAACTAATTAACATTTCATAAAATTGATAAATAAAACATTTTTTGTTTCAGAACAAAATATAAGTACTAAATTTAAATTCTGAAAAATTAAAAAATATGAAATAAAATTTTATAATCTGAATTTATATAAAAAATCCAGAACTGGCTATACCTTTTTAATTAGGCCATTTTCCTTAGGCTTCATGTAGGCCTTAGCTCAATTAATTCTGCCTTTTTCAAAGAGGCCTGGTTAGCTAAAGTGGACCTGCCCATAAAGCCCTTATTTTTTTGGCAGATGCTCACCATAGGTAATTAATTTTTTTGTCTTTTTTTTTTTTTTTTTTTTGGAAAAAATACTTTCTAACTAAGAAAACCTTGCTAAGAAATAACCTAGTCCTCTGCTTCTTCTTCTATACACAGGCGCCGACTCTTTTTAAGGAAGATAGAAAATGTTTCTTCTTCCTTTCTGCTCTTAACTGCCAACAACACCATTGTAGGAGCACCAAGCTGAAAACATACCTTTTATTTTTTATGGCTTTTCACGGCCGCATATCGCTGCTTTTCACCGGAATCCAATGGCAATTGCCCTTGTTTGATAACGGCGTTTAGGTGTGCATTTCGAAAACTGATTTCAAATGTACTTATTCTTAAAAATAATTCTACATCTGATTTGAAAAATTATTATCACTGTCTATTCAGATTACCAAATTTACTCCAAATAATAATTAGATTCAGATTATTTGGAAAATTAATTTCCATATAATGTATGAGATTGGAAGTGAAACTCTTTGTTTTTTTTTTCTATTTATTTAATGTTATTGCTACAACCATGAAGCCTTTGCTTCATTTAAAAAAAATAAATTAGATTCTTTAAGAAATGTATCGAATTTGTTTGATAACGTATTTCGAAACAAAAAAAAATTGTAATTTAACATCCCTACTTCACAGACCGTGAAAAAAATAATTTTACACATCCAGTTCGAAATCTACATTGATAAATAGATAAATTGTAATATTTTTTCGAACCAGGAAAACCAACCTATTGACATCTTATACCAATGAACGATTCATGCTTACACAAAATCTATACCAAATAGATTATTCAAACATAAACCCAAGGACTTACTTGTTATTCTCGTAAGAGGAAGCGGTAGGATCTTAACCGCGGCTGGAATTACTGGCCGTCAGTGGTTGTCATGTTCTTGATGGATAAACCTCTTTTTTCATGTTCTAAACACTAGATATTCAGTAGAGAGAAGTGTAGGAAAGTACATTTTTTATCTGAGTGTTTTACTGTACATATAAAATTATATACAATAGTTGTCTTCTTATAGGACTCTACTAGGTAACTTATTTTTTTACCTTGATAGTATTTAAGAGCATCCCTTTATGAGTGGACTCTTAAACAGATAAATCCAACAAATATAAATGCAGTTAAATAATTTTCAGCCTGGTTCTGAATCTTATGTTTTCAAGTGGTTTTTATTCTATTCTATGTATTTTAGATTTGGTGTTGTTTTCTTAGCTTGTGCTTGGCAACTCAGCATCCTGATAATTAAGCTAAAGGGAAAGAATGGGGAGGTATGTAATTAGTGAAAGAGTAAGTTGACGTAATAAGGGATAGTTACATAATCGATCTCTAGTTTTTTGCTTATAACAACAACCTCCCTTTTGGTATAATAGTATCTTATTTTTTTGTCCTAAATTAACTTCTAGAACTAAGGGACCTTATATGAAGCTACATGTGGTATTGCTTTGGATTTAGAGCTAAACCTCTGCATCTGATGGAAATCAAGGAAGGCGTCCTAAAATCGATCTTTCATTCCTAAAGAACTTTAAGGATGAGGAAGATGCATTGTTGAAAACTTGAAGGCTCAAAGCAGGCTCAAGTGGATATTTTAGTCATTCTAACAATGGAGGACAAATTTAGATCATTATAGTAAGTAAGCTAGTCTCTAGTATAAACAGTAGAAATTAGTGCCATTAGGGTTAGTTTATATTTAGGGATGATTGAAGCTTATTGTGAGTGTAGTTTTATCCCTTTGCATTTATGTTGGTACTCTCTTGAATATATCTATTGCGCCCCATATGTCTAAAGTGATGTATATTACACTAATGACATGTTAAGAATGATTTAAGTAAGTTTAAAGTCATAATATGATTGTTGACATCCAATTTTGTCCCAAAAATTTCTTAAAATTAATAAATTGTTGCAATATTTTATAATTAATATTAATTTTGAAGATAAAATAAAATATAATAATAATAATTGAAATTACTTGAAATTTCAAGGAAGGATGCTAAGTTATAAGGCGTATCCTAATTTATGTCCTGCCTGCACAAACCCTTCCCCCCCCTCCCCCCATATTTTTAATTAATTCGAAAAAGGACTAGAATCGCTCTTAATCTCAAAGTCAGCCCACTTATGCAAATACACACATACAAACACACGCGTAATAAGTTTCTCACTTCAGCCCATCCCCAAATCCCCTTTCCCTTACTCGGTTTCCCCAATTTGACCGTGATCGAACCCGATTCCCGCAAACACCAGCCCAAACGCGGTCTTCTTCTCTGTACGGCTGATGTGCTAGACGAATAGCACTATTCCAGACATTGTTCTTGAAGCTTCATTAACAAAATCCAGTTGTACCAATCTTAGCCGCATATTTCAAACATGAGATAGAATTCGAGCCGTGAGATGTCATAACGTCCATGTTTCCCTTTGAAATCAGAGTTAAACCAGTACGATCCGAAGGATTATACGATTTTAATCCTGGTTTCAAAAAAGGAAAATAAAATGAGAAAGGATTATTTGGGATATTCAAAGGGATCCAAAGCCCTAGCCCTAGAGGTATTTAACCTTTATTTCTCTCATTTTTCAGGGTGATAAGTTTTTTACATCAGGAAAACAGCAGCAGAAAAGATTTTAGGAAATTTTTTTACTCATTCTTTTCCTGTGGAAAAAATATTATTAAGCTAAGAGTTGAGAGCTAAATTTGGTTTCTGGAATAAAACTACTGTTTTTTAGTCTTCGTCGAGTTTTGAGTCGATTGCTTGATTTCTTCACCTTAGTTCATTGCTCAAAAACAGGTGATGTTTTACTACTTTTCCCGTTTCTTTGTGTTATTGTGTTTTAAAATGTGATAAGTGAATGTAGTTAAATTTTTTGATAAGTTTATGACTTTTTCTCATTCAAATATGAACCTGCAGTTGTTTAAGAGTAAATTGATTGTTAAGCTTAGCAAACGTGTTTCTTTGAGTGAAAATCAATAACTTTATGAATGCTTAAAACTGGTTAACTTAATTCCGGATCCTTTAGCTTTGAGATGGTGAAAATGGTGTTATCAATATTTATGTCCAGCTGTTTATATGTGTATGCTGTTCTGTATGTATGTGTGTTCAAGTTTATGTGGATGTATGCAGTTTTGAAGAGGGATATCTGCAGATGTTTTAGGGAAGCTAGCAGTAGTTGAAAAGGGGTTCAAAGTGATTGAGAAAAGGTCTTAGGCTGTGAGATTTTGGTTCAGGTGCAGCAGGGTTCAGGTGTTAGTAGGGTAGCTTAAAGGTTCTAGGGAGCTGCAGGTATTATTTGGAGGTGGTGTTTCAGGTTTGTAGGTTAGTTTAGGATCAGGTGAGGGTGTTTAGGAGCAGGTGAGATTGTGCAGATATGTGTATGCCCAACATTGCATGTGTATGTCTCACAAGATGTGTATCTGCATGTGTGTGTGCGTGTTTAAATATATGTATATATCTCTGCATATGGGTGTGTGTGCTTAAATGTATGTATATATGCAAGTATATGTGTATGCTATGTTGCATGATTTCTGTATGGTGTGAGTTTAGATAGGGTGGTCTGTGTGTAAGGAGGATGTCCAGGGGCCTGATCAGGTAAGTATTGAGGTTGCTTAGGAGAAGTGTAGGGTGTGCTGTAAGTTCTAGGTTGGTGTCTGGTGGCTGCAGTTTCAGATGACATGTTGCATATGTTTTGCAGGGGTCTGTGGAGGAAATGCTAGGCTAAAAAGAGTAGCAGGTTGGTTCTAGGAGCTTTGGTTTATGTCTATGTGTTGTTTAGGTGCTATGGGGTTGTTTCAGGAAGAGGTATATAGAGGCAGGGAGATGTCTATTAGGTGTTGTAGGTTTGGAAAATAGTTAAAGGGTCTGTTATGGTATAAGTCTAGGTGCAGGTGAGTTGGATCCAGTTTGGTAAAATGTGGAGGTAGGCAGATCTGTTTTGTTTTCCCTGTTGTTGCAGCAGTTGTGCTAAGTGCTGCAGCTGGTTGTTGCCCTGTCCAGAGACGTATTTAGCGGTGGAAGTAGAGGTAGAGGGGCTCAGGGTATGGCCTGGTTGTTTTCCGTTTGCAAGTTATAGCAGGATCAGGATCTTTGTTTTTTTTTTAATGTTCAGGGATTGACCTGAGTGGGGATGTTTGGTGAAGGGGTTTATTTGTGAAATTTGTGAAAGTATATATGTGGATATGTAAGTGTATGTGTGTGTTTAAATTATGTGGGTGTATGTTTGTATGTGTGTGCATTGTGTGTGCATTTGCTTATATGTATGTGTGTCTGTTTGCATGTAAAACCTGTTGATGTGTGTGCAGATATGTGTAAAAGTGTAAAGAGTGTATGTATGTATGTGAGAGAGGGTGTCTTGGATTCAGATTGTAAGGGTGATGGTTCTAGTCTGAATGTTAGGGAGGTATATATGATTTGTTTGTTTAATTGAGAAATATGAGAGTGGTGAAATATGAGGATGTGAAGTGTAGTCTGGTTAAGGCAGTGGAGAGCTTGGGATGAGGATGCAGAAGTGTGCAAGTATGCGCAGGTAAGTTAAAGTGGGCCTCTGTGTGTGTGCAGGTTTATGTTGATTGACCAGCTGCATTTTATGAAAAGTGAAGTATGCATGTTGCATACTAGGAGAGTAAAGCCCCTGTGAGTTTAAATGACCCGTGGGGCCCCTTCTTGAAGGCCAATGAGGTCTTGGCTACCTGGAAAAACTGAGAGGCTTGACTAAAGCCAAGGACCAGTGAGGAGCCCTATGAGCAAGGTCTGTGAGCCTTGCAAAACCTAGAAAACTGAGAGGCTTGACTAAAGCCAAGAACCAGTGAGGTTTTATTTGTGAAAGGTCAATTGGAACTTTTTATGATTTGTAGCCTGGTATTGTAAAGGCAGTTGGAAATTTCATTCCTGGATGTTGTGAAATAATTGGGAGTTGTGTTTGGAGGAGTTGGAGTTTTGCAAAGGTGTGGACAATTGTTTGGGAGTAGGAGCTAGTCCCGGGGTTGTTTTTTTTTTTTTTTTTAGGTGATAGGATAGAATAGTGTGGAAAGTCTATAGTAATATATGTTGTGATTGGTGCGTGTTATTGCATTTATTTACGATTGTTCTTGAATGAATGCTAATTCTTTATCTCATGTTTCCTTTTCCATGTACACTTTCTTGAGGCGAGTTGATTAAAACTCACAAACTGGGATGACTATTTGCATTTGGAGTTGTTTGATCCGTATCGTATTTTCGGGCTTGAGATCCCCGAAAATGAAAACTAATAAAATTCAAAGCTCAATGATTGAGTTTTCTATATCCGGGTTCTACCTTCTAAACTCCTTCTTTCCCTATTCTCGTTAGAATCCATGTTATAGGATCACTGAAAACCGGACTAAGACTTTGTATGCTAGAAGCTTGGTAGGATAGCCGCTCTATTATAGTTATTATCTTATCGCATGTTTAGAACTGTTTATATAATTGCTTATCCCGTTTATTTGGGACGTGCCAATTAGTTTAAGGTATTAAGAACTGTTTGTCATTTAATAAGTGCAAATTAAAATTCAATTAAATTTGTATCTTTATTTTATTATTATTTATATTTAAATTATTTATTTATCAAATTATTTATTTTATTAAATATTCAGTTATTTATTTATTTATTATTTATTATCTATTTATTTATTATTTACTTCTTTATTTATTTATCCTATATTTTTCCTAAAATCTCTAAGTTATTTATTTTGCTAAAATTCATGAAAACTGCCGGATTAACCGCTTTTAGCGGATTATCGAAAGTGCTCCCGTAATACGGGCCTTCTTTCGAATTTAAAAGAACCACTTGCTTAGAATCTCTGCACTTTAATTTTTTCCTTTAAATAAGGAAGAATTTGCACTCATTAATTAACATTGGTTCCTAATTATCCTAAATTAGGTGGCGACTCCAAAAAAACCCTTTGGAGTTCCATTTTGTTGAAAATACACCCGATGTATACTTGTATGTATTTTGGGGGGATTCAACAGCGTGGCGACTATACTGGGGAGCATTAATGGTTCTAACCATAAGGTTTTCACAAATTCGCTTTGTTTATATGTTAAATTGTGTATGTGTTTGAATCGTATTCCGATACTAATATGCTTAGCTTATTTAATTATTTTGTTTGTATGTTGAAACTAGCATGATTATATCTATTGTTTATTTAAGAGCTTAGTTAATTTTATTGATTGCTGTGTATCACGAAAGCTTGTCACTAAACCCTTATTTGTGCACATATATAAACTGGCATTTCGTTCATACTTTCCCCACTCCTGGGAACCTCTTGAATACTCACTCAAATATCCGCGAGGTGCGCATGATCTTCCACTAAAGAACCCTATGAAGAGTTGGTATACCGGCGGTTGTCATGGGAGTAATTCGATTGCGAGGCTGCTTGCCACTCACCTGTTAGCCTCAACCGTTAACCCACTCTTAGAGGGAGCTTTTAGGAGCATGCATGCATTTACACATTAGTCTGGACACTGTCCTTGGTACCGCCTCCATAGTAGGAAAATCTCCCTTACGTCAACAGATTTTTTAAACCCAACGACAATGCATATTATGTGCTATGTGATAACGAATCTTCAATCCCGGCCAAGTTTTGAGCATAATCAGATTTAGAATTTTGTCTGCCTTTTGTCTTTTAGTATAGAAAATGAAAACATTTAACAGAATCTACATGGTCATAGAAATCCACAGAGAAGTGGAGATCATGGTGTAGAATTTTTGTGAACAAGACAAAATTGCAGTCGGGAGAAAGTTAGGTAGATTGGTTGATTTGGTTCAAGTCCCTACAAGATATGATTTGATTCCAGCTCTTACCCATTTTTGGTGTCCAGCACGAGCTGTGTTAAAATTTTGAGTCGACACTAACTTTAGGGATAATAGTTGGGATAACAGAGCCGCAATGTTAAGACAGAGAAATGATTCTCACTGATCAGAAAAACTTGCGGCCGGTAGAAGTGTCAATGGTATGTCAAAGTTGTATACCAAAGCTGTACACCGGAATATTTTGCATTGATTAGAGGTTATCTAAGCTTAATTCTAGTTTACCGGAAAGAGATGATTTTGAAGACGCTGATATATCAAACAAGACAAACCAGTCAAGAGTAGATCCGGTCATAGCAATACATCCACTTCAGCATGATGTAGTATTCGGCAAAGCTTGCAGTTTCATTTTATCAAATGTACTTCAATTATGTCTTTATTATATTCCATTTTCAAGAATGATGTATTGAAAAAAAAAAGAAGAAAAAAAGAGAAGAAAAAAAAAAAGAAAGATGTTATTTATAAATGACAGTTTCTCATTATCATCAATTAGTGTTATTTATTGTTTACTCTAAATTTGAATGACTCAAAACTGGCTTTGACTACTTTTCGTTACCACTTATTTGCCGATTAGGCTTACCTCTGGCACAAAAGAGGTACCTTACAGGGTAGGACGCATTTGCATTTTATTTACGCTCAATTACCTGTGTTTGCTGCATGTCAACTTATTTTCCAATATGCAATTACTTGTTAAATGTGTGCTACTTGCCTGAAATCTGTTGGCACTGATTGCGCTGTGACTGCATTTGTTCGGCGGTATGGTAAGATTAACGTTATGTTACTTCAATCTATTTTTGTAAAAGTTAACCGCTTTATGAAGTCATTTACCTATTATCTGAATTCATGCATGCTATTATTTTAAAATGCCATTCAAATGTTATTTTGTTTATCTTAACCCCACTCTTGTCATTTTTCAAAATATTGTTTAGCGTCATACTTTAAAAGTATTCGCAAGTGTATTTTCCTTTTGAAAATAAATTCAGAGTTGAACAAGCGTTTCACATCTGGTTTGCTTAAACAAAATGAATGTCTTGCTCAATATTTTGGGTCTTTTCAGTACGGTCTCAATTTTTCCATAAAGGAATAAGTTGATCTGTCAGTTTCAGCTTTAAATAAAATTTTATTAAATTTGGTATGTGTTGCTAAAATGGTAATTATTTGAACATCAAAAGAGGACCTATGGCTCGCCAAAATGATGTGATTGACTTGACTGAGAATGATGAATCCAACCAAGACAAGGTTAACAAGCTTGAAGAAACTGTAGCAAGTCTGGAAAAGAGACTCGATAGCCTTACTAAATTGGTTGTTGCGCTCAAGGATGCTCGCAACCCAGTGCGTAATAGGCCAAGCCCAGGACCAAGTGCTCCTGTTTCTCCTATCTATACTGTTGCACCTCCCACAATGCAAGTAGCTCCAGAATTTGAGTGTGATGCTCAACAATTCCCTAATTTGCATGCATTCCTGTTGGAAAGGGAATTTGGTGGCTTCTCAAAGATAAGCAATGAGAAAAGCAACGGGGAAGGGCTTCCTAGGGCTGAAGAGAGCAATGGCAGACATGAATGCTCTATCATCTCAAGCAGGCTTAGATGAGGTAGAAAAGGGAAATGTGAATGTTCTTGACGTGGCTTATCCACCAGTGTATGATGGGATAGGAAATCCTCATGATCATTTGAAAGCATTCGTTGATTCGGTGGCAATATTTGGAAAAAGAAATGGAATCAAGCTGAGGTTATTTGTTAAGACACTCGTGGGGCCGACTTTAACGTGGTTTGCAATACATGATCTTGGAAAGCGATCCACATGGGATGACTTAGCTCGTAACTTTGTAAAGCAGTACGAACTCCCAAATTGACCTTTGCAAGGGGCAGTCCACTGAAAAGAAAATGTATAGAGCTTCAAGAAGAGCCGATTGCAATAATTTCTGACAAGAAAAAATGTGAATTGGTTGAGGCACAGTCCAAAGATAAAGGAAAAGCTGTCATGTCAAATCCTTTGCCAGCCATAGCAGGGGAACCTAGTGCCAACGAGCAAGTAATTGTCAATCCAAGTTCACAGTCAAACCGCGCCAAAAGATCTGCTTTTGCATTCACATTCACATGGCTCCCAGAATCTTACGCAAGATTGTTTGAAAGGTTTAAGGGGTTCAATTTGGTACATCCTATAGAATCAAAGCCGCATTGGTCACATAAGCCTGAAAATTTGGGAAAATTTTGTCCTTACCATTCAGGGATGCAGGGGCATAGTATTGAGGAATGCACTTTATTTAAGAAGAAAGTTGAAAGCTTGATTAACTCTGACCAGGTCGTAATTCTACTTACGAACGGCATTGGCGAACCTTTTGTCGCAATATTTCCATATGCAAAGGGAGATTCCTCGAAGAAGAGTATTTAGGCACCTATCAAGTTCCCGAAAAGCAGTAGAGTTGCAGAAGTAGAAGTTAGTTTATTTTCATTATTAGGAAGTAACTATTGTAATTTCCTTTTGTTAGTTTTGTTGAAAGAAAAGAAAGAATATCAAACTATGAATGTTTGAATCTATTTCTATGTAAGCAAACTACTGTAACCGGTATCTCAAGGCGGGAAGCGTAGGTAACTCATATCGAGTTTCGGTTATACTAGCGTTTGAAATTCTCTTTTATGTAAGCAGAACTACGCATGGTCTGATTCGTAAGGAAGGATACGTAGGCTTCTCCATCGGGCTCGACCCTTTAGTATTAAATTTTAATTTTTCAAAGATAGAAGCAGGGGAAAATTTTGCAAAGCAAGTAGAAAATGTGAGAGATTGCAACTGGGGCAGCTTTTGTTAAGCAATTTGAAGTCTTGAAAGTCGTATCTGGGGAAGCTTTTGCAAAGTAATTTGAAGTATTGAAAGCCGTAACTGGGGAAGTTTTGCAAAGCAGATGGAAATGTTGAAGTCATAACTGGGGCAGAATTTTGCAAAAGCGAGTTGAAGACCTTGAATTGATTTCATAATTATCAGAAGCAGTTTTCAAGGACTAATGCAGATTATTATTTTGCAAGGAAGAATTGATAGGCGAGCAAAGCATTGATGTTCAAAATAAGCCAACCATTTAGCAATTTATGCCCAAATGGTCTAGCATGCATACTGATTTAGTGAAAATTTCCAAAACTATTTTCTCAATTCGTGTCTCAAAAGGTCAAACTTTTTTTATCATTAGGTTTTGCACCCTTAAATATTTTACTTCGTCATCGAGTCGGAATTTTGGTCCCATCCATTCGGTCTAATGGCCTATTTTTATAGTTAAAATCATATGCATGCATTAGTATTTTACGTATTAACTTGCTTTTGTTCAACATGTAGAGAATTCATTTGTTAAAGGTTGGCTCGTATTGAACACTGAAATGGTTGAGAATCTGCATCAAGGACGAAACAACATGGCAAAGCAGCTTCAGGCAATAAGTTCTGGTATGGGTATCTTGCAAGCGCAGAATGATGATGTTGAAGAACATGTGGTCCAAAGGAATAAGATTGTCAACTTTGTCAACACTAGCAAACCTTTGCCAAATACAAGCTTTACCTCCAATCTACCTTACTTAACCATGCCTCATTATCTATGCAAAAAGAAGAGTTTAGGAAATCATAGATTCTCCCATCAACAACATGTCTGATCGCCATTCAAGAAAATACAGATTTGAAGCCAAATTAGGTGTTCAAACAAGCCAACCGTTATTTGATCAAAAACTAACAATTGTTCTTTGATTAAACAGGGAAAATTTTGCATTTACCGCACAGTTCAGCATCAAGGTGGAAGGAGCAATGCTGAGGGTCGCAACTTCCTAGAAATTTTATAGTACTTACGATTTTTCTTTGAATGCAACAATCTCAAGTAGCAAAACGAGAAGAGCTCGCAACTATTAGTTCCTCGAAGAATATTTGCCTTATCGCATATGCAGAATCAAGTATTAGATTCAATATGGATCAATTATGGTATTCAACACGTTGCAGGGTTTATCTGCCCACAAATAGGATACTTTGGGTCCTTCCACCCACAAATAGGATACTTTGGGTCCTTCCACCCACAAATAGGATATTTTGGGTCCTTCCACCCACAAATAGGATATGCAGGTTTCTTTCAAGTTACATTGAGACATTGGGTACTTTAGAAGTGGATGTCTCATTTGTTTTATCAAGTGATTGGAGCGCAATCCCAGATTGCATCGAAAACAACCTTTCATGATGTAAAGCGTTATGCTTTATCATGGTTTATTGTCGAACATGCGTCACTTCTATCTTTATGATTCTTATAAACATTATGATGAAGCTTATTGGGAATCATGAAATAGACAAGTCAACTGTGAGACACCATGTGCGGTGTGTCTCGCCGGTTGGTTGTCCTGCAAAAGCTTTATATTTTGTACTTATTTAAGGTAGAATAGACAAGTCAACTATGAGACACCATGTGCGGCGTGTCTCGCAGTTGGTTGTCCTGCAAAAGCTTTATATTTTGCACTTGTTTATATTAGAATAGACAAGTCAACTTTGAGGCACCATGTGCGGTGTGTCTCGCCGGTTGGTTGTCCTTCAAAAGCATTATATTATGTATTTGATCAGATTAGAAAAGACAAGTCAACTTTGAGACACCATGTACGGCGTGTCTCGCCAGTTGGTTGTCCTGCAAAAGCATTATGTTTTATACTTGCGTAGACAAAGATTTGGCAAGTCAACTTGAGATCTTATGTCTCGTTAGTCGACTTATTTTGTAATAGCCTTGTATTCTGCAATTTATACCCGCTTTACTTATTGTTTTGCTTTACTGTTTCAGAATGATAATCAGCTTAGAGGTTCCCCAGGCGGAGCGCCTCGTCAGTTGATTGAAGAAAGAACTTACCGATGATATCGGAATCCGCATTTACAATTCTAAATTATCACTTTATTTTATTTTATTTCTTATCCCAATTATCAAAGTTTATTAGCAGTTGCTCGCTTACCGTTTGTCAAGATTGTTACAGAAATTTAGCAATACCACAACAATATATGGAGCAAAATGTGGAACTTTCTCTTAGCAGTGAACTGGGGAAATCGTTGATATGAGCCAGACTCGTCAGGAAGGATCTGAAGAATCGCACTCGAACAAGCAAATTCTAACCTAATCTTTTGTTTCGGATTGGGACGTCAGTTTGAATTCTTTCCTATTCGTGCGTCCTTTCCTGTCAATCGTGCGAATCTTCATATCTAAGTGTCGTTGAACTACATATGACCTGATTCTCTTTCAGCCCGAGATATGTAGGCAACTTGAAAACCGGAATTCGGCCATGCCTATAAGCCTTGGCTTTTGTTCCATGGAATAAAAAATGTTTGGCTTTATCATGACAAAATTAGCTTTATGTCAACTTATTTACTCTAAAAACTCTTTCATCTTTTTCGGGTAAAGAGGGGCAGCTGTTGACACCCAATCTTGTCCCAAAATTTTTTCTAAAATTATTAAATTTTTGCAATATTTTATAATTAATGTTAATTTTAAAAATAAAATAAAATAATAATAATAATAATTGAAATTAATTGAAATTTCAAGGAAGGATGCTAAGTTATAAGGCTTATCCTAATTTATGTCCTACCTGCGCAAACCCCCACCTCCCCTCCCCCCCACATTTCTAATTAATCCAAAAAAGAGCTAGAATCACTCTTAATCTCAAAGTTAGCCCACTTATGCAAACATATACATACAAATACACGCGTAATAAGTTTCTCACTTTATCCCATTCCCAAATCCCTTTTTTTTGCCTGATATCCCCAATTTGACCCGCGATCGAACCCCATTCCCGCAAACACCAGCCCAAATGCAGTCTTCTTCTCCGTACGACTGATGTGCTAGACGAATAGCACTGTTCCAGGCATTGTTCTTAAAGCTTCATTAACAAAATACAGCTGTACCAATCTTAGCCACATATTTCAAACATGCGATCGAATCCGAGCCGTGAGATGTCATAACGTCCATATTTCCCTTTGAAATCAAAGCTAAACTAGTACGATCCGAAGGATTATACGATTTTAACCCTAGTTTCAAAAAGGGAAAAAAAATGAGCAAGGATTATTTTGGATATTCAAAGGGATCCGAAACCCTAGCCTGATAAGGAATAAAATGTGGAAGCTAAAAAGACATGATTGGAGCAAGACGGATCTTGAACTCCCTATGAAGTAGCCACGAAGA
Source organism: Petunia x hybrida (assembly GCA_037355625.1). Lineage (NCBI taxonomy): Eukaryota > Viridiplantae > Streptophyta > Magnoliopsida > Solanales > Solanaceae > Petunia > Petunia x hybrida. Next base: position 1,233,496 of record JBBBVM010000032.1, on the reverse strand, counting down.
ACGGGTTTCGTGACACCCTCGATTCGGGTCAAGAACAACCTATGCTATGCAGACAGTCCTCAAGAACACCCGGTTCTTGCAAATTTCTCGGTCGGGTTTTGATCGAGATTCAATTAGTGCCGTCAATTGATTCAAACCAAAGGTAAAAGGTTTCATTCAACCAAGAGACCAAGTCTCAATTTGTTCTTCATTGTTAAAAATCTAGCTCCTGAAATAAAATGACTAAGTGTAGTACTTATAGGTGTTCCACACTTCTAATATAATGTCTAAAAGACCCCCAAAGTGGGCTAAAAGGATATAAACCACGTAGGGCTACAATAGGAATAATATAGCAACTTAAATAGAATTCCCGTCAAACAAAGAAGACATTGGGCGGTCCGCCCATTGGACCAGGCAGTCCGTCTCTACAGAGCTCCCATTGGCCACACTTTCTAGTGGGCGGTCCGCCTTTGTAAAGGGGCGGTCCGCCTCTTCCATTTCCAAAGATCAGTCATTTCTATACTTAGCCAAATTTTGGCTATTTTCAACTGGGCGGTCCTCCTACTTTTTAAGGTGGTTCGCCTCATCCTGGGAGGTCTTGAGACTGATCAAAATGGTCTTGAAATGCTCTTCCTTGGCCTTGGATGGTTGTTCGATTTTCCCCGCATTATCCTCCCCTTCTTGAGAAGATTTCGTCCCCGACGAAATCAAGGCGTTCTCTCTCATGGCATCATCAAATTCTCGGGGTGCCCAATGCTCTCCTTCTTTGTCTTTCTTTAACGTCACTTTGACATAGGCTTCTTCCAAGATCTCTCTTGCATTAGCATTGAGATTAGGACCTACAAGCAATGACAAGCAAACACAAAACCTCCTACTTCGAAAGTAGGTTAGTGCAAGAAGTGTGGAAAACACACTCTTATGGTATAACCAAACATCAATACTAATCACAAAGATCAAGTCTCCAAGGAGAACAACAAGTACTTGGTTCAATGAAAATATGCACTCAACACAAGAATGAACAAATAGATCATGGGGACATGGGAAATATAAGATTAAGCTATCAAAATCCCCTTGAACCTTAAGCTCACGATCAACACACCAATCCATCCTCAAAGTGTGATCAACATGTGGAGTGGAGTAAGTCAAATGACCCAACCTACAAGTAGCATCAATTACTCCACCCCCTTCTTTAGAGCATACTTACTCACACCAAGGAATTTCTTTTCACCTCCAGTTTCATCACCTAAGCAATCCTTCCCATACGACAAACTCTCAAGAAAGGTATTGATAATGGCTTCTTCTTCATCATAACCCAAACACTCAATGGTAGGGTCACTCAAAGAGTCATTTACCTCACTCAAGCTTTTAAACGATGGGTTGCCTAAGGAATCAAACCCTTCACACCATGGAGGTTCTACCTTACTAACAACTCTAGTCCGATACAATTCAATACGACAAATGAGAATGCCTTCAAACAATGGATTAGTAAAAGCATGCATCTCTATTTCATGATTACACATAGGCATGGTGTAAAGACTAGGTTCATTACTCTCACTTGAGGAGTCATCATAGACAACCTTGTCCAATTCATGCAATTTGGACTCCTCAAGATCACTACTATCCTCACTATAAGACATTGGTCCACCAAATAGAAGCATATCAGTAAGGGTATGATCAACTCTCTCATCTTCCCCTTTGTCAAATATTGGTGGTGTGTCATAGCAAAGGTCATAATCAATGTCAGCTATCACATATACACTAGAGAGAGGTTCATTGAACAATGAACTCACATCATGATGTGGCATAGCATCTCTCTCAACTAGTGTTACACAAGCACACTCAAGTTGACTACTACACTCTTTACTAATGGCATATTCACTTGATGCATCACAAACACCAACTAGTATTGAGTCATCACAAGACAAGTAACTAGTAGGCTCATGAGAAGGTGAAGAGACACTTACACTTGAGCTACTTCCTTGAGCACTTACATTGCTTGAAGTGTCATGTCAACTCCTCCTTCATGAAGCTCACATTGAAGATTTTCTTCCTCTTGTCTTTTCTTCCAAGCACATGGTTGAGGCTCGAATGGCTTGTCTTCAAATGTACCTACACAAGAGCTAACATAAGAAAAGGTAGAAGATGAAGAATAGTCAGAACAATGGGTGCTCTCACTCTCATTTTTTCTTTCCTCACCTCTTCTTTCTCTCAATTTTCCCTCAAGGTCAAGTGTAGTTTGTGATGACAATCCACTCACATCACTCCTCACATCCTCTCCTTTTTTCTCTCTTGGATTGTCACCGTTCACTCCCTCAATTGTCTCTTTCTTTTGTCTCTCAAGTTAAAGCACAATGGAGTGAGACTCAAGGTTGTCTTCATTTGGAGTAAAGTGACTATCATTTTCAACATGCAATGGCAAGAAAATAAGATTGTTGGCTTCGGGCTCAAGTACAATAGATGACTTAGCTTTAGCCACTTCCCTCAATTCCCTCATATGTTTGTAGTCTTCTCTTACTTGCCTTGGTGTCAAAGGCTTGAGGACATATTTCCTTACACCTTGCTTAACCGTATAGGAGTTGGTTCAGCTATCATGTACCACACACCTATTATATTGCCATGGTCTCCCAAATAGAAGTTGGCAACCTTGCATCGGGACCACATCAAACATGATTTTGTCTCTATAATTACCAATGTTGAACTCTATCAGCACTTGTTTCACCACTTTCAACTCTCCGCACTCACTTAACCATTGTAAACGGTATGGCTTTAGATGCTTTAGAGTGGGCAATTTCAATTGGGAAATAAAGGTTTGGCTCATTATGTTAGCACAACTTCCCGAATCAATAACCATTGAGCACACTTGCCCCATCACAGGACATCCAACATGGAAAAGGTTTTCTCTTTGATCATTTTCCACCTCTCCTCGGTACTAAAACTCCTCCTAGCCACTAAGAAGAAGTTATGATCATCCCCTTCCGCCGTAGCCTCTTCACAAGCAACTACATCACTCTCCTCATTTTTGGGCTCACTCTCTTGTTCATATACCAACCCATCATCCATAATAATAATGGTCTTTCGGGTAGGATAATCTCTTGCAAAGTGGCCATATCCTTTGCACTTATAGCATTGAGTTGAAGTAGAAGTAAGGGTATTTAAAGAAGTTTTAGAGTTACCTCCCACGTTCGGTGTTGGCTTCTCATAGGTCTTCTTCACATCTCGGCTTGAACTTGCACCATTTGTGTTTGGAGACTTCCATTCTTTTTGTTTACTCAAGGGAGTAAAAGTAGCACTCTTGTAGCGGTTGGACTTCTCTTCTTTGAGCCACTTCTCGGCTTCAACCGCATCTTCCAATAGATCATGATTAGAACCATACCTTTGAAACCTCAATTGAGAGACTATCTCTCGGTTCAACCCATTCTTTAATCGAATCACGGCTTGTTCATCTTCCTCCACATCCATGTCTAACGCCATTCAGATTTGCTCAAATTCATTATAGTACTCTTCAACCGTGTTGGATCCTTGCTTCAACTCATAAAGCCGTTTGAGTTGATCATGATGATACTTTTGGGTCACGCACTTTTCATCCATCACACGTTTCAATTCATCCTAAGTAAGGTGCATGGGAAAAGCATTTATTCTGCTATACCTTTTGGACGACTCCCACCAAGTAGAAGCAAATGATTCAAAGGAAGATATAACATATTTGGCTTTCTTCTCCTCGGCCATATCATTCGTATCAAACACTCTTTCCATGGCCAACTTCCACTCAAGATACTCAATCGGGTCACTACTTCCCTTGAATGTAGGAATAGTGAGCTTCACACTATCGGTAAGGCTCCGGTTGGCCCCCAAAGTTGTCACCATAAGCATAATAATCCCTTCTAGCATTCACTCTAACATACCCTATGGGTGGCCCTCGACCTCGGCCTCTACTCCTATTCATTCCCCGGCCTCCATTCATAGTTCTCCTATTCGGATAGGGAGCTTCAAAGTCATCATCATCAAGCTCGGTCTCCTCCCCTTCTTAAGCTTCATCAACTTGCTCAAGAGGTGCAATGTTTCTACGGGCTGTAGGGAGTTGGACATTTACTTGGGGATTGCCCAAGTTGTGGGGAATGTCCACTTGTTGGGGATTGCTCAACATACGCTCATTTCGAGCAAGATCATCCTTTAGCTCTTGTTGCTTGACCAATTCGGCAAATTGTTCCGGGGTAATGGTTAAGCCACTTGTAGCTTCACCAGTTTCAAGTTGGACACTCGAGGTCCGTCTTTCAAGATTTTCAAGTCTTAGGCTCATACCATCCAACTTGGCTATGATGGTAGCCAGCATTCCCTTCATGGGATAATCACCTTCACTAAACATAGTACCTAAAAACAAGCAAACGGTTAGTGAAATAATCGCACACACACCCCTCACTTGAATGTCACTCGGGTAAACTCGTTTAATGGTGGGGGATATATCACTCAAGCTTGAACCAAAGGTGAACACGTAGTTGAACCACGTTCCTAATCAACAACCAAGCAATCCACAAGATCAAGCACTCTTCGGGACGAGTGGAGTTGATAGGACTCGATGGACGCTAAGCTCTTTAAGTGCAGACGTGAAACAAATGGTTCTACGAATTCTTCTTTGAGCTCTACTCTCTAATAGGCATGACTATCCTAAAGGCTCAAATGATTAGTACTAATCAAGTAGGAATGTTACTCTAATAGTACTAAACGGATGTGATGCTATCAATTAAAACACGAAATCCGACAAAAATCAACTACTCGGATAACTTCTCAAAAACAGGCGCCCCACCCTTTCAAAGTGGGCGGTCCGCCCTAATCTCTACAGAGGGAAGTGGGCGGTCCGCCTCTGTTACTAGGCGCTCCGCCACCCAAAATTCCAGAGAGCTCACAACCAAACGGGCGGTCCGCCTCTTAGACGAGGCGCCCTGCCTACTGTGTTCTTCAATACAGTCCAAATTTGTGTTTCTTGGTTTTAGCACCCAAAAATCCAACAATTTTCAAGATGCTTTCGCAAATCAAAGGTACTGGTGTTTTCAACTACTATAATCAAACCCCAATAATTTTTATCAACACCCAATCAATAACAATCGAATTTCAATGTTCATCAAGTTCATAGCAAAGGTTTCTCATAACAAGGGTTTTCAAAATCATCAAATCTTGTTTCACAACTCCAAATCTAAAGATGTTGGTACCAAATCGACGGGTTTTCAATAGAGAACAAACCCCGATATCAATCAATCAACGGGTCAATCAATCCAAGAAACATGAGCAAATATTTGGTGTTTTTCATCTTTTTCAATTTTTTTTTATGTTTTCTTCTTTTTCAACAATAACAAATAAGAAACTAAATTAGAAACTAAGGCACGATGAACAAGGACCGAGGGTTTGTAGAGACAAATCTCGAGCCTTGCTCTGATACCAAGATGATAGGGATTAAAATGCGGAAGCTAAAAAGACACGATAGGAGCAAGATGGATTTTCAACTCCCTACGAAGTAGCCTCGAACAAGGGATTTCGTGACACTCTCGATTCGGGTCAAAAACAACCTATGCTATGTGGGCAGTCCTCAAGAATACCCAGTTCTTGCAAATAGCCCGGTCCGGTTTGGATCGAGATTCAATTAGTGCGACCAATTGATTCAAACTGAAGGTAAAAGGTTTCATTCAACCAAGAGACCAAGTCTCAATTTGTTCTTCATTGTTCAAAATCTAGCTCCTGAAATAAAATGACTAAGTGTAGTACTTATAGGTGTTCCACACTCCTAATGTAATGTCTAAAAGACCCCCAAAGTGGGCTAAAAGGATATAAACCACGTAGTGCTACAATAGGAATTATATAGCAACTTAAATAGAATTCCCGTCAACAAAGAGGACAATGGGCGGACCGCCTCTACAGAGCTCCCATTGGCCACACTGTGTAGTGGGTGGTCCGCCTCTGTAAAGGGGCAGTCCACCTCTTCCATTTTCAGAGAGCAGTCATTTCTATACTGAACCAAATTTTGCTATTTTCAACTAGGCGGTCCTCCTACTTTTTCAGGAGGTCCGCCTCATCCTAGGAGGTCTTGAGACGGCTCAAAATGGTGTTGAAATGCTCTTCCTAGCCCTAGAGGTATTTAACCTTTATTTCTCTCATTTTTCAGGGGGCTATGTTTTTTACATCAGGAAAACGGCAGCAGAAAAGATTTTAGGAATTTTTTTTTACTCATTCTTTTCCTTTGGAAAGATATTATTAAGCTAAGAGTTGAGAGCTAAATCTGGTTTTTGGAGTAATACTACTGGTACTTAGTCTTCATCGTCGTCGAGTTTAGAGTCGATCGCTTCATTTCTTCGCCTTAGTTCACTGCTAAAAAACAGGTGATGTTTTACTGCTTTTCATGTTTCTTTGTGTTATTGTGTTTTAAAATGTGATAAACGAATGTAGTTAAATTTTTTGATAAGTTTATGACTTTTTCTCATTCAAATGTGAACCTGCAGTTGTTTAAGAGTAAATTGATTGTGAAGCTTAGCAAAAGTGTTTCTTTGAATTAAAATCAATAACTTTATGCATGCTTAAAACTGGTTAACTTAAATCCAGATCCTTTAGCTTTGAGATGGTGAAAATGGTGTTATCAATATGTATGTGCAGGTGTTTATATATGTATGCAGTTCTGTATGTGTGTGTGTGTTCAAGTTTATGCGGATGTATACAGTTTTGAAGAGGGATGTATGCAGATATTTTAGGGAAGCTAACAGTAGTTGAAAAGGAGTTCAAGGTTATTGGGAAAAGGTCTTAGGCTGTGAGATTTTGGATCAGGTGCAACAGGGTTTAGGTGTTAGCAGGGCAGCTTAAAGGTTCTGGGGAGCTGCAGGTATTATTTGGAGGTGGTGTTTCAGGTTTGCGAGTTAGTTTAGGATCAGGTGAGGGTGTTTAGGAGCAGGTGAGATTGTGCAGATATGTGTATGCCCAGCAGTGCATGTGTATGTCTCACAAGATGTGTATTTGCATGTGTGTGTGTGTTTAAATATATGTATATATCCCTGCATGTGGGGGTGTGTGCTTAAATGTATGTATATACGCAAGTATATGCTATGTTGAATGATTTCTGTCTGGAGTGAGTTTAGATAGGGTGGTCTGTGAAGGGTCTGTGAGTAAGGAGGATGTCTAGGGGCCTGATCAGGTAAGTATTGAGGTTGCTTAAGAGAAGTGTAGGGTGTGCTGTAAGTTCCAGGTTAGTGTCTGGTGGCTGCAGTTTCAGATGGCATGTTGCATATATTTTCCAGGGGTCTGTGGAAGAAATGCTAGGCTAAAAAGAGTAACAGGTTGGTTCTAGGTGCTTTGGTTTATGTCTGTGTGTTGTTTAGGTGGTATGGGGTTGTTTCAGGAAGAGGTATATAGAGGCAGGGAGATGTCTATTAGGTGTTTCAGGTTTGGAGAATAGTTAAAGGGTTTGTTATGGTATAAGTCTAGGTGCAGGTGAGTTGGATCCAGTTTGGTAAAATGTGGAAGCGGGCAAATCTGTTTTGTTTTCCTTATTGTTGCAGCAATTGTGCTAAGTACTGCAGTTGGTTGTTGCCCTGTCCAGAAATGTATTTAGCTGTGGAAGTAGGGGTAGAGGGGCTCAGGGTATGGCCTGGTTGTTTTACGTTTGCAAGTCATAGCAGGGTCAGGCTCTTAGTTTTTTTTTTTAAAATGTTCAGGGTATTGACCTGAGTGAGGAATTTTGGTGAAGGGGTTTATTTGTGAAATTTGTGCAAGTATATATGTGGATATGCATGTGTATGTGTGTGTTTAAATTATGTGGGTGTATGCTTGTATGTGTGTGCATTGTGTGTGCATTTGCTTATATATATGTGTGTATGTTTGCATGTATAACCTGTTGATGTGTGTGCAGATATGTGTGAAAGTGTAAAGAGTTATGTGTGTGTGTGTGTATGTGAGGATGGTGAAGAAGCCTGTGAGAAAGGGTGTCTTGGATTCAGGCTTTAAGTGTGATGGTTGTAGTCTTAATGTTATGGAGGTATATATGATTTGTTTGTTTAACTGTGAAAAGTGAGAATGGTGAAATATGAGGATGTAGTCTGGTTCAGGCAGTAGAGATCTTGGGATGAGGATGCAGAAGTGTGCAAGTGTGCGCAGGTAAGTTAAAGTGGGCCTATGTGTGTGCAGGTTTATGTTGATTGACCAGTTTCATTTTATGAAAAGTGAAGTATGCATGTTGCATACCAGGAGAGTGAAGTCCCTGTGTCTTTAAATGACCCGTGGGGCCCCTTCTTGAAGGCCAATGAGGTTTTGGCTACCTAGAAAAACTTAGAGACTTGACTAAAGTCAAGGACCATAGAGGAGCTGATAAGAATCAAATGCGGAAAAAGTAAAAGATAAAGAGCGCGACGTAACTCGATCGAAAATCTGAAGTAGCAACGAAGAACTCGTTCCGTTACACCCTGAGAGAATGTCAAGAACACCTACACTAGGCAACTACCCTCGATCTAACGTGAGCACGCAAGTAGAATGATCGGGGCGGGGTTGTTGTCCAACTAGAATCCACTAGAAGCACACAAATCCCATACACAGGTTGGTTTTTATAAACCCAAAGAGATCCACTCTTTACAAAATTCATTCCAAGTCACATTCACATACACACCCGCTCTCCTTCTTGTCCTCTTTATGGACTCCCACCAAGTAGGAGCATAAGACTCAAAGGATGAAATAGCATAAGTACCTTTTCTCTCATCGGTCATCTCATTTGTGTCAAACACCCTCTCCATGAGTAGTACCCATTCTATGTATGCCTTCGGATTACAAGTTCCCTTAAATATTGGAAGATTAAGCTTCACACTATTGAGATTGTTAAGATCACGACCTCCTTGGTAAGGCTCCGGTTGGCCTCCATAGGGGTCACCATACACACCATAATCCCTTCTAGGATTCCCTCCAACATATCCCATTGGTGGCCCTCGACCTCGGCCTCTACTCCTATCCACATTTCGACCCCAATTCATACCTCCCCTCGGTTGATATTGATCTTTATACCCATAGGCTTCATCATCATACTCGGCTTCCTCTTCTCTTTGAGCTTCAACAATTTGCACAAGAGGTTGAACATTTCGAACGGGTCTTGGAAGTGGAGCATTTCCTTAGGGATTGCCCAAGTTGTGGGGATTGCCCACGGGTTGGGGATTGCCCAACACACACTCTTGAAGAGCTTCAACTTTCCTTTGTTCATACTTCTTGTCCATCTCCATAAAGTGTCCGGGAGTCATAGGAGTGCTATGACTTATGCCTTCTCCAGATTCAAGAGGGACACTCGGGGTCCTCCTCTCAATGGCCTCAACTTGGGGATTGTGGTCACCTTCTCAAGATTTTCAATCTTTTGGCCCATGATATCCATCTTGGCAAGGAAACTAGCCAATCTCCTTGATAAAATCTTGACTTTCGTTAGCCATTGTACCTACAAGAAGAGTAAACGTTAGTGAAAACACCTCACACACACCCTCATGTGTATAGCACTAGGGTCCCTCGTTTAGTGGTGGTGGATATTTCAGTCAGACTTGAGTACTAAAAGCTTCAAGTAGTTGAACAACAATCCTCAACTCAATCAATCAACTCACAAGTCAAGTGTACTCCAGGGTGAATGGAGTTAACGTGACTCGATGTACCATAAGCACTTTAAAGTAAAGACTTGAGTCAAAGGATTCTATGGATCTTCTTGGAGTTCTACTCTCCAACTAAGGCACGAATTACGTAAAAGCAATAAAGGATTAGTGCTAATTAAGTAGGAAGGTTACTTAGATAAGCACTAATTAGAAGTTAAGCAACAAAGAAATGGGAAAACCTAGGAAAAACTACCAATTCAACACCTTCAGCAAAGGGGCGGAGCGCCCAGTAGTAGGCGGGGCGCCTGCTCAACAACCAGTAGGGGAGGGCAGGCGGGGCGCCCAAAGGTGGGGCGGAGCGCCTATTGGGTGAACCCCCTGCTTTCCCAACCCCGATTTCTTCAATTCCAATCCAATTTTGGGTCCGATTTCAACGTGTTTTGCACAAATCCAAGACACCCAAAGTTGTATAATGATAATATCTTCAAACCACAATGATTTTCACATCAAAACAACCAACAATCAAAGCACAATCATGATTCAAAGTTTCAACAAGGGTTTTTCAACAAGGGTTCAAAGTGGGTTTTGATTCTTCACTTTTGATGTTATACAACTCCGATTCACTTGAAATTTGTTTCAAATCCTTTGTTTTCCATTGAAGAACAAACCCCGATAATCAAATCAACAATCAACACTCATCCAACCCAAGAATCATCAAGAATAAGGGTTTGGAAGGGTTTAACAATTTTGGTGTTTCAAAATTTCAAATTTCTTGATTCCAATCCAAACCACGAGATTGTGGTACCCAAACAACGAGTTTTTAACGACGATCAAGAATCTATAGCATCCATAACAAGAATCTATCACACCAAAAAGTTACGACAATATTTTTATTTTTTTCACTTTTCTATTTTTGTGTGTTTTTCTTTTTTCTAATAACATCAACAACAAGAAAACTAAAAGAAGATGCTAGGCATGAAGAACCAAGGATCGGGGATTTGTAGAAACAAAACCCGAGCCTTGCTCTGATACCAAACTGATAAGAATCAAACGCGGAAAAAGTAAAAGATAAAGAGCGAAATGTAACTCGATCGAAAATCTCAAGTAGCAACGAAGAACTCATTCCGTTAACCCCGAGAGAATGTCAAGAACACCTATACTAGGCAACTACCCCCGAGTTAACGTGAGCACGCAAGTAGAATGATCGGGGCGGGGTCGTTGTCCAACTAGAATCCACTAGAAGCACACAAATCCCAAACATAGGTTGGTTTTCATAAACCCAAAGAGATCCACTCTTTACAAAATTCATTCCAAGTCACATTCACATACACACCCGCTCTCCTTCTTGTCCTCTTTCTGGACTCCCACCAAGTAGAAGCATAAGACTCAAAGGATGAAATAGCATAAGTACCTTGGAATGAATTGAAAGACCTCATGAATACCAAGTATGTGACTCCTAGGTATCGTCAAGAGAAACTTAAGAAGCTTTATGATCTAAAGCAAGGTGTCAAGACGGTTCATGAGTACTATGATGTGTTTGAGAAGATCCGGATGGCATTGGATACGGAAACCGAGAGTGAAGAACAAGCCATGATCTGATTCTAGAATGGCTTGAGTTATGGTATAGCTTCTCAATTGAAGTTGCATTCTTATCCTTCACTCCAAGATCTATTGGAAGCCGTAATTGAAGCCGAGCAATGGCTTAAGGGAGAAAATTCCAACCATAACAAGAGTAGCACTCCTACTACCATGAGCCAACCAAGTGCAAGTGATGCAAGTGCTAGCAAAGAGGTGAAGAGAACATATGAGAAGTCTACACCATAATTGGGAGGTAATCCTAAAACTCACTTGAGCAATCCTACTTTTACTTCTACTCAATGCTATAAGTGTAAGGGGTATGGACATATTGCTAAAGATTGTCCTACAAAAAGAACCATGGTTGTGGTAGGCAATTTAGTGTATGAGCAAGAAAGTGAGCCCGAAAATGAGGAGGCTATAAGGGAGGATGGGGAGATTGCTTGTGAGAAGGCTATAGAGGAAGGGGATGATCCTCAAATGTTCTTGGTGGTTAGGAGGAGTTTGAGTACCATTTTCATGGAAAAGGAGGTGGAGAATGTTCAAAGGGAAAACCTCTTTCATGCTAGATGCTGAGTCATGGGTTTAGTTTGTTCCATGATTGTTGACTCGGGAAGTTGTGCCAATATAGTGAGCCAAACATTGATTTCCCAATTGAAGATACCCACATTAAAACATCCCAACCCATATCGTTTACAATGGCTAAGTGAGTATGGGGAGTTTAAGATGGTGAAGCAAGCATTGATTGAGCTTAGCATGGGGAAATATAAAGACAAAATCATGTTTGATGTTGTCCCGATGCAAGCATGCCATCTATTATTTGGGAGACCATGGCAATATGATAGATGTGTAATACACAATGGCCGGACCAACTCATATACGTTCAAGCATGATGGGAGAAAGTATGTGCTTAGACCTTTGACTCCAAGGCAAGTAAGGGAAGACTACAAGCGAATGAGGGAGTTGAGGGAAGCGGCTAAAGCAAAGTCACCCATTGTACTTGAACCCGAGGCAAACAATCTTGTTGTCTTGCCATTGCAAGATGAAAATGAGAGTCACTCCACTCAAATAAGAGAGAAAAGATAGAGAGAAGTGAGGGAGTGACCGATGACAATCTAAGAGAGGAAAAATGAGAGGATTTGAGCAGTGATGTGAGTGGATTGTCACCACCAGCTACACTTGACCATGAGGTAAAATTGAGAGAGAACAGAGGTGAGGAAAGAAAAATTGAGAGTGAGAGCACCCATTGTTCTAACAATTCTTCATCTTCTACTCTTTCTTGTGTTAGTTCTTGTGTAGGTACAAATGAAGACAAGCCATTGGAGCCTCAACCATGTGCTTGGAAGGAGGGACAGGAGGAAGAAAATCTTCAATGTAAGCTTCATGAAGAAGGAGTTACACATGACACTTCAAGCCTTGTGAGTGATCAAGGAAGTACTACGAATGTAAAAGTGTTGCTCCACCTTTTCATGAGCCTACTAGCTATTTGTCTTGTGATGACTCAACACTAGTTGGAGCTTGTGATATATCTAGTGAATATGCCACTAGTGAAGAGTCTAAAAGTCAACTTGTGTGTGCTTATGTGACATTAGTTGAGAGCGTTGCTAAGCCACATCATGATGTGAGCTCATTGTTCAATGAATCTCTCACTAGTGTAGATTTGATAGTTGACAATGATTGTGTCCTTTGCTATGACACTCCACCAATCTTTGATAAAGGGGTAGATGAGATAGTTGATCATACCCTTATTGATATGCTTCTATTTGGTGGACCAATGTGTTGTGGTGAGGATAGTGACCGTGAGGAGTCCAAATTGCATGAATTGGACAAAGTTGTCTATGATGACTCCTCAAGTGAACCTAGTCTTGATAACTTGTCTATACTTGATCATGATGTTGAGATGCATGTTTTTACTAATCCATTGTTTGAAGTCATCCTCATTAGTGGTAATTACTTGTATCGGACTAGGGTGAGTAGTAAAATGGAACCTCCATGGTGTGAAGGGTTTGACTCTTTAGGCAACCCATTGTATGGGAATTTGAATGAGGTAAATGACTCTTTGAGTGACCCTACTATTGCTTGTTGGGGTTATTATGAAGAAGAGGCCATTATCAATACCTTCCTTGAAAGCTAAACTTTTGAGAAGGGTTGCTTAGGTGATGAAATGGAAGGTGAAAGGGAATCCCTTGGTGTGAGTAAGTATGCTCTAAAAAAAGGGAGTGGAGTATTTGATGTTACTTGGATGTTGGGATATTTGACTCACTCTACTCCACATGTTGATCACACTTTGAGGAGGGATTGGGTTGTTGATCTTGAGCTTAAGGTTCAAGGGGATTTTGATAGCTTGATTTTGCATTTTCCATGTCCCCCTGACCTATTTGCTCGCTATTGTATTGAGTGCATGTTTTCATTGAACCAAGTGCTTGATGATCTCATTGGAGATTCGGTATTTGTGCTAAACATTGATGCTTGGTTATATCACAAGAGTGTGTTTTCCACACTTCTTGCACTAACCTACTTTCAAAGTAGGAAATCTTGTGTTTTCTTGTCGTTACTTGTAGGTTCTAAGCTCCATGTTAAGGCAAAGGAGACCTTGGAAGAAACCTATGTCAAAGTGACGATCAAGGGTTGCAAGGGAGGAGAGCTTTGGGCACCCCGAAGAGATGATGCCATGGACGTGAATGCATTGATTTCGAGGATAAAATCTTCTCAAGAAGGGGAGGATGATAAGAACCAAATGATCCAAGACACCTTTCCAACATGTATCAAGCTTGGAAGAAGCAACGGACTAGAAGTCAAGAGCGTTGGAGGTGAATTGAAGCCGTTCCGGAAAAACCAGGCTGAGGCACCCCGCCCAGGCCATCCAGGCGCCCCGCCCAGGAAGCAAACGGGCCAGGCGCTCCGCCCACCCAGGGGGCGTTCTGCCCAGCCCCCTCAACTGATGAAGTTCGCGGGCGCTCCGCCTAAGGAGAGGTGCTCCGCCCCAATTGCAGAGTTGCGGGATTTTTAATGGTGTTAAGACTATTTTGAACCTACGTGGTCTTTTATCCTAAAGCCTAGTGTGTGGGCTATTTAGACATTTTTCTTAGTGCCTAAAAACCTCTATAAATAGCTAGATAGCTTATTTCATTCCTTAGCTTATTTAGAATGATGAATGAATTTTGTAAAGAGTAGATCTCTTTGGGTTTATTAAAACCAACCTATGTTTGGGATTTGTGTGCCTCTACTGGATTCTAGTTGTACAACGACCCCACCCCGATCATTCTACTTGCGTGCTCATGTTAGCTCGAGGGTAGTTGCCTAGTTTAGGTGTTCTTGACATTCTCTCGGGGTGTAACGGAACGAGTTATTCGTTGCTACTTGAGATTTTCGATCGAGTTACGTCTCGCTCTTTATCTTTTACTTTTTCCACGTTTGATTCTTATCAGGAGCCCTATGAGCAAGGTCCGTGAGCCTTGAAAAATCTAGGAAACTGAGAGGCTTGACTAAAGCCAAGGACCAGTGAGATTTTTTTTTTGTGAAAGGTCAATTGGAACCTTTTATGATTTGCAGCCTGGTTTTGTAAAGACAATTGGAAATTTCATCCCTGGATGTTGTGAAATAATTGGAAGTAGTGTTTGGAGGAGTTGGAGTTTTGCAAAGGTGTGGAGGATTGTTTGGGAGTAGGAGCTAGTCCCGGGGCTGTTCTATTTGTTTTAGGTGATAGGATAGAACAGTGTGGAAAGTCTATAGTAAATATGTAGTGATTGGTGCGTGTTATTACATTTATTTACGATTGTTCTTGAATGAGTGCTAATTCTTTATCTCATGTTTCCTTTTCCATGTACACTTTCTTGGGGCGAGTTGATTAAAACTCACAAACTGGGATGACTATTTGTATTTGGAGTTGTTTGATCCGCATCGCATTTTCGGGCTTGAGATCCTCGAAAATGAAAACTAATAAAATTCAAAGCTCAATGATTAAGTTTGTTATATTCGGGTTCTACCTTCTAAACTCCTTCTTTCCCTATTCCCATTAGAATCCATGTTATAGGTTCCCTGAAAACTGGACTAAGACTTTGCATGCTAGAAGCTTGGTAGGATAGCCGCTCTATTATAGTTATTATCTTATCGCATGTTTAGAACTGTTTATATAATTGCTTATCCCGTTTCTTTGGGACGCGCCAATTAGTTTAAGGTATTAAGAACCGTTTGTCAATTAATGAGTGCAAATTAAAATTCAATTAAATTTGTATCTTTATTTTATCATTATTTATATTTAAATTATTTATTTATCAATTCACTTATTTAATTAAATATTCAGTTATTTATTTATTATTTATTATCTATTTACTTATTATTTACTTCTTTATTTATTTATCCTATATTTTTCCTAAAATCTCTAAGTTATTTATTTTATTAAAATTTATGAAAACCGCCGAAATAACCGCTTTTAGCGGATTTTCGAAAGTGCTCTCGTAATAGGGACCTTCTTTCGAATTTGAAAGAACCACTTACTCAGAATCTCTGAACTTTAATATTTCCTTTAAATATGGAAGAATTTGCACTCATTAATTAACATTGGTTCCTAATTATCCTAAATTATGTGACGACTCCAAAGAAGTCCTTTGGAGTCCTATTTTGTTGAAAATACACCCGATATATACTTGTATGTATTTTGGGGGTATTCAAAAATGATTATATATGACGTTTATATATTGAATATAAAGTTTAGAAAAAATTAGATTTAAGTTGTAGAAAAATCAACTAAGGATTTGTCTTGGAAAATTTTTTTTTGAATAATTAATTTTGTATGTTATATGAGGTCTTTTGGAGACATATCATATACCAAATTGAAGGTCTTGGAGTGTAGTTTCCAATTTTTTAACCCTTTGTTCATACGATATCGTGATAAAAAGCTATAAGCGACTGAAGAAGGGCCAGTTCCAGTGTGCCAAGCTAGCACCTCTTTGACTTTTCAAAAGTGTATATATATGCCTTAAGTGTTCTTTCTTCTTCATTTTTATAGAAACCACGGAAATATACCATCTCAAAACTTATCCTTAAGCTCTCAACAAGGGTTTCAGGCAAGATTGATATCTCGGATACGAGATCAAGAAGCAATAACATTAGAATGATCCCTACGACGTATGTATCATTATACCGCCACTCTTTACCTTTATAGTTTGAGTTTTGGAAGGTAATACTTGGCTAAGAAAAGTATCTAAATTCTGTGTTATAGCTTGTTTAAGCTTTGGAAGTTTTGGGATTCAAGAGAAACAATGTTTAGAAGCAAAAAAATCAAAGGTATGTAAGGCTAAACCTTTCTTTCAACAAGGCATCTATTTTGTAGCTTTTGAAGTTTGTCTTAGTTCCAAACTTGGTGTTTCTTGTGGGGAACTTCTATGATATCAAGGGAACCTTGTATATTCTTAATTTGGTACTAAAAACCATGGTGAAAGAGGTATAAAATAGCAGCACGAAATGTTTCAAAATCTGCAAAATTAATTATTTTCGGACAAATGTTAGTAGTTTGAGTATAACTTTTTGTACGAATATGATATTGAAATGATTTAAAATTTTCTGGAACTCTAAGACTTATATCTACAACTTTCATGAGACCATAAATTCTATAACTTTGATTTAGACCCTGAAAATTAAGTCGCAAGACAGGGTAGTTGTGCTGTCCAAAGATATTGTCTGCGGATTTGTTATGTTGTCTGGTCGTCTCATATTGTTATCCATTTAGTCTGTTTATATTATCAGTTTAGCCGGGTATCCATCCCCGTTTATACTATAGTGCTGGTTTTATTTTTGCGTATCATCCAGTTTTAGGGAAAACTCTGCCGAAATTTTTATAGAAATTCAAAGAGTTGGACAAATTCTGAGTTCTAGGCTGTGTCTATGATTCCATCTTGGTTTTTGTTATCATTCCTTCGAGTTCATATCTATTGTTTCCATGTGTTATGCCTCATACATGCTTATGCTTATATTATAATCATACTATGTGTGATTTGGAGTCACCCAAAGAGGCTGGTCATTGACACATAGTCCGGTCACGTGTGATACTACCCGTCTGGGGGACACAGCCCCTCTGATTAAGGCGGAAGTTGAAACACCTAGTATGACCGGGTGTAATTCACACACTCTGATCAGAGAGACTAGATAATACTGGCTGGGGGTACATAGCCCATAACCCCTTAGTATGTCATGCTCACAATCAGAGAACAATGCCTCTATGCTCAATGCAATACATACAACAAGGCATAATATATAATACACACTTTACATCCAAAACTAAGGTGTAATAAGTACGCCTATCGGCAACTACACACGTAAGGAACACATGATAGAATATCCCAAGGCCAAAGGCCACAAAAAAAAAAGATATAATCACTTACCTTATTCCAAAGTTAGAACTGCTACCCAACAAATGCTTAGTCCTTTGGATTCACTACCAAACGATCCTGATCTATTCATTAAGCAGAAATATATATCAAATAAGGCTAAAGGCTTCATTCCTTACATCTTAGTATAATCCGATCAGGAACCCGATAACCGATTCGCATAGGCAATACGCAGTCCAGGCCTATATACATTGTTAAAAATCACATAACCAAACTCTTAATAAATTATATATATATATTGCTGCTCATAACTCCCTGAATTCGAATATATAATCAATTTCATTATTGGGGTCCAATTAACTGTTTTAACTATCAATTAAACTAATTAGAACGATGTCTAATATCCCAATTTTTACCGTTAAAATATATGCAAAAACACGTAATAAACTGAAATAATGAATTAACATCATTACCAGGATGTTCTGGGGTGAAAAATCTATTTTTTTTCCTTCTCCTTTTCATTTCATTTCTCTATTTTCTGGCTTTTGTTTCTTCACTGACTTCTCTGTTTCTTGTCTCTTTGTTTCTGTTTGTTTTGAGCTTTAAGCTAAGGGATTTATATCCCTTCAGAGTAGCAAGTTGCAGAAAGCCACCGCCTCTATTACTTTCCATTTTCTTTCTTTTTATCATTTCCTTTTTCTTTTCTTTAATCTTTACTTTTTTTTATTTTCGAGACGAAAATTAAAACGGAACCCTACAAAATTTGGAATAATCCCAAATTTCTCAAGCAAGTTATACAAAATTTATGTGATGTACTCACTAAGGCGGATCTTGAATCGGATTCCAGAAACTCAAGATGCGAATTAAACGAAAAGAGATCAAATTATTAATTTTCGAATTTTTTGCGAAAACTATCCGAACAACCTCAGCATTCACTTCCAAAAATTGACACATGTCAAAAATGACCATACGAACCTAACAAAACTTTCGAATTTTGAATCGGAGCTCATTCACCAAAATCGAGCTCGTAATGCTCTTTTAAGATTTACCGACAACAGAAATTGAAACCTTCTTCCGATACCTACCAAACGAGGTCCAATTTAGCTCAAATTTTACAGATAGGTCCTAATTGACCTTACGGAGATTTTAAGACTGTCGGCATGCTAATCGAAGTCTTAACTCTCAAAACGACTGACCGAGGTCATTTTATTCTCCTCCACTTAGACTCTAGTTCGTTCTCGAACGAGCTTGAGTCTTAAGCAAAATTTACACAGATAACAAGAGAACTTTCAAGACCTTCTAAAATACCTCACAGACATTATATCATGATTACAGAATCAAAATTATAACACGTACATCGAACTCTTGGAATAAAATATATGTGGATAATATCATAACACAATTTCCTAGCTTATTCTCTCTAAGCTGATCCTTCCTCGATCATGAGAGGAGAAATCTACATTTTTGGAACAAAGATATATATACAGAACTTTGGATGGATTAACATGATTCTGCCAACGAATCACCTCTTTGATATACTTTTCAATATAGAACAGGTCGATGAAACTAAGAATTAGCTTACTGTTCAACAACTCCTTGGATATTTAATATTAGCATTCCGTATTGGAAGAAAACTCCTCCACTTAGAGCATAAACTGATACAGCTAATTTGAATAGGAATAGCCATCCTCGCACAACCTGCTGGACTAAGGAAGACTTAGCTAAAAACAGAATGCGGCTCAGACCTGAGCTACCAAATTATCCTCTTGAGTTGCCAAACAGCTGCAACTCTCAAGTTCACAACTTCATATCTTTGTCACAAGCACCACAACTCTGAGGTCAAATGACGCTTCTCATTACCTTTAGTAGCCTTAAAACACAACAATGTACTTACCCAGCTACTTTGACACATACTTTGGCTCAACACAGGGAACATCACAAGCGGCTACTAACTGCCCAAATTCACTAGCGCCAGACGAAGAAGAGATGGCAATCGACCGAGGATAGGAATAGTTAGAGCTTCAGCATGCTCATCTTCTTATTTTCTTGGCTACCAGTGCTAGACTACTTCCGAGTCAGGCTAGCCAAAAAAATTACAATTAAAGAAATAGACATTAAATAAGCTTTATGGAACAACAACCATGCCAATTTATCCTTCCTATAGGAAGGAAAGTCTGACAATTTACTAGAAAACTCTTTTATAGCAGAGACAAGCTCATCTCATAGAACAACATGACTCTACTAGCATTTTGAACCAAGTGAAGACACAAAAATCGATTATTACCTACTAAACACTTTACACCAAAAGAAACAATGACACTTTCTAATGGTGAAAAAATAGAATCCCATCATCCTACCAACACTGGATTCCGAGGAGAGAGGTAAACTGGCTTGGCATAATAACAGAAGGTGGCACAACAAGATGCCAAGCAGATAATACTGACACTCACTCCCAAATCCCTAACAATTGCCATGAATAAATCCTATTAGAAGCTCACCCCTATACTACAATAGATTCTTAATAGAAACGACATCCTAGGAAACCATGGAAACATGATAAGATAAATGAATTCTAGATCAATCGGAAGAATCAAATCTCACTCATCTATAAAGGGAGGAGAAATATATATGTCTACTACATCGAATGCCTTAGCACCTTGCTAGACTGGAAGTTCATAGAACTGCCTCTACGGCTGAGCTGAGCCGCTACCATGATAATTACTTCCAAAAGAACCACTACCACTAGCTCTCAGCCTCTACCGGATGGTGGCAAATCTCTAGCTAATTGAGACCTAAATAAAATCCCCTGTGAATATGCAGGTGCCTATTGGCGAGAGAAAGGATGACTGCCTACTTGCCGGAGTAAGGGAAAACTCCTCCAAAGATGACAAGCTCACGACAATGATAACACCTTTTTTGTGAAAATGGAAGCTAGACAGATTGTTGATACCATGGTGCCAACCAGGCCACGGGATCTCTTGCTCACCCACTCTGACTCTTCCTGCTCTAACTTATGGTATGCCTCATACCTTCGAGCAATATCATAACGATATCGAATGGAGTCCCGGCCTCAATCTTTTTAGCCATCTGGGACCTTAAGGAAGAAGAAAGGCCATCAATAAATCTTCGGACATTCTCAGAAGACTCACGGACTAGCTCTAGAGCATATCCAGCTATCCTAGAGAATTTAATCTCATCTTCTGAAACCGACAGGCAACTTTGTCCAGTCCACTCAAACTGGCGATACTTTTCATCTCGCTCACTATGCGAAAGGAAATTTTCCATAAATCCATAGGAAAAGTCGCACCAAGACAGCTTAGGCAAACCATGCCTGATAAGACCCAAATCAAGCAACCATCCAAAAGCACCATCCAAGGCCAAGGAAGAGCACTTCAAGGTCATACATTGGGACGCCATGGAAAGAAGAGCATCCGAGACACATTTCGGAGTGTTTGAAGAAGCTTCAGCAAGAGGCGGACCGCCTAGGAATGGAGGCGGACCGCCTAATGCCTACATGCTCTCTGGATTGGAGAAGGCGGACCAAGGAGGCGGAGTGCCTCAGGCATGGAGGCGGGCGCCTCCCCCTGTGCAAGTTTGACCGGGTTTTGACTTTAAGTTGCTATGTAATTCCTATTATGCCCCTACGTGGCTTATGACTTTAGAACCTACTTAAGGGTACTTTAGGCCTTTCCTTATGTCTTGAATGAGGCCTATAAATACTCCATAGCTTAGCATTTTTACTTAGTTAGCCATTATGATGAATGATTGATTGTCAATGACAATGTTCAAGAGTGGATTCTCTTTGAATGAAAACCCTTTGAGACGGTTTGAGTTTACTAGTGGATTCTAGTTGAACCCCAAACCACCCCCGATCATTCTATTTGTGAGTCCCAGGTGCGGCTCGAGGGTAGTTGCATAGTGTAGGTCCTCCTTGACGCCGATACGAGGGTATAACGGAACAAGTTCTCTGTGGTTACCTTGTAGGGAGTTCGAGTAGTGTCTCACTCCTATCTTTATTTTCCGCGTTTGATTTTGATTCTTATCATCTTGGTATCAGAGCAAGGCTCGGGTTTTGTTTCTACAAACCCCCGACCCTTGATTCTTCGTGCCTAGGTCGATTCCTATCTTTAGTTTCTTGTTTATTGTTATTGAAAGAAGAAAATTGCAAAAAAATTGAAAAGTTGAAAAAATCTAAAAATTTGGTGTGACTTGTTGGTTTGGATGATTTATGATATGGGTGTTATAGATTCTTGATCGTGGATGAATTCCCGTTACTTGGGTACCAAAATTGTTGGAATTGGTGAAGTTTGAAAAATTGAAACCCCAATTGCCCT
Source organism: Petunia x hybrida (assembly GCA_037355625.1). Classification (NCBI taxonomy): domain Eukaryota; kingdom Viridiplantae; phylum Streptophyta; class Magnoliopsida; order Solanales; family Solanaceae; genus Petunia; species Petunia x hybrida. Next base: position 1,211,698 of record JBBBVM010000032.1, on the reverse strand, counting down.
TAAACCCTTGATGAACTTGTTCTTGATGATTTTTTGCTTGATTCTTGGGTTGGATTGATGTTGGATTGAAAACTAGATATTGGGGATTGATCTTCATTGAAAAATAAACAAATCGGTACCAATTTTGTGGGATTTGGATATATATAACACCTACTTTGATGAATCACAATCCATTTTGAAACCCTTTGATAAACCCTTGTGTTCTTGACGTTCTTGACTTTGAATCTTGATTTGATTGATTGTTTGGATGTAAATTTGATTGGGGTTTGTTAGAAAAGACCAAAAACAACTTTGGGTATCCTTGGATTGTGAAAACAAGTTGAAACAATCGGATTGGAGGCTTAGAAATCGACTTGAAACGAGGTTGAACTGTGCTGGAACACAGCAGGAGGCGGAGCGCCTAGCAAATAGGCGGAGCGCCTCCCACTGGTGAGCTCTCAGGATCTTGCTGAGGCGGAGCGCCTCCCCTGAAGAGGCGGAGCGCCTCCCCCCGTAGGTTTGCCCTGGGCGGAGCGCCTACTATCTGAGGCGGGGCGCCTATTTCCTGAAGGCTGGGAATTGGGTAGAAACTTCTAGGATTTCTTGTTTTGTTGCTTGCATTGCTTCCGGTTAGTGCTATTAGAGTATAATCCTACTCGATTAGTGCTAATTACTTTGAGCTATTAGGATCATCGTGCCTTAGAAAGGAGACTAGAATTCAAAGAAGATCCGTAGTATCTTTTGATTCAAGTCCTCATTTAAAGTGCCTATCGTCCAATCGAGTCCCATTAACTCCACTCACCCCGGAGTGCATTTGGACTTGATAAGTTGAGTGATTGAGTTGTGGTTCGTTGGTCAACTACTTGAAGCTTTTAGACTCAAACTTGTGTGAAATATCCATCCCCCACTAAACACGAGCGAGCCGAGTGAAACAATTGTAAGGGAGTGGGTGAGGTATTTTGCTAACGTTTGTTGCTTTATGTAGGTACCATGGCAAACGATGGAGATGATCCCATGACGCACTTTATGGCCACTATTATGGCTAAATTGGAGGATATCTCATTGAGACTTGAAACCGTCGAGAGGAATCAAGTTGAGACTGGAGAGAGGAGGACCCCGAGTGTCCAAATTGAGTCATAGCACTCCTATGACTCCCAGACACTTTGTTGAGCTAAACAAGAGGTATGAACAAAGCAAAGTTGAAGCTCTACGAGAGCGTGGGTTGGGCAATCCCCGACATGAGGGCAATCCCCTCAACTTGGGCAATCCCCAAGGAAATGCTCCACTTCGAAGAACCGTGCGGAATGTCCCACCTCTTGAACAAATTGATGAAGTTCAAGAAGAGGAGGAGTTCGGGTATGGTGATGAAGCCTATGGGTATGATGTTCCTTAGCAACCTAGGAGGCAAATGCATTGGGGTCGAAATGTGGATAGGGGTAGAGGCCGAGGTCGAGGGCCACCCATGGGCTATGCTAGAGGGAATGCTAGGAGGGAGTATGTTGCTCATGATGACCATTAGGGAGGCCAACCGGAGCCTAACTATGGGGTACGTGACAACAACAACAACCTCAATAGTGTCAAGCTCAATCTTCCATCCTTCAAGGGAACTTGTGATCCGGAGGCATACATGGAATGGGTACTACTCATGGAGAGGGTGTTTGACACAAATGAGATGCCCGAGGAGCGAAAGGGTACCTATGCTATTTCTACCTTTAAGGCCTATGCTTCCACTTGGTGGGAGTCTATGAAGAGGTCTAGGAGAAGGATGAATCTGCATTTGAATGTGACTTGGGATGATTTGAAAGGCCTTATGAACACCAAGTACATAACTCCAAGGTATCGGCAAGAGCAACTCAAGAAGCTCTATGATCTAAAGCAAGGTGTCAAATCGGTGCATGAGTACTATGATGTGTTTGAGAAGATTTGGATGGCATTGGATATGGATACCGAAGGTGAAGAAGAAGCCATGATCCGATTCAAGAATGGCTTGAGCTATGGTATAGCTTCCCAATTGAGGTTGCATCATTATCTCACACTTCAAGATATGTTTGAAGCCGCAATTGATGCCGAGACGTGGCTCAAAGGAGAGAAGTTCAAAAACAACACTCCTACTACCACAAGCAAGCCAAAAGAGTGGAAGACTCCAAAAGCAAACTTTCCAAGTGCAAGTGCTAGCAAAGAAGTGAAGAAGCCATATGAGAAGACTACACCGCAATTGGAAGGTAATTCTAAAACTCGCTTGAGTAATCCTATTTCTGCTTCTACTCAATGTTATAAGTGCAAGGGCTTTGGGCATATTGCTAAGGAATGCACTACAAAAAGAACCATGGTTGTGGTTGGTGATTTGGTGTATGAGCAAGAAAGTGAGTCCGAAAATGAGGAAGTAGAGGGTGATGAGGAAGGAGATGAAGGGGAGATTGTCATGGGAGAAGATGATGAGGCCCGTGCCTTCCTTGTTGTGAGGAGGAGTCTAGGAGCCATGTGTGTGGAGGATGTTGAGACCTTACAAAGAGAAAACCTTTTTCATACCAAATGCCGAGTCATGGGTCTCATTTGCTCTATGATCATTGGCTCGGGGAGTTGTGCTAACGTTATTAGCCAAACACTAGTTGCCCAATTGAAAATACCCACCCTAAAACACCCAAATCCTTACCGGTTACAATGGCTTAGTGATTGTGGTGAGTTGAAGGTGGTTAAACAATGTTTGATCAAGTTCAAAATTGGGAACTATGTGGATGAGCACATGTTCGATGTTGTGCCTATGCAAGCATGCCACCTTCTCTTTGGTAGGCCATGGCAATTTGATCGACGTGTGGTTCATAATGGCCATGCCAACACCTATACGGTGACGCATGAGGGAAAAAAGTTCGTGCTCCAACTCCTAACTCCCAAACAAGTGAGCGATGACTACAAACGGATGAAGGAGTTGAGGGAAGCGGCTAAAGCCAAGTCACCCATGGTACTTGAACCCGAGGCAAACAACCTCATTGTTGTGCCATTGCATGATGAAAATGGGAGTCACTCCACTCCAATTGAGAGAGAAAAGATAGAGAGAAGTGAGGGAGTGACCGGTGACAATCCAAGAGAGGAAAAAGGAGAGGATTTGAGGAGTGATGTGAGTGGATTGTCACCACCAACTACACTTGACCATGAGGTAAAATTGAGAGAGATGAGAGGTGAGGAAATAAAAATTGAGAGTGAGAGCACCCATTGTTCTAACCCTTCTTTATCTTCTATCTCTTATTGTGGAAGTTCTTGTGTAGGTACATTTGAAGACAAGCCATTGGAGCCTCAATGTGAGCTTCATGAAGGAGGAGTTGCATATGACATTTCAAACCTTGTGGGTGATCAAGGAAGTACTACAAATGTAAGTGTTGCTTCACCTTTTCATGAACCTACTAGCTACTTGTCTTGTGATGACTCAACACTAGTTGGTGTTTTTGATGCATCTAGTGAGTATACCACTAGTGAAGAGTCTAGTTGTCAACTTGAGTGTGCTTGTGAAACACTAGTTGAGAGGGATGCTATGCCACGTCATGATGTGAGCTCATTGTTCATTGAACCTCTCCCTAGTGTAGAATTGATAGTTGACCATGATTGTGACCTTTGCTATGACACACCACCAACCTTTGACATAGGGGAAGATGAGATAGTTGATCATGCTCTTGTTGATTTGCTACTATTTGGTGGGACAATGTGTTGTGGTAAAGATGGAATTGTCCTTGAGGAGTCCAAATTGCATGAATTGGACAAGGTTGTCTATGATGACTCCTCAAGTGAACCTAGTCTTGATAACTTGTCTATGCTTGATCATGATAGTGGGATGCATGTTTTTACCAATCCTTTATTTGAAGGCATTCTCATTAGTGGTAATGACTTGTATCGGACTAGGGTGAATAGTAGGATGGAACCCCCATGGAGTGATTCCTTAGGCAACCCATTGATTGAGAATGTGGGTGAGGTAGATGGTTCTTTGAGTGACCCTCCTATTGCTTGTTGGGGTTATGATTAAGAAGAATCCATCATCAATACCTTCCTTGAGAGCTTGTCTTTTGAGAAGGGTTGCTTAGGTGATGAAATGGGAGGGAAAGAGGAATCCCTTGGTGTGAGTAAGTATGCTCTAAAGAAGGGGAGTGGAGTGCTTGATCCTACTTGTAGGTTGGGCTATTTGACTCACTCCACTCCACATGTTGATCACACCTCGAGGATAGGTTGGTGTGTTAATCTTGAGCTTAAGGTTCAAGGGGATTTTGGTAGCTTGATCTTGTATTTCCCATCTTCCCATGACCTATTTGCTCATTATCGTGTTGAGTGCATGCTTTTAGTGAACCAAGTACTTAATGTTCTCTTTGGAGATTTGCTATTTGTGCTTCTTATTGATGCTTGGTTATACAACAAGAGTGTGTTTTCCACACTTCTTGCACTAACCTACTTTCAAAGTAGGGCGTTTGCGTGTTTTTGCTTGTCGTTGCTTGTAGGTTCTAAGCTCCATGCTAAGGCGGGGAAGAACTTGGAAGAAGCCTATGTCAAAGTGACGATCAAGAAGGACAAAAGAGGAGATTCTTGGCCACCCCGAGGAGTTGATAGAGCCATGAGAGACCAAGCCTTGATTTCGAGGACGAAATCTCAAGAAGGGGAGGATGATAAGACCCAAATCGAGCAACCATCCAAAAGCACCATCCAAGGCCAAGGAAGAGCACTTCAAGGTCATACATTGGGACACCATGGAAAGAAGAGCATCCGAGACACATTTCGGAGTGTTTGAAGAAGCTTCAGCAAGAGGCGGACCGCCTAGGAATGGAGGCGGACCGCCTAATGCCTACATGCTCTCTGGATTGGAGAAGCCGGACCATGGAGGCGGAGCGCCTCAAGCATGGAGGCGGGCGCCTCCCCCTGTGCAAGTTTGACCGGGTTTTGACTTTAAGTTGCTATGTAATTCCTATTATGCCCCTACGTGGCTTATGACTTTAGAACCTACTTAAGGGTACTTTAGGCCTTTCCTTATGTCTTGAATGAGGCCTATAAATACTCCATAGCTTGGCATTTTTACTTAGTTAGCCATTATGATGAATGATTGATTGTTAATGACAATGTTCAAGAGTGGATTCTCTTTGAATGAAAACCTTTTGAGACGGTTTGAGTTTACTAGTGGATTCTAGTTGAACCCCAAACCACCCCCGATCATTCTATTTGCGAGTCCCAGGTGCGGCTCGAGGGTAGTTGCATAGTGTAGGTCCTCCTTGACGCCGATACGAGGATATCACGGAACAAGTTCTCCGTGGTTACCTTGTAGGGAGTTCGAGTAGTGTCTCACTCCTATCTTTATTTTCCGCGTTTGATTTTGATTCTTATCAATGCCTATCCGATAAAAGAGCGGTGCACTAATCCAAGGCTGGAGCCTGGAACTTGAAAGCACTATAATCAACACCATACCGCTCAAGATGACCAAGAGCCTGAAGGATACGCTGATATCATTTTATTTAAAAAAATACGCGGGGATTATTTGATGCATGGCTTGAGAATATCGGAAGGTTCAATTGGGTAAAATAATGCAGCCTCTTTGGACATTGATAGGATAAAAAGTGCGGAAACGTAAAATAGGAGCGACACCTGTCTCGAACTCCCTACGGGGTATCCATAAAGAACTTGTTCCACGAAACCCCCGTATCGTGTTAAGATTTGCCTAAAGCTAAGAAAATACCCTCGAGTCATCCGAGGAATTCGCAAGTAGAATGATCGGGGAGGATTTGATGTTCAACTAGATCGGCTAGAAGAAGACAAGTCCCAAAACAAGGTTTCATTCAATCACAAAGAGCATTGCTCAAGTTTCATCAATCATCAAAATAAGCTAAGTTATTAAATACACTAAGCTATGCTATTTATAAGGTTTTCCAAGCTTTAAGTAAAAAGTCTAAAATGCCCACATGTTAGGCTTTAAGTAAATAGACCACACAGGGCCAAAAGAGTCATTACTACTCAAAAACTCAGGTCTTCAGCGTTACGGGCGGAGCGCCCATGCTCTAGGCGGAGTGCCTACAAAAATGACTAGTGGGGTGGGCTAGGGGGAGCGCCTGCTCTCGCTCCAAACGCACACGCAAGTATACGCGGTCGATCAAGTAATAAAGTGATAAGAAAGTATCGTTCCCACGAGGACTATTGATTAACTATTAACTAGAGAAACATCAATTCAAGTATTGTTCAAGAGAGTTTAACCAGATTTCAAGTTGTGTTTAATTAACTAATTAACTAAAAGTAATTGAAGTAAATGGAATGCAAGACAATTCAAGAATTTTAGATATCAGTGAGAGGAAATATTCCAGGATTATGGGACGATCACCAATCCAGTTGCACTCATCAGCTAGTTGAAGTAGTTTTACTTATCTGAGTTGCTAATCACAGGGTTAATTATACTCACAGAGCTCTTTCGATACCCTGCTCGCCTATTCAAGCCAACCTAACGCCTATATGTCTATGGAATTAGAATTAACAAGAATGCATGTGTTTTTCTGTAAACTGATTAAGCGTGACTGTTAGGTATATTTCTATCCTAACCATGAAACCATTCCCCGATGCCCGGGTTGAAGAACACGCTTTATTCAATTCTATTGCAACCTACGATTTCCACTTTCGAGTTCAACCTTAGGTTCATGGATAATACTTAACAACTGGCCAGGAAATTAAGTAATTCAGAGCAGAATTAAATAAACAACTCAATCTGATAAATTTAATAGAAGTCAACCAACTTCAGAGTACAACTTTCATGGTTAACCCATAACCCTAGAATAATAGAGTTTAGCTACTCATACACAAGTTAGCTTTCTCACAAAATAATCTAGAATTCATGAATCAATAAAAAGGGAAGAAGAATTACAACTCAATTAATGAATCTTGGTTCTCTAGCCTCTACTATGGTTCTTGCCTCCAAAAATACGTAATAGAATAAGAAATAGCGTTACAAGGGTTTTAATGCTAGGAAATATGCCTATTCCCACGTTTTTTTATCTAATCCTGGCAGCTCTGGGACTATTTTACGGCGCATACACCGTAGCATGCCAAGCATCTGTGGCTGTATGCGCTCCTTTTCCCAATTTCTTCACTATTTGCACTCTTCCCGGACCATACAGCCTAGCATGCCACGCATCCATGGTTGTATCCATTGCTTCTTCCTTGTTCTTGTACGAATCAAGCTCCAATTTCCTTCAATATGCTCCTAAAACATCCAAACACCTCAAGTTAGTATTTTACTTTAAATCTTATATTGTTGGGCACATAATACGCTGAAAATAACTCAAAAGATATAAGTAATCAATGCCGAGACATAAGATATACGCCCAACATCAACACCCCACACTTAAACTTTGTCCGTCCCCGAACAAACAAACCCAACACACTTATACTCAATAGGTCTTAACTACCCAACTCAAGAACTTCAAGGAAGCGCACCTATGAAATAGGTTGATACCAACAATTAGCCACTAGACATACAAGCACACAACTCCCCATATTTGCACACCACACATTTAGAAAACAAGGATTATCAAGCAGTCAAGTAGCAACAACCAAGCCTCAAGAAACGACTCTTCACACCGACTTACTCACGACATGTCCACTCGCTCAAGATTAGGGCCTAGTAAAAGCTCCAACCTCTCATAATCCATGTGCCCTCACCAATCAAAGTCTAGTCCCAATCACACAAAAATATATCAACTGAATTATAAGGGACTTTCAAGATAGGAAGAATACGCTCACCCTCAAAAAGAATCTCAAGTGCCACACAATGGTACCATAGGCTTGCCCATAGTGTAGGACTCCACTAATGTAGGCTCGCTCCTATTCGGGATTAACTAGGACTTTAAGAGTTGTAATGTAGGCCAACGGACGCGTAATGGTTAAATGACTACCTCCTAAGCACTTTAATACATCACTTCCACTTATATAGCTCAACTCTTCACAAAAACAACCGAGATACCATCCGAACATCAACTCAAACACTTCCCTCCCTTTAAGTATTTTTTTCTTTCAATGTGCACAGCACTAGCAAGGATTGAAATTTTTTTTCCCTTTTGCTTTCTTTTTATTTTTTCTTTCACTTTTGATTCTTTTCTTTTTCTTTTTTTTTTTCCAACATTTGTCAATTTTTCCTCAACCTTGACAATGTACTTTTTCCTAAAAAATACCGTCATAAATTTATTGTTATTGACTCCACTCAAAAGCCATCAATTTCCACCAACCACAACTCCACTAACAACAATCTTTTCAATTAAAGTGCTCTAAGGAGTACGGGTTTAAAAAGGTAATTAAGAACAAAGGAAAATAGGCTTGTAATGTGGGTGTCAACAACAAAAACTAATAAGCTCAAACAGGACTACAAGGGATATATATGAACGGGTAGGCTAATCAAGGCTGCAAAAGAAGGTTTTATCAAAGAAAGCCTGTATCATCTCCCGACTAGAGCAAACCTAGGATTTCGTTTTGAACACACGCGGGGCAAGTTCTAGACCAATAATGCAAGCACGAGAATAAAGAAAAGCACCTCACCACTCATGGCACATGAACTACTCAAGGCGAAACAATTCCAACACCTAACAAAAACAAGTGAGACAAGTCATGCTATTCAGTCAGCACTCAGAGTCAGAAACCTGAGCCGAGGAGTCACTAACACGACTGACTATCAATCCAATATATAACTCACACAAAAAATCTTTAGGGAAGTTCAACTCGCATGTAAAGGACTAAATATGTCAGTATCAAACAATTCACAGAGAAGGCACAGGTCCTTACCACTTAGCTACTCCTATTTCCTAATTTTTTTTTGTATTTTAAATATCTATTTTTTTTTCATTTTTATTTAAAAAACACCCGGTTCAAAACAAAAGGCATCCTCAGGAAAGAACCGTGGCTTGAAGAAAACCCAAGGATTATGCCACTAAAGTAAAAAAAAAATTAAGTGCAGTAAAAATGTACAAGTACAAATCATGATTCCCAACCCCACACTTAAAATAGTGCATGGTCCCCACTGCACAAGTACAAAAATAATAACAAGAGTGGGTATCAAGAAAGCTCCCTCAAGCTGCAGAGTGTGGAGGTGCTTCAGACCGGTCTGAACCCGCGGTCTGAGCAGTGGAGGGATCCAACAAGGTAGTGCCAGCTGCATCCATCGCATCAATCAGCGACCCCTCCATAGTAGTGGCAGTAGCCGGAGCTGGCTCTGCAGCAGTGCCATCAGTAGCACTCAAATCCACAGCCTCCTCACTGGACCCTGCATCAGTCTGGACGCTAATGGAACGTGTCACTCTGGGACTCTGAATAGCGGAAATGATCTCTGCCAGTGTGCTCTGCATCAGGGTATCTCGAGCTGCCTGCTCCTGTCTCAACTGGGTCAGCTCTGCCTGCTGCGCCTCTCTCAGCTTAGCTAGCTCGGCTTCAAAGCCCACAAGTCGCTCTGATGTAGTGCGCTTATCTGCTTTGGCCGCGACCGGGTCAAGCACTGAAGTGATGTCTTGAGCAATGGGCACCTCCAAAAGATCATCCTCCGTATAGAAGGGCACCCTGTGCTTCCTCATCAAAGCTGTCAGAGTGTGCACAAAATACAGCTTCAATGTCTTATCCTTACGAGTCCGTATCATCTGCTCGTACATAAGCTCACCCAAGTTCAGTACTATTCCATTCATCAGAGCATAAATAAGAAGCACCCGCTCCCGAAGTACATTCGTCTGATGGTCAGCCTGCATGATCCTGTTAGACACCCAATTGAGCCAAGATCGACTCTCCCTCGACATAAACCGCTTGGGTAAAATGGCATATTTTCTCTGCGTGTTGTGCAACCACGCAGGCTTCGAAGATTCACGATCATCCAGAATAGCTGGTGGGTCACACAGTACCTCAATGACATCCGCAAAATCCGGCTCTGCTAGCATCTTCTTATAATCATCCATTGCCACTTCAGGCACCCTGTAATGTGCATTAATGGCTCGGGCAGAAATATCAACATCAACATCTCGAACCTGCACTATGCTGCTCCTCGGGTTCTCCCAGTTCGCATATAGCTCCTGAACAACAGTAACATTGCCCTTGCCCGTGGGACCCTGCATAAATCTGTCCCACTTCCTATCTTTAACAACCTCCAGAATAGCCGGGCATGCCTTCTCACATGCATGATAGTTCAGTGGTCTTTCCTGTGTAATCTGCTTCTTAAGGATCCATTGATATGCCAAATATGCATTCTCGCTCTCAAAGGTGCCCTCCCACAATGCCCTGTCAATCGGGCCACTAGTAGAGGGAATGTCCTCAGGCTCTGGAATAGAAGTGTACTCCTCCTCAGCATCATCATCCTGATCATCCTCATCATCCTGCTCTATTGGTTTCTTTCCCTTGCCCTGAACTGCTCTCATTTTCTTGGCCGGTGGTCTAGAAGCACCACCTTCACTGATCACCACGGGCTTTTCCTTAGCAATGGTTGATTTCCTCTTGCCCGTGATTACCTGAGAGGCGGGAATGGTCATATTCGGAGCAGGTGTATCTTGTTTCTTCTTTGAGCGTTGCTCCCTTTTATCCTTGCCCTCAGGTTGATTCCGTGGTGGTTGGCCACCGTCCTCGCTTCCACCACTCTTGGATGTTTGCTTTGCAATTGCCATTTAATAATAGAATACCTGCATTCAAACAATGTGAAATTAGTCAATGAGCTATTCCCGAGCTCTTTAAAGTAGCTAGAAACTAAGTCAATTCAAGCTAGTCGTCTACTTCTCATTGGTGCGCACGCACCCCACACTTAAAGCTCAAGTGTAATCTACAAGTAATCAAGTTATGCTCATAGTACGCTCATTGTAACATTCGCGAGGTACTCAGACTTCCCTCGACGCGCACTTCTTTATTCGAAACAATTCTCATGGTTAAAATTCAACAAAGTGTGCAAACGGGATCTCCACACCCCACACTTACGCTCTACTTCATCTCAAAAATATGGAGAAATATTATTTTAAGCAAAGCAATAAAAGCAGCCCGTGAATTGCACAACGGGGCAATGGCTCGCTCAAGTAAAGTGCAAAACAACACTTCTAGTGTATGAATAAAGTTCATTCAGTGTCGTTCATAAGAAAACACTTTAAAATCAGCCCCATGTCCGAATTCTAACTAATATATGTTCAACTTATGCCCCCTAATTGATTTGGCTACTCAGACTTCGCCAAATACCTCAAATTGTTCATTGGAGAATTTTTTCAAACACCTTATGTGCAGTAAATTGGACAGCTTGTGTATGCACTTTTTGTTAATGTTTGGACCTACCAACGCCGGGAGCTTACGTATATACACATCATGGTGCATCACCGCACCCCCCACAGCAAATACCAATAAAAAAGAACCAAGTTTTAGTATGGTTTCATCACAACTTTAAGTAAACACTAAACTTAAGGGGAGAGGTGAATGGGAACAATTGGTAACTTGACCAACAGTGAGGAGTAGCGTTAGGGATGAGGGAGAAACACATGAGAGACGATGAAGAACTCATACATGAGCGATTGAAAGCAGCGAAAATTCAGCCGGTATTGCCCAGCTTTGGCCCGTGTCCTGTTCTTTGTTTTTGTGTTGTGTTTTGCCCGTTCTGTTCTTTTGTTTTGTGTAACGTTGTGTGTTTTTGTATAGCATAAGGGGTTTAAAGAAAGAATTACCAGCATACAGGGTTGGGGGCGTTTAGCCCGCAACACTGTCCGATATTTTTTTTTAAAAACTGCTGTGCGAATAGGCCCTGGCGCGACGCGCAGGGCACTGTTTTGGCGAGAAAAAACTGAAACAGCCTCCAGCGTATTCGCCTTGCAACACTGCCTTCGTGGCTGCATTTTTGTAACATTGTTTCACTGAGCACAGCCAAGCATGTGACGCATGCAAGGCTGTGCTGGCCTCAAAACAGCTTTCTTTCTTTCTTTGCTCCATTTTGTTGTCCGAGACCGGCTATTTCATTGATCCAACTGATTTCGACCCCTCGGTACACTACACAAACACGTTAAACACATCAAGATTCCATTCTTTTTGTTCTTTTTTTTTTAAAATGAAAATACGGAGTAACTCTAGAAAGTGATAAAGCATGGGTTGCCTCCCATGGGTCGACTAAAGAAATGGAGGATTTAAGCCTATCGACTTTACCTCCCTATATCGCTTCACTCTTTGCCCATTCACTAGAAACGACTTATCCGAACCCAGGGCTTGCAATGCAATCGCTCCATGGGGCATCACCTTAACAATTTCAAACGGACCAGACCACCTCGACTTGAGCTTACCAGGGAAGAGCTTCAACCTGGAGTTAAATAAAAGAACTTGTTGGCCCGGCTCAAAGTGACGATGCTGAATCCGCTTAACGTGCCACCACTTAGTCTTCTCCTTATATAACTTGGCGTTTTCATACGCGTGCAACCTAACCTCATCGAGTTCATTGAGTTGCAACAATCTCTTCTCACCCGCCAAGCCCATATCAAAATTTAGCTTCTTTATCGCCCAATAGGCCTTGTGCTCAAGCTCAACTGGCAAGTGGCACGCTTTCCCATATACCAGCTTGTACGGTGAAGTCCCAATTGGAGTCTTATAAGCTATCCTATATGCCCAGAGTGTATCATCGAGCTTGGTAGCCCAATCCTTCCTATTCGCACTGACAGATTTCTCAAGAATTTGCTTCGCCTCTCTATTGGATACCTCAGCCTGTCCACTGGTTTGCGGATGATAAGCGGTGGCGACCTTATGCTTGACCCCGTATTTAGCTAGAAGGTTGTTTAACAACTTATTACAGAAGTGTGTACCTTCATCGCTAATCAAAGCCCGCGGAGTTCCGAACCTGGTGAAAATGTTCTTCTTGACGAAACTCACCACCACCTTGGAGTCATTAGTAGGAAGAGCAACAACCTCTACCCACTTAGACACATAATCCACTGCCAGTAAAATATACTTGTGACCATTCGACGAGGGGAAGGGACCCATGAAGTCGATCCCCCACACATCAAAAATCTCTACCTCTAGAATGCCTTGTAGAGGCATCTCTTGCTTCCTGGTGATTGTGCCAGTTCTTTGACACCGATCACACTTCTTTACAAAAGCGTGAGCATCTTTGAACAGTGTTAGCCAATAGAAACCAGACTGAAGTACTTTGGCGGCTGTTCTATCACCACCATGATGACCCCCATAAGGAGATGCATGGCACTCTTGCAGAACAGCCTCAGTCTCTTCCTCAGGAATGCATCTTCTCACCAACTGATCTGCACACACTCTAAACAAAAATGGATCATCCCAAACATAAAATCTCACGTCATGAAAGAACCGACGCTTACCTTCTGCAGTCAGATATGGTGGCACTGCCTCACTTACCAAATAGTTGACATAATCAGCATACCATGCGTCCGAGTGATTGGTGATGGCAAAAAGTTGCTCATCCGGGAAGGTTTCTCTGATCAACCCTCCCTCATCCACATGCTTGTGGTTCTCCAACCTAGATAGGTGGTCAGCTTCTTGATTGTCCGTTCCCTTACGGTCTCGGACATCCAAGTCAAATTCCTACAGCAACAACACCTAACGAATTAGTCGAGGCTTAGCATCCTTTTTATCAATCAAGTACCTGATTGCTGCGTGGTCTGTGTAGACAATAACTTTGGTTCCAACCAAGTATGCCCGAAACTTATTAAAGGCATACACTACTGCTAGCAACTCTTTTTCAGTAACTGTGTAATTCAATTGGGTAGGATTAAGAGTTTTGTTGGCGTAGTAAATGGAATGGAACACCTTGTTCCTCCTTTGCCCCAGGACTGCACCAATAGTGACATCGCTAGAATCACACATTAATTCAAATGGTGCAGTCCAATCAGGAGCAACTATTATTGGCGCAGAGACCAATTTCTCTTTAAGCTCATTAAAGGCCCTCAGACAGGCATCATCGAACACAAATGCTGCTTCTTTCTCAAGTAACCTGCACAAAGGAGTAGAAATCTTAGAAAAATCATTAATAAACCTCCTATAGAAGCCAGCATGTCCGAGAAAACTTCGGACTCCCTTCACAGACGTGGGTGGGGGTAATTTTTCAACCGCCTCCACCTTCGCCTTGTCAACCTCAATTCCAGCACTGGACACCTTGTGTCCCAAAACTATACCTTCACGAACCATGAAATGACACTTTTCCCAATTTAAAACAAGGTTAGTTTCTTCACACCTAGCAAGCACTAGACCAAGGTTAGTTAGACAAGCATCAAAAGAAGATCCGAAGACAGAAAAGTCATCCATGAACACTTCGACAAACTTTTCCACCATATCAGTGAAAATAGCCATCATACACCTTTGAAAAGTCGCAGGTGCATTGCATAGCCCGAACGGCATCCTCCTATAGGCATAGGTACCGTAAGGGCATGTAAAAGTAGTTTTCTCCTGATCTTCGGGGGCAATCCCTATTTGGTTGTAGCCAGAGTAACCATCAAGGAAACAGTAATACTCTTGGCCAGCTAGCCTATCTAACATCTGATCAATAAAGGGGAGGGGAAAGTGATCCTTTCGGGTGGCTTTATTCAATTTTCGATAATCAATGCACACCCTCCACCCCGTAACAGTTCTTGTGGGGATAAGTTCATTATTTTCATTCTTCACTACTGTCATCCCACCCTTTTTAGGGACACATTGCACTGGACTTACCCACTTGCTGTTAGCGATAGGAAAAATTATACCTGCATCTAACCATTTAATCACCTCTTTCTTTACCACGTTTTTCATGATTGGATTAAGGCGACGATGATGCTCCACACTTGGCTTGTAACCGTCCTCCATAAAGATCTTGTGCATGCAGAAATCCGGGCTTATTCCCTTGATATCAGCTATAGTCCAGCCAATAGCACTCTTATGCTCTCGTAGCACTCTTAACAGCTTTTCTACCTGCAAGTCAGACAACAGCGAAGAAATAATCACAGGTAAAGTGTCAGATTGTCCCAATTAAGCATACCGAAGATGCGCAGGTAAAGGTTTGAGCTCAAGCTTGGGTGCCTCTTCAACAGATGGCTTGGGTGGTGGCCCGAGCGGTCTATCTAAAGGCTCAAACTTGGGAAACCCAGTAATAAATTCACAAGAACAGTTTAAGAGCTGCAATATCTCCTCTATGTCAGCATCTTCACTAGTTTCTTCTCCCAACATCAGTGCTCGCTGCAAGTCATCATTGACATAATCAGCTGGGTCAGTCGACTTCTCCTCCGGGTCATTCACTGTAATCATAGACAACTTTCATGATGGTTAGGCATTTTTATAGCCTTGTACACATTAAAAACTGCTTCCTGATCATCCTCCTTCATTGTCATCTTTCCCTCTCGGACACGGATCACAGCATCACCAGTGGCTAAGAAAGGTCGTCCCAAAATGATAGGAACTTCCTTATCTGCCTCATAGTCCAGAATAACAAAATCAGCGGGCCAAATAAATTGACCAATCTGAACCAGTACATCTTCAATCACCCCCTCAGGATAATTAGTAGACCGATCAGCTAACTGAAGTGAGATTGTTGTTGGCTTTGGAGTGCCGAGACCCAGTTGATTGCACACAGACAATGGCATAAGATTTATGCTAGCCCCCAGATCACATAGGGCTCTACCAACTGCTACGTTGCCAACACGGATAGGGATGGTGAAACTACCTGGATCCTTCAACTTCTGAGGGAGTTTGTTCTGAATTCTGGATGTGCACTCTTCAGTAAGTGCCACAGTTTCAAATTCATTGAGCTTCCTCTTTGATGAAACTATGTCTTTGATATACTTAGCATACTTTGGAATTCCCCGGAGAACATCTACCAATGGAATATTGATACTAGTCTGACTGAGTATGCCCAAGATCTTTGTAACTGCAGGATCTTGCAGATTCTTTTGCAACCTTCGAGGAAAGGGAGGTGGTGGTTTAGCAGCAATCACTGCCTCTTGCTTTTCTGCCTCCTTCTCGACTTCGACTACTGGCTCTGGCTCTTTTTCTTTGTCAGGGTGAGACTTCTTTGGCTTCTTTGGCAATTCTTCCAGTTCTCTCCCATTTCATAATGACACTGCTTGCACTTGTTCCTTGGGATTAGAATCAGTAGTGCTTGGCAAAGCACCAAGTGGCCTTGTATTTTGGTTACTAGAAAGCTGTCCCATTTGTTTTTCTAGAGAGCGAATGGCACTGTCTTGGTTTTGCTGGAGAGTTGAAATTTTCTGGTTAAGATCAACATCCAATTTTTGAATCATTGCCTCTATTTTTGATGTTTCAGACTGTTGCTGCTGCGGTGGATTCTGCACCTACTGAGTATTACCTTGGGGTTCTCTGCTGCCTTGTCCGCCTTGATTACCGCCCCATGAGAAGTTAGGGTGGTTGCGAAAATTAGGCGGGTAAGTGTTGCCATACTGAGCATTTTGGTTAAAACCCCTGCCCTGCTGACCCACGTAAAATGCAGACTCTGGGTTTTCCGTGCAAATATTACTCAGATGATCAGAACCACCACATACCTCACAGTATGGAGTTGCTTGCACTTGTTGAACCTGGGGTGGGCCCGGTTGCTGAGGTTGTGGCTGTGGCTTGCTTACCTGGACAAGTACTGCATCAAGTTGCTGCTTAACAGAGTGTTGCGTTGCTGCCATTTCAGCTTTCATAGCTGTCAGTACATCCACTTCCACCTTTCCACCTAGCTTGAGATTTTTACCTCTGCCTGAGTCACCATGATAATGCTGACTACCTTCTGAAATTTTTTTTAAGAATGATCTCAAGCTCATCATACTGCTTCTCTAGACTTGGTTCGCCACAATAAGCATCCAACAAGATTTTACTATGCGACTGCAGTCCCTCAACAAAAATATGTCCCAACACCTCCTTTGATTGACCTTGGTTTGGGCAGCTTCTCAATAATGCCTCGAATCTCTCCCATGCTTCACCTATCTCCTCTGATGAATTTTAACTAAATGACACTATCTCAGCTCTGATCTTTGCAGTTTTGCCCGATGGAAAGAATTTGATAAGAAACTTCTTTGCCAATTCGTCCCAAGAGTTAATGGAGTTTGGTGGTTGAACCAAGAGCCACTTCTTTGCTTCACCCAGCAAGGTGAATGGGAACATCGTCAGCCGTATGTATTCATCCGACACATCAACATATTTATAAGTGTCGCTGATCTCCAGAAAGTTCTGCATGTGCTGCTGCGGATCTTCATTTGACAGTCCCGCGAACTGACCATTAGACTGGAATAGACGGATCATACTCTCCTTCAGCTCAAATTTACCAGTAATGGTGGGCCTCACAATGGCCTTGGCAATGTTATCAAGAGTAGGTCTGGCCACATCCAGTATCACGTGGTTTTGATTTCCAGCCATCTCTGCAGGTTCAGAAATAGGAGCTTTCTCTAGCTTTGCTTTGAGTCTGGCTTCCTTCCTTAGCCTGTGAAAAAGTCTTTCAGGTTACGGGTCAAAAGTGTAGAGTTTATCACCACTCTTGCTCCTTCGCATTCAAGCTACAACCTGAAACACCCAAAGACAACTAAAACAAAAATTAATCTTGAACAAATAACAAATAAAAGCTAATCTAGAAACTAATTAAATCTTAGTCCCCGGCAACGGTGCCAAAAACTTTTCGCTCCAAACGCACACGCAAGTATACGAGGTCGATCAAGTAATAAAGTGATAAGAAAGTATCGTTCCCACGAGGACTATTGATTAACTATTAACTAGAGAAACTTCAATTCAAGTATTGTTCAAGAGAGTTTAACCAGATTTCAAGTTGTGTTTAATTAACTAAAAGTAATTGAAGTAAATGGAATGCAAGACAATTCAAGAATTTTAGATATCAGTGAGAGGAAATATTCCAGGTTTATGGGACGATCACCAATCCAGTTGCACTCATCCGCTAGTTGAATTAGTTTTACTTATCTGAGTTGCTAATCACAGGGTTAATTATACTCACAGAGCTCTTTCGATACCCTGCTCGCCTATTCAAGCCAACCTAACGCATATATGTCTATGGAATTAGAATTAACAAGAATGCACGTGTTTTTCTTGTTAACTGATTAAGCGTGACTGTTAGGTATATTTCTATCCTAACCATGAAACCATTCCCCGATGCCCGGGTTGAAGAACACGCTTTATTCAATTCTATTGCAACCTACGATTTCCACTTTCGAGTTCAACCTTAGGTTCATGGATAATACTTAACAACTGGCCAGGAAATTAAGTAATTCAGAGCAGAATTAAATAAACAACTCAATCTGATAAATTTAATAGAAGTCAACCAACTTCAGAGTACAACTTTCATGGTTAACCCATAACCCTAGAATAATAGAGTTTAGCTACTGATAGACAAGTTAGCTTTCTCACAAAATAATCTAGAATTCATGAATCAATAAAGAGAGAAGAAGAATTACAACTCAATTGATGAATGTTGGTTCTCTAGCCTCTACTATGGTTCTTGCCTCCAAAAATACGTAATAGAATAAGAAATAGCGTTACAAGGGTTTTAATCCTAGGAAATATGCCTATTCCCACGTTTTTCTAGCTAATCCTGGCAGCTCTAGGACTATTTTACGGCGCATACACCGGAGCATGCCAAGCATCCGTGGCTGTATGCGCTCCTTTTCCCAATTTCTTCACTATTTGCACTCTTCCCGGACCATACAGCCTAGCATGCCACGCATCCATGGCTGTATCCATTGCTTCTTCCTTGTTCTTGTACGAATCAAGCTCCAATTTCCTTCAATTTGCTCTTAAAACATCCAAACACCTCAAGTTAGTATTTTACTTTAAATCTCACATTGTTGGGCACATAATACGCTGAAAATAACTCAAAAGATATAAGAAATCAATGCCGAGACATAAGATATACGCCCAACATCACCTGCCTCTTGGGCGGAGCGCCTGGCTGCAGGCTTCTCAGGGTGGAGCGCCTGGCTCCTCAGGCGGGTCTAGGCGGGGCGCCTGAGCCTTGATCAACCGAAACAACTTCCAATCGCTTCCATCTTTGAGTCCTTTCCTTCCAAAGTGTAAATTCACTTCTTTTACTTCCTTAGCTTGGCTCCGTGTGAATGGTCTTGTGGTGGTTTGCCCCTTATCAGAAAGGTATTTGAGGTTGAATGTGATGCCTCGGGGGTGGGAAGTGGTGGTGTTTTAATGCAAGATGGAAAACCCATAGCCTAATTTAGTGAAAAATATAAGGGTGCCTCCTTGAACTACTCTATGTATGACAAGGAGTTGTATGCCCTAGTGAGAGCTCTTGCTCATTGGCAACATTACCTTTAGCCTGAGAATTCGTGATTAAGAGTGATCATGAATTACTCCAACATCTTAGGGGCCAAGAGAAATTGAACAAGAGGCATGCCAGATGGGTAGAGTTCATTGAGTCTTATCCCTATGTCATTCAATATAAAAAAGGGAAAGACAACGTTGTGGCGGATGCACTTTCGAGGAAGTTTGTTCTTGCCACTACTCTTGCCTCCAAGCTCATTGGTTTTGAGAGTATCAAGTTGATGTATGCTCATGACCCTAAGCTAAAGAGCATTCATGAAGCTCTTGAGAAAGGATAAAGAGTTTGATGAGAATCAAACGCGGAAAAGTAAAAGATAAAGAACGAGACGTAACTCGATCTCTAATCCCAAGTAGCAACGGAGAACTTGTTCCGTTACACCCCGAGAGAAGGACAAGAACACCTACGCTATGCAACTACCCTCGAGCTAACGCGAGCACGCAAGTAGAATGGTCGGAGAGGAAGAGTATTCATCTAGATCCGCTAGAAGACATACAAGTCCAAGAACAAAAGGTTTCATTCAATAATCAAGAGCCTTGCTCATGTTCATCATTCATAATCATCAATAATAAGCTAAGTGTAAAATAAGCTAGGCTTGGGTATTTATAGTGTTTTCCCAAGCTTACATAAAGACTTAATTACCCTTACTAATAAGGTTCACCAAATAAGCCACGTAGGGCAAAACAGTCAAAGAAACATAAATTCAGTAGCTAGGAGGGGCGCCCGGGGCTGGGAGGGGCGCCTGGAATATGCTGAAGCCAGGCGGGGCGCCTGGGCTAGGCGGGCGCCTGGGCTGGGGGCGCCTAGGCAGGCGGGGCGCCTGGGTGCAATGCCATTCTTAGGCAGTAAGCTTCCTAGGCGGGGCGCCTGGGCTAGGCGGGGCGCCTAGCTATGCTGGGCCTCCTTCCTTCTCCTTAGGCGTGGAGCCTAGTGATGAAACCATCCGGAACACTTCCAAAGCCCTTGACTTCAAGTCCTTTGTATCTTCCAAGCTTGGCACATGTCGGAAAGTGTTGGAAAGTGTTTTGGCACGATTTGCGCTGCATCATCCTCCCCTTCTTGAAGAGATTTCGTCCTCGAAATCAATGCATTCATGTTCATGGCATCATCTCTTAGAGGTGCCCAATGCTCTCCTCCTTTGTAACTCTTGATCGTCACCTTGACATAGGTCTCTTCCAAGGTCTCCCTTGCCTTAACATGGAGCTTAGAACCTACAAGCAACGACAAGCAAAACACAAGAATTCCTACTTTGAAAGTAGGTTAGTGCAAGAAGTGTGGAAAAATACACTCTTGTGATATAACCAAGCATCAATTATTATCACAAATATCAAGTCTCCAAAGAGAATCATAAGTACTTGGTTAAAAATCAACATGCACTCAACAAGATGATGAGCAAATAGGTCATGGGAAGATGGGAAATGCAAGATCAAGCTACCAAAATTCCCTTGAACCTTAAGCTCAAGATCAACACACCAATCTATCCTCGAGGTGTGATCAACATGTGGAGTGGAGTGAGTCAAATAACTCAACATGCAAGTAACATCAAGTACTCCACTCCCCTTCTTTAGAGCATACTTACGCACACCAAGGGATTCCCTCTCACCTCCAATTTCATCACCTAAGCAACCCTTCTCAAAAGACAAGCTCTCAAGGAAGGCATTGATGATGGGTTCTTCTTCATCATAACCCCAACTAGCAATAGTAGGGTCACTCAAAGAACCATCCACCTCACCCAATTTCTCAATCAATGGGTTGCCTAAGGAATCAATTCCTTCACACCATGGGGGTTCCAATTTGCTATTCACCCTAGTCCGATACAAGTCATTACCACTAATGAGAATGCCTTCAAACAATGGATTAGTATAAACATGCATCTCACTATCATGATCAAGCATAGACAAGTTATCGAGACTAGGTTCACTTGAGGAGTCATCGTAGACATCCTTGTCCAATTCATGCAATTTGGACTCCTCAAGGACAAGACCATCCTCACCACAACACATTGATCCACCAAATAGAAGCATATTAATTAGGGAATGGTCAACTACCTCATCTTTCCCTATGTCAAAGGTTGGCGGTGTGTCATAGCAAAGGTCAAAATCATGGTCAACTATCAAATCTACACTAGGGAAGGATTCAAGGAACAAGGAGCTCACATCATGATGTGGCATAGCATCCCTTCCAACTAGCGTTTCACAAGCACATACAAGTTGACAACTAGACTCTTCACTAGTGGTATACTCACTAGATGCATCAAAACCACCAACTAGTGTTGAGTCATCACAAGACAAGTAGCTAGTAGGTTCATGAAAAGGTGAAGCAACACTTACATTTGTAGTACTCCCGTGATCATTCACAAGGTTTGAATTGTCATATGCAACTTCTCCTTCATGAAGCTCACATTGAGGCTCCAATGACTTGTCTTCAAATGTACCTACACAAGAGTTTTCACAAGAAGAGATAGAAGATAAAAAAGGGTTAGAACAATGGGTGCTCTCACTCTCAATTTTTCTTTCCTCACCTCTCATCTCTCTCAATTTTACCTCTTGGTCAAGTGTAGTTTGTGGTGACAATCCCCTCACATCACTCCTCACATTCTCTCCTTTTTCCTCTCTTGGATTGTCACCGGTCACTCCCTCACTTCTCTCTATCTTTTCTCTCTCAATTGGAGTGGAGTGACTCCCATTTTCATCATGCATTGGCAAAACAATGAAATTGTTTGCCTCGGGTTCAAGTACAACGGGTGTCTTGGCTTTAGCCGCTTCCTTCAACTCCCTCATGAGTTTGTAGTCATCATTCACTTGCTTGGGAGTTAGGGGTTTCAACACAAATTTCCTTCCTTCATGTTGGAGCGTGTAAGTGTTGACACGTCCATTGTGAACCACTTGTCGGTCAAATTGCCAAGGCCTTCCAAAAAGAAGGTGGCAAGCTTGCATTGGCACAACGTCGAACAAGTGTTCATCCACATAACTACCCATTTTAAACTTGATCATTGCTTGTTTCACTACCTTAAGCTCTCCACATTCACTAAGCCATTGTAACCGGTAAGGTTTAGGATGCTTCATGGTAGTTAACTTCAATTGAGCCACTAGTGATTGACTCACTACATTTGCACAACATCCGGAATCAATTATCATAGAGCAAACAACATCTTTGACCCGGCACCTAGCATGGAAAAGATTTTCCCTTTGCAAGGTTTCACTATCTTCCACAATCATAGCTCCTAGGCTCCGTCTCACAACCAAGAAAGTATGAGGATCCTCCTCCTCCATTGTATCATCAAGCAAATCATTCTCCTCTACTCCCTCATCTCCCTCTACTCCCTCTACTCCCTCATCTTCCGATTCACTCTCTTTCTCGTATGCCTCATTGCCAACAACAATCATGGTCCTCTTTGTAGGACACTCCCTAGCAAAGTGACCATACCCCTTGCACTTGTGGCATTGTATTGAAGAAGAAGTAGGAGCATGTAGTTGAGTTTTAGAGTTACCTCCCACATTAGGTGTGTTCTTCTCAAATGGCTTTTTCACATCCTTGGTAGCATTTGCACCACTTGTTCCACTTGCACTTGGGAACCTTGCATTTGTGGTAGGAGGCTTCCAATCCTTTGGTTTGCTTGTTGGAGTAGGAGTGCTACTCTTGTAGCGGAGGGATTTCTCCTCCTTGAGCCATTTCTCGGCCTCAACCGCATCTTCACATAGCTTGTAATGATCATCATATTTATGGAACTTCAATTGTGAAGCTATGTCTCGGTTCAAGCCCCCTTTGAAACGGATCATGGCCGTCTCATTGTCTTCATCATCTAAGTCAAGGATCATTCGGATTTGCTCAAATTCATTGAAGTATTCACCAACCGAATTGTAACCTTGCTTCAAATCATATAGACGCCTTTGTTGTTCAACCCGGTATTGATTAGTCAAATACTTCTCATCCATCACACGGATCAATTCTTCCCAAGTAAGGTTAATAGCCATACCCGTCCTTCTTCTATTTCTTTTCACCGACTCCCACCAAGTAGAAGCAAAAGATTCAAAGGAGGATATTGCATACTTGGTCTTCTTCACATCGGGCATATCATTGGTGTCAAAGATACGCTCCATAGCCAATTTCCAACCAATGTACTCCACCGGGTCACTACTTCCTTTGAAAGAAGGAATAGTGAGCTTCACACTATTAAGGTTGTTGTTGTTATCACGACCCCCTTGGAATGGCTCCGGTTGACCTCCTTGGTGATCATCATAAGCAACATAGTCCCTTCTAACATTCCTCCCTCCATACCCTAAGGGTGGCCCTCGACCTCGGCCTCTACCCCGATCCACATTCCGACCCCAATTCATAGCTCGCCTTGGTTGAAAGTGATCATCAAACCCATACACATTGTCATCATAATCAACTTCCTCCCCTTCTTGAGCCTCAACAACTTGCTCAAGAGGTTGCACATTTCAGACGGGTCTTGGTAGTGGAAAGTTTCTTGGAGGATTGTCTAAGATACGGGGAATGCCCGTTCGTTCAACTCTCTCTCGGTCCTCCTTTACCCGTTGTTGATTGAGCAATTCAACAACTTGCTCCGGGGTAAAAGTAGGACTACTTGAGCCTTCACCGGTCTCAATTTGGACACTCGGGGTCCCCTTTTCAATTGGGACACTCGGGGTCCCATGTTCTCCTTGGGTACTTGAAGCACCCTTTTCAAGTGACTCAATCCGTTGAGTCATAACATCCATCTTGGCAAGAAGGCTAGCCAAGGCCTCCTTGATGAAATCTTGACCTTCGTTGGCCATTGTACCTACAAACAAAGAAAACAAGAGTTAGTTAAAACACCTCACTCGCTCCCTCACTTGTGTTCACTCGGATCACTCTTTTGGGTGGCGGTGGATATTTCACTCAACTTGTAGTCCCAAGCTTCACGTAGATGATTAGCAACTCCTCAACTCAACTAAACTATTCACGAGTCACGCACACTCCGGGGTGAGTGGAGTTAATGGGACTCAATGAACGCTAGGCACTTTGAAGTGAAGGACTTGAGTTAAAAGATTCTACGCTTTTCCTTAGAATTCTACTCTCCTTGCTAGGCACGAATCACTTAAGAGCAATCAAGGGTTAGCACTATTCAAGCAGATCGGTTACTCAAATTAGTACTAACTAGATGTTATGTTATCAAACAAAGGGAAATACCTACGAAAATCTACCCGAAACAATGCGTTCAGCACTCAGGAGGGGCGCCTGAAACTCAGGAGGGGCGCCTGGGTTGTGCTGTGTGCCAGGCGGGGCGCCTGGGTCTAGGCGGGGCGCCTGGGACTTAGGCAGTAGCCAAGTCAGGCGGGGCGCCTGGCTTAGGCGGGGCGCCTAGCCTGAAGCTTTTCCCAACTCGTTCCAAGTCGATTTTCAAGCCTCAAATCCGATGTTTTCAACTTGTTTTCACAATCCAATGATACCCAAAGTTGTGTTTGATCTTCCTTAACAAAACCCAATCAAATTTCAATCAAACAATCAATCAAATCAGGATTCAATCTCAAGAACTCAAGAACACAAGGGTTTATCAAAAGGGTTTCAAAATGGATTGTGATTCATCAAAGAAGGTGTTATACATGTTCAAATCCCACAAAATTGGTACCAAATCGTTTGTTTTCCAATGAAGATCAATCCCCAATAACAAGTTTCCAATCAAACATCAATCCAACCCATGAATCAAGCCAAATTTCATCAAGAACAAGTTCTTCAAGGGTTCAAGGGGTTTTGGGGTTTCAAATTTTCAAACTCCACCAATCCAAACAATTTTGGTATCCAAGTAACGGGAAATCAATCACGATCAAGAATCCATAACATCCATATCACAAATCATCCAAATCAACAAGTTACACCAAATTTTTGTATTTTCAATTTTTCAATTTTTTTGTAATTTTCTCCTTTCTAATAACTTCAACAACAAGAAAACTAAAAGAAGATACTAGGCACGAAGAATCAAGGGTCGGGGGTTTGTAGAAACAAAACCCGAGCCTTGCTCTGATACCAAACTGATGAGAATCAAACGCGGAAAAGTAAAAGATAAAGAACGAGACGTAACTCGATCTCTAATCCCAAGTAGCAACGGAGAACTTGTTCCGTTACACCCCGAGAGAAGGACAAGAACACCTACGCTATGCAACTACCCTCGAGCTAACGCGAGCACGCAAGTAGAATGGTCGGAGAGGAAGAGTATTCATCTAGATCCGCTAGAAGACATACAAGTCCAAGAACAAAAGGTTTCATTCAATAATCAAGAGCCTTGCTCATGTTCATCATTCATAATCATCAATAATAAGCTAAGTGTAAAATAAGCTAGGCTTGGGTATTTATAGTGTTTTCCCAAGCTTACATAAAGACTTAATTACCCTTACTAATAAGGTTCACCAAATAAGCCACGTAGGGCAAAACAGTCAAAGAAACATAAATTCAGTAGCTAGGAGGGGCGCCCGGGGCTGGGAGGGGCGCCTGGAATATGCTGAAGCCAGGCGGGGCACCTGGAGCTAGGCGGGGCGCCTGGGCTAGGCGGGCGCCTGGGCTGGGGGCGCCTAGGCAGGCGGGGCGCCTGGGTGCAATGCCATTCTTAGGCAGTAAGCTTCCTAGGCGGGGCGCCTGGGCTAGGCGGGGCGCCTAGCTATGCTGGGCCTCCTTCCTTCTCCTTAGGCGTGGAGCCTAGTGATGAAACCATCCGGAACACTTCCAAAGCCCTTGACTTCAAGTCCTTTGTATCTTCCAAGCTTGGCACATGTCGGAAAGTGTTGGAAAGTGTTTTGGCACGATTTGCGCTGCATCAGAGTTGAGAAATACTAATGGGTAAATGGCCATATCTTTAAAAATGGTAGAGTTTGCATACCCGAGTCCTCTTGGAGAGAATTTCTTGTGCGAGAAGCACATGGTGGAGGACTCATGGGTCACTTTGGGAAAAAAAAGACCTTGGCCATTCTCATGGAGCAATTCCATTGGCCTAAGATGGGGGTGCAAGTTGAGAGACTTTGCAACTCTTGCATTGAATGCAAGTATGCTAAGTCCAAATCTAAACACCATGGTATGTATACTCCTCTCCCCATTCCTACTAGCCCGTGTATGGATATTTCTATGGATTTTGTTATGGGATTACCACAGTCTAGGGGGGACATGATAGCATTTATGTTGTCGTGGATAGGTTTTCCAAGTTGGCTCACTTCATTCCATGCAAAAAATATGACAATGCACAGCATGTTGCTTCTTTATTTATTGATCATGTGTTAAAGTTATATGGTGTGCCTCAAACTATTGTGAGTGCTAGGGACACTAAGTTCCTTAGCCATTTTTGGAGAAGCTTGTGGGGTGCCCTTGGCACCAAGCGATTGTTCTCTACGTCCCACCACCCTCAAACGGATAGACAAACCGAGGTGGTGAACCGAACCTTGGGTGCTCTTCTTAAAGCCATGACCCGAGGTAAGGTCGGGACTTGGATTGAAAATTTGCTTCTTATGGAGTTTGCATATAACCGAACCTTGCATAGCATGATTGGCATGACTCCATTTGAGTGCGTTTATGGTTTTAACCCCTTGATTCCTCTTGATTTAACCGTTTTGCAAGGGATGCTATTGTTATTTTTGAAGGTAAAACCTGGGCCAAGGTTATGCTTGAAATCCATGCCAAGGCAAGGAACAATTTGGAGGAAGCCTATGCCAAGGTGTCTACTAAGAAGAACAAGGGAAGGAAGAAGCTAGAGTTCAAGAAAGGAGATTGGATGCGGGTGCACTACCGCAAAGAAAGGTTTCCAAACCATAGAAAAGGGAAGTTGACACCCCGAGGAGATGGACCATTCCAAGTGCTTTCAAAGATCAACAACAACGCTTATGTGGTCGACTTGCGAAGTGAGTATAATGTCTCTAATACATTTAATATTTGTGACTTAGTTCCTTTAGATGCAGATGATTTGGTGCCGTGGATGATGATGCCTTGATTTCGAGGACAAAATCCTCTTAAGAAGGGGAGGATGCTAAGGGGAAAACCACTACAAGACCATTTACACGAAGCCAAGCTAAGGAAGTCCAAGAAGTGCATTTACACTTGGGAAGGAAAGGACTTGAAGATGGAAGCGATTGGAAGTTGTTCTAATTGATCAAGGCTCAGGCGCCCCGCCTGAGGAGCCTGCAGCCAGGCGCTCCGCCCAAGAGGCAGGCGCTCCGCCTAGCCCACCCCACTGGTCATTTTTGTTGGCGCTTCGCCTAGAGCATGGGTGTTCCGCCCGAAACACTGAAGACCCGAGTTTTTGAGTAGTTAATGACTCTTTTGGCCATGTGTGGTCTATTTACTTAAAGCCTAACATGTGGGCATTTTAGACCTTTTACTTAAAGCTTGGAAAACCTTATAAATAACCTAGCTTAGTCTATTTCATAACTTAGCTTATTTTGATGAATGATGAAACTTGAGCAATGTTCTTTGTGATTGAATGAAACCTTGTTTTGCGACTTGTCTTCTTGTAGCGGATCTAGTTGAACATCAAATCCTCCCCGATCATTCTACTTGAGAGTTCCTCATGTGACTCGAGGGTAGTTGCTTAGCGTTAGGCGAATCTTGACACGATACAGAGGTTTCATAGAACAAGTTCTTTGTGGATACCCCGTAGGGAGTTCGAGACAAGTCTCGCTCCTATTTTACGTTTCCGCACTTTTTATCCTTATTACTTTCCAAAGTCGGGCAATTGCAATAGAGGGGCGGTACTCAACCTACTTTTCAGTTCTTGGAAGGCCTTCTCTTGAGGCTCTCCCCACACAAAAGGTTTGTCCTTCTTTACATATTCGGTGAGTGGAGCGGCAATGGAGCTAAAGTCTTTCACAAATCGTCTATAGAAACTAGCAAGACCATGAAAGCTCCTCACTTGAGTCACGGTAGTAAGAGTAGGCCAATCACGAATAGCCTCTACCTTGGACTCATCCACTTACACTCCTTGGGCACTCACAACAAACCCAAGAAACACTAACCTTTCAACACCAAAGGCACATTTCTTATAATTAGCAAAGAGCTTTTCGGCTCTCAACACTTCAAGCACTTGCCTTAAATGATTCACATGGTCGTCTAATGACTTGCTATATATCAAAATGTCATCAAAGTAGACGACCACAAATTTTTTGATCAATGGCTTTAACACATGATTCATTAGCCTCATAAAAGTACTAGGTGCGTTGGAGAGGCCAAAGGGCATCACCAACCATTCATATAGAACAAACTTGGACTTGAATGCGGTTTTCCATTCATCCCCGGGTTTCATCTTGATTTGATGGTAACCGGACCTAAGTTCTATCTTTGATAAAATACTAGAACCACTAAGCTCATCAAGCATATCATCTAAACGAGGTATGTGACACGACCCAGAATCCGGTTAGGCCGTGCGGGC
Source organism: Petunia x hybrida (assembly GCA_037355625.1). Taxonomy (NCBI): domain Eukaryota; kingdom Viridiplantae; phylum Streptophyta; class Magnoliopsida; order Solanales; family Solanaceae; genus Petunia; species Petunia x hybrida. The sequence continues at coordinate 1,183,085 of JBBBVM010000032.1, read as the reverse complement.
ACCCGACATCCTTCCCTAGACCCGTCGGGCGAACCCTTATCAATTAAATCAGGAAAATAAATATAATTCAATTTATAAATAATAACAAGACTTAGAAAAAGTACAAGCATAATGATATCTCTAAGCTGTAAAAAAAAAGAAATTACAGCTGACTACCCACATACTAGGTTTAGGGCTATCCAGACTAGACATCTAAGAGTACAAAAGAAGACAGATACCTCCTGAAGGGAGCAGAATGCAACTGAAATAATAACCAATAAACTGGTAGCCATCCGGAATAAAAGCTGGCTCACCCTGACAGCTGAAGTTGTCTTCGCTCCTTCACAACGTGGCCAACTCAATCCTGGAGCGAACCTGCCGGAACGAAATAGATAGACAAGAAACAAATAACAAACAAGGGTGAGTCAAGAGGACTCAATAAGTGGGGCAAACTAGCCACCTCAAAGAATAGGATAGCTAGCCAGGGAGAAGAAATAGATAGACCAAATTCCTTTTGTTTAAATTATAAAAAGGCAGAGCCAGATAACAACCGGAAACACGTAAGAAACTTATAAACTCAACCAAGGATGCTTGCCAGAAACATATCAACAAATAAGCAATGCACATATAAGCAGAACAATGGTCATGTACCGGAAGTCTACACAATGGTACGAATTGAGATGAAATGAAATGAGGTGTGATGAAATGAAATGAAATGAAATATGATGCGAAGGGTCACATGTGCCCGTCATCCCATCCCGAAGCGGAATACTCCTGCACTCGAGGGGAAATCCAATCTGATAACCAACTGGAGCGGAATACTCCTGCTCCTGGGGCGGAATACTCCTGCACCTGATATAATATAAACCAGAGGCGGAATACTCCTGCACTCTCTTAGGGCGGAATACTCCTGCACCCAATATAATGTAAAGCTGCGGCGGAATACTCCTGCACTCTCCTGGGGCGGAATCCTCCTACCCGTCAATATGATACAATGGAGCGGAATACTCCTACTCCTGGGGCGGAATACTCCTACCCTCAATATGATACAATGGAGCAGAATACTCCTGCTCCTGGGGCGGAATACTCCTGCACCCAATATGATATGCAATGTAATGCATATGAATGACATGTAATGCATATGAATGCAATGGGATGCAATAATAACCCTTCACCGGCGCGGGACTCTCATCGACAGCCGGGAAGTAGATGCCAACTCACAGCCAAAGTACAATACTCAGATTCTCAATGCAATACCAATAACAGGACATAACATATAATATAGAATGTAAATCCAAAGCTAAGGCGTAATGAGTACGCCTATCAGCAGCTACACACGTAAGGAACACGTGGTAGAAAATCCACAAGGCCAGGTGCCTCCAAAGAAATGGATATAATCACTTACCTCGTTACAAAGTTACCACAATTACTCAATAACCGATTTGTCCTTTGAATTCATTGCCAAATGATCCCACTATATTCAACAAGCAGAAAAATATATCAAATTAGGCTAAAGGCTTCATTCCTCATATCTTAGGGCAATCCAGGTAGGAACCTGATACCCTATTCGCATACGCAATACGCAGGCCAGGCCTATGTACAGGGTTTAAGGTCACACAACCAAACCCCAAATAAATTACATTTATATGTTGCCCATAACTCACTGAGTACGAATATATATTCAATTCCATTATCGGGGTCCATTTGACCCTTTAAACTATCAATTTACGTCATTAGGGCGATGTCTAATATCCCTATTTTTACCGTAAATATATATTCAAACATATGTAATAAACTCAAATAATATATTAGGATCATTACCTGAATATTTCAGGGTGAAAAATCTACTTTTCTCCGGTCCTTTTCTCATTTTCTGGTATTTTTTGTCACTGCATCATCTCACTTTCTTTGTTTCACGTTTCTGCTTGATATCCCTCTGTTTCTGAACGAAATTTTTTTGGGCTAAGGATACCGCCCACTTTTAACTTTTTTCCTTTTCTATTTTTTTTGCTTTTATCCTATAAAATTCACTGTTACCGTATTAATTAAAACGGTATCCTACGATATTCAAAACAATTCCATCTTTTGCATACAAGTTATATAAAATATATATAACATACTCACGAAGGCGGATCTCAAATTGGACTCCCGAAACTCAAGATGCGAATTTAAATAGAAAAAGTCAAATTATTTAACTTTCGGCATTTTAGCGGAAACTAGGTGAACAACATCGAAATTCACTTTCGAAAGTTTACAAAAATCACAAATAATCTTACGAACCTAACGGCGCTTTCGGATTTCGAATCCGAGCTTATTCGGAAAAACGGAGCTCGAAAATCTCTTTTTAATATTTATTGCCAATAAAAACTGAAACCTTCTTCCGATGCCTACCAAACGAGGTCTGATTTAGCTGAAATTTTACAGACAGGTTCTAATGGATATTATGAATATTTTAAAATTATCGGCACACCAATCGGAGTCCTAACTTCCGAAACGACTGACCGAGGTCGTTTAATTCTCCTCCACTTAAACTCTCGTTCGTCCTCGAACGAGCCTAAATCTAAAGCAAGATTTACGCAGATAACAAGAGAACTTGTACAACCTTCATAAACTACTCCACGGACATTATCTCATTATTACAGAATCAAGTTATAACACGCACATAAAACTCTTCGATAAAAACATAGCTGGATAATATGATAACGTCATTGCCCAGCTTATTCTGACTAAGCTGATCCTTCCTCGATCACGGGAAGAGAGTTCTACATTTTCGAAGCAAAGATACACGGAACCTTGAATGGGTTAACATGATTCAGCCGATAATCCCTCTTCGATATACCTTTCGATATAGAACAGGTCGATGGAACTAAGAATTAGCTCACACTTGATGCAATAGGGGAGCTTTTGAAGTACCTTGTCACTACACACTATAGAAGATTTGATGCACGCTATATTATTTTTACGAACGCACTATGCAACATCTCAGTTGATGTTATTGTTGTTCTGCAAGCTCCTTGTGGGAATGTAGTTATTCATATCCTAATGCATGTCAAAGGTTCATCTGAACAGGGTATATCGTATAAGGATAAGGATCATACAAGTACTACTGGATAGTATGATATAGACCAAGAACGATCTTCAAACTGAACATCTACCTCAGGGTATTGTCTTCGAATTGGAACTATTATGACTTGAAAAAGTAAATATAAAAGAGACATGTAGTTGGACCTTCAGCTGAGGCAGAATACCAGCAACAGAGTTGATTACATGTGCACTTATAACGCTAAAGTAACTTCTCAAAGAGTTGAGGTGTGAAAGAGATATATGCTGGATTGTCGACAAGCTGCACTAGACCTTTAACTCTAAATTTTTATGAAGTAAAACAACGTCAATATAAGGATCCAGTTCTAGTTAAAATACAGACAAATAGCCAAAAGAAAATCGGAGTCACCATACAGGGTGACGGTGTTCTCATGTATAAAGATAGAGTTTGTGTTCCTGATGTTGCAGATTTAGTTTATGATAAAGGCACATTATTCCAAATACACTGTTCATCCAGGTTCGACTAAGATGTACCATGGTCCTAAGCAGATTTATAGGTGGGACGGAATGAAGTGTGACATAACAGAATTTGTGGCTCAGTATTCTAATTGCCAGCAAGTTAAAGTCGTGTCATCTTTCCACACTTTATGCTTTCAGCAGATAGGTACGTATATATGATCAGGTTACCAGCTTATCTCTATCATTAATAGATTATTAGTGGGTTTAGCAATGATCAACACTCATTGTAGGTTTTTTGTTGTGGCCCTAGGTTAGTTCGTGACAAAAGTGGTATCAACACCTCAGAGATTTAATATTACCATTCAGTATTTGGAGGAAGACTCCTCCACTTAAAGCACAAACTCATGCAGCTATTTGAATAGGAATAACCATCCCTGCACAGTCTGCTGGACTAAAGAAGATTTAGCTATAAGCCGAACGTAGGCAGACCTAAGCTACCAACTACCCTTTCAAGTTGCCAAATAGCTGTAACTCTCAAGTTCACAACTCCATACCTTTGCAGTAAACGCCACCGCCTGATGGATGGTACTTCTATATAAAAATTTCGGCAGAGTTTCCCCTGAAACTGGATGATCCGCAAAAACAGAACCAACACTATACTATACATGGGAATGGATACCCGGATAAACTGATATCCAAAACAATATTATGCTTACCCGGCTACAATAACACGTACTCTGGCTCAACACAGGGAACGTCACAAGCGGCTACCAATTTCCCAAGCTCACTAGTGCTGGACGAAGAAGAAGAAGAAATGGAAATGGATCGAGGATAGAAATAATTAGAGCTTTAGGAAGTTCATCTTCTTATTTGCTTGGCTACCAAAGCTAGATTACTTCTGAGTCAAGCGAGCCAAAGAATCGCAATTGAAGAGATAGACATTAAATAAGCTTTATGGAAAAACATCCATACCAATTTAACCTCCCAATAAGAAGGAAACTCTGACAATTTACCAGAAAACCCTTTTATAACTAAGACAAACTCATAGAATAACATGGCTCTATAAGCATCTCGAACCAAGAGAAGACACATAGATCGAGCATTACTTACCAGCCACTTTGCACCGGAAGAAACAACGACACTTCCTGATGGTGACGAATAAGAATCCCATCATCCTACCAACACTGATTTCCGAGGAGAGAGGTAAAATGACTTGACATAATAACACAAGGTGGCATAACATGATGCCAGGAAGGCAATAGCAATACTCACCGTCAAAACTCTCATATTTAGATCAGATAAACTAGTAGGGTTTCATAAATGCCAAGAATAAATCGTATCAGAAACTCACCCCTCTACCGCAACCGATTCTTAATTACGATAATATCCAAGGAAACCGTCAAAACATGATAAGACACACCATTTCCAGATCGATCGAAAAGATAAATCTTACTTACAGATAAGGGAAGAAGAAACACACGGGTCTACCACATCGGATGCCTCAGCATCCTGCCAGACTAGCAGTTCATAGAACTGCCTCTGCAGCTGAGTCGAGCCACTACCCAGATAATTACTTCTAGAAGAACCACTACCACCACGCTCTCGACCTCTACTGGATGGTGGCATTTCTCTGATTGATTAAAATTTAAATGAAATTCCTGCGACTGTGCAGGTGCCTGAGGGCAAGAAGAAGGACGATTGTCTACTTGCTGGAGTAAGGAAAAACTACTCAAAGGATAACCAGACTCATGACAGTGATAACACCTTTTTCCCTGAAAAGAGAAAAATTGGGTCTAATCTTGATGAACTACTCGCGCACTTTGAGAATCACGCTCTACAAGCTGAGATGACCTGGAAGGTGACTTCCAAAAATAATCAGAACTCTTACCTCCAAATGAGGTACCATGGTTGCCCACCAGGGCCACGGGATATCTTGCTCTCCCACTCTAACTTATGGTATGCCTAATACCTTTGAGCAATATCAACAACGACATCAAATAAGATCCCGACCTCAATCTCTCGAGCCATCTGGGATCTCAAGGAGGGAGAAAGGTCATCATTAAATCTTTTAATCTCTCGAAAGGCTCATAGACTAGTTCTAAAGCACATTCAGCCATTTTATAGAATTCAATCACCTATTCTGAAACACCAACAGGCTAACCGACGGGCTACCTTGTCCAATCCACTCAAACTGGAAACACTTTTCATCTCACTCGCTACTCGAAAAGAACTTTCCATAAATCTAGAAGAAAAACCGAACCAAGTTAGCTAATAAGAGAGCGGCCCACCAATTCAAGGCTGGACCCTGAAACTGAAAAGCAGAATAATCAACACCACACCGCTCGATATAATCAAGAGCTTGAAGGATATGCTGACATCATTTTATTTTAAAAAGAATCACGAGGTTTATCTAATGAATTGCTTAAGAATATCGGAAGGTTCAACCGCGTAAAATAATGCAACTTCTTTGAACACTCGGACCCAATAATTACCTCAGTTACCTACCCAGCCAGAGCAACTGGAGGCACACCACATGCTGCCTCGGGAACATACTTTACTGCGGTAATATTAAGAACCAGAATATGAGCTGTCTAGCGAATAATAGGTTCTTGCGGTATCTGCGTCGCCAAAATTCTCGTAAAAGCATCGTAGAGAGCCAAGGGAACCACAAGGCCCTGCTCCCTTACCCATCGCGAGCTCGTACATCTGGGAACTCCGTAACCAGATCGTCAGCACGATCAAAAACTCTCGGGGCTTCGTCAGTGCTAACCCCAGGCTAGACTGCTTCTTCTTGAACTCATATCGTTTGCTGATTCGTCACACGAGGGTTCACAATTACCACGAAGGAATTAACGAATTAACGAAAATACTTTCGAATCCTAGACCGACGCACGATCAGAAATGAAGGAAGTGAAACTTCCTAAATGCCATCATAGCCTTCGTAGATAAGTACGGACGTCTACGTACCCATCAGCGAGACTCTACTAGACACTGTCTTAGTCTGGATAGACTCTAACTTGGGCTCTGATACCAACTGACACGACCCGGAATCCGGTTAGGCCGTGCGGGAACCCAACATCCTTCCCTAGACCCGTCGGGTGAACCCTTATCAATTAAATCAGGAAAATAAATATAATTCAATTTATAAATAATAACAAGACTTAGAAAAAGTACAAGCATAATGATATCTCTAAGCTGTAAAAAAAGAAATTACAGCTGACTACCCACATACTAGGTTTAGGGCTATCCAGACTAGACATCTAAGAGTACAAAAGAAGACAGATACCTCCTGAAGGGAGCAGAATGCAACTGAAATAATAACCAACAAATTGGTGGCCATCCGGAATAAAAGCTGGCTCACCCTGACAGCTGAAGTCGTCTTCGCTCCTTCACAACGTGGCCAACTCAATCCTGGAGCGAACCTGCCGGAACGAAATAGATAGACAAGAAATAAATAACAAACAAGGGTGAGTCAAAAGGACTCAATAAGTGGGGCAGACTAGCCACCTCAAAGAATAGGATAGCTAGCCAGGGAGAAGAAATAGATAGACCAAATTCCTTTTATTTAAATTATAAAAAGGCAGAGCCAGATAACAACCGGAAATACGTAAGAAACTTATAAACTCAACCAAGGATGCGTGCCAGAAACATATCAACAAATAAGCAATGCACATATAAGCAGAACATGGTCATGTACCGCAAGTCTACACAATGGTACGAATTGAGATGAAATGAAATGAGGTGTGATGAAATGAAATGAAATGAAACATGATGCGAAGGGTCACATGTGCCCGTCATCCCATCCCGAAGCGGAATACTCCTGCATTCGAGGGGAAATCCAATCTGATAACCAACTGGAGCGGAATACTGTTGCTCCTGGGGCGGAATACTCCTGCAGTCGATATAATATAAACCAGAGGCGGAATACTCCTGCACTCTCTTGGGGCGGAATACTCCTGCACCCGATATAATGTAAAGCTGAGGCGGAATACTCCTGCACTCTCCTGGGGCGGAATCCTCCTACCCTCAATATGTTACAATGGAGCGGAATACTCCTGCTCCTGGGGCGTAATACTCCTACCCTCAATATGATACAATGGAGCGGAATACTCCTGCTCCTGGGGCGGAATGCTCCTGCACCTAATATGATATGCAATGTCATGCATATGAATGACATGTAATGTATATGAATGCAATGGGATGCAATAATAACCCTTCACCGGAGCGGGACTCTTATCGATAGTCGGGAAGTAGATGCCAACTCACAGCCAAAGTACAATACCTAGATTCTCAATGTAATACCAATAACAGGACATAACATATAATATAGAATGTAAATCCAAAGCTAAGGCGTAATGAGTACGCCTATCAGCAGCTACACACGTAAGGAACACGTGGTAGAAAATCCACGAGGCCAGGTGCCTCCAAAGAAATGGATATAATCACTTACCTCGTTACAAAGTTACCACAATTACTCAATAACCGATTTGTCCTTTGAATTCATTGCCAAATGATCCCACTATATTCAACAAGCAGAAAAATATATCAAATTAGGCTAAAGGCTTCATTCCTCACATCTTAGGGCAATCTTGGTAGGAACCTGATACCCTATTCGCATACGCAATACGTAGGCCATGCCTATGTACAGGGTTTGAAGTCACACAACCAAACCCCAAATAAATTACATTTATATGTTGTCCATAACTCACTGAGTACGAATATATATTCAATTCCATAATCGGGGTCCATTTGACCCTTTAAACTATCAATTTATGTCATTAGGGCGATGTCTAATATCCCTATTTTTAGCGTAAAAATATATTCAAACATATGTAATAAACTCAAATAATATATTAGGATCATTACCTGAATATTTCAGGGTGAAAATTCTACTTTTCTCCGGCCCCTTTTCTCATTTTCTGGCATTTATTGTCAATGCGTCATCTTACTTTCTTTGTTTCACGTTTCTGCTTGATATCCCTCTGTTTCTGAACGAAATTTTTTTGGCTAAGGACACCGCCCACTTTTAACTTTTTTCCTTTTCAATTTTTTTTTTGTTTTCTTTTATCCTATAAAATTTACTGTTACGGTAAAAATTAAAACGGTATCCTACGATATTCAAAATAATTCCAACTTTTGCATACAAGTTATACAAAATATATGTAACATACTCGCGAAGCCGGATCTCAAATTGGACTCCCGAAACTCAAGATACGAATTTAAATAGAAATAGTCAAATTATTTGACTTTCGGCATTTTAGCGGAAACTAGCCGAACAAGATCGAAATTCACTTTCAAAAGTTTACAAAAATCAAAAATAATCATACGAACCTAACGGTGCTTTCGGATTTCGAATCGGAGCTCATACGGCAAAACCGAGCCCGAAAATCTCTTTTTAATATTTATTGTCAATAAAAACTGAAACCTTCTTCCGATGCCTACCAAACGAGCTCTGGTTTAGCTCAAATTTTACAGATAGGTCCTAATGGACATTACGAATATTTTAAAATTATCGGCACGCCAATCGGAGTCCTAACTTCTGAAACGACTGACCGAGGTCGTTTCAGTATGGGATGTCGATACTTTACCGTGATCTTGTTGACCGCTCGGCAATCCTCACACATTCTCCATGTGCTATATTTCTTTGGGACAAGTATGACGGGTGCGGCACACGGACTGAAGCTCTCTCTCACCAAGCCCCTTGTAAGCAATTCATCAACTTGCCTTTGCAACTCCTTTGTGTCTTCGGGATTGCTTCTATAGGCCGGCTTGTTTGGAATTTGGGCTCCCGGAACAAAGTCAATTTGATGTTCAATACCCCTCAAGGGAGGTAAACCATTGGGCATCTCATCCGGGAACATGTCTCCAAAAACCTTCAAAACACTTTCAAGAGCACTAGGCAAAGGGTTAGAAGCATAATCAAATTCGGAAGTAAGAATCATACCTTTGTGCACTAGGCAAATGAGTAGTTTGTTGCCATCATTCCATTTCAAAAGCTCACCCGATTGCATCATGGCACAAATGCTACCGGTAGAAGATGGTGGAGTCACCACCAAGCTCTCAGTCCAAGGACTAGTCTCAACAACCGACTTAGCCTTTGCCGCTTCTCTCAATTCCTTCATGCGCCTATAGTCTTCACTTACTTTCTTGGGCGATAAAGGTTTGAGCACAAAATTTTTCCCTTCATGCTTGACCGTATAAGTGTTGACACGGCCATCATGAATCACATGTCGATCAAATTGCCATGACCTACCAAACAATAGATGGCAAGCTTGCATAGGCACCACGTCAAACATGTGTTCATCCACATATTTCCCCATCTTGAACTTAATCATTACTTACTTCACCACCTTTAGTTCCCCACACTCACTAAGCCATTGCAAACGATAAGGATTGGGATGTTTCAAAGAGGGTAATTTCAATTGGGAAACTAGTGTTTGACTAACAACATTGGCACAACTTCTCGAGTCAATAATCATGGAACAAACTACACCCATGACTCGGCATCTAGCATGGAAAAGGTTTTCCCTTTGCAAGGTCTCACTATCCTCCACAAGCATAGCACCTAAACTTCTCCTCACAACAAGGAGAGCATGAGGATCATTGTCCTGAACCGTATCCTCCTCCACATCAACCACTTCATCTCCCTCTACTCTTTCATCCTCCGGTTCACTATCTTGTTCATAAGCATTCTCACCAATCACAATCATGGTCTTTTTTGTAGGACAATCTCTAGTAAAATGACCATACCCTTTTCATTTGTGGCATTGAATAGAAGAAGAAATAGGAGTGTTTAGTTGGGTTTTAGAATTACCTCCCACATATGGTGTGTACTTCTCATACGACTTCTTCATATTTTTGCTAGCACTTGCACCACTTGCATTTGGGTATCTTGCATTTGGAGTCGGAGTCTTCCACTCCTTTGGCTTACTCATGGGAGTAGGAGTGTTACTCTTGTAACGAGTGGATTTCTCCTCCTTGAGCCATTTCTCGGCTTCAACCGCATCATCATAGTGATCATAGTGGTTGTCATACTTGTGAAACTTCAATTGAGAGGCTATCTCTCGGTTCAAACCACTTCTAAATCGAATCATGACCGGTTCATTTTCTTCCCCATCTATGTCTAGGGTCATTCGGGTTTGCTCAAACTCATTAAAGTACTCCCCAACCGTCTTGTAAACTTGCTTCAACTCATAAAGACGTTTGTATTGGTCGTGACGATATTGTGGAGTCTAATACTTCTCATCCATCAGACAAATCAATTCACCCCAAGTCACATTGATGGCCATAGCATTTCTCCTCCTATTTCTCTTAGCTGATTCCCACCAAGTAGAAGCAAAGAATTCAAAGGAAGATATAGCATACTTGGCTTTCTCCTCCTCGGTCATATCATTTATGTCAAACACCCTCTCCATGGACAACTTCCATTCAATGTACTCAACCTGGTCACTACTCCCTTTCAAGGTAGGAATAGTAAGCTTCACACTATTGAGATTATTGTTATCACAACCCACTAGGTAAGGCTCCGGTTGGCCTCCAAAGTTATCTCCATAACCACCATAATCCCTCATAGAATTTTCTCCAACATATCCTATGGGTGGCCCTCGACCTCGGCCTCTACCTCTATTCTCATTCCGACCCTAATTCAAGGCTCTCCTATTCGGATTGGAAGCCCCATAGTCACTACCACCGTACTCTTCCTCCTCCTCTTCTTGAACTTCTTCAACTTGCTCAAGAGGTAGAACATTTCGAATGGGTCTTGGAAGTGTAACATTCCTTTGGGGATTGCCCAAAAGGTGGGGGTTGCTCAATAGGTGGGGAATGCCCACTCGTTGGGGATTGCTCAGCACTTGTTCATTTCTTTCATGATCTTCCTTTACCCGTTGTTGTCTAAGCAATTCAACAACTTGTTCCGGGGTAAAGGTTGAACTACTTGTGCCTTCACCGGCTTCAACTTGGACACTTCTCAACTTGCACACTCGGGGTCCCTTTCTCAACTTGGACACTCGAGGTCCTTGCTCAACTTGGGTAGTTGAGGTCACCCTTTCAAGAGTTTCAATCCTTAGGCTCATACTATCCATTTTAGCAAGGATAGTAGCCAAGGAATTCTTTACGAATTCATCACCTTCATTGGCCATTGTACCTACAAAATGAGAAAACATTAGTAAAATCACCTCACACATACCCTCACTTTTGTATCACTCGGTTCACTCGTTTAGTGGTGGTGGATATTTCTTTCGAACTTGAATCTAAAAGCTTCACGTAGTTGAACAAAAATCCTCAACTCAATCAAACTATCCACAAGTCAAGTGTACTCCGAGGTGAGTGGAGTTTGTGTGACTCAATGGACGATAAAGGATCTATGAATCTTCTTGGAGTTCTACTATCCAAACTAGGCACGAGTTGCCTAAAAGCTCAAGGACTAGTACATCTTAAGTACGAAAGTTACTTAGAGAAGTACTAGTTAGAGGTTATGCAAGCAAAAAAAATAAGAGAGCCTAGGAAAAACTACCCAAACCAACCTTCAGTGAACTAGGCGGAGCGCCTAAGGGGTAGGCGGAGCGCCCCAAGGCAGGCGTAGCGCCTCTAAAAACTACCAGTGGAGAAGGTCGGGCGGAGTGCCCCAGGGTTGGGTAGAGCGCCTGGTTGTCGGGTTTCAGCTTTTTTTCAACTTCATTTTTCTTCAATTTCAACCCAAATTTTGGATCGATTTCACCATGTTTTGCACAAATCCAAGGTACCCAAAGTTGTATATTGTTCTTCTCTTCAAACCCCAGTGATTCGCACACCCAAACACCCAACAATCAAAGCACAATCATCAATCAAAGATTCAAAGTGGGGTTTTCAAAATGGTTTCAAAATGGGTTTTGATTCTTCAATCTTGGTGTTATACAACTCCAATTCTCACAAAATTGGTACCAAATTATTTTTTTTGTCAATCTAGATCAATCCCCAATATCAGGTTCACATTCAAACAATCAATCAACCCAAGAATCAACCAAGAACATCAAGAACAAGAGTTTAACAAGGATTTAAGAAATTGGGGTTTTCAAATCTTCAAATTCTGTAATACCAATCCAAACAATGAGATCTAGGTACCCAAACGACAATTTTTCAACAAGGATCAATCTCCAATAACACCCATAACATGAATCAAACAAAAAGTTATGTCAAATTTTTTAATTTTCAACTTTTTCAATTTTTTTTCTATTTTCTTCTTTCCAATAACTTCAACAACAAGAAATTAAAGAGAAAATATACTAGGTACGATAAACAAGGACCGAGGGTTTGTAGAAACAAATCCCGAGCCTTGCTCTGATACCAAATTGATAAGCATAAAAAGTGCGGAAACGTAAAATAGGAGCGAGACTTGTCTTGAACTCCCTGCGGGTATCCATGAAGAACTTATTCCTTGAAACCCCCGTATCGTGTCAAGATTCGCCTAGCACTAAGCAACTACCCTCGAATCACACGAGGAACTCGCAAGTAGAATGATCGGGGAGGATTTGATGTTCAACTAGATCCGCTAGAAGAAGACAAGTCCCAAAACAAGGTTTCATTCAATCACAAAGAGCATTGCTCAAGTTTCATCATTCATCAAAATAAGCTAAGTTATGAAATAGACTAAACTAGGCTATTTATAAGGTTTTTCTAGCTTTAAGTAAAAGGTCTAAAATGCCAATATGTTAGGTTTTAAGTAAATAGACCACACAGGGCCAAAAGAGTCATTAACTACTCAAAAACTCGGGTCTTCAGTGTTTCGGGCGGAGCACCCATGCTCTAGGCGGAGCGCCTACAAAAATGACCAGTGGGGTGGGGTAGGCGAAGCGCCTGCCTCTTGGGCGGAGCGCTGGGCTGCAGGCTTCTCAGGGTGGAGCGCCTGGCTCCTCAGGCGGGGCGCCTGGGCCTTCTAGGCGGGGCACGAGCCTTGATCAACCGGAACAACTTCCAATCGCTTCCATCTTTGAGTCCTTTCCTTCCCAAGTATAAATGCATTTGTTGGACTTCCTTAGCTTGGCTCCGTGTGAATGGTCTTGTGGTGGTTTGCCCTTTATCAGGATCTTAGACCGAACTGTTACCTGGGCAAACTATCCAGCCAAAAAAATTGGAGGAACAACACATGCTGCCTCTGGAACATAATTTACTGGGGCAACATCAGGAACTAGAACAAGAGCTCCCTAAGTCTGAATATTCGCATCTGCGGTGACCTGATGAGCTGCCTAGGGAACAGGTGGTTCTTGCGGTATCTGCACCATCAAGATTCTTATAAAATCACCGTAGAGAGCCGGGGGAACCACAAGGTCCTGCTCTCCTTGCCCACCGCGAGCCGACACTATTGGGGCCTCTACAACTGGATCATCAGCACGATCCACAACTCTCGGGGCTTGAGCAGCAGTAGGCCCAGGCTAGATTGCTTCGTATTGAACTCCTACCCTATTTTGATTTGTTGCATGAGGGTTCACAATTACTACGAAGGAATTAACAAAAATATTTTTGCATCCCAGATCGATGCACGATTAGAAAAGAAGGAAGAGAAACTTACTAAATGCCATCATAGCCTCTCGTAGATAAGTACGGAAGTCTACGTATCCATCAGCGAGACTCTACTAGACACTGTCTTAGTCTAGATAAACTCTAAACAGGGCTCTGATACCAACTGACACGACCCGGATTTTCGGCTAGGCCATGCAGGCACTCGACATCCTCCCCTAGACCCGTCGGGCAAACCCTTTTACCAACTGAATTAGGAAAATAAATACAATCAAACTCATAAATAAGAACAAGACTTAGAAAAAAAACAGACATACTAATACCTCTAAACTGTACAAAAGAAATTCAAGCTGACTACCCAACATACTAGGTTTAGGACTATCCAGACTAGACATCTAAGAGTACAAAAGAATACATACACCTCCTGAAAGGAGTAAAACTAGATTGCTAAGACAAAACTAGCAATGGTGGCCGGTCTGGACAAGAGTTGGCTCACCCTGACAGCTGAAATCGCCTCATTTCCTCAATTGAACGACGAACCATGTCCTGAAACAAAACCTGCCGAAACGAATGGATTCAACAAGAAAAAAAAAGGGTGAGTCAAAAGGACTCAGTAAGTGGGGGCTGGCTACCCACCTCAAAGAAGCAGATATGCTAGCTAGGGAGAAGAAAAGTAAATAAACCAAATTTACCTTATTTCAACTATAAAAAGAAACACGTATAGAATCATAAACTCACAAACAACCAAGAACATAAGATAGACAGAACATATAGATATCCCAAACATATCAACAATCAGAAATGCATGGCACTTACACAAAACATCGCACTTACACAAGGAAATGGAATGAATGCAGTATGATACAATGGGGTCACATGTGCCTAAAACCTATCTATGCGGGACTCTCACCAACTACCAGGAGATATATGCAATAATAACCCTTCACCGGCGTGGGACTCTCATCGACTACCGGGAAGCATATGCAATAATGACCCTTCACCGGCGCGGGGCTCTCATCGACTACCGGGAAGTATATGCAATAATGATCCTTCACGGGCATGGGACTCTCATCGACTACCGAAAAGTATATGCAATAGTAACCCTTCACCGGTGCGGGACTCTCATCCCTTTTTTTTGTGTAAAACTCCCAATCTTTGGCTTTAATTTTATAAGATATTTCTTCTTTGTAGGAATAATATTTTCTTCATAATGGAGTATTTTTTTTTGTTGGGATATTAGAAGAAGTTTGATAAAGTTATTATAGTAAAACTCTTGATTTTATTATATTCTTATGTTGGGATTTTCTCTTTATCATCTTTATACACCAAGGTATTGGATATTAGTTTTTTTTTTTTTTAGCAAATACCACTAAGAACATAGCTTAGTGGCTAATTTTATTAATAATAATAAACGATAAAAAATAAATAAATTCTTTACATCCTTCAATGAATATAAACTTGCTAAAACTAAATAATGCGTAGAATGTGGTGAAACAGAAATATATCCAAGCATTGCATCTATCTCATTGGATTGAGCATCATACAATGCTAATACCACCAATAAAAGTAAATTTAATGCCTTGATAATATACCTTACATAGACCACCATACCAACTAGAACTGAACTT
Organism: Petunia x hybrida; assembly: GCA_037355625.1. Lineage (NCBI taxonomy): Eukaryota > Viridiplantae > Streptophyta > Magnoliopsida > Solanales > Solanaceae > Petunia > Petunia x hybrida. The sequence continues at coordinate 1,167,486 of JBBBVM010000032.1, read as the reverse complement.
AGTGTAATTGAGATCATAAATATTGCCAATCAGTGCTTCCATAATGAGCTACAAGTGTAGCTTTGTATTTGTTTAAAAATATCCAAGATTCTGCTTACAAAATAAACCCGTGGAAGACCAAATCACGCCATGAAAAAAATCCTTAAACGAGATCGTTGAGGAGCTTATTGAGCTAGGCACAAATCTGCCCGTGCTACAAGCTCCTCAAGCAAGCTGGCCGAGGAGCTTGTTAAGCTCACAAAAAATTTGCCCAGCTGAAGCATTAATGCGCAACCTCGCTCGCCGACGTGCTCGCTGAGGCGAGCGTGATTCCGTACGCCTAAAATTCTACTTGCTTCCATGCCTCAATCGCTTGCTAACTCGCTCGTTGTAGCGAGCAAAATTCTCCCAAATCAGCCCACATCCCACGCCTAAAAAGCTCGCTGCCTAGCTTGTTGTAGCGAGCAAAATTCTGCTTTTCGACATTCCATTAAATCCAACAACAACTCCTTTGAAACATCAACATAAAGCCGCTTGGAATGCAAACTAAACTGTTGAAACTATCCAAAAAATTCATCAATTCCTTATGAATAAATTACATAACTCCATTCGACACACACAAAGCATGAAGAAAAATCACCATGAGACTTTTGCTATTAATGAGTGTACCTACAAAAAAGAAAATAAAGTTAGTAGTAAAAGCCTCCATGCTCTCCTCCACATGGATTCAAACATTAAGGAAAATTCCATCTCCCTTATTTCTAGACATACCTCCTCGGCCTAGTACGAATATATGGCTCATTACACTTTTCCTCATTAACCAACCTCCTTCCCATGCTACCCAACTCATGAAACAAATTAACTATGACATCTCCTTGATCAATAGCCAAGTTGCCAAAGGAATCTGCCAATTTATTCCCTTCTCTAAACACATGCATCACCACCACCTCTCTACCCTCCATTAAACTCCAAATCTCCTTCATTATTTGTACAATTTGCCAAGGCACCTCCCAAATTTTTTGTCACTATGTTCTTGAGAAACATTGAGTCCGTTTCAACAATAACTTGTGCATAGAAAGTAGAAACCACATACCTCAAGGCTATAAGAATTGCAGTTGCCTCCACTTGAGTATTTGTGGTCATGCAATCATCCATCTCCCTAGCACAAGCATGCACAATATTACCCCTGTCATCCCGAGCACAAAAAGCCCAAGAACTAACACCTGGATTACCTCTAGAGGCACCATCCGTATTAATTTTGATCCACACAACCTTTGTCATCACAAGCTTAGGCGTATGATCGCTTAACACCAGCAACAATTCCTCCCTTCTACCAGGCGCATACTGAAAGTTCCTCCTGCAAACTCTCAGCAACATGATAATATGCTGAGTGACAAGATACACCAACCTATGAGCTGAGATCGACCCACCATGCCTCAAACTATTCCTCCATTTCCACAACTCCCACAAAATAAAGATGGGGATAGCATGGTAAATCAACCTCAAGACCGGGTTACCAGGAGCATCCCACCACAAATTTATCACTTGTGTCAAGTGTAACCCATCAATATTAAAACCTACAGGACCTCCAAAATATTTTCAGACAGACCGTGCTACAGGCACATTCAAAAACACATGGGAAACAGTTTCCACATAAGGATTCACACAACAATGACACCTAGAAGGGAATTAAATTCCCCACCTCTTCAGCATATCATCTAAGGGAAGCTTAAATTTCCACAACCTCCATAAGAAAAATGACATCTTAAAAGGAATACCTTTAGTCCAGATGTGCTTGTAGAGATCACTTGGCTTCTTCCTTTGCCTTATCAAATGATAAGGTGACCGGATTGAAAAAGTGTCTCGAAGCTCCAGCATCCAAAAAGGCTTGTCCCTCTGGTGAGGACAAATAGGAGGATTGACATTATGAATCACATGCTCAGCAATGTCTTCAGGCAATAGCTCCCTAATGTGCTGCTCCAGTCATACTCCATCCTCAGCAACTTTATAGACACATACTACGGTCTCATCACACGAAAACTCACAAGGAACTGCATGAAACAACGGACCAAGGCCAGTCCAATTATCAAGCCAGAAGTATGAATTCCCCATTTTCAGCTGCCAAATTATCTCATGATCCATTTCAGGCCTGCTCTGCAATATTTTCTTCCATGCATAAGTCCCCTTCTTCAATGGCACCACCACAAAGTGATGCTTTTTCAAATATGCTTTTTCAACTCCCTCCACAAAGACTGCTTAGTACGAAAATTCCAACAAGGCTTTGCAAATAAGGCCTTGGAAATATCATACAAGCACCTAAAGCCAACTCCACCTTCATTAAGAGGATGACACAGAGTCTTCCAAGAAGCCAAATGCCTGCTATCCTGGCCCACAGTATTACTCCAGAAGAACTTGGCAAACAGCCTGTGAAGTTGAGCAATCACCCAGACAGGGAGGTCACAGGCAGATAATAAGTGAATAGGCATACTCTGAAGTACTGATGAAATCAGAGTCGCCCGTCCACCTATGGAAAGCAGTTTACCAGTCCAAGAGTCAAGATTTTTCTGCACCTTATCCACCATCTCATTGTAATGACAGTTCTTCCTCCTAGCATAATAAATAGGCACTTTCATGTATAATTATATCTACTTACCGAGTTCTTTATCTTGTTTTTAATTTCTTTATTCAGGAGATGAGAATAATTTAAACAAGTTTATTTGTTTAGCAAAGGCTAATCAAAAGAATATTTTGCTCACTTAGATATACTCAATTAAGGTAATTCTTATTTGAAGCCATTAATTCAATCGGTTAACTACACTAATCGAAAGAGGTGTTATTAATCAATTCTTGTGTAATATCACTTACTATCAATTAATCAATAATATAAGTTGTAGCGGTGGTGTTAATATATTGTGGTTAGGTGAAGTGGTTCTATTAGAAACAAACAATCATTCTTTGAAAAGGTCTCTGTTTCACTGTCAATCGATTAATTACACTAGTTGAAAGAGGTCTTATTAATTGTTTACTTTGATGTGATTTGGTTGTACTAGAAATAAGTGATCATTTCAATAAACAGATAAGTAATAAAGTTATGATTTTACTATAGTTATTTTGGTTTTCTTATTCAAAGTATCCAAACCTTTATAATATATTTTATTTAATTTACTTCAAAATATTCAAAAAATACTTACTATACTATTTTTAAAATTTTTAGAACTATTAAAAAATTCTCATCTCACCAATCTATTCTCTCAAATAGTGACAAATAAAACATAAATCAGTAGCCTAGATGGTTCCAATCTCCGTAAAATGATATCTTAAACTATACTATAATTTGCCAAAGTACGAGCATAAAATCATATACGCTGAGCTAGTCATTTCTTGCACTCGGATTCTCTCTGCATCATCCCTTTTCTTTTTTTTGTTGCTTTTGGTTGAATTGCTGATGCAACCCGGATCGTGAGAACCATTTACAAGAAGCCAACCACGGGAGTTGCAAAAGTTGCAAGCCACATTCTCAAAACTGGAGCTACTGGGGCAGATTTTGGAGGCTTCAAGACCTGATTGCAAGCTCACTGCCTCATAAATAGAATTTGCTCATCGCCATCGCGAGACTGCAGGCGCGATTGCACAAGGTCTTGACAGTTGTTCTTCGCGATTGCGTGACCATAACCGCGATCGTGAAGCTCTGGTTTCTCATACTGCACGATCGTGCAAGTGTTGGTGCGACAGCGCTGAGATGACAATCAAAATGCCTATTTTAGTTTAATGACTTTGCTGCAGCCCATTTCAGGGGCAATTAAGGCAATGTTTGCCATTTTAGGAACCACTATTTAAACCCTTTTATCTTCATTTATTAGGGTGAGCATTTTATGAATATTGATTGTGAGAAAACTTGGCTAAGCTTGTTGCTTAAGCACTTAATTCTTGATTTGCAAACGAACATTGATTCAATTGAGGATCAATTAGCATAGGTTCCTTTTGTTAGACAATTGAAGGGGTGATTAACCCTATTTTCCTAATTTACTTCTTTAATCCTTTCTAATTAAAAGTGGATCTTTCTTTAATCTCTTTTCAATTCTTGTTTCTTTTCTATCTTTGTTGTTGATACATATCAATTGGTATCAGAGCTGGATTAGTGTTTGTTCTTACAAACACTAGTTAGGTTTTGTTTATAAAAATCCAAAAATAATAAATAATAAATAAAAACTCAAAAATCCCAAAAATTGAGTCATAGATTTAGGGTTCCTTTCGATGAAATTTTTGTTACCAATTATTGATAGTTGAATCTAAAAGTTGTACCTTGAAGGAGTTGAGCAACAAACAACGATTGGAGCATCAATTGGAATAATAAAAATTAAGGTTCTTCAAGTTCATCAACTAGTGATTTGGGGTTCTTACATTTTGGGTGTTGCTTTTGATGAATCAACTATTGGATTTTCTTAGCGGACTAACAAGGATAATATATCTCAAATTTGGAGAAAAAATAAGCTGATTTGAAAAGATCAAGTGAAGAAGTGTGCTGAAAAAATGGGTTCTGCATAAACTCCAGAAACCCACGCGATCGCGCGCTAGCCTGCGGATAGCGCACATTTATTCCTCTATGCGGTCGCGACCTACTCACGCGATCGCGCGCAATTGGGAGCTTTTTCAACGCGATCGCGACAGTTTTCACGCGATCGCATAGAACAACAATTTCCGAAAAATAGTTTACTTAGACAGTTTGCTTGCAACAGCCCCTGAACAGTCTCCAATCAATCAAACCCCATTCTCATCATCAAGTACAATGAGTTTCTAGATCATAAATAACATTTTATCCAAATCCGAATTCGTTTCGGGCCAATTCGATTCGTGCTTTTCACCTTTCATCTTGTTGACTTTTTCTAACTCCCATCCGTTTGCTTTAATTGTCTATTCTTTTTCACAACAACTCCATTCCATCCCGAATTGGATTGAGTTTGATTGTTAAATCAGACTTGAGTGCGAAAAGCAACTTGGACTGGCCAAGATGGTAAAAAAAAAAGTGTGGTGAGAGTATTCGAGCGAGTACAAACCAATCATTGAGTGTAAACACGAGTGGATTGAGTGCAATCAAATCGAGTGTCAACACTTAGGTAGTGAATTGGTAAGGACTCTTTCTACTAACCTTTGTTTGTTTGATTGTTTGTAGGTACTATGGCTCAAAAGGAAGTTGATGTGAACATGGAGACCAATACCTTGATTCATGCGATGATAGATCGCTTTGACGTACTCCATGCTGAATTCAAGGGAATCAAAGAAATCGTTGATGACCCCCGGAAGTCTAGGTTCAAGAATCGGGAAAGCAAGTGGTAGAGACACCTCCAACCGTGGGGGTGCGTGGTGATGGTCCTAGTAGGATTTCTCGGGCTAATGACCGTTATTCTCATATGATAGCCCAAGACACCTACTCTCCAAATGACATTCCATAAGCAAAGGATCCTATTCATGATCTTCCAAGGCATGACCTTTCAAGAAATGAACCTCCGATACAAGAAACTCCAAGGCGTGAAGGAATGGTGCAACCACAAAATGATCATCCATATGATGATGAATCTTTTCATGCACTTGATAACTATGATGTTAATATATATCTCTACTCGGGGGAGGCACGACAAGGAGGATATAGGGGTCGAGGTGGTCGATTTGGGAGAGGTTACCAAGGGAGAGCAGAACTTAAAGAGGACTACTATGACTATGGGGGTCATAGTGGAAATCAAAGGCATTATGATGAGGATTGGGAATTCAATACCATCAAGATCAATCTTCCTACTTTCCAAGGAGATAGTGATCCCGAAGATTATCTAGAATGGATTGTTAAAATGGAAAGGATCTTCCAAATCATCAATGTGCAAGAAGCTACAAAAGTCAAGTATGCCATCACTCAATTTGAAGGCTATGCTTCTAGTTGGGAATCTAAGCATAGGAAAAAAGAGACTCATAGGCTACTTGCAGAGGGTGGATGGATAGCCATGAAGGCCATGATGGAAGATCGATTCTTACCCAAGAACTATGATGAAGAATTGCTCAAGAAGTTCTACAACTTGAGGCAAGGAAGCAAAGGGGTCCCCGAATACTTTGATGTGTTTGAAAAGACAAGCATAAGGGCTAACATTCAAGATGGGGACCGACTTCTCATTCCAAGGTTTTGTGGGGGCTTGAATAGGAAAATTTCTTCTCCCATAGAATTGCACCAATTTGATTCCTTGTATGATGCTTTTCAAGCGGCACTTAAGGTGGAGAAAGGGCTTGAGTTGGACAAGTCCTACGAGTCCAAGAGCACCTCTACCAATTGGAGCAAGGGAAGGGACAATGTGAAAAACTATTCCCTATGGGACAAGGCAAAGGAGACCAAGCGAGAGTTCAATGGCCAATTTGACAAAGCCAAGCCCAAAGAATAGCCAAAAGTGGGACGTAACAAAGGTAAACTCGAAAGTTTGTCTAAAATTAAGTGTAATAAAAATAATGGCCGAGGCCATATGATGAGGGATTGTCAAAATAGGAGAACCATTGTTGCTTTGGGTGATGGTGGTTATCAAACGGGTGATAGTGATGTAGAGGAGGTAGATGGAGATGTTCCTTGTGATGATGACTTTGATGGGGGAAGAGGAGAAGGTGAGCAATATGAGGGTGACATCGCCGCTTCTCTTGTGGTAAGGACGATAATGGGAGTGCAAGTGAATGAGGATTCAGATCAAAGGGAAAATTTATTTCATGCTTATTCTAAGGTCCAAGGAACTATTTGTTCTCTTATCATTGATAGTGGTAGTTGTGTCAATATAGTGAGTATCACTTTGATTGATCAACTCAGGCTTCCCACTAGGAAACATCCACAATCCTATAAGCTACAATGGTTGAATGAATGTGGAGAATTAAAGGTGAACAAGCAAGCTTTGATCAAATTCAAGATAGGAGACTACCATAATGAGCTCTTATTTGATGTAATTCCATTGCAAGCTTGTCACATTTTTCTTGGTAGACCTTGGCAATATGATCGTTTAGCAAAGCATGATGGCAAGGCTAACAAGTATGCTTTAGAGTTTGAAGGTCGAAAGTATATTCTTAAACCATTGACTCCGGGTCAGGTGAGTGAGAGATATAGAAAGATGAGGAAGTTGAAGTTGAAAAGAGAGAAAGAAAAGAAAGAGGGAGTTGATGGAAGGAAAAGAGTGGGAGTTGTCATACAAAAGAGTGAGGAAACAAAAGAGAGAGTGAATATGTTCTTGTCAAAAAAGAAGTGCTTGAATGATTTGAAGGAGGGAATTCCCATGATTCTCTTCCTACATAAAGACCATATTTTTCTTACTAATGAACTAACTACTTCTTTGCCTAGTTCTATTTCTTCTCTTCTGCAAGGTTAGGAAGACATCTTCTCCGAGGAGTTGCCTAGTGGATTGCCACCACTAAGAGGCATTGAGCATAAAATTGACCTTGTTCCGGGCTCATAATTGCCCAACAAGTCCGCCTATAGAAGCAACCCGGAGGCCACCAAAGAGCTCCAAAGGCAAGTGGAGGAGTTGCTTGAAAGAGGACTTGTGCAAGAAAGCTTGAGCCCATGTGTGGTCTTGGTCATCCTAGTACCAAAGAAAGATGGGACTTGGTGCATGTGTGTGGATTGTAGAGCCATAAATAAGATAACGGTAAAGTATCGTCATCCTATCCCTAGGTTAGATGATATTCTTGATGAGTTGTGTGGTTCTTGTGTGTTTTCTAAAATTGACTTGAGGAGTGGCTACGACCAAATCCAAATGAAACTGGGTGATGGGTGGAAGACGACCTTTAAGACTAACTTTGGTCTTTATGAGTGGCTTGTCATGCCTTTTGGCTTGTCCAACGCTCCTTCAACCTTCATGAGATTGATGAATCATGTGCTTAAATATTTCATTGGAAAATTTGTTGTAGTTTACTTTGATGACATTCTTGTCTATAGCAAATCCATTGATGAACATGCTAATCATTTGAAGCAAGTGTTTGATATTTTGAGAAATGAGCAATTATTTGCTAACTTGAAAAATGATCCTTTTGTGTTGATAAAGTTTTGTTTCTTAGTTTTGTGGTGAGTGCAAACGGTGTGGAAGTTGAAGAGGCTAAAGTGGAGGCCATTAGGGATTGGCCCACTCCTAAAAGCATTGGTGATGTGAGAGGTTTCCATGGGTTTGCTAGCTTTTATAGGAGGTTTGTGAGGGGATTTAGCACTATAGTTGCACCATAGACCGAAGTGATAAGGAAGGATAAGGCATTTGTGTGGGGGAAATAGCAAGAAGAGGCTTTTGCAGAATTGAAAGAAGGGCTTAGCTCTACTCCTCTCCTTCAATTACCCAATTTCGATAAAACCTTTGAAGTTGAGTGTGATGCTATTGGAGTAGGAATTGGAGCCGTGTTGTTGCAAGATCAAAAACTCATTACCTATTTTAGTGAAAAGCTTAAGGGGAGCAACCACTAAATATTCAACTTATGACAAATAATTGTATGCCTTGGTCAAGGCTTTGGCTCATTGGCAACAGTATCTTTGGTCAAAAGAATTTGTTATTAGAACCGACCACCAATCTTTGAAACATCTTAAATCCCTAGAGAAGTTGAATGTAAGACATGCCAAATGGGTGGATTTTGTTGAAACCTTTCCTTATGTCATCTATTGCAAAAGGGAAAAGAAAATGTGGTGGCGGATGCCTTGTCAAGGAAGTTTGTGCTTCAATCAAGAAGACAAGTGTTGTTGAATATTTTGGGGTCCAAGCTCATGGGTTTTGAAAGCATGAAGGAGATGTATGCCAATGACCCGGAGTTTGGGAAACTTTATGCTAATTGTGAGTTGGAGGAAAGGGTAAGAAGAATCACTAAATTGTGTGGTGAGGAGGAACCAAGTGATGATGTGGAGAAAAAGAGGTTCCACAAGTATGAAGGTTTCTTGTTTAGAAATAGAAAGTTGTGTGTGCCTAGTTCATCTAGGAGTGAGTTGTTTGTGAGGGAGGCACATAGTAGAGGACTAATGGGGAATTTTGCAATGGGAAGACCATGGAGATTCTTAAGGAGCAATTTTATTAGCCTAGGATGAAGGTGGATGTTGTAAGGGTGTGCGGTCAATGATTGGAGTGTAAGCAAGCTAAGTCGAAGCTACTTCCACATGGTTTGTACTCACCCCTCCCCATTCCCTTAGGTCCTTGGCTTGACATTTTTATGTACTTTGTGCTTGGCTTGCCTAGGACCAAAAGAGGAAAATATAGCATCTTTATGGTAGTTGATAGATTTTCTAAAATGGTACATTTCATTCCTTGTCATAACAGTGATGATGCCTCCCATGTAGCTAATTTGTTTGTTGAGCATGTACTTAAATTGCATGGGGTACCTAAAGTTATTGTTAGTGATAGGGATTCCAAATTCCTTAGTCTTTTGTTGGAGAAAATTGTGGGGAATGCTTGGGACTAAGTTTTTGTTCACTACACTTTTTGCCATCCCCAAACCGATGGCCAAACCGAGGGTGTCAATCAGACCTTAGAAACAATGCTTATAGCCTTGGTTAAGGGAAAACTGCCTCTTGGGAAGATCGCTTGCCTTTGATTAAATTTGCATATAATAGAACATGCATACTTTTACTTGCATGACTCCTTTCGAGGTTCTATATGGTTTTAACCCCCTAACCCCCTTGGATCTCACGCCTTTATCTCGGGATATGGTTTTAAGCTTAGATGACAATGCATACAAGGTTGATTTGCCAAGCAATTATCAAGTGCACAACACTTTCAATGTGTGCGACTTCTCTCCTTTCAAGGTTGATGATCAAGTGAATTCGTTGACGAATTATTTTCAAGAAGGGGAGAATGATGCAACCTGGATCGTGAGTAAACCATTTACAAGAAGCCAACCACGACAGTTGCAGCCACATTCTCAAAACTGGAGCTACTGGGGCAGATTTTGGAGGCTTCAGTACCTGTTTGCAAGCTGATTGCCTCAAAACCAGAATTTTTTCACTGCGACCGCGAGACTGCAGACACGATCGCACAAGGTCCTGACAGTGTTCAGCGCGATCGCGAGGCTTCAGAAGCGATCATGCAGGAAGCTGAAAAGGGGTGAAGACTATTCTTCGCGATTACGTGACCATAGTCGCGATCGCGAAGTTCTGGTTGCTCATACTGCGTGATCGTGCAGGTATTTGCATGATAGCACTGAGATGACAATAAGAAGTCCTATTTTAGTTTAATGACTTTGTTGCAGCTCATTTCAGGGGCAATTAAGGCAATGTTTGCCATTATAGGAATCACTATTTAAACCCTTTTATCTTCATTTATTAAGGTGAGCTTTTGATGAATATTGATTGTGAGAAAACTTGGCTAAGCTTGTTGCTTAAGCACTTAATCCTTGATTTAAAATTGAATATTGATTCAATTGAGGATCAATTAGTATAGGTTCCTTTTGTTAGACAATTAAAGGGGTGATTAAGAATATTTTCTTAATTTTCTTCTTTAATTCTTTCTAATTAAAAATGGGTCTTGTTTTAATCCTTTTTTAATTCTTGTTTCTTTTTTATCTTTATTGTTGATTCATATCAACTGCTCTTGCCATGTCTTTCCAGAATTAATCCAGGTTGTCTACGTCATAGCCTGCATCAAACCTATCCCTTCCAATGGTCTCGAGTTCCATTTGGCGCCTTGCTTTCCAAAGTTCGAATATATTTTCCTCGAATGGTATCATCCCTTCGGGGATATCTGTCTTGAAACTTCTAAAATCTGTAATTTAGGGTACAATTTGTTTTCTTCCTACTTTTCTGAGTTCCCTTAAAAGAGCATATGGGTAAACTCCTCTATTCCTAACCAAGATTAGAAATGAAGCTCCTTTGAACCGTGTGATCACTGCATTGCTTGGAAATAGTCAAACATCCATTGCTCATTTTCAGATGTTAGTTGACTGAATAGGCGGCACCAGTCTTTGGTCATGGTTGGCCGGTCTGATAAGACCCAAACCCCCTCAAGACCCTTCACTCGGAGTCAAGCCAAGTTGATCCAAGATACCCATCTTCACTTGATATGGAAGGGTATGGAAGAAGGCCTCGGGAGCGACTTGAAGACTATGCTTTGGTGCGCCATGGATGGAGGACCTTCTAGTACACTTGACGAGGCATCCGGAGCACTTTTGGAAGCAACTCAAGAGGCCACAGCACCAGGCGGACCGCCTACTCAACTAGGCCGGCCGCCTAGTTTTTGAGCACTCTCTGGATCTCCTTTAGGCGGACCGCCTCTGTAAAACGGGCGGACCGCCTACTCCAAAGGGGCTGACCGCCCACTCCAAGTAGGCTGACCGCCTACTCTACTATGCTGGGCGCCTACTTGGGGCGCCTAGTGAGCTGAAGATGCGGGATTCCTAGTTTATTTGCTATGTTTTGGACAACTATAGCCCTATGAGGCCCTTATTGTTTTAACCCACTTTGGGGGTATTTTTGAGCTTTCATTACATGTAAGTGAAGTCTATAAATACTTCACAAACCTATTCAAACCTTAGTCTACCTTGAATTATATGAATGATGAAAAGAAACTATCTCTTGTTTGGAGAATCCTTTGCCTTGGTTGCTTGAATTCACTAGTGGAATCTAGTTGAGTCTTGAACCGAAAACCCGATCATTCTATTTGCGAGCCCCAAGTGTGGCTCGAGGGTAGTTGCATAGTGTAGGTCCTCCTTGACACCGAACGAGTTCTCCATAGTTACTTCGTAGGGAGTTCGAGTAGTGTCTCGCTCTTTATCTTTATTTCCCTTTTTCATTTTTGATTCTTATCATCTTGGTATCAGAGCAAGGCTCGGGTTTTGTTTCTACAAACCCCCGACCCTTGATTCTTCGTGCCTAGGTTGGTTTCTATCTTAGGTTCTTATTTGTTGTTGAAGAAAAAAAGAAGAAAACACAAAAAAAAAAAAAAAATAGAAAAGGGTTGAAAAACACAAAAATTTGATCATAGAATCTTGGTTTGTTGGACCCATTGCTTGATTGATATTGGGTTTTGTTCCTTGTTGGAAACCCGTTCTTTTGGTACCCTGAGCATCGAATTTGAAGTAGAAACACAAGGATTGAAAATTTGAAACCCTTGAAGAACTTGAAAATTTGAAACCCTAGCTATGAACATGGTGGAATGTTGAACTTTGATTGGGGTTTGATAAAATTGATTGGGGTTTGATCTCTGTGCTTGAAACAACATTGGGGTACCTTTGATTTGCCAAAACAACGTGTGGATTGATGAATTTTTGGGTGCAAAACCAAGAAAATCGTGTTTGAACTGTGCTGAAACTTGCAGTAGGCGGAGCGCCTAGGGAAACGGGCGGACCGCCTGAATTTTTTGTGTGCTCTCTGGACTTTACAGAGGCGGACCGCCTACTTAGAGTAGGCTGACCGCCTACTTCCCTCTGCAGACACCAGGCGGACCACCTAGTCCAAACAGGTGGGGCGCCTACTTTGCTGAAAGTTGGGAATCGGGTAGTTTCTTCTAGGTTCGCTTGTTTTGTTGTTTGCATTGCTTCTAATTAGTATTATTAGAGTATAATCCTACTCGATTAGTACTAATTACTTCAAGCTACTAGGATCATCGTGCCTTAGAACGGAGACTAGAACTCAAAGAAGACCCGTAGTGCCTTTTAACTCAAGTCCTCACTCAAAGTGCTTAGCGTTCCAATCGAGTCCTATTAACTCCACTCACCCCGGAGTACATTTGGCTTTTGAGTCGAGTGATTAGGTTTAGGTTTACTATTCAACTTTGTGAAGCTTTGAGTTCAAGCAAGAGTAAAATAGCCATCGCCACCATACGAGTGATCCGAGTGAACACAAGTGAGGGAGCGAGTGAGGTGTTTTAACTAACTCTTGTCTCTTTTCTTTGTAGGTACAATGGCCAACGAAGGTCAAGATTTCATCAAGGAGGCCTTGGCTAGCCTTCTTGCCAAGATGGATGTCATGACTCAAAGGATTGAGTCACTTGAAAAGGGTGCTTCAAGTACTCAAGGGACCCCGAGTGTCCCAATTGAAAAGGGGACCCCGAGTGTCCAAATTGAGACCGGTGAAGGCTCGAGTAGCCCTACCTTTACCCCGGAGCAAGTTGTTGAATTGCTCAATCAACAACGGGTAAAGGAAGATCGAGAGAGAATTGAACGAACGGGCATTCCCCGTATCTTGGATAATCCCCCAAGAAACAACCCATTACCAAGACCCATCCGAAATGTGCAACCTCTTGAGCAAGTCGATGAAGCTCAAGAAGGGGAGGAAGCCGATTATGGTGATGATATGTATGGGTTTGATGATCACTTTCAACCGAGGCGTGGTATGAATTGGGGTCGTAATGTGGATCGAGGTAGGGGCCGAGGTCGAGGGCCACCTGTGGGATTTGTTGGAGGGAATGCGAGAAGGGAGTATGGTGTGAATGAAGACCACTATGGGGGCCAACCGGAGCCATTCCGTGGGGGTCGTGACAACAACAACAATCTTAATAGTGTGAAGATTACTATTCCTCCTTTCAAAGGGAATAGTGATCCGGCGGAGTACATTGATTGGAAGTTGTCCATGGAACGTATATTTGACACCAATGACATGCCCGAAGTGAAGAAGACTAAGTATGCTATCTCTACCTTTGAGTCCTTTGCTTCTACATGGTGGGAGTCGGTAAAGAGGAATAGAAGGAGGATGGGGATGGTTCTTAATCTTACTTGGGATGAGTTGATCCGTGTGATGGATGAAAAGTACTTGACTAACCAATACCGAGTGGACCAACAAAAGCGTCTCTATGAATTGAAACAAGGTTCCAAGTCGGTTGGGGAGTACTTCAATGAGTTTGAACAAGTCCGGATGACTCTAGACTTGGATGAGGAAGACAATGAGACGGCCATGATCCGTTTCAAAGGGGGCTTAAACCGAGACATAGCTTCACTTTTGAAGTTTCACAAGTACAATGATCACTACAAGCTATTTGAGGATGCGGTTGAAGCCGAGAAGTGGCTCAAAGAGGAGAAATCCCTTCTCTACAAGAGTAATGCTATTACTCCATTGAACAAGCCAAAGGATTGGAAGTCTCCTACAACTAATGCCAAATTCCCAAGTGCAAGTGGTGCAAGTGCTAGCAAGGAAGTGAAAAAGCCTTTTGAAAGGTCGACACAACCCGTGGGAGGTAACTCTAGAACTCAATTGAGTAATCCAATCTCTTCTTCTACTCAATGCTTTAAGTGTAAGGGATATGGTCATCTCTCTAAAGATTGCCCTACTCGGAAAACTATGGTTCTTGTTGGTGACTTGGTCTATGAGCAAGAAAGTGAGCCCGAGGAAGAAGAGGGAGTAGAGGGTGATGTGGATGAGGGAGATGAAGGGGAGATTACTATGATCGAAGATGATGATTCCCATGCCTTCCTTGTTGTGAGGAGGAGTCTAGGAGCCATGTGTGTGGAGGATGTTGAGACCTTACAACGAGAGAACTTTTTCATTCCAAATGCCGAGTCATGGGTCTCATTTGCTCTATGATCATTGACTCGGGAAGTTGTGCTAATGTTATTAGCCAAACACTAGTTACCCAATTGAAAATACCTACCTTGAAACACCCAAATCCTTATAAGCTTCAATGGCTTAGTGAGTGTGGTGAGTTGAGGGTGGTTAAGCAATGTTTGATCAAATTCAAGATTGGGAACTATGTGGATGAACACATGTTCGATGTCGTGCCTATGCAAGCGTGCCACCTACTCTTTGGTAGGCCTTGGCAATTTGATCGACGTGTGGTTCATAATGGTCATGCCAACACCTATACGGTGACGCATGAGGGGAAAAAGTTTGTGCTCCAACCAATGACTCCCAAACAAGTGAGCGATGATTACAAACGGATGCGGGAGTTGAGAGAAGTGGCAAAGGCTAAGTCGGTTGTTGAGACTAGCCCTTTGTCCAAAAGCTTGGTGGCAATCCCACCTACTTCTACCGGTGGCATATGTTCCATGATGCAACCGGGCGAGATCCTAAAGGGAAATGATGGCAACAAGCTTCTCATATGCCTAGTGCACAAAGGTATGGTTCTAAACTCTAATTGTGATTTTTCTTCTAACCCTTTGCCTAGTGTGTTTGAGAATATTTTGAAGGATTTTGGTGACATGTTCCCAGATGAAATGCCGGATGGATTGCTGATAAGAATCAAATACGAAACGCGGAAATAAAGATAAAGAGCGAGACACTACTCGAACTCCCTACGAAGTAACTATGGAGAACTCGTTCCATAATACCCTCGTATCGGTGTCAAGGAGGACCTACACTATGCAACTACCCTCGAGCCACACTTGGGGCTCGCAAATAGAATGATCGGGTTTTCGGTTCAAGACTCAACTAGATTCCACTAGTGAATTCAAGCAACCAAGGCAAAGGTTTCTCCAAACAAGAGATAGTTTCTTTTCATCATTCATATAATTCAAGGTAGTCTAAGGTTTGAATAGGTTTGTGAAGTATTTATAGACTTCACTTACATGTAATGAAAGCTCAAAAATACCCCCAAAGTGGGTTAAAACAATAAGGGCCTCATAGGGCTATACTTGTCCAAACATAGCATAAAAAGTAGCAATTCCCGCACCCCTTCACAAAGTAGGCGCCCAGCCTACTTCAACTAGGCGCCTGGCCTATTCTTGGCAAGCTGAGAGAGTGGGCGGTCCGCCTGGTCTGTGAGTTCTACAGAGGCGGTCCGCCTAGTGAGATCCAGAGAGTGATCAAAAACTAGGCGGCCGGCCTAGTGGAGTAGGCGGTCCGCCTGGTGCTGTGGCCTCTTGAGTTGCTTCCAAAAGTGCTCCGGATGCCTCGACAAGTGTACTAGAAGGTTCCCCGTCCATGGCACACCAAAGTATAGTCTTCAAGTTGGTCTTGGAGCCTCCTTCCGTACCCTTCCATATCAAATGAAGATGGGTGTCTTGGATCAACTTGGCTTGACTCCGAGTGAAGGGTCTTGAGGGGGTTTGGGTCTTATCATCCTCCCCTTCTTGAGAAGATTTCGTCCTCGAAATCGAAGCATCATCCACGACCTCTTCAGCATTAAGCACAGCCTCTTCATCACCTACATTCAAAGGAACCAAGTCACTAACATTGAAAGTATTAGAAACTTGATACTCACTTGGCAAGTCGACCACATATGCATTGTTGTTTATCTTCGAGAGCACTTGGAATGGGCCATCTCCTCGGGGTGCCAACTTCCCTTTCCTAAGGTTTGGAAACCTTTCTTTCCGGAAGTGCACCCACACATAGTCACCCTTCTTGAATTCCACCTTCTTGCGCCCTTTGTTCTTCTTGGCGGCAACCTTAGCATAAGCTTCCTCCAAGTTCTTCTTCGCCTTTGCATGGAGTTCAACCAAAGCCTTGGCTCTAGCTTTACCTTCAAAATTAACAACCATTTCCCTTGGCAAAGGGGTTAGATCAAGGGGAATCAAGGGGTTAAATCCATAAACACACTCGAATGGGGTCATGCCTATCATGCTATGCAATGTGCGATTGTAGGCAAACTCCATAAGAGGTAAACGATCAATCCAAGTCCCGGCCTTGCCTCGAGTCATGGCTCTAAGAAGAGCACCCAAGGTTCGGTTTACCACTTCCGTTTGCCCATCGGTTTGGGGGTGGTGGGACGTGGAGAACAAGAGCTTGGTGCCTAAAGCACCCCATAAACACCTCCAAAAATGACTTAGGAACTTAGTGTCCCTATCACTCACTATAGTTTGAGGCACACCATGCAACTTCAAGACATTTTCAATAAACAAAGTTGCCACATGTTGTGCATCATCACATTTCTTGCATGGAATGAAATGAGCCATTTTGGAAAACCTATCCACAACAACATAAATGCTATCATGGCCCCCTCTAGTCCATGGTAATCCCATCACAAAATCCATTGAAATATCCAACCATGGACTAGTAGGTACGGGGAGAGGGGGATACAACCCATGAGGGTGGGCTTTAGATTTGGCTCGCTTGCACTCAAGGCAATTAGAGCAAAACTTTTCCACATGCACCCTCATCTTTGGCCAATGGAATTGTTCTTGAAGAATGGCCAAAGTCTTCCTTGTGCCAAAATGTCCCATGAGTCCCCCGCAATGCGCTTCATGCACAAGCAATTCTCTCCAAGAGGACTCCGGAATGCACACCCTACCATTTTTGAAGATATAACCATCAAACCATTGGTATTTGTCAACTCTCTCCCCTTTCTCTAGAGTGTCATGGACACTCTTTAGCTTTGGGTCATGAGCATACATCAATTTAATGCTCTCAAAACCCATGAGCTTAGAGGTGAGAGTGGTGGCTAGGGCAAACTTTCTTGAAAGCGCATCCGCCACAACATTGTCTTTCCCTTTCTTGTATTGGATCACATAGGGAAAAGACTCAATGAATTCAACCCACTTGGCATGTCTCTTATTGAGCTTCTCTTGGCCTCTCAAATGCTTGAGTGACTCATGGTCACTCTTGATTACAAACTCACGAGGCCAAAGATAGTGTTGCCAATGGGCAAGGGCTCTCACAAGGGCATACAACTCCTTGTCATATGTAGAATAATTCAAGGAGGCCCCTTTCAACTTTTCACTAAAGTAGGCGATGGGTTTGCTATCTTGCATTAAAACACCACCAATTCCCACCCCCGAGGCATCACATTCAACCTCAAATGCCTTTCCGAAGTCGGGCAATTGCAATAGAGGGGCGGTGCTCAACCTACTTTTCAACTCAAGGAAGGCCTTCTCTTGAGGCTCTCCCCAAACAAACGGTTGGTCTTTCTTCACCAATTCGGTGAGTGGAGCGGCAATGGAGCTAAAGTCCTTCACAAATCACCTATAAAAGCTTGCGAGACCATGAAAGCTCCTCACTTGAGTCACGGTAGTAGGAGTAGGCCAATCACGTATGGCCTCTACCTTAGACTCATCCACCTCCACTCCTTGGGCACTCACAACAAACCCAAGGAAGACCACCTTCTCAACACCAAAGGCACACTTTTTAAAATTAGCATAGAGCTTTTCGGCTCTCAACTTTTCAAGCACTAGCCTAAGGTGTTCAACATGGTCGTCTATTGATTTGCTATAGATCAATATATCGTCAAAATAGACGACCACAAACTTGTTGATGAATGGCTTTAGAACATGGTTCATTAGCCTCATGAAAGTGCTAGGTGCATTGGAGAGCCCAAAGGGCATCACCAACCATTCATAGAGACCAAATTTGGTCTTGAATGCGGTTTTCCATTCATCACCGGGTTTCATCCGGATTTGATGGTAGCCGGACCTAAGGTCAATTTTGCTAAACACACATGATCCGCTCAATTCATCTAACATATCATCAAGCCGGGGAATAGGATGACGGTACTTTACCGTTATTTTTTTCACGGCCCGACAATCAACACACATTCTCCAAGTGCTGTCCTTTTTGGGAACAAGGATCACGGGCACGGCACAAGGACTCAAGCTTTCCCTCACCAAGCCTTTAGTGAGCAATTCATCAACTTGCTTTTGCAATTCCCTTGTATCCTCCGGGTTGCTCCTATAGGCCGGTTTGTTTGGGATTTGGGATCCCGGGACAAAGTCTATTTGATGCTCAATGCCCCTCAAAGGAGGCAATCCATCCGGCATTTCATCCGGGAACATGTCACCAAAATCCTTCAAAACATTCTCAAACACACTAGGCAAAGGGTTAGATGAAAAATCACAATTAGAGTTTAGAACCATACCTTTGTGCACTAGGCATAGGAGAAGTTTGTTGCCATCATTTCCTTTTAGGATCTCGCCCGGTTGCATCATGGCACATATGCCACCGGTAGAAGTAGGTGGGATTGCCACCAAGCTTTTGGACAAAGGGCTAGTCTCAACAACCGACTTAGCCTTTGCCACTTCTCTCAACTCCCGCATCCGTTTGTAATCATCGCTCACTTGTTTGGGAGTCATAGGTTGGAGCACAAACTTTTTCCCCTCATGCGTCACCGTATAGGTGTTGGCATGACCATTATGAACCACACGTCGATCAAATTGCCAAGGCCTACCAAAGAGTAGGTGGCATGCTTGCATAGGCACAACATCGAACATGTGTTCATCCACATAGTTCCCAATCTTGAATTTGATCAAACATTGCTTAACCACCCTCAACTCACCACACTCACTAAGCCATTGAAGCTTATAAGGACTTGGGTGTTTCAAGGTAGGTATTTTCAATTGGGTAACAAGTGTTTGGCTAATAACATTAGCACAACTTCCCGAGTCAATGATCATAGAGCAAATGAGACCCATGACTCGGCATTTGGAATGAAAAAGATTCTCTCGTTGCAAAGTCTCAACATCCTCTACACACATGACTCCTAGACTCCTCCTCACAACAAGGAAGGCATGGGATTCATCATCTTCAATCATAGTAATCTCCCCTTCATCTCCCTCATCCACATCACCCTCTACTCCCTCTTCTTCCTCGGGCTCACTATCTTGCTCATAGACCAAGTCACCAACAAGAACCATAGTTTTCCGAGTAGGGCAATCTTTAGAGAGATGACCATATCCCTTACACTTAAAGCATTGAGTAGAAGAAGAGATTGGATTACTCAATTGAGTTCTAGAATTACCTCCCACGGGTTGTGTCGACCTCTCAAAATGCTTTTTCACTTCCTTGCTAGCACTTGCACCACTTGCACTTTGGAATTTGGCATTAGTTGTAGGAGACTTCCAATCCTTTGGCTTGTTCAATGGAGTAATAGCATTACTCTTGTAGCGAAGGGACTTCTCCTCTTTGAGCCACTTCTCGGCTTCAACCGCATCCTCACATAGCTTGTAGTAATCATTGTACTTGTGAAACTTCAAAAGTGAAGCTATGTCTCGGTTTAAGCCCCCTTTGAAACGGATCATGGCCGTCTCATTGTCTTCCTCATCCAAGTCTAGAGTCATCCGGACTTGTTCAAACTCATTGAAGTACTCCCCAACCGACTTGGAACCTTGTTTCAATTCATGGAGACGCTTTTGTTGGTCCACTCGGTATTGGTTAGTCAAGTACTTTTCATCCATCACACGGATCAACTCATCCCAAGTAAGATTAAGAACCATCCCCATCCTCCTTCTATTCCTCTTTACCGACTCCCACCATGTAGAAGCAAAGGACTCAAAGGTAGAGATAGCATACTTAGTCTTCTTCAATTCGGGCATGTCATTGGTGTCAAATATACGTTCCATGGACAACTTCCAATCAAGGTACTCCACCGGATCACTACTCCCTTTGAAAGGAGGAATAGTAATCTTCACACTATTAAGATTGTTGTTGTTGTCACGACCCCCACGGAATGGCTCCGGTTGGCCCCCATAGTGGTCTTCATTCACACCATACTCCCTTCTCGCATTCCCTCCAACAAATCCCATAGGTGGCCCTCGACCTCGGCCTCTACCTCGATCCACATTACGACCCCAATTCATACCACGTCTCGGTTGAAAGTGGTCATCAAGCCCATACATATCATCACCATACTCGGCTTCCTCCCCTTCTTGAGCTTCATCGACTTGCTCAAGAGGTTGCACATTTCGGATGGGTCTTGGTAATGGGTTGTCTCTTGGGGGATTATCCAAGATACGGGGAATGCCCGTTCGTTCAATTCTCTCTCGATCTTCCTTTACCCGTTGTTGATTGAGCAATTCAACAACTTGCTCCGGGGTAAAGGTAGGGCTACTTGAGCCTTCACCGGTCTCAATTTGGACACTCGGGGTCCCCTTTTCAATTGGGACACTCGGGGTCCCTTGGTCTCCTTGGGTACTTGAAGCACCCTTTTCAAGTGACTCAATCCGTTGAGTCATAACATCCATCTTGGCAAGAAGGCTAGCCAAGGCCTCCTTGATGAAATCTTGACCTTCGTTGGCCATTGTACCTACAAAGAAAAGAAACAAGAGTTAGTTAAAACACCTCACTCGCTCCCTCACTTGTGTTCACTCGGATCACTCGTATGGTGGCGATGGCTATTTCACTCGACTCAAAAGCCAAATGTACTCCGGGGTGAGTGGAGTTAATAGGACTCGATTGGAACGCTAAGCACTTTGAGTGAGGACTTGAGTCAAAAGGCACTACGGATCTTCTTTGAGTTCTAGTCTCCGTTCTAAGGCACGATGATCCTAGTAGCTTGAAGTAATTAGTACTAATCGAGTAGGATTATACTCTAATAATACTAATTAGAAGCGATGCAAACAACAAAACAAGCGAACCTAGAAGAAACTACCCGATTCCCAACTCTCCAGGAAGTAGGCGCCCCACCTGTTTGGACTAGGTGGTCCGCCCAGTGTCTGCAGTGAGGAGTGGGCGGTCAGCCTACTCTGAGTAGGCGGTCCGCCTCTGTAAAGTCCAGAGAGCACTCAAAAATCAGGCGGTCCGCCCGTTTCCCTAGGCGCTCCGCCTACTGCAAGTTCCAGCACAGTTCAAACACGATTTTCTTGGTTTTGCACCCAAAAATTCATCAATCCACACGTTGTTTTGGCAAATCAAAGGTACCCCAATGTTGTTTCAAGCACAGAGATCAAACCCCAATCAATTTTATCAAACCCCAATCAAAGTTCAACATTCCACCATGTTCATAGCTAGGGTTTCAAATTTTCAAGTTCTTCAAGGGTTTCAAATTTTCAATCCTTGTGTTTCTACTTCAAATTCGATGCTCAGGGTACCAAAAGAACGGGTTTCCAACAAGGAACAATTCCCAATATCAACCAAGCAATGGGTCTAACAAACCAAGATTCTATGATCAAATTTTTTTGTGTTTTTCAACCTTTTCTATTTTTTTGTGTTTTCTTCTTTTTCTTCAACAACAAATAAGAACCTAAGATAGAAACCAACCTAGGCACGAAGAATCAAGGGTCGGGGGTTTGTAGAAACAAAACCCGAGCCTTGCTCTGATACCAAGATGATAAGAATCAAATACGAAACGCGGAAATAAAGATAAAGAGCGAGACACTACTCGAACTCCCTACGAAGTAACTATGGAGAACTCGTTCCATAATACCCTCGTATCGGTGTCAAGGAGGACCTACACTATGCAACTACCCTCGAGCCACACTTGGGGCTCGCAAATAGAATGATCGGGTTTTCGGTTCAAGACTCAACTAGATTCCACTAGTGAATTCAAGCAACCAAGGCAAAGGTTTCTCCAAACAAGAGATAGTTTCTTTTCATCATTCATATAATTCAAGGTAGTCTAAGGTTTGAATAGGTTTGTGAAGTATTTATAGACTTCACTTACATGTAATGAAAGCTCAAAAATACCCCCAAAGTGGGTTAAAATAATAAGGGCCTCATAGGGCTATACTTGTCCAAACATAGCATAAAAAGTAGCAATTCCCGCACCCCTTCACAAAGTAGGCGCCCAGCCTACTTCAACTAGGCGCCCGGCCTATTCTTGGCAAGCTGAGAGAGTGGGCGGTCCGCCTGGTCTGTGAGTTCTACAGAGGCGGTCCGCCTAGTGAGATCCAGAGAGTGATCAAAAACTAGGCGGCCGGCCTAGTGGAGTAGGCGGTCCGCCTGGTGCTGTGGCCTCTTGAGTTGCTTCCAAAAGTGCTCCGGATGCCTCGACAAGTGTACTAGAAGGTTCCCCGTCCATGGCACACCAAAGTATAGTCTTCAAGTTGGTCTTGGAGCCTCCTTCCGTACCCTTCCATATCAAATGAAGATGGGTGTCTTGGATCAACTTGGCTTGACTCCGAGTGAAGGGTCTTGAGGGGGTTTGGGTCTTATCAATTGCCTCCTTTGAGGGGCATTGAGCATCAAATAGACTTTGTCCCGGGATCCCGAATCCCGAACAAACCGGCCTATAGGAGCAACCCGGAGGATACAAGGGAATTGCAAAAGCAAGTTGATGAATTGCTCACTAAAGGCTTGGTGAGGGAAAGCTTGAGTCCTTGTGCCGTACCCGTGATCCTTGTTCCCAAAAAGGACGGCACTTGGAGAATATGTGTTGATTGTCGGGCCGTGAACAAAATAACGGTAAAGTACCGTCATCCTATTCCCCGACTTGATGATATGTTAGATGAATTGAGCGGTTCATGTGTGTTTAGCAAAATTGACCTTAGGTCCGGCTACCATCAAATCCGGATGAAACCCGGTGATGAATGGAAAACCGCATTCAAGACCAAGTTTGGTCTCTATGAATGGTTGGTGATGCCCTTTGGGCTCTCCAATGCACCTAGCACTTTCATGAGGCTAATGAACCATGTTCTAAAGCCATTCATCAACAAGTTTGTGGTCGTCTATTTTGACGATATATTGATCTATAGCAAATCAATAGACGACCATGTTGAACACCTTGGGCTAGTGCTTGAAAAGTTGAGAGCCGAAAAGCTCTATGCTAATTTTAAAAAGTGTGCCTTTGGTGTTGAGAAGGTGGTCTTCCTTGGGTTTGTTGTGAGTGCCCAAGGAGTGGAGGTGGATGAGTCTAAGGTAGAGGCCATACGTGATTGGCCTACTCCCACTACCGTGACTCAAGTGAGGAGCTTTCATGGTCTCGCAAGCTTTTATAGGCGATTTGTGAAGGACTTTAGCTCCATTGCCGCTCCACTCACCGAATTGGTGAAGAAAGACCAACCGTTTGTTTGGGGAGAGCCTCAAGAGAAGGCCTTCCTTGAGTTGAAAAGTAGGTTGAGTACCGCCCCTCTATTGCAATTGCCCGACTTCGGAAAGGCATTTGAGGTTGAATGTGATGCCTCGGGGGTGGGAATTGGTGGTGTTTTAATGCAAGATAGCAAACCCATCGCCTACTTTAGTGAAAAGTTGAAAGGGGCCTCCTTGAATTATTCTACATATGACAAGGAGTTGTATGCCCTTGTGAGAGCCCTTGCCCATTGGCAACACTATCTTTGGCCTCGTGAGTTTGTGATCAAGAGTGACCATGAGTCACTCAAGCATTTGAGAGGCCAAGAGAAGCTCAATAAGAGACATGCCAAGTGGGTTGAATTCATTGAGTCTTTTCCCTATGTGATCCAATACAAGAAAGGGAAAGACAATGTTGTGGCGGATGCGCTTTCAAGAAAGTTTGCCCTAGCCACCACTCTCACCTCTAAGCTCATGGGTTTTGAGAGCATTAAATTGATGTATGCTCATGACCCAAAGCTAAAGAGTGTCCATGACACTCTAGAGAAAGGGGAGAGAGTTGACAAATACCAATGGTTTGATGGTTATATCTTCAAAAATGGTAGGGTGTGCATTCCGGAGTCCTCTTGGAGAGAGTTGCTTGTGCATGAAGCACATTGCGGGGGACTCATGGGACATTTTGGCACAAGAAAGACTTTGGCCATTCTTCAAGAACAATTCCATTGGCCAAAGATGAGGGTGCATGTGGAAAAGTTTTGCGCTAATTGCCTTGAGTGCAAGCGAGCCAAATCTAAAGCCCACCCTCATGGGTTGTATACCCCTCTCCCCGTACCTACTAGTCCATGGTTGGATATCTCAATGGATTTTGTGATGGGATTACCAAGGACTAGAGGGGGCCATGATAGCATTTATGTTGTTGTGGATAGGTTCTCCAAAATGGCTCATTTCATTCCATGCAAGAAATGTGATGATGCACAACATGTAGCAACTTTGTTTATTGAAAATGTCTTGAAGTTGCATGGTGTGCCTCAAACCGTAGTGAGTGATAGGGACACTAAGTTCCTAAGTCATTTTTGGAGGTGTTTATGGGGTGCTTTAGGCACCAAGCTCTTGTTCTCCACGTCCCACCACCCCCAAACCGATGGGCAAACGGAAGTGGTAAACCGAACCTTGGGTGCTCTCCTTAGAGCCATGACCCGAGGTAAGGCCGGGACTTGGATTGATCGTCTACCTCTTATGGAGTTTGCCTACAATCGCACATTGCATAGCATGATAGGCATGACTCCATTCGAGTGTGTTTATGGATTTAACCCCTTGATTCCCCTTGATCTAACCCCTTTGCCAAGGGAAATGGTTGTTAATTTTGAAGGTAAAGCTAGAGTCAAGGCTTTGGTTGAACTCCATGCAAAGGCAAAGAAGAACTTGGAGGAAGCTTATGCTAAGGTTGCCGCCAAGAAGAACAAAGGACGCAAGAAGGTGGAACTCAAGAAGGGTGACTATGTGTGGGTGCACTTCCGGAAAGAAAGGTTTCCAAACCTTAGGAAAGGGAAGTTGGCACCCCGAGGAGATGGCCCATTCCAAGTGCTCTCGAAGATAAACAACAATGCTTATGTGGTCGACTTGCCAAGTGAGTATCAAGTCTCTAATACTTTCAATGTTAGTGACTTGGTTCCTTTGAATGTAGGTACTGAAGAGGCTGTGCATAATGATGAAGAGGTCGTGGATGATGCTTCGATTTCGAGGACGAAATCTTCTCAAGAAGGGGAGGATGATAAGACCCAAACCCCCTCAAGACCCTTCACTCGGAGTCAAGCCAAGTTGATCCAAGATACCCATCTTCACTTGATATGGAAGGGTCTGGAAGAAGGCCTCGGGAGCGACTTGAAGACAATGCTTTGGTGCGCCATGGATGGAGGACCTTCTAGTACACTTGACGAGGCATCCGGAGCACTTTTGGAAGCAACTCAAGAGGCCACAGCACCAGGCGGACCGCCTACTCAACTAGGCCGGCCGCCTAGTTTTTGAGCACTCTCTGGATCTCCTTTAGGCGGACCGCCTCTGTAAAACGGGCGGACCGCCTACTCCAAAGGGGCTGACCGCCCACTCCAAGTAGGCTGACCGCCTACTCTACTAGGTTGGGCGCCTACTTGGGGTGCCTAGTGAGCTGAAGATGCGGGATTCCTAGTTTATTTGCTATGTTTTGGACAACTATAGCCCTATGAGGCCCTTATTGTTTTAACCCACTTTGGGGGTATTTTTGAGCTTTCATTACAGTAAGTGAAGTCTATAAATACTTCACAAACCTATTCAAACCTTAGTCTACCTTGAATTATATGAATGATGAAAAGAAACTATCTCTTGTTTGGAGAATCCTTTGCCTTGGTTGCTTGAATTCACTAGTGGAATCTAGTTGAGTCTTGAACCGAAAACCCGATCATTCTATTTGCGAGCCCCAAGTGTGGCTCGAGGGTAGTTGCATAGTGTAGGTCCTCCTTGACACCGATACGAGGGTATTATGGAACGAGTTCTCCATAGTTACTTCGTAGGGAGTTCGAGTAGTGTCTCGCTCTTTATCTTTATTTCCGCGTTTCGTTTTTGATTCTTATCACGGTCCCATTTCTCGGGAGCTTTAGTCATGTAAGAAATATGGGTTAAGATGTAGTCTTCCCTTAGCATGTAATAGATGACTTGGTCTACTTTATTCATCTTTTTGCAGATGCTCCATCAACCAAATTTGTAAGAGTAAATTGCAGCCTTCGAAAAAGCTAGCGTGTTTCTTGCATCTTTCTAAAGCATGGTACTTTTTTCTACTACAATCATAGGCACCAGAGTGTATTTTTGAGGTCCTTGAATACGGTTTCAACAATTGGTACCATCCAAACATCAACCCTTCCTTTGTGTTCCGGTGATAAAAGCGAGTACCTTTCTTTCTTGGCAACTTGTCTATTTAATGCTGAAATCGTCCTGGAATTCTTACAATGCTTCTGCATATCCAAATTTGATGCAGAGGAAAGTCAAAAAAATTTCCGACCGCTTCACACTATCGGTGCATAGCTCAGGCTTAAGTCCTACCATTTCGGAGAATTTTTCAGGTACAATATATTTAGGCATCAATATCTCATTACTATTAATTGGGAGTTGAGTCAATCCACCTGTTTCTTCCAGCAACAGTGTCAACTCTACACTTCTAAAATTGTATACTGCTCGTTCTACATCCTAAAACTGCACTACTGCTTCTATTATCTCTTTCATTGCAATGTCCTCCATCAGTAAGATCAAATTTCACAACGCCAATTTGATTTGATGTCTCCATAGGTTTCCCTACATATGTTTGAGCTACTGAGGGATTTTAGCAACCATGTCGAATGCTTTGGTGACCATGATGTTTGGAAAAAGTGAATGAAGAAGAAAAGTTGCCTAAAATTACGCATTATTGAAAGCAAAGGATCAACGTGTGCAACAAGTTTTATCTGAAAAAAATACAGCACAAAATATGGAGAAGTGTGTCATTTCAGATTGAGAACCCTTTTGACACTGGGACAAGGTTGATAATGGATTTTTTACATAACAAGGATGTCAAGTCTTGCTAGGTTTATATAAGTCTTAAAGGGATAAACGTACATTACGTGTCATCCCATTTGCCAAACGGTTGTCTCTGCTTCAATTCAGGCCTTTACTGTCTCTTCGGTTACCTTTTGTGCCTTTCGAACGGTATTGCATGCAGACTAATCCCAATCATTTGAATTGTTTGAACAAGTTGGCCTATTTGACTTGAAGGCAAGTCGACTAATATATCATCATACATGATTCCTAGCTTCGTCACTATGAGTTGGGTTAACTAGAATAGGTTTTATTATTCTCCCAAAGCGGATGACTCGGGAGTGGAAACATCTACAATTATTGGTTGTACCACGGACCAACTAGATTCCAAGTCATTCTCCCTAAGAAAATTTTGCGAGGAAGAAGCTGTCGTGATATTCATGTAATCGCCATATTTTCGATGCACGATTTTGGACTTGCCAGGAGTGGCAGGCGATATGAGAAAAATTGACAAGTTTAAAAATGCACAAGTTGTAATAAAAGCAGTCCACAAAATAAATTAAAGGAAACACAAAATAAACAAGTTACTCCCGAGAAATGAAATAATCAATCAAGAAAAATAATGATTATTCAAAATAACGAGAAAAAGGAATCATAACATGAAAACATCAGTAAAGGATTTTAAAGGCTCGTGTAGTATTTGAAAGCCATTAAAGCATGGAAAGTGATGGATTCTCCCAACTAAGTCTTCTATGGGTGGGTTTAGATAAGTTTCTCCAAAACACACAATTTGAAAATGGAAAAGTTTGGGATCATCGGTCGTACCACGGACACAACCTATCCCAAGATATTTTGCAAGAGGTGTGCTTTATAGGAGTGAGAACTGAATTTCAATCGGCACAACCATCTATCAAATAGGCACATGAGTGAGCTTTTTCCATAAATGGAGGATGGTGCAAAAGCTCAAAAATGGATGGAAAATGATGCATACTACTAACAGAGTTGTTTAAGAGTGGGAATATACCTGGTTGTCCATTCAAGCGGACAACTTGAAAGGAGAAAGTTTCATGGATGTCGCCTGCACCGCTAAATGATTCAACTCCGGGGGTTCTTTCTAAAATTATCTGCGAAAAGGAAATTACTGTCGGGAATACCTATAATGTCGAAGTGAGTTTTCTTTTCATTTGATACAAAATCCTTCACATGCATGCATTATCCACATGAAATAGAACTTTGACCATAAGTGGGTTTTCTAGACAAGATTTTTTTCAAAGCGGACAACTTGGAAGTTGAAAAGATGCAAACCGCCAACAGCCTCGCTAGTTGGCTAGTTTTTCAAAATTTTGTAAAGAGTGCTTTGAGAGTGGAATGCCCACGAGATCCACGAAATCGTTCTTTGTATGTGAAAGTGTAACTTTTCCAAGAGTGGAGGATGTACAAGCAAAATAACAAATACAAAAAAATAAATTTAAAATGAATCACCCAGACAAACTTCAATCATGTCGAAAATGGCAAAGAATCCCAATTCAAAGTGGTTATGGTTAGAACATTAAATCTACCCCAGCAGAGTCCCCATTCCGTCGACCCCTATTTCTAGACTTGTGTACTCACATGTAAAATTGGAGTCAACACCTTATACGTTTTTTAACTAGGTGTATTAAGGTACCTACTTTATTTCTAGCCAATTTTAAAGTTGACTCCGAAACTTAGTCTGCGAACTAGAGATTACGGGTAAGGGTTCAAATTAATCTCAGGGGAAGGTGATAGGCACCTCCTAGATTCCACTAAATGTGGTTTTTGACTGGACTAAATAATTTGGATTCAAATATAACTTAAAAATAAATTAAGAAAATAATTTTACTAGAATATGTAATTTAAACAAGGATATTTGAATCTAAAGTTAAATAAAAGTTTTTTCTCCACTATCGACTTCTTCTCATGTCAAAGTTTTTCCAAATGTGCCTCGCAAGAAAAACATGTTAGTGAGCCAAAAGAATAAAACTCATAAAAGACAAGACCAAAATAAGAAAGAGCACAATAATAATCTTTAAAATATTGGTCCTCTCTAATAGCGTCATCTTTAACGAATTTCGTCGAGAAGTACCTAGCAAAAAGATATATAAAAGTTGTTTGTTAAAATATAATCAGATTTAATAAAAATAAAAATAAAAATAAAGTTAAATGAAATAAAATGAACCAAAATAATAATAAAAGGAAAACGGTAATAATTTTAAAAGGTTTAGGCTCGGATTGGTGTATCGGGTAGAGGTTAGAGATGTCGGTACAACTACAAACAACGGTGGTCAGCCGGTTGCCACGCCAAGTACCGATCCCACCGCCCTGTCCCGCTTATTTTGTAGAATGTATACATAACGTCATTGCGTGTTTTTATTTTCGCGACACATCAAGGGATAGTGAATATGCAACAGGACGCGACTGTATTGGCCTCCAAAATGTCATTAGCTTGTAGTATTTGTTCAAAAATCAATCTGTAACCTCAAAATCGTATTTTTTATAAGCTTGTAGCTTAACATGGTGAACTATCCTTTAGAGCAGTAACAAAACAAATGTAATCCATGTTCGATTACATGATAGAACTGATGGAATAATTTCAACTAAGCCAAAACAATTAAGCATCGAACTAGCAACAATAGCAAACCAATATCCAAATTGGGATTGACAAAACTTGTACAAATTATTTGATGATTTCTAACACACCAATAATAACAACTAAAGAAAAAAATAGAATACGCATCCAAAACAATGGAGGCCACAGTAAAATCCATAAAAAAATAATTGATGGTAAGATAATATAGAGCGGATGTTGTGCTAAGTTTTGCAAAATCGACAAGAATAATTAGCACAAAATTATGAATTTGAAATGAATAACCCCTTTAGATATTAAGGCTAAGCAAGAGTCAACATCGCCGATTAAAACCCGGCCCAATTTTTGGTGAACAGAAACAGTAGTAAAACGACATAGATCCTGCAACTCAGAACCATTGTCCAAGACAAGCAGAGTAGAAGATCAATAATATTTCACAAAATTCTGGTGTAGAAGTGATAATAAAAGCGGCCAAATAACAGTAGAAATGAGATGGAGGGACTGCCAAGCCATTTACCGATGGTGGCGTTGCTTCGACACCAACCCCCTCTTTCTATTATATATATTCTGTTCCAGTTGCCAGAAAATAGGGTATCATCCATGGAATCTTCTGGCCATGGAAATCGTTGGTGGTGAAGGTGTTTTTACCACTGTCGATTTTTTCAATATCCCTATGCTTTGCACCATTTTCCAATCCCCATGTCCCGATCCCTTCGCTGTCCTTTCTCACTGGTGTTCCCCCTGAAATTTCGATAGAGAAGAGAATGAATCAAGTTGAAGAAGAAGGGGTCTCTCCCTCAATTTTTTTTGTACTGATTCTATCGTGAGGTCTCCCCCCTCCCCTCTCTGTGTAAAAAAGTATTGTACATATATAGGAAAAAGAAAAAGACGTTGGGATATTGATGTTGGAGGATCTGTAAAATTAAGGGATGTTGGAGATAATAAGAAAGAGGAAAGACATGGGGGAGATCGCAGGCAGATTTCCATGGAGATTTTTTTGAACGTTAGAGATTGATTCCCAAATATGGGAGAGAGATGTTAGGGATTGATCTGTTGAGAGTGATTTTAGGGAGCGAGAGGTTTTAATTAGGCTTGAGGGTTCAATTAAAAAAGGTTCAAAATATATGGGAGAAAATGAAAAAATACATGGTGCAAAATGAGTGTATCTGGACGAGTTCTTGTCTAGGTACAAAGGAAATTTTAAAAATTTTAATTCAAATAAATATACCAAAATTATGAGATAAAATCGGTTTTATGAAGTTAGAACTGGACTCATTCTTAATTAGACTGATATTTAACTAAAGGTTTAGAATAAAGAATATATATGTATATATACGCACACACATAGGGTTTTGCTATCCTACTATATGGTTGTAGAGGTTAGCACTGTACCAATATTTGAGTTCTCCTAAATACCCCTAACAACTAAATAAAAGTTCATTAAAATATTAGGCTTTTTAGTCTTTCACCTGAAATTTTCAATTTCACTCTACAATTCTGATGCGGTGCATACTACCTCAAGACTTTTCACTAGAAGTCAAGCCAAGTTGATTCAAGACACTCATCTCCACTTGACTTGGAAGGACATGAAATAAGGCTCCGAGAGCGGCTTGAAGATCATGAATTGGAGCGTCATGGAAGGAGGATCGCGTAGGCTACTTGGAGAGGCATCCGAGACACATTTTGAGGCAATCCAAGGAGCCACAAGAGGAGGCGGACCGCCCCCTCAACTCTCTGAAGTTTTTGAAGTGTCAAGGGGCGGACCTCCTCTGTAAACAGGCGGGGCGCCTAGTGCTCAGTAGGCGGAGCGCCTGGTACAGTAGGCTGGGTGCCTACTTCACTGAAGACCATGACGGGACACCTAATTTAATTGCTATGTTTTAACTATTATGGCCCTACGTGGCCTTTGTTATTTAAACCCACTTTGGGGGTACTTAAGGGCTTTCACTAATGTCTAGGTGAAGCCTATAAATACTTCATTAGTCTTCATTGAACCTTAGCTTACTTTGGTTATTGTTGAATGATGAATAGAGTTGAACTCTTGGTTATGAAGAAAACACTTTGTTGGCTTGAACTCACTAGCGGATCCTAGTTGATTATCGAACCGACACCCGATCATTCTACTTGCGGGTCCCGGGTGCGACTCGAGGGTGGTTGCTTAGCGTAGGCTCTTCTTGACACCGATACGAGGGTATCACGTAATAAGTTCTCCGTAGTTACCTTGTAGGGAGTTCGAGACGCGTCTCTTTCCCTTTTTATCGTTCTTTTTGTCTTTTGATTTCGATCCTTATCATCTTGGTATCAGAGCAAGGCTCGGGTTTTGTTTCTACAAACCCCAGACCCTTGATTCTTCGTGCCTAGGTGGTTTCTATCTTAGTTTCTTGTTTGTTGTTGAAGAAAAGAAGAAAAAACACAAAAAATAGAAAAAGTTGAAAAACACCAAAAAATTTTGATCATGTGTTCTTGGATTGTTGGACCCGTTGTGTGATTGATATTGGGGTTTTTCCGTGTTGGAAACCCGTTCTTTTGGTTCCCTAAAGATTTGAAAATTTGAAACCCTTTGAAAATTTGAATGTTTGAAACCCTAG
This sequence comes from Petunia x hybrida, assembly GCA_037355625.1. Taxonomy (NCBI): domain Eukaryota; kingdom Viridiplantae; phylum Streptophyta; class Magnoliopsida; order Solanales; family Solanaceae; genus Petunia; species Petunia x hybrida. Next base: position 1,135,220 of record JBBBVM010000032.1, on the reverse strand, counting down.
TTTGAAATTGATGAACATGGTGAATTGATTTGGATAAAAATCATTGGGTTTTGATCCTTGTAGTTGAAAATACATTTGGGTACCTTCGGATTGCTAAACCAATGTGAGATTTGTTGGATTTTTGGGTGCAAAATCAAGAAAACACGAGTTGGGACTGTGCTGAAGAACACACTAGGCGGACCGCCCGAATAGTAGGCAGACCGCCCATCCAACTCTCTGATTCTCAGCAGCCGGACCGCCTCTGTAAATAGGTGGACCGCCCATTGTGAAACAGGTGGGGCGCCTGTTTTGCTGAATTTTGTGATCGGGTAGTTTTTCGTAGGCTCTCTTGTTTCTTTGATTACATTGCATCTAGCTAGTACTTCTTTGAGTAATCTTTCCTACTTGAATTGTGCTAGATAGGAGAGTAAAATTCGAAGAAGACTTGTAGTATCTTTTGGCTCAAGTCCGCACTTAAAGAGCTTATCGTTCCAATAGAGTCACATCAACTCCACTCACCCCGGAGTGCATTTGGCTTGTGAGTTGAGTGATTAAGTTGAGGTTTGTTGATCAACTTAGTGAAGCTTTCGATTCAGGCTTGAGTGAAATATCCACCACCACTAAACGAGTGAACCGAGTGAAACACTTGTGAGGGTGTGAGTGAGGTTATTTTACTAACATTTGCTCATTTTGTAGGAACGATGGCCAACGAAGGAGATGATTTCACTAAGAATGCCTTTGCTACTATCCTTGCCAAATTGGATAGTATGAACTTAAGGATTGAAAACCTTGAGAGGGTGACATCAAGTACCCTAGTTGAGCAAGGGACTTCCAATGTCCAATCGGAGAAAGGGACCCCGAGTGTCCAAGTTGAGAAAGGGGCCCAGAGTGCCCAAGTTGAAGCCGTTGAGGGCACAAGTAGTTCAACCATTACCTCAGAACAAGTTGTTGAGTTTCTTAGACAACAACGGGTAAAGGAGGATCGTGATCGAATTGAACAAGTGTTGGGCAATACCCAACGAGTGACCATTCCTAACCTTATGGGCAATCCCCAAAGGGATGTTCCACTTCCCGGACCTATTCGAAATGTTCAAACCCTTGAGCAAGTTGCACAAGCTCAAGAATGGGAGGAGGATGATTATGGTGATGGTGGGTATGATGCTCATTATCAATTTAGGGGTCGGAATGTGGATAGGGGTAGAGGCCGAGGTCGAGGGCCCCCCATGGGGTATGTTGGAGGGAATGCTAGGAGGGATCTTGGTGGTTATGGAGATCACTTTGGAGGCCAACCGGAGCCTTACCAAGGGGGTCGTGATAACAACAATCTTAATAGTGTGAAGCTCACTATTACTTCTTTCAAAGGAAGTAGTGACCCGGTGGAGTACCTTGAATGGAAGTTGTCCATGGAGCGGATATTTGACACCAATGATATGCCCGAGGAGAAGAAGGCCAAGTATGCAATATCTTCCTTTGAGTCCTTTGCTTCTACTTGGAGGGAGTCGATCAAGAAGAATAGAAGAAAGACGGGAATGGCTATCAATCTTACTTGGGGTGAGTTGATCCGTGTGATGGATGAGAAGTACTTGATTAACCAATACCGTGTGGACCAATACAAATGTCTCTATGATTTGAAGCAAGGTTACAAGACGGTTGGGGAGTACTTCAATGAATTTGAGCAAGTCCGGATGGCCCTAGACTTGGATGAGGAAGAGAATGAGACGGCCATAATTCGATTTAAAGGAGGTTTGAACCAAGACATAGCTTCGCAATTGAAGTTTCACAAGTATGATGAGCACTATAAGCTATGTGAAGATGCGGTTGAAGCCGAGAAATGGCTCAAAGAGGAGAAATCCCTTCGTTACAAGAGTAGTACTACTACTCCCATGAGCAAGCCAAAGGAGTGGAAGACTCCTACTACAAATGCAAGATTCCTAAACGCAAGTGGTGCAATTGCTAGCAAAGATGTGAAGAAGCCTTATGACAAGTCTACACAACATGTGGGAGGTAACTCTAAAACTCACTTGAGTAATCCTACTTCTACTTCTACTCAATGCTATAAATGTAACGGTTATGGACATATTGCCAAAGATTGCCCTACCCGGAAAACTATGGTTATTGTGGGTGAATTGGTGTATGAACAAGATAGTGAACCCGAGGATGAGGGAGTAGAATATGATGAGGAGGTTGATATAGGGGAGGATGCAATTGAGGATGATGATCCCCATGCCTTCCTTGTTGTGAGGAGGAGTTTAGGTGCCATTTTTGTGGAGTATAGGGAAAATTTCTTCCATGCTAGATGCCAAATCATGGGTATTGTTTGTTCCATGATTATTGACACGGGAAGTTGTGCCAATGTCACTAGTCAAACACTAGTTTCCCAATTGAAGCTACCCACCTTGAAACACCCCAATCCTTATCGTTTTCAATGGCTTAGCGAGTGTGGTGAATTGAAGATTGTAAAGCAAGTCATGATTAAGTTCAAGATAGGGAACTATGTAGATAAACACATGTTTGATGTGGTGCTTATGCAAGCATGCAATCTTCTATTTGGAAGGCCATGGCAATTTGATAGACATGTGGTTCATGATGGCCGTGCTAACACCTACACGGTCAAGCAGGAGGGAAAGAAGTTTGTACTTAGACCCTTAACTCCCAAGCAAGTTATTGAAGATTACAAGCGTATGAGGGAGTTAAGAGAGGCGGCAAAGGCTAAGTCGGTTGTTGAGTCCTTTGGCCGAGAGCTTGGTAGTGACTCCACCATCTTCTACCGGTAGCATATGTGCCATGATGCAACCGGGTGAACTTTTGAGAGGAAATGATGGCTACAAACTACTCATTTGCCTAGTGCAAAAATGTATGATTTCTTACAACCGATTTTGATTATTCTGCTAACCCTTTGCCTAGTGCTTTGGAAAATGTTTTGAAGGATTTTGGGGACATGTTCCTGGATGAGATGCCGGATGGATTACCTCCTTTGAGGGGTATTGAGCACCAAATCGACTTTGTCCCGGGATCTCAAATCCCAAACAAACCGGCTTATAGGAGCAATCCCGAAGACACCAAGGAGCTACAAAGGAAAGTGGATGAATTGCTTACTAAAGGCTTGGTGAGGAAGAGCTTGAGTCCTTGTGCCGTGCCCGTGATCCTTGTTCCAAAGAAGGATGGCACTTGGAGGATGTGTGTGGATTGTCGTGCGGTCAACAAAATCACGGTAAAGTATCGACATCCCATACCTCGCTTAAATGACATGCTAGATGAACTAAGTGGTTCTAGTATCTTTTCGAAGATAGACCTTAGGTCCGGTTACCATCAAATTTGGATGAAACCCGGTGATGAATTGAAACCCGCATTCAAGACCAAGTTTGGTCTATATGAATGGTTGGTGATGCCCTTTGGCCTCTCCAACGCATCAAGTACTTTCATGAGGCTAATGAACCATGTTCTAAAGCCATTCATCAACAAGTTTGTGGTCGTCTACTTTGATGATATATTGATCTATAGCAAATCAATAGACGACCATGTTGATCATTTGAGGCAAGTACTTGAAGTGTTGAGAGCCGAAAAGCTCTATGCTAATTTTAAGAAATGTGCCTTTGGTGTTGATAAGGTAGTCTTTCTTGGGTTTGTTGTGGGTGCCCAAGGGGTGGAGGTGGATGAGTCTAAGGTAGAGGCCACTCGTGATTGGCCAACTCCTACTACCGTGACTCAAGTGAGGAGCTTTCATGGTCTTGCTAGCTTTTATAGATGATTTGTGAAAGACTTTAGCTCCATTGCCGCTCCACTCACCGAATTGGTGAACAAGGACAAACCTTTTTTTTGGGGAGAGCCTCAAGAGAAGGCCTTCCAAGAATTGAAAAGTAGGTTGAGTACCGCCCCTCTATTGCAATTGCCCGACTTCGGAAAGACATTTGAGGTTGAATGTGATGCCTCGGGGGTGGGAATTGGTGGTGTTTTAATACAAGATGGGAAACCCATAGCCTACTTTTGTGAGAAACTGAAGGGTGCCTCCTTGAACTACTCTATGTACGACAAGGAGATGTACGCCTTAGTGAGAGCTCTTGTTCATTGGCAACGCTACCTTTGGCCTAGAGAATTTGTGATTAAGAGTGATCATGAGTCACTCAAACATCTTAGGGGCCAAGAGAAATTGAACAAGCATCATGCCAAGTGGGTAGAGTTCATTGAGTCTTTACCCTATGTTATCCAATACAAGAAAGGGAAAGACAATGTTGTAGCGGATGCACTTTCTCTGAAGCTTGCTCTAGCCACCACTCTTGCCTCCAAGCTCATGGGTTTTGAGAGCATTAAGTTGATGTATGGTCAAGACCCTAAGCTAAAGAGCATTCACGAAGCTCTTGAAAAGGGAGAAAGAGTTGAGAAGTACCAATGGGTTGATGGCTATATCTTTAAAAATGGTAGAGTGTGTTCTTGAGTCCTCTTGGAGAGAATTTCTTATTCGTGAAGCTCATTTTGGGGGCTTGATGGGACACTTTAAGAGAAAAAATACCTTGGCCATTCTCATGGAACAATTCCATTGGCCAAAGATGGGGGTACAAGTTGAAAAGCTTTGCAAAAATTGCCTTGAGTGCAAGCATGCTAAATCTAAAGCTAACCCCCATGGTTTGTATACTCCTCTCCCCATACCTACTAGTCCGTGGATAGATATTTCTGTGGATTTTGTTATGGGCTTACCACAGTCTGGGGGGGACATGATAACATTTATGTTGTCGTGGATAGTTTCTCCAAAATGGCTCACTTCATTCCATGTAAAAAGTGTGATGATGCACAACATGTTGCTTTTTTGTTCATTGAAAATATGTTAAAGTTGCATGGTGTGCCTCAAACCATTGTAAGTGATAGGGACACCAAGTTCCTTAGCCATTTTTGGAGGAGCTTGTGGGGTGCTCTTGGCACAAAGCTATTGTTTTCTACGTCCCACCACCCTCAAACGGATGGACAAACCAAGGTGGTGATCCGAACTTTGGGTGCTTTTCTTAGAGCTATGACCCGAGGTAAGGCCGGGACGTGGGCTGATAAGTTTCCTCTTATGGAGTATGCCTATGACCGTACTTTGCATAGTTTGATTAGCATGACTCCATTTGAATGTGTTTATGGTTTTAATCCCTTGATTCCCCTTGATCTAACCCCTTTGCCAAGGGAAATGGTTGCTAATTTTGAAGGAAAAGTCGAACAAGGGCTATGATTGAGCTTCATGCTAAAGCCAAGAAAAACTTGGAGGAAGCCTATGCAAAGGTTGCTTCTAAGAAGAACAAGGTAAGGAAGAAGCTTGAGCTCAAAAAGGGAGTGATGAGACCCAAACCCCCACAAGACCATTCACACGTAGTCAAGCTAAGGAGATCCAAGGAGTACACATACACTTGGTGAGGAAGGGCCTTGAAGAAGGAAGCGATTGGAAGCCATTCCGGGTGCTCAAACTAGGCCTCACGCCTAAGGAAGAAGAGAGCACAGCAGAGCTAGGCGCCCCGCCTACCCCAGGCGCCCCGCCTAGGAAGCTCACTGCCTAAGGCCCAGCAAAGCACCAGGCGCCCCACCTGGCTAGGCGCCCAGCCTAGCTGAAGGCCAAGCCAGGCGCCCCGCCTAGCTTCAGGCGCCCAGCCTAGCTGAAGGCCAAGCCAGGCGCCCCGCCTAGCTCCAGGCGCCCAGCCTAGCTTCAGCATGTTCCAGGCGCCCCTCCCAGCCCCAGGCGCCCCTCCTAGCTGCTGAACTTATGTTTCTTTTACTATTTTGCCCTACGTGGCTTATTTGATGAACCTTATTAGTAAGGGTAATTAAGTCTTTGTGTAAGCTTGGGAAACACTATAAATATCCAAGCCTAGCTTATTTTACACTTAGTTTTTGATATTTGATAAATGTTAAACATTGAACATGAGCATAGCTCTTGGTTATTGAATGAAACCTTTTGATCTTGGACTTGTAGTTCTTCTAGCGGATCTAGATGAATACTTTTCCTCTCCGACCATTCTACTTGCGTGCTCGCGTTAGCTCGAGGGTAGTTGCATAGCGTAGGTGTTCTTGTCCTTCTCTCGGGGTGTAACGGAACAAGTTCTCCGTTGCTACTTGGGATTAGAGATCGAGTTACGTCTCGTTCTTATCTTTTACTTTTTCCACGTTTGATTCTCATCAGTTTGGTATCAGAGCAAGGCTCGGGTTTTGTTTCTACAAACCCCCGACCCTTGATTCTTCGTGCCTAGTATCTTCTTTTAGTTTTTCTTGTTGTTGAAGTTATTAGAAAGGAGAAAATTGCAAAAAAAATTGAAAAATTGAAAAATACAAAAATTTGGTGTAACTTGTTGCTTTGGATGATTTGTGATATGGGTGTTATGGATTCTTGATCGTGATTGATTTCCCGTTACTTGGATACCAAAATTGTTGGAATTGGTGAAGTTTGAAAAATTGAAACCCCAAAACCCCTTAAACCCTTGAAGAACATGTTCTTGATGAATTTTGGCTTGATTCTTGGGTTGGATTGATGTTTGTTTGGAAACTTGTTGTTGGGGATTGATCTTCATTGAAAAACAAACAATTCGGTACCAATTTTGAGGGATTTGAACATGTTTAACACCTACTTTGATGAATCACAATCCTTGTTGAAACCCTTTTGCTAAACCCTTGTGTTCTTGAGTTCTTGAGATTGAACCTTGATTTGATTGATTGTTTGATTGAAAATTTGATTGGGTTTTGTTAAGGAAGATTAAAAACAACTTTGGGTATCTTTGGATTGTGAAAACAAGTTGAAAACATCGGATTTGAGGCTTGAAAATCGACTTGAAACGAGTTTGGAACGAATTGGAAAAGGATTCAGGCTAGGCGCCCCGCCTAAGCCAGGCGCCCCGCCTGACTTGGCTACTGCCTAAGTCCCAGGCGCCCCGCCTAGACCCAGGCGCCCCGCCTGGAATACAGCACAGACTAGGCGCCCCACCTGAGTTTCAGGCGCCTCTCCTGAGTGCTGAACGCATTGTTTCGGGTAGATTTTCGTAGGTATTTCCCTTTGTTTGATAACATAACATCTAGTTAGTACTAATTTGAGTAACCGATCTACTTGAATAGTGCTAACCCTTTGATTGCTCTTAAGTGATTCGTGCCTAGCAAGGAGAATAGAATTCTAAGGAAAAGCGTAGAATCTTTTAATTCAAGTCCTTCACTTCAAAGTGCCTAGCGTTCATCGAGTCCCATTAACTCCACTCACCCCGGAGTGTGCGTGACTCGTGAATAGTTTAGTTGAGTTGAGGAGTTGCTAATCATCTACGTGAAGCTTTGGAACTACAAGTTGAGTGAAATATCCACCGCCACCCAAAAGAGTGATTCGAGTGAACACAAGTGAGGGAGCGAGTGAGGTGTTTTAACTAACTCTTGTTTCTTTTCTTTGTAGGTACAATGGCCGACGAAGGTCAAAATTTCATTAAGGAGGCCTTGGCTAATCTTCTTGCCAAGATGGACCTCATGAACCAAAGGATTGATTCTCTTGAAAAGGGAGCCTCGAGTACTCAAGGTGAACATGGGACCCCGAGTGTCCCAATTGAAAAGGGGACCCCGAGTGTCCAAATTGAGACCGGTGAAGGCTCAAGTAGCCCTACCTTTACCCCGGAGAAAGTTGTTGAATTGCTCAATCAACAACGGGTAAAGGAGGATCGAGAGAGACTTGAACGAACGGGCATTCCCCGTATCTTGGATAATCCCACAAGAAACTTTCCACTACCAAGACCCGTCCGAAATGTGCAACCTCTTGAGCAAGTTGTTGAGGCTCAAGAAGGGGAGGAAGTTGATTACGGTGACGATGTGTATGGGTTTGAAGATCACTTTCAACCAAGGCGAGCTATGAATTGGGGTCGGAATGTGGATCGGGGTAGAGGCTGAGGACGAGGGCCACCCTTAGGATATGGAGGAAGGAATGCTAGAAGGGACTATGTTGCTTATGATGATCACCATGGAGGCCAACCGGAGCCATTCCAAGGGGGTCGTGACAACAATAACAACCTTAATAGTGTGAAGCTCACTATTCCTTCTTTCAAAGGAAGTAGTGACCCGGTGGAGTATATTGATTGGAAATTGGCTATGGAGCGTATCTTTGACACCAATGATATGCCCGATGTGAAGAAAACCAAGTATGCAATATCCTCCTTTGAATCTTTTGCTTCTACTTGGTGGGAGTCGGTGAAGAGAAATAGAAGAAGGACGGGTATGGCTATTAATCTTACTTGGGAAGAGTTGATCCGTGTGATGGATGAGAAGTACTTTACTAACCAATACCGGGTTGAACAACAAAGGCGTCTATATGATTTGAAGCAAGGTTACAAATCGGTTGGTGAATATTTCAATGAATTTGAGCAAATCCGAATGATCCTTGACTTAGATGATGAAGACAATGAGACGGCCATGATCCGTTTCAAAGGGGGCTTGAACCGAGACATAGCTTCACAATTGAAGTTCCACAAATATGATGATCATTACAAGCTATGTGAAGATGCGGTTGAGGCCGAGAAATGGCTCAAGGAGGAGAAATCCCTTCGCTACAAGAGTAGCACTCCTACTCCAACAAGCAAACCAAAGGATTGGAAGTCTCCTACTACAAATGCAAGGTTTCCAAGTGCAAGTGGAACAAGTGGTGCAAATGCTACCAAGGATGTGAAAAAGCCATATGAGAAGAACACACCTAATGTGGGAGGTAACTCTAAAGCTCAATTACATGCTCCTACTTCTTCTTCAATACAATGCCACAAGTGCAAGGGCTATGGACACTTTGCTAGGGAATGTCCTACAAAGAGGACCATGATTGTTGTTGGCAATGATGCATATGAGAAAGAGAGTGAATCGGAAGATGAGGGAGTAGAGGGAGTAGAGGGAGATGAGGGAGTAGAGGAGAATGATTTGCTTGATGACACGGTGGAGGAGGAGGATCCTCATACTTTCTTGGTTGTGAGAAGGAGCCTAAGGGCTATGATTGTGGAAGATAGTGAAACCTTGCAGAGGGGAAAATCTTTTCCATGCTAGGTGCCGGGTCAAAGATGTTGTTTGCTCTATGATAATTGATTCCGGAAGTTGTGCAAATGTAGTGAGTCAATCACTAGTGGCTCAATTGAAGTTAACTACCATGAAGCATCCTAAACCTTACCGGTTACAATGGCTTAGTGAATGTGGAGAGCTTAAGGTGATGAAACAAGCCATAATCAAGTTTAGAATGGGTAGTTATGTTGATGAGCATTTGTTTGACGTTGTGCCTATGCAAGCATGCCACCTACTCTTAGGGAGGCCATGGCAATTCGATAGGAAAGTGGTGCATGATGGCCGTGTCAACACTTACACGGTCAAACATGAAGGGAAGAGATTTGTGCTTAAACCTCTCACTCCTAAGCAAGTAAGTGATGACTACAAGAAAATGAAGGAGTTGAGGGAGGTGGCAAAGGCTAAGTCACTCATTGAGACTAGCCCTTTGTCCAAAAGCATGGTGGCAATCCCACCTACTTCATCTACCGGTGGCATGTGTGCCATGATGCAACCGGGCGAGCTCTTGAAAGGTAATGATGGCACCAAGTTTCTCCTATGCCTAGTGCACAAAGGTATGATCCTTAACTCTAATTGTGATTTTTCTTCTAACCCTTTGCCTAGTGTGTTTGAGAATGTTTTGAAGGATTTTGGTGACATGTTCCCGGATGAAATGCCGGATGGATTGCCTCATTTGAGGGGCATTGAGCATCAAATAGACTTTGTCCCGGGATCCCAAATCCCAAACAAACCGGCCTATAGGAGCAATCCGGAGGATACAAGGGAATTGCAAAAGCAAGTTGATGAATTGCTCACTAAAGGTTTGGTAAGGGAAAGCTTGAGTCCTTGTGCCGTGCCCGTGATCCTTGTTCCCAAAAAGGACGGCACTTGGAGAATGTGTGTTGATTGTCGGGCCGTGAACAAAATAACGGTAAAGTACCGTCATCCTATTCCCCGACTTGATGATATGTTAGATGAATTGAGCGGTTCATGTGTGTTTAGCAAAATTGACCTTAGGTCCGGCTACCATCAAATCCGGATGAAACCCGGTGATGAGTGGAAAACCGCATTCAAGACCAAATTTGGTCTCTATGAATGGTTGGTGATGCCCTTTGGGCTCTCCAATGCACCTAGCACTTTCATGAGGTTAATGAACCATGTTCTAAAGCCATTCATCAACAAGTTTGTGGTCGTCTATTTTGACGATATATTGATCTATAGCAAATCAATAGACGACCATGTTGAACACCTTAGGCTAGTGCTTGAGAAGTTGAGAGCCGAAAAGCTCTATGCTAATTTAAAAAAGTGTGCCTTTGGTGTTGAGAAGGTGGTCTTCCTTGGGTTTGTTGTGAGTGCTCAAGGAGTGGAGGTGGATGAGTCTAAGGTAGAGGCCATACGTGATTGGCCTACTCCTACTACCGTGACTCAAGTGAGGAGCTTTCATGGTCTCGCAAGCTTTTATAGGCGATTTGTGTGAGACTTTAGCTCCATTGCCGCTCCACTCACCGAATTGGTGAAGAAAGACCAACCGTTTGTTTGGGGAGAGCCTCAAGAGAAGGCCTTCCATGAATTGAAAAGTAGGTTGAGTACCACCCCTCTATTGCAATTGCCCGACTTCGGAAAGGCATTTGAGGTTGAATGTGATGCCTCGGGGGTGGGAATTGGTGGTGTATCAATGCAAGATAGCAAACCCATCGCCTACTTTAGTGAGAAATTGAAAGGGGCCTCCTTGAACTATTCTACATATGACAAGGAGTTGTATGCCCTTGTGAGAGCCCTTGCCCATTGGCAACACTATCTTTGGCCTCGTGAGTTTGTAATCAAGAGTGACCATGAGTCACTCAAGCATTTGAGAGGCCAAGAGAAGCTCAATAAGAGGCATGCCAAGTGGGTTGAATTCATTGAGTCCTTTCCCTATGTGATTCAATATAAGAAAGGGAAGGACAATGTTGTGGCGGATGCGCTTTCGAGAAAGTTTGCTCTAGCCACCACTCTCACCTCTAAGCTCATGGGTTTTGAGAGCATTAAATTGATGTATGCTCATGACCCAAAGCTAAAGAGTGTCCATGACGCTCTAGAGAAGGGGGAGAGAGTTGAAAAATACCAATGGGTTAATGGTTATATCTTCAAAAATGGTAGAGTGTGCATTCCGGAGTCCTCTTGGAGGGAGTTGCTTGTGCAAGAGGCACATTGCGGGGGACTCATGGGACATTTTGGCACAAGAAAGACTTTGGCTATTCTTAAAGAACAATTTCATTGGCCAAAGATGGGGGTGCAAGTGGAAAAGTTTTGCAACAATTGCCTTGAATGCAAGCGTGCTAAATCCAAAGCCCACCCCCATGGGTTATATACCCCTCTCCCCGTACCTACTAGTCCTTGGTTGGATATCTCAATGGATTTCGTGATGGGATTACCTAGGACTAGAGGGGGCCATGATAGCATTTATGTTGTTGTGGATAGGTTCTCAAAGATGGCTCATTTCATTCCATGCAAGAAATGCGATGATGCCCAACATGTAGCTTCCTTGTTTGTTGAAAATGTTTTGAAGCTACATGGTGTGCCTCAAACTATAGTGAGTGATAGGGACACTAAGTTCCTAAGCCATTTTTGGCGAAGTTTATGGGGTGCTTTAGGCACCAAGCTCTTGTTCTCCACGTCCCACCACCCACAAACCGATGGGCAAACGGAAGTGGTAAACCGAACCTTGGGTGCTCTTCTTAGAGCCATGACCCGGGGTAAGGCCGGGACTTGGATTGATCGTTTACCTCTTATGGAGTTTGCCTACAATCGAACCGTGCATAGAATGATTGGCATGACTCCATTCGAGTGTGTTTATGGTTTTAACCCCTTGATTCCCCTTGATCTAACCCCTTTGCCAAGGGAAATGGTTGTTAATTTTGAAGGTAAAGCTAGAGCGAAGGCAATGATGGAACTCCATGCAAAGGCGAAGAAGAATTTGGAGGAAGCCTATGCTAAGGTTGCTTCCAAGAAAAACAAAGGACGCAAGAAGGTGGAACTCAAGAAGGGTGACTATGTGTGGGTGCACTTCCGGAAAGAAAGGTTTCCAAACCTTAGAAAAGGGAAGTTAGCACCCCGTGGCGATGGCCCATTCCAAGTGCTTTCAAAGATAAACAACAACGCCTATGTGGTCGACTTGCCAAGTGAGTATCAAGTTTCTAATACTTTTAATGTTTGTGACTTGGTTCCTTTGGATGTAGGTGATGATGCGGTCGTGGGTGATGATGCCTCAATTTCGAGGACGAAATCTTCTCAAGAAGGGGAGGATGATGAGACCCAAACCCCCACAAGACCATTCACACGTAGTCAAGCTAAGGAGATCCAAGGAGTACACATACACTTAGTGAGGAAGGGCCTTGAAGAAGGAAGCGATTGGAAGCCATTCCGGGTGCTCAAACTAGGCCTCACGCCTAAGGAAGAAGAGAGCCCAGCAGAGCTAGGCGCCCCGCCTACCCCAGGCGCCCCACCTAGGAAGCTCACTGCCTAAGGCCCAGCAAAGCACCAGGCGCCCCACCTGGCTAGGCGCCCAGCCTAGCTGAAGGCCAAGCCAGGCGCCCCGCCTAGCTTCAGGCGCCCAGCCTAGCTGAAGGCCAAGCCAGGCGCCCCGCCTAGCTCCAGGCGCCCAGCCTAGCTTCAGCATGTTCTAGGCGCCCCTCCCAGCCCCAGGCGCCCCTCCTAGCTGCTGAACTTATGTTTCTTTTACTATTTTGCCCTACGTGGCTTATTTGATGAACCTTATTAGTAAGGGTAATTAAGTCTTTGTGTAAGCTTGGGAAACACTATAAATATCCAAGCCTAGCTTATTTTACACTTAGTTTTTGATATTTGATAAATGTTAAACATTGAACATGAGCATAGCTCTTGGTTATTGAATGAAACCTTTTGATCTTGGACTTGTAGTTCTTCTAGCGGATCTAGATGAATACTTTTCCTCTCCGAACATTCTACTTGCGTGCTCGCGTTAGCTCGAGGGTAGTTGCATAGCGTAGGTGTTCTTGTCCTTCTCTCGGGGTGTAACGGAACAAGTTCTCCGTTGCTACTTTGGATTAGAGATCGAGTTACGTCTCGTTCTTATCTTTTACTTTTTCCGCGTTTGATTCTCATCAGGGAGATTGGGTGTGGGTGCACTTCCACAAGGAAAGGTTTTCAAACCTTAGGAAAGGGAAGTTGGCACCTCGTGGAGATGGACCGTTTCAAGTGCTTTCTAAGATCAACAACAACGCCAAAAGAAAATAAGAAGAAAGAAATAGCTTTGAGAAAAAAGTAGTAAAAGAAAATGGCTAAACGAATTTATTGTCTTGGACAATTTTGCTAAACTTGATAGAGAACGATAGATAGGAGAATAGGGGTGCACTGTTTTCACCATGGATGAACAATAAGGAGTAGGAAACTCAGTTTTAAGTTTAGGTTGAAAAGATAAAAAGACCTCTCTTACAATTCTTGTTTTATGTACTGTTAAGGGTAGTTAGGTGAACTAAAATATGGGTACAATGTTAAGCTAGCAAAATCAATTAGGGTAAAATTAAATTAATTAAATAGGGACAAATAATTACTAAATGTTATTTATGCAATAGTTTCCACAACCACAACTTCGACATGCTTTTAACAAATAGCTTAAAAGATGTAATTATGTAACATAGCCACAATTAAATATAAAATTTATAAATAGCGGGTTACACAAATAAACATATGCCTTCTAATGCAAATTTTGTTCAAAAAATTAATATTGCTCCTTTAAGTTAAATATAGTCAGTTATCCAAAATAGATGGACAAAATTGGATGTCAACACTTCCTCCTAACAAAGAGATTAAGTTTGGCATTGATGTTGTTCCAAAGAATCTACCGATATCTATTTCTCCTTATTGCATGGCTCCATAAGTATTAAATGAATTGAAGGGGGCAGTTGCGGGGGTTATTTGATGATGGGTTATTAGGCTGAGTGTGTCTCCTTAGAGAGCTCTAATTTTGTTTATGAAGAGAAATATGTACCAATGCAAATATGCATTGACTATCAGTATTTCGTAGAGAATTCATCATCTATTGCAGCCCTTTTGACTCGCTTGATTGAGAAAGCAGTTCAGTTCTAGTGATCAGAGGCATGTAAGGCAGGCTTTCAGAAGCTCGAATCATTATTAACCTCAGCACAATGTTATCTCTTCCTTCAGACACTGGTGTGTTTGTGGTCTATTATGATGCTTTCGTGTTGGTCTGGATTGTGTCCTGAAATAGCACAGTAAGGTTATTAGTTATGTTTCCAGGAAGCTGAAGGTAAATGAGAAGAATTATCCAACTCATAATCTAGAGTTTGTAGGCATGGTATTTGCTTTAAAGATTTAGAGGCATTATCTATATGGCGAGCCTTGTCAGGTCTATACTGATCAGAAGAGCTTGCAGTATTTGCTCTATTAGAAAGATCTGAATGGCAGACAACGGAGATGGCTCGACTTAATTAAAGATTATCATCTTGCCATTCGCTGTCACCTGGGGATAGAAAATGTGGTAGTTGATGCATTGAGCAGGAGGACTATGAGTAGTCTTGCTTTTCTTAATGCTAAGATGAGGCTACTAGCTCGAGAGTTGCAATCTCTTGGTGACTCAGGATGAGATTTACTAAATTTGACTATAGTCGAGCTCTTGCTTGCACTGTGGCTCACTCTTTATTCGTCAGTTGCTGAGCGAGGTTTGTAGCTCGTGATATTCCATTCATCTCGATATTACTAAAATATACCAGGAACTTTATGAGCTGTATTGGTGGAAAGGGATGAAGAAATATGTCATCGATCATATGTCTCGGTGCTTCAACTATCAGGAAGTCAAGTATGAGGACAGGACATCTGTAGGTTTGGCTCAGGCTTTACCCATTCTCGAGTAAAAGTGGAAGTGGATCATTATAGATTTCGTGGTTGGTCCAAAGAATTTGAGGCATCATGATTCAGTTTGGGATATTGTGGACAAACTAACTAAATCTGCTCATTTCATTCCAGTAAAGGTGACCGATTCAACAAGGAAGTTAGCTCGGATCATTATCGACCAAGTGATTCGGTTGCATGGCACTCCTTTGTTAATTATATCTGATCGAGTTTCCCAGTTCACCTCTCAATTCTAAAAAGCTTTTCAGAGTGAATTGGGTACTTAGGCTCAGGATAGCACAACATTTCATCCGCAAACTGATGGCCAGTCTGAGTGAACTATCCAAATTTTGGAAGATATTTTGAGAGCTTCTGCTTTAGACTTCGGAGGCCATTGCAATGATCTTTTGGCATTGGCGGTGTTTGCATATAACAACTATCAGTCCTCTATTCAGATGGCTCCGTTCGAGGCATTATATGGCCATCGCTGCCAATCTCTAGTTAAGTGGTTCGACTCTCGTGATATTCCGGTGTTGGGTTCAGATATGGTACTTGAGGCTTTGGATTAGGTTCGGGTTATTCACGATCGTCTTCGAACCACCCAGAGCAGGTTGATATCATATTTGAAAAAGAGGAATCGGGAGTTAGAGTTCGAGATCGGTGACATGGTATTTTTAAAAGCGTCACTGATGCGTGGTGTGAAGAGGTTCAGGATGAAAGGAAAGTTAAGTCCCAGGTTTATCGATCCTTTCCATATAGAGAAGCGAATCTGTAAGGTTCCTTAACAACTTGATATATGATCACGCCCAAGTATGCCTATAAAATGGACTAAGCGGTCACTACAAATATAGCTTGGTACTTAAAGTCCCGAGGTCAAATCCCACAGAAAATACGGCCCCTAGCAGTTAATCTAGCTAAACTATCTATCCAATCAACTTCAAGAGAATATCTTAAATGTGGTTTGGTTCTATTAACTAATTAACAAGAAACTAAAGAACAAGTATAGAAAGATAGATTTTATTCAAGAGATGTGAAACCTAAGATTGATTTCCCCATCTCCTAACTTGTGCTATCAACTCTCCCTAAGTCTTCCTATTGAACAAGTGCTCCAAGTTTACAACTACCCACTTTCGTTAAGTAATCATAACTTTCATTAATTAACCATTCCAATTATTTAATTAAGATAGGGAGGACTACACTTATGGTTCACAGTAAGGAACAATATTCCTAATTCATTGTTTTGACAACCTAAGCAATGCCTTTGTTTTAGGTTGAAATACTTCTATGTGTTTAACCCTAACTCATGAATCTATTCCTAATAATCATAAGAATAAAGGGGACAATTAATTGGGGATCCTACCAATTAATTATAGTGAATTCGTAAACAACATAGATAGGAAGAATTAACAAGGTGTATTTATAACACAATAATTATTATCATAGAAGCATGTGGAATGGTTCAATCAACCGTAGAATGGGTGATTTAGCCACTCTATAGTCATGATCTAAGACAAGAAATAACTATAAGTATACAAAACCACAATAAGAGGGAATGATGGATGAAGTAGAGCCTTGAATATGGATGCCTGCGCATTTTGCTTACTTTAACTCGCTTAAAATCTTGTCTTTGAATCCAAAAGTGACAAATCTAGAGGAAAGTTTGATGCATTTTGCTTGGTTTCAAGTGTTAAATCCTGCAAGGAAAGGAAGAAACCAAAAGAGCATTATTGCCAAAGAAATGTGATCAAAATTCAAGAAGCTGTAGAAACACTGAAGAGGCTGCCGTCCATGCTAGGGGCGACCATCCCTTCTCTGGAGGTACATACTTGCTAAGTATCTAACTAGGAACTGAAAAGGCCTTAACCCTTGTAAGAAAGCTGAGAATCTGGAAGTCCTGTGAAGATGCGACCGCCCATGTAAAGGGAGGGTGTCCATGTCACTTTGCAAAGAAGAAGCTGATAAGAAGAAGATGCAACCACCCATGATAAGGGCGGTCGCCCATTATTCTTTGTAAGAAGAGGCTGATATGAAGATGATGCGACCACATGATGCTATGTCGTGCAACCCTTTCTTGGAGAAGAAGAAAAGGTGGTCGCCCAATAAAGTACGGCCGCCCTGTCATACTAACCCAGAAAGGGCGGCAGCCCATATCCAAAGAGGCGCTAGCCCTTCTGTCGATTCAGCACCAGAACTCAGCCCTTTGGCAAAAGGGCCCCAACCCAACCTGAAAATGGCATTTCTATAATTAACTTTAGCAAACACTATATATAGCTAGAATTAGGTTTTTAAGAAGATCATTATTTGAGAGGCAAGATAAGGACAAAATACCAAAACCCTTGGTCAAGTTCCCTTGCATGGTGAAGAACAACATCATTATTTGTAAGAATCATTACTACCTTACTATGTTAATTCATATTTCATTACTTTCAAGTCTTGAATCATTACTTAGCATGAGTAGCTAAATCATCAACTAGGGTGCCAATGAAACCCTAGTCCAATAATAAAATGGGCATAGCATAATAAGCTTCTAAACATCTAGGAATACCACATTTCACTACTTTTGATTACATTAAAACAACTTGAGGTGTACAACTCAATTTAAATCCAACAAGTACTAGATTTACACCGAGATGGTAAATCTAGGAATGGGAAGTGTGGTGACGGGGTACCGGGGGTAAGTGCGAGTCATTTACCCCGACCGAGAGCGGGATGCCTTACATTGGACTAGTCGCTAGCGCCTAATGTATCAACTCTCAGCACTGAGAGGGCAAGAGTTGGTGGTCTCGACTCTCACTCGAGAGGGGTGAGTTGGGTAAATGCGAGCAAGATCCATTGGGTGACCTAGGTTTGAAGGAGAATATAACTATATCCACTTTGTTAACGGGCTATGGGGGAAGTTACTATCCTAGTGTTCTATTATTGTCAACTTACTTTGAAATTATTTTTATTTTACTATAGTTTAAATTATACTTCAAATTTAGGATTAACTTGCTAATTGCATTGAACTCAATTGAATTCAACTACTTTTGGTCACGGGTTAGTCCTTTTGTTCGACCCCTATAATCGACTAGGGTAATTGTGAGCCCTATACTTAGTCGGAGCGTGTCACAATTTGGTGCCGGCATCGGTAGACCATTTAGTTGAATTAGTTTAAGTTCTTGTTGTTAGTTAGTGTAATCCGAGTACTTTCTCTTTTGGTTTTGGTTCACTTTCACTTTGTAGGTATTTATTGAAAATGCTACTAAGGCAAGCGGTTCCACCTAATCAAGGTGGAGGTGTTGGTAACCCACAAGGAGATGATCCACCACTACCCGTTCTTCGGTCAATGACAATGTAGAAGATGTAGGTGCGGATGACAATGTTGAAATCCCTGATAGGGAGCCAATTGATGGAGCACAACAAAATTCCCAAGCTCAAGGAGCTAGAGCGAGGAGAAATTCAAGGAGGGAACAAGTCAATGATCATGATTTTTGTGGAGCCATTGTACCTCCTCCAATCTGGGCTAATTTCCAAATGACCCCAGCCACTATGAATTCACTTGACAATCGGGTGTGTTTGGAGGAGAAGAAGATAAGAATCCTAAAAAGTGTTGACACCTAATTTTGTCCCTCCTGTTTCAATAGCCATTGTTCAGACGAAATTACACTGATGACCATACAATTATCTTCACACTAAACCATTGTTTCGCACAAGCACGCCAATCAAGCTATATTTTAAAGATATTAGCACCAACTATAGCTATTCACAAAATTCGCACGTTCAATTATAAATTTCGTAATTACTCCTATTTTAGCAAAATTACACAATTTATTTTAAAATTCAAAAGAATTGTCCTTCTTAGCCGTTTAGCCTTCAAAATTGATTTTCTGATTGTTTCTATAATTTTATGAGCATTTTATACAAGTTTTTACACATTCTTTAGGTATTTATACCCATTTATAAACAATATATACACTTTTATACACATATATATATATATATATATACATCTCAGCATTTTGTACACCTTACACCCATTTGTACATATTAATGCCACGTCATGTCGACATGGCTTAATCTCAACTATCCAAACCTTGGATCCGACGGCTACAACCCCCCTTTCCATTTTTAATTACATCTCACCCCCAACAACCATACTAGATCCCCTCATTTCCTTCTCATGCACCCGCCGCCCCCCATCCTTACTCTCTCTCTGTCGCTAAAACCTAACACCACCACTTATACGCTACTTTCCGATCACTTCTACCGGTGAATCTCTGAACTAAATACATCCCAATGCTCCCTTTGATCTCAGCAACAAAACCCCCTTGACAATTTCTCCATTTGACGATGGTCAAAATCCGACCTCTCGTCGATCTGTGTCTCTGTCGCAGGAAAGAGAACTCCGGCAAAGGCTAAAGAAAATCTAACGTGTGGCTACCGGAAAAAGGGCAAAACCCCTCTGCATGGGCAACCAGAGTTGTTTCTAATTCTACATGATTTCAAAGTTAAACAGGGTAACCTATAACCCTTTTTCATTGACTGATTCTCGAACTTACATGATATCTATGCCTAAAACTTGCTTAATTTTGTGTGTGTTAACATGTTCACATATTGTTTGCTAATTGGTTAAAGTAAAAGTCCTGTGATTTTTTAAAATTCATGTTTAATAAAGTGATGTATATATACAATGCCATTTGACTTTTGAACGTATGAACTTGTTCATGGCTAGATCATCCCAATCAGTTTCGAGATGTAAACCCGTGTCAGTTTATGAGTTTGGTCTTGAGTATGCATGTTTTGCAACTATATTGGCATATTTGTTCCGTCAATATGAGATTCCTTTGATGTATGACTGGACTAATTTGAAAGATTTGGTTAGCATTATTAAAAGGATCCTAATTAGCTTCAAATTGAAATTCTAATTGGAAACTGGAATAGAAATTGGTTATGTGATTGATCCAAAGTTGATTAGAATCCCCTAAATCTGTTGAGGTTATTTCCTAGTCTAAAACATGTTTGTGCAATTGATTTTGTACCCAGACTTTGGTAAGGATAAATGGGGGATAGTATACTTTATTAGGATCTTGTTCTCCTAAAATTTTGGGGGCTAATTGACCTATATTTGTTAGGGGGTCTGATTTGCTTTAAGTTTAAGGCTTGATTAAGCTATACTCGGAAAGTCCACCTAGGTGGATCCTTTTAATTATGGGAAACAATACTCCCTTACCTTGTTTTCGTTTTGCCCGTTTGCACTAAAAGCCCTCGCCCCTTTACCTATATAAACTAGCCTTACCCTCTTCACTAGACACAGTTCATACACAGAAAACACACAATACACGGCTAAAAATACTTCCTTCTCTTCTCTGGACACACCTCATAAGCATAGACCTACTAAAAAGGGAAAACTGTGAAGCAAGGGAAAAAGCACTGTGGTTTCACTTCTAGAACATCTTCTCACTCGTTCTGGATATTCTCTAGGAAGAAACTTTGGTACTACCTGCATTACTACTCTCTTCTTGTTCTTAACCTGATAAGAAGGTAAATAAATATGTTTGTATTCCTATTTGTTCTCAGTTTTGAATGACTGTAATTAAGGATTTCCCCGTGTAATCACTGCTTCTAAATGTACCTGTTTGGGACTCTATACTTGCTCCTTTGTTAACCCTTTTCTGCAGTACATATGTGGATAGCCTTAAGGCTGTACCAAAGTTTAGCTACATGTCCTTTGGCTATTTGAAAGAGCTTGATAAAAGCTCCATTGTCACTGGAAATCGGGCTTATACAAGCCCTATCTGGAGTGCATATAGGGTACGGTTTACTATCCTTCTCCATTTCCTTTTAGTTTCCCCCTTGTGCTTGTATTTGTTAGAACCTTCTATGCCTGTATTTACTTTAAAACAGGGCACAGTCATGGATTGTGTATATGGCTACCCAAGAGCCGTTTCTAAACTCTTGTCTCCTATGTGCTTGTATCATACTATCTAAAACAGGCCTATATGCACATTTAGTCGACTAAATCTAGTAGTTTAAGGATGATTTGCTTTTACAAGTAAAACTTCGAGACAACCTTTTGCCTAAACTATGAAATCAAGTGATTTTTAATTAACAGGGGCTATTTGCATAATACTTGATGAAATCTGAGTTATTTGCGTAAAATCAAATCTGCACCTTCTTTATATAAACTGTACTGGCCCAAAAACCACGTTTTAAAATTGCATTTTATGTGTTAAACTTATTTTTCTATCTACTTTAATCTCTTATACACTAATCTAATATGCATGTGTTTCTTCGTGCATCCTCTTTCAAAAAATAGCCCCCTACTATATATTTTAAAATTGACCCCATAAGCAAATAGCTCTTAAGGTTAGGGCTCGACAATTAATGTCAAGTCACATCGACCCAGAAAGGCTACCATTTCTTTCAAAACATAACCCCAATTTGGTTTGTGACAAAATCTGAAAGCATTTTCAAAATTAGTTATTTCTGCAAAAGCCTATTGAAAACTTAAATTGCGTAAATGAACTGATTTGAACTATTTCTTGCAACATTAACCCGAATGAATCAACGATTGCAAAACTTGAGGCCAAAAGTGCGATTAGGCATTGAACTTAGGCCATCCCTACAAAATTCGGAAAGCCCAAGACTTAACTGCTCATAGCTCACTGCTCATTAAACTGTTTTGCGCAGATTGACCTTTTTGCTTGACTAATTGCAATTTTAGCTCTTATGTTAGTAAAATAATTTGTAAATGCAATTCATGTTATATCTACAGCCTTTTAACATCCCAAAAGTAAAAGCTCGGGCGAGAACCACTGTTTGTGGGACTTGAGGAAGTGCCTAGCACCTTCTTCCCCGAGTCATTTGGACTTCTTACCCTCGAATCTCTGACAATGTGCTTTGATTAAATAAAGACTCGCCTTAGATATTTAGGTTACCTAATACACCTTAGAAAATTTATATTAGGTGGCGACTCCAATTTCAAACTCAAACGAGTTATCTAGTCAAACCCGAGCCTTGATTCGCTCCGAGTTAGGTAAAAATATGGGTGTGACAGGATGGCGACTCCGGTGGGGATACTCAAAGTCCTAACCATAACGAGCTTTAAATTTTGAGATTTTATTGTCTTTATAATTGTCCATTTATTTTATATTATTTATTATTATTATGTACTAATTTGTTTTCTTTTTTGTTTTTTCTTTTGTTTATATCTGCAATTTATCAATGTATTGTATATTTTTAAATATTGAAAATTATTTGACATTACCGCTCCTAGCGTCGGCACTTTCTTAAATCTTAGAGCCCATAGGAAGGGATGGTTGCGTGGAATCCATGGCCGCCTCTTTTCTCACTCAAAATAAGCACTTAAGAGAAAGTCTTGCAAAATTAGGCAAATAACGAAGCTTTTGGCAGTTTGTAAGCTTTTAACTTTCAAGTTGTCCGCTTGGAAGAACCGATCTCGTGGTATCCCAAATCTTAGTGGAGACATTACTAAGATCATGTATCAAATTATTTAAAAAATTATGATTCCGGCCAAGCCTAAGTCTTGTAGTTCACCATGTCTAAACCAAACCCAAATGAGTTGCCAAGTCCAAGGGGCGTTTAGATGTGACTATGTGTGCATATTTTTAAAATTAAATATGCCAAGTGTATACTATTTATTCTCAAAATGGGAAGTGGGTCGAGTCTAACGTTTTTTTTATAGGCTACTATGAGTCACAAAGATTACCACCGGTTCGACATGATTATTGACATTCCAAGGGACATAAGAACTTGGTTTAGAAATTTGGGAGAAGCTGGTCAACTTGACTTGAGTAAAACATTGGGTCATTTGCCTTCACTTATTAATGTTGAACCCAATAAATTCATCATTGAAACCGCCACTTGCTGTTGGGATACTGATAGAAACGTTTTTAGATTTGGAGAGTTCTAAATGACACCACTTTTAGAGGAAATAGGAGGTTTCATTGAAGATCCGGGTTTGAGGCGAAAGGAACATAGGTGGAAAGACGCTAGAATTATCTTACCGCGTCAACCTACCGAAAAGGAGTTTTGCGAAGCATTCAATATTTGGACAAATAATGTGTCCAAATTTTTACAAAGGTCAAAGTTCAGTTGCATGTAAGTTCGGTCACGAAAAAAGTTATGAAAATCACAAATCAAAGTTTGCATCATACTATGATTGGATGTGTAAAAGAATTATTGCATTTGCGGTAGTTTTCTTTGGTGTTGTCGTGTTCACACAAAGAATGCAATCAACACAAAGATAGTCCACTTCGCACATGCCTTATTCTATGGTATCAAGAAGAAGACATGAGTTATGGTTCCTAAAATATTGGCTGACATCCTTAGAGCCTTGGGAAGGTGCAAGAATGGGGCTCGATACTTTGAAGGTTGTAATTTATTATTACAAGTGTGGCTGACTGAACACCTTCAAAAGAAATCAAATGCAGGCGAAGAATTCTATGACATGTGCTATTCAAACCACATATTGTCACAACACTATGGCGTTAAGAGGTTCAAAGCACCCTACACTACTCATGAGTGCTATATATTGTTGAAAATTTGAAAGATGAAGACATACAGTTGATGTATCCATGGTTTACTTCTACACAGGTTTTGCTCCAGTCAAAGATGAAATAATTTGCAGTCCTTATAGGTATACACGGTCTCCAGCCTTATATACCCATTAGAGCTTTAAGGCAAGCAGGCAGAAGGCAAGATATCCCATTGGTATGAGACACAGTCCGATTCCATGTAGACTACGAAGGAGATAAGGTTCCGTTTGTACTAGAGATTCACAAAATGTGGAATAAGAAGATGTTTGCCGAAGAAAAATTAATTGAAGCCCGCAGATACTATGCAGGCTAAGGATTTGGCTATTTGGAATGGTTGTGTAATGATATGAAAAATGCTCTCATTCCTAAAACCGACGTACCTGGGGCAGTCAAAGATAAAGAAGCTGAAAATCAATATAAGATTGAATGGTTGATGGAAAAATTGAAGATGTCTGAGAAGCTAAGAAAGGAAGAGCGAAAAAGTCACAGAAATGAGGTTGAAGACTTAGAAGAATGCCATCCCAGCGGTGCTCCTGCATCTGCTCGTCTTTTGGTCTCCATAGGCCATAGTCCCGGAAGTACCTCTATTTTAACGAGTAGTGTGTCCCTAGGATATCCTCTCCTTCTTTGGGTGGTTAACGCCCAAAGGCATTCTCCATACCAATAGTGTTTAGGGTGGCTTTATAGCTCTTCCATGTTCTTCGGTTTTGGGGATTACATCTGCTTCCCATCGCCCGGGGAGAGGGGACAACATGGTGTTCCTGCGGTCGCTGACCGTTCCTTATAGGAGTCTCTCCAAGTGAACTCTTGTGCCGCATTCTGGTTCTTCTGCCTTGCTACTGAGGGATTCCTCAATTGGACTAATTTTCCCAACTCCTGTGGCGCATCGTCACAAAGATGTTGCTGCTTAGGGTATCAACTTAGGAATTTCGGATAAGAATAATTTGTTCCATGATGAACTTCTTTGGGAGGCAAATCAACGAAATTGACTTGCTTTGTGGATTCTTGATTTTGCTTCAATTGGTTCTTAGCATGTCTTTCAACCGTAATAACAAGTTGAGCCATTCATTCTTCTCGAGATTCAATTGCTTTTGTCATTACATCATTGTTGGGATCATATGTACCCGGTCTCCTCATTCTTGACTTCCATACCCTTGATTGCTTTGTGGCCTTGTTGATAAGATCGGTTGCTTGTTGAAAAATACCTTCCATTAGGCCTCCTTGAGCAACATGATTAATGGTTGTTTGGTTGTTGTCATCAAGACCTCTATAGAAAGTCTCCAATAGAACTCGATCTAAAATGCCACGACCGGGAAAAGAGTAAATAAGCTTTAGGAATCTATCCCAAGCCTTGTGCAATGTATCACCCACTTTTTGTTGGAAATAATAGATATTATCTCTCAAATAAAAAAAATCTCCGGTGGAAAATATTCATCAAAAAAAACCTTTACCAATTCATCCCAAGTGTGAATACTCCTCTTTGGCAATCCATCTAAGCAAGCCCTAGCTTTTCCTTTTAGTGAGAATGGAAAAAGCCTAAGGTGAAAGGCATCATCGGTCACTCCGGCATGTCAGTTGAGAGTGCAAATCTCAAGAATTGTTTGGAGATTCCATTTTGTCACACCCACATTTTTACCTAACTCGGAGCGAGTCAAGGGTCGGGTTTGACTAGATAACTCGTTTGTGTTTGAAATTGGAGTCGCCACCTAATATAAGTTTTCTAAGGTGTGTTAGGTCACCTAAGTGTCTAAAGTCGAGTCTTTGTTCAATCAAAGCACATTTTCAGAGATTCGAGGGTAAGAAGCCCAAGTGACTCGGGAAAGAAGGCGTTAGGCACTTCCCCTAGTCCCAAAAAAAAAATTTTCCAACCCGAGCTTTTACTTTTGGGATGTTAAAAGGCTGTAGATAAAACATGAATTGCATTTACAAATTATTTTACTAACATAAGGGTTAAAATTGCAACAAGTCAAGCAAAAAGGTCTATCTGCACAAAACAGTTTAATGGTCAGTGAGCAGTTAAGTGTTGGGCTTTCCGAATTTTGCAGTGACAGCCTAAGCCCAATGCCTAATCGCACTTTTAACCTCAAATTTTGCAAACGTTGATTCAGTTGGGCTAATGTTGCAAGAAATAGTTCAAATCAGTTCATTTACGCAATTTCAGTGTTCAATAGGCTTTTGCAGAAATAACAAATTTTAAAAATGCTTTCAGATTTTTTCACAAACCAAATTGGAGTCATGTTTTGAAAGAAATGTTAGTCATTCCGAGTCGGTGTGACTCGATATTAATTGTCGAGCCCTAACCTTAATGGCTATTTGCTTTTGGGATCAATTTCAAAATATATAGTAAGGGGTTGATTTTTGAAAGAGGATACACAAAGCAATACAAATGCATATATATATATATATATATATATATATATATATATATATATATATATATATATATATATATATATATATATGCAAATAGATGATCATATAAGTTTAAGCTTTAGAAAATATTTATACATAATCGTATAGTGGACCCTACACTTGTACTGCCCTACACACTATTAGATTAGTGTATAAGAAATTAAAGTAGGTGGAAAATAAGTTTAACACATAAAAGGCCATTTTAAAAAGTGGTTTTTGGGCCTGTACAGTTTATGTAAAGAAAGGGTTGTTTCGATTTTACGCAAGTAACTCAGATTTCATCAAGTATTATGTAAATAGCCCATGTTAATTAAAAAATCACCAGACTTTACAGTTTAGGCAAAAGGTTGTCTCGAAGTTTTATTTCTAAAGGAAAATCATCCTTAAACTACTAGATTAAGTTGACTAAATGTGCATATAGGCTTGTTTTAGATAGTATGATGCAAGCACATAGGAAGCAAGAGTTTAGAAAGGGCTCCTGGGTAGCCACATATACAGTCCATGACCGTGTGCCCTGTTTTAAAGTAAATACATGCAGGGAAGGTTCTAAGAAATACAAGCAGAAGGGGAAACTAAAATAGAATGGAGAAGGATAGTAAACAGTGCCCTGTATGCACTCCAGATAGGCTTGTATAAGCATGATTCCAGTGACAGTGGAGCTTTTATCAGGCTCTTTCAAATAGCCAAAGGACCTGTAGCTAAACTTTGGTATAGCCTTAAGGCTCTCCACACATGTACTGCAGGAAAAAGGTTAACAAAGGAGCAAGTAGAGAGCCCCAAACAGGTACATATAGAAGTAGTGATCACACGGAGAAATCTTTAGGCACAATCATTCAAATATGAGAACAAATAGGAATGCAAGCCATATTTATTTACCTTCTTATCAAGTTAAGAACAGGTTGAGGGTAGTAATGCAGGTAGTACCAAAGTTTCTTCCTAGATGAATATCCAGAAAGAGTGAGAAGATGTTCTAGAAGTGAAACCACAGTGCTTTTGCCCTTGCTTCAAAGTTTTTCCCTTTTTAGTAGGTGTATGCTTATGAGGTGTGTTTAGAGAAGAGAAGGAAGTATTTTTAGCCGTGTATTGTATGTGTTCTGTGAATGAACTGTGTCTAGTGAAGAGGGTAAGGCCAGTTTATATAGGTAAAGGGGTGAGGGCTTTTGGTTCAAACGGCCAGATCCAAAACAAGGTAAGAAAATATTGTGTTCCAAAATTAAAAGGATCCACCTAGGTGGAGTTTCCAAGTATAGCTTAATCAAGCCCTAAACATAAAGCAAATCAGACCCCCTAACAAATATAGGTCAATTACACCCCAAAATTTTAGGAGAACAAGATCCTAATCAAGTATACTTTCCCGCCTTTATCCTTACCAAAGTCTAGGTATAGAATCAATTACACAAACATGTTTTAGACTAGGAAATAACCTCAACAGATTTAGGGGATTCTAATCAACATTTGATCAATCACATAACTAATTTCTGTTCCAATTTTTTCAGTTAGAATTTCAATTTGAAGGTAATTAGGATCCTTTTAGTCATGCTAACCAAATCTTTCAAATTTCAAATTTATCCAGTGATACATTCAACGGAATTGCATATTAACATAAAAAAGAGGCCAATATATTTGAAAAACAGGCATACCCAAGACCGAACTCATAAACTGACACAAGTTTACATCTCGAAACTGATTGTGATGATCTAGAGGGTCAGCCATGAAGAAGTCACATGTTCAAAAGTCAAATGGCATTGTATATATAAATCATTTATTAAACATGAATTTTAAAAAAATCACAGGACTTTTACTTTAACCAATTAGCAAACAATATGCGAACATGTTAACACACACTAAATTAAGCAAGTTTTAGGCATAGATATCATGTAGGTTCAAGAATCAGTCAAAGAAAAAAGGTTAGAGGTTAGCCCGTTTAACTTTGAAATCATATCGAATTAGAATAAACTCTGGTTGCCTATGCATAGGGGTTTTTCCTTTTTTTCCATTAGCCACACTTTAGATTTCATTTAGCCATGGCCGAAATTCTCTTTCCAGCGATAGAGAAACAGATCGACGAGAGGTCGGAATTTGACCTTCGTCAAATGGAGAAATTGGCAAGGGGGTTTTGTTGTGGAGATCAAAGGGAGCATTGGGATGTATTTAGTTCAGAGATTCACCGGTAAAAGTGACTGGAAAGTGGCGTATCAGTGGTGGTGTTAGGCTTTAGCGAGAGAGAGAGAGAGAGAGAGTAAGGATGAGGGGTGGTGGGTGCGTGAGGAGGAAATGAAGGGACCTAGTAGGGTTTTGGGGGGTGAGATGTAATTAAAAATAAAAAGGAGGGGTTGTGGCATTCGGATCCAAGGTTTGGACGGTTGAGATTAAGCCATGTCGATATGACGTGGCATTGACGTGTATAAGTTGGTGTGAGGTGTACAAAATGTTGAGGTGTATATATATGTGTATAAAAGTGAATATATTGTGTATAAATGGGTATAAATACCTATAGAATATGTAGAAAATTGTATAAAATGCTCATAAAGTTATAGAAAAATCAAAAAATTAATTTTGAAGGCTAAACAGCTAAGGAGGACTATTATTTTGAATTTTAAAACAATTTATGCAATTTTGCTAAAATAGGAGTAATTACGGAACTTGTAATTGAACGTGCGAATTTTGTGAATAGCCGTGGCTTGTGCTTATGTCTTTAAAATATAGCTTGATTGACATGCTTGTATGAAACAATGGTTTAGAGTGAAGATAATTGCATGTTCATCAGTGGAATTTTGTCTGAAAAATGGCTATTGAAACAGGAGGGATAAAATTAGGTGTCAACAGCTGCCCCTCTTTGCCCAGGGATGATAGAAGAATCTTCGGGCAAAGACGTTGACGGAAAAAATAATTTTTTCACGACTCTTGGGAGATGTCTTTAGGAATTGTAAGTGTTTACGAGGTGCCAGATAGTAATGTTCTTACATTGTCAGATTATATATCATGCAGTAAAAGTGAGTTTTGCAAAAGCGGTGTATATGTAAATGTATAAATAGACTTTCCTGTTTGTTGGATCGTCTTGTAATGGTTTATCATCATCTTCATGTGTGTTCATTATGTTGGGTTGTATACCTCTTCATTATGCCAAACTATCCACCACACACTATGTCATTTTTTTCCTCAGGTTGTCTACCTTCTGTCATGCCAAATTTTCACATCAGGCTGTCTACTCTCTGTCATGCCAAATTTTCTCAACGGGCTATCTACCCTCTGGGCTGTCTACCCTTTTGTCATGCCAAACTTCCACATTAGATTTCCTACCCTCTGTCATGCCAAACATCACATCGGGCTGTCGACCGTCTGTCATGCCAAAACTTCACATTGGGCTGTATACTCTCTGTCATGCCAATCCTTTCACCGGGCTGTCTACCCTCCAGGTTGTCTACCTTTTATCATGCAAAACTTTCTCAACGGGCAGTCTACTCTCAGGGCTGTCTACCCTTTTGTCATGCCAAACTTCCACATCGGGGTGTCTACCCTCTGTCATGTCAAAATTTCACATCGGGCTGTCTAGCCTCTGTCATGCCAAACTCTCTCAACCGGCTGTCTACCCTCAAGGCTTTCTACCCTTTCGTTATGCCAAACTTCACACAGAGTTGTCTACCATCTGTTATGCCAATCCTTTCGTCGGGCTGTCAACCCTCTAGGCTGTCTACATTTTATCATGCCAAACATTCTCAACGGGCTATCTACCCTCAGGGTTGTCTACCTTTGCCATGCCAAACTTTACATCGGGCTCTGTCTACCCTCTGTCATGCCAATCCTTTCACCGGGCTGTCTACCCTCCAGGCTGTCTACCTTTTATCATGCCAAACTTTCTCAACGGGCTGTCTACCCTCAGGGCTGTCTACCCTTTGCCATGCCAAACTTCACATCGCGTTGTCTACCCTCTGTCATGCCAATCCTTTCACCAGGCTGTCTACCCTCCAGGCTGTCTGCCTTTTATCATGCCAATCTTTCACATCAGGCTGTCAACTCTTTGCTATGCCAATCTTTCACGTTAGGCTTTCTACCTTCAGGGCTGTCTACCCTGAAAAATAAAAGCATAGTGAAAGGAAGCTAAATACCTTCTTGTCGGGAGATATTTACTTGTCGTATCGGGCTTTGTACCCTTGTGCCTGCGTTAAAAGAAAGATTTGTGAGTTGTTTGGGGGGATGGTTTAGTTTGTGCATTCTTGGCTTGCTTCACACTTTCTTCTCTTGAATGTGGGACCTTGCTGAGCTAATGGGGATATATAAAGAAATAAAAGAGATAAAGAAACAAGCTTTTGTAAGAAGAAAATATTTTATTCCATTGAATCGCAGACTACATTGTGTAAGATCGTGGCCTTTATTCTCGGGTTGTTCCAGGATTCTCCACTGAATGAATTTTGAAGAGACCTTAAAATTCTGCCCAGCTTCTTCGTTTTGCTTCCTTTTTTTTTCTTTTGAAATTTTTGAGAAGGTCTCAAAAATTTTTGCCCCAGTGTCAATTCTCATTTTTCCTTTTGGAAATTTTGAGAGTTCCTAAAAAATTCTGCCCCAGTGTCTGCTTCGTGGGAAAAATAAAGTTGTGTATTTATGCGACCGAACCTTGGGTAGGTTGCTTATGTATCCCACTTGGGGAATCAGGTCATGACGTAGTTCCAGATTACATGACATATTGCAGAATAGTAAAGTTATTAACTAGTGCTAGCTATTAGACATAATATCTTGTGACAGCATCTGCGTTGATCGGTTTCGGCCAAACTTCTCCATCAATCTCTGACAATATTAGTGCTCCTCCAGTCATAACTCAGTGAACTATGTATGGCCCTTGCCAATTTGGTGCAAACTTGCCTCTTGCCTCTTCTTGATTGGGGAATCTTGTTTAGCACCAGTTGCCCAGCTTCGAAGGACCTTTCACGAAATTTCTTGTTAAATGCTTTTGTCATTCTTTTCTGATATAGTTGCCCATGACATATTGCATTCACCTCTTTCCATGAATGAGTGCCAGCTGCTCCATCATTTCCTTGATCCATTCAGCGTCTTTCAGCTGTGCTTCTTGAATAATTCTTAAGGACGGTATCTCGACCTCTGCCGGTATTACTGCTTAAGTGCAATAAACCAACAGGTTGGGCGTGGCTTCTGTTGATGTTCTCACTGTGGTGTGGTACTTTAACAATGCATAGGGTAAGTTCTCATGCCATTGCTTCGAATTGTCTGTCATCTTGCGCAATATTCTTTTCTTGTTGGCTGCCTCGACTGCTTAATTCATCTGAGGCCCGTATGCTGTGGAATTACGGTGCTTGATCTTGAAATTTTCACAAGCTTCTTTCATCAAGTCACTATTGTGGTTCGAATCATTGTCAGTGATGATTGACTCGGGGATGCCGAATCTAAGGATTATTTTGTCACAAACAAAGTTTGCTACTAATTTCTTCATCACTGACTTGTACGATGCAGCCTCCACCCATTTGGTAAAGTAGTCAATGGCTATCAATATGAAACGACATCTGTTTTAAGCGGCGGGTTGATAGGTCCTATGACATCTATTCCCTAGGAAGTAAAGGTCCAAGGCGATCCCATAACATTCAACTCACTGGAGGTACTCGAATCATGTCTCCGTGGACTTGGCATTGATAGCACCTCTTTGCGTGTTTTATACAGTCATACCCCACTGTCATCCAGAAATATCCAGCCCTCATGATCTTCTTTGCGAGCACAAAACCATTCATGTGCGGGCCGCACTTCCCAGAATGTATTTCTTCTAACAGTCTCGCGGCTTCTTTAGCATCTACACATCTCAGCAAACCTAGATCAAGTGTTCTTTTGTATAAGACTTCACTGTTCAAAAAGAAACCATTTGCCAATCTCCTCAATGTATTGTTTTGAAGGTTTGTTGCATCTTTTGGGCAAGTGTCATCTTTGAGATATCTCTTAATGTCATAGAACCAAGGCTGTCCATCCAATTCTTCTTCCACATGATAACAGTATGCCGGTTGCTTCCTCACTGCCATGGGTATTTAGTCAATGTAGTTCTTGCCAGGATGCTCGATCATGAAATATATGGTGGCCAAAGCAGCTGGGAATTCATTTTGCAGCCTAGGTACATGCCGGAACTCTATCTTGGCGAACCTTTGCTTCAACTCTTTTATGCACTCGAGGTACGACAATATTTTGAATTCTTTGCCGTCAATTCTCCTCGGACTTGGCGAATCAATAGATCAGAATCTCCAATCTCCAACAGCTCTTGTATGTTCATGTCTATCGCCATTCTAAGACTCAAGATGCAAGCCACATATTTTGCCATGTTACTGGTGCAAGAAATCCTTAGTTTGGTTGTGATAGGATAATTATGACAAGTCTCGAGAAACAGTACCGCTCCAATACCGACTCCTTTGAAGTTTATCGCCCCATCAAAAAATAATCTCCAACCATCGCATTCCTCTATGATGTCATCCCCCACGACATGACTTCTTCGTCTGGGAAATAGGTGTGCAAAGGCTCATAATCCTCATCTACCGAATTCTCGGCCATATGGTCTGCTAAGGCTTGAGCCTTCACCTCCTTTCGATTGACGAAAGTGATGTCAAACTCGCTGAGTAGCATTTGCCATTTGGCCAATTTTCCGGTAGGCATCAACTTTTGGAAGATATACTTGAGAGGATCCATCCTTGATATCAGCAAGGTTGCATAGGATGTCAAGTAGTGTCTCAAATTTTGCGCTATCCAAGTCAGTGCACAACAAGTGCGCTACAGCAGAGTGCACTTGGCTTCGTAGGGAGTGAACTTCTTACTCATATAGTATATTGCTTGCTCCTTTCTTCCAGTTGAGTCATGTTTTCCCAGTACGCATCTAAATGCTGAATCTACCACAGACAGGTATAAGATCAAAGGTCGTCCAGGTTCTGGTGGAACCAGTACGGAGATACTCCTTTATCTGATCAAATGCCTTTTGGCAGTCCTCTGTCCATTCGATTGCTGCATCTTTCTTCAATAACTTGATAATTGGTTCACAGATGACCATGGACTGAGCTATGAACCAACTGATGTAATTGAGTCGTCCCAAAAAGCTCATGACCTCTTTCTTACTCTTCGGTGGTGGAAATTCCTTGATGACTTTGATCTTGGCTGGATCTAACTCGATGCCTCTTCTGGTGACAATGAAACCTAGAAGCTTCCCCGCTGGAACACCGAAAGCACATTTTGCTGGATTCCGCTTCAAATTGTATCAACGCAAGCAATTGAAAAGCTTGCGCAAATTATTCAGATGTTCTGAGCTTTTCATTGATTTGATGATCACGTCATCCATATATACTTCGATTTCTTTGTGCATCAAGTCATGGAACATCGTGGTCATTGCTGGTGCAATGCAAACCCGAAGGAGTTGCTAAGCACAAACGCGGAAGATAAACAAGAAAGATAAAAGATAGAAGCAAGACAAAACTTGCTTTTTTCGAAAGAACAGTGAGGAACCTGTCTCAAAGCTCGATCGAAAGGGTCACAAGAATCACCCTAACTATGCAACAATCCTCAAGAGAACATTGCCTCTTGCAAACTGAATGATCAAAGAGGAATGTTCAATCGGATTAACCGAAAGCGACAAGTCCATAAAAGCCCACACTGGGGGTCTGCTCACGACAGAGACAAAAGAAATGTGCTCGGCACTTTCATTAATTCATCAATGTTCAAAAAACTAGGTGTGTACAATGAAAGGAAACAAGGTTTATATAGGAGATACTAAGGGTAAACTAGTAAAAGGGTCACAGGCGACCAATAGAAATAAGCCACGCAGGGCTGAGTTAAATTGTGTTCGGCAGAATTTGACTTCGGTAAGTCTTGAATTCGGTTCTCGATTGTCTGCTCGAACACACTCATTGTCTTTGGACGCTCAATTGTCTTCAAGCCCATTGTCCTCGGTCACTTTGCCTTCGGGCTCAAATCTGAATATAATGCCTTCGGTTCTTGAGCCCGGCCACTCAGCTTCGGAGCAATTGTTTTCCTTCGGCCAGGCTAAGTGAACGTGCACATCGTGCAGCAGCTTGGCTTGGCTTCTTGTCTTCGGTCTCCTCGGTGGATCGAACACTTGATCAGCACGTGTTCGGGCTGCATCATCCTCCCTTTCTTGAGAAGATTTCGTCCCCGAAATCAAGCCCTCCTCGTCCTCCGAAGTTGGACCTACAACACAAGGAACTAAGTCAGCAACATTAAAGGTGTTGGACACATTATACTCACCAGGGAGGTCGATCACGTAAGCATTGTTGTTGATCTTGGTCAATACTTGAAATGGACCATCCCCTCGAGGAGCCAACTTTCCTTTCCTTTGGTTTGAGAAGCGTTCCTTTCGGAAGTGAACCCAAACCCAATCTCCCTTCTTTAATTCCAGCTTTTTACGCCCCTTGTTTTTCCTTAAGGCAACCTTTGCATAGGCCTCCTCGAGGTTCTTCTTCACCTTTGCATGCAATTCGATCAAGGCAGCGGCTCGTCGAGTACCTTCAAAATCAAGAACAAAATCTCGAGGCAATGGGGTTAAATCAAGTGGAATCAAAGGATTAAAGCCATACACACATTCAAACGGGGTCATGTTGATCATTCTATGCACCGTTCGATTGTATGCAAACTCCATCATGGGCAAACGATCAGCCCAGTTTCCAACCTTCCCTTTGGTCATTGCTCGAAGCAAAGATCCCAAGGTTCGGTTAACTACCTCGGTCTGTCCATCAGTCTGAGGATGGTGAGACGTCGAGAATAGTAGCTTGGTGCCGAGGGCACCCCACAAACACTTCCAAAAATGACTCAAGAATTTTGAGTCTCGATCACTCACAATAGTGCGAGGTACACCATGCAATTTTAACACATTAGAAATAAACAATGTAGCTACATGCTGGGCATCATCACACTTTTTGCAAGGAATAAAGTGAGCCATTTTTGAAAAACGGTCAACCACAATGAAGATGCTATCATGCCCTCCCCCCGATCTCGGTAACCCCAAGACAAAGTCCATGGATATATCAACAAAAGGTCGATCAGGCACATGTAACGGGGTGTACAAACCATGAGGGTTCGAGATTTTGCTTTCTTGCAAACGAGACAAGCGTTGCAAAGTTTTTCCATATCTCGTCGCATTTTGGGCCAATGGAACTGTTCGGTCAAGATGCCAAGAGTTTTGTCGATACCGAAGTGTCCCATCAGTCCACCGGAGTGAGCTTCTCGAATTAAGAGCTCTCTCCACGATGACACTGGCACACAAACCCTCCCATTTTTGAAGAGGTAGCCATCATGCCATTGATATTTCTCAACCCTTCGGCCACTCAAAATTGCGTCTCGAATGCATTTCAGCTTGGGATCGTCTTCGTACATCGACTTGATGCTTTCGAATCCCATGAGCCTAGAGGCGAGAGTGGTCGCTAAGGCAAATTTCCTTGACAGCGCATCGGCCACAACATTGTCTTTACCCTTTTTGTAATGAATTACATATTGAAAGCTCTCAATAAATTCAACCCACTTGGCATGTCTTCGATTCAATTTCTCCTGACCTCGGAGATGTTTCAAAGACTCATGATCACTCTTGATCACAAACTCTCGAGGCCACAAATAATATTGCCAATGGGCGAGTGCTCGAACGAGGGCATACAATTCTTTGTCATACGTAGAGTAATTCAAAGTTGCACCCTTAAGCTTTTCGCTAAAATAAGCGATTGGCTTCGATTCTTGCATCAGCACTCCTCCGATCCCAACTCCAGACGCATCACACTCGACTTCGAATGCTTTGCCGAAGTCAGGGAGTTGTAACAACGGGGCAGAGCAAAGCCTCCGTTTCAACTCTTGGAAAGCCCTCTCTTGGGACTCTCCCCACACAAATGGATGGTCTTTCTTCACCAGCTCGGTTAAAGGAGCTGCCACGGTGTTAAAGTCACGAACAAACCTTCGGTAAAAGCTAGCTAAGCCATGGAAGCTACGAACTTGTGTTACCGAGGTTGGAGTTGGCCAATCTTTGATGGCTTCGACTTTTGATTCGTCGACTTCGACACCATTAGCACTGACAACAAATCCAAGAAAGACTACACGATCGACACCGAAGGCGCATTTCTTGAAGTTGGCATACAACTTCTCTTCTCGAAGCTTTTCAAGTACTTGCCTTAGGTGTTCGACATGTTCATCCACGGTTCTGCTATAAACAAGTATGTCATCGAAATAAACGACAACGAACTTGTTTATGAACGGTTTGAGCACATGGTTCATCAATCGCATGAATGTGCTCGGTGCATTGGATAAGCCAAAAGGCATTACCAACCATTCATATAGACCGAATTTGGTCTTGAACGCGGTCTTCCACTCGTCTCCGGGTTTCATTCGGATCTGGTTGTAACCGGACCTGAGGTCTATCTTCGAAAAGCATGAAGAACCACTTAACTCATCTAGCATGTCATCTAATCGAGGGATAGGATGACGATACTTTACCGTTATTTTGTTGACTGCTCGACAGTCAACACACATTCGCCATGTTCCATCCTTCTTCGGGACAAGGATAACAGGAACGGCGCAAGGACTCAAGCTCTCACGAACGAGGCCCTTGTTCATCAACTCATCAACCTGCCGTTGGAGCTCTTTGGTGTCTTCGGGATTACACCGGTATGCAGGTTTGTTGGGGATTTGTGACCCCGGTATGAAGTCAATTTGGTGCTCAATTCCTCTCAACGGAGGTAATTCACCTGGCATTTCCTCGGGAAACATGTCCTCGAAGTCCTGCAAAACTTTACGAACAAACAAAGGCAAAGGGTTATCGTTAGAAAAATCACCATTAGAGTTTAGAAAGATACGTTTGTGCACGAGGCAAATCATCATCTGACCGTTGTCGTTGCCTCGTAATAACTCACCCGGTTGCATGATTGCACAGATTCCTTTTACTTCGGGCAGAGTGTTTGTCTCTTCGGGCCCCAATTTTGCTCCCATCGGAAGCTTAGCTTTGGCCGCTTCTTTCAGTTCTTTCATCCGTTTATAGTCCTCGGTGACTTGTTTTTGGGACAGAGGTTTGAGTACGAAACTCTTCCTATCGAGCTTCACAGTGTAAGTGTTGGATCTGCCATTGTGAACAGCTGTTCGGTCATATTGCCACGGTCGACCAAATAGCAAATGACAAGCTTGCATCGGAACCACATCGAATATCATTTCATCTTGATACTCTCCGATTCTAAACTTGATCCACACTTGTTTGACAACTCTCAATTCTCCACACTCATTCAGCCATTGTAATTTGTAAGGGTGGGGATGCTTCAAAGTAGTTAGTCCCATTTGTGAGACCAAAGTTTGGCTCACCACATTCGCACAACTACCAGAATCAATGATCATCGAACACACCTTTCCCCTTACTCGACATCGGGCATGAAAGAGGTTTTCTCTTTGGTTGTCCTCTTCTTCAAGAGTCATGCAGCTCAAATTCCTTCGAACCACAAGAAACATTTCCGGATGATCAGCTTCGGTAGCCTCACGATCATCATCACCTTCAGCTCGGTCAGTCTCTTCGATAAATTCCTCCTCGATGTCACTTGCTTGCTCATGGACAGTTCCATCTTCGAGCAGAAGCATAACTTTGCGAGTTGGACACTCTTTTGCCATGTGACCATAACCTTTGCACTTGTGACACTGAATATTTGAAGCACTAGGAGAGTTTAGTTGAACTTTACCTCCCACTTCTCTCGGCTGGTTAACGGTCACACTTCTTTTGAAGGGTCTCTTCGAATCTCGAACAGCGTTAGCACTTGTTTGGTTTGGACTCTTCCACTCTTTACCTCGGTTCAAAGGAGTAGAAGTAGTAACTCCTCGATACCGGTTTGTCTTATCGTCCTTCACCAAATTTTCAGCTTCGGTGGCAGCATCGAACAGATCTTCCAACGTGTGATACACGTGGAGCCTCAATTGAGATGACATATCCCTAGATAAGCCATTTTTGAATCTTATAATGGCTTGCTCTTCATCCTCTACCAGATCAAGATTCAATCGAACCCTTTCGAACTCATCATGGTACTCTTGGACAGACTTGGACCCTTGCTTTAACTCATAGAGCTTTTGCATTTGAGTCTGCCTGTACTTGGCACTCAAATACTTAGCATCCATAGCTCTCTTCAATTGTGGCCAAGTAGTGACTTCGGGATAGTCATTCCTTCGTCTATACCTCTTGTCAGATTCCCACCATGTTGATGCATAAGCTTCGAACGAAGCAATAGCATGGGCAGCTTTTCTCTCATCGGTCATCTCATTGGTTTCAAAGATGCGCTCCATTTTAAGCTTCCATTCAAGATACTCATCGGGATCACTAGTTCCTTTAAAGGGTGGAATAGTGATTTTGACACTGTTCAAATTTGAGTCTCGAACAGCACCTACCTGTTCGGGATACTCATCACCGCGATCATCAGCCTCACGCTCAATATTTCTTTCAACATTTGCGCCTCGGCCACGACCTCGGAAATTTCCACGACCTCGGTGAGCTTGCCTTCGTTGAGCGAATGGTGGCTCACGCTCATATTCGTCCTCGGGAAATTCCTCTTCATCAACCTCTTCGGCAACGGCTCCAAGATCTCTTCGGGCCTTTGGAAGTGGTATCCTTTCTCCTCGGGGAATGCCTAAGTTTTGATAACCAGCTTGGGGATTGCCCAAGTTAAGTTCTCTTCGAATTGCTTCACTTGTCAACTGATGTTGTCGTACAAGCTCAGCATACAGCTCAGGTTTCATCGGAGTGGATTGGCTCGTTCCAGCGCCGGACCCATGCATGGCCACGGACGCACTTCCTTGTTCGAGTTGAGCTACTCGAACACTCACTCCTCTCACTTCGGCACTAACACCTTGTATCGCAGCCATGAGATCGGCTAACGACACTTCGGGCCTTTCAATGCCTTTTCCGTCGCCTCCATTACCAGCCATGGTACCTGCACAAGTCAAAGACCAAACAAATGTTAGGGTTAGAAATCACCTCACACTCTCCCTCACCTTTGATGGGTGGCACTCGGGTCCACTCAATTTATGGGTTCGGTTTTGATCACTCAAGGACTTGTTAACAGTGGCTCGTCTGATTGATCGGTCCTCTAAGATCCTTCAAGTGTTCGACAATAGTCACTGTCTCTTCGGGAAGAGTGAAGTGATGTTCGACTCGATGGAACAGACGCTTTTAACTGAGCTCGGGGAGTCAAAAGAAATTTTTACGAAAGTTTGGACTTCGGTCACCCCTTCGCACGAATTCCTATCAGCTCAAATGAGTTAGTACGACCTTGAGTAGGACAATTACTCCAAAAGATCCACTAACTAGAATTTTGGTACAAAAGAAAGTGAGAACCTAGGAGAATCTACCCATTGATTCCCTTTTGGAATCTTTTTCGATCACACCAACTCTTGTCCGTACAAGAGTGGTCCCTCCTTGGTACGGATAGGGTTTTACCTTATCCACTTTCCTTTTTCAGCCGACAAACTTTCACCTGGGGTTTTGATGTTTAAAATTTTACCCCTTTCTTCTTCAATGGAACAGTGACCTTTGCTCCGGCGTACGGACAAACAACTTTAGTTCACTGACCACGAACTCAACAAGATCTGGGTTGCCTTTTCAGCTCCGGTTTCGACAGCATCGGAGGAATTCAGTTCAAGTTCTTCGAGCTAAGAACCAGCTCGTTCGTGTCGTACACTGTTACGATTTTGTAACAATTTTCCGGCGTACGGACTACGATTCAAACTTAGAACTTTGACTTTTAAGCAACAAACAAACCCAAATCACTCAAGAACCACCAATCTTCATCGGTTTCAACCAAACACGATGGGTTCAAGTTCTAGCCACCATTAAAGCTCAAAACAGTCCAAATTTTCACCAAGAAACCCTAGTCACGAAATCAGTACGTCGGGTACTTGTTGGAATCAGGAAACAATGGTGAACAAGAATCAATGGTTGTTTTCCCAAACAACCAATAATCAAACACAATTTTTGAATTTTCTTTTTAACACTTTTTTTTTTGGTAAAGTAATAACACCAACAGTAACACAACCAAATCAAGAACACGAAATGGAAAACAGAGACACAAACGCACGAAGATAAAGATAGCTTGAACAGGATTTGGGGTTGTAGAAACAAGCCCAAACCGTGCTCTGATACCAAGATGGTGCAATGCAAACCCTAAGGAGTTGCTAAGCACAAACGCGGAAGATAAACAAGAAAGATAAAAGATAGAAGCAAGACAAAAATTGCTTCTTTCGAAAGAACAGTGAGGAACCTGTCTCTAAGCTCGATCGAAAGGGTCACAAGAATCACCCTAACTATGCAACAATCCTCAAGAGAACATTGCCTCTTGCAAACTGAATGATCAAAGAGGAATGTTCAATCGGATTAACCGAAAGCCATAAGTCCATAAAAGCCCACACTGGGGGTCTGCTCACGACGGAGACAAAAGAAATGTGCTCGGCACTTTCATTAATTCATCAATGTTCAAAAAACTAAGTGTGTACAATGAAAGGAAACAAGGTTTATATAGGAGATACTAAGGGTAAACTAGTAAAAGGGTCACAGGCGACCAATAGAAATAAGCCACGCAGGGCTGAGTTAAATTGTGTTCGGCAGAATTTGACTTCGGTAAGCCTTGGCTTCGGTTCTCGATTGTCTGGTCGAACACACTCATTGTCTTTGGACGCTCAATTGTCTTCGAGCCCATTGTCCTCGGTCACTTTGCCTTCGGGCTCAAATTTGAATATAATGCCTTCGGTTCTTGAGCCCGGCCACTCAGCTTCGGAGCAATTGTTTTCCTTCGGCCAGGCTAAGTGAACGTGCACATCGTGCAGCAGCTTGGCTTGGCTTCTTGTCATCGGTCTCCTCGGTGGATCGAATACTTGATCAGCACGTGTTCGGGCTGCATCAATTGCCCTCATGTAAATTGCTCCAGCACTCTTCAAACCAAACGGCATCACCTTGTAACAGTAAGTTTTCCAAGATGTGGTAAAAGCTGTCTTCTCGGCATCCTCTTCATCCATAAATACTTGATGGTAGCCGGCGAAACAATCTACGAAAGACTGCAGTTCATGGTTCACACAATTGTCAATCAGGATATGTATAGTTTGTAATGGAAAATCATCTTTCGGGCTGGATCTATTCAGATCTCTTTAGTCTACACAAACTCTGAGTTTCCCGTCTTTCTTTGGCACTGGAACAATATTGGCTAACCAGTCGGGTATTTGACCGTTTTCAAAATTCCTGCATTGAGCTGTTTGGTCACTTCCTCTCCAATCTTTACCAAGGTAGATGACTTGAAATTTCGGGCTTTTTGCTTGACTGGCGAAAAGCCCTGGATTGATGGGCAATTTGTGAGTCACCACATTCGTGCTTATGTCAGTCATGTCATCATACGACTATGCGAACACATCCTCATATTCTTTAAAAAAATTAATATACTGCTTTCTATCTTCTGCGGTGAGATGCACACTAATTCTTGTTTCTTTTACTATTTTATCATCTCCCAGATTTATCATCTCAATCTCTTCTAAATTTGGTTAGGGTTTATTTTCAAATCTTTCAATTTCCTCTTGTGTTGCTTCATCAAACTCATCATAGTCAAAATCAGGTCCTCAAGCTCTGTAGTTTTGTTACACATTGCAGTTGCAAACTCAATGGAATTATTAGTTTGAACAATGAAAAATAAAATATTGCGTAATTAAAAGATTAAAGGAAACTAAAAAGCAAATAGAGCAATATTTTATTTATGAATCCTTGCAAAAATAAAGTTT
Organism: Petunia x hybrida; assembly: GCA_037355625.1. Lineage (NCBI taxonomy): Eukaryota > Viridiplantae > Streptophyta > Magnoliopsida > Solanales > Solanaceae > Petunia > Petunia x hybrida. Next base: position 1,093,674 of record JBBBVM010000032.1, on the reverse strand, counting down.
GTAGGGAGACATGTTAAAAGAGAAAAAGAAAAAATGCAAGTTCCACCACTTGAGGTCGGGTTTTACTTTTATAAAGCATAAATAAACTCTATTGCCCAGCTCTACCAAGGTCCGCGATAAGCTCGGGCCAAGTTACTGATCCAGCTGTTCAGTGCAGCTTCAGATTCAGCTTTTTTCCAGTCCAGGAGGTTTAACATGCTCTTCTAAGATCACACAGCAGTCTTCGTCAAATAGGAACAGCTTTTGCACGCCTGCTAGTAAATCCTCTTCAGCATTAACAATCTTCGGCTCAACCTCTTATGCTGCAGATACCTCCCCCTTACGACCATCCTAGTAGCCAGACGAGACGAAAATATGTAGGAGAGTTTTGATGCTTCTCTTGTAGTATTTGATGTCCAGTGAAGCTTCTTCCATGATTTTCTCATATGGCACGATGCACCCTATGTCGGCTTTCTCGTTGTCGGGCCTCATCACAATTTGAATCGGTTCAACCCTGCTATTTAGGTTTTTGCCCAAAGCTTTCCCAGGTTCATAGCCTTGGCTTATCATAATGCCTACAACCCAGTCTCCAGGCCACTTCCCAGGCTGTGGGAGTACGTATGGCTCCTCAATCACTACTTCCATAGGTGCGGGTTTGGGTATTTTTGGTAGCCATACTTGTTTTCCCCTTGTTTCTTCAGCAATATGCTTCCAGTTAGGACGAGCTTTGGGTGAGTACATCGGTTACCTCTCTGTCTTGGTAGGTATGATTTCACAAAATTCATGTGAAGGCACGCCCCAGTCAGATATCACAGTCTCCCAGACCAGGTCCCTCCCTTCGTAACCTTTGCCTCGGCCATCCCAATAAGCACTGTAGAAATTTCTCCTTTTCTCTTCTGTCCCTGGTGGCGTGTTGATGAGTTTAGGAGCAAAGTATGCAGTATATCCTGCTTGGACTGTGTCGGTGCTCTTCTTACGCTCATTGGAATTCCAACTCTTGTTGTAGTTCTTGCGGTATCCTCCTCTGTTACCCTGTACTGCTCCCACGAGCTCCATAGTGTAGACGGGTTGTCCGTAAGGAGTGTTCCCTTCAATTGCTTGTATGGTTTGTTCATTGTAAATAGAGTTGCTCCCTTTCCTAAATACTACCACCTCTTTGTTATCCCACTCGAACTTCACTGTCTGGTGTAGGGTAAACGGTACAGCCCCAGCCATGTGGATCCAAGGTCTTCCTAGCAGCAAGTTGTAAGAAGCGGAGTTTTCCATGGCATGAAATTCAGCAGTGAATTCCACGGGATCGACCATGGTAGTTAAGTCGATCTCTCCAGTGGTTCTTCTTTGTGAACCATCGAACGCCTTTCCTTTCATGTTGCTTTCCCTAATCTTGCTTTGATCAATCCCCATTCTCTTCAGAGTGATGAATGGACATATATTCAGGCCAGAACCTCCGTGGAGCAGAACTTTCCCCACAAGCCAATATTCACACTTGATGGTTACATGTAGGGCCTTGTTATAACTCAACCCCTCTAGTGGTAGCTCATCTCCGTGGAAGGCTATGCCCAACTATGCTAGCCAAGTTCTCAACTGTGTTGTCCACAGGGACATGTGCTTCATCTAATACTTTCATCAAGGCATTTCAGTGGCTCTTTGATTTAAGGAGTAGAGCCAGAACAGAGATTTGTGGGGAGTCTTGCCCAAATGTTCAACCACGGAGTATTCTTTTGCTTGAACTTTCTTCCACAATTCTTCGAACTCCTCCTCGCTGGTGCCTCATCTACCTTGAACAAGATGCTCGGGAGTGTAGATCCTCCCACTCCTAGTCATTCCTTGTGCTGCAACGGTCTCGACTACCAACTTGCCTTTCTTCTCTGCTTCATAGTACCATGGTACTACTTTGTCATTGTAGGGAGGGACTACGTCAACGTAGAATTTTGGAGCCACCTCTACTTCGATAGGTTCTGGTGCTTTAGCCGCTTGGGCAACAGAAGCAAAAGCTGGTGTAGCCTTCTTTTCTTTGACAATGATTCCTTCCAAGTTGCATTCTTCATCTAACTCGATCAAGTTCACCCTATTATCTCCGTGATTAGGCAAAGGGTGATTGTGCACATTTGGTGCCCTTAAGTGGATCACCTTTTGATCGATCAGGTCTTTTATTTCTCTCTTAGAGCATAGCACTTTTCGGTGTTGTGACTAGGTCCCCTAGAGTGGTAGGCACATGTTTTGGTTTGGTCAAAGAAGGGTGACATTCTATTATGCATTTTGAATGGGACGGGTTGTATGTTGCCTGCTGCTTTAAGTCTTTCAAATAGCTGGAGTGGGATTCGGCTAATGGAGTATAGTTTCTTTTGCGTCTTGGGTTATATTTTGTGCGAGGTCTTGGCGGGTAGGTGTTGGTATTTCTATTGTTTGGGCTTTGTGGGTATGGTGGTCTTTGTGGAGGTGGATTTTGGAAGATAGGCTGCGTGTTGTAGACTGGATAAGCAGGTGATAGTAGAACATATGGGTATGATGGAGGTGATGCTTGGTAGTAGTGGTTATGGGTAGGAGAGTGGTCAAGTGATGCATTAATGAAGGAAATGTCGCCCTTCTTCTTCTTCTTCTTCTTCTTCGATGTCCCTGTGCTACCAGTTTGTAATGCTTTGTTAGTGGCTTGTAGTGCACCCAGGCTATCAATCCTGCCAGTTTTCAATCCATCTTCAACCATGTCTCCAATCTTGATCAACTCCCCAAACTTCTTGTCTTACATATTCAACATCTTGTCAAAGTAGACATCCTCTTGTATGCGGATGAAAGTCGCCACTATCTCTGTGTCTTCCATAGGAGGCTGGACTTTAGCAGCTTCAACTCTCCACCTAGTTGCAAACTCCCTAAATGTTTCAGTGAGCTTTTTCTTCAGCTTCTCCAGAAGAATCGATCAGGCATGGCGTCAGTGTTGTGCCCGAAACTGTCAACAAAGTCTCCAGCCATTACTTCCCAGCTTGTCCACTTCTTTGTTTGCTGCTTTAAGTACCATACCACTGCGTCGCCTATCAACCTACGGTTGAACAACTGCATTCGAATCTTCTCATCACGTCCAACCCCATCCAGCTTGTCACAATAAGACTTTAAATGAGCCATCGTATCACCACTGCCATCAAACATGTTAAACTTGGGTGTCTTATAACCATCGAGTAGCTTCAAGTTAGGGTACATGCAAATGTCTTCATAAGCCAGGCCTCTAATTTCCTTGGTGCCTTGAAATTACTTGAACTTTTCCTCCAGCTACTTAACTTGCTCTTTAGTGCTGTCAGAGTCTTCGCCCGTCCATGCATACATGTCATGATCTTTTGATGTAGGGAATCAAACGCGGAAAGTAAAAGATAAAGAACGAGACGTAACTCGATCTCTAATCCCAAGTAGCAACGGAGAACTTGTTCCGATACACCCCGGGAGAAGGACAAGAACACCTACGCTATGCAACTACCCTCGAGCTAACGCGAGCACGCAAGTAGAATGGTCGGAGAGGAAGAGTATTCATCTAGATCCGCTAGAAGACATACAAGTCCAAGAACAAAGGGTTTCATTCATTCAATAGTCAAGAGCCTTGCTCATGTTCATCATTCATAATCATCAATAATAAGCTAGGTGTAAAATAAGCTATGCTTGGGTATTTATAGTGTTTTCCCAAGCTTACATAAAGACTTAAGTACCCTTACTAATAAGGTTCATCAAATAAGCCACGTAGGGCAAAACAGTCAAGAAACATAAATTCAGTAGCTAGGAGGGGCGCCCAGGGCTGGGAGGGGCGCCTGGTTTGTGTTGAAGCCAGGCTGGGCGCCTGGATCTAGGCGGGGCGCCTGGCTTGGCCTTCAGTCAGGCTGGGCGCCTGAATCTAGGCGGGGCGCCTGGCTTGGCCTGAAGCTAGGCGGGGCGCCTAGCCAGGTGGGGCGCCTGGTGCCTTTTTTGGGCCTTAGGCAGTGAGCTCCCCAGGCGGGGCGCCTGGGGTAGGCGGGGCGCCTAGCTCTGCTGGGGTCTCTTCTTCCTTAGGCGTGAGGCCTAGTTTGAGCACCCGGAACGGCTTCCAATCGCTTCCTTCTTCAAGGCCCTTCCTCACCAAGTGTAAATGCGCTTCTTGGACATCCTTGGCTTGGCTCCTAGTGAATGGTCTCCTTGTGGTGGATTGCCCGGCATCATCTTTGGTGGGAGATGAAACGGTTTTTGTTTCAACAGTGAAGGTAGGAAGATTGTTGTGTGGTGATTTTGGTAGTGCGGTGTAAGTAGGGTATGGGATATCTTTCTCGGGGAATAGTGGATATTTGCCGTAAGGGCGAGATGTTTTGTTTGGTTCAGTGGTTCCATCAACATGGACAGGAGGAACTCTGTTCTCCAACTCAATCATCCTTTGCTCCAGCTTAGCATACTCCTCGTATGCGACAAAACCTTGCTTCTCAGAGGTTCCTCCAGCATTTCCAACTTTGTCAAACTCAGCCATGATATTGTGTCTCGTCCTCCTGCGGCGTGACCAGAATGCACAAACCAAACTTCAGGGATTTGGGACTAAGATAATCTTTAAAACAAGCGAAGAAAACAGTGTGAGTAAAGCGTTAGCATTAATATCGTAATTTCAAGTCCTATTAGGCATGGGATAAATTTTATGCCAGAGGTAGGCCTATCGATAATTCAAAATAATGTTTGCACCGAATACATCTTTTCGTTTGCTTGAGCATAATCAACACAAGTCTAAAATAACGAATTTTATTTGATTTGCTTGGCTTTATTACAATCTTGAAAGGAGAAGGCAACGCCTCGACTAAACAAAAAGGACAACTTGAAAGAAAAAACAACTCGACTAAGGACGACTGGACTATGTGCCAAGCAAAGAGGTTCTCAAATTAAGCATAGGTTCCAACGTCTTCTCCCTCCTCATTTTCCTCGGTCTCTTCTTTAGGTCCATTTGCTAATTTTTCCGATGGAGGGGCAACAAACATCTCCATAAGATCCTTCCCTGCTTGCATGATACCCAAGGCTTTTGCAAAGAACTCGCAGAATTCCACTCCTATTATTTCCTTTTTTGCCAACGGTACTGATTTGAAGTTGTCTCCCCATCCTTTGAGCAGGTTTTTCAAACTCCCACACCCTTGTCTAGCCGCCACTGTTTTGCTTATCCAGTACTTGAGTTCATCTCCTTTGATTTTATCCTTATATTGCCTTCTCATCTCCCTTTCTTGTGCTATCCTTAACTCTTTCTTCTTTTGGTCGAACTTGTGCCGTATTTTCTTGTACTTCTCAGCAACACTTGGTGCCTCAGCTTTCCTTTTCAATGTGTTCTTTGATCGGAACTTCCCTCTATCTTCACTGAGCCATTGAGGATAAGTCAAAGTGGTGCCGGGGTTCACCCTGTTGTCTCGGCCATGGCAAAACTGCATAGTTACCCTTTCTTCCCACATTGTCAATATTGTACCAATCACCGGGCGTTCAATGTCTTTTATGTCAACGTTGAAACTTCATCCTTTTGTCAACTGAGGAGTTTGCTGTGTCATTCCTACCTGCCGAAGGATTCTTAGGGGAACATAGTGGTGAGTTCCTCGGAATCCAATCAATGCCAAGAAAGTAGTGTTTTGACCTTGCACAGAAACGGTGAAGCCAACACAGTTCTCTATTACCCATTGCACTTCTTGTAATTCTTCAAACTTGGCGTACCATCCTCGCATATTCGCAGGGTCTTCCCATACTGACGTGCCAGCCATGCGAGTTCTATGCAACAAGATGCCACCAGCCCTTGTCGCCTTTGGTGCTATCGAACTGATTGTGACCTTGTGTAAGTGTTCTATCAACCATATTTGTAGCAAGAGGTTGCACCCTCGAAGAAATCCCCTCCTTTTCTAAGTTTGGTAGAGCTCTGTAGATTTCTCCCACGATCATTGGCACCAAACTCACTTGGTGCTTGTGAGGACCTTTGCGCAATCCTTCAACTACTCTTCCCAACCTTATGTCGATCTTTCCTTCTTTTTTCGAGAAAGCCACACTTCCCCGAAAAGCAATGATGAAAGCAGTAGATTCGGTCCATTCCCAATCTTGAATTTCCCATGCCCCTGTTGAATTGTGTCTAAGAGTTGGATCTCCAAATCTAGAATATAGGAACTCCAAAGTAACCTTTCCATCACGCATCCCTTCGACATATGGATCATAAGGAGTCTGCAACAGCTCAATGAACTCCTTAGGCTCCACGTCTCGGGGGTAAATCATAGTCTCGGGTCCAGGATCTAACCCTGCCAGACCTCCAATCTCTTCTAACATCGGTGCCAACTCCAAACCATTAAAATGAAACACTGCCCTTTTGTAATCCCAGAAATGTGTAGGGGCTTCGACCAGACCGAGCATAGCAGTGTAAGCCTTAAGGGCCACCAATTCTCCCAACATCTTTTGAACATGAAACCTTCTGATTGCTGCCAAATCTTCCCACCAAAGCCTGATCATGTGAGGAGGTTGGAAGATGGTCTCAAAGTGAAGTGTACCTCTTGCAGCCATAGTCTGATAACAAAACAGAAAAGGAAAAGATCAACATAATCCTATAGTCTTGATAACACCCAATCAAACGATAAATATTTTGCACAAACATTTCTTTGAATCTATGAAAGGATGCAGTTTTGTCATTTTTTGGTCGAAAACCCTTTTCGACGTTTGGACAAAGATTTGCTAATGGACTATGACGTGCCAAGGACGTATAGTCTTCCTAAGCTTGAATGACTTTTAAAATTAAACATGCAAGCGCTAGCCATTTATTCTCAATTGACCACAGAAACTATTATGCTTTATAAGCCAAGTTTGAATACAATAGACAAAGACATAAAAAGAAAATCCATTCTTAAAAATTTGGATCTTCGCGCATCTTTGATTCAGCGTCGGACTTCTTCAACTTCTTTTTCATCTTCCCAATGTCTAACTTAGCAACAATCAAGTTAGCCATAGCTAGTAACCCTCCACCTCCATCTCTTTTATTGAAATTTTCATTGTATTTTTCCTCAAACCCTTTCTTCAGACCTTCAAGAGAAATATCATAGCAACCAGAGCATGCAGCAATCAGTGCACATGTTGCAATGAAGACATTTTGAAGAACATCATTAGAATCCCGATCAAACTTCATAACTCGGGGGAATCCATTCATCCAATCACGTATGGAGAAAGGGAAGAAGGAAACTGCGGATGGTCTCTTTCTTACAATTTTCTCATGCACCGTCCATTCAGAATGAATGAGCTTTTCTAGGAATATCAAACCAGGATCAAAGGCAAATATTTTCGAAGATAGAAGAATCATTCTTTCATGAAGAACTTTGAAGAAGATGAAGTAAATTCTGAAGGAGAGTTGTGATTCCACTACAATCATGAAGCCCTTATAGATAGGCTGAAAGAGATAAGAACGGATCACAAAATGCTCAAGCGTAATTATTACCTGAGATATGAAAAGTTTTGGTGCAGGAAAAAGTATTCTTGGAATGGTGCATGGAGTTGACATCAATCAACCAGATCAAGACACATGGAGTTCTCTAATAAATTAGGATCAACTTTGGTCAAGGAGGCTACGTGTTTTAAGGAGTCAATGAGATATTTTTCACACCGCATTCACTTCCTAACGGCTTACGTCAGCACTCAGCAAGTGCGGGGACTGACTGTGTGGGAAAAAATTACGCCACCTATTGTTACGGGGATACGAGTCCCGCTGGCAAGACTAGACTTATCCTACAAGTCTCCTAGTTAGGGTTTCGTATATACAACCTCCTTGAGTTTATAAGCCCATGAGCCTTATTAATATTTATATTTTACCTTAATTAGGACTGGGTATCCACTGCTATAAATACCCTTCCTTACATTATATTGTACATCAAGCGATTCACCACTGAATCTGACTATTCTCAAGGAATAAAAGCTCTTTACTTTCTTGTCTGTTATTGTTCTCTTTATTTACTTACTTTTCGTCGTATTTTACCGTACTACTTGTGACCCCTTCATAAATTTAAGTGTTTAACCTAGACGTATAAATTTAGACATAAACATTTACATACTTGTCTTTCATGTTACGGGTTTTACCCGACAACCACTCAAGCTTCGCACCCTCATTTATCAGTAAAACTACTATTTTACTTAGTCGGTTTTATAATTACAATTCAGATCCATCTACGATCCAACTATTCATAGCCCTGGGAAGACCTAAATTGAAGTAATACACCCATTTTTCGCTACAAAAAGTCGGGTAAACTACTCGCTTAGAGTTAGACCACGTCTAACTCAGCCACCAGGTGTTATTCGTATGTTGAACTCGTCAATTCTACAAAATTTGCGCCTACATGCCGATGGGTACGCCGACCCGCATAGTGCCAGAAAGTCTTAAAACACTCGAGTAAACAGCCGTCTATCGCAGGCGCAATATAAGCCGTCAACTACTGATGCAAATGAAGTGCCCTTCACTGCGAACACCTGTCATTTACAGACACTAGCCTAGAAAGGCAGACAAACATGGTGCTTAAATTACACAAGTACACATAAAAACTATAATGGAAGTTCGTTTCATTAATAACAAACAGCCCGTTGGCTCATAATATACAATTAGTTCTTCATAAATACAACATTTTTCACAACAATTGTATACAAATGGAAAGAGAAGGCTAAAAAACATTGAACTTCTCGAAATCTGCATGCCTGAACATCCTTCATCTGGATTGTAGTTACAAACTGCTAAGCAGTTCGAAGTTCTCTCGGCACTAAAGGATATGTCAGCCGAGCAACCTTCGGCGCACAATCTCTGAAGTGACCAAGATCCGGATACCTTGACCTTAGCAAGGGCCCTTGGAAGTGTCTGAGCACGGACGCAGCCTTCTACCATCTCGCCTGCCGAAGTCGAAGAGAAACTAGAAGATCTGCTTTAACCCCTACTGGTCAAACGGGATTGCACTGCCCCGCAGATCTTCAAGTGCAATTGGAAGCTCATCACCGACAGGAAGGCTTGAGTTGGGAATCTACCACAAGGGAGCCTCTGCCCTTGGGTATCCCACAACAAGCGTTCGATGATGCATTGCAGCAGCAATACGACAGAACCAGCCGAACCAAGAGACAGCTGACGAGGCCAAAGTGTATAGGATTTTCCTGCTCGTGCTTTGTCAAATTATAGTATAGTTTAAGATATCGTCCCACAGAGATTGGGAAATCTATGCTACAGACTTTGAATATTCCAACTACTATTTGAGAGAATCAAATTGATGAAAAGTGAGTTTTTTGAACTTTTAAATAACTTTAACTAAAACAAAATAACTTGTGGAAGATTTTCAATTTAAAAAGAGTTGGGAATCATTGAATTCACTTGATAATATTTATAATAAAAATCTCAATATTGACATATATTTATCTAAAGAATAATTGCTTATTTCTAATTCAATTATATTTTGCTCACAAGAAAATAATCAATAAATAACACTCCGTGAGATAATGCAAATTAATTGAGTTATAACAAGTGACAGTTAAACCAAAATATTTTTCTTGCCTGAATTGTGCTAAAAAGTAGTGAAAACTTCGTGAGAATATTTTTACTAAAAATCAATAATCTTGCCTACAACAATTCCTCCGTGAGAATTAAAACTGAGGCAAGCAAGAATACGGACTTGAAATGGTAGATTACTAAAATTTATTTTCAATCTACTTATTTTACTCATCAGTTACCACATATTAATTTTGCTCCATGAGAATTACAAAGTTAATATGATAATAACCTCGAGATAAAATATGTAGGAGTGATAATAAAGAATAATAAAACTAACATTCCCGCACAGTGTAAAATGTGAAATAGATAATTTCAGGCCAAGTATGTATTAAAACTGCGATAAGTATTAAAAATATATCAAGCTTCATCAACTATCCCAACAAAAAGAAATTACTCTATTATAGAGTATGAAAATATAAAAAGGGAATTTAAAAGACTTATAATTAAAACTAGGAGTATTTTACTACTAACAAAAGAAAGACAAGAGAAAGAGAAACTTTAAAGAGCTATAGCTATTCTATAACTTGGTGTTCAACTACGGGAGAATTGTCCTCTATTTATAGATGGAGAATTTCTTCACCAATTGTTGTTATGTCAAGGATGAAGATGTGTAACAAGTTTCCTTCAAAGTGACATGGATACGTGAAGTCCTCTCTTGCTCCTTTCTTTGCTTTAATTCCAATATTCTTTTATTAAATGTGCAATTCCATATTACCAATATGTATAATAAGGAGCAAATATTGTAGCCAAGATATGTAACAACTTTCTTGCATAGCGAGGTAAACATGTCATGGACTTCTTCTTGCATACGTAAAACTCTTCTTCCTTTGTTATTTATTTTATTCATGATATATTTATCTTTTCAATTATTCTTTTTCTCTGCAAGATTTGTTAGAAAATATAGGAGAATTGAATATATTTATTCATGCTTTTATTTAAAATATATATTTTTATATAAGAAAATACACGAATAAATTATATTCATCAACAGCCCCAAAACATGAGCGGATTTAGAGTTTGGTGACTCGTTAATCCACCCATCGCTTGGAGCTGTGTCCTTTTTCCTGCCATGGAACTGAGTTAGACAAGTAGGCTTCAACTCTACTCCGTCAAAGAGGCTACCTGAGCACCAGAAAAATCCTGGCGGAGAAGCCTCATGACAGCTGAAAGGGCAAAGCATCTTGACCCTGCATGACAAGAGTAATATCACCGCAACTGTTGTGTTAGAAGAAGAGCACACTGTAATCAGTGCGCATGCCATATGTAAAACATTCTAAAGAACACCATTAGAACTCGATTGAACTTCATGACTCGGGGGACTCCATTCATCCAATCACGGATGGAGAAAGGGAAGAAGAAAATCACATATGATCTCTTCCTTACAATTTTTTTCTGTACCGTTCATTCAAGAACCATTCTTTTATAAAGAAATTTAAAGAAGATGAAGTATTTTTCTGAAGGAGGGTTGTGATTCTACCACTATCACGATGCCTTTATTTATAGGCTGAAAGAGATAAGAACGGATCATAAAACGGTCAATCGTAATTATGGCCTGAGATATGAAATGATACGGCACAACAGAGAGTATTCTTGGAAAGGTGCATGGAATCGACGTCAACTAACCGGATGAAAACGTGTGGAGTTCTTAAATAAATTAGCATCAGTCTTGGTCAAAGAAACTGCGAGTTTCAAGGAGTCAGTGAGATATCTGTCACACCGCTTTCACTTCCTGACTGCTTGCATCAGCACTCAATAAGTAGGGGGACTGACTGTGTGGGCAAAGATACGCCACCTATCGTTAGAGGGATACGAGTCCAGCTGGCGAGACTAGACTTATCCTACAAGTCATCCGACACACTGGATACATGCATGTTCTGTAAGTTATGGCCGTTCAGGCAGCACGAGCGTAGAACACAAGGTATACATCCTGCTGCCTTAGGGTTACAGTCTCCTAGTTAGGGTTTCGTATATATCACCGCCTTAAGTTTACAGGGCCATGAGCCTTATTAGTCTTTGTATTTTACCTTAATTAGGACTGAGTATCCACTGCTATAAATACCCCTCCTTACATTATATTGTACATCAAGCAATTCACCACTATATCCGGCTATTCTAAAAGAATAAAAGCTCTTTACTTTCTTGTCTATTATCATTCTCTTTGTTTACTTACTTTTCATCGTACTTTACCGTATTTCTTGTGACCGTTTCATAAATTTAAGTGTTTAACCTAGACGTACAAATTTAGGCATAAAAAATTATGAAACTTCTTCTTGCTATCCTTGCTAACTTCGCAAACCATTACACTTTCAACCGTCTCATTTGTGATTATGTGAAACGACCCCGGTCAGTCGTTTCGGAAGTTAAAACTCCGATTGACGTGTCGGTAATTTTAAAATCTTCGTAAGGTCGATTAGAACCTGTCTGTAAAATCTGAGCTAAATCAGACCTCATTTGGTACATATCAGGAGAAGATTTCAGTTTTTATTGTCGATAAATATTAAAAAGAAATTTTCAAGCTCAGTTTTAGCGAATGAGCTCTGATTCAAAATCTGAACGCGTCATTAGGATCGTATGATTATTTGTGACTTTTGTGAACATTCAAAAGTGAATTTCGAGGTTGTTCGGCTAGTTTCTGCTAAAATACCGAAAGTTAAATAATTTGATCTTTTTCTATTTAATTTGCATATTGAGTTTCTGGAGTCCGATTTGAGATCCACCTTAGCAAGTGTGATACATATATTTTATATAACTTACTTGAGAAATTTGGAAATATTCCAGATTTCGTAGGACTGCATTTTAATTTTAATACGAAAACAAAATAAAATAGAAAATAAAATAAAAAGGAAAAAAAAAGAAAGAAAGAAAGAAAGAAAGGAAATGTTAAGCGGTGCCCTTAGCTATATATATAGCTAAGGAAGAACTTTAAAAACAGAGAATGGAACAGAAACGCAAAAGTTGGGAAGCCAAGGAAAATAATATCAGAAAATAAGAATAGAGCCGGAAAAAGATAGAATTTTTACCCCGAAACATTCAGGTAATGATGTTAATTCATTATTTAAGTTTATTACGTGTGTTTGAATATATTTTAATGATAAAAATTGGGATATTATACACCGTTTAAATAAGTTCAATTAATAGTTTAAAAGGTCAATTGGACCCCAATAGTGGAATTGATTATATATTCGTACTCAGTAAGTTATAGGCAATATATAAATTTAATTTATTTAGGATTTGGTTATGTGACCTTAAACTCTGTACATAGGCCTGACCTACTTATTGCGTATGCGAATAGGGCATCAGGTTCCTACCTAGATTGTTCTAAGATGTGAGGAATGAAGACTTTAGCCTCATGTGATATATTTTTCTACTTATTGAACACAGTGGGATCGTTTGGCAATGAATCCAAAAGGATAAAGCGGTTATTGGGTAACACCGTTAGCTTTGGAACGAGGTAAGTGTTTACATCCATTTCTTTGGAGGCACCTGGCCTCGTGGATTTTCTACCGCGTGTTCCTTACATGTGTAGTTGCCGATAGGAGTACTCATTACGCCTTAGCTTTGGATTACATTGTATATTATAGGTTATGTCCTGTTGTTGGTATTTCATTGAGGATCTGAGCATTGTACTCTGGCTGTGAGTTGGCATTTACTTCCCGGCTGTCGATGAGAGTCCCGCGCCGGTGAAGGGTAATTATTGCATCATACTGCATTGATATGCACTATATTTAATTGATATGCATTACATTACATATCATATCGGGAGCAGGAGGATTCCGCTCCATTACATCATATTGAGGGTAGGAGGATTCCGCCCTAGGAGCAGGAAGATTCTGCTCCATTGCATCATATTGAGGATAGGAGGAATCCGCCCTAGGAGCAGGAGATTCCGCTCCATTGCATTATATTGAGGGTAGGATGATTCCACCCTAGGAGCAGAAGGATTCCGCTCCATTGCATCATACTGAGGGCAGGAGGATTCCGCCCTAGGAGTAGGAGGATTCCGCTCCATTCATTTGGCACATGTGACCCTTTGCATCATATTTCATTTCATTTCATTTCATTTCATACCATTGTGCAGACTTGTGGTACATAACTAGTGTTCTTCTTATACGTGCATTGCTTATTTATTGATATGTTTCTGGCTCGTATTCATGGTTGAGTTTATGGTTCATATGTGTTTCTGATTATTATCTTGCTCTGCCTTTTTATAATTTAAATAAGAGAAATTTGGTTTATCTGTTTCTTCTCCCTGGCTAGCTATCTTTTTCTTTGAGGTGGCTACTTTGCCCCACTTATTTAGTCCTTTTGACTCACCCTTGTTTGTTGTTTGTTTCTTGTCTATCTATTTCGTTTCGGCATGTTCGCTCCAGGATTGAGTTCGCCACGTTGTTCAGGAGCGAAGACGACTTCAGCTGTCAGGGTGAGCCAGCTTTTATTCCGGATGGCCACCAGTTTGTTGTTTATTATTTCAGTTGCATTTTGCTCCCTTCAAGAGTTATCTGTCTTCTTTTGTACTCTTAAATGCCTAGTCTGGATAGCCCTAAACCTAGTATGTTGGGTAGTCAGCTGTAATTTCTTTTGTACAGCTTAGAGGCATCAGTATGTCTGTGTTTTTTTAGTCTTGTCCTTATTTATGAATTGTTATATTTATTTTCCTAATTTAATTGATAAGGGTTCGCCCGACGGGTCTAGGGGAGGATGTCGGGTGCCCACACGGCCTAACCGGATTTTGGGTCGTGTCAGTTGGTATCAGAGCCAGGTTTAGAGTCTATCCAGACTAAGACAGTGTCTAGTAGAGTCTCGCTGATGGGTACGTATACGTCGGTACATATCTACGAGGGGCTATGATGACATTTAGGAAGTTTCACTTCCCTCTTTTCTGATCGTGCGTCGGTCTAGGATGAAAAATTATTTTTGTTAATTCCTTCGTGGTAACTGTAAACCCTCGTGCGACAAATCAGCAAACGGTATGAGTTCAAGACGAAGCAGTCTAGTGTGGGGCTAGCACTGACGAAGCCCCGAGAGTTTTTTATTGTGCTGACAATCTAGTTACGGAGGTCCCAGCTGTACGAGCTCGCGATGGGCAAGGGAGCAGGGCCTTGTAGTTCCCTTGGCTCTCTATGATGATTTTACAAAAATCTTGGCGACACAGATACCGCAAGAACCTATTATTCGCTAGGCAGCCTATCAGGGTGCCGCAGATGGAGGCGTTCGGTCTTAGGGAGCCCCTGTTCCAGTCCCTGATGTCGCCCCAGTAAATTATGTTCGAGAAGCAGCATGTGTTGCGCAACCAATTGTTCTGGCTGGTTAGCCAGCCGAGGTAACGGTTTGATCCGAGTGCCCAAAGAGGTTGCATTATTTTATGCGGTTGAACCTTCCGATATTCTTAAGCAATGCATCAGATAAACCTCGTGATATTTTTTAAAAAAAGATAAAATAATGTCAGCGTATCCTTCAGGCTCTTGATTATATCGAGCGGTATGGTGTTGATTATTCTTCTTTCCAGTTTCAGGGTCCAGCCTTGAATTGGTGGGCCGCTCTCTTACTAGCTAACTTGGTTCGGTTTTTCTTCTAGATTCGTGGAAAAGTTTCTTTCGAGTAGCGAGCGAGATGAAAAGTGTTGCCAGTTTGAGTGGATTGGACAGGATAGCCTGTCGGTTAGCCTGTTAGTGCTTCAGAATATGAGATTGAATTCGATAGAATGGCTGAATATCCATTAGAACTAGTCCATGAGCTTTTCGAGAGATTCAAGGATTTATTGATGACCTTTCTTTTTCCTTGAGATCCAGATGACTCGAGAGATTGAGGTCAAGATTTCATTTGATGTTGTTGTTGATATTACCCAAAGGTACGAGGCATACCATAAGTTAGAGCAGGAAGAGTTAGAGCGGGAGAGCAAGAGATCCCGTGGCCCTAGTGGGCAACCAAGGTACCTCATTTAGAGGTAAGAGTTCTGATTATTTTGGGAGGTCACCTGCCAGGTTATCTCAGCTGGCAGAGCGTAATTCTTAAAGTGCGCTAGCAGTTCATTAAGATAGACCCAGTTTTTCTCTTTATAGCTATCAACAACCTGTCCAGCTTCCATTTTCACTGGAAAAGGTGTTATCATTGTCGTGAGCCTGTCATTTTTTGTGGAGTTCTCCCTTAGTCCGACAAGTAGGCAGTCGTCTTTTCTCTCGTTATCAGGCATCTGCGCAGTTGCAGGAGATTTCATTTAGATCTCAATCAGCAAAAGAAATGCCACCATCCAGTAGAGGTTGAGAGTGTGGTGGTAGTAGTTCTTCAGAAAGTGATTGTCAGGGTAGTGGCTCAGCTCAGTTGCAGAGGCAGTTCTATGAACTACTTGTCTGGCGGGATACTGAGGTATCCGATATAGTAGACCTTGCGATTTCTTCTTCACTTAAATGTGAGTAAGATTTGATTCTTTCGACCTATCTAAAAATTGTGTGTCTTATAATGTTTTGATGGTTTCCTTGGATGTCGTTTCTATTAAGAATCGGTTGCGATAAAGGGGTGAGCTTCTGATATGATTTATTCCCGGCAGTTATGATGACCCTACTAGTTTATCTTGTTTAAATGTGAGAGATTTGTGAGTAAGTATCGGTATTGTTTGCTTGACATTTTATTGTGCCACATTCTGTTATAATGTCAAGTCAGTCTACCTCTCTTTGGAACTCAAAGGTAGTAGGATGATGGGATTCTTATTCGTCATCATCAGAAAGTGTTGTTGTTTCTTTCGGTGTAAAGTAAGTAATACTTGACATACGTGTCTCCTCTTGGCTCGAGACGCTAGTAGGGTCATGTTATCTATGAGCTTGTCTTAGTTGTAAAAGGGTTTTCTGGTAAATTTTCAGAGTTTCCTTCTATTGGGAGGTTAAATTGGCATGGATGTTGTTCCATAGAGCTCATTTAATGTCTATTTCTTCAATTTCGATTCTTCGGTTAGCCTGACTTGAAAGTAGTCTAGCTCTGGTAGCCAAATAAATAAGAAAAGAGCTTCCTAAAGCGCTAATTTTTTTTTATACTTAATCCGCTACCATCTTTTCTTTGTTCGGCATTGGTGAGCTTATGTGCTCAGTAACCTATTGTGATGTTTCTTGCGTTGAGCCAGAGTACGTGCCAAGGTAGCCGGGTAAGCATATTGTCATTTTCAAGGCTACTAAGGGTAATGAGAGGCATCATTTGACCTTTGATTTGATCCATCAGGCGGTAGTTCTTATAAAAAATGTATGGAGTTGTGACTCGTAAGTTGCAGCTGTTTGGCAACTCGAAAGGGTAGTTGGTAGCTTAGGTCTACCTACGTTCAGCTTTTAGCTAAATCTTCTTTAGTCCAGCAGACTGTGCGGGGATGGGTATTCCTATTCAAATAGCTGTATGAGTTTGTGCTTTAAGTGGAGGAGTCTTGATGCAGCTGGGCTATCAAGGATTGGGCCCGGGGCTATCAAGGATTGGGCCCGCATCATAAGGAGCCGCCCGTAGTGGGGTCCACCCCCTGGAGGAGTTGCGTTGCTCGGGGTGGTCATGGTGGTGTCAGGGACGGACCTCGATTTGGGGTTGATCCGGCGGTATAAGAGTTGCGTTGCGCCTCTACCATCAGCTATGGCTTTTGGTAGAAATGGTTGCAGTGCACTCTTAAAGTTTGGTATCAGAGCCAACCCGGGTTCGATTCCTGGCTACACCATGCGAAGTTCGGGGACGAACTTGCTTTAAAGAAAGGGGGGATGATGCAGTTGGGCTATCAAGGATTGGGCCCGGGGCTATCAAGGATTGGGCCCGCATCATAAGGAGCCGCCCGTAGTGGGGTCCACCCCCTGGAGGAGTTGCGTTGCTCGGGGTGGTCATGGTGGTGTCAGGGACGGACCTCGATTTGGGGTTGATCCGGCGGTATAAGAGTTGCGTTGCGCCTCTACCATCAGCTATGGCTTTTGGTAGAAATGGTTGCAGTGCACTCTTAAAGTTGCACTGCAACCATTTCTACCAAAAGCCATAGCTGATGGTAGAGGCGCAACGCAACTCTTATACCGCCGGATCAACCCCAAATCGAGGTCCGTCCCTGACACCACCATGACCACCCCGAGCAACGCAACTCCTCTAGGGGGTGGACCCCACTACGGGCGGCTCCTTATGATGCGGGCCCAATCCTTGATAGCCCCGGGCCCAATCCTTGATAGCCCAGCTGCATCAGCCATGCTCATGTTCAATGTTCAACATTCATCAACTATCATAAAACTAAGTGTAAAATAAACTAGGCTTGGCTATTTATAGTGTTTACCAAGCTTGCACAACGACTAAAATACCCTTACTAATAAGGTTTAAAAAATAGGCCACGTAGGGCAAAACGGTAAAAGAAACATAGGCCTTCACAGCTGGGAGGGGCGCCTGGACTGCAGGAGGGGCGCCTGGAATTACAGGCAGCTAGGTGGGGCGCCTGGCTAGGCGGGGCGCCTGGGCAGGCGGGGTGCCTGGCTAGGCGGGGCGCCTGGGCAGGCGGGGCGCCTGGAGCACTTTCAGAGTCTTAGGCAGTGAGTTGGTCAGGCGGGGCGCCTGGCTCTTCTGTGTCGGATTCTTCCTTAGGCGTGAGGCCTAGTTTGAGCACCCGCAATGGCTTCCACTCGCTTCCTTCTTCAAGGCCCTTCCTCACCAAGTGTAGGTGTGCTCCTTGGATCTCCTAAGCTTGACTCCGTGTGAAGGGTCTCGTGGGGGTTTGGGTCTCATCACGGACCGCCCACTCCTGGAGGGCCTCCGTTTGGCTTCGTTTCGTGTCTTTTTGTGTTCCGTTTGCTTCCGTACCTCTTGGTTAGTGTTTCTAAGGTATTAGTCCTACTTTATTAACACTAATCTTTGATTCCTTAGGGTGTTGTGTGTCTTGGAGTCTTTACTTAAAGTCGTAGATCTTGCTTGCTTCAAGTGCGCATTAAATTAGCTTCCGTACATCGAGTCACTTAAACTCCATTCCGAACCATTACTTGGGTGCATTAGTTGATTGATGTTGCCATTGTGATTACTAAGAGACAAGAAGGTCTTGAGAGGAAAAAGGCTTGAGTGGTGAGAACAATAGAGTGTGGTCACAAAAGCCAACGACCTTGAGTGTATACACGAGTGGAAAGAAAATTGAGTGGCATCTTTTGAGTGATACACGTGAGGGAGTGAATTTGTGAGGTCCTTTACTCTTTTGTTACAACTATGGCATCGAATGACGATTGTGGAGGGTATGACTCATGCGGAGATGATGGAGACTATGGTTCCTATGATGGTGATGATGGGTATTGCTATGAAGATTCGGTGATGTAGGGAAAACCTACGAAAGCGATAAAAGATAAAAGTGAGACGAGACTTACACTAAAGTCGAGTAGCAACGGAGAACTTGTTCCGTTACACCCCGATCGATTGGAAAGAATCACCTAACACTATGCAACTATCCTCAAGAATCACGTGGTCCTTGCAAATAGAATGGTCGGGGAGGTTTGAGGTTCAACTTGGAGTCGTCCAATTGAAATTCAAGCCGAGAATCAAAGGTTTCAATAGAGAGTAATTCTCTTGTGTTTTTCATTCAAGATTGGTTTTTTTCATGAGTTCAAGACCTAATGAAGGCTTTTATAGCCTTCTACAACATGTAATGAAGTGTCTAAAATACCCCTAAGTGGGTTTACACAATAGAAGCCACTTAGGGCCAAAGTTGGAATTACACACACAAAATAGTCAAAATTTGGATGGGGTCACAACAGGGGTAGGCGGTCCGCCCACCCCTAGTAGGCGCTCCGCCCTGTCCAAGCTTCCTGAGGCCACCAGTCAAGGAGGCGGTCCGCCTCTGTGAGGTAGGCGGTCCGCCCCTCCTAAATCCAGAGAGTGTGCATTTTGTAGGCGGTCCGCCTCTTCAGGTAGCCTCTTCCTGAAGCTTCTTGGGGTGCCTCCTTTTGTGTCTCTTGAGCCTCTCCAAGTGTCCTAGATGGTTCCCCTTCCATGGTGCTCCAATGCATGATCTTCAAGGTTGTTCCGGAGCTTCCATCTTCCTCGTTCAAGCCTCTCCATACCAAGTGAAGGTGAGCATCATGGATAGCTTTGGCTTGGCTTCTCGTGAAGGGTCTCGAGCTAGATTGCCCGGCATCATCCTCCCCTTCTTGAGAAGATTTCGTCCTCGAAATTAAGGCGTCATCCTCCACGGCATCACCTACATCACAAGGAGCCAAGTCACTAACATTGAAAGTATTTGACACATTGTACTCACCCGGTAGATCAATCACATAGGCATTGTTGTTGATCTTGGATATCACTTGGAACGGGCCATCTCCTCGGGGTGCCAACTTCCCTTTTCGAATGCTTGGGAATCTTTCTTTTCGGAAGTGCACCCACACCCAATCTCCTTTCTTGAATTCCACTTTCTTCCTCCCCTTGTTTTTCTTGGTGGCCAACTTTTCATAAGCTTCCTCCAAGTTCTTCTTTGCTTTGGCATGGAGGTCCATCAAGGCCTTAGCTCGGCTTGTACCTGCAACATTAACAACCACTTCCCTTGGCAAAGGGGTGAGATCAAGTGGAATCAAAGGATTAAAACCATAAACGCACTCAAATGGAGTCATGCCAATCACTCTATGCAAAGTGCGGTTATATGCAAACTCCATGAGTGGTAACTTCTCCACCCAAGTCCCGGCCTTACCTCGGGTCATAGCTCTAAGAAGAGACCCCAAGGTTCGGTTCACCACCTCGGTTTGACCATCCGTTTGAGGGTGGTGGGACGTAGAGAACAACAACTTGGTGCCAAGGGCACCCCACAAACATCTCCAAAAATGGCTTAGGAACTTAGTGTCCCTATCACTTACAATGGTTTGAGGCACGCCATGTAATTTTAACACATTATCAATGAACAAGGAAGCTACATGGTGTGCATCACTACTCTTCTTACAAGGAATGAAGTGAGCCATTTTGGAAAACCGATCCACGACAACATAAATGCTATCATGGCCCCCTCTAGACCGCGGCAAACCCATAACAAAATCCATCGAAATGTCCATCCACGGGCTAGTAGGAATAGGCAAAGGAGTATACAAGCCATGGGGACTCGACTTAGACTTGGCGTGCTTGCAATCTAAACAAGCATTGCATAGCCGCTCAACATGCATTCCCATCTTAGGCCAATGGAATTGCTCCATAAGAATGGCCAAAGTCTTATCCCTCCCAAAGTGACCCATCAAGCCTCCACAATGTGCTTCACGCACTAGCAATTCTCGCCAAGAGGACTCGGGGACACATACTCTCCCATTCTTGAAAATGTAGCCATCTACCCATTGGTATTTTTCCACCCTTTCCCCACTCACTAGAGCATCATGAATGCTCTTGAACTTTGGGTCATGTTCATACAAGGATTTTATACTCTCAAAACCCATAAGTCTAGAAGCGAGAGTGGTAGCAATGGCGAACTTCCTAGAAAGCGCATCGGCTACAACATTGTCCTTACCCCGTTTGTAATGAATTACATAAGGGAAGGACTCAATGAACTCCACCCACTTGGCATGTCTTTTGTTCAACTTCTCTTGACCTCTTAGATGCTTGAGTGACTCATGGTCACTCTTGATCACGAATTCCCGAGGCCATAGATAGTGTTGCCAATGGGCCAAAGCTCTCACTAGGGCATACAACTCCTTGTCATACGTGGAGTAATTCAAGGTTGCGCCCTTCAACTTCTCACTAAAGTAGGCAACGGGTTTCCCTTCTTGCATGAGAACACCCCCAATACCCACCCCCGAGGCATCACATTCTACCTCAAAAGCCTTCCCGAAGTCGGGCAATTGCAACAATGGGGCGGTACTTAACCTACTTTTCAATTCTTGGAAAGCCTTCTCTTGCGGCTCTCCCCAAACAAAGGACTTGTCCTTTTTCACCAACTCGGTGAGTGGTGCGGCAATGGTGCTAAAGTCTCTAACAAAGCGCCGATAGAAACTAGCAAGGCCATGAAAACTCCGCACATGAGAAACGGTGGTGGGAGTAGGCCAATCTCTAATGGCTTCAACTTTGGACTCATCAACTTCTACACCATTGACACTAACAACAAAGCCCAAAAAGACAACCTTTTCAACACAAAAGGCGCACTTCTTAAAGTTGGCATAGAGCTTTTCGGCTCGTAGCACTTCAAGTACTTGACTCAAGTGGCCAACGTGGTCGTCTATAGACTTGCTATAGATCAATATGTCATCAAAGTAGACGACCACGAATTTGTTGATGAAGGGTTTTAGCACATGGTTCATCAATCTCATGAAAGTACTAGGCGCGTTGGAGAGGCCAAAGGGCATCACCAACCATTCGTATAGACCAAACTTGGTCTTGAATGCGGTTTTCCATTCATCTCCGGGTTTTATTCGAATTTGATGGTAACCGGACCTAAGATCTATTTTTGAAAAGATGCTAGAACCACTAAGCTCATCTAACATATCATCCAATCGAGGTATAGGATGTCGATACTTTACCGTGATCTTGTTGACCGCTCGACAATCCACACACATCCTCCAAGTGCCATCCTTCTTCGGAACAAGGATCACGGGCACGGCACAAGGGCTCAAGCTCTCCCTCACCAAGCCCTTGGTTAGCAACTCATCAATTTGCTTTTGTAGCTCCCTTGTGTCCTCGGGATTGCTCCTATATGCCGGCTTGTTGGGAATTTGAGAGCCCGGGACAAAGTCAATTTGATGTTCAATACCCCTCAAAGGAGGCAATCCATCCGGCATCTCATCCGGGAACATGTCCTCATAGACCTTCAAAACATTTTCAATGGCACTAGGCAAAGGGTTAGGGTTAGATAAATAATCACTTTCGGAATTTAAAACCATACCTTTGTGCACTAGGCATATGAGCATTTTGGTGCCATCATTACCCTTCAAGATCTCACCCGGTTGCATCATGGCACACATGCGACCGGTGGAAGAAGGTGGAGTCTCGGCCAAAGGTTTGGCCACAACAGGGGACTTGGCCTTAGCCGCTTCCCTCAACTCTTTCATGCGCCGATAGTCTTCACTTACTTGCTTTGGGGACAAGGGTGTGAGCACAAACTTCTTCCCCTCATGTCTAACCGTGTAAGTGTTGGCCCGGCCATCATGAACCACTTGTTTGTCGTATTGCCACGGCCTACCAAATAAAAGGTGGCATGCTGATAAGAATCAAAATGCGGAAAAGTAAAAGATAAAAGCGAGACGTAGCTCGTACAATAATCTCAAGTAGCAACGGAGAACTTGTTCCGTTACACCCCAAGAGAATGACAAGAACACCTACACTAAGCAACTACCCTCGAGCTAACGTGAGCACGCAAGTAGAATGATCGGGGGGGATTGGAATTCATCTAGATCCGCTAGAGGAAGAACAAGTCCCATCAAGGTTTCATTCATTCAATCCAAGAGTTCAACTCTCAACACAAGTGTTTGTTCAATCATCAAAGTTAGCTAATGATTTAAAGAGGCTAAGTGAAGTATTTATAGGCTTCACTTAGGTCTAAATAAAAGGTCTAAAATACCCCCAAATTGGGTTAAAACAAATAAGGCCACGCAGGGCTAAAGTTGGAAGTTCAAGCAAAAGTCATTAAAAATCCCGCATGTGGGTCACAGGGGAAGGCGGTCCGCCTAGTAGGGGGAGGCGGCCGCCCAGCAGTCTTCAGCTTCTCTGGATCTGAGGGAGGCGGTCCGCCTAGGCTGGGAGGCGGTCCGCCCTGCACCTTTCATGCCTCTGGATTTTGGGAGGCGCCCCGCCTCAGCTGGGAGGCGCTCCGCCTTGTTCTGGAGCCCCTTGGGGTGTCTCATTTTGGGTCTCTTGGGCCTCTCCAAGTGTCCTAGCGGGTCCTCCATCCATGGTATACCAAAGCATGGTCTTCAAGTTGCTCTCGGAGCCTTCTTCCATACCCTTCCATATCAAGTGAAGATAGGTATCTTGGATCAACATGGCTTGACTCCGAGGGAAGGGTCTTGAGGGGGTTTGGGTCTTATCATCCTCCCCTTCTTGAGAGGATTTCGTCCTCGAAATCGAAGCATCATACACAACCTCTTCATCATCATGCACGACCTCTTCATTACCTACATCCAAAGGAACCAAGTCACAAACATTAAAAAGTATTAGAAACTTGATACTCACCTGGCAAGTCGACCACATAGGCATTGTTGTTTATCTTCGAGAGCACTTGGAATGGTCCATCTCCCCGGGGTGCCAACTTCCCTTTCCTAAGGTTTGGAAACCTTTCTTTCCGGAAGTGCACCCAAACATAGTCACCCTTCTTGAGTTCCACCTTCTTGCGGCCTTTGTTTTTCTTGGAGGCAACCTTAGCATAAGTTTCCTCCAAGTTCTTCTTCGCCTTTGCATGGAGCTCAACCAAAGCCTTGGCTCTAGCTTTACCTTCAAAATTAACAACCATTTCCCTTGGCAAAGGGGTTAGATCAAGGGGAATCAAGGGGTTAAATCCATAAACACACTCGAATGGAGTCATGCCTATCATGCTATGCAATGTGCGATTGTAGGCAAACTCCATAAGAGGTAGGCGATCAATCCAAGTCCCGGCCTTACCTCGAGTCATGGCTCTAAGAAGAGCTCCCAAGGTTCGGTTTACCACTTCCGTTTGCCCATCGGTTTGCGGGTGGTGGGACGTGGAGAACAAGAGCTTGGTGCCTAAAGCACCCCATAAACACCTCCAAAAATGACTTAGGAACTTAGTGTCCCTATCACTCACTATGGTTTGAGGCACACCATGCAACTTCAAAACATTTTCGATAAACAAAGTTGCCACATGTTGTGCATCATCACATTTCTTGCATGGAATGAAATGAGCCATTTTGGAGAACCTATCCACAACAACATAAATGCTATCATGGCCCCCTCTAGTCCTTGGTAATCCCATCACAAAATCCATTGAGATATCCAACCACGGACTAGTAGGCACGGGGAGAGGGGTATACAACCCATGAGGGTGGGCTTTAGATTTGGCACGTTTGCAATCAAGGCAATTAGTGCAAAACTTCTCCACATGCACCCTCATCTTTGGCCAATAGAATTGTTCTTGAAGAATGGCCAAAGTCTTTCTTGTGCCAAAATGTCCCATGAGTCCCCCGCAATGTGCTTCATGCACAAGCAACTCTCTCCAAGAGGACTCCGGAATGCACACTCTACCATTTTTGAAGATATAACCATTAACCCATTGGTATTTATCAACTCTCTCCCCTTTCTCTAGAGTGTCATGGACACTCTTTAGCTTTGGGTCACGAGCATATATCAATTTAATGCTCTCAAAACCCATGAGCTTAGAGGTGAGAGTGGTGGCTAGAGCAAACTTTCTTGAAAGCGCATCCGCCACGACATTGTCTTTCCCTTTCTTGTATTGGATCACATAGGGAAAAGACTCAATGAATTCAACCCACTTGGCATGTCTCTTATTGAGCTTCTCTTGGCCTCTCAAATGCTTGAGTGACTCATGGTCACTCTTGATTACAAACTCACGAGGCCAAAGATAGTGTTGCCAATGGGCAAGGGCTCTCACAAGGGCATACAACTCCTTGTCATATGTAGAATAATTCAAGGAAGCCCCTTTCAACTTCTCACTAAAGTAGGCGATGGGTTTGCTATCTTGCATTAAAACACCACCAATTCCCACCCCCGATGATGCAACTGGGCTATCAAGGATTGGGCCCGGGGCTATCAAGGATTGGGCCCGCATCATAAGGAGCCGCCCGTAGTGGGGTCCACCCCCTGGAGGAGTTGCGTTGCTCGAGGTGGTCATGGTGGTGTCAGGGACGGACCTCGATTTGGGGTTGATCCGGCGGTATAAGAGTTGCGTTGCGCCTCTACCATCAGCTATGGCTTTTGGTAGAAATAGTTGCAGTGCCTCTCTTAAAGTTTGGTATCAGAGCCAACCCGGGTTCGATTCCTGGCTACACCATGCGAAGTTCGGGGACAAACTTGCTTTAAAGAAAGGGGGGATGATGCAGCTGGGCTATCAAGGATTGGGCCCGGGGCTATCAAGGATTGGGCCCGCATCATAAGGAGCCGCCCGTAGTGGGGTCCACCCCCTGGAGGAGTTGCGTTGCTCGAGGTGGTCATGGTGGTGTCAGGGACGGACCTCGATTTGGGGTTGATCCGGCGGTATAAGAGTTGCGTTACGCCTCTACCATCAGCTATGGCTTTTGGTAGAAATGGTTGCAGTGCCTCTCTTAAAGTTACTGATGCAACCCAAACTACGCGGAAGCTAAACGACGACACAAATATGCGGATGCGATAAATAACTAGATAGGTGATATCAATGATATCGGGGAAACAAGGATTGGGGAGTCAAGAAACGAGAAGAAAGAACGGATTAATGAATTCAAGGCATGAATTAATAATCCGAAAGGGAGAAAGGGAAACTCGAACCTTACAATGGACTCAACTAGGTGTCGATCGCCATAGGTTCCAAGTTAACGAGATACATGAAGCCTCGGGCTTCGGACTAGAAAGGCTCGGCCTTCTCTAATTCTCTCTTCTCTCTATTCAATTCAAGCTAAAAACTAATGAAATGAAGAGCAATTGTGCTATATATACATTTACACTGAAAATGGACAAAAATGGCCCTTGAAGCTGATTCTGCCTCGCTGCTCAATACTTCTTCATCGCGATCGCGCTAAGGATACACGCGATCGCGCAGGCACCCTTTCACATCATCGCGATCGCGCCAAAGGCTCGCAATCGCGCAAGTCTTCAGCAGCCTCACGATCTCTATCAACTTTGCCTTCGCCTTCGCGTTCAAGGGGCGCTGTCGCGCAGGCCAAACCATTCCTCTTCGCGATAGCGTGAGACATGGTCGCGATCGCGAAGAACACTTGTTCTTCCTCAGGCAGTGAGCTCCCAGTGTGCTCCCCTGTTTTGCCCTGTTTAGGGCTGCCTGTTTTCCTGCCCTGTTTCCTCCGTCCTCGGCGCTCCAATGCATGATCTTCCAAGACGTTCCCGGAGGCCTTGACTCGTATCCGTTGTGCACTCGAGCTTGGCTTTTGATGGTTGTCGTTTAGGCCATTTTATATTGCATCATCCTCCCCTTCTTGAAAGGATTTCGTCCTCGAAATCGAACCATCAAAACCTACAACAAAGCAAGCACAACCAAAATTTTCCTACTTCACAAGTAGGTTAGCTTAACAAGAAAGAGTGCAAGGTGTGTGGAAAACACGCTCTTGTGATAGAGCCAAGCATCAATTCCTATGAAAAAGCTTATGTCCCCAAAGGAGACAACATAGTCTTGGCCCGACAAGAACAAGCACTCATTTTCAAAACAAGCAAAGAGATCAAGGATATGCATGTAGCAATTAGATTCCCCACGACCCCTAAGCCCACCATCACACCAAGCCTTCAAATCAATTCTATCACAAAGTGACACATCGGCTTTGGCATGCTCAACACTCAATGTGTGCTCAACATATGGGATGGAGTAAGTAAAGTAGTTCAATTCACAACTAAAATCGACTACTCCTCTCCCCTTCTTAAGAGCATTCTTACACACACCGAGAGGTACCTCCTCACCTCCAAAATCAACCCCAAGACAATCCTCCTTATTGGACAAGCTCCAAAGGAAGGTCTCCAAAATAGGTCCTTCCTCATTATAGTCCACACAACGAAGGCTAGGACTACTAGAAGATAGGTCATCACGACCAATACCAAGACCACCCTCCTCACTCGGAGTTCCAAACGTTGGATCATCCACAGAGCCTAACTTGACAAACCATGGAGGTTTGACTCTACTACCGACCCTAGTCCGATACAATTCACCACCACAAATGAGATTGCCTTCAAGAAATGTAAAAGCATGTACCTCAAATTCATGGTTACACAAAAGCATAGAATCAAGACTAGGTCCTACACTCTCACTCGAGGAGTCATCAAACATAAATCGATCCATCTCACACACGAGGGACTCCTCAAGGTCACATCCATCCTCACTACGACACAAGGAACCACCGCCATCAATTAAGCAATCAAAGGGAAGAATAAGATCATCATGCAATTCATCTTCTCCTTTATCAAATATGGGTGGGGTGTCATAACAAGGTTCACAAACAAGGTCAACTACAACATCTTCACTAAAGAGAGGTTCAATGAAAACCGAGCTCACATCATGATGTGGCTTTTCAACCCTCTCAACTAATGGTTCAATTTCACACACAAGTTGACCCGAAGGCTCTACACTAGTTGCAAACACATTATACTCATGCAAATCATCAACTAGCATAGAGTTGTTACAAACAAGATCACAAGACAAGGGAGTTTCGTGCTTAAGGGAAGAAGAACTATCACATACCTTTGAGTCGCACTCGGGCTCACTCAATATACTTGAAGCATCATGGGTAGTTCCTTCACCTCGTAGCTCACATTTGGCTTCTCCTTCACCTTGCCTTTCCATATCGGAACATGGTTGAGGCTCCATCGGTTTGCCTCCAAGAATACCTACACAAGTACTCAAACAAGTAGAAGAAAAAGATAAAGGGTTAAGGTTAGAATAAGGGGTGTCCTCACTCTTTTTTCCCTTTTTCTTTTCCCTCATTTTTCTTTCAAGGCTAGGTGTAAATTCGGGTGGTGACATCCCACTCACATCACTCAACACATCCTCTCCTTTTTCCACTCGAGGAATGTCACCGGTCACTCCCTTACTCCTCTCTATCTTTTGTCTCTCAAATTCGGGCGAATTGGGACGAGGCCCAAGAATACCCATAGCCGGAGTAGGTGGACTCTTCACGTCAACCCGGAATCTAGGACTAGGAGACTCATCACTTGATGTCTCCTTCTTCTTCGTTGGTGAACCACTTGGAATTGAAACTTGTGGTTTTGGGTTCACCTTGTTGATGTCTATCAACCCTTTTCTAGCACATGCCCCACCATTGCTTGTGTTTGTAGGACTTCTTGTTTGCACATTGTCAACCATGGAATGAAGTTCTTGCTCCTTGCTCCTTTGCCTAGCCAAAGAAGGCGCACTAGTAGGCACTTGGCTCTTCGCCCGGTAAGGCACAAAGTCATAAACTCTTTGCCCTACGCCCACAAGATATGCATCCTTCACCACACTATATTGCACCCTCTTCCCCTCCAACCACCGGTCACCTATCCACACATCAATATGACGCATGGGATACACATCACACCACACATAGCATTTATAGTTCCTATGAGATATGAGTACCCGAGCCTCCTTAGAAACCCACACTCCATCATACTCATAAGGATGCTCTAGCTTGTGGCATGGTATCCTAAGCCTATCAACCAAAGAGGTGCTAATACAATTGGCATCGGTACTACCAATTTTGAGCAAGTATCCTCCAATACCATCTACCTCAACAACGAACCTACATCTACCCAAGTCTTGCACATTGGCACCCAAATGAGAATTTGGACGCCCACAAGTGTCAACACCAACAACTTGGGTCTTCCTTATCCCTCCACTAGTGGCATCACCACTAGAACAACCTCCACTTCCCGTCACTCTCCCAACATTAGAAATGTTGTTAGAAGTCGAGGAAGGAACCTTGCCATGGAACCCATAAGTGCCTCTCGCCTCCATAGCCCATAGCACTACTCCTACTACAACCATCCACGCCCCTCACGGCACATAACCCCTTTGTAGCAAAAGAAACACCATCTATCATACCACCCTCCACATGGGAATTAGAAGAATTAGGTCGCTTAGCGTACCAAGAAGATGCAAGCTTCTTCTTCCCCACGGAACAACCACCACCACCTCCCATACTAATGGAAGGTCCTCTACTACTCCCTTGTACACCGTTAGCAACACTAAGAGAAGATGCATAAGAGTAACCCCTATGTTCATCATCATCATCAACTCTACCTATGTCACCATCATCAATATCAAATTCTTCACAAGAAGAGTAAGTAGGATCATCATACCTTGAAGCGTCACCATCTTCGATTTCTTGACTAGAGGCATAGGCATCATCACAATCTTCATCACGAGCCTCATAGTCTTCATCATTCTCACGATCATCATAGTGAACCGCTTCATCAACATAGGAGCCATGGTTTCCGTCATCATAGTAATGGCCATCATCACCCTCATAGGAACCATAGTCTCCATCATCACCATACGAGTCATAGCAACTCGCATCATCTCCGCATGAGCCATAATCCCCACAATCAATATCCGACATAGTTGTAACACAAAAGAACAAAACCTCCCAAAAGTCACTCCCTCACGTGTATCACTCAATATATGTACACTCAAGAGCGAGGCCTTATCAACTTGGGAAGGTAATCACAACTAGCATGTCCAAGTTAAAGTTCGGAATGGAATTAATGAGACTCGATGTACGGACGGCTATTTAAAGTGCGCACTTGAGGTCAAAAGGAGTTCTACGACTCTTCTTTGAGTTCTAGTCTCCTCTACGCACGAATACCTAATACGCTAAAGGATTAGTGTCTTTCAAGTAGGCCAATTACCTTCAAAACACTAACCAAGAGGTACGGTAGAAAACGGGACACAAAAGATTCGACTCGAATTGGCACCAAATGGATTTGGAATCGGATGAAATTTTGTTTGTGATCTACAAACTCATCATATTTAATGGTCCAATTGGAGTCATGATGTTTGGAAACTGTTCGGAAGCTGTTGCGAACGTTCTGTCCCAAAACTGGAATTCTGAAATTTTTTTGTTCTTCGCTATCGCGACCAGACGCGCGCGATCGCGAAGGGTTAATTTTTCAAAAAATAAATTTGTTCTTCGCTATCGCGAAATTGCTCTTCGCGATCGCGAAGGGTTAATTTCTGCGATTTCACAGCAGCTCAAAAACGAGTTTTTGGGCGATTTTGGCCAAATTTTTGGCTCGATTTCAACCTGATGCACAAAACCAACGATACCCAAAGGTGTATACAACTATAACAACCTAACCCCAATAGTTTTCAACTCCAAACAAACAACAACAAGCTTCGATTCAAGATTGAAGCGTTTTCAAGAAATTTTCAAACTTTTGGATTTTGATTTTGGAAATTTGGATTCGTAACACCAAAACACGAGATATAGGTATCAAATCGACGGGAATACAATAAGGAACAAACCCCACTACTTTTTAACACTCGGGGACTCGTATCCAACCCGCTCAACCAAATTTTGTCAAGTTTTCTAGTTTTTCAATTTTTTTGTTTTTCTTCAATTTTTTCAAGAACAACACAACAACAACAATGATACTAACATATGGAACAAGGAACGGGGGTTTGTAAGAACATAACCCGAGCCTTGCTCTGATACCAACTGATGCAACCCAAAATACGCGGAAGCTAAACGACGACACAAATATGCGGAAGCGATAAATTACTAGATAGGTGATATCAATGATATCGGGGAAACAAGGATTGGGGAGTCAAGAAACGAGAAGAAAGAATGGATTAATGAATTCAAGGCATGAATTTATAATCCGAAAGGGAGAAAGGGAAACTCGAACCTTACAATGGACTCAACTAGGTGTCGATCGCCATAGGTTCCAAGTTAACGAGATACATGAAGCCTCGGGCTTCGGACTAGAAAGGCTCGGCCTTCTCTAATTCTCTCTTCTCTCTATTCAATTCAAGCTAAAAACTAATGAAATGAAGAGCAATTGTGCTATATATACATTTACACTGAAAATGGACAAAAATGGCCCTTGAAGCTGATTCTGCCTCGCTGCTCAATACTTCTTCATCGCGATCGCGCTAAGGATACACGCGATCGCGCAGGCACCCTTTCACATCATCGCGATCGCGCCAAAGGCTCGCGATCGCGCAAGTCTTCAGCAGCCTCACGATCTCTATCAACTTTGCCTTCGCCTTCGCGTTCAAGGGGCGCTGTCGCGCAGGCCAAACCATTCCTCTTCGCGATAGCGTGAGACATGGTCGCGATCGCGAAGAACACTTGTTCTTCCTCAGGCAGTGAGCTCCCAGTGTGCTCCCATGTTTTGCCCTGTTTAGGGCTGCCTGTTTTCCTGCCTTGTTTCCTCCGTCCTCGGCGCTCCAATGCATGATCTTCCAAGACGTTCCCGGAGGCCTTGACTCGTATCCGTTGTGCACTCGAGCTTGGCTTTTGATGGTTGTCGTTTAGGCCATTTTATATTGCATCACCCGAGGCATCACACTCAACCTCAAATGCCTTCCCGAAGTCGGGCAATTGCAATAGCGGGGCGGTACTCAACCTACTTTTCAACTCAAGCAAGGCCTTCTCTTGAGGCTCTCCCCAAACAAACGGTTGGTCTTTCTTCACCAATTCGATGAGTGGAGCGGCAATGGAGCTAAAGTCCTTCACAAATCGCCTATAAAAGCTTGCGAGACCATGAAAGCTCCTCACTTGAGTCACGGTAGTAGGAGTAGGCCAATCACGTATGGCCTCTACCCTAGACTCATCCACCTCCACTCCTTGGGCACTCACAACAAACCCAAGGAAGACCACCTTCTCAACACCAAAGGCACACTTTTTAAAATTCGCATAGAGCTTTTCGGCCCTCAACTTTTCAAGCACTAGCCTAAGGTGTTCAACATGGTCGTCTATTGATTTGCTATAGATCAATAT
Organism: Petunia x hybrida; assembly: GCA_037355625.1. Taxonomy (NCBI): domain Eukaryota; kingdom Viridiplantae; phylum Streptophyta; class Magnoliopsida; order Solanales; family Solanaceae; genus Petunia; species Petunia x hybrida. The sequence goes on along the minus strand of JBBBVM010000032.1, from coordinate 1,061,670 downwards.
ATCGTCAAAATAGACGACCACAAACTTGTTGATGAATGGCTTTAGAACATGGTTCATTAGCCTCATGAAAGTACTAGGTGCATTGGAGAGCCCAAAGGGCATCACCAACCATTCATAGAGACCAAATTTGGTCTTGAATGCGGTTTTCCATTCATCACCCGGTTTCATCCGGATTTGATGGTAGCCGGACCTAAGGTGAATTTTGCTAAACACACATGAACCGCTCAATTCATCTAACATATCATCAAGTCGGGGAATAGGATGACGGTACTTTACCGTTATTTTGTTCACGGCCCGACAATCAACACACATTCTCCAAGTGCCGTCCTTTTTGGGAACAAGGATCACGGGCACGGCACAAGGACTCAAGCTTTCCCTTACCAAGCCCTTAGTGAGCAATTCATCAACTTGCTTTTGCAATTCCCTTGTATCCTCCGGGTTGCTCCTATAGGCCGGTTTGTTCGGGATTTGGGATCCCGGGACAAAGTCTATTTGATGCTCAATGCCCCTCAAAGGAGGCAATCCATCCGGCATTTCATCCGGGAACATGTCACCAAAATCCTTCAAAACATTCTCAAACACACTAGGCAAAGGGTTAGAAGAAAAATCACAATTAGAGTTTAGAACCATACCTTTGTGCACTAGGCATATGAGAAGCTTGTTGCCATCATTTCCTCTTAAGAGCTCGCCCGGTTGCATCATGGCACAAATGCCACCGGTAGATGAGGTAGGTGGGATTGCCACCATACTTTTGGACAAAGGACTAGTCTCAATGATTGACTTAGCCTTTGCCACCTCTCTCAACTCCTTCATTTTCTTGTAGTCATCACTCACTTGTTTAGGAGTGAGAGGTTTAAGCACATATCTTTTCCCTTCATGTCTGACCGTGTAAGTATTGACACGACCGTCATGCACCACTTGCCTATCGAATTGCCAAGGCCTCCCTAAGAGTAGGTGGCACGCTTGCATGGGCACAACGTCAAACAAATGCTCATCTACATAACTCCCCATTTTGAATCGAATCATCACTTGCTTTACCACTTTAAGCTCCCCACATTCGCTTAGCCATTGTAGCCGGTAAGGTTTAGGATGCTTTATGGCCGTCAACTTCAATTGAGACACAAGTGATTGACTCACTACATTGGCACAACTTCCGGAATCAATTATCATAGAGCAAATGGCATCTTTGACCCGGCACCTAGCATGGAATAGATTTTCCCTTTGCAAGGTTTCACTATCTTCCACGACCATAACCCCTAGGCTCTTTCTCACAACTAAGAAAGTATGAGGATCCTTCTCCTCCCCCGTGTCATCAAGCAAACCATCCTCCTCTACTCCCTCATCTCCCTCTTCCCTCTCTACACCCTCATCTTCCGATTCACTCTCTTTCTCATACGCATCATTACCAACAACAATCATGGTCCTCTTTGTAGGACATTCCCTAGCAAAGTGACCATAGCCCTTGCACTTGTGGCATTGTATGGAAGAAGAAGTAGGAGCATGTAATTGAGTTTTAGAGTTACCTCCCACATTAGGTGTGTTCTTCTCATTCGGCCTTTTCACATCCTTGGTAGCATTTGCACCACTTGTTCCACTTGCACTTGGGAACCTTGCATTTGTAGTAGGAGGCTTCCAATCCTTTTGTTTGCTTGTTGGAGTAGTAGTGCTACTCTTGTAGCGAAGGGATTTCTCCTCTTTGAGCCATTTCTCGGCCTCAACCGCATTTTCACATAGCTTGTAATGATCATCATATTTGTGGAACTTCAATTGTGAAGCTATGTCTCGGTTCAAGCCCCCTTTGAAACGGATCATGGCCGTCTCATTGTCTTCATCATCCAAGTCAAGGATCATTCAGATCTGCTCAAATTCATTGAAATATTCATGATAAGACCCAAACCCCCTCAAGACCCTTCACTCGGAGTCAAGCCAAGTTGATCCAAGACACCCATCTTCATTTGATATGGAAGGGTATGGAAGAAGGCTCCAAGACCAACTTGAAGACTATACTTTGGTGTGCCATGGATGGAGAACCTTCTAGTACACTTGACGAGGCATCCGGGGCACGTTCGGAAGCAATTCAAGAGGCCACAGCACCAGGCGGACCGCCTACTCAACTAGGCCGGCCGCCTAGTTTTTGATCACTCTCTGGATCTCACTAGGCGGACCGCCTCTGTAGAACTCACAAGCCAGGCGGACCGCCCACTCCCTCAGCTTGCCAAGAATAGGCCGGGCGCCTAGTTGAAGTAGGCTGGGCGCCTACTTTGTGAAGGGGTGCGGGAATTGCTACTTTTTATGCTATGTTTGGACAAGTATAGCCCTACGAGGCCTTTATTGTTTTAACCCACTTTGGGGGTATTTTTGAGCTTTCATTACATGTAAGTGAAGTCTATAAATACTTCACAAACTTATTCAAACCTTAGTCTACCTTGAATTATATGAATGATGAAAAGAAACTATCTCTTGTTTGGAGAATCCTTTGCCTTGGTTGCTTGAATTCACTAGTGGAACCTAGTTGAGTCTTGAACCGAAAACCCGATCATTCTATTTGCGAGCCCCAAGTGTGGCTCGAGGGTAGTTGCATAGTGTAGGTCCTCCTTGACACCGATACGAGGGTATTATGGAACGAGTTCTCCATAGTTACTTCGTAGGGAGTTCGAGTAGTGTCTCGCTCTTTATCTTTATTTCCGCATTTCGTTATTGATTCTTATCATCTTGGTATCAGAGCAAGGCTCGAGTTTTGTTTCTACAAACCCCCGACCCTTGATTCTTCGTGCCTAGGTTGGTTTCTATCTTAGGTTCTTATTTGTTGTTGAAGAAAAAGAAGAAAACACAAAAAAAAAAAAAAAATTAGAAAAAGGTTGAAAAACACAAAAATTTGATCATAGAATCTTGGTTTGTTGGACCCATTGCTTGATTGATATTGGGTTTTGTTCCTTGTTGGAAACCCGTTCTTTTGGTACCCTGAGCATCGAATTTGAAGTAGAAACACAAGGATTGAAAATTTGAAACCCTTGAAGAACTTGAAAATTTGAAACCCTAGCTATGAACATGGTGGAATGTTGAACTTTGATTGGGGTTTGATAAAATTGATTGGGGTTTGATCTCTGTGCTTGAAACAACATTGGGGTACCTTTGATTTGCTAAAACAACGTGTGGATTGATGAATTTTTGGGTGCAATACCAAGAAAATCGTGTTTGAACTGTGCTGAAACTTGCAGTAGGCGGAGCGCCTAGCGAAACGGGCGGACCGCCTGATTTTTGCTTGCTCTCCGGACTTTACAGAGGCGGACCGCCTACTCAGATTAGGCTGACCGCCTACTCCCCACTGCAGACACTGGGCGGACCACCTAGTCCAAACAGGTGGGGCGCCTACTTCCTGGAGAGTTGGGAATCGGGTAGTTTCTTCTAGGTTCGTTTGTTTTGTTGTTTGCATCGCTTCTAATTAGTATTATTAGAGTATAATCCTACTCGATTAGTACTAATTACTTCAAGCTACTAGGATCATCGTGCCTTAGAACGGAGACTAGAACTCAAAGAAGATCTGTAGTGCCTTTTGACTCAAGTCCTCACTCAAAGTGCTTAGCGTTCCAATCGAGTCCTATTAACTCCACTCACCCCGGAGTACATTTGGCTTTTGAGTCGAGTGATTAGGTTTAGGTTTACTATTCAACTTTGTGAAACTTTGAGTTCAAGCAAGAGTGAAATAGCCATCGCCACCATACGAGTGATCCGAGTGAACACAAGTGAGGGAGCGAGTGAGGTGTTTTAACTAACTCTTGTTTCTTTTCTTTGTAGGTACAATGGCCAACGAAGGTCAAGATTTCATCAAGGAGGCCTTGGCTAGCCTTCTTGCCAAGATGGATGTTATGACTCAAAGGATTGAGTCACTTGAAAAGGGTGCTTCAAGTACCCAAGGAGACCAAGGGACCCCGAGTGTCCCAATTGAAAAGGGGACCCCGAGTGTCCAAATTGAGACCGGTGAAGGCTCGAGTAGCCCTACCTTTACCCCGGAGCAAGTTGTTGAATTGCTCAATCAACAACGGGTAAAGGAAGATCGAGAGAGAATTGAACGAACGGGCATTCCCCGTATATTGGATAATCCCCCAAGAAACAACCCATTACCAAGACCCATCCGAAATGTGCAACCTCTTGAGCAAGTCGATGAAGCTCAAGAAGGGGAGGAAGCCGAGTATGGTGATGATATGTATGGGTTTGATGATCATTTTCAACCAAGACGTAGTATGAATTGGGGTCGTAATGTGGATCAAGGTAGGGGCCGAGGTCGAGGGCCACCTATGGAATTTGTTGGAGGGAATGCGAGAAGGGAGTATGGTGTGAATGAAGACCACTATGGGGGCCAACCGGAGCCATTCCGTGGGGGTCGTGACAACAACAACAATCTTAATAGTGTGAAGATTACTATTCCTCCTTTCAAAGGGAGTAGTGATCCGGTGGAGTACCTTGATTGGAAGTTGTCCATGGAACGTATATTTGACACCAATGACATGCCCGAAGTGAAGAAGACTAAGTATGCTATCTCTACCTTTGAGTCCTTTGCTTCTACATGGTGGGAGTCGGTAAAGAGGAATAGAAGGAGGATGGGGATGGTTCTTAATCTTACTTGGGATGAGTTGATCCGTGTGATGGATGAAAAGTACTTGACTAACCAATACCGAGTGGACCAACAAAAGCGTCTCTATGAATTGAAACAAGGTTCCAAGTCGGTTGGGGAGTACTTCAATGAGTTTGAACAAGTCCGGATGACTCTAGACTTGGATGAGGAAGACAATGAGACGGCCATGATCCGTTTCAAAGGGGGCTTAAACCGAGACATAGCTTCACTTTTGAAGTTTCACAAGTACAATGATCACTACAAGCTATGTGAGGATGCGGTTGAAGCCGAGAAATGGCTCAAAGAGGAGAAATCCCTTCGCTACAAGAGTAATGCTATTACTCCATTGAACAAGCCAAAGGATTGGAAGTCTCCTACAACTAATGCCAAATTCCAAAGTGCAAGTGGTGCGAGTGCTAGCAAGGAAGTGAAAAAGCCTTTTGAAAGGTCGACACAACCCGTGGGAGGTAACTCTAGAACTCAATTGAGTAATCCAATCTCTTCTTCTACTCAATGCTTTAAGTGTAAGGGATATGGTCATCTCTCTAAAGATTGCCCTACTCGGAAAACAATGGTTCTTGTTGGTGACTTGGTCTATGAGCAAGATAGTGAGCCCGAGGAAGAAGAGGGAGTAGAGGGTGATGAGGATGAGGGAGATGAAGGGGAGATTACTATGATCGAAGATGATGATTCCCATGCCTTCCTTGTTGTGAGGAGGAGTCTAGGAGCCATGTGTGTGGAGGATGTTGAGACCTTACAACGAGAGAACCTTTTTCATTCCAAATGCCGAGTCATGGGTCTCATTTGCTCTATGATCATTGACTCGGGAAGTTGTGCTAATGTTATTAGCCAAACACTAGTTACCCAATTGAAAATACCTACCTTGAAACACCCAAATCCTTATAAGCTTCAATGGCTTAGTGAGTGTGGTGAGTTGAGGGTGGTTAAGCAATGTTTGATCAAATTCAAGATTGGGAACTATGTGGATGAACACATGTTCGATGTCGTGCCTATGCAAGCGTGCCACCTACTCTTTGGTAGGCCTTGGCAATTTGATCGACGTGTGGTTCATAATGGTCATGCCAACACCTATACGGTGACGCATGAGGGGAAAAAGTTTGTGCTCCCGCCCATGACTCCCAAACAAGTGAGCGATGATTACAAGCGGATGCGGGAGTTGAGAGAAGTGGCAAAGGCTAAGTCGGTTGTTGAGACTAGCCCTTTGTCCAAAGGCTTGGTGGCAATCCCACCTACTTCTACTGGTGGCATATGTGCCATGATGCAACCGGGCGAGATCCTAAAAGGAAATGATGGCAACAAGCTTCTCATATGCCTAGTGCACAAAGGTATGGTTCTAAACTCTAATTGTGATTTTTCATCTAACCCTTTGCCTAGTGTGTTTGAGAATGTTTTGAAGGATTTTGGTGACATGTTCCCGGATGAAATGCCGGATGGATTGCCTCCTTTGAGGGGCATTGAGCATCAAATAGACTTTGTCCCGGGATCCCAAATCCCGAACAAACCGGCTTATAGGAGCAACCCGGAGGATACAAGGGAATTGCAAAAGCAAGTTGATGAATTGCTCACTAAAGGCTTGGTGAGGGAAAGCTTGAGTCCTTGTGCCGTGCCCGTGATCCTTGTTCCCAAAAAGGACGGCACTTGGAGAATGTGTGTTGATTGTCGGGCCGTGAACAAAATAACGGTAAAGTACCGTCATCCTATTCCCCGGCTTGATGATATGTTAGATGAATTGAGCGGATCATGTGTGTTTAGCAAAATTGACCTTAGGTCCGGCTACCATCAAATCCGGATGAAACCCGGTGATGAATGGAAAACCGCATTCAAGACCAAATTTGGTCTCTATGAATGGTTGGTGATGCCCTTTGGGCTCTCCAATGCACCTAGCACTTTCATGAGGCTAATGAACCATGTTCTAAAGCCATTCATCAACAAGTTTGTGGTTGTCTATTTTGACGATATATTGATCTATAGCAAATCGATAGACGACCATGTTGAACACCTTAGGCTAGTGCTTGGAAAGTTGAGAGCCGAAAAGCTCTATGCTAATTTTAAAAAGTGTGCCTTTGGTGTTGAGAAGGTGGTCTTCCTTGGGTTTGTTGTGAGTGCCCAAGGAGTGGAGGTGGATGAGTCTAAGGTAGAGGCCATCCGTGACTGGCCTACTCCCACTACCGTGACTCAAGTAAGGAGCTTTCATGGTCTCGCAAGCTTTTATAGGCGATTTGTGAAGGACTTTAGCTCCATTGCCGCTCCACTCACCGAATTGGTGAAGAAAGACCAACCGTTTGTCTGGGGAGAGCCTCAAGAGAAGGCCTTCCTTGAGTTGAAAAGTAGGTTGAGTACCGCCCCTCTATTGCAATTGCCCGACTTCGGAAAGGCATTTGAGGTTGAATGTGATGCCTCGGGGGTGGGAATTGGTGGTGTTTTAATGCAAGATAGCAAACCCATCGCCTACTTTAGTGAAAAGTTGAAAGGGGCATCCTTGAATTATTCTACATACGACAAGGAGTTGTATGCCCTTGCCCATTGGCAACACTATCTTTGGCCTCGTGAGTTTGTAATCAAGAGTGACCACGAGTCACTCAAGCATTTGAGAGGCCAAGAGAAGCTCAATAAGAGACATGCCAAGTGGGTTGAATTCATTGAGTCTTTTCCCTATGTGATCCAATACAAGAAAGGGAAAGACAATGTTGTGGCGGATGCGCTTTCAAGAAAGTTTGCATTAGCCACCACTCTCGCCTCTAAGCTCATGGGTTTTGAGAGCATTAAATTGATGTATGCTCATGACCCAAAGCTAAAGAGTGTCCATGACACTCTAGAGAAAGGGGAGAGAGTTGACAAATACCAATGGTTTGATGGTTATATCTTCAAAAATGGTAAGGTGTGCATTCCGGAGTCCTCTTGGAGAGAGCTGCTAGTGCATGAAGCACATTGCGGGGGACTCATGGGACATTTTGGCACAAGAAAGACTTTGGCCATTCTTCAAGAACAATTCCATTGGCCAAAGATGAGGGTGCATGTGGAAAAGTTTTGCGCTAATTGCCTTGAGTGCAAGCGAGCCAAATCTAAAGCCCACCCTCATGGGTTGTATACCCCTCTCCCCGTACCTACTAGTCCATGGTTGGATATCTCAATGGATTTTGTGATGGGATTACCAAGGACTAGAGGGGGACATGATAGCATTTATGTTGTTGTGGATAGGTTTTCCAAAATGGCTCATTTCATTCCATGCAAGAAATGTGATGATGCACAACATGTGGCAACTTTGTTTATTGAAAATGTCTTGAAGTTGCATGGTGTGCCTCAAACCATAGTGAGTGATACGGACACTAAGTTCCTAAGTCATTTTTGGAGGTGTTTATGGGGTGCTTTAGGCACCAAGCTCTTGTTTTCCACGTCCCACCACCCCCAAACCGATGGGCAAACGGAAGTGGTAAACCGAACCTTGGGTGCTCTTCTTAGAGCCATGATTCGAGGTAAGGCCGGGACTTGGATTGATCGTCTACCTCTTATGGAGTTTGCCTACAATCGCACATTGCATAGCATGATAGGCATGACTCCATTCGAGTGTGTTTATGGATTTAACCCCTTGATTCCCCTTGATCTAACCCCTTTGCCAAGGGAAATGGTTGTTAATTTTGAAGGTAAAACTAGAGCCAAGGCTTTGGTTGAACTCCATGCAAAGGCGAAGAAGAACTTGGAGGAAGCTTATGCTAAGGTTGCCGCCAAGAAGAACAAAGGACGCAAGAAGGTGGAATTCAAGAAGGGTGACTATGTGTGGGTGCACTTCCGGAAAGAAAGGTTTCCAAACCTTAGGAAAGGGAAGTTGGCACCCCGAGGAGATGGCCCATTCCAAGTGCTCTCGAAGATAAACAACAATGCCTATGTGGTCGTCTTACCAAGTGAGTATCAAGTTTCTAATACTTTCAATGTTAGTGACTTGGTTCCTTTGAATGTAGGTAATGAAGAGGCTGTGCTTAATGATGAAGAGGTCGTGGATGATGCTTCGATTTCGAGGACGAAATCTTCTCAAGAAGGGGAGGATGATAAGACCCAAACCCCCTCAAGACCCTTCACTCGGAGTCAAGCCAAGTTGATCCAAGACACCCATCTTCATTTGATATGGAAGGGTATGGAAGAAGGCTCCAAGACCAACTTGAAGACTATACTTTGGTGTGCCATGGATGGAGAACCTTCTAATACACTTGACGAGGCATCCGGGGCACGTTCGGAAGCAATTCAAGAGGCCACAGCACCAGGCGGACCGCCTACTCAACTAGGCCGGCCGCCTAGTTTTTGATCACTCTCTGGATCTCACTAGGCGGACCGCCTCTGTAGAACTCACAAGCCAGGCGGACCGCCCACTCCCTCAGCTTGCCAAGAATAGGCCGGGCGCCTAGTTGAAGTAGGCTGGGCGCCTACTTTGTGAAGGGGTGCGGGAATTGCTACTTTTTATGCTATGTTTGGACAAGTATAGCCCTACGAGGCCTTTATTGTTTTAACCCACTTTGGGGGCATTTTTGAGCTTTCATTACATGTAAGTGAAGTCTATAAATACTTCACAAACTTATTCAAACCTTAGTCTACCTTGAATTATATGAATGATGAAAAGAAACTATCTCTTGTTTGGAGAATCCTTTGCCTTGGTTGCTTGAATTCACTAGTGGAACCTAGTTGAGTCTTGAACCGAAAACCCGATCATTCTATTTGCGAGCCCCAAGTGTGGCTCGAGGGTAGTTGCATAATGTAGGTCCTCCTTGACACCGATACGAGGGTATTATGGAACGAGTTCTCCATAGTTACTTCGTAGGGAGTTCGAGTAGTGTCTCGCTCTTTATCTTTATTTCCGCGTTTCGTTTTTGATTCTTATCAATTCACCAACCGATTTGTAACCTTGCTTCAAATCATATAGACGCCTTTGTTGTTCAACCCGGTATTGGTTAGTCAAGTACTTCTCATCCATCACACGGATCAACTCTTCCCAAGTAAGATTATTAGCCATACCCGTCCTTCTTCTATTTCTCTTCACCGACTCCCACCAAGTAGAAGCAAAAGATTCAAAGGCGGATATTGCATACTTGGTTTTCTTCACATCGGGCATATCATTGGTGTCAAAGATACGCTCCATAGCCAATTTCCAACCAAGGTACTCCACCGGGTCACTACTTCCTTTGAAAGAAGGAATAGTGAGCTTCACACTATTAAGATTGTTGTTGTTATCACGACCCCCTTGGAACGGCTCCGGTTGGCCCCCATAGTGATCATCATAAGCAACATAGTCCCTCCTCGCATTCCTTCCTCCATATCCTAAGGGTGGCCCTTGACCTCGGCCTCTACCCCGATCCACATTTCGACCCCAATTCATACCTCGTCTCGGTTGAAGGTGATCATCATAACCATAAGCCTCATCATCATACTCGGCTTCCTCCCCTTCTTGAGCTTCATCGACTTGCTCAAGAGGTTGCACGTTTCGGATGGGCCTTGGTAATGGGATGTTTCTTGGAGGATTATCCAAGATATGGGGAATGCCCGTTCGTTCAATTCTCTCTCGATCTTCCTTTACCCGTTGTTGATTGAGCAATTCAACAACTTGCTCCGGGGTAAAGGTAGGGCTACTCGAGCCTTCACCGGCCTCAATTTGGACACTCGGGGTCCCCTTTTCAATTGGGACACTCGGGGTCCCTTGGTCACCTTGGGTACTCGAGGCACCCTTTTCAAGTGACTCAATCCTTTGAGTCATGACATCCATCTTGGCAAGAAGGCTAGCCAAGGCCTCCTTGATGAAATCTTGACCTTCGTTGGCCATTGTACCTACAAAGAAAAGAAACAAGCGTTAGTTAAAACACCTCACTCGCTCCCTCACTTGTGTTCACTCGGATCACTCTTTTGGGTGGCGGTGGATATTTCACTCGACTTGTAATTCCAAAGCTTCCCGTAGATGACTAACAATCCCTCTACTCAACCAAACTATTCACGAGTCAAGCACACTCCGGGGTGAGTGGAGTTAATGGGACTCGATGAACGCTAGGCACTTTGAAGTAAAGGACTTGAACCAAAAGAAACTACGGATCTTCTTTGAATTCTAGTCTCCTTCCTAAGGCACGATGATCCTAGTAGCTCGAAGTAATTAGTACTAATCAAGTAGGATTATACTCTAATAGTACCAATTAGAAGCAATGCAAACAACAAAACAAGGAATCCTAGAAGTTTCTACCCAATTCCCAAGTTTCAGGAAGTAGGCGCCCCGCCTCAGCTAGTGGGCGGTCCGCCCTGGGTAAAGTGTAGGTGAGAGGCGCTCCGCCCTCTCAGGGAGGCGCTCCGCCTCAGACAATTTCCTGCAAGCTCACCAGTGGGAGGCGCTGATGCGGGGCAAACCACCATCACAAGACCCTTTACGAGAAGCCAAGCCAAAGCACTTCATGATGCTCACTTACACTTGATCCGGAAGGGCATGGACGATACGAGCTCGGGAGAAGACTTGAAAACAATGCATTGGAGCTCAATCAACGTTGAAACAGGGCAGGAAACAGCGCAAGAAGCAGGGGACCAAAACAGGGCCAAAACAGGGGAATTCTGCTGAGCTTACTGCCTGAAGCTGGATTTTTGTTCTTCGCGATCACGTGAATACCTTCGCGATCGCGAAGAGTCTCTTTTTGCTCTTCGCCTTCGCGCCATGTCTTGCGCGATCGCGCAACTAGTTTTTAAGTGTGCCTCGCGATCGCATATAATCATGCGCGATCGCGATGAACACTTTGGCAGTCTCAGACCAGAAACTAGGAAAACCTTGTAAAGGGGTGTATTTATAACACCCCTCTTTCATTTATTGCCCTCACCTTACTTTGAACAAAGAACATTAATGAGCATTGCTCTCAAACACTTGTAACTCTTTTTGGCTTGAAATCAATTGGATGAATCCAAGTTGCTCTTCAATCCATCTTCGATCATTCTATTTGCTTGAGCCTCGTGTCTCTTGAGGATAGTTGCATAGTTTTAGGTGATTCTTTCCAATCGTTTGGGGTGTAACGGAACAAGTGCTTCGTTGCTACTCGAACTTTAGTGTAAGTCTCGTCTCGCTTTTATCTCTTTATCGCTTTCGTGGGTTTGCCCCTTATCAGTTGGTATCAGAGCAAGGCTAGGGTTGCGTTCTTACGAGCCCTCGTCCTACTCTTCGTGCTTGTCTTTTATGTTCCGTGTTTATTTTCGTGTTCTTGTTCTTGTTTCATTGAAAAAGAAGAAAAAAAGTCAAAAAACTAGAAAACCCAAAAATTTGCTAGAAATCGTTGGTTGTTACGATTTTGTTGGTTTTGATTATCGGGGATTGTTTGTTTACGTGATCCCGACAATTGGGTACCAACAAAACGCGTTTTGGAGTTGAAAATCAAAAGTTGAAAAATTTGAACCCTAGGTTGGGTATGTTGCAAAATTTGCCAAAACTTGTTTGATGTTATGATTTTGTGGTTGTTTGGTATCGGGGATTATTCACTATAGTTTTCCCGTTGATTTGATACCGTCATAACATCATTTGGAGTATTGTAGTGAAAATCAAAATTTTAAACTTTGAAGGTTTTGAAAAGTTGAAGAACTTGACCCAGAATCATTGAAACACAAGTTGTTTGATGGTTGTTTTTGTGTTAGAACCATTGTGGATTGTTTACCACAGTTGAAAACACCTCTTGCAAGCTTGAAAACTGAAATAAGTTGAATTTGGGTTGTTGTGTGTGCCAAAACTGCTGTTTTCTGTCGAGTTTCTGGTTCAGCTGAACAAACCTGCGCGATCGCGCAAGGCCTCGCGCTATCGCGCCAATTCCGAATTATTGTTCATCGCGATCGCGCCCCTCTGCACGCGATCGCGAAGGGTACCAATTTCCAGAATTTCCTGAAGTTGGACAGAATGTTCGCAAAGGCGTCGTAACAGTTTCCAACCACCAAAACTCCCATAGCATCATCAAATATGGTGAGTTTCTAGATCACAAACCAAAATTCATCCAATTTCGAATCCGTTTAGTGGCGATTCGATCTTTGAACATTTGATCGCGCCACTTCCGGTTAGTACTTTGAGGGTATGATAAGGGGCAAACCCACGAAAGCGATAAAGAGATAAAAGCGAGACGAGACCTACACTAAAGTTCGAGTAGCAACGAAGAACTTGTTCCGTTACACCCCAAACGATTGGAAAGAATCACCTAACACTATGCAACTATCCTCAAGAGACACGAGGCTCAAGCAAATAGAATGATCGAAGATGGATTGAAGAGCAACTTGGATTCATCCAATTGATTTCAAGCCAAAAAGAGTTACAAGTGTTTGAGAGCAATGCTCATTAATGTTCTTTGTTCAAAGTAAGGTGAGGGCAATAAATGAAAGAGGGGTGTTATAAATACACCCCTTTACAAGGTTTTCCTAGTTTCTGGTCCGAGACTGCCAAAGTGTTCATCGCGATCGCGCATGATTATATGCGATCGCGAGGCACACTTAAAAACTAGTTGCGCGATCGCGCAAGACATGGCGCGAAGGCGAAGAGCAAAAAAGAGACTCTTCGCGATCGCGAAGGTATTCACGCGATCGCGAAGAACAAAAATCCAGCTTCAGGCAGTAAGCTCAGCAGAATTCCCCTGTTTTGGCCCTGTTTTGGTCCCCTGCTTCTTGCGCTGTTTCCTGCCCTGTTTCAACGTTGATTGAGCTCCAATGCATTGTTTTCAAGTCTTCTCCCGAGCTCGTATCGTCCATGCCCTTCCGGATCAAGTGTAAGTGAGCATCATGAAGTGCTTTGGCTTGGCTTCTCGTAAAGGGTCTTGTGATGGTGGTTTGCCCCGCATCATCCTCCCCTTCTTGAGAAGATTTCGTCCTCGAAATTGTAGCGTCAACCTCCACGACATTGTCCTCTACGGCGCCATCACCTACATCAAAAGGAGCCAAGTCACTAACATTAAAAGTGTTGGAAATAGTGTACTCACTTGGCAAATCGATCACATAGGCGTTGTTGTTGATCTTGGATATCACTTGGAAGGGTCCATCTCCCCGGGGTGCCAATTTTCCTTTCCTAAGGTTTGGAAACCTCTCTTTGCGGAAATGCACCCACACCCAATCTCCTTTCTTGAGTTCCAACTTCTTCCTCCCCTTGTTCTTCTTGAGGGCAACCTTGTTATAGGCTTCCTCCAATCGCTTCCTCGTTTTGGCATGGATTTCAAGCATGACTTTAGCTCGGCTTTCACCTTCAAAATTAACAACCATTTCCTTGGGCAAAGGGGTTAGATCAAGTGGAATCAAAGGATTAAAACCATAAACGCACTCAAACGGAGTCAAGCCAATCATGCTATGCAATGTACGGTTATAAGCAAACTCCATAAGAGGCAACTTGTCAACCCACGCCCCGGCCTTACCTCGGGTCATGGCTCTAAGGAGAGCACCCAAGGTTCGGTTCACCACTTCGGTTTGACCATCCGTTTGGGGGTGGTGGGACGTAGAGAATAACAACTTGGTGCCAAGAGCACCCCAAAGACACCTCCAAAAATGGCTAAGGAACTTAGAGTCCCTATCACTCACAATTGTTTGAGGCACACCATGCAACTTTAACACATTATCTATGAACAAAGAAGCTACATGTTGTGCATCGTGACTCTTCTTACAAGGAATAAAGTGAGCCATTTTGGAGAACCAATCCACAACAACATAAATGCTATCGTGCCCCCCTTTAGACCGTGGCAAGCCCATAACAAAATCCATTGAAACATCCATCCACGGGCTAGTAGGAATAGGTAGGGGAGTATACAAACCATGGGAATTAGATTTGGACTTAGCATACTTGCAATCCAAGCAAGTATTGCAAAGTCTCTCAACTTGCACACCCATCTTTGGCCAATGGAATTGCTCCATGAGAATGGCCAAGGTTTTGTTCCTCCCAAAGTGACCCATCAAGCCCCCACAATGTGCTTCACGAACAAGCAACTCCCTCCATGAGGACTCGGGCACACAAACTCTTCCATTTTTAAAAATGTAGCCGTCAACCCATTGGTTTTCTCCACCCGCTTTCCACTCACCAGAGCATCATGAATGCTCTTGAACTTTGGGTCATGTTCATACAAAGACTTTATACTCTCAAAACCCATAAGTCTAGAGGCAAGAGTGGTAGCAAGGGCGAACTTCCTAGAAAGCGCATCGGCTACAACATTGTCCTTGCACTTCTTGTAATGAATTACATAAGGGAAAGACTCAATGAACTCCACCCACTTGGCATGCCTTTTGTTCAATTTCTCTTGGCCTCTTAGATGCTTGAGTGACTCATGGTCACTCTTGATCACGAATTCCCGAGGCCATAGATAGTGTTGCCAATGGGCTAAAGCTCTCACGAGGGCATACAATTCCTTGTCATACGTGGAGTAATTCAAGGTTGCGCCCTTCAACTTCTCACTAAAGTAGGCAACGGGCTTCCCTTCTTGCATGAGAACTCCCCCAATTCCCACCCCCGAGGCATCACATTCAACCTCAAAAGCCTTCCCGAAGTCGGGCAATTGTAGTAAGGGGGCGGTACTCAACCTACCTTTCAATTCTTGGAAAGCTCTCTCTTGAGACTCTCCCCACACAAAGGGTTTATCTTTCTTCACCAACTCGGTGAGTGGTGCGGCAACAGTGCTAAAGTCTCTAACAAAGCGCCGATAGAAACTAGCAAGGCCATGGAAACTCCTCACATGAGAAACGGTGGTAGGAGTAGGCCAATCTCTAATGGCTTCAACTTTGGACTCATCAACTTCCACACCATTGACACTAACAACAAAGCCCAAAAAGACAACCTTTTCAACACAAAAGGCACACTTCTTAAAGTTGGCATAGAGCTTTTCGGCTCGTAGCACTTCAAGCACTTGACTCAAGTGGCCCACATGGTCGTCTATTGACTTGCTATAAATCAATATGTCATCAAAGTAGACGACCACGAATTTGTTGATGAATGGCTTAAGCACGTGGTTCATTAATCTCATGAAAGTGCTAGGTGCGTTGGAGAGGCCGAAGGGCATCACCAACCATTCATATAGACCAAATTTAGTCTTGAATGCGGTTTTTACACTCATCACCCGGTTTCATCCGGATTTGGTGGTAGCCGGACCTAAGGTCTATTTTTGAAAAGACACTAGAACCACTAAGCTCATCCAACATGTCATCCAATCGAGGTATGGGATGTCGATACTTTACCGTGATCTTGTTGACCGCTCGACAATCCACACACATCCTCCAAGTGCCATCCTTCTTCGGAACAAGGATCACGGGCACGGCACAAGGGCTCAAGCTCTCCCTCACCAAGCCTTTGGTGAGCAACTCATCAATTTGCTTTTGTAGCTCCCTTGTGTCCTCGGGATTGCTCCTATATGCCGGCTTGTTGGGAATTTGAGATCCCGGGACAAAGTCAATTTGATGTTCAATACCCCTCAAAGGAGGCAATCCATCCGGCATCTCATCCGGGAACATGTCCTCATAGACCTTCAAAACATTTTCAATGGCACTAGGCAAAGGGTTAGGGTTAGATAAATAATCACTTTCGGAATTTAAAACATACCTTTGTGCACTAGGCATATGAGCATCTTGGTACCATCATTACCTCTCAAAACCTCACCCGGTTGCATCATGGCACACATGCGACCGGTGGAAGATGGTGGAGTCTCGGCCAAAGATTTGGCCACAATCGGGGACTTGGCCTTAGCCGCTTCCCTCAACTCTTTCATGCGCCGATAGTCTTCACTTACTTGTTTCGGGGTCAAAGGTGTAAGCACAAACCTTTTTCCCTCATGTTTCACCGTGTAAGTGTTGGCCCGGCCATCATGAACCACTTGTTTGTCGTATTGCCAAGGCCTTCCAAACAAAAGATGGCAAGCTTGCATTGGCACCACGTCAAACATGTGTTCATCTTGATAGTTTCCAATCTTGAACCTAACCAAGACTTGCTTCACTACCCTCAATTCCCCACACTCACTTAGCCATTGCAAACGGTAGGGGCTCGGGTGTTTAATGGTAGTCAACTTCAATTGTGAGACCAAAGATTGGCTCACCACATTTGCACAACTACTCGAGTCAATAATCATGGAACAAACTTGCCCCTTCACTCTACAACGGGCATGGAACAAGTTCTCCCTTTGCTCATCTTCCCTCTCCTCACTCAACATAGTTCCCAAAATGCGGCGTACCACAAGGAACATATTAGGATCATCCCCCTCCGTTGCTCTCTCCTCACCTTCACCCTCAATTTCCTCACTCTCCTCCTCATCATCTCCCTCGGGCTCACTTTCCCCTTCATAGACCATCCCATCATCCATTACAATCATTGTTTTCCGGGTAGGGCACTCTTTGGCAAAGTGGCCATAACCCTTGCATTTATGACATTGGAAGGAAGAAGAAGAAGGAGTATTTAAAGTAGTTTTAGAAGTACCTCCAACCTCTTTGTGGTCGCTCTTCGGGGTAGCCTTCTCAAAAGGCTTCTTTACATCTCGACTCCCACTTGCCCCACTAGCATATGGGCTCTTCCATTCTTTGGTGCGAGTTGAAGGAGTAGTAGTGGTAGTACTCCTATAGCGAGGAGCCTTTTCTTCTTTGAGCCATTTCTCGGCTTCAACCGCGGCATCACAAACATCTTGTAAGGAGTGAAAGATGTGAAGTCTCAATTGGGATGCAACCTCCCTACTCAAACCACTTTTGAAACGGATGATAGCTTGTTCCTCATCTTCCGTTTCCATATCAAGAGCCATCCGATTTTTCTCAAAGTCGTTGAAATATTCATCAACGGACTTGTAACCTTGTTTCAATTCATAGAGCCTTTTGAGTTACTCTTGTCGATACTTGGGAGTCACATATTTGTTGTTCATTATTTCTTTCAACTCTTCCCACGTAATGTTCATCCGCAACCCAAGTCGTCTCCTTGATCGCTTCATGGATTCCCACCATGTAGATGCATAAGACTCAAATGATGATATAGCATAGGTGGCCTTCTTCTCCTCGGTCATATCATTTGTGTCAAAGACCTGCTCTAGTTGGACCTTCCATTCAAGAAATGCTTCCGGATCACTAGTCCCTTTGAAAGGAGGGATAGTGATCTTGACACTATTGAGATTAGTGTCACGACCCCCACGGTGTTGTTCCGGTTGAACCCCATAGTTGTCATCAACATCTTCATATTCCCTTCCCATGTAAGCCCTTGGTGGTCCTCGACCTCGACCACGGCCTCTATCTATACCTCGACCTCCATTCATCGCCCTCCTATTTGGATAGGGGACATCAAAGTAATCATCATCAAGTCCGAGGCCCTCCCCTTCTTGAGCTTCATCAACTTGCTCAAGAGGTGCAATGTTTCTCCGTGGCCTTAGGAATGGAACATCTCCTTGGGGATTTCCCAAGGGTTGGGGATTGCCCAACATTCTTTCTCTAGCAAGAGCCTCATCCCTCAACCGTTGTCGACGAACTAGCTCCGCATAATGGTCCGGCTTCATGATGGAATCATCACTAGTGCCTTCATTGGGGTCCTTTTGGACACTCGGGGTCCTCTCCTTTTCAAGAACCTCCATTTTAAGGTTTAGGGCCTTCACCTCGGCTAGCAAACTAGCCAAGACGTCGGTTGGAACCTCAATGGTACTCTTTGCTTTCTCCTCCGCCATGTACCTACAACAACCAAAAACAAGAAAAGAGATTAGAGTAAAAGTCCTCACTCACTCCCTCACTTTTGTTTGTCGCTCGGGTTCATTCAAGCTTGGGGTTGGTTTCACACAAACTTGAAATCAATGGCCTCCTCGTAGTTGCGCAACCTCCTCAATGATCAAACCAAAATACAATAACCAAATGCTCTTCGGGAAGAGTGGATTCAATGGGACTCGATCAAGGTCAAGCTATTTGGTGCGCACTTGAACCAAACAATTAACTACGAATTCTTCTTTGAAATCTACTCTCCTTCTAGGCACGAGTATCCTAATCGAACGAGGGATTAGTACTAATTGGGTAGAAGTGTTACCCTCAAAGTACTAACCGGAAGTGGCGCGATCAAATGTTCAAAGATCGAATCGCCACTAAGCGGATTCGGAATTGGGTGAATTTTGGTTTGTGATCTAGAAACTCACCATATTTGATGATGCTATGGGAGTTTTGGTGGTTGGAAACTGTTACGATGCCTTTGCGAACATTCTGTCCAACTTCAGGAAATTCTGGAAGTTGGTACCCTTCGCGATCGCGTGCAGAGAGGCGCGATCGCGATGAACAATAATTCGGAATTGGCGCGATAGCGCGAGACCTTGCGCGATCGCGCAGGTTTGCTCAGCTGAACCAGAAACTCGACAGAAAACAGCAGTTTTGGCGCACACAACAACCCAAATTCAACTTATTTCAGTTTTCAAGCTTGCAAGAGGTGTTTCAATTGTGGTAAACAACCCACAATGGTTCTAACACAAAAACAACCATCAAACAACTTGTTTTTCAATGATTTTGGGTCAAGTTCTTCAACTTTTAAAAACCTTCAAAGTTCAAAATTTCGATTTTCACTACACTACTCCAAATGATGTTGTGATGGTATCAAATCAACGGGAAAACTATAGCGAACAATCCCCGATACCAAACAACCACAAAATCATAACATCAAACAAGTTTTGGCAAATTTTGCAACATACCCAACCTAGGGTTCAAATTTTTCAACTTTTGATTTTCAACTCCAAAACGCGTTTTGTTGGTACCCAATTGTCGGGTTCACGTAAGCAAACAATCCCCGATAATCAAAACCAACAAAATCGTAACAACAAGCGATTTCCTTCAAATTTTTGGGTTTTTGAGTTTTTGAATTTTTTTCTTCTTTTTCAATATAACAAGAACAAGAACACGAAAATAAATGCGGAACAAAGATGACAAGCATGAAGAGTAGGACGAGGGCTCGTAAGAACGCAACCCTAGCCTTGCTCTGATACCAACTGATAAGGGGCAAACCCATGAAAGCGATAAAGAGATAAAAGCGAGACGAGACTTACACTAAAGTTCGAGTAGCAACGAAGAACTTGTTCCGTTACACCCCAAACGATTGGAAAGAATCACCTAACACTATGCAACTATCCTCAAGAGACACGAGGCTCAAGCAAATAGAATGATCGAAGATGGATTGAAGAGCAACTTGGATTCATCCAATTGATTTCAAGCCAAAAAGAGTTACAAGTGTTTGAGAGCAATGCTCATTAATGTTCTTTGTTCAAAGTAAGGTGAGGGCAATAAATGAAAGAGGGGTGTTATAAATACACCCCTTACAAGGTTTTCCTAGTTTCTGGTCCGAGACTGCCAAAGTGTTCATCGCGATCGCGCATGATTATATGCGATCGCGAGGCACACTTAAAAACTAGTTGCACGATCGCGCAAGACATGGCGCGAAGGCGAAGAGCAAAAAAGAGACTCTTCGCGATCGCGAAGGTATTCACGCGATCGCGAAGAACAAAAATCCAGCTTCAGGCAGTAAGCTCAGCAGAATTCCCCTGTTTTGGCCCTGTTTTGGTCCCCTGCTTCTTGCGTTGTTTCCCGCCCTGTTTCAACGTTGATTGAGCTCCAATGCATTGTTTTCAAGTCTTCTCCCGAGCTCGTATCGTCCATGCCCTTCCGGATCAAGTGTAAGTGAGCATCATGAAGTGCTTTGGCTTGGCTTCTCGTAAAGGGTCTTGTGATGGTGGTTTGCCCCGCATCAGGGTAACACTTCTACCCAATTAGTACTAACCCCTCGTTCGATTAGGATACTCGTGCCCAGAAGGAGAGTAGATTTCAAAGAAGATTCGTAGTTAATTGTTTGGTTCAAGTGCGCACCAAATAGCTTGGCCTTGATCGAGTCCCATTGAATCCACTCTTCCCGAAGAGCATTTGGTTCTTGTATTTTGGTTTGACCATTGAGGAGGTTGCGCAACTACGAGGAGGCCATTGATTTCAAGTTGTGTGAAACCAACCCCAAGCTTGAGTGAACCCGAGCGATAAACAAAGTAAGGGAGTGAGTGAGGGCTTTTACTCTAATCTTCCTTTCTTGTTTTTGATTGTTGTAGGTACATGGCGGAGGAGAAAGCAAAGGGTACCATCGAGGTTCCAACCGACGTCTTGGCTAGTTTGTTAGCCGAGGTGAAGGCCCTAAACCTTAAAATGGAGGTTCTTGAAAAGGAGCGGACCCCGAGTGTCCAAAAGGACCCCAATGAAAGCACTAGTGATGATTCCATCATGAAGCCGGATCATTATGCGGAGCTAGTTCGTCGACAACGGTTGAGGGATGAGGCTCTTGCTAGAGAAAGAATGTTGGGCAATCCCCAACCCTTGGGCAATCCCCAAGGAGATGTTCCATTCCTAAGGCCACGGAGAAACATTGCACCTCTTGAGCTAGTTGATGAAGCTCAAGAAGGGGAGGGCCTCGGACTTGATGATGATTACTTTGATGTCCCCTATCCAAATAGGAGGGCGATGAATGGAGGCCGAGGCATAGATAGAGGTCGTGGTCGAGGTCGAGGACCACCAAGAGCTTATATGGGAAGGAACTTGGGAAGGGAATATGAAGATATTGATGACAACTATGGGGTTCAACCGGAACAACACCGTGGGGGTCGTGACACTAATCTCAATAGTGTCAAGATCTCTATCCCTCCTTTCAAAGGGACTAGTGATCCGGAAGCGTTTCTTGAATGGAAGGTCCAACTAGAGCGGGTCTTTGACACAAATGATATGACCGAGGAGAAGAAGGCCACCTATGCTATATCATCATTTGAGTCTTATGCATCTACATGGTGGGAATCCATGAAGCGGTCAAGGAGACGACTTGGTTTGCGGATGAACATTACTTGGGAAGAGTTGAAAGAAATAATGAGCAACAAATATGTGACTCCCAAGTATCGACAAGAGCAACTCAAAAGGCTCTATGAATTGAAACAAGGTTACAAGTCCGTTGATGAATATTTCAACGACTTTGAGAAAAATCGGATGGCTCTTGATATGGAAACGGAAGATGAGGAACAAGCTATCATCCGTTTCAAAAGTGGCTTGAGTAGGGAGATTGCTTCCCAATTGAGACTTCACATTTTTCACTCCTTACAAGATGTTTGTGATGCCGCGGTTGAAGCCGAGAAATGGCTCAAAGAAGAAAAGGCTCCTCGCTATAGGAGTACTACCACTACTACTCCTTCAACTCGCACCAAAGAATGGAAGAGCCCATATGCTAGTGGGGCAAGTGGGAGTCGAGATGTAAAGAAGCCTTTTGAGAAGGCTACCCCGAAGAGCGACCACAAAGAGGTTGGAGGTACTTCTAAAACTACTTTAAATACTCCTTCTTCTTCTTCCTTCCAATGTCATAAATGCAAGGGATATGGCCACTTTGCCAAAGAGTGCCCTACCCGGAAAACAATGATTGTAATGGATGATGGGTTGGTCTATGAGGGGGAAAGTGAGCCCGAGGGAGATGATGAGGAGGAGAGTGAGGAAGTTGAGGGAGAGGGTGAAGAGAGAGCGACGGAGGGGGATGATCCTAATATGTTCCTTGTGGTACGCCGCATTTTGGGAACTATGTTGAGTGAGGAGAGGGAAGATGAGCAAAGGGAGAACTTGTTCCATGCCCGTTGTAGAGTGAAGGGGCAAGTTTGTTCCATGATTATTGACTCGGGTAGTTGTGCAAATGTGGTGAGCCAATCTTTGGTCTCACAATTGAAGTTGACTACAATTAAACACCCGAGCCCCTACCGTTTGCAATGGCTAAGTGAGTGTGGGGAATTGAGGGTAGTGAAGCAAGTGTTGGTTAGGTTCAAGATTGGAAACTATCAAGATGAACACATGTTTGACGTGGTGCCAATGCAAGCTTGCCATCTTTTGTTTGGAAGGCCTTGGCAATACGACAAACAAGTGGTTCATGATGGCCGGGCCAACACTTACACTGATGCAGCCCAAAATGGCCTAAACGACAACCATCAAAAGCCGAGCTCGAGAGCACAACGGATACGAGTCAAGGCCTCCGGAAACATCTTGAAAGATCATGCATTGGAGCGCCAACGGATGGAGGAAACAGGGCAGGAAAACAGGCAGCCCAAAACAGGGCAAAACAGGGGAGCAATCTGGGAGCTCACTGCCTGAGGAAGAACAAGTGTTCTTCGCGATCGCGTCCATACCTGCGCGATCGCGAAGAGGAGTCCTTTACCCTGCGCGACAGCGTGTGATCTTGAGCGATCGCGTGGAGTTGAAGTCCAGTCAGATCGATCTCTGCGCGACAGCGACCAAGCAAGCGTGATCGCGATGCTTTGAAGAATGCCCAGCGCGATCGCGAGCCTTCCTGGCGCGATCGTGAAGAAGAAGTATTGAGCAGCGAGGCAGAATCAGTTGCAGGGCCATTTTTGTCCAAAACTCTATGTAAATATATATATAGCACATTTTGTTCTTCATTTCATAGTTTTGGCTTGAATTGAATAGAGAGAAGAGAGAATTAGAGAAGGCCGAGCCTTTCTAGTCCGAAGCCCGAGGCTTCATGTATCTCATCGACTTGGAATCTATGGAGATTCACCACTAGCGTGAATTCCTTGTAAGGTTCGAGTTTCACTTTCTCCCTTTTGGATTATTAATTCATGTCTTGAATTCATTAATCCGTTCTTTCTTCTCGTTTCTTGACTCCCCAATCCTTGTTTCCCCGATATCATTGATATCATCTATCTAGTTATTTATCGCTTCCGCATATTTGTATCGTTGTTTAGCTTCCGCTCGTTTTGGGTTGCATCAGTTGGTATCAGAGCACGGCTAGGCTTCGTTCTTACGAATCCTCGGTCTTGTTCTTGTCGTTGTTGTGATTGTGTTGTTTGTCTTGAAAAATTGAAGAAAAACAAAAACAAAAATTGAAAAACTAGAAAACTTGACAAAATTTGGTCGAGCGGGTTGGATACGAATCCCCGAGTGTTAAAAAGTAGTGGGGTTTGTTCCTTGTTTTATTCCCGTCGTTTTGATACCCATATATCGTGTTTTGGTGTTACGATTCAAAATTTTCGAAAATCAAAATCCAAAAGTTTGAAAATTCTTGAAAACGCTTCAATCTTGAATCGAAGCTTATTGTTGTTTGTTTGGAGTTGAAAACTATTGGGGATTGGTTGTTATAGTTGTATACACCTTTGGGTATCGTTGGTTTTGTGTTTCGGGTTGGAATCGAGCCAAAAATTTGGCCAAAATCGCCCAAAAACCCGTTTTTGAGCTGCTGTGAAATCGCAGAAATTAACCCTTCGCGATCGCGAAGAGCAATTTCGCGATAGCGAAGAAAAAAATTATTTTTTTGAAAAATTAACCCTTCGCGATCGCGCGCGTCTGGTCGCGATAGCGAAGAACAAAAAAATTTCAGAATTCCAGTTTTGGGACAGAACGTTCGCAACGGCTTCCGAACAGTTTCCAAACATCATGACTCCAATTGGACCATTAAATATGATGAGTTTGTAGATCACAAACAAAATTTCATCCGATTCCAAATCCGTTTGGTGCCGATTCGAGTCAAATCTTTTGTGCCCGTTTTCTACCGTACCTCTTGGTTAGTGTTTTGAAGGTAATTGGCCTACTTGAAAGACACTAATCCTTTAGCGTATTAGGTATTCGTGCGTATAGGAGATTAGAACTCAAAGAAGAGTCGTAGAACTCCTTTTGACCTCAAGTGCGCACTTTAAATAGCCGTCCGTACATCGAGTCTCATTAATTCCATTCCGAACTTTAACTTGGACATGCTAGTTGTGATTACCTTGGTTCCCAAGTTGATAAGGCCTCGCTCTTGAGTGTACATATATTGAGTGATACACGTGAGGGAGTGACTTTTGGGAGGTTTTGTTCTTTGGTTTTACAACAATGTCGGATGTTGATTGTGGGGATTATGGCTCATGCGGAGATGATGCGAGTTGCTATGACTCGTATGGTGATGATGGAGACTATGGTTCCTACGAGGGTGATGATGGCCATTACTATGATGATGGAAGCCATGGCTCCTATGATGATGAAGCGGTTCACTATGATGATCGTGAGATTGATGATGACTATGAGGCTTGTGATGAAGAATGTGATGATGCCTATGCTTCTAGTCAAGAAATCGAACATGGTGACGCTTCAAGGTATGATGATCCTACTTACTCTTCTTGTGAAGAATTTGATATTGATGGTAGTGACATAGATAGAGTTGATGATGATGTTGAACATATGGATTATTCTTATGCATCTTCTCTTAGTGTTGCTAACGGTGTACAAGGGAGTAGTAGAGGACCTTCCATTAGAATGGGAGGTGGTGGTGGTTGTTCCATGGGGAAGAAGAAGCTTGCACCTTCTAGGTACGCTAAGCGACCTAATACTTCTAATTCCCATGTGGAGGTTGGTTTGAGAGATGGTGTTGCTTTTGCTACAACGGGGTTATATGCCGTGAAGGGCGTGGGTGGTTGTAGTAGGAGTAGTACTATGGGCTATGGAACCAAGGCGAGAGGCACTTATGGGTTCCATGGCATGGTTCCTTCCTTGACTTCCAACAACATTGCTAATGTTGGGAGAGTGACGGGAAGAGGAGAATGTTCTAGTGGTGTTGCCACTAGTGGAGGGATAAGGAAGACCCAAGTTGTCGGAGTTGACACTTGTGGGCGTTCAAGTTCTCACTTGGATGCCAATCTACAACACTTGGGTAGATGTAGGTTCGTTGTTGAGGTAGATGGTATTGGAGGATACTTGCTCAAAATTGGTGGTACCGATGCCAATTGTATTAGCACCTCTTTGGTTGATAGGCTTAGGATACCATGCCACAAGCTAGAGCATCCTTATGAGTATGATGGAGTGTGGGTTTCTAAGGAGGCTCGGGTACTCATATCTCATAGGAACTATAAATGCTATGTTTGGTGTGATGTGTATCCCATGCGTCATATTGATGTGTGGATAGGTGACCGGTGGTTGGAGGGGAAGAGGGTGCAATATAGTGTGGTGAAGGATGCATATCTTGTGGGCGTAGGACAAAGAGTTTATGACTTTGTGCCTTACCGGGCGAAGAGCCAAGTACCTACTAGTGCGCCTTCTTTGGCTAGGCAAAGGAGCAAGGAGCAAGAACTTCATTCCATGGTTGACAATGTGCAAACAAGAAGTCCTACAAACACAAGCAATGGTGGGACATGTGCTAGAAAAGGGTTGATAGACATCAACAAGGTGAACCCGAAACCACAAGTTCCAATTCCAAGTGGTTCACCAACGAAGAAGAAGGAGACGTCAAGTGATGAGTCTCCTAGTCCTAGATTCCGGGTTGACGTGAAAAGTCCACCTACTCCGGCTATGGGTATTCTTGGGCCTCGTCCCAATTCACCCGAATTTGAGAGACAAAAGATAGAGAGGAGTAAGGGAGTGACCGGTGACATTCCTCGAGTGGAAAAAGGAGAGGATGTGTTGAGTGATGTGAGCGGGATGTCACCACCCGAATCTACACCTAGCCTTGAAAGAAAAATGAGGGAAAAGAAAGAGGGAAAAAAGAGTGAGGACACCACTTATTCTAACCTTAACCCTTTATCTTTTTCTTCTACTTGTGTGAGTACTTGTGCAGGTATTCTTGGAGGCAAACCGATGGAGCCTCAACCATGTTCCGAGATGGAAAGACAAGGTGAAGGAGATGCCGAATATGAGCTACAAGGCGGAGACGTTCATGACACTTCAAAGGTATGTGTTAGTTCTTCCTTCCTTGAGCATGATACTTCCTTGTCTTGTAATGTTGTTTGTGAAAACTCTAGGCTAGTTGATGATTTGCATGAGTACAATGTGTTTGCAACTAGTGTAGAGCCATTTGGTCAACTTGTGTGTGAAAATGAACCACTAGTTGAGAGGGTTGAAAAGCCACATCATGATGTGAGCTCGGTTTTCATTGAACCTCTCTTTAGTGAAGATGTCATAGTTGACCTTGATTGTGAACCTTGTTATGACACCCCACCTATATTTGATAAAGGAGAAGATGAATTGCATGATGATCTTATTCTTCCCTTTGATTGCTTAATTGATAATGGTGGTCTCATGTGTCGTAGTGAGGGTGGATTTGACCTTGAGGAGTCTCTTGAGTGTGAGATGGATCGATTCAATTTCGATGACTCCTTGAGTGAGAGTGAAGGACCTAGTCTTGATTCTATGCTTTTATGTAACCATAAATTTGAGGTGCATGCCTTTACATTTCTATTGTTTGAAGGCAATCTCATTTGTGGTGGTGAGTTGTATCGGACTAGGGTCGGTAGTAGAGTCGAACCTCCATGGTTTGTCAAGTTAGGCTCTATGGATGATCCAACATTTGGAACTCCGAGTGAGGAGAGTAGCCTTGATATTGGTCGTGTTGACCTTTCTTCTAGTGGTCCTAGCCTTCATTGTGTGGACTATAATGATGAAGAACCTATTTTGGAGACTTTCCTTTGGAGTTTGCCTAGTGAGGGGGATTGTCTTGGAGTTGATTTGGGAGGTGAGGAGGTACCTCTTGGTGTGTGTAAGAATGCTCGTAAGAAGGGGAGTGGAGTATTTGATGTTAGTTGTCGCTTGAACTATCTTACTTACTCCATCCCATATGTTGAGCACACCTTGAGTGTCGAGCATGCCAAAGCCGATGTGTCCCTTTGTGATAAACTTGGTTTGAAGGCTTGGTGTGTTGATAGTAAGCTTAGGGGTCATAGAACCTTTGAATGCTACATATTGCATGACCTTGATCTCTTTGCTTATTTTGAAAATGAGTGCTTGTTCTTGTCGAGCCAAGACTATGTTGTCTCCTTTGGGGACATACGCTTTTTAATTGGTATTGATGCTTGGCTCTATCAAAAGAGTGTGTTTTCCACAACACTTGCACTTATCCTTGTTAAGCTAACCTACTTGTGAAGTAGGACGTTTTGGTTGTGCTTGTTTTGATTGTAGGTTTTGATGGTTCGATTTCGAGGACGAAATCCTTTCAAGAAGGGGAGGATGATGCAGCCCAAAATGGCCTAAACGACAACCATCAAAAGCCGAGCTCGAGAGCACAACGGATACGAGTCAAGGCCTCCGGAAACATCTTGAAAGATCATGCATTGGAGCGCCAACGGATGGAGGAAACAGGGCAGGAAAACAGGCAGCCCAAAACAGGGCAAAACAGGGGAGCAATCTGGGAGCTCACTGCCTGAGGAAGAACAAGTGTTCTTCGCGATCGCGTCCATACCTGCGCGATCGCGAAGAGGAGTCCTTTACCCTGCGCGACAGCGTGTGATCTTGAGCGATCGCGTGGAGTTGAAGTCCAGTCAGATCGATCTCTGTGCGACAGCGACCAAGCAAGCGCGATCGCGATGCTTTGAAGAATGCCCAGCGCGATCGCGAGCCTTCCTGGCGCGATCGCGAAGAAGAAGTATTGAGCAGCGAGGCAGAATCAGTTGCAGGGCCATTTTTGTCCAAAACTCTATGTAAATGTATATATAGCACATTTTGTTCTTCATTTCATAGTTTTGGCTTGAATTGAATAGAGAGAAGAGAGAATTAGAGAAGGCCGAGCCTTTCTAGTCCGAAGCCCGAGGCTTCATGTATCTCATCGACTTGGAATCTATGGAGATTCACCACTAGCGTGAATTCCTTGTAAGGTTCGAGTTTCACTTTCTCCCTTTTGGATTATTAATTCATGTCTTGAATTCATTAATCCGTTCTTTCTTCTCGTTTCTTGACTCCCCAATCCTTGTTTCCCCGATATCATTGATATCATCTATCTAGTTATTTATCGCTTCCGCATATTTGTATCGTTGTTTAGCTTCCGCTCGTTTTGGGTTGCATCAGTTGGTATCAGAGCACGGCTAGGCTTCGTTCTTACGAATCCTCGGTCTTGTTCTTGTCGTTGTTGTGATTGTGTTGTTTGTCTTGAAAAATTGAAGAAAAACAAAAACAAAAATTGAAAAACTAGAAAACTTGACAAAATTTGGTCGAGCGGGTTGGATACGAATCCCCGAGTGTTAAAAAGTAGTGGGGTTTGTTCCTTGTTTTATTCCCGTCGTTTTGATACCCATATATCCTCCCCTTCTTGAGAAGATTTCGTCCTTGAAATTGTAGCGTTAACCTCCACGACATTGTCCTCTACGGCGCCATTACCTACATCAAAAGGAGCCAAGTCACTAACATTAAAAGTGTTTGAAATAGCGTACTCACTTGGCAAATCGATCACATAGGCGTTGTTGTTGATCTTGGATATCACTTGGAAGGGTCCATCTCCCCGGGGTGCCAATTTCCCTTTCCTGAGGTTTGGAAACCTTTCTTTGCGGAAATGCACCCACACCCAATCTCCTTTCTTGAGTTCCAACTTCTTCCTCCCCTTGTTCTTCTTGAGGGCAACCTTGTCATAGGCTTCCTCCAATCGCTTCCTCGCTTTGGCATGGATTTCAAGCATGGCTTTAGCTCGGTTTTCACCTTCAAAATTAACAACCATTTCCTTGGGAAAAGCGGTTAGATCAAGTGGAATCAAAGGATTAAAACCATAAACGCACTCAAACGGAGTTAAGCCAATCATGCTATGCAATGTACGGTTATAAGCAAACTCCATAAGAGGCAACTTGTCAACCCACGCCCCGGCCTTACCTCGGGTCATGGCTCTAAGGAGAGCACCCAAGGTTCGGTTCACCACTTCGGTTTGACCATCCGTTTGGGGGTGGTGGGACGTAGAGAATAACAACTTGGTGCCAAGAGCACCCCAAAGACACCTCCAAAAATGGCTAAGGAACTTAGAGTCCCTATCACTCACAATGGTTTGAGGCACACCATGAAACTTTAACACATTATCAATGAACAACGAAGCTACATGTTGTGCATCATGACTCTTCTTACAAGGAATAAAGTGAGCCATTTTGGAGAACCGATCCACGACAACATAAATGCTATCGTGCCCCCCTTTAGACCGTGGCAAGCCCATAACAAAATCCATTGAAATATCCATCCACGGGCTAGTAGGAATAGGTAGGGGAGTATACAAACCATGGGAATTAGATTTGGACTTAGCATACTTGCAATCCAAGCAAGTATTGCAAAGTCTCTCAACTTGCACACCCATCTTTGGCCAATGGAATTGCTCCATGAGAATGGCAAAGGTTTTGTTCCTCCCAAAGTGACCCATCAAGCCCCCACAATGTGCTTCACGAACAAGCAACTCCCTCCATGAGGACTCGGGCACACAAACTCTTCCATTTTTAAAAATGTAGCCGTCAACCCATTGGTATTTCTCCATCCGCTTTCCACTCACTAGAGCATCATGAATGCTCTTGAACTTTGGGTCATGTTCATACAAGGACTTTATACTCTCAAAACCCATAAGTCTAGAGGCAAGAGTGGTAGCAAGGGCGAACTTCCTAGAAAGCGCATCGCCTACAACATTGTCCTTGCCCTTCTTGTAATGAATTACATAAGGGAAAAACTCAATGAACTCCACCCACTTGGCATGCCTTTTGTTCAATTTCTCTTGGCCTCTTAGATGCTTGAGTGACTCATGGTCACTCTTGATCACAAATTCCCGAGGCCATAGATAGTGTTGCCAATGGGCTAATGCTCTCACGAGGGCATACAACTCCTTGTCATACGTGGAGTAATTCAAGGTTGCGCCCTTCAACTTCTCACTAAAGTAGGCAACGGGCTTCCCTTCTTGCATGAGAACACCCCCAATTCCCACCCCCGAGGCATCACATTCAACCTCAAAAGCCTTCCCGAAGTCGGGCAATTGTAGCAAGGGGGCGGTACTCAACCTACCTTTCAATTCTTGGAAAGCTCTCTCTTGAGACTCCCCCCACACAAAGGGTTTATCTTTCTTCACCAACTCGGTGAGTGGTGCGGCAATGGTGCTAAAGTCTCTAACAAAGCGCCGATAGAAACTAGCAAGGCCATGGAAACTCCTCACATGAGAAACGGTGGTAGGAGTAGGCCAATCTCTAATGGCTTCAACTTTGGACTCATCAACTTCCACACCATTGACACTAACAACAAAGCCCAAAAAGACAACCTTTTCAACACAAAAGGCACACTTCTTAAAGTTGGCATAGAGCTTTTCGGCTCGTAGCACTTCAAGCACTTGACTCAAGTGGCCCACATGGTCGTCTATTGACTTGCTATAAATCAATATGTCATCAAAGTAGACGACCACGAATTTGTTGATAAATGGCTTAAGCACGTGGTTCATTAATCTCATGAAAGTGCTAGGTGCGTTGGAGAGGCCGAAGGGCATCACCAACCATTCATATAGACCAAATTTGGTCTTGAATGCGGTTTTCCATTCATCCCCGGGTTTCATTCGGATTTGATGGTAGCCGGACCTAAGGTCTATTTTAGAAAAGACACTAGAACCACTAAGCTCATCCAACATATCATCCAAATGAGGTATGGGATGTCGATACTTTACCGTGATCTTGTTGACCGCGCGACAATCCACACACATCCTCCAAGTGCCATCCTTCTTTGGAACGAGGATCACGGGCACGGCACAAGGACTCAAGCTCTCCCTCACCAAGCCTTTGGTAAGCAACTCATCAATTTGCTTTTGTAACTCCCTTGTGTCCTTGGGATTGCTTCTATATGACGGCTTGTTGGGGATTTGAGATCCCGGGACAAAATCAATTTGATGTTCAATACCTCTCAAGGGAGGTAGTCCATCCGGCATCTCTTCCGGAAACATGTCCTCGTAGACCTTCAAGACATTGTCAATGGCACTAGGCAAAGGGTTAGGGTTAGATAAATAATCACTTTCGGAATTTAAAACCATACCTTTGTGCACTAGGCATATGAGCATCTTGGTGCCATCATTACCTCTCAAAACCTCACCCGGTTGCATCATGGCACACATGCGACCGGTGGAAGATGGTGGAGTCTCGGCCAAAGATTTGGCCACAATCGGGGACTTGGCCTTAGCCGCTTCCCTCAACTCTTTCATGCGCCGATAGTCTTCACTTACTTGTTTCGGGGTCAAAGGTGTAAGCACGAACCTTTTTCCCTCATGTTTCACCGTGTAAGTGTTGGCCCGGCCATCATGAACCACTTGTTTGTCGTATTGCCAAGGCCATCCAAACAAAAGATGGCAAGCTTGCATTGGCACCACGTCAAACATGTGTTCATCTTGATAGTTTCCAATCTTGAACCTAACCAAGACTTGCTTCACTACCCTCAATTCCCCACACTCACTTAGCCATTGCAAACGGTAGGGGCTCGGGTGTTTAATGGTAGTCAACTTCAATTGTGAGACCAAAGATTGGCTCACCACATTTGCACAACTACCCGAGTCAATAATCATGGAACAAACTTGCCCCCTCACTCTACAACGGGCATGGAACAAGTTCTCCCTTTGCTCATCTTCCCTCTCCTCACTCAACATAGTTCCCAAAATGCGGCGTACCACAAGGAACATATTAGGATCATCCCCCTCCGTCGCTCTCTCCTCACCTTCACCCTCAACTTCCTCACTCTCCTCCTCATCATCTCCCTCGGGCTCACTTTCCCCCTCATAGACCAACCCATCATCCATTACAATCATTGTTTTCCGGGTAGGGCACTCTTTGGCAAAGTGGCCATAATCCTTGCATTTATGACATTGGAAGGAAGAAGAAGAAGGAGTATTTAAAGTAGTTTTAGAGGTACCTCCAACTTCTTTGTGGTCGCTCTTCGGGGTAGCCTTCTCAAAAGGCTTCTTTACATCTCGACTCCCACTTGCCCCACTAGCATATGGGCTCTTCCATTCTTTGGTGCGAGTTGAAGGAGTGGTAGTGGTAGTACTCCTATAGCGAGGAGCCTTTTCTTCTTTGAGCCATTTCTCGGCTTCAACCGCGGCATCACAAACATCTTGTAAGGAGTGAAAGATGTGAAGTCTCAATTGGGATGCGATCTCCCTACTCAAACCACTTTTGAAACGGATGATAGCTTGTTCCTCATCTTCCGTTTCCATATCAAGAACCATCCGAATTTTCTCAAAGTCGTTGAAATATTCATCAACGGACTTGTAACCTTGTTTCAATTCATAGAGCCTTTTGAGTTGCTCTTGTCGATACTTGGGAGTCACATATTTGTTGTTCATTATTTCTTTCAACTCTTCCCAAGTAATGTTCATCCGCAAACCAAGTCGTCTCCTTGATCGCTTCATGGATTCCCACCATGTAGATGCATAAGACTCAAATGATGATATAGCATAGGTGGCCTTCTTCTCCTCGGTCATATCATTTGTGTCAAAGACCCGCTCTAGTTGGACCTTCCATTCAAGAAACGCTTCCGGATCACTAGTCCCCTTGAAAGGAGGGATAGTGATTTTGACACTATTGAGATTAGTGTCACGACCCCCACGGTGTTGTTCCGGTTGAACCCCATAGTTGTCATCAATATCTTCATATTCCCTTCCCAAATTCCTTCCCATATAAGCTCTTGGTGGTCCTCGACCTCGACCACGACCTCTATCTATACCTCGGCCTCCATTCATCGCCCTCCTATTTGGATAGGGAACATCAAAGTAATCATCATCAAGTCCGAGGCCCTCCCCTTCTTGAGCTTCATCAACTTGCTCAAGAGGTGCAATGTTTCTCCGTGGCCTTAGGAATGGAACATCTCCCTTGGGATTGCCCAAGGGTTGGGGATTGCCCAACATTCTTTCTCTAGCAAGAGCCTCATCCCTCAACCGTTGTCGACGAACTAGCTCCGCATAATGATCCGGCTTCATGATGGAATCATCACTAGTGCCTTCATTGGGGTCCTTTTGGACACTCGGGGTCCTCTCCTTTTCAAGAACCTCCATTTTAAGGTTTAGGGCCTTCACGTCGGCTAACAAGCTAGCCAAGACGTCGGTTGGAACCTCAATGGTACTCTTTGCTTTCTCCTCCGCCATGTACCTACAACAATCAAAAACAAGAAAGGAAGATTAGAGTAAAAGCCCTCACTCACTCCCTCACTTTGTTTATCGCTCGGGTTCACTCAAGCTTGGGGTTGGTTTCACACAACTTGAAATCAATGGCCTCCTCGTAGTTGCGCAACCTCCTCAATGATCAAACCAAAATACAAGACCCAAATGCTCTTCGGGAAGAGTGGATTCAATGGGACTCGATCAACGCCAAGCTATTTGGTGCGCACATGAACCAAACAATTAACTACGAATCTTCTTTGAAATCTACTCTCCTTCTAGGCACGAGTATCCTAATCGAATGAGGGATTAGTACTAATTGGGTAGAAGTGTTACCCTCAAAGTACTAACCGGAAGTGGTGCGATCAAATGTTCAAAGATCAAATCGCCACTAAACGGATTCGGAATTGGATGAATTTTGGTTTGTGATCTAGAAACTCACCATATTTGATGATGCTATGGGAGTTTTGGTGGTTGGAAACTGTTACGACACCTTTGCGAACATTCTGTCCAACTTCAGGAAATTCTGGAAATTGGTACCCTTCGCGATCGCGTGCAGAGGGGCGCGATCGCGATGAACACTAATTCGGAATTGGCGCGATAGCGCGAGGCCTTGCGCGATCGCGCAGGTTTGTTCAGCTGAACCAGAAACTCGACAGAAACAGCAGTTTTGGCACACACAACAACCCAAATTCAACTTATTTCAGTTTTCAAGCTTGCAAGAGGTGTTTTCAACTGTGGTAAACAATCCACAATGGTTCTAACACAAAAACAACCAACAAACAACTTGTTTTTCAATGATTTTGGGTCAAGTTCTTCAATTTTTCAAAACCTTCAAAGTTCAAACGTTCGATTTTCACTACAATACTCCAAATGATGTTATGATGGTATCAAATCAACGGGAAAACTATAGCGAACAATCCCCGATACCAAACAACCACAAAATCATAACATCAATTGAGTTCTAGCAAATTTTGCAAATTCTTCAACCTAGGGTTTAAATTTCCACCTTTTGATTTTCAACTCCAAAACGTGTTTTGTTGGTTCCCAATTGTCGAGATTACATAAACATACAATCCCCGATAATCAATACCAACAAAATCGTAACAACAAGCGATTTCCTTCAAATTTTTGGGTTTTTTCAAGTTTTTGAAATTTTTTCTTCCTTTTCAATATAACAAGAACAAGAACACGAAAATAAATGCGGAACAAAGGTGACAAGCACAAAGAGTAGGACGAGGGCTCGTAAGAACGCAACCCTAGCCTTGCTCTGATACCAACTGATAAGGGGCAAACCCACGAAAACGATAAAGAGATAAAAGCGAGACGAGACTTACACTAAAGTTCGAGTAGCAACGAAGAACTTGTTCCGTTACACCCCAAACGATTGGAAAGAATCACCTAACACTATGCAACTATCCTCAAGAGACACGAGGCTCAAGCAAATAGAATGATCGAAGATGGATTGAAGAGCAACTTGGATTCGTCCAATTGATTTCAAGCCAAAAAGAGTTACAAGTGTTTGAGAGCAATGCTCATTAATGTTCTTTGTTAAAAGTAAGGTGAGAGCAATAAATGAAAGAGGGGTGTTATAAATACACCCCTTTACAAGGTTTTCCTAGTTTCTGGTCCGAGACTGCCAAAGTGTTCATCGCGATCGCGCATGATTATATGCGATCGCGAGGCACACTTAAAAACTAGTTGCGCGATCGCGCAAGACATGGCGCGAAGGCGAAGAGAAAAAAGAGACTCTTCGCGATCGCGAAGGTATTCACGCGATCGCGAAGAACAAAAATCCAGCTTCAGGCAGTAAGCTCAGCAGAATTCCCCTGTTTTGCCCCTGTTTTGGTCCCCTGCTTCTTGCTCTGTTTCCTGCCCTGTTTCAACGTTGATTGAGCTCCAATGCATCGTTTTCAAGTCTTCTACCGAGCTCGTATCGTCCATGCCCTTCCGGATCAAGTGTAAGTGAGCATCATGAAGTGCTTTGGCTTGGCTTCTCGTAAAGGGTCTTGTGATGGTGGTTTTGGATATCAGATGATGCGGGGCAAACCACCATCACAAGACCCTTTACGAGAAGCCAAGCCAAAGCACTTCATGATGCTCACTTACACTTGATCCGGAAGGGCATGGACGATACGAGCTCGGGAGAAGACTTGAAAACAATGCATTGGAGCTCAATCAACGTTGAAACAGGGCAGGAAACAGCGCAAGAAGCAGGGGACCAAAACAGGGCCAAAACAGGGGAATTCTGCTGAGCTTACTGCCTGAAGCTGGATTTTTGTTCTTCGCGATCGCGTGAATACCTTCGCGATCGTGAAGAGTCTCTTTTTGCTCTTCGCCTTCGCGCCATGTCTTGCGCGATCGCGCAACTAGTTTTTAAGTGTGCCTCGCGATCGCATATAATCATGCGCGATCGCGATGAACACTTTGGCAGTCTCGGACCAGAAACTAGGAAAACCTTGTAAAGGGGTGTATTTATAACACCCCTCTTTCATTTATTGCTCTCACCTTACTTTGAACAAAGAACATTAATGAGCATTGCTCTCAAACACTTGTAACTCTTTTTGGCTTGAAATCAATTGGATGAATCCAAGTTGCTCTTCAATCCATCTTCGATCATTCTATTTGCTTGAGCCTCGTGTCTCTTGAGGATAGTTGCATAGTGTTAGGTGATTCTTTCCAATCGTTTGGGGTGTAACGGAACAAGTTCTTCGTTTGATGCAACCCAAATTGCATCGAGACCATTCACTCGAAGTCAAGCCAAGGATATACAAGACGCTCACCTACACTTGGTTTGGAGAGGCGTGGATGATACGAGCTCGGGAGGGGACTTAAAGACAATGCATTGGAGCTCAATCCATGTGGAAACAGGGCAGGAAACAGTGCAAGAAGCAGGGGAGCAAAACAGGGCAAAAACAGGGGAGATCTGCTGAGCTTACTGCCTAAGAACGGGAACTTGTTCTTCGCGATCGCGTCATCACCTTCGCGATCGCGTAGAGTTACTATTTTGTCTGCGCGACCGCGCCAGGCCTCGCGCTATCGCGAGCTTCAGCTTTTAAGTCCCTGCGCGATCGCATATACTCTAGCGCGATCGCGAAGAGGACTTGAGTAGCAGCGGACCAGAACCTAGGAAATATTGTAATGGGGTGCTATAAATGCCCTCTTTCATCATTTATTGCTTTACACACTACTTTGAACACAAAACATTAAATGAGCAATGCTCTTGAACCTTGTAACACTTTTGGCTTGAAATCAATTGGATGAATCCAAGTTGTTCTTCAATCCGTCTTCGATCATTCTATTTGCTCGAGCCTCGTGACTCTTGAGGATAGTTGCATAGTGTTAGGTGATTCTTTCCAATCGTTTGGGGTGTAACGGAACTAGTTCTTCGTTGCTACTCGAACTTTAGTGTAAGTCTCGTCTCGCTTTTATCTTTTATCGCTTTCGTATTTTCGATAACATCAGTTGGTATCAGAGCAAGGCTAGGGTTGCATTCTTACGAGCCCTCGTCCTACTCTTCGTGCTTGTCATCTTTGTTCCGCATTTATTTTCGTGTTCTTGTTCTTGTTATTTTGAAAAAGAAGAAAAAATTCAAAAACTCAAAAACCCAAAAATTTGAAGGAAATCGCTTGTTGTTACGATTTTGTTGGTTTTGATTATTGGGGATTGTTTGCTTATGTGAACCCGACAATTGGGGACCAACAAAACGCGTTTAGGAGTTGAAAATCAAAAGTTGAAAAATTTGAACCCTAGGTTGGGTATTTTGCAAAATTTGCCAAAACTTGTTTGATGTTATGATTTTGTGGTTGTTTGGTATCGGGGATTGTTCACTATAGTTTTCCCGTTGATTTGATACCAACATAACATCATTTGGAGTATTGTAGTGAAAATCGAAATTTTGAACTTTGAAGGTTTTGAAGGGTTGAAGAACTTGACCCAAAATCATTGAAAAACAAG
The DNA here is from genome assembly GCA_037355625.1 of Petunia x hybrida. Lineage (NCBI taxonomy): Eukaryota > Viridiplantae > Streptophyta > Magnoliopsida > Solanales > Solanaceae > Petunia > Petunia x hybrida. The sequence continues at coordinate 1,024,264 of JBBBVM010000032.1, read as the reverse complement.
TTGTTTGATGGTTGTTTTTGTGTTAGAACCATTGTGGGTTGTTTACCACAATTGAAACACCTCTTGCAAGCTTGAAAACTGAAATAAGTTGAATTTGGGTTGTTGTGTGCGCCAAAACTGCTGTTTTCTGTCGAGTTTCTGGTTCAGCTGAGCAAACCTGCGCGATCGCGCAAGGTCTCGCGCTATCGCGCCAATTCCGAATTATTGTTCATCGCGATCGCGCCTCTCTGCACGCGATCGCGAAGGGTACCAACTTCCAGAATTTCCTGAAGTTGGACAGAATGTTCGCAAAGGCATCGTAACAGTTTCCAACCACCAAAACTCCCATAGCATCATCAAATATGGTGAGTTTCTAGATCACAAACCAAAATTCACCCAATTCCGAATCCGCTTAGTGGCGATTCGATCTTTGAACATTTGATCGCGCCACTTCCGGTTAGTACTTTGAGGGTAACACTTCTACCCAATTAGTACTAATCCCTCGTTCGATTAGGATACTCGTGCCTAGAAGGAGAGTAGATTTCAAAGAAGAATTCGTAGTTAATTGTTTGGTTCAAGTGCGCACCAAATAGCTTGACCTTGATCGAGTCCCATTGAATCCACTCTTCCCGAAGAGCATTTGGTTCTTGTATTTTGGTTTGATCATTGAGGAGGTTGCGCAACTACGAGGAGGCCATTGATTTCAAGTTTGTGTGAAACCAACCCCAAGCTTGAGTGAACCCGAGCGACAAACAAAAGTGAGGGAGTGAGTGAGGACTTTTACTCTAATCTCTTTTCTTGTTTTTGGTTGTTGTAGGTGCATGGCGGAGGAGAAAGCAAAGAGTACCATTGAGGTTCCAACCGACGTCTTGGCTAGCTTGTTAGCCGACGTGAAGGCCCTAAACCTTAAAATGGAGGTTCTTGAAAAGGAGAGGACCCCGAGTGTCCAAAAGGACCCCAATGAAGGCACTAGTGATGATTCCATCATGAAGCCAGATCATTATGCGGAGCTAGTTCGTCGACAACGGTTGAGGGATGAGGCTCATGCTAGAGAAAGAATGTTGGGCAATCCCCAACCCTTGGGTAATCCCCAAGGAGATATTCCATTCCTAAGGCCACGGAGAAACATTGCACCTCTTGAGCAAGTTGAAGAAGCTCAAGAAGGGGAGGGCCTCGGACTTGATGATGATTACTTTGATGTCCCCTATCCAAATAGGAGGGCGATGAATGGAGGTCGAGGTATAGATAGAGGTCGTGGTCGAGGTCGAGGACCACCAAGGGCTTACATGGGAAGGAACTTGGGAAGGGAATATGAAGATGTTGATGACAACTATGGGGTTCAACCGGAACAACACCGTGGGGGTCGTGACACTAATCTCAATAGTGTCAAGATCACTATCCCTCCTTTCAAAGGGACTAGTGATCCAAAAGCATTTCTTGAATGGAAGGTCCAACTAGAGCGGGTCTTTGACACAAATGATATGACCGAGGAGAAGAAGGCCACCTATGCTATATCATCATTTGAGTCTTATGCATCTACATGGTGGGAATCCATGAAGCGATCAAGGAGACGACTTGGGTTGCGGATGAACATTACGTGGGAAGAGTTGAAAGAAATAATGAACAACAAATATGTGACTCCCAAGTATCGACAAGAGCAACTCAAAAGGCTCTATGAATTGAAACAAGGTTACAAGTCCGTTGATGAATATTTCAACGACTTTGAGAAAAATCGGATGGCTCTTGATATGGAAACGGAAGATGAGGAACAAGCTATCATCCGTTTCAAAAGTGGTTTGAGTAGGGAGATTACATCCCAATTGATACTTCACATCTTTCACTCCTTACAAGATGTTTGTGATGCCGCGGTTGAAGCCGAGAAATGGCTCAAAGAAGAAAAGGCTCCTCGCTATAGGAGTACTACCACTACTACTCCTTCAACTCGCACCAAAGAATGGAAGAGCCCATATGCTAGTGGGGCAAGTGGGAGTCGAGATGTAAAGAAGCCTTTTGAGAAGGCTACCCCGAAGAGCGACCACAAAGAGGTTGGAGGTACTTCTAAAACTACTTTAAATACTCCTTCTTCTTCTTCCTTCCAATGTCATAAATGCAAGGGTTATGGCCGCTTTGCCAAAGAGTGCCCTACCCGGAAAACAATGATTGTAATGGATGATGGGATGGTCTATGAAGGGGAGAGTGAGCCCGAGGGAGATGATGAGGAGGAGAGTGAGGAAGTTGAGGGTGAAGGTGAGGAGAGAGCAACGGAGGGGGATGATCCTAATATGTTCCTTGTGGTACGCCGCATTTTGGGAACTATGTTGAGTGAGGAGAGGGAAGATGAGCAAAGGGAGAACTTGTTCCATGCCCGTTGTAGAGTGAAGGGGCAAGTTTGTTCCATGATTATTGACTCGGGTAGTTGTGCAAATGTGGTGAGCCAATCTTTGGTCTCACAATTGAAGTTGACTACCATTAAACACCCGAGCCCCTACCGTTTGCAATGGCTAAGTGAGTGTGGGGAATTGAGGGTAGTGAAGCAAGTCTTGGTTAGGTTCAAGATTGGAAACTATCAAGATGAACACATGTTTGACGTAGTGCCAATGCAAGCTTGCCATCTTTTGTTTGGAAGGCCTTGGCAATACGACAAACAAGTGGTTCATGATGGCCGGGCCAACACTTACATGGTGAAACATGAGGGAAAAAGGTTTGTGCTTACACCTTTGACCCCGAAACAAGTAAGTGAAGACTATCGGCGCATGAAAGAGTTGAGGGAAGCGGCTAAGGCCAAGTCCCCGATTGTGGCCAAATCTTTGGCCGAGACTCCACCATCTTCCACCGGTCGCATGTGTGCCATGATGCAACCGGGTGAGGTTTTGAGAGGTAATGATGGCACCAAGATGCTCATATGCCTAGTGCACAAAGGTATGGTTTTAAATTCCGAAAGTGATTATTCATCTAACCCTAACCCTTTGCCTAGTGCCATTGACAATGTTTTGAAGGTCTACGAGGACATGTTTCCGGAAGAGATGCCGGATGGACTACCTCCCTTGAGAGGTATTGAACATCAAATTGATTTTGACCCGGGATCTCAAATTCCCAACAAGCCGGCATATAGGAGCAATCCCGAGGACACAAGGGAGTTGCAAAAACAAATTGATGAATTGCTTACAAAGGGCTTGGTGAGGGAAAGCTTGAGCCCTTGTGCCGTGCCCGTGATCCTCGTTCCAAAGAAGGATGGCACTTGGAGGATGTGTGTGGATTGTCGAGCGGTCAACAAGATCACGGTAAAGTATCGACACCCCATACCTCGTTTGGATGATATGTTGGATGAGCTTAGTGGTTCTAGTGTCTTTTATAAAATAGACCTTAGGTCCGGCTACCATCAAATCCGGATGAAACCCGGGGATGAATGGAAGACCGCATTCAAGACCAAGTTTGGTCTATATGAATGGTTGGTGATGCCCTTCGGACTCTCCAACGCACCTAGCACTTTCATGAGATTAATGAACCACGTGCTTAAGCCATTCATCAACAAATTCGTGGTCGTCTACTTTGATGACATATTGATTTATAGCAAGTCAAATAACGACCATGTGGGCCACTTGAGTCAAGTGCTTGAAGTGCTACGAGCCGAAAAGCTCTATGCCAACTTTAAGAAGTGTGCCTTTTGTGTTGAAAAGGTTGTCTTTTTGGGCTTTGTTGTTAGCGTCAATGGTGTGGAAGTTGATGAGTCCAAAGTTGAAGCCATTAGAGATTGGCCTACTCCTACCACCGTTTCTCATGTGAGGAGTTTCCATGGCCTTGCTAGTTTCTATCGGCGCTTTGTTAGAGACTTTAGCACCATTGCCGCACCACTCACCGAGTTGGTGAAGAAAGATAAACCCTTTGTGTGGGGAGAGTCTCAAGAGAGAGCTTTCCAAGAATTGAAAGGTAGGTTGAGTACCGCCCCTTTGCTACAACTGCCCGACTTCGGGAAGGCTTTTGAGGTTGAATGTGATGCCTCGGGGGTGGGAATTGGGGGTGTTCTCATGCAAGAAGGGAAGCCCGTTGCCTACTTTAGTGAGAAGTTGAAGGGCGCAACATTGAATTACTCCACGTATGACAAGGAGTTGTATGCCCTCGTGAGAGCTTTAGCCCATTGGCAACACTATCTATGGCCTCGGGAATTTGAGATCAAGAGTGACCATGAGTCACTCAAGCATCTAAGAGGTCAAGAAAAGTTGAACAAGAGACATGCCAAGTGGGTGGAGTTCATTGAGTCCTTTCCTTATGTAATTCATTACAAAAAGGGTAAGGACAATATTGTAGCCGATGCGCTTTCAAGAAAATTCGCTCTTGCCACCACTCTCGCTTCTAGACTTGTGGGTTTTGAGAGTATCAAGTCGTTGTACGCTCATGGCCCAAAGCTCAAGAGCATTCATGATGCTCTAGTGAGTGGGGGAAGGGTGGAGAAATACCAATGGGTAGATGGCTACATTTTCAAGCATGGGCGAGTGTGTGTCCCCGAGTCCTCTTGGAGAGATGTGCTAGTGCAAGAAGCACATTGCGGGGGTTTGATGGGTCACTTTGGGGTGGATAAGACTATGGCCATACTTAAAGAGCAATTCCATTGGCCAAAAATGAGGCCTCTTGTGGAGCGATTTTGCAATGCTTGCTTGGATTGCAAGAGGGCCAAGTCTAGATCCAACAACCAAGGTCTATACACTCCTTTGCTGATGCAGTCCAGACTGATCAACCTAAGGAGCTTCATGATGCTCACTTGATGGTGATGAAGAGCCATGATTGTGCAAGTGTTGAGGAAGGGAGGCATATGTTAAAAGAGCCTTTGGATGCGTTGGTTAGCATTGGAGAAGGGGCGTTCTAGAAGAATTCTTGGCGCGTGGTACTCGCGTGGCACGTGGCCTATATTTTCTAGACAATTCAGCCGCGTGGAGGGCTCGTTTATTGGCCTTAATGCGCTGTATTTTTCATGAGTTTTTCATGATTTTGCATAGCTAGACTTATTTATTTTATGGTGCCTATTTAGCCCTACGTGGCTATTGACATTTAGCCCACTTGAAGGCTATTTCTTTACTTTTTAGGCGTGTGAGGCTCACCTATATAAGCCTAAATACTTAGTCTTATTTCATTAGTTTTTAGAATTTACAGAATATTGAAAACAGGCGTTGCCTTTTGTAGAGAAGCTCTCTAGCTTCTTCTTTATCTCTTAACTTAGAATCCCATGGAAATCATCACTAGCATGATTCCATATGTTGGTTCAAGTCTCTCATCTCCCATGGATTAATCTTTCATTAGTAAGTTTAATTCGTTCTTTCCTTCTAATTTCTGTTCTTCCTAGTCTTCTTTCTTGATTGTTTGTTTGATTTTATCAATATCCATCTTTCATAATTCCGCTTGCATCAGTTGGTATCAGAGCTTGGAAAGGGTTTGTTTCTACAACCCCAATCCTATTGTTCGTGCCCTAGTTTAGGTTTTCTAGCTTTAGGTTCTTGATTTTCGTTTTTTTATTTAAAAAAAAAAAGTGGAAAAGAGAAGAAACAACCTTGTGTAGTTTTTGTTACACGCCTAGGGTTAAGAAAATTCGAAAAAAAGAAGTGTTCTTGATTGATTCTTGAAACCCTAGGTTGAATAGATAGTAATCTTGAAATTGTTCTTGATGTTCTTGAACCTAGAAGTTGAATTTTCTTGAGTTTCTTGAAACCCTTGATTGTGTGGGTTGATCTAATCTTGATTCTTGAAGAGTATCACACGTTTTTGGGGATAAGGGGACTGAAAACTCACGTTTTTGTTGGTGTTGCTGAAAATTTCAGCCTTGTTCTTGATCTAGTGCTAGTTTCTTGGTTGAATTCTTGAATGTTTCCTGCGTTTGAAGTAATTGGAGTCAAGGCAGGCTTGATTCATTGTGTTCTTGACGCATTCTTGGACAAGCTTGAGAGTTCTTGATTAAATTCTTGAGAGTTCTTGACAAAGTCTTGAAGAAGTAGAGGCAGCAAGTAGTTCAACGAATTCTAGGTTGTTTAGGTTGTTCTTGACGTGAATTTGAGTATTTTCTTGAAGTTCTTGATATAAAAACGTTTTGGGCTGAATTGATCCTTGAAAGTACTTGATTGTACACCATATTGGTGAAGAAAACGTTGATGATTAAGGGAGAAAAAGAGGAGAAAATTCTGATGCATTGTTAGAGAAGAAAGGGGTAAAACTATTCCTAGTTTAGGTGGAAAAGCTAATCCATTCAAACAAGGAGAAGTATATCCCATTATTGTAAGGAGAGTTGGCTGAAATTGTGTAAAAAGAGGAGGAAAAAACGTGAAGCATTGAAGAGAATAAGAGGAAAACCTAAGCCTAATTCAAGAGGGATGCAAATCCCAATTCAAAGGGGAGAAGTTTACCCACTTTCCAAGTAAGGGAATTAGTCTTTCCTTATGCTTTGGGGATAGTGTTCACACGTTTTTGAAGGGAAGATCAGCAAGGTTTAGGCGTGTAAAAGTAGGTGGAAAAGTGGTAAAAGTTCACCAAATTTGAGTTGGAAAGCAAGGGAAAAGAGGGACAACTTATTCCATTCAAAAAAGGATCCAAAACTGATTTGGAAAACAAAATTAGGTGGGAAAAACTTACTCCTACCTATAAAGGGAAGGCTTGAACGATTTTCCTAAGGGGAAAAGGGTAGTTTGTTCTAGGAATTTCCTTTTCTTTGTTGAATTAATTTTAGTTAGTATTCTTGGGGTATTTTTCTACTCTAAGCTATACTAACTCTTGAGCTTTTAGGAACTCGTGCTTGCTGAAATTTCCTCCATTATCGTAGAACTTTCTTGACTTCAAGTGCTTACTTTAAAAGAGTCGTCCGTCCATAGAGTCACATAAACTCCACTCCGAGCCAATACTTGGACCTGCTAGTTGGTGAATTTTCACCCTTGATGTTAAGAGATAACGGGAAATCATTGGGTGGGGGTATTTGGAGAGTGAAATCTAAAGAGTGTGAGTGCCACCACTAAAAGTGAGGGAGTGCAAGTGAGGTTGTTTATACTAACTTTTTCCTTCCTGGTTTTCTTGATATGTCTTTTGCAGGTACACGGAGCAATAAGGGAGGTATGGTTGGATATGGAGAAAAATCAGTTGATAGGAGTTTTCACTACACTCCTGAGGTGACTAAGGCTGAAATAAAGAGAGTGGGGGGTCGATTTGGTTGTTTTTCCACTCATGATCATTCAGGTTCTTACTTGGATGAAGCCGAGCGAAACCATAGAGTGAGTAGGTTTGATATTGAAGTCGAAGGGTGTAGAGGATTCTTACTAAAGGTTGATGGTACTGATGCCAATTGTATTGACCCATCTTTGGTTGATATGCTAAAGATACCAAGCTACAAATTGAAGCATCCCTATAAATATAACGGAGTGTTGGTTTCTGAGGTAGCTGAAGTGCTCATCTCTAAAGGAGACTATAAGGAGTTTGTGTGGTGTGATGTATATCCTTTGCATTCTTGTGATGTTTGGTTAGGTTCTCCATGGTTGTACAACAAAGAGTTTCTATATAGTGCTAAAAGGGATATGTACCGTTTGGGTACGCGTCAGGGAGAATATTACTTTGTGCCAAGGGGAAGGAGAGTTAAGGCATCGACTAGTGAGCACCCTTGTCCTAGTCAAAGCGAAAGTGAGGAGAGGACCTCCAAGAAGGTGAGCTCGAAACTGCATGACTCTATATCAAGTGGGTCACCTAAGAAGAATAGGGCATCAAGTGATGGTTCTCTAAGTCCCAACTTTCGGGTTAACGTGAAGACTCCACCTACTCCGGCCAAGGGCATTCTTGGGACTCATCCCAATTCGCCCGAACATGAGAGAAAAAAGATTAAGAGGAGTAACGGAGTGACCGGTGACAATCCTCGAGTGGAAAAAGGAGAGGATGTGTTGAGTGATGTGAGTGGGTTGTCACCTTATTCTAGACTTGACCTTGAAAGAAAAATGAGAGAGAGGAGAGAAGAGAAAAGAAAAGTTGAGAGTGAGGACACCATTTGTTCTAACAATTCTTTATCTTCTTCTTCTTGTTGTTTTAGCTATTGTGCAGGGATTCTTGGAGGCAAGCCGGTGTTGGAGCCTCAAGCATGTTCTAAGGTTGAAAGACAAGGTGATGATGATTCTCATTGTGCGCTGCAAGGTGGAAGAGCTGGTCAAGATACTTCAAGTTCTTTAAGTTATCAAGGCAGCAGCTCGAGTGTAAGTATTAGCTCTTCTTTCTATGAGCCTGATGACTCCTTGTCTTGTGAAAGTGTTAGTAATAGTGTACTAGTTGATGATTTACATGACTACAATGTGTTCGCAACTAGTTTAGAGACCAACGGTCAGCATGTGTTTGAGCATGAATCAATAGTTGAGAGGGTCTATAAGCAGTATTATGATGTGAGCTCTATTTTTAATGAATCTCTCTTTACTGAAAGTTCTGTTGTTGACCTTGTTTTTGAACCTTGTTATGACACACCACCCATATTTGATAAGGGGAAAGACGAGTTAATTAATTATCCTATTCTTTCCTTTGATAGTTCGTTTGACAATGGTGGTCCTGTGTGTCGTGGTAAGGATGTAAGTGACCTAGAGGAGTCTCTAGAGAATGAGATGGATGGGATTGTATATGATGACTCCTTAGGTAGTGATGAACCTTATTTTGAAACTTCAGCTTTGTTAGGTGGTGAGCTTGAGAAGCTACCTTTAACTAATCCCTTATTTGAGGGTATATTTAATAGAGGTGGTGATTTGTATCGAACTAGGGTAGAGAGTGAGATTGAATCTCCATGGTGTAGAGAGTTTGACTCCTTAGATATTCCTTTGTTTGAAACTCCAAGTGATGTGAGTGATTCTCCTAGTAGTCCTAATCATGAGTGTGTGCGCTGTATTGATGAAGAAGCCATTATTGATGCTTTCCTTGAGAGTTTGTCTATTGAGGAGGATTGTCTTAGAGGTGAATATGGAGGTGAGGACTTATCTCTTGGTGTGAGTAAGAATGCTTTCAAGAAGGGGAGTGGGGTAGTTGATGTCAATTGTAGGTTGAACTATTTTTGTTACTCCATTCCATATGTTGATCACACCTTGGATAAAAAGCATGCCATAACCATTGTGTCAAATTGCAAAAATCATACATTCGGGGCTTGGCGTGTAGGTCATGAGTTTAGAGATAATAGGTCCTTTGCTTGTATGAGTTTTTATACTTCATGTCCTATTGATCTCTTTAATTGTTGTAGCTATGAGTGCTTTTCATTATTGAGCCGAGATGTTGTTGTTTCCTTTAGAGATATAGTTTTTCCCATTGTCATTGATGCTTGGCTCTACCATAAGAGTGTGTTTTCCACACTATTTGTGCTAACCTTTGTTGAGCTAACCTACTCTTGTAGTAGCACGTTTTGGTTGTGCCTTCATTTGCATGCAGATTTTGATGGTATGATTTCGAGGACGAAATCTTCTCAAGAAGGGGAGAATGATGCAGTCCAGACTGATCAACCTAAGGAGCTTCATGATGCTCACTTGATGGTGATGAAGAGCCATGATTGTGCAAGTGTTGAGGAAGGGAGGCATATGTTAAAAGAGCCTTTGGATGCGTTGGTTAGCATTGGAGAAGGGGCGTTCTAGAAGAATGCTTGGCGCGTGGTACTCGCGTGGCACGTGGCCTATATTTTCTAGACAATTCAGCCGCGTGGAGGGCTCGTTTATTGGCCTTAATGCGCTGTATTTTTCATGAGTTTTTCATGATTTTGCATAGCTAGACTTATTTATTTTATGGTGCCTATTTAGCCCTACGTGGCTATTGACATTTAGCCCACTTGAAGGCTATTTCTTTACTTTTTAGGCGTGTGAGGCTCACCTATATAAGCCTAAATACTTAGTCTTATTTCATTAGTTTTTAGAATTTACAGAATATTGAAAACAGGCGTTGCCTTTTGTAGAGAAGCTCTCTAGCTTCTTCTTTATCTCTTAACTTAGAATCCCATGGAAATCATCACTAGCATGATTCCAAATGTTGGTTCAAGTCTCTCATCTCCCATGGATTAATCTTTCATTAGTAAGTTTAATTCGTTCTTTCCTTCTAATTTCTGTTCTTCCTAGTCTTCTTTCTTGATTGTTTGTTTGATTTTTTCAATATCCATCTTTCATAATTCCGCTTGCATCATTTGCCCATTCCTACTAGTCCGTGGGTTGATCTTTCTATGGATTTTGTTATGGCTTTACCCCGGACTAGAGGAGGACACGATAGCATTTTTGTTGTCGTTGACCTTTTCTCCAAAATGGCTCACTTCATTCCGTGCAAAAAGACTAATGATGCCCAACATGTAGCTTCCTTATTTATTGAACATGTCTTGAAATTGCATGGGGTGCTTCGCACCATTGTTAGTGATAGGGACTCCAAGTTCCTTAGCCATTTTTGGAAGTGTTTGTGGGGTGCTCTTGGCACCAAGTTACTCTTCTCCACGTCCCACCACCCTCAAACCGATGGGCAAACCGAGGTGGTGAACCGGACTTTGGGAGCTCTACTTCGAGCTATGACCAAAGAAAAGGCCGGGACTTGGATTGATAAGCTACCACTCATGGAGTTTGCATATAACCGCACTTTACATCGCATGATTGGCATGACTCCATTTGAGTGTGTTTATGGTTTTAACCCATTGATTCCTCTTGATCTTACCCCTTTGCCAAGGGATATGGTTGTTGATTTTGAAGGTAAAGCTCGGGCCAAAGCATTGCTTGAACTTCATGCCAAGGCGCGGAAGACTTTGGAGGAGGCCTATGAGAAGATAGCAACCAAGAAAAACAAAGGAAGAAAGAAGGCGGACTTCAAGAAGGGAGATTGGGTATGGGTGCACTTCCGCAAGGAACGATTTCCCAACCAAAGGAAGGGGAAGTTTGCACCAAGGGGCGATGGACCATTCCAAGTGTTGTCCAAGATCAACAACAATGCATACGTGATAGATTTGCCCGGTGAGTATAATGTGTCGACTACTTTCAATGTTAGTGACTTGACTTCTTTTGATGTAGGTGATGATACCTTGGAGGAGGACGCCTCAATTTCGAGGACGAAATCTTCTCAAGAAGGGGAGGATGATGCAACCCAAATTGCATCGAGACCATTCACTCGAAGTCAAGCCAAGGATATACAAGACGCTCACCTACACTTGGTTTGGAGAGGCGTGGATGATACGAGCTCGGGAGGGGACTTAAAGACAATGCATTGGAGCTCAATCCATGTGGAAACAGGGCAGGAAACAGTGCAAGAAGCAGGGGAGCAAAACAGGGCAAAAACAGGGGAGATCTGCTGAGCTTACTGCCTAAGAACGGGAACTTGTTCTTCGCGATCGCGTCATCACCTTCGCGATCGCGTAGAGTTACTATTTTGTCTGCGCGACCGCGCCAGGCCTCGCGCTATCGCGAGCTTCAGCTTTTAAGTCCCTGCGCGATCGCATATACTCTAGCGCGATCGCGAAGAGGACTTGAGTAGCAGCGGACCAGAACCTAGGAAATATTGTAATGGGGTGCTATAAATGCCCTCTTTCATCATTTATTGCTTTACACACTACTTTGAACACAAAACATTAAATGAGCAATGCTCTTGAACCTTGTAACACTTTTGGCTTGAAAACAATTGGATGAATCCAAGTTGTTCTTCAATCCATCTTCGATCATTCTATTTGCTCGAGCCTCGTGACTCTTGAGGATAGTTGCATAGTGTTAGGTGATTCTTTCCAATCGTTTGGGGTGTAACGGAACTAGTTCTTCGTTGCTACTCGAACTTTAGTGTAAGTCTCGTCTCGCTTTTATCTTTTATCGCTTTCGTATTTTCGATTGCATCATCGTTGCTACTCGAACTTTAGTGTAAGTCTCGTCTCGCTTTTATCTCTTTATCGCTTTCGTGGGTTTGCCCCTTATCAGGCGCTCCGCCTCTTTGTTAGGCGCTCCGCCTCCTGCTGTGTTCCAGCACAGTTCACTTCGCGTTTTGTTGATTTTTCACCCACAAATCCAACTATTCAAACGTTGTTTTAGCAATTCAAAGGTACCCAAATGTTGTATTAGTCACAAAGAACAAACCCCAACAACTTTTATCAAACCCCAATCAATATCAAGCAATCCACCATGATCATCTTCTTCAAAGCTAGGGTTTCAAAATTTTCAAATTTTTCAAGGGTTCAAATTCTCAAGTCATGCAATACAACTCCAAATTGGGTGTTTAAGGTACCAAAAGAACGGGAATCACACAAGGATCAAACCCCAATATCAAGTTCTCAACCCAATATCAATCCAACCCAAGAATCAATCAAAATCATCAAGAACAAGTTCATCAAGGGTTTTAAGGGGTTTTGGGGTTTTGATTTTCAATCTTCTCCAATCCAAGTGTTTTTGGTATCCAAACGACGGGATTCCAACCACGATCAAGAATCTATAACACCCATATCATGAATCATTCAAACCAACAAGTTACACCAATTTTTTTAGATTTTCAATTTTTCAATTTTTTTTGTAATTTTCTTCTTTCAATAACAACAAACAAGAAACTAAAGATAGGAATCGACCTAGGCACGAAGAATCAAGGGTCGGGGGTTTGTAGAAACAAAACTCGAGCCTTGTGTTGATTTTTCACCCACAAATCCAACTATTCAAACGTTATTTTAGCAATTCAAAGGTACCCAAATGTTGTATTAGTCACAAAGAACAAACCCCAACAACTTTTATCAAACCCCAATCAATATCAAGCAATCCACCATGATCATCTTCTTCAAAGCTAGGGTTTCAAAATTTTCAAATTTTTCAAGGGTTCAAATTCTCAAGTCATGCAATACAACTCCAAATTGGGTGTTTAAGGTACCAAAAGAACGGGAATCACACAAGGATCAAACCCCAATATCAAGTTCTCAACCCAATATCAATCCAACCCAAGAATCAATCAAAATCATCAAGAACAAGTTCATCAAGGGTTTTAAGGGGTTTTGGGGTTTTGATTTTCAATCTTCTCCAATCCAAGTGTTTTTGGTATCCAAACGACGGGATTCCAACCACGATCAAGAATCTATAACACCCATATCATGAATCATTCAAACCAACAAGTTACACCAATTTTTTTAGATTTTCAATTTTTCAATTTTTTTTTGTAATTTTCTTCTTTCAATAACAACAAACAAGAAACTAAAGATAGGAATCGACCTAGGCACGAAGAATCAAGGGTCGGGGGTTTGTAGAAACAAAACCCGAGCCTTGCTCTGATACCAAGATGATAAGAATCAAAATGCGGAAAAGTAAAAGATAAAAGCGAGACGTAGCTCGTACAATAATCTCATGTAGCAACGGAGAACTTGTTCCGTTACACCCCGAGAGAATGACAAGAACACCTACACTAAGCAACTACCCTCGAGCTAACGTGAGCACGCAAGTAGAATGATCGGGGGGGATTGGAATTCATCTAGATCCGCTAGAGGAAGAACAAGTCCCATCAAGGTTTCATTCATTCAATCCAAGAGTTCAACTCTCAACACAAGTGTTTGTTCAATCATCAAAGTTAGCTAATGATTTAAAGAGGCTAAGTGAAGTATTTATAGGCTTCACTTAGGTCTAAATAAAAGGTCTAAAATACCCCCAAATTGGGTTAAAACAAATAAGGCCACGCAGGGCTAAAGTTGGAAGTTCAAGCAAAAGTCATTAAAAATCCCGCATGTGGGTCACAGGGGAAGGCGGTCGGCCTAGTAGGGGGAGGCGGCCGCCCAGCAGTCTTCAGCTTCTCTGGATCTGAGGGAGGCGGTCCGCCCTGCACCTTTCATGCCTCTGGATTTTGGGAGGCGCCCCGCCTCAGCTGGGAGGCGCTCCGCCTTGTTCTGGAGCCCCTTGGGGTGTCTCATTTTGGGTCTCTTGGGCCTCTCCAAGTGTCCTAGCGGGTCCTCCATCCATGGTATACCAAAGCATGGTCTTCAAGTTGCTCTCGGAGCCTTCTTCCATACCCTTCCATATCAAGTGAAGATAGGTATCTTGGATCAACTTGGCTTGACTCCGAGTAAAGGGTCTTGAGGGGGTTTGGGTCTTATCACATGCTTGCATTGGCACCACGTCAAACATGTGTTCATCTTGATAGTTTCCAATCTTGAACCTAATCAAGACTTGCTTCAAGACCCTCAATTCCCCACACTCACTCAACCATTGCAAACGGTAGGGATTAGGGTGCTTTTGGGTAGTCAATTTCAATTCTGAGACCAAGGATTGGCTCACCACATTCGCACAACTACCCGAGTCTATGATCATGGAACACACTTGCCCCTTCACTCTACACCGAGCATGGAACAAGTTTTCCCTTTGTTCATCTTCCCTCTCTTCACTCACCATGGTTCCCAAAATGCGGTGAACCACAAGGAACATATTAGGATCATCCCCCTCCGTCACTCTCTCTTCACCCTCACCCTCAACTTCCTCACTCTCCTCCTCAATTTCTCCCTCGGACTCACTTTCCCCCTCATAGACCAACCCATCATCCATCACAATCATTGTTTTCCGGGTAGGGCACTCTTTGGCAAAGTGGCCATAACCCTTACATTTATGGCATTGGAAAGAAGAAGAAGAATGAGTATTTAAAGTAGTTTTAGAATTACCTCCAACCTCTTTGTGGTCGCTTCTCGGGGTAGCCTTCTCAAAAGGCTTCTTCACATCTCGACTCCCACTTGCACCACTTGTGTATGGGGTCTTCCATTCTTTGGGGCGAGTTGTTGGAGTGGTAGTGGTGATACCTATAGCGAGGAGCCTTCTCTTCTTTGAACCACTTCTCGGCCTCAACCGCGGCATTACACACATCTTGTAGAGAGTGGAAGGTGTGCAGCCTCAATTGGGAAGCAATCTCCCTACTCAAGCCACTTTTGAAACGGATGATAGCTTGTTCCTCATCCTCCGTTTCCATATCAAGAGCCATCCGGTTCTTCTCAAAGTCATTGAAATACTTATCAACGGATTTGGAGCCTTGTTTCAATTCATAGAGCCGTTTGAGTTGCTCTTGTCGATACTTCGGAGTCACATACTTGTTGCTCATTATTTCTTTCAACTCTTCCCAAGTGATGTTCATCCGCAACCCAAGTCGTCTCCTTGATCGCTTCATGGATTCCCACCATGTAGAGGCATAAGATTCAAAGGAAGCAATGGCATATTGGTGCAATGCAATTCCCGAAGGGATTGTTAGCACAAACGCGGAAGAACAACAAAAGGATAAAAGATAAAAAGCAAGACAAAACTTGCTTCTTTCAAAAGAACAGTGAGGAACCTGTCTCAAAGCTCAATCGAAAGGAGTACAAGGATCACCTATACTATGCAACAATCCTCAAGAGAACATTGCCTCTTGCAAACTGAATGATCAAGAGGAATGTTCAATCGGACTAGCCGAAAGCCACAAGTCCTTAAAGCCCTCACCGGGGTTTTGCTCACGACGGAGACAAGAAGAAATGTGCTCGGCACTTTCATTTAATTTATCAATGTTTAAAAACTAGCTACTTACAATGAAAGGAAACAATGTTTATATAGGAAATACTAAGGGTAAACTAGTAAATAGGTCACAGTTGACCAATAGAAATAAGCCACGCAGGGCTGAGTTAAAATGTGTTCGGCAGATTTTGGCTTAGGTAAGCCTTGGCTTCGGTTCTCGTTTGTCTGCTCGAACACACACTTGTTGCCGAAACTCAATTGTCTTCGAGCTCCTTGTCCTCGGTCACTTTGCCATCGGGCTCAAATCTGAAGATAATGCCTTCGATTCTTGAGCTCGGCCACTCAGCTTCGGAGCAATTGTTTTCCTTCGGTCAGGCTAAGTGAACGTGCACATCGTGCAGCAGCTTGGCTTGGCTTCTTGTCATCGGTCTCCTCGGTGGATCGAACACTTGATCAGCACGTGTTCGGGCTGCATCATCCTCCCCTTCTTGAGAAGATTTCGTCCTCGAAATCAAGCCCTCCTCGTCCTCCGAAGTCGGACCTACAACACAAGGAACTAAGTCAGCAACATTAAAGGTGTTGGACACGTTATACTCACCAGGGAGGTCGATCACGTAGGCATTGTTGTTGATCTTGGTCAACACTTGAAATGGACCATCCCCTCGAGGAGCCAACTTTCCTT
The DNA here is from genome assembly GCA_037355625.1 of Petunia x hybrida. Lineage (NCBI taxonomy): Eukaryota > Viridiplantae > Streptophyta > Magnoliopsida > Solanales > Solanaceae > Petunia > Petunia x hybrida. The sequence continues at coordinate 1,008,190 of JBBBVM010000032.1, read as the reverse complement.
TCCTTTGGTTCGGGAAGCGTTCCTTTCGGAATTGAACCCAAACCCAATCTCCCTTCTTTAATTCCAACTTTTTACGCCCCTTGTTTTTCTTTAAGGCAACCTTTGCATAGGCCTCCTCGAGGTTCTTCTTCACCTTTGCATGCAATTCGATCAAGGCAGCTGCTCGTCGAGTACCTTCAAAATCAAGAACAGAATCTCGAGGCAATGGGGTTAAATCAAGTGGAATCAAAGGATTAAAGCCATACACACATTCAAACGGGGTCATGTTGATCATTCTATGCACCGTTCGATTGTATGCAAACTCCATTATGGGCAAACGATCAGCCCAGTTTCCAACCTTCCCTTTGGTCATTGCCCGAAGCAAAGATCCCAAGGTTCGGTTAACTACCTCGGTCTGTCCATCAGTCTGAGGATGGTGAGACGTCGAGAATAGTAGCTTGGTGCCGAGGGCACCCCACAAACACTTGCAAAAATGACTCAAGAACTTCGAGTCTCGATCACTTACAATAGTACGAGGTACACCATGCAATTTTAACACGTTAGAAACAAACAATGTAGCTACATGCTGTGCATCATCACACTTTTTGCAAGGAATAAAGTGAGCCATTTTTGAAAAACGGTCAACCACAACGAAGATGCTATCATGTCCTCCCCCCGACCTCGGTAACCCCAAGACAAAGTCCATGGATATATCAACCCAAGGTCGATCAGGCACAGGCAACGGGGTGTACAAACCATGAGGGTTGGACTTCGATTTTGCTTTCTTGCAAACGAGACAAGCGTTGCAAAGCTTTTCCACATCTCGTCGCATTTTGGGCCAATGGAACTGCTTGGTTAAGATACCAAGAGTTTTATCGACACCGAAGTGTCCCATCAGTCCACCGGAGTGAGCTTCTCGAACCAAGAGCTCTCTCCACGATGACACTGGCACACAAACCCTCCCATTCTTGAAGAGGTAGCCATCATGCCACTGATATTTCTCAACCTTTCGGCCACTCAAGATTGCGTCTCGAACACATTTCAGCTTGGGATCGTCCTCGTACATCGACTTGATGCTTTCGAATCCCATGAGCCTAGAGGCGAGAGTGGTCGCTAAGGCAAATTTCCTTGATAGCGCATCGGCCACAACATTATCTTTTCCCTTCTTGTAATGAATTACATAGGGAAAGCTTTCAATAAATTCAACCCACTTGGCATGTCTTCGATTCAATTTCTCCTGACCTCGGAGATGTTTCAAAGACTCATGATCACTTTTGATCACAAACTCTCGAGGCCACAAATAATGCTGCCAATGGGCGAGTGCTCGAACGAGGGCATACAACTCTTTGTCATACGTAGAGTAATTCAAAGTTGCACCCTTAAGCTTTTCGCTAAAGTAAGCGATCGGCTTCGAGTCTTGCATCAGCACTCCTCCGATCCCAACTCCAGACGCATCACACTCAACTTCGAATGCTTTGCCGAAGTCAGGGAGTTGCAACAACGGGGCAGAACAAAGCCTCCGCTTCAACTCTTGGAAAGCCCTCTCTTGGGACTCTCCCCACACAAATGGATTGTCTTTCTTCACCAGCTCGGTCAAAGGAGCTGCCACGGTGCTAAAGTCACGAACAAACCTTCGGTAAAAGCTAGCTAAGCCATGGAAGCTACGAACTTGTGATACCGAGGTTGGAGTTGGCCAATCTTTGATGGCTTCGACTTTTGATTCGTCGACTTCGACACCATTAGCACTGACAACAAATCCAAGAAAGACTACACGATCGACACCAAAGGCGCATTTCTTGAAGTTGGCATACAACTTCTCTTTTCGAAGCTTTTCGAGCACTTGCCTTAGGTGTTCGACATGTTCATCCACAGTTTTGCTATAAACAAGTATGTCATCGAAATAAACGACAACAAACTTATTTATGAACGGTTTGAGCACATGGTTCATCAGTCGCATGAATGTGCTCGGTGCATTGGATAAGCCAAAAGGCATCACCAACCATTCATAGAGACCGAACTTGGTCTTGAATGCGGTTTTCCACTCGTCCCCGGGTTTCATTCGGATCTGGTGGTAACCGGACCTGAGGTCTATCTTTGAAAAGCATGAAGAATCACTTAACTCATCTAGCATGTCATCTAATCGAGGGATAGGATGACGATACTTTACCGTTATTTTGTTGACTGCTCGACAGTCAACACACATTCGCCATGTTCCATCCTTCTTCGGGACAAGGATAACTGGAACGGCGCAAGGACTCAAGCTCTCACGAACGAGGCCCTTGTTCAGCAATTCATCAACCTGCCGTTGGAGCTCTTTGGTGTCTTCGGGGTTACACCGGTATGCAGGTTTGTTAGGGATTTGAGACCCTGGTACGAAGTCAATTTGGTGCTCGATTCCTCTCAACGGAGGTAATCCACCTGGCATTTCCTCGGGAAACATGTCCTCGAAGTCCTGCAAAACTTTACGAACAAACAAAGGCAAAGGGTTATCATTATAAAAATCATCATTAGAGTTTAGAAGGATACCCTTGTGCACGAGGCAAATCATCATCTGACCGTGGTCGTTGCCTCGTAAGATCTCACCGGGTTGCATGATTGCACAAATTCCTTTCACTTCGATCGGTGAGTTTGTCTCTTCGGGCCCCAATTTTGCTCCCATCGGAAGCTTAGCTTTGGCCGCTTCTTTCAATTCTTTCATTCGTTTATAGTCCTCGGTGACTTGTTTTGGAGACAAGGGTTTGAGTACGAAACTCTTTCCATCAAGCTTCACAGTGTAAGTGTTGGATCTGCCGTTGTGAACAGCTGTTCGGTCATACTGCCATGGTCGACCCAATAGCAAATGAAGAGCTTGCATCGGAACTACATCGAATATCATTTCATCTTGATACTCTCCGATTTTGAACTTGATCCACACTTGTTTGACAACTCTCAATTCTCCACACTCATTCAGCCATTGTAACTTGTAAGGGTGGGGATGCTTCATCGTAGGTAATCCCATTTGTGAAACCAAAGTTTGGCTCACTACATTGGCACAACTACCGGAATCAATGATCATCGAACACACCTTTCCCCTCACTCGACATCGGGCATGAAAGAGGTTTTCTCTTTGGTTGTCCTCTTCTTCAAGAGTCATGCAGCTCAAATTCCTTCGAACCACAAGAAACATTTCCGGATGATCAGCTTCGGCAGCCTCATGATCATCATCAACTTCAGCTTGATCAGTCTCCTCGATAATTTCCTCCTCGGTGTCACTCGCTTGCTCATGGACGGTTCCATCTTCGAGCAGAAGCATAACTTTGCGAGTTGGACACTCTTTTGCCATGTGACCATAACCTTTGCATTTGTGACACTGAATATTTGAAGCACTAGGAGAGTTGAGTTGAACTTTACCTCCCACTTCTCGCGACTGGTTAACGGTCACACCCCTTTCGAAGGGTCTCTTCGAATCTCGAACAGTGTTAGCACTTGCTTGGTTTGGACTCTTCCATTCTTTACTTCGGTTCAAAGGAGTAGAAGTAGTGACTCCTCGATACCGGTTTGCCTTATCGTCCTTCACCAATTTTTCAGCTTCGGTGGCAGCATCAAACAAATCTCCCAACGTGTGGTACACGTGGAGTCTCAACTGAGATGACACATCCCTAGCCAAGCCATTTTTGAATCTGATAATGGCTTGCTCTTCGTCTTCGACCAGATCAAGATTCAATCGAACCTTTTCGAACTCATCGTGGTACTCTTGGACAGACTTGGACCCTTGCTTTAACTCATAGAGCTTTTGCATTTGTGTCTGCCTGTATTTGGCACTCAAATACTTAGCATCCATTGCTCTTCCCACCACGTTGATGCATAAGCTTCGAACGAAGCAATGGCATGGGCAGCTTTTCTCTCATCGGCCATCTCATTGGTTTCAAAGATGCGCTCCATTCTAAGCTTCCATTCAAGATACTCATCGGGATCAGTAGTTCCTTTAAAGGGTGGAAGAGTGATCTTGACACTGTTCAAATTTGAGTCTCGAACAGCTCTAGCCTGTTCGGGAAACTCATCACCTCGATCATTAGCCTCACGCTCAATATTTCTTTCAACATTTGCGCCTCGGCCTCGACCTCGGAAATTTCCACGACCTCGATGTGCTGGCCTTTGTTGAGCGAATGGCGGCTCACGCTCATATTCGTCCTCGGGAAATTCCTCTTCATCAATCTCTTCGGTTACAGCACCAAGGTCTCTTCGGGTCCTTGGAAGTGGTAACCTCTCTCCTCGGGGAATGCCCAAGTTTTGATTTCCAGCTTGGGGATTGCCCAAGTTTTGTTGTGCTTGGGGATTGCCCAAGTTAAGCTCTCTTCGAATTGCTTCACTCGTCAACTGATGTTGTCGAAGAAGCTCAGCATACAGCTCAGGTTTCATCGGAGTGGATTCGCTCGTTCCAGCGCCGGACCCATGCATGGCCACGGACGCACTTCCCTGTTCGAGTTGAGTTACTCGAGCACTCACTCCTCTTATATCGGCACTGACACTTTGTATCGCAGCCATGAGATCGGCTAACGACAATTCAGGCTTTTCAATGCTTTTGCCATCATTTCCAGCCATTGTACCTGCACAAGTCAAAGATCAAACAAAATGTTAGGGTTAGAAATCACCTCACACACTCCCTCACCTTTGATGGGTGGCACTCGGGTCCACTCAATTTATGGGTTCGGTTTTTGATCACTAAAGGACTTGGTAACAGTGGCTCGTCTGATTGATCGGTCCTCTAAGATCCTTCAAGTTCGACAATAGTCACTGCCTCTTCGGGAAGAGTGAAGTGATGTTCGACTCGATGGAACGGACGCTTTTTAACAGAGCTCGGGGAGTCAAGAGAATTTCTACGAAAGTTTGGACTTCGGTCACCCCTTCGCACGAATTCCTATCAGCTTAAAAGAGTTAGTACGACCTTGAGTAGGACAATTACTCAAAAGATCCACCAACTAGAATTTGACACGAAAGAAAGTGAAAACCTAGGAGAATCTACCCTTTGATTCCCTTTTGGAATCTTTTTCGATCACACCCACTCCTGTCCGTACAAAAGTGGTCCCTCCTTGGTACGGATAGGGTTTTACCTTATCCACTTTCCTTTTTCAGCCGACAATTTTCACCTGGGGTTTTGATGTTAAAATTTTAACCCCTTTCCTCTTCAATGGAACAGTGACCTTGCTCCGGCGTACGGACGCAACAACTTCGGTTCACTGACCACGAAATTCAACAGATCTGAGTTGCTCTTTCAACTCCGGTTCCAAACAACAACGGAGGAAGTCAAACGAAGTTCTTCAAGCTAAGATCCAGCTCGTTCGAGTCGTACACTGTTACGATTTTGTAACAAGTTTCCGGTGTACGGACAACGTTTCCAACTTAAGAACTTCGATTTTAAGCAATAAACAAACCCAAATCACTCAAGAACCACCAACCTTCATCGGTCTCCACCAACACGGCTGGGGTTTGATTTCCAGTCACCAAGGAAGCTCAAAAACAATCCAAAATTTACCAAGAAACCCTAGTCACGAAATCAGTACGTCGGGTATTCGTTGGAATCAGAACTCGATGGTGAACAAGAATCCAAGATTGTTTTTCCCAAACAACCAACAATCAAACACAATTTTTGAATTTTCTTTTAACACTTTTTTTTTTTTTGTAAGAACACCAACAGTAACAAACAAAACAGGAACACGAAATGGAAACAAAGACACAAAACGCACGAAAATAGAGATAACGTGAACAGGATTTGGGGTTGTAGAAACAAGCCCAAACCGTGCTCTGATACCAAGATGGTGCAATGCAATTCCCGAAGGGATTGTTAGCACAAACGCGGAAGAACAACAAAAGGATAAAAGATAAAAAGCAAGACAAAACTTGCTTCTTTCAAAAGAACAGTGAGGAACCTGTCTCAAAGCTCAATCGAAAGGAGTACAAGGATCACCTATACTATGCAACAATCCTCAAGAGAACATTGCCTCTTGCAAACTGAATGATCAAGAGGAATGTTCAATCGGACTAGCCGAAAGCCACAAGTCCTTAAAAGCCCTCACCGGGGTTTTGCTCACGACGGAGACAAGAAGAAATGTGCTCGGCACTTTCATTCAATTTATCAATGTTTAAAAACTAGCTACTTACAATGAAAGGAAACAGTGTTTATATAGGAAATACTAAGGGTAAACTAGTAAATAGGTCACAGTTGACCAATAGAAATAAGCCACGCAGGGCTGAGTTAAAATGTGTTCGGCAGATTTTGGCTTAGGTAAGCCTTGGCTTCGGTTCTCGTTTGTCTGCTCGAACACACACTTGTTGCCGAAACTCAATTGTCTTCGAGCTCCTTGTCCTCGGTCACTTTGCCATCGGGCTCAAATCTGAAGATAATGCCTTCGATTCTTGAGCTCGGCCACTCAGCTTCGGAGCAATTGTTTTCCTTCGGCCAGGCTAAGTGAACGTGCACATCGTGCAGCAGCTTGGCTTGGCTTCTTGTCATCGGTCTCCTCGGTGGATCGAACACTTGATCAGCACGTGTTCGGGCTGCATCACATATGTAGCCTTCTTCTCCTCGGACATATCATTCGTGTCAAAGACCCGCTCCAATTGAACCTTCCATTCTAAGAAAGCCTCCGGATCACTAGTCCCCTTGAAAGGCGGGATAGTGATCTTTACACTATTGAGGTTAGTGTCACGACCCCCACGATGTGGTCCCAGTTGACCCCCGTAGTAGTCTTCAACCTCATCATACTCCCTTCTCAAGTCCCTTCCCATGAAAGCCCTTGGAGGTCCTCGACCTCGCCCACGACCTCCATCCATCCCTCGGCCTCCGTTCATCACACTCCTAGGTGGATAATGAGCATCAAAATCATCATCTAAACCGAGGCCCTGATGCAGGGCAAAACACGCGGAAGCTAAACACGATACATACAATGCGGAAGCGATAAAACACAAGATAGATGATATCAAAGATATCGGGAAACAAGGATTGGGGAGTAAAGAAACGAGAAGAAAGAATGGATTAATGAATTCAAGACATAAATTAATAATCCAAAAGAGAGAAATGAAACTCGAACCTTACAAGAAATTCACACTAGTGTTGAATCTCCATATATTCCAAGTCGTACAAGATTCTTGAAGCCTCGGGCTTCGGATTAGAAAGGCTCGGCCTTCTCTAATTCTCTCTTCTCTCAATTGTTCATACAATGTAAAACTAGTGAAGAAAAATGACTAAGTGTCCTATTTATAGTCTTTCATAAGACATGGTGAAATGTCTAAAATGCCCCCAAAGTGAAATAAGACATACAAGGTCACTTAAGGGCAAAATAAGAAAACTACACAAAATCCCTTGTGCAACCATCAGGGGGAGGCGGTCCGCCCACCCCCTCTAGGCGCTCCGCCTCTTGTTGCGAATCCAAAGAGTGGCAGCCACCTAGGCGGTCCGCCCTAGGCTTGAGGCGGTCCGCCTCTTGAGTTCCTGAGAGCTGAAGCAATGTAGGCGGTCCGCCTCTTCCTGAAGCTTCTTGAAATGCCTCAAAATGTGCTCCGGTCGCTTCTCCTTTGTAGCCTAAGTGGTCCTCCTTCCTTGGCGCTCCAATGCATGATCTTCAAGACGTTTTCGGAGCCCTTGACTTGCAACCTTTGTGCTCTTCAAGTTTGGTTCTTGATGGTTGTCGTTTAGGCCAATTTGCCCGGCATCATCCTCCCCTTCTTGAAAGGATTTCGTCCTCGAAATCACACCATCAAAACCTACAATCAAAACAAGCACAACCAAAATTTCCTACTTCACAAGTAGGTTAGCTTAGCAAGAATAAGTGCAAGTGGTGTGGAAAACACACTCTTGTGATAGAGCCAAGCATCAATACCAATGAAAAAGCTTATGTCCCCAAAGGAGACAACAAATCCTTGGCTCAACAAGAACAAGCACTCATATCCACAACAAGCAAAGAGATCAAAGTCATGCAAGATGTAGCAATCAAATGTCCTATGACCCCTAAGCTTACTAGCAACACACCAAGCCTTCAAATCAAGTTTATCACAATGTGACACATTGGCTTTGGTATGTCCTTCACTCAAGGTGTGCTCAACATATGGGATGGAGTAAGTAAAATAGTTCAATTCACAACTAACATCAACTACTCCACTCCCCTTCTTAAGAGCATTCTTACACACACCGAGCGATACCTCCTCACCTCCCAAATCAACCCCAAGACAATCCTCCTTATTGGGCAAACTCCAAAGGAAGGTCTCCAAAATAGGTCCTTCATCATTATAGCCCACACAACGAAGGTTAGGACTACTAGAAGATAGGTCAACACGACCACTACCAAGACCACTCTCTTCACTCGGAGTTCCAAACGTTGGATCATCCATAGAGCCTAACTTGACAAACCATGGAGGTTCGACTCTACTACCGACCCTAGTCCGATACAATTCACCACCACAAATGAGATTGCCTTCAAACAATAGAAATGTAAAGGCATGCACCTCTAATTCATGGTTACATAAAAGCATAGAATCAAGACTAGGTCCTTCACTCTCACTCAAGGAGTCATCGAAAATAAATCGATCCATCTCACACTCAAGAGACTCCTCAAGGTCAATTCCACCCTCACTACGACACAAGGAACCACCGCTATCAATTAAGCAATCAAAGGGAAGAATAAGATCATCATGCAAATCGTCTTCTCCTTTATCAAATATGGGTGGGGTGTCATAACAAGGTTCACACACAAGGTCAACTTCAACATTTTCACTAAAGAGAGGTTCAATAAAAATCGAGCTCACATCATGATGTGGCTTTTCAACCCTCTCAACTAGTGGTTCAATTTCACACACAAGTTGACCCGAAGGCTCTATGCTAGTTGGAAACACATTATAGTCATGCAAATCATCAACTAGCCTAGAGTTCTCACTAACAATATCACAAGACAAGGAAGTAGCATGCTCAAGGGAGGAAGCTCTAACACATACCTTTGAAGTGTCATGAACGTCTTCACCTTGTAGCTCACATTCGGCGTCTCCTTCACCTTGTCTTTCAATCTCGGAACATGGTTGAGGCTCCATCGGTTTGCCTCCAAGAATTCCTACACAAGAACTCAAACACATAGAAGAAAAAGACAAAGGGTTAAGGTTAGAATAAGGGGTGTCCTCACTCTCGATTTTTCTTTTCCCCTCTTTCTTTTCCCTCATTTTTTTTCCAAGGTCGGGTGTAGATTCGGGTGGTGACATCCCGCTCACATCACTCAACACATCCTCTCCTTTTTCCACTCGAGGAATGATGCAGGGCAAAATACGCGGAAGCTAACTATACGATAAACGAGCGGAAGCAAGTAAATGCGATAACGTGATATCAAAGATATCGAGAAATTTAAGACTAGGAAGGCAAGAAATTAGAAGAAAGAAACGAATTCAACTCATTCACATTAATTGAATTCGTTAGGGAGAAGGGAAACTTGAACCTTACAATGGAATCTAACTAGATGTCGATCTCCATAGGTTCCAAGTCGAGTCATAAACGAAGCCTCGGGCTTCAACAAAGAAATGCTCGGCCTTCTCTCTATTCTCTCTTCTTTCTATTCAATGTCAAGACTAACTTCTGAATGAAATGGCTAAGGGAAGCTTATATAGTTTTCCCATACATAAATGTGAAATGACTAAAAGCCCCTAGGTCTAGTTAATACATTAGAATCACTTAGGGACAAAATAGGAATTACACCTCAAAAACTAGTCTTCAATTGGCCCGTAAGTAGGCGCCCCGCCTAGCCAAAAGAGGCGCCCCGCCTAGTTGCAGTGTAGGCCAAACAGGCGCCCCACCTCAGGAGTAGCCGCCCCACCACAATGAAGTAGGCGGTCCGCCTATTGCATAGGGGCGGTCCGCCCAGTGCAGGTCCAGAGAGGCTTCATCAAGTGGGTGGTCCGCCCTTCCAAAGAGGCGGTCCGCCCCTTCTTGGGAGTTCTTGAAATGGCTCAAAATGTGTCCCCCGAGCCTCTCCTTTGGTGCCTAAATACTCCTCCTTCCTTGGCGCTCCAAAGCATGATCTTCAAGACGTTTCCGGAGCCCTTGACTTGTGTCCTTTGTGCTCTCCAAGCTTGGTTCTTGATGGTTGTCGTTTAGGCCAATTTGCCCGGCATCATCCTCCCCTTCTTGAAAGGATTTCGTCCTCGAAATCGAACCATCAAAACCTACAATCAAAACAAGCACAACAAAAACTTCCTACTTCACAAGTAGGTTAGCTTAACAAGAATAAGTGCAAGTGGTGTGGAAAACACACTCTTGTGATAGAGCCAAGCATCAATTCGAATGAAAAAGCTTATGTCCCCAAAAGACACAACAAAATCTTGGCCCGACAAGAACAAGCACTCATTGTCAAAACAAGCAAAGGGAACAAGGATATGCATGTAGCAATTAAATTCCCCACGACCCCTAAGCCCATGACCAACACACCAAGCCTTCAAATCAATTTTATCAAAAAGTGACACATCGGCTTTGGCATGCCAAACACTCCGGGTGTGCTCAACATATGGGATGGAGTAAGTGAAATAGTTCAATTCACAACTAACATCGATTACTCCACTACCCTTCTTAAGAGCATTCTTATACACACCGAGAGGTACCTCCTCACCTCCAAATATCCCTCCAAGACAACCCTCGTCACCAGACAAACTCCCAAGGGAGGTCTCAAACAATGGATTATCTATAGAGTTAGGCATTCCAATCCATGGAGGTCCAAACTCACACCCTAATCTAGTTTGATACAATTCACCATTTTCATTGAAGTTGCCCTCATACAAAGGATTAGTATAGGCACACTTCTCAAGTTCATTAGCAAGCAAAGGTGAAGTTCTCAAACTAGAGGCCACATCTAAACTTGAGGAGCCATCGAACACAAGTCGATCTATCTCATTCTCAAGAGACTCCTCAAGGTTACGACCTTCCTCACTACGACACAAGAAACCACCACTATCAAATAAACAATCAAAGGGAAGAATAGGATAATCATGCAATTCATCTTCTCCTTTATCAAACATGGGTGGGGTGTCATAACAAGGTCCACAAATAAGGTCAACTTCAACATTTTCACTAAAGAGAGGTTCAATAAAAACCAAGCTCACATCATGATGTGGCTTTTCAACCCTCTCAACTAGTGGTTCGTTTTCACACACAAGTTGACCCAAAGGCTCTACGCTAGTTGCAAACACATTATAGTCATGCAAATCATCAACTAGCCTAGAGTTTTCACTAACAACATTACAGGACAAGGAAGTATTATGCTCAAGGATAGAAGAACTAACACATACCTTTGAGTCGCACTCGGGCTCACTCAATGTACTTGAAGTATCATGGGTAGTTCCTTCACCTCGTAGCTCACATTTGGCTTCTCCTTCACCTTGTCTTCCCATCTCGGAACATGGTTGAGGCTCCATCGGTTTGTATTAAGGCAGCAACTCGAGTGTAAGTATTAGCTCTTCCACCTTGCAGCGCACAATGAGAATCATCATCACCTTGTCTTTCAACCTTAGAACATGCTTGAGGCTCCAACACCGGCTTGCCTCCAAGAATCCCTGAACAATAGCTAAAACAATAAGAAGAAGAAGATAAAGAATTGTTAGAACAAATGGTGTCCTCACTCTTAACTTTTCTTTTCTCTTCTCTCCTCTCTCTCATTTTTCTTTCAAGGTCAAGTCTAGAATAAGGTGACAACCCACTCACATCACTCAACACATCCTCTCCTTTTTCCACTCGAGGATTGTCACCGGTCACTCCCTTACTCCTCTCAATCTTTTTTCTCTCATGTTCGGGCGAATTGGGATGAGTCCCAAGAATGCCCTTGGCCGGAGTAGGTGGAGTCTTCACGTTAACCCGAAAGTTGGGACTTAGAGAACCATCACTTGATGCCCTATTCTTCTTAGGTGACCCACTTGACATAGAGTCATGCAGTTTCGAGCTCACCTTCTTGGAGGTCCTCTCCTCACTTTCGCTTTGACTAGGACAAGGGTGCTCACTAGTCGATGCCTTAACTCTCCTTCCCCTTGGCACAAAGTAATATTCTCCCTGACGCGTACCCAAACGGTACATATCCCTTTTAGCACTATATAGAAACTCTTTGTTGTGCAACCATGGAGAATCTAACCAAATATCACAAGAATGCAAAGGATATACATCACACCACACAAACTCATTATAGTCTCCTTTAGAGATGAGCACTTCAGCTACCTCAGAAACCAACACTCCGTTATATTTATAGGGATGCTTCAATTTGTAGCTTGGTATATTTAGCATATCAACCAAAGATGGGTCAATACAATTGGCATCAGTACCATCAACCTTTAGTAAGAATCCTCTAAACCCTTCGACTTCAATATCAAACCTACTCACTCTATGGTTTCGCTCGGCTTCATCCAAGTAAGAACCTGAATGATCATGAGTGGAAAAACTTCCAAATCGACCCCCCACTCTCTTTATTTCAGCCTTAGTCACCTCAGGAGTATAGTGAAAACTCCTATCAACTGATTTTTCTCCATATCCAACCATACCTCCCTTATTGCTCCGTGTACCTGCAAAAGACATATCAAGAAAACGAGGAAGGAAAAAGTTAGTATAAACAACCTCACTTGCACTCCCTCACTTTTAGTGGTGGCACTCACACTCTTTAGATTTCACTCTCCAAATACCCCCACCCAAAGATTTCCCGTTATCTCTTAACATAAAGGGTGAAAATTCACCAACTAGCAGGTCCAAGTATTGGTTCGGAGTGGAGTTTATGTGACTCTATGGACGGACGACTCTTTTAAAGTAAGCAGTTGAAGTCAAGAAAGTTCTACGATAATGGAGGAAATTTCAGCAAGCACGAGTTCCTAAAAGCTCAAGAGATAGTATAGCTTAGAGTAGAAAAATACCCCAAGAATACTAACTAAAATTAATTCAACAAAGAAAAGGAAATTCCTAGAACAAACTACCCCTTTCCCCTTAGGAAAAACGTTCAAGCCTTCCCTTTATAGGTAGGAGTAAGTTTTTCCCACCTAATTTTGTTTTCCAAATCAGTTTTGGATCCTTTTTTTGAATGGAATAAGTTTTCCCTCTTTTCCCTTGCTTTCCAACTCAAATTTGGAGAACTTTTGCCACTCCTAATGCACTTGATGGACGAAATTTACACTCCCTTTTCCCCTAGGATCAGCAGCCCCAAACACTCTCCCAAAGCTAATGGAAAACTAACTCCCTTACTTGGAAAGTGGGTAAACTTCTCCCCTTTGAATTGGGATTTGTTTCCCTCTTGAATTAGGCTTAGGGTTTCCTCCTTCTTTCTCTAATGTGCAGCCCTCCAAGCTTCTTAAACAACAAAGAAATTCAGCAACCAATCTCTCCAATTCAACGTGCAAAAGCTAGAAATTTCAAGATCAAATAAAGTAATTTTTCATCATATTCAAGAATAGCAATTTGTTGATCAAGAACTACCAACTTCTAGTCAAGAATCACGTTTCAAAGGCTCATGGGAGATCAAGAACACGCTGCACTTCTATTTGTTTCAAGAACTCAACTTCGTTTCAAGAATTCAACAAAGCTGCTTCAAGAATCTTACTACACGTTTATTCATTCACTTGTTTCTAACGTGTTCTAGTACTTTTGTCAAGAACTCTCAAGAACTCAATCAAGAACGTCCTAAATTGTTCAAGAACAATTCAAGAATTCAAGAAGATTAGTTCTACAAGTCCAGGAACGCAGCACCTATTCAAGATTCCAAGAAACAAGGCTAAATTCTTCAAGAAACAAGCCAAGATTCAACTAAACTTCAAGATTTCAATCCAAATCAATCAACCAATAAATATTATCAACCCTAGACGTCCCACAACAATTTCACACGGCTGTTTTCTTATTTTTTTCACGTTTTTTTTTTTTTTTTTTTAACAAAAACGGAAATTAATGGAAACCTAAAACTAAGGCAAGAAGAACAGGATTGGGGTTGTAGACACAAACCCTTTCCAAGCTCTGATACCAACTGATGCAGGGCAAAATACGCGGAAGCTAACTATACGATAAACGAGCGGAAGCAAGTAAATGCGATAACGTGATATCAAAGATATCGAGAAATTTAAGACTAGGAAGGCAAGAAATTAGAAGAAAGAAACGAATTCAACTCATTCACATTAATTGAATTCGTTAGGGAGAAGGGAAACTTGAACCTTACAATGGAATCTAACTAGATGTCGATCTCCATAGGTTCCAAGTCGAGTCATAAACGAAGCCTCGGGCTTCAACAAAGAAATGCTCGGCCTTCTCTCTATTCTCTCTTCTTTCTATTCAATGTCAAGACTAACTTCTGAATGAAATGGCTAAGGGAAGCTTATATAGTTTTCCCATACATAAATGTGAAATGACTCAAAGCCCCTAGGTCTAGTTAATACATTAGAATCACTTAGGGACTAAATAGGAATTACACCTCAAAAACTAGTCTTCAATTGGCCCGTAAGTAGGCGCCCCGCCTAGCCAAAAGAGGCGCCCCGCCTAGTTGCAGTGTAGGCCAAACAGGCGCCCCACCTCAGGAGTAGGCACCCCACCACAATGAAGTAGGCGGTCCGCCTATTGCATAGGGGCGGTCCGCCCAGTGCAGGTCCAGAGAGGCTTCATCAAGTGGGTGGTCCGCCCTTCCAAAGAGGCGGTCCGGCCCTTCTTGGGAGTTCTTGAAATGGCTCAAAATGTGTCCCCCGAGCCTCTAATTTGGTGCCTAAGTACTCCTCCTTCCTTGGCGCTCCAAAGCATGATCTTCAAGACGTTTCCGGAGCCCTTGACTTTTGTCCTTTGTGCTCTCCAAGCTTGGTTCTTGATGGTTGTCGTTTAGGCCAATTTGCCCGGCATCAAGGAATGTCACCAGTCACTCCCTTACTCCTCTCTATCTTTTGTCTCTCAAATTCGGGCGAATTGGGACGAGGCCCAAGAATGCCCATAGCCGGAGTAGGTGGACTCTTCACGTCAACCCGAAATCTAGGACTAGGAGACTCATCACTTGACGTCTCCTTCTTCTTTGTTGGTGAACCACTTGGAATTGAAACTTGTGGTTTCGGGTTCACCTTGTTGATGTCTATCAACCCTTTTCTAGCACATGTCCCACCATTGCTTGTGTTTGTAGGACTTCTTGTTTGCACGTTGTCAACCATGGATTGACGTTCTTGCTCCTCGCTCCTTTGCCTAGCCAAAGAAGGCGTACTAGTAGGCACTTGGCTCTTCGCCCGGTAAGGCACAAAGTCATAAACTCTTTGCCCTACGCCCACAAGATATGCACCCTTCACCATACTATATTGCACCCTCTTCCCCTCCAACCACGGCTCACCCATCCACACATCAACATGACGCATGGGATACACGTCACACCACACATAGAATCTATAGCTCCCATGAGATATGAGTACCCGAGCCTCCTTAGAAACCCACACTCCATCATACTCATAAGGATGCGCTAGCTTATGGCATGGTATCCTAAGCCTATCAACCAAAGAGGTGCTAATACAATTGGCATCGGTACCACCAATCTTGAGCAAGTATCCTCCAATACCATCTACCTCAACAACGAACCTACATCTTCCCAAGTGTTGTAGATTGGCATCCAAGTGAGAACTTGAACGCCCACAAGTGTCAACTCCGACAACTTGGGTCTCCCTTATCTCTCCACTAGTGGCAACACCACTAGAACATTCTCCTCTTCCCGTCACTCTCCCAACATTAGCAATGTTGTTGGAAGTCAAGGAAGGAACCATGCCATGGAACCCCGTTGTAGCAAAAGCAACACCATCTCTCAAACCAACCTCCACATGGGAATTAGAAGCATTAGGTCGCTTAGCGTACCTAGAAGATGCAAGCTTCTCCTTCCCCATGGAACAACCACCACCACCTCCCATACTAATGGAAGGTCCTCTACTACTCCCTTGTACACCGTTAGCAACACTAAGAGAAGATGCATAAGAATAATCCATATGTTCAACATCATCATCAACTCTATCTATGTCACTACCATCAATATCAAATTCTTCACAAGAAGAGTAAGTAGGATCATCATACCTTGAAGCGTCACCATCCTCGGGTTCTCGACTAGAAGCATAGGCATCATCACATTCTTCCTCACAAGCCTCATAGTCATCATCAATCTCACGATCGTCATAGTGACCCGCTTCATCCTCATAGGAGCCATGGTTTCCATCATCATAGTAATGGCCATCATCCTCATCAAAGGAACCATAGTCTCCATCTTCACCATACGAGCCATAGCAACTCGCATCATCCTCACAAGAGCCATAATCTCCACAATCAACATCCGACATCGTTGCAACACCAAAGCACAAAACCTCCCAAAAGTCACTCCCTCACGTGTATCACTCAATTTATGAACACTCAAGAGCGAGGCCTTTACAACTTGGGAACCAAGGTGATCACAACTAGCATGTCCAAATAAAAGTTCGGAATGGAGTTAATGAGACTCAATGGACGGACGGTTATTTATAATGCGCACTTGAGGCCAAAGAAAGTTCTACGAATCTTCTTTGATTTCTAATCTCCTCTAAGCACGAATGTCCTAATACGCTAGTAAGTTAGTGTCTTTCGAGTAGGCCAATTACCCTAGAAACACTAACCAAGAAGCCCGTGGGCGATTAACATTGGAAACCTAGGAAAAAAACTACCCGGGAAAACCCTTCAGGAAGAGGCGCTCCGCCTCAGGAAAGAGGCGCTCCGCCTCAGGAAAATCCAGAGGGCAGCCCAGAGGGAGGCGCTCCGCCTCAATAGGTAGGCGCTCCGCCTAGGGCAAATTCCTGCAACTTTGCGAAACGCGATTTGGCTCGTTTCGCACCCAAAAATCCAACGTTTTCAACCCGATACACAAAATTAATGATACCCAAAGGTGTATATAACTATATTAACCAATCCCCAATGGTTTTCAACTCCAAACAAACAACAACAAGCTTCGATTCAAGATTGAAGCGTTTTGAAGAAATTTTCAAACTTTTGGGATTTTGATTTTTGAAATTTTGATTCGTAACACCAAAACGTGATATATGGGTACCAAAAAAACGGGAATACTATAAGGAACAAACCCCAATACTTTTTAACACTTGGGGATCCGAATCCAACCCGATCTACCAAATTTTTTTTTAAGTTTTCAAGTTTTTTTCAATTTTTTTTTGTTTTCTTCTTTTTCAAGAACAACAAGAACAACACAACAATGATACTGATAAGGGGCTATCAAGGATTGGGTCCAAACTCATAAGGAGCCGCCCGTTGTGGGGTCCACCCCTGGAGGAGTTGCGTTACTCGGGGTGGTCATGGTGGTGTCAGGGATGGACCTCGATTTGGGGTTGATCCGGCGATATAAGAGTTGCGTTGCGCCTCTACCAACAGCTATGGCTTTTGGTAGAAATGGTTGCAGTGCACTCTTAAAGTTTGGTATCAGAGCCAACCCGGGTTCGATTCCTGGCTACACCATGCGAAGTTCGGGGACGAACTTGCTTTAAAGAAAGGGGGGATGATAAGGGGCTATCAAGGATTGGGTCAAAACTCATAAGGAGCCGCCCGTTGTGGGGTCCACCCCTGGAGGAGTTGCGTTACTCGGGGTGGTCATGGTGGTGTCAGGGACGGACCTCGATTTGGGGTTGATCCGGCGATATAAGAGTTGCGTTGCGCCTCTACCAACAGCTATGGCTTTTGGTAGAAATGGTTGCAGTGCACTCTTAAAGTTTGGTATCAGAGCCAACCCGGGTTCGATTCCTGGCTACACCATGCGAAGTTCGGGGACGAACTTGCTTTAAAGAAAGGGGGGATGATGCAGCTGGGCTATCAAGGATTGGGCCCGGGGCTATCAAGGATTGGGCCCGCATCATAAGGAGCCGCCCGTAGTGGGGTCCACCCCTTGGAGGAGTTGCGTTGCTCGAGGTGGTCATGGTGGTGTCAGGGACGGACCTCGATTTGGGGTTGATCCGGCGGTATAAGAGTTGCGTTGCGCCTCTACCATCAGCTATGGCTTTTGGTAGAAATGGTTGCAGTGCCCTCTTAAAGTCACTAAGCTCATCTAACATATCATCCAAACGAGGTATGGGATGTCGATACTTTACCATGATCTTGTTGACCGCTCGACAATCTACACACATCCTCCAAGTGCCATCCTTCTTTGGAACAAGGATCACGGGCACGGCACAAGGGCTCAAACTCTCCCTCACCAAGCCTTTGGTTAGCAACTCATCAATTTGCTTTTGTAACTCCCTTGTGTCTTCGGGATTACTTCTATATGCCGGCTTGTTGGGAATTTGAGATCCCGGGACAAAGTCAATTTGATGTTCAATACCCCTCAAAGGAGGTAATCCATCCGGCATCTCCTCCGGAAACATGTCCTCGTAGACCTTCAAAACATTTTCAATGGCACTAGGCAAAGGGTTGGGGTTAGATAAATAATCACTTTCGGAATTTAAAACCATGCACAAAAAGGGTTGGGGTTAGATATATAATCACTTTCAGAATTTAAAACCATACCTTTGTGCACTAGGCATATGAGCATCTTGGTGCCATCATTACCTTTCAAGATCTCACCCGGTTGCATCATGGCACACATGCGACCGGTGGAAGAAGGTGGAGTCTCGGCCAAAGGTTTGGCCACAACCGGGGAATTGGCCTTAGCCGCTTCCCTCAACTCTTTCATGCGCCGATAGTCTTCACTTACTTTCTTTGGGGACAAGGGTGTGAGCACAAACTTCTTCCCCTCATGTCTAACCGTGTAAGTGTTAGCCCGGCCATCATGAACCACTTGTTTGTCGTATTGCCACGGCCTACCAAATAAAAGGTGGCAAGCTTGCATTGGCACCACGTCAAACATGTGTTCATCTTGATAGTTCCCAATCTTGAACCTAATCAAAACTTGCTTCATGACCCTCAATTCCCCACACTCGCTCAACCATTGCAAACGGTAGGGATTAGGGTGCTTTAGGGTAGTCAATTTCAATTGTGAGACCAACGTTTGACTCACCACATTCGCACAACTACCCGAGTCAATGATCATGGAACACACTTGTTCCTTCACTCTACACCGAGCATGGAACAAGTTCTGATGCAGCCCGATCACGTGCTGATCAAGTGATCGATCCACCGAGGAGACCGATGACAAGAAGCCAAGCCAAGCTGCTGCACGATGTGCATGTTCACTTAGCCTGGCCGAAGGAAAACAATTGCCCCGAAGCTGAGTGGCCGAGCTCAAGAACCGAAGGCATTATCTTCAGATTTGAGCCCGAAGGCAAAGTGACCGAGGACAATGAGCTCGAAGACAATTGAGCGTCCGAAGGCAACAAGTGTGTGTTCGAGCAGACAATCGAGAACCGAAGCCAAGGCTTACCGAAGTCAAAGTCTGCCGAACACATTTTAACTCAGCCCTGCGTGGCTTATTTCTATTGGTCAACTGTGACCTATTTACTAGTTTACCCTTAGTATTTCCTATATAAACATTGTTTCCTTTCATTGTAAGCACCTAGTATCTGAATATTGATGAATTGAATGAAAGTGCCGAGCACATTTCTTCTTGTCTCCGTCGCGAGCAAAACCCCGGTGAGGGCTTTTAAGGACTTGTGGCTTTCGGTTAGTCCGATTGAACATTCCTCTTGATCATTCAGTTTGCAAGAGGCAATGTTCTCTTGAGGATTGTTGCATAGTATAGGTGATCCTTGTATTCCTTTCGATTGAGCTTTGAGACAGGTTCCTCACTGTTCTTTCGAAAGAAGCAAGTTTTGTCTTGCTTCTATCTTTATCTTCTTGTTTGTTCTTCCGCGTTTGTGCTAGCAACCCCCTTCGGGATTTGCATTGCACCATCTTGGTATCAGAGCACGGTTTGGGCTTGTTTCTACAACCCCAAATCCTGTTCACGTTATCTTTATTTTCGTGCGTTTGTGTCTCTGTTTTCCGTTTCGAATTCTGATTTGATTTTTGTTACTGTTGGTGTTGTTATTTTACAAAAAAAAAAAAAAAAAAAAAAGTGTTAAAAGAAAAAATTCAAAAATTGTGTTTGATTGTTGGTTGTTTGGAAAAACAACCACAGATTCTTGTTCACCATCGAGTTCCGAATCCAACAAGTACCCGACGTACCAATTTCGTGACTAGGGTTTCTTGGTGAATTTTGGACTGTTTTGAGCTTTAATGGTGACTGAAAACTCGAACCCCACTGTGTTTGGAAGAAACCGGTGAAGATTGGTGGTTCTTGAGTGATTTGGGTTTGTTTGTTGCTTAAAAATCGAAGTTCTGAGTTTAAATCGAAGTCCGTACGCCGGAAACTTGTTACAAAATCGTAACAGTGTACGACTCGAACGAGCTGGTTCTTAGCTCGAAGAACTTGAACTGAATTCCTCCGATGCTGTTGAAACCGGAGTCGATAAAGCAACCCAGATCTGTTGAATTTCGTGGTCAGTGAACCGAAGTTGTTGTGTCCGTACGCCGGAGCAAAGGTCACTGTTCCATTGAAGAAGAAAGGGGTTAAAATTTTAACATCAAAACCCCAGGTGAAAATTGTCGGCTGAAAAAGGAAAGTGGATAAGGTAAAACCCTATCCGTGCCAAGGAGGGGCCACTCTTGTACGGACAGGAGTGGGTGTGATCGAAAAAGATTCCAAAAGGGAATCAAAGGGTAGATTCTCCTAGGTTCTCACTTTCTTTCGTGTCAAAATTCTAGTTGGTGGATCTTTTGAGTAATTGTCCTACTCAAGGTCGTACTAACTCTTTTAAGCTGATAGGAATTCGTGCGAAGGGGTGACCGAAGTCCAACTTTCGTAGAAATTCTTTTGACTCCCCGAGCTCAGTTAAAAAGCGTCCGTTCCATCGAGTCGAACATCGCTTCACTCTTCCCGAAGAGGCAGTGACTATTGTCGAACTTGAAGGATCTTAGAGGACCGATCAATCAGACGAGCCACTGATAACAAGTCCTTGAGTGATCAAAAACCTAACACATAAATTGAGTGGACCCGAGTGCCACCCATCAAAGGTGAGGGAGTGTGTGAGGTGATTTCTAACCCTAACATTTGTTCGATCTTTGACTTGTGCAGGTACCATGGCTGGAAACGATGGCAAAAGCATTGAAAAGCCTGAATTGTCGTTAGCCGATCTCATGGCTGCGATACAAGGCGTCAGTGCCGAATTAAGAGGAGTAACTGCTCGAGTGACTCTCCTCGAGCAGGGAAACGCGTCCGTGGCCATGAATGGGTCCGGCGCTGGAACGAGCGAATCCACTCCGATGAAACCTGAGCTGTATGCTGAGCTTCTTCGACAACATCAGTTGACGAGTGAAGCAATACGAAGAGAGCTTAACTTGGGCAATCCCCAAACACAACAAAACTTGGGCAATCCCCAAGCTGGAAATCAAAACTTGGGCATTCCCCGAGGAGAGAGAATACCACCTCCAGCGGCCCGAAGAGATCTTGGAGCCGTTGCCGAAGAGGTTGATGAAGAGGAATTTCCCGAGGACGAATATGAGCGTGAGCTGCCATTCGCTCAACGAAGGCAAGCTCACCGAGGTCGTGGAAATTTCCGAGGTCGAGGCCGAGGCGCAAATGTTGGAAGAAATATTGAGCGTGAGGCTAATGATCGAGATGATGAGTTTCCCGAACAGGCTAGAGCTGTTCGATACTCAAATTTGAACAGTGTCAAGATCTCTATTCCACCCTTTAAAGGAACTAGTGATCCCGATGAGTATCTTGAATGGAAGCTTAGAATGGAGCGCATCTTTGAAACCAATGAGATGACCGATGAGAGAAAAGCTGCCCATGCCATTGCTTCGTTCGAAGCTTATGCATCAACGTGGTGGGAATCTGACAAGAGGCATAGACGAAGGAATGACTATCCCGAAGTCAATACTTGGCCACAATTGAGAAGAGCAATGGATGCTAAGTATTTGAGTGCCAAATACAGGCAGACTCAAATGCAAAAGCTCTATGAGTTAAAGCAAGGGTCCAAGTCTGTCCAAGAGTACCACGATGAGTTCGAAAAGGTTCGATTGGATCTTGATCTGGTCGAAGACGAAGAGCAAGCCATTATCAGATTCAAAAATGGCTTGGCTAGGGATGTATCATCTCAATTGAGACTCCACGTGTATCACACATTGGAAGATGTGTTTGATGCTGCCACTGAAGCTAAAAAATTGGTGAAGGACGATAAGGCAAACCGGTATCGAGGAGTCACTACTTCTACTCCTTTGAACCGAAGTAAAGAATGGAAGAGTCCAAACCAAGCAAGTGCTAACACTGTTCGAGATTCGAAGAGACCCTTCGAAAGGGGTATGACCGTTAACCAGTCGCGAGAAGTGGGAGGTAAAGTTCAACTCAACTCTCCTAGTGCTTCAAATATTCAGTGTCACAAATGCAGAGGTTATGGTCACATGGCAAAAGAGTGTCCAACTCGCAAAGTTATGCTTCTGCTCGAAGATGGAACCGTCCATGCGCAAGCGAGTGACACCGAGGAGGAAGTTATCGAGGAGACTGATCGAGCTGAAGTTGATGATGATCATGAGGCTGCCGAAGCTGATCATACGGAAATGTTTCTTGTGGTTCGAAGGAATTTGAGCTGCATGACTCTTGAAGAAGAGGACAACCAAAGAGAAAACCTCTTTCATGCCCGATGTCGAGTGAGAGGAAAGGTGTGTTCGATGATCATTGATTCCGGTAGTTGTGCCAATGTAGTGAGCCAAACTTTGGTTTCACAAATGGGATTACCTACGATGAAGCATCCCCACCCTTACAAGTTACAATGGCTGAATGAGTGTGGAGAATTGAGAGTTGTCAAACAAGTGTGGATCAAGTTCAAAATCGGAGAGTATCAAGATGAAATGATATTCGATCTGGTTCCGATGCAAGCTTGTCATTTGCTATTGGGTCGACCATGGCAGTATGACCGAACAGCTGTTCACAATGGCAGATCCAACACTTACACTGTGAAGCTTGATGGGAAGAGTTTTATACTCAAACCCTTGTCCCCAAAACAAGTCACCGAGGACTATAAACGAATGAAAGAATTGAAAGAAGCGGCCAAAGCTAAGCTTCCGATAGGAGCAAAATTGGGGCCCGAAGAGACAAACTCACCGATCGAAGTGAAAGGAATTTGTGCAATCATGCAACCCGGTGAGATCTTACGAGGCAACGACCACGGTCAGATGATGATTTGCCTCGTGCACAAGGGTATCCTTCTAAACTCTAATGATGATTTTTCTAATGATAACCCTTTGCCTTTGTTTGTTCGTAAAGTTTTGCAGGACTTCGAGGACATGTTTCCCGAGGAAATGCCAGGTGGATTACCTCCGTTGAGAGGAATCGAGCACCAAATTGACTTCGTACCAGGGTCTCAAATCCCTAACAAACCTGCTTACCGGTGTAATCCCGAAGACACCGAAGAGCTCCAACGGCAGGTTGATGAATTGCTGAACAAGGGCCTCGTTCGTGAGAGCTTGAGTCCTTGCGCCGTTCCTGTTATCCTTGTCCCGAAGAAGGATGGAACATGGCGAATGTGTGTTGACTGTCGAGCAGTCAACAAAATAACGGTAAAGTATCGTCATCCTATCCCTCGATTAGATGACATGCTAGATGAGTTAAGTGGTTCTTCATGCTTTTCGAAGATAGACCTCAGGTCCGGTTACCACCAGATCCGAATGAAACCCGGGGACGAGTGGAAAACCGCATTCAAGACCAAATTCGGTCTCTATGAATGGTTGGTGATGACTTTTGGCTTATCCAATGCACCGAGCACATTCATGCGACTGATGAACCAGGTGCTCAAACCGTTCATAAATAAGTTTGTTGTCATTTATTTCGATGACATACTTGTTTATAGCAGAACCGTGGATGAACATGTCGACCACCTAAGGCAAGTGCTCGAAAAGCTGCGAGAAGAGAAGTTGTATGCCAACTTCAAGAAATGCGCCTTTGGTGTCGATCGTGTAGTCTTTCTTGGATTTGTTGTCAGTGCTAATGGTGTCGAAGTCGATGACTCAAAGGTCGAAGCCATCAAAGATTGGCCAACTCCAACCTCGGTATCACAAGTTCGTAGCTTCCATGGCTTAGCTAGCTTTTACCGAAGGTTTGTTCGAGACTTTAGCACCGTGGCAGCTCCTTTAACCGAGCTGGTGAAGAAAGACAATCCATTTGTGTGGGGAGAGTCCCAAGAGAGGGCTTTCCAAGAGTTGAAACGGAGGCTTTGTTCTGCCCCGTTGTTGCAACTCCCTGACTTCGGCAAAGCATTCGAAGTCGAGTGTGATGCGTCTGGAGTTGGGATCGGAGGAGTGCTGATGCAAGATTCGAAGCCGATCGCTTACTTTAGCGAAAAGCTTAAGGGTGCAACCTTGAACTACTCTACGTACGACAAGGAATTGTATGCCCTCGTTCGAGCACTCGCCCATTGGCAGCATTATTTGTGGCCTCGAGAATTTGTGATCAAGAGTGATCATGAGTCTTTGAAACATCTCCGAGGTCAGGAGAAATTGAATCGAAGACATGCCAAGTGGGTTGAATTTATTGAAAGCTTTCCCTATGTAATTCATTACAAAAAGGGAAAAGATAATGTTGTAGCCGATGCGCTATCAAGGAAATTTGCCTTAGCGACCACTCTCGCCTCTAGGCTCATGGGATTCGAAAGCATCAAGTCGATGTACGAGGACGATCCCAACCTGAAATGTGTTCGAGACACAATCTTGAGTGGCCGAAGGTTTGAGAAATATCAGTGGCATGATGGCTACCTCTTCAAAAATGGGAGGGCTTGTGTGCCCGTGTCATCGTGGAGAGAGCTCTTAGTTCGAGAATGATAAGACCCAAATTGGCCTAAACGACAACCATCAAGAACCAAGCTTGAAGAGCACAAAGGACACAAGTCAAGGGCTCCAGAAACGTCTTGAAGATCATGCATTGGAGCGCCAAGGAAGGAGGAGCACGTAGGCACCAAAGGGAAGGCTCGGGGGACACATTTTGAGCCATTCCAAGGGGCGGAACGCCTAGTCAAAGGGGCGGACCGCCTAGTGAAGTTGAGGCCTCTGGATTTTGGGGCGCCTGGAAAAGGGGCGGACCGCCTCTGCAGGAGCTTGGGCCGCCTACTCCACAGCATGGAGAAGTAGGCGGACCGCCTACTCCCACTAGGCAGGGGCGCTTACTTGCTTAGCTTTGGACGGGAATTAATGTGTAATTCCTATTTTGGCCCTATGAGGCTTGTATTGTTTAAACCCACTTTAGGGGTGTTTTAGACATTTCACTTAGGTGTGTGGAAAACTATAAAAGCCACACTTAGTCTTCATTTCATTAGTTAGTCATTGTTGAAGATAGAATCTTGAGAGAGAACATTGAAGAGGCCGAGCCCTTCTTGTGTGAGCCCGAGGCTCGTGTATGACTCGACTTGGAACCTATGGAGATCAACATCTAGTTAGATTCCATTGTAAGGTTCAAGTTTCCCTTCTCCCTTTTGAATTCAATTAACGTTAGTAAATTGAATTCGATTCTTTCTTCTATTTTCTTGCCTTCCCATTCTTGTTTTCTTGTTATCCTTTACTTGCTTCCGCTTGATTATCGTATAGTTTGCTTCCGCGTATTTTGACTCTTATCAGTTGGTATCAGAGCACGGATAGGTTTTGTTCTTACAAACCCTTGATCGTGACTCTTTATGTTGATTTGTTGTTCTTGTTCTTGAAAAATTGAAGAAAACAAAAAAATAGAAAAAAAACTTCAAAATTGAACAAATTTTGGTGGAACTTGTTGGATTGGAACACCCATGCGTTAAAAATCATTGGGGTTTGTTCCTTATTGCATTCCCGATCCTTTGATACCAAAATTACAACATTTGGTGGTGTATTTCAAAATTTGAAGAAATCAAATTCCCAAAATTTTCAAAGAACCCTAGAACTTGCTCAAGAATAAAAATTGATTTGTTGTTGTTTGATTGGGGTTTAAACCTATTGGGGATTGTTTAGAAACATCATATACACCTTTGGGTATCATTAGAATCGAAAACAAGTCGAAAACGTTGGATTTTGAGTGCTAAACGAGCCAAAAACCAATTTTCGGACCGTGCTGAGAAGCCTAGTAGGCGGACCGCCTACTCCTAAGAGGTGGACCGCCTCTTTTTATGCTACTCTCTGGATTTTGAGTAGGCGGGGCGCCCCCTTTACAGAGGCGGACCGCCCACTCCTGGGGAGGCTTCGTTTGGCTTCGTTTTGTGTGTTTTTGTGTTCCGTTTGCTTCCGTACCTCTTGGTTAGTGTTTCTAGGGTATTTGGCCTACTTTATTAACACTAATCTTTTAGCGTATTAGGGTAATCGTGCGTAGAGGAGATTAGAAATCAAATAAGATTCGTAGAACTTTCTTTGGCCTCAAGTGCGCACTTTAAATAACCGTCCGTCCATAGAGTCTCATTAACTCCATTCCGAACTTTAACTTGGACATACTAGTTGTGATCACCTTGGTTCCCAAGTTGTAAAGGCCTCGCTCTTGAGTGTTCATAAATTGAGTGATACACGTGAGGGAGTGACTTTTGGGAGGTTTTGTGCTTTGGTGTTGCGACCATGTCGGATGTTGATTGTGGAGACTATGGCTCTTGTGGGGATGATGCGAGTTGCTATGACTCGTATGGTGATGATGGAGACTATGGTTCCTACGAGGGTGATGATGGCCATTACTATGATGATGGAAACCATGGCTCCTATGTTGATGAAGCGGTTCACTATGATGATCGTGAGATTGATGATGACTATGAGGCTCATGATGAACTTGTTGATCCTTATGCTTCTAGTCAAGAATCCGAGGATGGTGACGCTTCAAGGTATGATGATCCTACTTACTCTTCTTGTGATGAATTTGAACATGATGATAGTGACGTAGAGAGAATTGGTGATGAGGTTGATTATGAGAATTGTTCAATTGCATCTTCTCTTGATGTTGCTTGTGGTGAGCAAGAGAGTAGTAGAGGACCTTCCATTAGTATGGGAGGTGGTGGTGGTTGTTCCATGGGAAATGGGAGGTTTACATCTTCTAGTTCCCATGTGAATGGTGGAAGGAGAAATGGTCTTGCTCTTACCGTTACGGGGGTGCGTTGCTCTAGTAGTGGTGGTAGGAGTGGTGCTATTGGCTATGGAGCCAAGGCGAGAGGCAATTATGGGTTCCATAGTAGTATATCTTCCCCGACTCAACAACACTTCTAATGTTGGAAGAGTGACGGGAAGTAGAGGGTGTTCTAGTGGTGTTGCCACTAGTGGAGGGATAAGGAGAACCCAACTTGGGGGTGATGGGTTTCATGGACTTGATCCTATACAAGACATGTGTGAGTGTAGGTTTATTTTTTAGGTGAATGGTAGAGGAGGATGCTTGCTCAAGATTAGTGAAGCCTTTACTAATTTTGTTAACACCTCTTGAGTTAATAGACTAAAGATACCATGCTACAAATTGAAATATCCTTATGAGTGTCACGGTGTTTGGGTTACTAGTGAAGCTCGGATACTCATATCTCATGGGAGTTACAAGGAATATGTTTGGTGTGATGTGTACCCCATGGAGTATTATGGTGTTTGGCTAGGGAAACCGTGGTTGCAAGGCAAGAGGGTGCGATATGATCTCATGAAGGATGTGTACAAAGTGTGCAAGGGGCAAAGAGCTTATGACATTGAACCTTGCCGGGAAAAGTTTAAATTTTATCCTAGTACATCTTCTAGGTCTATGCAAAAAGGAAAGGAGCAAGTATCTCAACCCAAGGAAGAAAGAGTGCAAACAAGAAGTCCTACAGTCACATGCAATAGTGGGACTAGTGCTACAAAAGAGTTGACAAATGTCAACAAGGTGAGCCCGAAGCCACTTCCAAAGCCGAGTGGTTCACCAACAAAGAAAAAGGAGACATCATGTGATGAGTCTCCTAGTCCTAAATTCCGGGTTGATGTAAAAAGTCCACCTACTCCGGCTATGGGTATTCTTGGGCCTCGTCCCAATTCGCCCGAATTTGAGAGACAAAAGATAGAGAGGAGTAAGGGAGTGACCGGTGACATTCCTCGAGTGGAAAAAGGAGAGGATGTGTTGAGTGATGTGAGCAGGATGTCACCACCCGAATCTACACCTAGCCTTGAAAGAAAAATGAGGGAAAAGAAAGAGGGAAAAAAGAGTGAGGACACCCCTTATTCTAACCTTAACCTTTTATCTTTTTCTTCTACTTGTGTGAGTACTTGTGTGGGTATTCTTGGAGGTAAGCCGATGGAGCCTCAATCATGTTCCGAGATGGAAAGACAAGGTGAAGGCGGTGCCAAATGTGAACTACGAGGTGAAGGAACTACCCATGGTGCTTCATGTACATTGGGTGAGCCCGGATGCGACTCAAGTGTAAGTGTTAGTTCTTCTATCCTTAAGCATGATACTTCCTTGTCTTATGATATTGTTTGCAACAACTCTATGCTAGTTGATGATTTGCATGAGTATAATGTGTTTGCAACTAGTGTAGAGCCTTTGGGTCAACTTGTGATAAGACCCAAACCCCCTCAAGACCCTTCACTCGGAGTCAAGCCAAGTTGATCAAAGATATCCATCTTCACTTGATATGGAAGGGTATGGAAGAAGGCCTCGGGAGCGACTTGAAGACTATGCTTTGGTGCGCCATGGATGGAGGACCTTCTAGTACACTTGACGAGGCATCCGGAGCACTTTTGGAAGCAACTCAAGAGGCCACAGCACCAGGCGGACCGCCTACTCAACTAGGCCGGCCGCCTAGTTTTTGATCACTCTCTGGATTTCCACTAGGCGGACCGCCTCTGTAAAACGGGCGGACCGCCTACTCCAAAGGGGCTGACCGCCCACTCCAAGTAGGCTGACCGCCTACTCTACTAGGCTGGGCGCCTACTTGGGGCGCCTAGTGTGCTGAAGATGCGGGATTCCTAGCTTATTTGCTATGTTTTGGACGACTATAGCCCTATGAGGCCTTTATTGTTTTAACCCACTTTGGGGGTATTTTTGAGCTTTCATTACATGTAAGTGAAGTCTATAAATACTTCACAAACCTATTCAAACCTTAGTCTACCTTGAATTATATGAATGATGAAAAGAAACTATCTCTTGTTTGGAGAATCCCTTGCCTTGGTTGCTTGAATTCACTAGTGGAATCTAGTTGAGTCTTGAACCGAAAACCCGATCATTCTATTTGCGAGTCCCAAGTGTGACTCGAGGGTAGTTGCATAGTGTAGGTCCTCCTTGACACCGATACGAGGGTATTATGGAATGAGTTCTCCATAGTTATTTCGTAGGGAGTTCGAGTAGTGTCTCGCTCTTTATCTTTATTTCCGCGTTTCGTTTTTGATTCTTATCATCTTGGTATCAGAGCAAGGCTCGGGTTTTGTTTCTACAAACCCTCGACCCTTGATTCTTCGTGCCTAGGTTGGTTTCTATCTTAGGTTCTTATTTGTTGTTGAAGAAAAAGAAGAAAACACAAAAAAAAAAATAGAAAAGGGTTGAAAAACACAAAAATTTGATCATAGAATCTTGGTTTATTGGACCCATTGCTTGATTGATATTGGGTTTTGTTCCTTGTTGGAAACCCGTTCTTTTGGTACCCTGAGCATCGAATTTGAAGTAGAAACACAAGGATTGAAAATTTGAAACCCTTGAAGAACTTGAAAATTTGAAACCCTAGTGAACATGGTGGAATGTTGAACTTTGATTGGGGTTTGATAAAATTGATTGGGGTTTGATCTCTGTGCTTGAAACAACATTGGGGTACCTTTGAATTGCTAAAACAACGTGTGGATTGATGAATTTTTGGGTGCAAAACCAAGAAAATCGTGTTTGAACTGTGCTGAAACTTGCAGTAGGCGGAGCGCCTAGCACAACGGGCGGACCGCCTGATTTTTGCTTGCTCTCTGGACTTTACAGAGGCGGACCGCCTACTTAGAGTAGGCTGACCGCCTACTCCCCACTGCAGTCACCAGGCGGACCACCTAGTCCAAACAGGTGGGGCGCCTACTTTGCTGAAAGTTGGGAATCGGGTAGTTTCTTCTAGGTTCGTTTGTTTTGTTGTTTGCATTGCTTCTAATTAGTATTATTAGAGTATAATCCTACTCGATTAGTACTAATTACTTCAAGCTACTAGGATTATCGTGCCTTAGAACGGAGACTAGAACTCAAAGAAGACCCGTAGTGCCTTTTGACTCAAGTCCTCACTCAAAGTGCTTAGCGTTCCAATCGAGTCCTATTAACTCCACTCACCCCGGAGTACATTTGGCTTTTGAGTCGAGTGATTAGGTTTAGGTTTACTATTCAACTTTGTGAAGCTTTGAGTTCAAGCAAGAGTGAAATAGCCATCGCCACCATACGAGTGATCCGAGTGAACACAAGTGAGGGAGCGAGTGAGGTGTTTTAACTAACTCTTGTTTCTTTTCTTTATAGGTACAATGGCCAACGAAGGTCAAGATTTCATTAAGGAGGCCTTGGCTAGCCTTCTTGCCAAGATGGATGTTATGACTCAAAGGATTGAGTCACTTGAAAAGGGTGCTTCAAGTACCCAAGGAGACCAAGGGACCCCGAGTGTCCCAATTGAAAGGGGGTCCCCGAGTGTCCAAATTGAGACCGGTGAAGACTCGAGTAGCCCTACCTTTACCCCGGAGCAAGTTGTTGAATTGCTCAATCAACAACGGGTAAAGGAAGATCGAGAGAGAATTGAACGAACGGGCATTCCCCGTATCTTGGATAATCCCCCAAGAAACAACCCATTACCAAGACCCATCCGAAATGTGCAACCTCTTGAGCAAGTCGATGAAGCTCAAGAAGGGGAGGAAGCCGAGTATGGTGATGATATGTATGGTTTTGATGATCACTTTCAACCAAGACGTGGTATGAATTGGGGTCGTAATGTGGATCGAGGTAGGGGCCGAGGTCGAGGGCCACCTATGGGATTTGTTGGAGGGAATGTGAGAAGGGAGTATGGTGTTGATGCAGCCCGATCACGTGCTGATCAAGTGATCAATCCACCGAGGAGACCGATGACAAGAAGCCAAGCCAAGCTGCTGCACGATGTGCACGTTCACTTAGCCTGGCCGAAGGAAAACAATTGCTGCGAAGCTGAGTGGCCGAGCTCAAGAATCGAAGGCATTATCTTCAGATTTGAGCCCGAAGGCAAAGTGACCGAGGACAATGAGCTCGAAGACAATTGAGCGTCCGAAGGCAACAAGTGTGTGTTCGAGCAGACAATCGAGAACCGAAGTCAAAGTCTGCCGAACACATTTTAACTCAGCCCTGCGTGGCTTATTTCTATTGGTCAACTGTGACCTATTTACTAGTTTACCCTTAGTATTTCCTATATAAACACTGTTTCCTTTCATTGTAAGGAGCTAGTTTTTGAACATTGATGAATTGAATGAAAGTGCCGAGCACATTTCTTCTTGTCTCCGTCGTGAGCATAACCCCGGTGAGGGCTTTTAAGGACTTGTGGCTTTCGGTTAGTCCGATTGAACATTCCTCTTGATCATTCAGTTTGCAAGAGGCAATGTTCTCTTGAGGATTGTTGCATAGTATAGGTAATCCTTGTAGCCCTTTTGATTGAGCTTTGAGACAGGTTCCTCACTGTTCTTTCAAAAGAAGCAAGTTTTGTCTTGCTTTTATCTTTACCTTTCTTGTTTGTTCTTCCGCGTTTGTGCTAGCAACCCCCTTCGGGAATTGCATTGCACCATCTTGGTATCAGAGCACGGTTTGGGCTTGTTTCTACAACCCCAAATCCTGTTCACGTTATCTTTATTTTCGTGCGTTTTTGTGTCTTTGTTTCCTTTTCGTGTTCTTGAATTTTGTTACTGTTGGTGATGTTATTTTACAAAAAAAAAAAAAAAAAGTGTTAAAAAGAAAATTCAAAAATTGTGTTTGATTGTTGGTTGTTTGGGAAAAACAATCTTGGATTCTTGGTCACCATCGAGTTCTGATTCCAACGAATACCCGACGTACTGATTTCGTGACTAGGGTTTCTTGGTGAATTTTGGACTGTTTTTGAGCTTCCTTGGTGACTGGAAATCAAACCCCAGCCGTGTTGGTGGAGACCGATGAAGGTTGGTGGTTCTTGAGTGATTTGGGTTTGTTTATTGCTTAAAATCAAAGTTCTTCAGTTGAAAACGTTGTCTGTACACCGGAAAATTGTTACAAGTTCGTAACAGTGTACGACACGTCGAGCTAGTCTTGGCTCGAAGAACTTTAATTCCTCCGTCGTTGGAACCGGAGTCGAAAGCAACCCAGATCTTGTTAGAAAATTTGTGGACAGTGAACCGAAGTTGATTTGTCCGTACGCCGGAGCAAGGTCACTGTTCCATTGAAGAAGAAAGGGGTTAAAATTTTAACATCAAAACCCCAGGTGAAAATTGTCGGCTGAAAAAGGAAAGTGGATGAGGTAAAACCCTATCCGTACCAAGGAAGGACCACTTTTGTACGGACAGGAGTGGGTGTGATCGAAAAAGATTCCAAAAGGGAATCAAAGGGTAGATTCTCCTAGGTTTTCATTTTCTTTCGTGTCAAAATTCTAGTTGGTGGATCTTTTGAGTAATTGTCCTACTCAAGGTCGTACTAACTCTTTTAAGCTGATAGGAATTCGTGCGAAGGGGTGACCGAAGTCCAAACTTTCGTAGAAATTCTCTTGACTCCCCGAGCTCAGTTAAAAAGCGTCCGTTCCATCGAGTCGAACATCACTTCACTCTTCCCGAAGAGGCAGTGACTATTGTCGAACTTGAAGGATCTTAGAGGACCGATCAATCAGACGAGCCACTGTTAACAAGTCCTTGAGTGATCAAAAACCGAACCCATAAATTGAGTGGACCCGAGTGCCACCCATCAAAGGTGAGGGAGTGTGTGAGGTGATTTCTAACCCTAACATTTTGTTTGATCTTTGACTTGTGCAGGATTAATGGCTGGAAACGATGGCAAAAGCATTGAAAAGCCTGAATTGTCGTTAGCCGATCTCATGGCTGCGATACAAGGCATCAGTGCCGATATGAGAGGAGTGAGTGCTCGAGTAACTCAACTCGAACAGGGAAGTGCGTCCGTGGCCATGCATGGGTCCGGCGCTGGAACAAGCGAATCCACTCCGATGAAACCTGAGCTGTATGCTGAGCTTCTTCGACAACATCAGTTGACGAGTGAAGCAATTCGAAGAGAGCTTAACTTGGGCAATCCCCAAGCACAACAAAACTTGGGCAATCCCCAAGCTGCTTATCAAAACTTGGGCATTCCCCGAGGAGAAAGAATACCACCTCCAGTGGCCCGAAGAGATCTTGGAGCCGTTGCAGAGGAGGTTGATGAAGAGGAATTTCCCGAGGACGAATATGAGCGTGAGCCGCCATTCGCTCAACGAAGGCAAGCTCACCGAGGACGTGGAAATTTCCGAGGTCGAGGCCGAGGCGCAAATGTTGAAAGAAATATTGAGCGTGAGGCTAATGATCGAGGTGATGAGTTTCCCGAACAGGCTAGAGCTGTTCGAGACTCAAATTTGAACAGTGTCAAGATCACTCTTCCACCCTTTAAAGGAACTAGTGATCCCGATGAGTATCTTGAATGGAAGCTTAGGATGGAGCGCATCTTTGAAACCAATGAGATGACCGATGAGAGAAAAGCTGCCCATGCCATTGCTTCGTTCGAAGCTTATGCATCAACGTGGTGGGAATCTGACAAGAGGCATAGACGAAGGAATGACTATCCCGAAGTCAATACTTGGCCACAATTGAGAAGAGCTATGGATGCTAAGTATTTGAGTGCCAAATACAGGCAGACTCAAATGCAAAAGCTCTATGAGTTAAAGCAAGGGTCCAAGTCTGTCCAAGAGTACCACGATGAGTTCGAAAAGGTTCGATTGAATCTTGATCTGGTCGAAGACGAAGAGCAAGCCATTATCAGATTCAAAAATGGCTTGGCTAGGGATGTATCATCTCAATTGAGACTCCACGTGTATCACACGTTGGAAGATGTGTTTGATGCTGCCACTGAAGCTGAAAAATTGGTGAAGGACGATAAGGCAAACCTGTATCGAGGAGTCACTACTACTACTCCTTTGAACCGAAGTAAAGAATGGAAGAGTCCAAACCAAGCAAGTGCTAACACTGTTCGAGATTCCAAGAGACCCTTCGAAAGAGGTGTGACCGTTAACCAGTCGAGAGAAGTGGGAGGTAAAGTTCAACTCGACTCTCCTAGTGCTTCAAATATTCAGTGTCACAAATGCAAAGGTTATGGTCACATGGCAAAAGAGTGTCCAACTCGCAAAGTTATGCTTCTGCTCGAAGATGGAACCGTCCATGAGCAAGCGAGTGACACCGAGGAGGAAATTATCGAGGAGACTGATCGAGCTGAAGTTGATGATGATCACGAGGCTGCCGAAGCTGATAATCCGGAAATGTTTCTTGTGGTTCGAAGGAATTTGAGCTGCATGACTCTTGAAGAAGAGGACAACCAAAGAGAAAACCTCTTTCATGCCTGATGTCGAGTGAGGGGAAAGGTGTGTTCGATGATCATTGATTCCGGTAGTTGTGCCAATGTAGTGAGCCAAACTTTGGTTTCACAAATGGGATTACCTACGATGAAGCATCCCCACCCTTACAAGTTACAATGGCTGAATGAGTGTGGAGAATTGAGAGTTGTCAAACAAGTGTGGATCAAGTTCAAAATCGGAGAGTATCAAGATGAAATGATATTCGATGTAGTTCCGATGCAAGCTTGTCATTTGCTATTGGGTCGACCATGGCAGTATGACCGAACAGCTGTTCACAACGGCAGATCCAACACTTACACTGTGAAGCTTGATGGGAAGAGTTTCGTACTCAAACCCTTGTCTCCAAAACAAGTCACCGAGGACTATAAACGGATGAAAGAATTGAAAGAAGCGGCCAAAGCTAAACTTCCGATGGGAGCAAAATTGGGGCCCGAAGAAACAAACTCACCGATCGAAGTGAAAGGAATTTGTGCAATCATGCAACCCGGTAAGATCTTACGAGGCAACGACCACGGTCAGATGATGATTTGCCTCGTGCACAAGGGTATCCTTCTAAACTCTAATGATGATTTTTCTAATGATAGCCCTTTGCCTTTGTTTGTTCGTAAAGTTTTGCAGGACTTCGAGGACATGTTTCCCGAGGAAATGCCAGGTGGATTACCTCCGTTGAGAGGAATCGAGCACCAAATTGACTTCGTACCAGGGTCTCAAATCCCTAACAAACCTGCATACCGGTGTAACCCCGAAGACACCAAAGAGCTCCAACGGCAGGTTGATGAATTGCTGAACAAGGGCCTCGTTCGTGAGAGCTTGAGTCCTTGCGCCGTTCTAGTTATCCTTGTCCCGAAGAAGGATGGAACATGGCGAATGTGTGTTGACTGTCGAGCAGTCAACAAAATAACGGTAAAGTATCGTCATCCTATCCCTCGATTAGATGACATGCTAGATGAGTTAAGTGGTTCTTCATGCTTTTCGAAGATAGACCTCAGGTCCGGTTACCACCAGATCCGAATGAAACCCGGGGACGAGTGGAAAACCGCATTCAAGACCAAATTCGGTCTCTATGAATGGTTGGTGATGCCTTTTGGCTTATCCAATGCACCGAGCACATTCATGCGACTGATGAACCATGTGCTCAAACCGTTCATAAATAAGTTTGTTGTCGTTTATTTCGATGACATACTTGTTTATAGCAGAACCGTGGATGAACATGTCGACCACCTAAGGCAAGTACTTGAAAAGCTTCGAGAAGAGAAGTTGTATGCCAACTTCAAGAAATGCGCCTTTGGTGTCGATCGTGTAGTCTTTCTTGGATTTGTTGTCAGTGCTAATGGTGTCGAAGTCGACGAATCAAAAGTCGAAGCCATCAAAGATTGGCCAACTCCAACCTCGGTATCACAAGTTCGTAGCTTCCATGGCTTAGCTAGCTTTTACCGAAGGTTTGTTCGTGACTTTAGCACCGTGGCAGCTCCTTTAACCGAGCTGGTGAAGAAAGACAATCCATTTGTGTGGGGAGAGTCCCAAGAGAGGGCTTTCCAAGAGTTGAAGCGGAGGCTTTGTTCTGCCCCGTTGTTGCAACTCCCTGACTTCGGCAAAGCATTCGAAGTCGAGTGTGATGCGTCTGGAGTTGGGATCGGAGGAGTGCTGATGCAAGATTCGAAGCCGATCGCTTACTTTAGCGAAAAGCTTAAGGGTGCAACCTTGAACTACTCTACGTACGACAAGGAATTGTATGCCCTCGTTCGAGCACTCGCCCATTGGCAGCATTATTTGTGGCCTCGAGAGTTTGTGATCAAAAGTGATCATGAGTCTTTGAAACATCTCCGAGGTCAGGAGAAATTGAATCGAAGACATGCCAAGTGGGTTGAATTTATTGAAAGCTTTCCCTATGTAATTCATTACAAAAAGGGAAAAGATAATGTTGTGGCCGATGCGCTATCAAGGAAATTTGCCTTAGCGACCACTCTCGCCTCTAGACTCATGGGATTCGAAAGCATTAAGTCGATGTACGAGGACGATCCCAAGCTGAAATGTGTTCGAGACACAATCTTGAGTGGCCGAAGGGTTGAGAAATATCAGTGGCATGATGGCTACCTCTTAAAAAATGGGAGGGTTTGTGTGCCAGTGTCATCGTGGAGACAGCTCTTGGTTCGAGAAGCTCACTCAGGTGGACTGATGGGGCACTTCGGTGTCGATAAAACTCTTGGTATCTTGACCGAGCAGTTCCATTGGCCCAAAATGCGACGAGATGTGGAGAAGCTTTGCAACGCTTGTCTCGTTTGCAAGAAAGCAAAATCGAAGTCCAACCCTCATGGATTGTACACCCCGTTGCCTGTGCCTGATCGACCTTGGGTTGATATATCCATGGACTTTGTCTTGGGGTTACCAAGGTCGGGGGGAGGACATGATAGCATCTTCGTTGTGGTTGACCGTTTTTCAAAAATGGCTCACTTTATTCCTTGCAAAAAGTGTGATGATGCACAGCATGTAGCTACATTGTTTGTTTCTAATGTGTTAAAATTGCATGGCGTACCTCGTACTATTGTGAGTGATCGAGACTCGAAGTTCTTGAGTCATTTTTGGAAATGTTTGTGGGGTGCCCTCGGCACCAAGCTACTATTCTCGACGTCTCACCATACTCAGACTGATGGACAGACCGAGGTAGTTAACCGAACCTTGGGATCTTTGCTTCGGGCAATGACCAAAGGGAAGGTTGGAAACTGGACTGATCGTTTTCCCATGATGGAGTTTGCATACAATCGAACGGTGCATAGAATGATCAACATGACCCCGTTTGAATGTGTGTATGGCTTTAATCCTTTGATTCCACTTGATTTAACCCCATTGCCTCGAGATTCTGTTCTTGATTTTGAAGGTACTCGAAGAGCCGCTGCCTTGATCGAATTGCATGCAAAGGTGAAGAAGAACCTCGAGGAGGCCTATGCAAAGGTTGCCTTAAAGAAAAACAAGGGGCGTAAAAAGTTGGAATTAAAGAAGGGAGATTGGGTTTGGGTTCACTTCCGAAAGGAACGCTTCCCGAACCAAAGGAAAGGAAAGTTGGCTCCTCGAGGGGATGGTCCATTTCAAGCGTTGACCAAGATCAACAACAATGCCTACGTGATCGACCTCCCTGGTGAGTATAACGTGTCTAACACCTTTAATGTTGCTGACTTAGTT
Organism: Petunia x hybrida; assembly: GCA_037355625.1. Taxonomy (NCBI): domain Eukaryota; kingdom Viridiplantae; phylum Streptophyta; class Magnoliopsida; order Solanales; family Solanaceae; genus Petunia; species Petunia x hybrida. The sequence goes on along the minus strand of JBBBVM010000032.1, from coordinate 970,591 downwards.
CCTTGTGTTGTAGGTCCAACTTCGGAGGACGAGGAGGGCTTGATTTCGAGGACGAAATCTTCTCAAGAAGGGGAGGATGATGCAGCCCGATCACGTGCTGATCAAGTGATCAATCCACCGAGGAGACCGATGACAAGAAGCCAAGCCAAGCTACTGCACGATCTGCACGTTCACTTAGCCTGGCCGAAGGAAAACAATTGCTCCGAAGCTGAGTGGCCGAGCTCAAGAATCGAAGGCATTATCTTCAGATTTGAGCCCGAAGGCAAAGTGACCGAGGACAATGAGCTCGAAGACAATTGAGCGTCTGAAGGCAACAAGTGTGTGTTCGAGCAGACAATCGAGAACCGAAGTCAAAGTCTGCCGAACACATTTTAACTCAGCCCTGCGTGGCTTATTTCTATTGGTCATCTGTGACCTATTTACTAGTTTACCCTTAGTATTTCCTATATAAACACTGTTTCCTTTCATTGTAAGGAGCTAGTTTTTGAACATTGATGAATTGAATGAAAGTGCCGAGCACATTTCTTCTTGTCTCCGTCGTGAGCAAAACCCCGGTGAGGGCTTTTAAGGACTTGTGGCTTTCGGTTAGTCCGATTGAACATTCCTCTTGATCATTCAGTTTGCAAGAGGCAATGTTCTCTTGAGGATTGTTGCATAGTATAGGTAATCCTTGTATCCCTTTTGATTGAGCTTTGAGACAGGTTCCTCACTGTTCTTTCGAAAGAAGCAAGTTTTGTCTTGCTTTTATCTTTACCTTTCTTGTTTGTTCTTCTGCGTTTGTGCTAGCAACCCCCTTCGGGAATTGCATTTTACCAGGTGTGAATGAAGACCACTATGGGGGCCAACCGGAGCCATTCCGTGGGGGTCGTGACAACAACAATAATCTTAATAGTGTGAAGATTACTATTCCTCCTTTCAAAGGGAGTAGTGATCCGGTGGAGTACATTGATTGGAAGTTGTCCATGGAACGTATATTTGACACCAATGACATGCCCGAAGTGAAGAAGACTAAGTATGCTATCTCTACCTTTGAGTCCTTTGCTTCTACATGGTGGGAGTCGGTAAAGAGGAATAGAAGAAGGATGGGGATGGTTCTTAATCTTACTTGGGATGAGTTGATCCGTGTGATGGATGAAAAGTACTTGACTAACCAATACCGAGTGGACCAACAAAAGCGTCTCTATGAATTGAAACAAGGTTCCAAGTCGGTTGGGGAGTACTTCAATGAGTTTGAACAAGTCCGGATGACTCTAGACTTGGATGAGGAAGACAATGAGACGGCCATGATCCGTTTCAAAGGGGGCTTAATCCGAGACATAGCTTCACTTTTGAAGTTTCACAAGTACAATGATCACTACAAGCTATGTGAGGATGCGGTTGAAGCCGAGAAGTGGCTCAAAGAGGAGAAATCCCTTCGCTACAAGAGTAATGCTATTGCTCCATTGAACAAGCCAAAGGATTGGAAGTCTCCTACAACTAATGCCAAATTCCCAAGTGCAAGTGCTAGCAAGGAAGTGAAAAAGCCTTTTGAACGGTCAACACAACCCGTGGGAGGTAATTCTAGAACTCAATTGAGTAATCCAATCTCTTCTTCTACTCAATGCTTTAAGTGTAAAGGTTATGGTCATCTCTCTAAAGATTGCCCTACCCGGAAAACTATGGTTCTTGTTGGTGACTTGGTCTATGAGCAAGATAGTGAGCCCGAGGAGGGGGAAGAAGAGGGAGTAGAGGGTGAGGAGGAAGGAGATGTTGGGGAGATTGCCAGGGAAGAAGATGATGATTCCCATGCCTTCCTTGTTGTGAGGAGAAGCCTAGGAGCCATGTGTGTAGAGGATGTTGAAACCCTACAACGAGAGAACCTTTTTCACTCTAAATGCCGAGTCATGGGTCTCCTTTGCTCTATGATCATTGACTCGGGAAGTTGTGCTAATGTTATTAGCCAAACACTTGTTACCCAATTGAAAATACCTACCTTGAAACACCCAAATCCTTATAAGCTTCAATGGCTTAGTGAGTGTGGTGAGTTGAGGGTGGTTAAACAATGCTTGATCAAATTCAAGATTGGGAACTATGTGGATGAACACATGTTCGATGTCGTGCCTATGCAAGCATGCCACCTACTCTTTGGTAGGCCGTGGCAATTGGATCGACGTGTGGTTCATAATGGTCATGCCAACACCTATACGGTGACACATGAGGGAAAAAAGTTTGTGCTCCCACCCATGACTCCCAAACAAGTGAGCGATGATTACAAACGGATGCGGGAGTTGAGGGAGGTGGCAAAGGCTAAGTCGATTGTTGGGACTAGCCCTTTGTCCAAAAGCTTGGTGGCAATCCCACCTACTTCTACCGGTGGCATATGTGCCATGATGCAACCGGGCGAGATCCTAAAAGGAAATGATGGCAACAAGCTTCTCATATGCCTAGTGCACAAAGGTATGGTTCTAAATTCTAATTGTGATTTTTCTTCTAACCCTTTGCCTAGTGTGTTTGAGAATGTTTTGAAGGGTTTTGGTGACATGTTCCCGGATGAAATGCCGGATGGATTGCCTCCTTTGAGGGGCATTGAGCATCAAATAGACTTTGTCCCGGGATCCCAAATCCCGAACAAACCGGCCTATAGGAGCAACCCGGAGGATACAAGGGAATTGCAAAAGCAAGTTGATGAATTGCTCACTAAAGGCTTGGTGAGGGAAAGCTTGAGTCCTTGTGCCGTGCCCGTGATCCTTGTTCCCAAAAAGGACGGCACTTGGAGAATGTGTGTTGATTGTCGGGCCGTGAACAAAATAACGGTAAAGTACCGTCATCCTATTCCCCGACTTGATGATATGTTAGATGAATTGAGCGGTTCATGCGTGTTTAGCAAAATTGACCTTAGGTCCGGCTACCATCAAATCCGGATGAAACCCGGTGATGAATGGAAAACCGCATTCAAGACCAAGTTTGGTCTCTATGAATGGTTGGTGATGCCCTTTGGGCTCTCCAATGCACCTAGTACTTTCATGAGGCTAATGAACCATGTTCTAAAGCCATTCATCAAAAAGTTTGTGGTCGTCTATTTTGACGATATATTGATCTATAGCAAATCAATAGACGACCATGTTGAACACCTTAGGCTAGTGCTTGAAAAGTTGAGAGCCGAAAAGCTCTATGCTAATTTTAAAAAGTGTGCCTTTGGTGTTGAGAAGGTGGTCTTCCTTGGGTTTGTTGTGAGTGCCCAAGGAGTGGAGGTGGATGAGTCTAAGGTAGAGGCCATACGTAATTGGCCTACTCCTACTACCGTGACTCAAGTGAGGAGCTTTCATGGTCTCGCAAGCTTTTATAGGCGATTTGTGAAGGACTTTAGCTCCATTGCCGCTCCACTCACCGAATTGGTGAAGAAGGACCAACCGTTTGTTTGGGGAGAGCCTCAAGAGAAGGCCCTCCTTGAGTTGAAAAGTAGGTTGAGTACCGCCCCTCTATTGCAATAGCCCGACTTCGGAAAGGCATTTGAGGTTGAATGTGATGCCTCGGGGGTGGGAATTGGTGGTGTTTTAATGCAAGATAGCAAACCCATCGCCTACTTTAGTGAAAAGTTGAAAGGGGCCTCATTGAATTATTCTACATATGACAAGGAGTTGTATGCCCTTGTGAGAGCCCTTGCCCATTGGCAACACTATCTTTGGCCTCGTGAGTTTGTAATCAAGAGTGACCATGAGTCACTCAAGCATTTGAGAGGCCAAGAGAAGCTCAATAAGAGACATGCCAAGTGGGTTGAATTCATTGAGTCTTTTCCCTATGTGATCCAATACAAGAAAGGGAAAGACAATGTTGTGGCGGATGCGCTTTCAAGAAAGTTTGCTTTAGCCACCACTCTCGCCTCTAAGCTCATGGGTTTTGAGAGCATTAAATTGATGTATGCTCATAACCCAAAGCTAAAGAGTGTCCATGACACTCTAGAGAAAGGGGAGAGAGTTGACAAATACCAATAGTTTGATGGTTATATCTTCAAAAATGGTAGGGTGTGCATTCCGGAGTCCTCTTGGAGAGAGTTGCTTGTGCATGAAGCACATTGCGGGGGACTCATGGGACATTTTGGCACAAGAAATACTTTGGCCATTCTTCAAGAACAATTCCATTGGCCGAAGATGAGGGTGCATGTGGAAAAGTTTTGCGCTAATTGCCTTGAGTGCAAGCGAGCCAAATCTAAAGCCCACCCTCATGGGTTGTATACCCCTCTCCCCGTACCTACTAGTCCATGGTTGGATATCTCAATGGATTTTGTGATGGGATTACCAAGGACTAGAGGGGGCCATGATAGCATTTATGTTGTTGTGGATAGGTTCTCCAAAATGGCTCATTTCATTCCATGCAAGAAATGTGATGATGCACAACATGTGGCAACTTTGTTTATTGAAAATGTCTTGAAGTTGCATGGTGTGCCTCAAACCATAGTGAGTGATAGGGACACTAAGTTCCTAAGTCATTTTTGGAGGTGTTTATGGGGTGCTTTAGGCACCAAGCTCTTGTTCTCCACGTCCCACCACCCCCAAACTGATGGGCAAACGGAAGTGGTAAACCGAACCTTGGGTGCTCTTCTTAGAGCCATGACTCGAGGTAAGGCCGGGACTTGGATTGATCGTCTACCTCTTATGGAGTTTGCCTACAATCGCACATTGCATAGCATGATAGGCATGACTCCATTCGAGTGTGTTTATGGATTTAACCCCTTGATTCCCCTTGATCTAACCCCTTTGCCAAGGGAAATGGTTGTTAATTTTGAAGGTAAAACTAGAGCCAAGGCTTTGGTTGAACTCCATGCAAAGGCGAAGAAGAACTTGGAGGAAGCTTATGCTAAGGTTGCCGCCAAGAAGAACAAAGGACGCAAGAAGGTGGAACTCAAGAAGGGTGACTATGTGTGGGTGCACTTCCGGAAAGAAAGGTTTCCAAACCTTAGGAAAGGGAAGTTGGCACCCCGAGGAGATGGCCCATTCCAAGTGCTCTCGAAGATAAACAACAATGCTTATGTGGTCGACTTGCCAAGTGAGTATCAAGTTTCTAATACCTTCAATGTTAGTGACTTGGTTCCTTTGAATGTAGGTAATGAAGAGGCTGAGCATAATGATGAAGAGGTCGTGGATGATGCTTCGATTTCGAGGACGAAATCTTCTCAAGAAGGGGAGGATGATAAGACCCAAACCCCCTCAAGACCCTTCACTCGGAGTCAAGCCAAGTTGATCAAAGATATCCATCTTCACTTGATATGGAAGGGTATGGAAGAAGGCCTCGGGAGTGACTTGAAGACTATGCTTTGGTGCGCCATGGATGGAGGACCTTCTAGTACACTTGACGAGGCATCCGGAGCACTTTTGGAAGAAACTCAAGAGGCCACAGCACCAGGCGGACCGCCTACTCAACTAGGCCGGCCGCCTAGTTTTTGATCACTCTCTGGATTTCCACTAGGCGGACCGCCTCTGTAAAACGGGTGATAAGACCCAAACCCCCTCAAGACCATTCACTCGGAGTCAAGCCAAGTTGATCCAAGATACCCATCTTCACTTGATATGGAAGAGTATGGAAGAAGGCCCCGAGAGCAACTTGAAGACCATGCTTTGGCTTGCCGTGGATGGAGGATCCTCTAGGACACTTGGAGAGGCTCAAGAGACCCAAAATGAGACACCCCAAGGGGCTTCAGATTAAGGCGGAGCGCCTCCCAACTGAGGCGGGGCGCCTCCCAAAATCCAGAGAGCAGGAAGTCAGGAGGCGGAGCGCCTCAGGAAAAGTCCAGAGAGTGGAAGGCTGCTAGGCGGACCGCCTACCCACCCCAGGCAGACCGCCTCCCCCTGTGACGAGCTGCTGGATATTTTACTACTTTTGTCTTGGACTTCCAACTTTAGCCCTGCGTGGCCTTATTTGTTTTAACCCACTTTGGGGGTATTTTAGACCTTTTATTACGCCTAAGTGAAGCCTATAAATACTTCACTTAGCCTCTTTGAAACATTAGCTTACCTTTGAATCTTATGAATGATGAATAGAATTTATCTCTTTTTATGAAGAAACCCTTTATTGGTTGCTTGAATTCACTAGTGGAACCTAGTTGAGTCTTGAACCGAAAACCCGATCATTCTATTTGCGAGTCCCAAGTGTGGCTCGAGGGTAGTTGCATAGTGTAGGTCCTCCTTGACACCGATACGAGGGTATTATGGAACGAGTTCTCCATAGTTACTTCGTAGGGAGTTCGAGTAGTGTCTCGCTATTTATCTTTATTTCCGCGTTTCGTTTTTTATTCTTATCATCTTGGTATCAGAGCAAGGCTCGGGTTTTGTTTCTACAAACCCCCGACCCTTGATTCTTCGTGCCTAGGTTAGTTTCTATCTTAGGTTCTTGTTTGTTGTTATTAAAAGAAGAAAACTACAAAAAAATTGAAAAATTGAAAATCTAAAAATTTGGTGTAACTTGTTGGTTTGAATGATTCATGATATGGGTGTTATAGATTCTTGATCGTGGTTGAAATCCCGTCGTTTGGATACCAAAAACACTTGGATTGGAGAAGATTGAAAATCAAAACCCCAAAACCCCTTAAAACCCTTGATGAACTTGTGCTTGATGATTTTTGATTGATTCTTGGGTTGGATTGAAGTGGAATTGAGAACTTGATATTGGGGTTTGATCCTTGTGTGATTATCGTTCTTTTGGTACCTTAAACACTCAATTTGGAGTTGTATTGCATGAATTGAAATTTTGAAACCCTATGAGAATTTGAAAATTTTGAAACCCTAGCTTTGAAGAAGATGATCATGGTGGATTGCTTGATATTGATTGGGGTTTGATAAAAGTTGTTGGGGTTTGATCTTTGTGACTAATACAACATTTGGGTACCTTTGAATTGCTAAAACAACGTTTGATTAGTTGGATTGTTGGGTGAAAAACCAAGAAAGCACGTTGTTGAACAGTGCTGAAGGTTGCAGAGGCGGAGCACCTATATTCTGAGGCGGAGCGCCTCAAATCTGTGACCTCTCTGGAAATTGCTGAGGCGGAGCGCCTCCCTGCTGAGGCGGAGCGCCTCCACCTGAAGCTTTACCCTGGGCGGACCGCCCACTTTCTGAGGCGGGGCGCCTACTTCCTGAACGTTGGGAATTGGGTAGTTTCTTCTAGGTTCTCGTGTTTTGTTGTTTGCATTGCTTCTAATTGGTACTATTGGAGTATAATCCTACTTGATTAGTACTAATACTTCGAGCTAATTAGGATCATCGTGCCTTAGAAAGGAGACTAGAACTCAAAGAAGACCCGTAGTGCCTTTTGACTCAAGTCCTCACTCAAAGTGCTTAGCGATCCAATCGAGTCCTATTAACTCCACTCACCCCGGAGTGCATTGGGCTTTCGAGTCGAGTGATTAAGTTTAGGTTTACTATTCAACTTTGTGAAACTTTGAGTTCAAGCAAGAGTGAAATAGCCATCACCACCATACGAGTGATCCAAGTGAAAACTTGTGAGGGAGCGAGTGAGGTGTTTTGACTACCTCTTGTTTCTTTCTTTGTAGGTACAATGGCCAACGAGGGTCAAGATTTCATCAAGGATGCCTTGGCTAGCATTCTTGCCAAGATGGACGTCATGACTCAAAGGATTGAGTCACTTGAAAAGGGTGCCTCAAGTACCCAAGGTGACCAAGGGGCCCCGAGTGTCCCAATTGAAAAGGGGACCCCGAGTGTCCCAATTGAGACCGCTGAAGTCTCAAGTACTCCTAACTTTACCCCGGAACAAGTAAGCCATGTCATTGAGTTGTTCAATCAACAACGGGTAAAGGAGGACCGGGAGAGAATTGAACGAACGGGCATTCCCCGTATCTTGGATAATCCCCCAAGAGACGTTCCATTACCAAGACCCATCCGAAATGTGCAACCTCTTGAGCAAGTCGATGAGGCTCAAGAAGGGGAGGAAGCCGAATATGGTGATGATATGTATGGGCTTGATGATCACTTTCAACCGAGACGAGGTATGAATTGGGGTCGTAATGTGGATCGTGGTAGGGGCCGAGGTCGAGGGCCACCTATGGGATATGTTTGAGGGAATGCGCGGAGGGAGTATGGTGTGAATGAAGATCACTATGGGGGCCAACTGGAGCCGTTCCGTGGGGGTCGTGACAACACCAACCTCAATAGTGTGAAACTTAATCTCCCAACCTTCAAAGGGAATTGTGATCCGAATGCTTACATTGAATGGGTGCTACAAATGGAAAGATTGTTTGACACAAACGAGATGTTCGATGAGAAGAAGGGCACCTATGCTATTTCATCCTTTGAATCCTATGCATCTACTTGGTGGGAATCCGTCAAGAGATCAAGGAGAAGGGCGGGGATCCCCGTGAATGTGGGTTGGATCGACTTGAAGGGTATCATGAGTATCAAGTACATTACTCCTCGATATCGTCAAGAGCAACTCAAGAAGCTTTATGAGTTGAAGCAAGGTGTCAAGACGGTGCATGAATATTATGATGAGTTTGAAAGAACTCGAATGGCTTTGGATATGGACACCAAAGATGAGGAGCAAGCCGTGATCCGTTTCATGAATGGGTTGAGCTATGGTATAGCTTCACAATTGAGATTGCGTGCTTATCTATCACTTCAAGAGGTTCTTGATGCCGCTATCCAAGCCGAGCAATGGCTTGAGAAAGAGAAGTCCAACCGTTACAAGAGCAACACTTCTACTTCCATGAACAAACCAAAGGATTGGAAAGCTCCCACAACGAATGCCAAATTCCCAAGTGCAAATGCTAGCAAGGATGTGAAGAAGCCTTTTGAAAGGTCTACACAACCCGTGGGAGGTAATTCTAGAACTCAATTGAGTAATCCAATCTCTTCTTCTACTCAATGCTTTAAGTGTAAGGGTAATGGTCATCTCTCGAAAGATTGCCCGACCCGGAAAACTATGGTTCTTGTTGGTGACTTGGTCTATGAGCAAGATAGTGAGCCCGAGGAGGGAGAGGAAGAGGGAGTAGAGGGTGAGGAGGAAGGAGATGATGGGGAGATTGCCAAGGAAGAAGATGATGATTCCCATGCCTTCCTTGTTGTGAGGAGAAGCCTAGGAGCCATGTGTGTAGAGGATGTTGAGACCTTGCAAAGAGAGAACCTTTTTCACTCCAAATGCCGAGTCATGGGACTCCTTTGCTCTATGATTATTGACTCGGGAAGTTGTGCTAATGTTATTAGCCAAACAGTAGTTACCCAATTGAAAATACCTACCTTGAAACACCCAAATCCTTATAAGCTTCAATGGCTTAGTGAGTGTGGTGAGTTGAGGGTGGTTAAACAATGCTTGATCAAATTCAAGATTGGGAACTATGTGGATGAGCACATGTTCGATGTCGTACCTATGCAAGCATGCCACCTACTCTTTGGTAGGCCTTGGCAATTTGATCGACGTGTGGTTCATAATGGTCATGCCAACACCTATACGGTGACGCATGAGGGTAAAAGGTTTGTGCTCCCACCCATGACTCCCAAACAAGTGAGCGATGATTACAAACGGATGCGGGAGTTGAGGGAGGTGGCAAAGGCTAAGTCGGTTGTTGAGACTAGCCCTTTGACCAAAAGCTTGGTGGCAATCCCACCTACTTCTACCGGTGGCATATGTGCCATGATGCAACCGGGCGAGATCCTAAAAGGAAATGATGGCAACAAGCTTCTCATATGCCTAGTGCACAAAGGTATGGTTCTAAACTCTAATTGTGATTTTTCTTCTAACCCTTTGCCTAGTGTGTTTGAGAATGTTTTGAAGGATTTTGGTGACATGTTCCCGGATGAAATGCCGGATGGATTGCCTCCTTTGAGGGGCATTGAGCATCAAATAGACTTTGTCCCGGGATCCCAAATCCCGAACAAACCGGCCTATAGGAGCAACCCGGAGGATACAAGGGAGTTGCAAAAGCAAGTTGATGAATTGCTCACTAAAGGCTTGGTGAGGGAAAGCTTGAGTCCTTGTGCCGTGCCCGTGATCCTTGTTCCCAAAAAGGACGGCACTTGGAGAATGTGTGTTGATTGTCGGGCCGTGAACAAAATAACGGTAAAGTACCGTCATCCTATTCCCCGACTTGATGATATGTTAGATGAATTGAGCGGTTCATGTGTGTTTAGCAAAATTGACCTTAGGTCCGGCTACCATCAAATCCGGATGAAACCGGGTGATGAATGGAAAACCGCATTCAAGACCAAATTTGGTCTCTATGAATGGTTGGTGATGCCCTTTGGGCTCTCCAATGCACCTAGCACTTTCATGAGGCTAATGAACCATGTTCTAAAGCCGTTCATCAACAAGTTTGTGGTCGTCTATTTTGACGATATATTGATCTATAGCAAATCAATAGACGACCATGTTGAACACCTTAGGCTAGTGCTTGAAAAGTTGAGAGCCGAAAAGCTCTATGCTAATTTTAAAAAGTGGGCCTTTGGTGTTGAGAAGGTGGTCTTCCTTGGGTTTGTTGTGAGTGCCCAAGGAGTGGAGGTGGATGAGTCTAAGGTAGAGGCCATACGTGATTGGCCTACTCCTACTACCGTGACTCAAGTGAGGAGCTTTCATGGTCTCGCAAGCTTTTATAGGCGATTTGTGAAGGACTTTAGCTCCATTGCCGCTCCACTCACCGAATTGGTGAAGAAAGACCAACCGTTTGTTTGGGAAGAGCCTCAAGAGAAGACCTTCCAAGAATTGAAAAGTAGGTTAAGTACCGCTCCCCTATTGCAATTGCCCGACTTTGGAAAGGCATTTGAGGTTGAATGTGATGCCTCGGGGGTGGGAATTGGTGGTGTTTTAATGCAACATAGCAAACCCATCGCCTACTTTAGTGAGAAATTGAAAGGGGCCTCCTTGAATTATTCTACATATGACAAGGAGTTGTATGCCCTTGTGAGAGCCCTTGCCCATTGGCAACACTACCTTTGGCCTCGTGAGTTTGTAATCAAGAGTGACCATGAGTCACTCAAGCATTTGAGAGGCCAAGAGAAGCTCAATAAGAGACATGCCAAGTGGGTTGAATTCATTGAGTCCTTTCCCTATGTGATCCAATACAAGAAAGGGAAGGACAATGTTGTGGCGGACGCGCTTTCGAGAAAGTTTGCTCTAGCCACCACTCTCACCTCTAAGCTCATGGGTTTTGAGAGCATTAAGTATGCTCATGACCCAAGGCTAAAGAGTGTCCATGACACTCTTGAGAAAGGGGAGAGAGTTGACAAATACCAATGGTTTGATGGTTATATCTTCAAAAATGGTAGGGTGTGCATTCCGGAGTCCTCTTGGAGAGAGTTGCTTGTGCATGAAGCACATTGCGGGGGACTCATGGGACATTTTGGCACAAGAAAGACTTTGGCCATTCTTCAAGAACAATTCCATTGGCCAAAGATGAGGGTGCATGTGGAAAAGTTTTGCGCTAATTGCCTTGAGTGCAAGCGAGCCAAATCTAAAGCCCACCCTCATGGGTTGTATACCCCTCTCCCCGTACCTACTAGTCCATGGTTGGATATCTCAATGGATTTCGTGCTTGGATTACCAAGGACTAGGGGGGGCCATGATAGCATTTATGTTGTTGTGGATAGGTTCTCCAAAATGGCTCATTTCATTCCGTGCAAGAAATGTGATGATGCACAACATGTGGCAACTTTGTTTATTGAAAATGTCTTGAAGTTGCATGGTGTGCCTCAAACCATAGTGAGTGATAGGGACACTAAGTTCCTAAGTCATTTTTGGAGGTGTTTATGGGGTGCTTTAGGCACCAAGCTCTTGTTCTCCACGTCCCACCACCCCCAAACCGATGGGCAAACGGAAGTGGTAAACCGAACCTTGGGAGCTCTTCTTAAAGCCATGACCCGAGGGAAGGCCGGGACTTGGATTGATCGTCTACCTCTTATGGAGTTTGCCTACAATTGCACATTGCATAGCATGATAGGCATGACTCCATTCGAGTGTGTTTATGGATTTAACCCCTTGATTCCCCTTGATCTAACCCCTTTGCCAAGGGAAATGGTTGTTAATTTTGAAGGTAAAGCTAGAGCCAAGGCTTTGGTTGAACTCCATGCAAAGGCAAAGAAGAACTTGGAGGAAGCTTATGCTAAGGTTGCCTCCAAGAAAAACAAAGACCGCAAGAAGGTGGAACTCAAGAAGGGTGACTATATGTGGGTGCACTTCCGGAGAGAAAGGTTTCCCAACCTTAGGAAAGGGAAGTTGGCACCCCGGGGAGATGGCCCATTCCAAGTGCTCTCGAAGATAAACAACAATGCCTATGTGGTCGACTTGCCAAGTGAGTATCAAGTTTCTAATACTTTCAATGTTTGTGACTTGGTTCCTTTGAATGTAGGTAATGAAGGGGTCGTGCATGATGATGAAGAGGTCGTGAATGACACTTCGATTTCGAGGACGAAATCTTCTCAAGAAGGGGAGGATGATAAGACCCAAACCCCCTCAAGACCATTCACTCGGAGTCAAGCCAAGTTGATCCAAGATACCCATCTTCACTTGATATGGAAGAGTATGGAAGAAGGCCCCGAGAGCAACTTGAAGACCATGCTTTGGCTTGCCGTGGATGGAGGATCCTCTAGGACACTTGGAGAGGCTCAAGAGACCCACAATGAGACACCCCAAGGGGCTTCAGAACAAGGCGGAGCGCCTCCCAACTGAGGCGGGGCGCCTCCCAAAATCCAGAGAGCAGGAAGTCAGGAGGCGGAGCGCCTCAGACAAGAGGCGGAGCGCCTCAGGAAAAGTCCAGAGAGTGGAAGGCTGCTAGGCGGACCGCCTACCCACCCCAGGCGGACCGCCTCCCCCTGTGACGAGCTGCGGGATATTTTACTACTTTTGTCTTGGACTTCCAACTTTAGCCCTGCGTGGCCTTATTTGTTTTAACCCACTTTGGGGGTATTTTAGACCTTTTATTACGCCTAAGTGAAGCCTATAAATACTTCACTTAGCCTCTTTGAAACATTAGCTTACCTTTGAATCTTATGAATGATGAATAGAGTTTATCTCTTTTTATGAAGAAACCCTTTCTTGGTTGCTTGAATTCACTAGTGGAACCTAGTTGAGTCTTGAACCGAAAACCCGATCATTCTATTTGCGAGTCCCAAGTGTGGCTCGAGGGTAGTTGCATAGTGTAGGTCTTCCTTGACACCGATACGAGGGTATTATGGAACGAGTTCTCCATAGTTACTTCGTAGGGAGTTCGAGTAGTGTCTCGCTCTTTATCTTTATTTCCGCGTTTCGTTTTTTATTCTTATCAACGGGCGGACCGCCTACTCCAAAGGGGCTGACCGCCCACTCCAAGTAGGCTGACCGCCTACTCTACTAGGCTGGGCGCCTACTTGGGGCGCCTAGTAAGCTGAAGATGCGGGATTCCTAGCTTATTTGCTATGTTTTGGACGACTATAGCCCTATGAGGCCTTTATTGTTTTAACCCACTTTGGGGGTATTTTTGAGCTTTCATTACATGTAAGTGAAGTCTATAAATACTTCACAAACCTATTCAAACCTTAGTCTACCTTGAATTATATGAATGATGAAAACAAACTATCTCTTGTTTGGAGAATCCCTTGCCTTGGTTGCTTGAATTCACTAGTGGAATCTAGTTGAGTCTTGAACCGAAAACCTGATCATTCTATTTGCGAGTCCCAAGTGTGACTCGAGGGTAGTTTCATAGTGTAGGTCCTCCTTGACACCGATACGAGGGTATTATGGAACGAGTTCTCCATAGTTACTTCGTAGGGAGTTCGAGTAGTGTCTCGCTCTTTATCTTTATTTCCGCGTTTCGTTTTTGATTCTTATCAACTTGTGTGTGAAAATGAACCACTAGTTGAGAGGGTTGAAAAGCCACATCATGATGTGAGCTCGATCTTCATTGAACCTCTCTTTAGTGAGAATGATGAGGTTGACCTTGTTTGTGAACCTTGTTATGACACCCCACCTATATTTGATAAAGTAGAAGATGAATTGCTTGATAATCTTATTCTTCCTTTTGATTGCTTAATTGATAGTGGTGGTCTCTTGTGTCGTAGTGAGGGTGTATTTGGTCTTGAGGAGTCTCTTGAGTGTGAGATGGATCGATTTATTTTCGATGACTCCTCAAGTGAGAGTGAAAGACTTAGTCTTGATGATATGCTTGCATGTAACCATGAATTTGAAGTGCATGCCTTTACATTTCTATTGTTTGAAGGCAATCTCATTTGTGGTGGCGAATTGTATCGGACTAGAGTCGGTAGTAGAGTCGAACCTCCATGGTTTGTCAAGTTAGGCTCTATGGATGATCCAACGTTTGGAACTCCGAGTGAGGAGAGTGGTCTTGGTATTGGTCGTGTTGACCTATCTTCTAGTAGTCCTAGCCTTAGTTGTGTGGACTATAATGATGAAGAACCTATTTTGGAGACTTTCCTTTGGAGTTTCTCTAGTGAGGAGGATCGTCTTGGAGGTAAACTTGGAGGTGAGGAGGTACCTCTCGGTGTGTGTAAGAATGCTCTTAAGAAGGGGAGTGGAGTAGTCGATGTTAGTTGTGAATTGAACTACTTTACTTACTCCATCTCATATGTTGAGCACACTTTGAGTGATGGACATGCCAAAGCCGATGTGTCAACTGGTGGTAAATTTAATTTGAAGGCTTGGTGTGTTGGTCATGAGCTTAGGGGTCGTGGGGAATTTAATTGCTTCATGCATATTCTTGATCTCTATGCTTGTTTGAAAATTGAGTGCTTGTTCTTGTCGAGCCAAGACCTTATTGTTTCCTTTGGGAACATACACTTTTTAATCGGCATTGATGCTTGGCTCTATCACAAGAGTGTGTTTTCCACACCACTTGCACTTATTCTTGATTAAGCTAACCTACTTGTGAAGTAGGAAATTTTGGTTGTGCTTTGTTTTGATTGTAGGATTTGATGGTTCGATTTCGAGGACGAAATCCTTTCAAGAAGGGGAGGATGATAAGACCCAAATTGGCCTAAACGACAACCATCAAGAACCAAGCTTGAAGAGCACAAAGGACACAAGTCAAGGGCTCCAGAAACGTCTTGAAGATCATGCATTGGAGCGCCAAGGAAGGAGGAGCACGTAGGCACCAAAGGGAAGGCTTGGGGGACACATTTTGAGCCATTCCAAGGACCCCCCAGTGATAAGAATCAAAAACGAAACGCGGAAATAAAGATAAAGAGCGAGACACTACTCGAACTCCCTACGAAGTAACTATGGAGAACTCGTTCCATAATATCCTCGTATCGGTGTCAAGGAGGACCTACACTATGCAACTACCCTCGAGCCACACTTGGGGCTCGCAAATAGAATGATCGGGTTTTCGGTTCAAGACTCAACTAGATTCCACTAGTGAATTCAAGCAACCAAGGCAAAGGATTCTCCAAACAAGAGATAGTTTCTTTTCATCATTCATATAATTCAAGGTAGACTAAGGTTTGAATAGGTTTGTGAAGTATTTATAGACTTCACTTACATGTAATGAAAGCTCAAAAATACCCCCAAAGTGGGTTAAAACAATAAAGGCCTCGTAGGGCTATACTTGTCCAAACATAGCATAAAAAGTAGCAATTCCCGCACCCCTTCACAAAGTAGGCGCCCAGCCTACTTCAACTAGGCGCCCGGCCTATTCTTGGCAAACTGAGGAAGTAGGCGGTCCGCCTGGTCTGGGAGTTTCACAGAGGCGGTCCGCCTAGTGAGATCCAGAGAGTGATCAAAAACTAGGCGGCCGGCCTATTTGAGTAGGCGGTCCGCCTGGTGCTGTGGCCTCTTGAATTGCTTCCAAACGTGCTCCGGATGCCTCGTCAAGTGTACTAGAAGGTTCTCCATCCATGGCACACCAAAGTATAGTCTTCAAGTTGCTCTTGGAGCCTTCTTCCATACCCTTCCATATCAAATGAAGATGGGTGTCTTGGATCAATTTGGCTTGACTCCGAGTGAAGGGTCTTGAGGGGGTTTGGGTCTTATCATCCTCCCCTTCTTGAGAAGATTTCGTCCTCGAAATCGAAGCATCATCCACGACCTCTTCATCATTATGCACAGCCTCTTCATTACCTACATTCAAAGGAACCAAGTCACTAACATTGAAAGTATTAGAAACTTGATACTCACTTGGCAAGTCGACCACATAGGCATTGTTGTTTATCTTCGAGAGCACTTGGAATGGGCCATCTCCTCGGGGTGCCAACTTCCCTTTCCTAAGGTTTGGAAACCTTTCTTTCCGGAAGTGCACCCACACATAGTCACCCTTCTTGAGTTCCACCTTCTTGCGTCCTTTGTTCTTCTTGGCGGCAACCTTAGCATAAGCTTCCTCCAAGTTCTTCTTCGCCTTTGCATGGAGTTCAACCAAAGCCTTGGCTCTAGCTTTACCTTCAAAATTAACAACCATTTCCCTTGGCAAAGGGGTTAGATCAAGCGGAATCAAGGGGTTAAATCCATAAACACACTCGAATGGAGTCATGCCTATCATGCTATGCAATGTGCGATTGTAGGCAAACTCCATAAGAGGTAGATGATCAATCCAAGTCCCGGCCTTACCTCGAGTCATGGCTCTAAGAAGAGCACCCAAGGTTCGGTTTACCACTTCCGTTTGCCCATCGTTTTGGGGGTGGTGGGACGTGGAGAACAAGAGCTTGGTGCCTAAAGCACCCCATAAACTCCTCCAAAAATGACTTAGGAACTTAGTGTCCCTATCACTCACTATGGTTTGAGGCACACCATGCAACTTCAAGACATTTTCAATAAACAAAGTTGCCACATGTTGTGCATCATCACATTTCTTGCATGGAATGAAATGAGCCATTTTGGAAAACCTATCCACAACAACATAAATGCTATCATGGCCCCCTCTAGTCCTTGGTAATCCCATCACAAAATCCATTGAGATATCCAACCATGGACTAGTAGGTACGGGGAGAGGGGTATACAACCCATGAGGGTGGGCTTTAGATTTGGCTCGCTTGCACTCAAGGCAATTAGCACAAAACTTTTCCACATGCACCCTCATCTTCGGCCAATGGAATTGTTCTTGAAGAATGGCCAAAGTCTTTCTTGTGCCAAAATGTCCCATGAGTCCCCCGCAATGTGCTTCATGCACAAGCAACTCTCTCCAAGAGGACTCCGGAATGCACACCCTACCATTTTTGAAGATATAACCATCAAACCATTGGTATTTGTCAACTCTCTCCCCTTTCTCTAGAGTGTCATGGACACTCTTTAGCTTTGGGTCATGAGCATACATCAATTTAATGCTCTCAAAACCCATGAGCTTAGAGGTGAGAGTGGTGGCTAGGGCAAACTTTCTTGAAAGCGCATCCGCCACAACATTGTCTTTCCCTTTCTTGTATTGGATCACATAGGGAAAAGACTCAATGAATTCAACCCACTTGGCATGTCTCTTATTGAGCTTCTCTTGGCCTCTCAAATGCTTGAGTGACTCATGGTCACTCTTGATTACAAACTCACGAGGCCAAAGATAGTGTTGCCAATGGGCAAGGGCTCTCACAAGGGCATACAACTCCTTGTCATATGTAGAATAATTCAAGGAGGCTCCTTTCAACTTTTCACTAAAGTAGGCGATGGGTTTGCTATCTTGCATTAAAACACCACCAATTCCCACCCCCGAGGCATCACATTTAACCTCAAATGCCTTTCCGAAGTCGGGCAATTGCAATAGAGGGGCGGTACTCAACCTACCTTTCAACTCAAGGAAGGCCTTCTCTTGAGGCTCTCCCCAAACAAACGGTTGGTCTTTCTTCACCAATTCGGAGAGTGGAGCGGCAATGGAGCTAAAGTCCTTCACAAATCGCCTATAAAAGCTTGCGAGACCATGAAAGCTCCTCACTTGAGTAACGGTAGTAGGAGTAGGCCAATCACGTATGGCCTCTACCTTAGACTCATCCACCTCCACTCCTTGGGCACTCACAACAAACCCAAGGAAGACCACCTTCTCAACACCAAAGGCACACTTTTTAAAATTAGCATAGAGCTTTTCGGCTCTCAACTTTTCAAGCACTAGCCTAAGGTGTTCAACATGGTCGTCTATTGATGTGCTATAGATCAATATATCGTCAAAATAGACGACCACAAACTTGTTGATGAATGGCTTTAGAACATGGTTCATTAGCCTCATGAAAGTGCTAGGTGCATTGGAGAGCCCAAAGGGCATCACCAACCATTCATAGAGACCAAATTTGGTCTTGAATGCGGTTTTCCATTCATCACCGGGTTTCATCCGGATTTGATGGTAGTCGGACCTAAGGTCAATTTTGCTAAACACACATGAACCGCTCAATTCATCTAACATATCATCAAGTCGGGGAATAGGATGACGGTACTTTACCGTTATTTTGTTCACAGCCCGACAATCAACACACATTCTCCAAGTGCCGTCCTTTTTGGGAACAAGGATCACGGGCACGGCACAAGGACTCAAGCTTTCCCTCACCAAGCCATTTGTGAGCAATTCATCAACTTGCTTTTGCAATTCCCTTGTATCCTCCGGGTTGCTCCTATAGGCCGGTTTGTTCGGGATTTGGGATCCCGGGACAAAGTCTATTTGATGCTCAATGCCCCTCAAAGGAGGCAATCCATCCGGCATTTCATCCGGGAACATGTCACCAAAATCCTTCAAAACATTCTCAAACACACTAGGCAAAGGGTTAGAAGAAAAATCACAATTAGAGTTTAGAACCATACCTTTGTGTACTAGGCATATGAGAAGCTTGTTGCCATCATTTCCCTTTAGGACCTCGCCCGGTTGCATCATGGCACATATGCCACCGGTAGAAGTAGGTGGGATTGCCACCAAGCTTTTGGACAAAGGGCTAGTCTCAACAACCGACTTCGCCTTTGCCACTTCTCTCAACTCCCGCATCCATTTGTAATCATCGCTCACTTGTTTGGGAGTCATAGGTTGGAGCACAAACTTTTTCCCCTCATGCGTCACCGTATAGGTGTTGGCATGACCATTATGAACCACACGTCGATCAAATTGCCAAGGCCTACCAAAGAGTAGGTGGCATGCTTGCATAGGCACGACATCGAACATGTGTTCATCCACATAGTTCCCAATCGTGAACTTGATCAAACATTGCTTGACCACCCTCAACTCACCACACTCACTAAGCCATTGAAGCTTATAAGGATTTGGGTGTTTCAAGGTAGGTATTTTCAATTGGGTAACTAGTGTTTGGCTAATAACATTAGCACAACTTCCCGAGTCAATGATCATAGAGCAAATGAGACCCATGACTCGGCATTTGGAATGAAAAAGATTCTCTCGTTGTAAGGTCTCAACATCCTCCACACACATGGCCCCTAGACTCCTCCTCACAACAAGGAA
The DNA here is from genome assembly GCA_037355625.1 of Petunia x hybrida. NCBI lineage: Eukaryota > Viridiplantae > Streptophyta > Magnoliopsida > Solanales > Solanaceae > Petunia > Petunia x hybrida. Next base: position 951,282 of record JBBBVM010000032.1, on the reverse strand, counting down.
GGCGTGGGAGTCATCATCTTCGATCATAGTAATCTCCCCTTCATCTCCCTCATCCACATCACCCTCTACTCCCTCTTCTTCCTCGGGCTCACTATCTTGCTCATAGACCATGTCTCCAACAAGAACCATCGTTTTCCGAGTAGGGCAATCTTTAGAGAGATGACCATATCCCTTACACTTAAAGCATTGAGTAGAAGAAGAGATTGGATTACTCAATTGAGTTCTAGAGTTACCTCCCACGGGTTGTGTCGACCTTTCAAAAAGCTTTTTCACTTCCTTGCTAGCACTTGCACCACTTGCACTTGGGAATTTGGCATTAGTTGTAGGAGACTTCCAATCCTTTGGCTTGTTCAATGGAGTAATAGCATTACTCTTGTAGCGAAGGGATTTCTCCTCTTTGAGCCACTTCTCGGCTTCAACCGCATCCTCACATAGCTTGTAGTGATAATTGTACTTGTGAAACTTCAAAAGGGAAGCTATGTCTCGGTTTAAGCCCCCTTTGAAACGGATCATGGCCGTCTCATTTTCTTCCTCATCCAAGTCTAGAGTCATCCGGACTTGTTCAAACTCATTGAAGTACTCCCCAACCGACTTGGAACCTTGTTTCAATTCATAGAGACGCTTTTGTTGGTCCACTCGGTATTGGTTAGTCAAGTACTTTTCATCCATCACACGGATCAACTAATCCCAAGTAAGATTAAGAACCATCCCCATCCTCCTTCTATTCCTCTTTACCGACTCCCACCATGTAGAAGCAAAGGACTCAAAGGTAGAGATAGCATACTTAGTCTTCTTCACTTCGGGCATGTCATTGGTGTCAAATATACGTTCCATGGACAACTTCCAATCAATGTACTCCACCGGATCACTACTCCCTTTGAAAGGAGGAATAGTAATCTTCACACTATTAAGATTGTTGTTGTTGTCACGACCCCCACGGAATGGCTCCGGTTGGCCCCCATAGTGGTCTTCATTCACACCATACTCCCTTCTCGCATTCCCTCCAACAAATCCCATAGGTGGCCCTCGACCTCGGCCCCTACCTCGATCCACATTACGACCCCAATTCATACCACGTCTTGGTTGAAAGTGTTCATCAAACCCATACATATCATCACCATACTCGGCTTCCTCCCCTTCTTGAGCTTCATCGACTTGCTCAAGAGGTTGCACATTTCGGATGGGTCTTGGTAATGGGTTGTTTCTTGGGGGATTATCCAAGATACGGGGAATGCCCGTTCGTTCAATTCTCTCTCGATCTTCCTTTACCCGTTGTTGATTGAGAAATTCAACAACTTGCTCCGGGGTAAAGGTAGGGCTACTCGAGCCTTCACCGGTCTCAATTTGGACACTCGGGGTCCCCTTTTCAATTGGGACACTCGGGGTCCCTTGGTCTCCTTGGGTACTTGAAGCACCCTTTTCAAGTGACTCAATCCTTTGAGTCATGACATCCATCTTGGCAAGAAGGCTAGCCAAGGCCTCCTTGATGAAATCTTGACCTTCGTTGGCCATTGTACCTACAAAGAAAAGAAACAAGAGTTAGTTAAAACACCTCACTCGCTCCCTCACTTGTGTTCACTCGGATCACTCGTATGGTGGCGATGGCTATTTCACTCTTGCTTGAACTCAAAGCTTCACAAAGTTGAATAGTAAACCTAAACCTAATCACTCGACTCAAAAGCCAAATGTACTCCGGGGTGAGTGGAGTTAATAGGACTCGATTAGAACGCTAAGCACTTTGAGTGAGGACTTGAGTCAAAAAGGCACTACGGATCTTCTTTGAGTTCTAGTCTCCGTTCTAAGGCACGATAATTCCTAATAGTTTGAAGTAATTAGTATTAATCGAGTAGGATTATACTCTAATAATACTAATTAGAAGCAATGCAAACAACAAAACAAGCGAACCTAGAAGAAACTACCCGATTCCCAACCTTCAACAAAGTAGGCGCCCCACCTGTTTGGACTAGGTGGTCCGCCTGGTGTCTGCAGAGGGAAGTAGGCGGTCAGCCTACTCTAAGTAGGCGGTCCGCCTCTGTAAAGTCCAGAGAGCACAAAAAATTCAGGCGGTCCGCCCGTTTCCCTAGGCGCTCCGCCTACTGCAAGTTTCAGCACAGTTCAAACACGATTTTCTTGGTTTTGCACCCAAAAATTCATCAATTCACACGTTGTTTTAGCAATTTAAAGGTACCCCAATGTTGTTTCAAGCACAGAGATCAAACCCCAATCAATTTTATCAAACCCCAATCAAAGTTCAACATTCCACCATGTTCATAGTTAGGGTTTCAAATTTTCAAGTTCTTCAAGGGTTTCAAATTTTCAATCCTTGTGTTTCTACTTCAAATTCGATGCTCAGGGTACCAAAAGAACGGGTTTCCAACAAGGAACAAAACCCAATATCAATCAAGCAATGGGTCCAACAAACCAAGATTCTATGATCAAATTTTTGTGTTTTTCAACCCTTTTCTATTTTTTTGTGTTTTCTTCTTTTTCTTCAACAACAAATAAGAACCTAAGATAGAAACCAACCTAGGCACGAAGAATCAAGGGTCGGGGGTTTGTAGAAACAAAACCCGAGCCTTGCTCTGATACCAAGATGATAAGAATCAAAAACGAAACGCGGAAATAAAGATAAAGAGCGAGACACTACTCGAACTCCCTACGAAGTAACTATGGAGAACTCGTTCCATAATACCCTCGTATCGGTGTCAAGGAGGACCTACACAATGCAACTACCCTCGAGCCACACTTGGGGCTCGCAAATAGAATGATCGGGTTTTCGGTTCAAGACTCAACTAGATTCCACTAGTGAATTCAAGCAACCAAGGCAAAGGATTCTCCAAACAAGAGATAGTTTCTTTTCATCATTCATATAATTCAAGGTAGACTAAGGTTTGAATAGGTTTGTGAAGTATTGATAGACTTCACTTACTTGTAATGAAAGCTCAAAAATACCCCCAAAGTGGGTTAAAACAATAAAGGCCTCGTAGGGCTATACTTGTCCAAACATAGCATAAAAAGTAGCAATTCCCGCACCCCTTCACAAAGTAGGCGCCCAGCCTACTTCAACTAGGCGCCCGGCCTATTCTTGGCAAGCTGAGGAAGTAGGCGGTCCGCCTGGTCTGGGAGTTTCACAGAGGCGGTCCGCCTAGTGAGATCCAGAGAGTGATCCAAAACTAGGCGGCCGGCCTATTTGAGTAGGCGGTCCGCCTGGTGCTGTGGCCTCTTGAATTGCTTCCAAACGTGCTCCGGATGCCTCGTCAAGTGTACTAGAAGGTTCTCCATCCATGGCACACCAAAGTATAGTCTTCAAGTTGCTCTTGGAGCCTTCTTCCATACCCTTCCATATCAAATGAAGATGGGTGTCTTGGATCAATTTGGCTTGACTCCGAGTGAAGGGTCTTGAGGGGGTTTGGGTCTTATCACCCAGGAAGGGGCGGAACGCCTAGTCAAAGGGGCGGACCGCCTAGTGAAGTTGAGGCCTCTGGATTTTGGGGCGCCAGGAAAAGGGGCGGACCGCCTCTGCAGGAGCTTGGGCCGCCTACTCCACAGCATGGAGAAGTAGGCGGACCGCCTACTCCCACTAGGCAGGGGCGCCTACTTGCTTAGCTTTGGACGGGAATTAATGTGTAATTCCTATTTTGGCCCTATGAGGCTTGTATTGTTTAAACCCACTTTAGGGGTGTTTTAGACATTTCACTTAGGTGTGTGGAAAACTATAAAAGCCACACTTAGTCTTCATTTCATTAGTTAGTCATTGTTGAAGATAGAATCTTGAGAGAGAACATTGAAGAGGCCGAGCCCTTCTTGTGTGAGCCCGAGGCTCGTGTATGACTCGACTTGGAACCTATGGAGATCAACATCTAGTTAGATTCCATTGTAAGGTTCAAGTTTCCCTTCTCCCTTTTGAATTCAATTAACGTTAGTAAATTGAATTCGATTCTTTCTTCTATTTTCTTGCCTTCCCATTCTTGTTTTCTTGTTATCCTTTACTTGCTTCCGCTTGATTATCGTATAGTTTGCTTCCGCGTATTTTGACTCTTATCAGAGAAGCTCATTCCGGTGGACTGATGGGACACTTCGGTGTCGACAAAACTCTTGGTATCTTGACCGAGCAGTTCCATTGGCCCAAAATGCGACGAGATGTGGAAAAGCTTTGCAACGCTTGTCTCGTTTGCAAGAAAGCAAAATCGAAGTCCAACCCTCATGGTTTGTACACCCCGTTGCCTGTGCCTGATCGACCTTGGGTTGATATATCCATGGACTTTGTCTTGGGGTTACCGAGGTCGGGGGGAGGACATGATAGCATCTTCGTTGTGGTTGACCGTTTTTCAAAAATGGCTCACTTTATTCCTTGCAAAAAATGTGATGATGCCCAGCATGTAGCTACATTGTTTGTTTCTAATGTGTTAAAACTGCATGGCGTACCTCGTACTATTGTGAGTGATCGAGACTCGAAGTTCTTGAGTCATTTTTGGAAGTGTTTGTGGGGTGCCCTCGGCACCAAGCTACTATTCTCGACGTCTCACCATCCTCAGACTGATGGACAGACCGAGGTAGTTAACCGAACCTTGGGATCTTTGCTTCGGGCAATGACCAAAGGGAAGGTTGGAAACTGGGCTGATCGTTTGCCCATGATGGAGTTTGCATACAATCGAACGGTGCATAGAATGATCAACATGACCCCGTTTGAATGTGTATGGCTTTAATCCTTTGATTCCACTTGATTTAACCCCATTGCCTCGAGATTCTGTTCTTGATTTTGAAGGTACTCGAAGAGCAGCTGCCTTGATCGAATTGCATGCAAAGGTGAAGAAGAACCTCGAGGAGGCCTATGCAAAGGTTGCCTTAAAGAAAAACAAGGGGCGTAAAAAGTTGGAATTAAAGAAAGGAGATTGGGTTTGGGTGCACTTCCGAAAGGAACGCTTCCCGAACCAAAGGAAAGGAAAGGTGGCTCCTCGAGGGGATGGTCCATTTCAAGTGTTGACCAAGATCAACAACAATGCCTACGTGATCGACCTCCCTGGTGAGTATAACGTGTCCAACACCTTTAATGTTGCTGACTTAGTTCCTTGTGTTGTAGGTCCAACTTCGAAGGATGAGGAGGGCTTGATTTCGAGGACGAAATCTTCTCAAGAAGGGGAGGATGATGCAGCCCGATCACGTGCTGATCAAGTGATCGATCCACCGAGGAAACCGATGACAAGAAGCCAAGCCAAGCTGCTGCACGATGTGCATGTTCACTTAGCCTGGCCGAAGGAAAACAATTGCCCCGAAGCTGAGTGGCCGAGCTCAAGAACCGAAGGCATTATCTTCAGATTTGAGCCCGAAGGCAAAGTGACCGAGGACAATGAGCTCGAAGACAATTGAGCGTCCGAAGGCAACAAGTGTGTGTTCGAACAGACAATCGAGAACCGAAGCCAAGGCTTACCGAAGTCAAAGTCTGCCGAACACATTTTAACTCAGCCCTGCGTGGCTTATTTCTATTGGTCAACTGTGACCTATTTACTAGTTTACCCTTAGTATTTCATATATAAACATTGTTTCCTTTCATTGTAAGCACCTAGTATCTGAATATTGATGAATTGAATGAAAGTGCCGAGCACATTTCTTCTTGTCTCCGTCGTGAGCAAAACCCCGGTGAGGGCTTTTAAGGACTTGTGGCTTTCAGTTAGTCCGATTGAACATTCCTCTTGATCATTCAGTTTGCAAGAGGCAATGTTCTCTTGAGGATTGTTGCATAGTATAGGTGATCCTTGTATTCCTTTCGATTGAGCTTTGAGACAGGTTCCTCACTGTTCTTTCGAAAGAAGCAAGTTTTGTCTTGCTTCTATCTTTATCTTCTTGTTTGTTCTTCCGCGTTTGTGCTAGCAACCCCCTTCGGGATTTGCATTGCACCAAGTTCTCTCTTTGCTCATCCTCCCTCTCTTCACTCACCATGGTTCCCAAAATTCGACGAACCACAAGGAACATATTAGGATCATCCCCCTCCGTCGCTCTCTCCTCACCCTCACCTTCAACTTCCACACTCTCCTCCTCAACATCTCCCTCGGGCTCACTTTCCCCCTCATAGACCAACCCATCATCCATCACAATCATTGTTTTTCGGGTAGGGCACTCTTTGGCAAAGTGGTCGTAACCCTTGCATTTATGACATTGGAAAGAAGAGGAAGAAGGAGTGTTTAAAGTAGTTTTAGAAGTACCTCCAACCTCTTTGTGGTCGCTTCTCGGGGTGGCCTTCTCAAAAGGCTTCTTCACATCTCGACTCCCACTTGCACCACTTGTGTATGGGGTCTTCCATTCTTTGGGGCGAGTTGTCGGAGTGGTAGTAGTGGTACTCCTATAGCGAGGAGCCTTCTCTTCTTTGAGCCACTTCTCGGCCTCAACCGCGGCATCACACACATCTTGTAGAGAGTGGAAGATGTGTAGCCTCAATTGGGAGGCAATCTCCCGACTCAAGCCAATTTTGAAACGGATGATAGCTTATTCCTCACCCTCCGTTTCCATATCAAGAGCCATCCGGTTCTTCTCAAAGTCGTTGAAATACTCATCAACGGACCTGTAGCCTTGTTTCAATTCATAGAGCCTTTTGAGTTGCTCTTGTCGATACTTGGGAGTCACATATTTGTTGCTCATTATTTCTTTAAACTCTTCCCAAGTGATGTTCATCCGCAACCCAAGTCGTCTCCTTGATCGCTTCATGGATTTCCACCATGTAGAGGCATAGGATTCAAAGGAAGCAATGGCATATGTGGCCTTCTTCTCCTCGGACATATCATTCGTGTCAAATACCCGCTCCAATTGAACCTTCCATTCAAGAAATGCTTCCGGATCACTAGCCCCTTTGAAAGGAGGGATAGTGATCTTGACACTATTGAGATTAGTGTCACGACCCCCACGGTTTGGTTCCGGTTGAACCCCATAGTTGTCATCTACATCATCATATTCCCTTCCCAAGTTTCTTCCCATGTAAGCTCTTGGAGGTCCTCGACCTCGCCCACGACCGCTATCTACACCTCGGCCTCCATTCATCGCTCTCCTATTTGGATAGGGAGCATCAAAGTATTCATCATCAAGTTCGAGGCCCTCCCCTTCTTGAGCTTCATCAACTTGCTCAAGAGGTGCAATGTTTCTCCGAGGCCTTAGGAATGGAACATCTCCTTGGGGATTGCCCAAGGGTTGGGGATTGCCCAACAATCTTTCTCTAGCAAGAGCCTCATCCCTCAACCGTTGTCGACGAACTAGCTCCGCATATTGGCCCAGTTTCATGATTGAATCATGATAAGACCCGAATTGGAGCCACCAAGAGCCAAGCATGAGAGCACAAAGGATACAAGGCAAGGGCACCGGAGGAGGGTTCGAGAGTGATTTGGAGTCATGGACTTGAGCGCCAATGAGGGAGGACCGGCTACGGACCTAGGAGGAACACTTACAGTCCATTTTGAGCCGTTTCCAAGTCTCCCAGGAAGGAGGCGGACCGCCCATTGGACTAGGCGGACCGCCTAGTTGACTACACATCTCAGGATCTCTGGCCACCTACTGCAGAGGCGGACCGCCCATTTTCCAGGCTGGGCGCCTACTATTCAGGCGGGGCGCCTAGTTTGCTGAAGGCCCATCCGGGTTTCCTACTTATTTTGAGTGTAATTCCAACTATAGCCCTAAGTGACATGTATTGTTTTGACTAGACTTAGGGGCTATTTAGACATTTTATTTAGAAGTGTGGTGAACCTATAAATACCACACTTAGTCATTTATTTCATTTAGCTTGTTTAGATTTGAAGAATAGACTTAGTAAGAGAGGCAAGGCCTTCTTCTTTGTAGAAGCTTGAAGCTTCGGATTATCTCTTGCTTGGAGCCTATGGAGATCCGTCACTAGTACGGAATCCTTGTATGGTTCAAGTTTCCCTTCCTCTCTCGGATAATCAATTCATGGTTTGAATCGTTTATCCATTCTCTTTCTTCTATTTCTATTCTCCCCAATCCCTTACCTTCTTGTTATCTTGTGATTGTTGCTTCCGCATCTTGTTACTTGCTTCCGCGTATTTGGGTCTTATCAGTTTGGTATCAGAGCAAGGCTCGGGTTTTGTTCTTACGAATCCACGTTCCTTGTTCATCCTATCTTTACTTTATTGTTATTGTTCTTGTTCTTGAAGAAAAGAAGAAAAACAAAAAAATTGAAAAAAAAAGTGAAAATTACAAAAAAATTCTTATTGTTGATTGGATTTGATGATTCCTTTGGTGTTTGATATCGGGGATTGATCTATGATGATTACCCGTTGATTTGCTACCCTTGTTATATGATTTGGTGTTGAGAATCAAAAGTTGAAAAAAATCAAAAAAACCCCAAAATTGAAAAACCCTTGAATTTGATTGAAATTCCTTAATTTGGATTCGTTATGGATTGGGTGTTGTTATAAATCATTGGGGATTTATTGGAGTAGTTGAAAACACCATTGGGTACCTTCGGATTGGAAAAAAACACCTTTGAACATCGAAATTTGGGTGCAAAAGGGCAAAAAACCCGTTTTCGGACCGTGCTGAGAAGCCCAGTAGGTGGACCGCCTACTCCTAAGAGGTGGACCGCCTCTTTTTATGTTGCTCTCTGTATTTTGAGTAGGCGGGGCGACCACTTTACAGAGGCGGACCGCCCACTCCTGGAGGGCCTCCGTTTGGCTTCGTTTCGTGTCTTTTTGTGTCCCGTTTGCTTCCGTACCTCTTGGTTAGTGTTTCTAGGGTATTATTCCTACTTTATTTACACTAATCTTTGATTCCTTAGGGTGTTGTGTGTCTTGAAGTCTATACTTAAAGTCGTAGATCTTGCTTGCTTCAAGTGCGCACTAAACTAGCTTCCGTACATCGAGTCACCTAAATTCCATTCCGGACCTTTACTTGGATCTACTAGTTGATTGATCTTACCATTGTGGTTCCTAAAAGAGATAAAGGCATCTTTGGGTGGGGGTTTGGGAGTGTGCACCCTAAAAAGAGTGTTGAGAGCCACCACCAAAGGTAAGGGAGAGCAAGTGAGGTTGTTTATACTAACCTTTGCACTTTCTTAACGTGTCTTTTGCAGGTACAAGGAGCCATAAGGGAGGTTTGGAGGGAAGTAGGAGTGGTGAGAAAGGGGTAAGTGAGAGGGAGTTAGTTGAAGCCTACCTTCCGAGCCTCTTGGCTCAAATAGAGGCAATGGACACTAGGGTCCAACACTTGGAGGATGAGATGAAAGAGAATGAGGCCGAGGGAAGAGATGGTATGAGTCGCACTATAGGTTATGGTATTGCTAGTAGTGGTGAAATGAGGAAGTACCCAACTAGTGTCGGTACTATTGATGGGATGTGTAAAGGGCATTACCTAGATGAATTCATGAGAGAAAGAATGTGGTGTCAATTCGTAGTGAGCCTTAATGGGAATCATGGGTATGTGCTTCAAGTGGATAATGGTGAAACAAGTTGGATTAGCCATCTTGTAGTGCGAAGGTTGGGAATACCTTGTGTTGATGGAATGGCGAGGGTAGTTATTTCACAAAGGAACTTTGAAGAAGAAGTGGAGTGCAAAGTAGGCCCTTTAGTGGGATGTGATGTTATTTTGGGAAAGCCTTGGCTTTCCAATAGATACTTCAAGATCGCACAAGAAGTTGTGGATGGCTACCGTGTTCAAGCACAAGGGAAGTTTCAAATTCTTTTTCTTAGGAAAGAAGGAATACAACCAAGCACACCCATGAACATGAGAAGTGGTGGGACACCAATGAGGAGAAGCCCTATGCTCCAAAGAGTGCAATCAAGAAGCCCTATGAACATGAGAAGTAGTGGGACACCATTGAAGAGAAATCCTACACTTACAATCAATGGTGGGACTAGTGCAAAAAGAGAGTTGACATATGTCAACAAGGTTAGCCCCGAACCACAAGATCCAAAGCAAAGTGGTTCACCTACAAAGAAGAAAGAGACATCAAGTGATGAGTCTCTTAGTCCTAGATTTCGGGTTGATGTTAAAAGTCCACCTACTCCGGCTATGGGTATTCTTGGGCCTCGTCCCAACTCACCCGAATTTGAGAGACAAAAGATTGAGAGGAGTAAGGGAGTGACCGGTGACATTCCTCGACTGGAAAAAGGAGAGGATGTGATGAGTGACGTGAGTGGGATGTCACCACCCGAATCTACACCCGACCTTGAAAAGAAAATGAGAGAAAAGAAAGAGGGAAAAAGAATTGTAAAGAGTGAGGACACCCCTTATTCTAACCCTAACCCTTTATCTTTTTCTTCTACTTGTGTGACTTCTTGTGTAGGAACTCTTGGAGGCAAGCCATTGGAGCCTCAATCATCTTCCAAAAAAGAAGGACAAGGTGAAGCAAACCTTCAATGTGAGCTTCAAGGTGGAGAGCCAATCCATGACACTTCAAGTGCAATGAGTGAGCAAGATGGCCACTCAAAGGTAAGTGATAGTTCTCCCCTTGAACATGTTACTTCCTTGTCATGTGAGAGTGTTTGTGAGACCTCTATACTAGTTGGTGATTTGCATGATTACAATGTGTTTGCAACTAGTGTAGAGTCAAATGGTCAACTTGTGTATGGTTGTGAACCACTAGTTGAGAGGAATGATAAGCCACATCATGGTGTGAGCTCGATTTTCATTGAACCTCTCCTTAGTGAAGATTGTGTAGTTGACCTTGATTGTGACCTTTGCTATGACACACCACCAATTTTTGATAAAGTGGAAGGCGAGTTGAATGAATACCCTATCCTTTCCCTTGATGAATTGCTTGATAATGGTGGGTCTATGTGTTGTGGTAAGGATGGTAGTGACCTTGAGGAGTCCCTAGTGGATAGGATGGATAGACTTGTTTTTGATGACTCCTCAAGTGTGTATGAAGAGTGTGAAATTAACCCTCCATGGCTTGATAGGTTTAACTCTATAGACAATCCGTTGTTTGAAATGACAAGTTAGACGAATGGTCTTGGAATTGATTATGTTGGTCCGTCTTCTAGTAGTCCTAATCTTGATTGTGTGGACTACAATGATGAAGAAGCCATTATGGAAGCTTTCCTTGATAGTTTGTCTAGTGAGAGAGATCGTCTTAGAGATGGGTTTGAGGGTGAGGAAGTCACTCTTGGTGATAAGACCCAAATAGGTGGAAGCAAATAACAAGGATGCGGAAGCAACAATCACAAGATAACAAGAAAGTAAGGGATTGGGGAGAATAGAAATAGAAGAAAGAGAATGGATAAACGATTCAAACCATGAATTGATTATCCGAGAGAGGAAGGGAAACTTGAACCATACAAGGATTCCGTACTAGTGACGGATCTCCATAGGCTCCAAGCAAAGAGATACTCCGAAGCTTCAAGCTTCTACAAAGAAGAAGGCCTTGCCTCTCTTACTAAGTCTATTCTTCAATTCTAAACAAGCTAAATGAAATAAATGACTAAGTGTGGTATTTATAGGTTCACCACACTTCTAAATAAAATGTCTAAATAGCCCCTAAGTTTAGTCAAAACAATACATGTCACTTAGGGCTATAGTTGGAATTACACTCAAAATAAGTAGGAAACCCGGATGGGCCTTCAGCAAACTAGGCGCCCCGCCTGAATAGTAGGCGCCCAGAGTAGGCGCCCAGCCTGGAAAAATGGGCGGTCCGCCTCTGCAGTAGGCGGCCAGAGATCCTGAGAGGTGTAGTCAACTAGGCGGTCCGCCTAGTCCAATGGGCGGTCCGCCTCCTTCCTGGGAGACTTGGAAACGGCTCAAAATGGACTCTAAGTGTTCCTCCTTGGTCCGTAGCCGGTCCTCCCTCATTGGCGCTCAAGTCCATGACTCCAAATCACTCTCGAACCCTCCTCCGGTGCCCTTGCCTTGTATCCTTTGTGCTCTCATGCTTGGCTCTTGATGGTTGGCGCTTTGGCTCCAATTTGGATCTTATCATCCTCCCCTTCTTGAAAGGATTTCGTCCTCGAAATCAAACCATCAAGCCTACATTCAAAACAGGCACAAACAAAGCTTCCCACTACAAGAGTAGGTTAGTGTCAAAAGTGTGGAAAAACACACTCTTATGGTATAGCCAAGCATCAATAACAATGATAAAGCACATGTTTCCGAAGAAAACAAGCACTTGGCTTCCCCAATGGGTACACTCAATGCATGATTCATCAAGGAGATCAATAGGATAGAGAATATGCAAGATCAAGCCATTAAAATTCCTATGATCCCTAAGCCCAATAAGAACACACCAAAACTTCCCACTACAAGAGTAGGAAAGTCCAACAAGAGTGAGTACAAGTGATGTGAAAATCACACTTTTATGATAGAGCCAAGCATCAATACTAATCAAAAAGCTTATGTTCCCAAAGGAAACAACAAGTTCTTGGCTCAACAACGACAAGTACTCACTACCATAACAAGCAAAGAGATCAATAAGATATGGAACATGCAAGATTAAGCAACTAAGTTCCTTATGACCTCCAAGCTTATGGTCATCACATCGAGCTTTGGCATGCTCAACACTCAAGGTGTGATCAACATATGGGATGGAGTAAGCAACATAATTCAAGCGACAACTAACATCGAATACTCCACTCCCCTTCTTGGAAGCACTCTTACACACATCAAGAGTGACTTCTCCTCCTCCCATTCCAACTCCAAGACAATCTTCCTCACTAGCCAAACTCCAAAGGAAGGTCTCCAAAATTGGCCCTTCATCATTATAGTCCACACAATGAAGGTTAGGACTACTAGAAGATGGTTCAACACAACCAAAATCAAGACCACTCATCCCACTTGGAGTTCCAAACAATGGATCATCCATAGAGTCTAACTTTTCAAACCATGGAGGTTCTATTCTATTGCCAATCCTAGTCCGATACAATTCGCTACCACAAATGAGATCATGTTCACACAATGGAAATGTAAAAGCATGCACTTCAAATTCATGGTTATCCAAAAACATGGTATCAAGACTAGGTTCTTCACTCTCACCCGAGGAGTCATTGAAAACAATTCGATCCATCTCATTCACTAGGGACTCCTCAAGGTCACTACAAACCTCACTACAACAGATAGGCCCACCATTATCAAGCAATTCATCAAGGGAGAGGGTAGGGTATTCATTCAACTCATCTTTCCCTTTATCAAATATAGGCGGAGTGTCATAACAAGGATCACAAATAGGGTCAACTACACATTCTTCACTAATGAGAGGTTCAATGAAAATCGAGCTCACATCATGATGTGGCTTATCACTCCTCTCAACTAGTGGTTCACAATCATACACAAGTTGACCATTTGATTCCACACTAGTTGCAAACACATTGTAATCATATATATCATCAACTAGTATAGAGGTTTCACAAACACTCTCACACGACAAGGAAGTAACATGTTCAAGGGGAGAACTATCACTTACCTTTGAGCGGCCATCTTGCTCACTCAATGTACTTGAAGTGTCATGGATTGTCTCTTCACCTTGAAGCTCACATTGAAGAGTTTCTTCACCTTGTCCTTCCATCTTGGAAGATGATTGAGGCTCCATTGGCTTGCCTTCAAGAGTTCCTACACAAGAAGTCACACAAGTAGAAGAAAAAGATAAAGGGTTAGGGTTAGAATAAGGGGTGTCCTCACTCTTTACAATTCTTTTTCCCTCTTTCTTTTCCCTCATTTTCTTTTCAAGGTCGGGTGTAGCTTCGGGTGGTGACATCCCACTCACATCACTCATCACATCCTCTCCTTTTTCCACTCGAGGAATGTCACCGGTCACTCCCTTACTCCTCTCAATCTTTTGTCTCTCAAATTCGGGTGAGTTGGGACGAGGCCCAAGAATACCCATAGCGGGAGTAGGTGGACTTCTAACATCAACCCGGAATCTAGGACTAAGAGACTCATCACTTGATGTCTCTTTCTTCTTTGTAGGTGAACCACTTTGCTTTGGATCTTGTGGTTCGGGGCCCACCTTGTTGACATATGTCAACTCTCTTTTTGCACTAGTCCCACCATTGATTGTGAGTGTAGGATTTCTCTTCAATGGTGTCCCACTACTTCTCATGTTCATAGGGCTTCTTGATTGCACTCTTTGGAGCATAGGGCTTCTCCTCATTGGTGTCCCACCACTTCTCATGTTCATGGGTGTGCTTGGTTGTATTCCTTCTTTCCTAAGAAAAAGGATTTGAAACTTCCCTTGTGCTTGAACACGGTAGCCAACCACAACTTCTTGTGCGATCTTGAAGTATCTATTGGAAAGCCAAGGCTTTCCCAACATAACATCACATCCCACTAAAGGGCCTACTTTGCACTCCACTTCTTCTTCAAAGTTCCTTTGTGAAATAACTACCCTCGCCATTCCATCAACACAAGGTATTCCCAACCTTCGCACTACAAGATGGCTAATCCAACTTGCTTCACCATTATCCACTTGAAGCACATACCCATGATTCCCATTAAGGCTCACTACGAATTGACACCACATTCTTTCTCTCATGAATTCATCTAGGTAATGCCCTTTACACATCCCATCAATAGTACCAACACTAGTTGGGTACTTCCTCATTTCACCACTACTAGCAATACCATAACCTATAGTGCGACTCATACCATCTCTTCCCTCGGCCTCATTCTCTTTCATCTCATCCTCCAAATGTTGGACCCTAGTGTCCATTGCCTCTATTTGAGCCAAGAGGCTCGGAAGGTAGGCTTCAACTAACTCCCTCTCACTTACACCTTTCTCACCACTCCTACATCCCTCCAAACCTCCCTTATGGCTCCTTGTACCTGCAAAAGACATGTTAAGAAAGTGCAAAGGTTAGTATAAACAACCTCACTTGCTCTCCCTTACCTTTGGTGGTGGCTCTCAACACTCTTTTGAGGGTGCACACTCCCAACCCCCACCCAAAGATGCCTTTATCTCTTTTAGGAACCACAATGGTAAGATCAATCAACTAGTAGATCCAAGTAAAGGTCCGGAATGGAATTTAGGTGACTCGATGTACGGAAGCTAATTTAGTGCGCACTTGAAGCAAGCAAGATCTACGACTTTAAGTGAATACTCCAAGACACACAACACCCTAAGGAATCAAAGATTAGTGTTAATAAAGTAGGACTAATACCCTAGAAACACTAACCACGAAGTTCGGAAGCAAAGAACAAGCGAAAACCTACAAGAAAACTACCCGAAAAAGGCTTCAGGTGTGAGGCCCTCCGCCCTGAAATTGAGGCCCTCCGCCCTGAAATTGAGGCCCTCCGCCTAGAAATTGAGGCCCTCCGCCCTGAAATTGAGGCCCTCCGCCTCTTCAAAGTAGGCGGTCCGCCTCCTAAGCTAGGCGCTCCGCCTCCCAAATTTCCAGAGAGCTAACAAAAATGAGGCGCTCCGCCTCCAAATTGAGGCGCTCCGCCTCCTGCAACTTTCAGCACAGTTCAACAACGTTTTTTTTGACTTTAACACCCAAAAATCCAACAATCCACACGTTGTTTTAGCAATCCAAAGGTACCCAAATGTTGTATTAGTCACAAAGAACAAACCCCAACAACTTTTATCAAACCCCAATCAATATCAAGCAATCCACCATGATCATCATCTTCAAAGCTAGGGTTTTAAAATTTTCAAATTTTCAAAGGGTTTTCAAATTCTCAATTCATGTAATACAACTCCAAATTGGGTGTTTAAGGTACCAAAAGAACGGGAATCACACAAGGATCAAACCCCAATATCAAGTTCTCAATCCAATATCAATCCAACCCAAGAATCAATTAAAAGTCATCAAGAACAAGTTCATCAAGGGTTTTAAGGGGTTTTGGGGTTTTGATTTTCAATCTTCACCAATCCAAGTGTTTTTGGTATCCAAACGACGGGATTTCAACCACGATCAAGAATCTATAACACCCATATCAAAAATCATCCAAACCAACAAGATACACCAAATTTTTAGATTTTTCAATTTTTCAATTTTTTTGTAATTTTCTTCTTTCAATAACAATAAACAAGAAACTAAAGATAGGAATCGACCTAGGCACGAAGAATCAAGGGTCGGGGGTTTGTAGAAACAAAACCCGAGCCTTGCTCTGATACCAAACTGATAAGACCCAAATAGGTGGAAGCAAATAACAAGGATGCGGAAGCAACAATCACAAGATTACAAGAAAGTAAGGGATTGGGGAGAATAGAAATAGAAGAAAGAGAATGGATAAACGATTCAAACCATGAATTGATTATCCGAGAGAGGAAGGGAAACTTGAACCATACAAGGATTCCGTACTAGTGACGGATCTCCATAGGCTCCAAGCAAAGAGATACTCCGAAGCTTCAAGCTTCTACAAAAAAGAAGGCCTTGCCTCTCTTACTAAGTCTATTCTTCAATTCTAAACAAGCTAAATGAAATAAATGACTAAGTGTGGTATTTATAGGTTCACCACACTTCTAAATAAAATCTCTAAATAGCCCCTAAGTCTAGTCAAAACAATACATGTCACTTAGGGCTATAGTTGGAATTACACTCAAAATAAGTAGGAAACCCGGATGGGCCTTCAGCAAACTAGGCGCCCCGCCTGAATAGTAGGCGCCCAGAGTAGGCGCCCAGCCTGGAAAAATGGGCGGTCCGCCTCTGCAGTAGGCGGCCAGAGATCCTGAGAGGTGTAGTCAACTAGGCGGTCCGCCTAGTCCAATGGGCGGTCCGCCTCCTTCCTGGGAGACTTGGAAACGGCTCAAAATGGACTCTAAGTGTTCCTCCTTGGTCCGTAGCCGGTCCTCCCTCATTGGCGCTCAAGTCCATGACTCCAAATCACTCTCGAACCCTCCTCCGGTGCCCTTGCCTTGTATCCTTTGTGCTCTCATGCTTGGCTCTTGATGGTTGGCGCTTTGGCTCCAATTTGGATCTTATCACTTGGTGTGTGTAAGAGTGCTTCCAAGAAGGGGAGTGGAGTATTCGATGTTAGTTGTCGCTTGAATTATGTTGCTTACTCCATCCCATATGTTGATCACACCTTGAGTGTTGAGCATGCCAAAGCCAATATGTCACGTTGTTATGATATTGATTTGAAGGCTTGGTATGTTGGGCCTAAGCTTAGGGGTCATAGGGAAGTTGAATGCTATATCTTGCATGTTCCATGTCCTATTGATTCCTTTGCTTGTTCTAGTGTTGGATGCACTTTCTTTGTGAGTCAAGTACTTGTTGTTTCCTTGGGAGACATGAGCTTTTTTATTGGTATTGATGCTTGGCTCTATCATAAGAGTGTGTTTTCCCACACTCGTGACACTAACCTACTCTTGTAGTGGGAAGCTTTGTTGTGCTTGTTTTGAATGTAGGCTTGATGGTATGATTTCGAGGACGAAATCCTTTCAAGAAGGGGAGGATGATAAGACCCGAATTGGAGCCACCAAGAGCCAAGCATGAGAGCACAAAGGATACAAGGCAAGGGCACCAGAGGAGGGTTCGAGAGTGATTTGGAGTCATGGACTTGAGCGCCAATGAGGGAGGACCGGCTACGGACCAAGGAGGAACACTTAGAGTCCATTTTGAGCCGTTTCCAAGTCTCCCAGGAAGGAGGCGGACCGCCCATTGGACTAGGCGGACCGCCTAGTTGACTACACCTCTCAGGATCTCTGGCCGCCTACTGCAGAGGCGGACCGCCCATTTTCCAGGCTGGGCGCCTACTCTGGGCGCCTACTATTCAGGCGGGGCGCCTAGTTTGCTGAAGGCCCATCCGGGTTTCCTACTTATTTTGAGTGTAATTCCAACTATAGCCCTAAGTGACATGTATTGTTTTGACTAGACTTAGGGGCTATTTAGACATTTTATTTAGAAGTGTGGTGAACCTATAAATACCACACTTAGTCATTTATTTCATTTAGCTTGTTTAGATTTGAAGAATAGACTTAGTAAGAGAGGCAAGGCCTTCTGCTTTGTAGAAGCTTGAAGCTTCGGATTATCTCTTGCTTGGAGCCTATGGAGATCCGTCACTAGTACGGAATCCTTGTATGGTTCAAGTTTCCCTTCCTCTCTCGGATAATCAATTCATGGTTTGAATCGTTTATCCATTCTCTTTCTTCTATTTCTATTCTCCCCAATCCCTTACCTTCTTGTTATCTTGTGATTGTTGCTTCCGCATCTTGTTACTTGCTTCCGCGTATTTGGGTCTTATCAAATCATCCCTAGTACCTTCATTGGCATCCTTTTGGACACTCGGGGTCCTCTCCTTTTCCATGATTTCCATTTTAAGGTTTAAGGCCTTCACCTCGGCTAGCAAACTAGCCAAGACGTCGGTTGGAACCTCAATGGTACTCTTTGCTTTCTCCTCCGCCATGTACCTACAACAATCAAAAACAAGAAAAGAGATTAGAGTAAAAGTCCTCACTCACTCCCTCACTTTGTTTGTCGCTCGGGTTCACTCAAGTTGGGGGTTAGGTTCACTCAAGCTCGAAATCAATGGCTTCCTCATAGTTGCGCAACCTCCTCAATGACCAAACCAAAATACAAGAACCAAATGCTCTTCGGGAAGAGAGGATTCAATGGGACTCGATCAACGCTAAGCTATTTGGTGCGCTCTTGAACCAAACAATTAACTGCGAATCTTCTTTGAATTCTACTCTCCTTCTAGGCACGAGAATCCTACTCGCACAATGGATTAGTAGTACTAATTAGGTAGGAGTGTTACCCTCAAAGTACTAACCGGAAGTGACGCGATCAAATGTTCAAAGATCGAATCGTCACAAAACGGATCCGAAATTGGATGAATTTTGGTTTGTGATGTAGAAACTCACCATATTTGATGATGCTATTGGAGTTTTGGTGGTTGGAAACTGTTACGATGCCTTTGCGAACATTCTGTCCAACTTCAGGAAATTCTGGAAATTGGTACCCTTCGCGATCGCGTGCAGATGGGCGCGATCGCGATGAACAAGAATTCAGAATTGGCACGACAGCGCGAGACCTTGCGCGATCGTGCAGGTTTGTTCAGCTGAACCAGAAACTCGACAGAAAACATCAGTTATGGCACACACAACAACCCAATTTCAACTTATTTCAGTTTTCAAGCTTGCAAAAGGTGTTTTCAACTGTGGTAAACAATCTCCAATGTTTTAGGCACAAAAACAACCATCAAACAACTTGTTTTTAATGATTTTTGGTCAAGTTCTTCAATTGTTCAAAACCTTCGAAGTTCAAAATTTCGATTTTCACTCCAACACTCCAAATGATGTTATGATGGTATCAAAACAACGGGAAAACTATAGTGAACATTCCCCCATACCAAACAACCACAAAATCATAACATCAAATAAGTTTTAGCAAATTTTGCAAAATACTCAACCTAGGGTTCCAAATTTTCAACTTTTGATTTTCAACTCCAAAACGTGTTTTGTTGGTTCCCAATTGTCGAGATTACATAAACATACAATCCCCGATAATCAACACCAACAAAATCATAACAAACAACAACTTCTAGCAAATTTTTGGGTTTTCTAGTTTTTTAATTTTTTTTTCTTCTTTTTCAATAAAACAAGAACAAGAACATGAAAATAAACACGGAACAAGAATGACAAGCACGAAGAGTAGGACGAGGGCTCGTAAGAATGCAACCCTAGCCTTGCTCTGATACCAACTGATAAGGGGCAAACCTACGAAAGCGATAAAGAGATAAAAGCGAGACGAGACTTACACTAAAGTTCGAGTAGCAACAAAGAACTTGTTCAGTTACACCCCAAACGATTGGAAAGAATCACCTAACACTATGCAACTCTCCTCAAGAGACACGAGGCTCAAGCAAATAGAATGATCGAAGATGGATTGAAGAGCAACTTGGATTCATCCAATTGATTTCAAGCCAAAAAGGTTTACAAGTGTTCAAGAGCAATGCTCATTAATGTTCTTTGTTCAAAGTAAGGTAAGAGCAATAAATGAAAGAGGAGTGTTATAAATACACCCCTTTACAAGGTTTTCCTAGTTTCTGGTCCGAGACTGCCAAAGTGTTCATCGCGATCGCGCATGATTATATGCGATCGCGAGGCACACTTAAAAACTAGTCGCGCGATCGCGCAAGACAAGGCGCGAAGGCGAAGAACAAAAAGAGACTCTTCGTGATCGCGAAGGTGTTCACGCGATCGCGAAGAACAAAAGTCCAGCTTCAGGCAGTAAGCTCAGCAGGTGTTCCCCTGTTTTGCCCTGTTTTGCTCCCCTGCTTCCTGCACTGTTTCAACGCTGATTGAGCTCCAATGCATCGTCTTCAAGTCTTCTCCCGAGCTCGTATCGTCCATGCCCTTCCGGATCAAGTGTAAGTGAGCATCATGAAGTGATTTGGCTTGGCTTCTCGTAAAGGGCCTTGTGGTGGTGGTTTGCCCCGCATCAAATAAAAAACATGATCATAGCAAATTGGAGAGAGAGTGTTAGAGAGATAGAGAGAGTAGGAACAAAATAAACAAAATGGTGTAGTTAGGAACAATTCCATGACAACTTGAGTGATTGAAGGCTAAGCATTCCATAGCTGTGAAATGTCAACATAAAAGCAAACAGGAGCTCACAATGGCCCTCATTCATAGAGAACATTTATAGCAATAACAAACGTCCAAATGCAAGAAAGTCTAAAGGAGTAGAAAATTTAGATGTTGAATCCTTAGAGAAGAACTGTAACCATCACATTCTTTTTTCCAAGAAAAGCTACTGCTACAAAAATAGAAATGAGAAACAGCATAAACAAAACGATCTTATCACATGATTCTCCAGCATCTACACTTTATTGTTAGCCTTCGCAACCCTTTCGATCTCATCTTTCTTCTTAATATCATAATTATTTGAAGAACCCTTGGCAACATTGATGAGTTCATCAACCAAGCACTCAGCTATGGTCTTGATGTTCCTGAAAGCACTCTCACGAGCACTAGTTGTAAGCGAATAAATTTCCTGGTTGACACGGGGGAGTGGAGAAATATCAACAGCTTGACGTCTTACACCCCAGGTGATCTAATTTGGGTTGCATCTTAAAAATGTATACAATATCCTAAACAAATATACATTTTTCTATAGCAACTCACACACTTCGATACTAGCACATAAGGCATACTAAAAGAATATACGGTACACAAAAAAGATATATTACGTTTATAACAACAAAAAATCAAAACATATAATGTGTGATAGCATGTCTCACGCTTCAATCTAGATACAAAGATATATACCAAAATAGTATACATCATACCAACAAGGTATACCGTAATAAAAAAGTATATTTATTTGATAGCAACTAATACACTATGAGTATACTTGATGCAGCCCAAATTGGCCTAAACGACAACCATCAAGAACCAAGCTTGAAGAGCACAAAGGTTGCAAGTCAAGGGCTCCGGAAACGCCTTGAAGATCATGCATTGGAGCGCCAAGGAAGGAGGACCACGTAGGCTACAAAGGAGAAGCGACCGGAGCACATTTTGAGGCATTTCAAGAAGCTTCAGGAAGAGGCGGACCGCCTACTCAAAGAGGCGGACCGCCTACATTGCTTCAGCTCTCAGGAACTCAAGAGGCGGACCGCCTCAAGCCTAGGGCGGACCGCCTAGGTGGCTGCCACTCCCTGGATTTGCAACAAGAGGCGGAGCGCCTAGAGGGGGTGGGCGGACCGCCTCCCCCTGATGGTTGCACACGGGATTTTGTGTAGTTTTCCTATTTTGCCCTTAAGTGACCTTGTATGTGTTATTTCACTTTGGGGGCATTTTAGACATTTCACCATGTCTTATGAAAGACTATAAATAGGACACTTAGTCATTTTTCTTGGGAGGTTTACATTGTATGAACAATTGAGAGAAGAGAGAATTAGAGAAGGCCGAGCCTTTCTAATCCGAAGCCCGAGGCTTCAAGAATCTTGTACGACTTGGAATCTATGGAGATTCACCACTAGTGTGAATTCCTTGTAAGGTTCGAGTTTCATTTCTCCCTTTTGGATTATTAAATTCATGCCTTGAATTCATTAATCCGTTCTTTCTTCTCGTTTCTTGACTCCCCAATCCTTGTTTCCCGATATCTTTGATATCATCTATCTTGTGTTTTATCGCTTCCGCATTGTTTGTATCGTTTTTAGCTTCCGCTAGTTTTGCCCTGCAGCAGTTGGTATCAGAGCAAGGCTCGGGTTATGTTCTTACAAACCCCCGTTCCTTGTTCATCGTGTTAGTATTGTTGTGTTTGTTCTTGAAAAATTGGAGAAAAACAAAAAAATTGAAAAACTTGAAAACTTGAAAAAAATTGGTAGATCGGGTTGGATTCGAATCCCCAAGTGTTAAAAAGTATTGGGGTTTGTTCCTTATAGTATTCCCGTTGTTTTGGTACCCATATATCACATTTTGGTGATACGATTCAAAAATTTCGAAAATCAAAATCTCAAAGTTTGAAATTTCTTGAAAACGCTTCAATCTTGAATCGAAGCTTGTTGTTGTTTGTTTGGAGTTGAAAACCATTGGGGATTGGTTAATATAGTTGTATACACCTTTGGGTATCATTAATTTTGTGTATCGGGTCGAAAACGTTGGATTTTGGGGTGCGAAACGAGCCAAAACGCGTTTCGCAAAATTACACGAAATTGCCCTAGGCGGAGCGCCTCCATTTTGAGGCGGAGCGCCTCCCTCTGGGCTGCCCTCTAGATTTTCCTGAGGCGGAGCGCCTCTTCCTGAAGGGTTTTCCCGGGTAGTTTTTTGCCTAGGTTTCCAATGTTAATCGCCCACGGGCTTCTTGGTTAGTGTTTCTAAGGTAATTGGCCTACTTGAAAGACACTAATCCTTTAGCGTATTAGGACATTCGTGCTTAGAGGAGATTAGAAATCAAAGAAGATTCGTAGAACTTTCTTTGGCCTCAAGTGCGCATTTTAAATAACCGTCCGTCCATTGAGTCTCATTAACTCCATTCCGAACTTTTATTTGGACATGCTAGTTGTGATCACCTTGGTTCCCAAGTTGTAAAGGCCTCGCTCTTGAGTGTTCATAAATTGAGTGATACACGTGAGGGAGTGACTTTTGGGAGGGTTTGTGCTTTGGTGTTGCAACGATGTCGGATGTTGATTGTGGAGATTATGGCTCTTGTGAGGATGATGCGAGTTGCTATGACTCGTATGGTAATGATGGAGACTATGGTTCCTATGGTGAGGATGAAGGCCATTACTTTGATGATGGAAACCATGGCTCCTATGAAGATGAAGCGGTTCACTATGATGATCGTGAGGTTGATGACCACTATGAAGCCCATGAAGATGAATTTGATGAATCTAATGCTTCTAGTCAAGAACCCGAGAATGGTGACGCTTCAAGGTATGATGATCCTACTTACTCTTCTTGTGAAGAATTTGGTATTGATGATAGTGACATAGATAGAGTTGATGACGATGTTGATTATAGAAATTGTTCATATGCATCTTCTCTTGGTGTTGCTTGTGGAGTACAAGGGAGTAGTAGAGGACCTTCCATTAGTATGGGAGGTGGTGGTGGTTGTTCCGTGGGAAATAAGAAGCTTGCATCTTCTAGGTACGCTAAGCGACCCAACGCTTCTAATTCTCATGTGGAGGATGGTTTGAGGGATGGTGTTGCTTTTGCTACAACGGGGTTATATGCCGTGAAGGGCGTGGATGGTTGTAGTAGGAGTAGTGTTATGGGCTATGGAACCAAGGCGAGAGGCACTTATGGGTTCCATGGCAAGGTTCCTTCCTCGACTTCCAACAACATTTCTAATGTTGGGAGAGTGACGGGAAGTGGAGATTGTCCTAGTGGTGTTGCCACTAGTGGAGGGATAAGGAAGACCCAAGTTGTCGGAGTTGACACTTGTGGGCATTCAAGTTCTCGCTTGGATGCCAATCTACAAGACTTGGGTAGATGTAGGTTCGTTGTTGAGGTAGATGGTATGGGAGGATACTTGCTCAAAATTGGTGGTACCGATGCCAATTGTATTAGCACCTCTTTGGTTGATAGGCTTAGGATACCATGCCACAAGCTAGAGCATCCTTATGAGCATGATGGAGTGTGGGTTTCTAAGGAGGCTCGGGTACTCATATCTCATAGGAACTATAAATGCTATGTGTGGTGTGATGTGTATCCCATGCGTCATAGTGATGTGTGGATAGGTGACCGGTGGTTGGAGGGGAAGAGGGTGCAATATAGTGCGGTGGAGGGTGCATATCTTGTGGGCGTAGGGCAAAGAGTTTATGACTTTGTGCCTTACCGGGTGAAGAGCCAAGTGCCTACTAGTGCGCCTTCTTTGGCTAGGCAAAGGAGCAAGGATCGAGAACTTCATTCCATGGGCAACAATGTGCAAATAAGAAGTCCTACAAACACAAGCAATGGTGGGACTAGAGCTACAAAAGAGTTGGCAAATGTCAACAAGGTGAGCCCGAAGCCACTTCTAAAGCCGAGTGGTTCACCAACGAAGAAGAAGGAGGCATCAAGTGATGAGTCTCCTAGTCCTAGATTCCGGGTTGACGTGAAGAGTCCACCTACTTCAGCTATGGGTATTCTTGGGCCTCGTCCCAATTCGCCCGAATTTGAGAGACAAAAGATAGAGAGGAGTAAGGGAGTGACCGGTGACATTCCTCGAGTGGAAAAAGGAGAGGATGTGACGAGTGATGTGAGTGGGATGTCACCACCCGAATCTACACCCGACCTTGAAAAGAAAATGAGGGAAAAGAAAGAGGGAAAAAGAAAAATTGAGAGTGAGGACACCCCTTATTCTAACCTTAACCCTTTATCTTTTTCTTCTACTTGTTTGAGTACTTGTGTAGGTATTCTTGGAGGCAAACCGATGGAGCCTCAACCATGTTCCGAGGTGGAAAGACAAGGTGAAGGAGAAGTCAAATGTGAGCTACGAGGTGAAGGAACTACCCATAATGCTTCAAGTACATTGAGTGAGCCCGAGTGCGACTCAAAGGTATGTGATAGTTCTTCTTACCTTAAGCATGAAACTTCCTTGTCTTGTGACCTTGTTTGTAACAACTCTATGCTAGTTGATAATTTGCATGAGTATAATGTGTTTGCAACTAGTGTAGAGCCTTCGGGTCAACTTGTGTGTGAAATTGAACCACTAGTTGAGAGGGTTGAAAAGCCACATCATGATGTGAGCTCGAATTTTATTGAACCTCTCTTTAGTGAAAATGTTGAAGTTGACCTTGTGTGTGAACCTTGTTATGACACCCCACCCATATTTGATAAAGGAGAAGACGAATTGCATGATGATCTTATTCTTCCCTTTGATTGCTTAATTGATAGCGGTGGTTCCTTGTGTCGTAGTGAGGGTGGATTTGACCTTGAGGAGTCTCTTGAGTGTGAGATGGATCGATTTATTTTCGATGACTCCTTGAGTGAGAGTGAAGGACCTAGTCTTGATTCTATGCTTTTATGTAACCATGAATTAGAGGTGCATGCCTTTACATTTCTATTGTTTGAAGGCAACCTCATTTGTGGTGGTGAATTGTATCGGACTAGGGTCGGTAGTAGAGTCGAACCTCCATGGTTTGTCAAGTTAGGCTCTATGGATGATCCAACGTTTGGAACTCCGAGTGAGGAGAGTGGTCTTAGTATTGGTCGTATTGACCTATCTTCTAGTAGTCCTAGCCCTCGTTGTGTGGACTATAATGATGAAGGACCTATTTTGGAGACCTTCCTTTGGAGTTTGTCCAATAAGGGGGATTGTCTTGGGGTTGATTTGGGAGGTGAGAAGGTATCTCTCGGTGTGTGTAAGAATGCTCTTAAGAAGGGGAGCGGAGTAGTCGATGTTAGTTGTGAATTGAACTATTTTGCTTACTCCATCCCATATGTTGAGCACACCTTGAGCATTGCGCATGCTAAAGCCAATGTGTCACATTGTGATAAAATTGCTTTGAAGGCTTGGTGTGTTGGTCATGGGCTTAGGGGTCGTGGGGAACTTAATTGCTTCGTGCATATCCTTGATCTCTATGCTTGTTTGAAAATTGAGTGCTTGTTCTTGTCGAGCCAAGACCTTATTGTTTCCTTTGGGAACATACACTTTTTAATTGGCATTGATGCTTGGCTCTATAACAAGAGTGTGTTTTCCACACCACTTGCACTTATTCTTGTTAAGCTAACCTACTTGTGAAGTAGGAAATTTTGGTTGTGCTTTGTGTTGATTGTAGGTTCTGATGGTTCGATTTCGAGGACGAAATCCTTTCAAGAAGGGGAGGATGATGCAGCCCAAATTGGCCTAAACGACAACCATCAAGAACCAAGCTTGAAGAGCACAAAGGTTGCAAGTCAAGGGCTCCGGAAACGCCTTGAAGATCATGCATTGGAGCGCCAAGGAAGGAGGACCACGTAGGCTACAAAGGAGAAGCGACCGGAGCACATTTTGAGGCATTTCAAGAAGCTTCAGGAAGAGGCGGACCGCCTACTCAAAGAGGCGGACCGCCTACATTGCTTCAGCTCTCAGGAACTCAAGAGGCGGACCGCCTCAAGCCTAGGGCGGACCGCCTAGGTGGCTGCCACTCCCTGGATTTGCAACAAGAGGCGGAGCGCCTAGAGGGGGTGGGCGGACCGCCTCCCCCTGATGGTTGCACACGGGATTTTGTGTAGTTTTCCTATTTTGCCCTTAAGTGACCTTGTATGTGTTATTTCACTTTGGGGGCATTTTAGACATTTCACCATGTCTTATGAAAGACTATAAATAGGACACTTAGTCATTTTTCTTGGGAGGTTTACATTGTATGAACAATTGAGAGAAGAGAGAATTAGAGAAGGCCGAGCCTTTCTAATCCGAAGCCCGAGGCTTCAAGAATCTTGTACGACTTGGAATCTATGGAGATTCACCACTAGTGTGAATTCCTTGTAAGGTTCGAGTTTCATTTCTCCCTTTTGGATTATTAAATTCATGCCTTGAATTCATTAATCCGTTCTTTCTTCTCGTTTCTTGACTCCCCAATCCTTGTTTCCCGATATCTTTGATATCATCTATCTTGTGTTTTATCGCTTCCGCATTGTTTGTATCGTTTTTAGCTTCCGCTAGTTTTGCCCTGCATCAATACTGTATCCGTAGACTATTGCAATAAACTGTATACTATAGCAGCATACAGTTTAGAAATGCAACTAAATTTTAGTATGAACTTTATAAAGATATTAGAGACAATATTTTACAACACCCACTTCGAATCAAACAACAAATAAAGAATTAAAATTTTCATATTCAAGAGTTCAAAGCTTGGCAATGGTGGGTATTCAAAAATATGCTCCAAAATATTTCAAATCACCTCTCATCTGTCATCATTTGTACAAAATACTCTTTATGAAAAAAAAAAAATCAATATGCAAAATGCTTGAGAAAATTGTAGAAACTACGGTAGCAATATGAAAAACAATCAGAAATCTATCATAAAATAGTTTCAAACTATAGTTTTGAACTAATTTGCCCGTATCTCTTCTATAATAACAAAACTAATGGATAAATATTGCTGATATAGAGATTATTTGGATATTTTATGATAAAATTAATGAATTTAGGGTAAAAAGGGGGAAGAGATTTGGGGAAGTTAGGGTTGGGGAATTATGAAACTAGAGTGTAGAAGAACGTGAATTGAGGATATGGAGGTGTGGGTACACCTTGTAATTATTTACGTAAAAATGGGTAAGGAGTTTTAGAATAGGTACACCAGGTAATTTGTTTAGGTTGAATGGGTATGAGGTGTAAATTTTCCTTTTATTTAATCTGATTTTCTTCCAGGATAGAAAATATAAGATTTTCCTCTCTAAGGAGAAAAATTCAATTTTCACTTTATAGAAGCAGGTGAAAAAAATAGAATTTTATATCGAGAAAAGAGAAGGAAGAAGTCGAAGAGTGAGGATGGAGGTTTGGACGACTGGAATTGAAAGAAAAGAAGGGGTCTGCGGGGATGATGAAGAGAACAACTATGGAGCGGTAGTTTTCTCTGGAAAAATTTCATTAAAGCCAAAAAGGCTATTTCCCTAAGACCAGCATAATAGGTCTAATCTCTCAAGAACAGGCAGAAATATGCCCATTCCTGCAAATATCTAGAGGTTAAAAAGCATCAAAAGGTCTAATCTCTCAAGAACAGGCAGAAATATGCCCATTCCTGCATATATCTAGAAGTTAAAAGCGTAAAAATTTCGTGCAGGAGCCTGTTTGGCGCGTGCTAATTGATTTGTAACCGTCAAAAATAAATTCGCTGAGAAATAGCCACCTCCGGATAAATCTCAGTATAAATACTGGGGCTTTGAACAAAACTTGTTCAAAGCCCCAGTATTTATACTGGGAAGCTTCAGTAAACTAACCCCAGTATAAAATACTGGGGCTTTGAACAAGTTTTGTTCAAGGTCTCAGCATTTTTGTTATGGGACTTTGTATAAAGCTTCAGTCCCATAACAAAATATTGGGGCTGTGAACAAAACTTGTTCAAAGCCCCAGCATTTTGTTGTGCGACTGAAGCTTTGATAAGGATCAAAACTAAAACGCGGAAAGTAAAGATAGAGAGTGAGACACTACTCGAACTCCCTACGAAGTAACCCCGGGGAACTTGTCCCGAGATACCCTCGTATCGGTGTCAAGAAGGACCTACGCTATGCAACCACCCTCGAGTCGCACCCGGGACTCGCAAGTAGAATGATCGGGTTTTCGGTTCAAGACTCAACTAGGTTCCACTAGTGAATTCAAGCAACCAAGACAAAGGGTTCTCCAAACAAGAGATAGATTCTTTTCATCATTCATAAAATTCAAGGTAAGCAAAGGTTTGAAGAGGTTTGTGAAGTATTTATAGACTTCACTTACATGTAATGAAAGCTCCAAAATACCCCTAAAGTGGGTTAAAAAAATAAAGGCCTCGTAGGGCTATAGTTGTCCAAAACATAGCTTAAAACTAGGAATTCCCGCACCCTTCAGCAAAGTAGGCGCCCAGCCCTTTGGAGTAGGCGGTCAGCCTACTTGAAGTGGGCGGCCAGCCTCTTTGGAGTAGGCGGTCCGCCCGTTTCACAGAGGCGGTCCGCCTGGTTGAGATCCAGAGAGTGATCAAAAAGTAGGCGGCCCGCCTAGTTGAGTAGGCGGTCCGCCTGTTCCTGTAGCTTCTTGATTTGCTTCCAAACGTTCTCCGGATGTCTCTTCAAGTGGCCTAAGTGATCCACCATCCATGGCACTCAAAAGCATGATCTTCCGGCTACTCTCGGACCCTTCATCCATATCTCTCCAAATCAAGTAAAGATGGGTGTCTTGAATCAACCTTGCTTGACTCCTAGTGAACGGCCTTGTGGTATGCCCCGCATCATCCTCCCCTTCTTGGGAAGGTTTCGTCCTCGAAACCATGGCTTCCTCCTCTCCGGCATCACCATCTCCTTTGTGCACTAGGCATAGGAGAAACTTGGTGCCATCATTTCCTTTTAAGATCTCGCCCGGTTGCATCATGGCACAAATGCCACTGGTAGAAGAAGAAGGTGGGATTGCCACCATGCTTTTGGACAAAGGGCTAGTCTCAATGATTGACTTGGCCTTTGCCACCTCCCTCAACTCCCTCATCCGGTTGTAGTCATCACTCACTTGTTTGGGAGTTAGGGGCTTCAACACAAATTTCCTTCCTTCATGTTGGAGCGTGTAAGTGTTGACACGCCCGTCATGAACCGCTTGTCGATCAAATTGCCAAGGCCTTCCAAAGAGAAGGTGGCAAGCTTGCATGGGCACAACGTCGAACAAGTGTTCATCAACATAACTACCCATTTTGAACTTGATCATTGCTTGCTTCACTACCTTTAACTCCCCACATTCACTTAGCCATTGCAATCGATATGGCTTGGGATGTTTCACGGTAGGCAATTTCAATTGGGTTATAAGAGATTGACTCACAACATCAGTACAACTCCCGGAGTCAATGATCATAGAGCACACAACACCCTTAACACGACACCTAGCATGGAATAGGTTTTCTCTTTGCAAGGCTTCACCATCCTCCACAATCATAGCTCCTAAGCTCCTCCTCACAACTAGGAAAGTATGAGGTTCCTCATCCTCCACCGTATCATCTTGTTCAACCTCCTCTACTCTCTCATCTCCCTCTACTCCCTCATCTCCCTCCGGCTCACTCTCTTGCTCATAAGTACTATCACCAACAACAACTATGGTCCTTTTCGTAGGACATTCCTTAGCAAAGTGTCCATACCCCTTGCATTTGTGACATTGAATGGAAGAAGAAGTAGGAGTATTCAATTGGGTTTTAGAATTACCTCCAACTCTCAAACGGCTTCTTCACATCTTTGCTAGCACTTGCTCCACTAGGGCCACTCGCATTTGTGAATCTTGCATTGGGAGTAGGATTTTTCCAATCTTTTTGCTTGTTCATGGAAGTAGAAGTGTTACTCTTGTAACGGTTGGACTTCTCTTTGTCAAGCCATTGCTCGGCTTCAATAGCGGCATCAAGGACTTCTTGAAGTGAAAGATAAGCATGCAATCTCAATTGTGAAGCTATACCATAGCTCAAACCATTCATGAAACGGATCACGGCTTGCTCCTCATCTTCGGTGTCCATATCCAAGGCCATTCGAGTTCTTTCAAACTCATCATAATATTCATGCACCATCTTGACACCTTGCTTCAACTCATAAAGTTTCTTGAGTTGTTCTTGACGATATCTAGGAGTGATGTACTTGATGCTCATGATACCCTTCAAGTCATTCCATCCCACATTCACGGGGATTCCCGCTCTTCTCCTTGATCTCTTGACGGATTCCCACCAAGTAGATGCATAGGACTCAAAGGATGAAATAGCATAGGTACCCTTCTTGTCATCGGTCATGTCATTTGTGTCAAACAACCTTTCCATTTGTAGCACCCATTCAATATAAGCACTCGGATCACAATTCCCCTTAAAGATTGGGAGATTAAGCTTCACACTATTGAGGTTGGTGTTGTCACGACCCCCACGGAAAGGCTCCGGTTGGCCCCCATAGTGATCTTCATTCACACCATACTCCCTCCTCGCATTCCCTCCAACATACCCCATAGGTGGCCCTCGACCTCGGCCCCTACCACGATCCACATTTCGACCTCAATTCATACCTCGCCTTGGTTGAAAGTGATCATCAAACCCATACATATCATCACTGATGCAAGCTAAATCCGAAGACAAGCTAGCGATCGGAAACAGCAAGAACTCGACGCGGAAGTAAAGATGCGGAAGCAGTAAAGTAACCAAGATAACAAGAAATCGGGGAAGGGGGAGAACAGAAATAGAAGAAAGAATGGATAATCACAGTCAAAACATTGATTGATTATCCAAGGGAGAAAATGAAACTTGAACCTAACAAGGATTCATACTAGTGATGAAATCCATTTCGGTTCCAAGCCATAGAAGGCATACACGAAGCCTCGGGCTTCAAACAAGAATGGCTCGGCCAATTCTATCTGTATTCTCTCAATTCAATATCAACTAAAAACTAAAAACTAATGAGCTATGCTAGGAGTTTATATAGACAATAAAAAGGGCAAAATAGTAAAGTGGTCACAGGCGATCAATGAGATAAAGCCACGCAGGGCTGGAGTAGCTTATGTGTTCGGCAGCTCAGCTCGAACACATTGTCTTCGGACGCTTGTTTGCCTCGGTCACGTTTGGAATCGAACACCCTTGCCTCGGGCACACTTGTAGCTCTTCGATCGATTCTTTGATCGGCGTCGTTCTTCCTCGGTTCGGTTGCTTTCAGCTTCGGGCTCAAACTTGATCGTTAGTTGTGCTCGATCTCACAGCTCCGAAGTCAGTGTCAGCAACGGTCACAGTCACTTGTTGTCTGCTCGGTGGATTTCCATCGTTGCTGCTTGGCGAGGCAGTCTTCGGTATCTTTCGTTCCGGCCACACTTTGATCGTGGGCGCCATGTGACTCCTCGGTGGACTTGCTTGATGAATCGAACAGGTGAGCCTGGTTCGTATTGCATCATCCTCCCCTTCTTGAAAGGATTTCGTCCTCGAAATCAAACCGGCAAGACCTGCAAACAAGGCAAAGACAAACAAAGCTTCCTACTTCGAAAGTAGGTTAGTATTTACGAGTGGAAAACACACTCTTATGGTAGAGCCAAGCATCAATAATGATCAAACAGCCTATGTCTCCGAAGGAAACAACAAGTTCTTGGCTCAGGTAGTAACTGTAACGAACACATGAGTACATGAAGAGATCAATAGGACACTTTATATGAAAGATGTGACGATCAAAGGCCCTATCACCTCTAAACTCGTAGTCATCATACCGAGCCCTAAATTCACTTTTATCACCATGGGGCTTATAGACTTCGGTATGCACTATACTCGAGGTGTGATCAACATGTGGGATGGAGTAAGTAAAATGATTGACTCGACAACCGACATCAAATACTCCACTCCCCTTCTTAAAAGCAATCTTATTCACACCAAGAGAGAGCTTTTCACCTCCCAAATGAACTCCAAGACAATCCTTCTCTTTAGACAGACTTCCGAAGAACGTCTCAAATAATGGATTATCTACGGGGTTAAGCCTTTCAAACCGAGGTGGTTCTCCTCGAGTCGGATGCTCATCACCATCTCCTTCGAACAGAGGGTTAGTGAAAATAAGTTCACTACCCATCAAAGGTGCATCCGAACCCAGGTCATCGACCACACTTGAGGAGTCATCGAATATAATCCGATCCAACTCATCCACTAAGGACTCCTCAAGGGTATCATCTTCCTCACTACAACACACAGATCCACCATAGGCAATAATTTCAACAAGGGTATGATCAAACAACTCATTTTCCCCTTTATCAAAGATTGGTGGTGTGTCATAACAAGGGTCACAAGTAAGGTCAACTACAACTTCATCACTAAAGAGAGATTCGATGAAGATCGAGCTCACATCATGATGTGGCATATCAATTCTCTCAACTAGTGGTTCACATTCACTCACAAGTTGACCATTCGAATCTACACTAGTTGCAAACACATTGTAATCATACGAATCATCAACTAGCATAGAGTTTCCACATACAATTTCACAAGACAAGGAAGTATCATGCTCACGGGAAGGAAATCGAACACTTACCTCGGAGTGACCTTCGGTTTCTCTCACTGTCTCCGAAGTCTCATAAGTAGTTTCTTCTTCGTGGAGCTCACATGAAAGATCTTCTTCACCTTGTCTATCTACTTCGGCACAGAGTTGAGGCTCCATCGGTTTGCCTCCAAGAGTTCCTGCACAAGAGTTCGAACAAGTAGAAGGAGAAGATAAGAGGTTAATGTTAGAATAAGGGGTGTCCTCACTCTCATCGATTCTTTTTCCCTCTTTCTTTTCCCTCATTTTTCTTTCAAGGTCAGGTGTGGGTTTGGGTGGTGACAACTCACTCACATCACTCTTCACAGCCTCTCCTTTTTCCTCTCGAGAGTTGTCACCGGTCACTCCCTTACTCCTCTCGATCTTTTGTCTCTCATATTCGGGTGAGTTTGGTCGGGGACCAAGAATACCCATAGCTGAAGTAGGTGGACCTTTAACATCGACCCGAAGTCTAGGACTCGAAGACTCATCAACCGAGGTCTCATTCTTCGTTATCGAGCATGGCTCCGAAGCCGTTGTCCTCGGGATCCCGGCAGGATCAAGGTTAACAAGACTCACATCCACACCTCGCAGTTCGGCTATGATCCCCAATAGTTCAGCCATGATATCGGCCGTTGTGATAACCTTGTTAGCTTCGGTCGACTCTTTTCTTGTAATTTTCCCAACACTTCTTGCGCTCGTAGGACTCTTCGTTGGCACCTTTCTAAGTACAGAATTTCCTCCATTAGTGGTAGTACCACTAGAATAACTCCCACTTCCTTTCACTCTTCCAACATTAGAAGTTTTGTTGAAAGTCGAGGAAGGAGTTTTAGCATGGAACCCGTGAGAACTTCTCCTCGAAGAAGGTGTTCGGTAGAAACCTCCTCTACCCTCCTCGGGTCCATAACCACCAGCGCTCCTCGAGCCACCCTTTCCATAGGAATTGGAAGCAATGAATCGTGTGCCACGACTAAAAGTTGCAAATCTTCCTCCTCCCATGGAACAACCTCCACCACCTCCTATCCCGAAGGAAGGAGTTCTACCACTCTCTTGTGTTCCACACGAGACACCGACGGAAGAAGACATCAAATAGTTTGCTCGGTCAACTTCGTCATCGACCTCCTCGATGTCACACTCATCGTATTCAAGGTCATCACAATGAGAGTAAGTAGAGTCATCGTACCTCGAAGCGTCACTACCTTCGTATTCTTGACCCGAAGCAAAAGATTCTTCTCGTTCATCTTCACAGGCTTCGTAGTCTTCTTCGTCTTCGTATTCACCATAGTGACCTGCTTCGTCCTCGTAAGAGCCATAGTCTCCGGTGTCATTATAACAGTCATCACCTCCGTAGGAACCATAGTTTCCATCATCTCCACACGAATCATACCCTCCGTAGCTACCATCATCCGAAGACATAGCTGCAACAAACAAGAGTAAAGGACCTCACAAGTTCACTCCCTCACGTGTATCACTCGAGTAATGTTCGCTCAATTTTCTTCCCACTCGTGTTTACACTCAAGGTCGTTGGCTTTTGTGACCTCACTCTATTGTTCTCACCACTCAGCCTTTTTCCACTCAAGTTGGCCTTGCCCCCTTGTTAGGAAACCGAAGTGATAAATCACAACTAGTACTTTCCAAGCTTAGGTTCGGAAGGAGTTTATATGACTCGATGGAACGGTAGCTATTTAACTGCGCACGGGGAGTCAAAGAAATTTCTACGAAATTGGACATCGGTCACCCCACGCACGAGTTCCTATAAGCTCAGATTCGATAGTACGACCTCGAGTAGAAAGGATTACTCCAGAGATCCACTATCGAGAATATTCGGACACAAGAAAAAGTGAAATCCTAAGAGAATCTACCTCCTCCTCGGTTCCGCTTCGGAATTTTCCGAACACGTGACCTCGGTACAAGTGTTTCCTCCTCGGTACAGATAGGGTTTAACCTTATCCACTTTCCCTTTTCTAGCCGACAACTTTTCACCTGGGGTTTTAGATTTGACAGTTTACCCCTTTCTTCTTCAATGGAACAG
Source organism: Petunia x hybrida (assembly GCA_037355625.1). Lineage (NCBI taxonomy): Eukaryota > Viridiplantae > Streptophyta > Magnoliopsida > Solanales > Solanaceae > Petunia > Petunia x hybrida. The sequence goes on along the minus strand of JBBBVM010000032.1, from coordinate 916,294 downwards.
TGAACTTTTACTCCGGTGTACGAACAATATCATGATTCGTTCACAGTCCACTACAACAGATTAAGCTCAAGATTTGGGTCGTCTCCGGTTTTACAACGTCGGAGATCACTCCAGTTCCAAGCGAAGCTAAGAACACAGCTCACGTCGCCCGTACACTGTCAACAATGTCAACACGCTTCCGGCGTACGGACAGTGTCTATAGCAGTGGAACTTCGATTTTAAGCACAAAAATCGACCCAAATACCTCAACAACCTCCAGTTTTCATCGGTAAACACCAAAACACAACTGGGGTTCGATTTTTAACAACACCACGTCAAGAACACGGTCCAAAACGATGGAAAAACCCTAATCACAAACGATGTACGTCGGGTATCCAAATTGATCCTAAGACAGTGGTGAATCCAAATATATGACTGTTTAATCCAAACAATCAACAATCAATTCAAATTTTTGAATTTTCTTCTTTATACTTTTTTTTTTTTTTTTGTAAAATAAGAACACCAACAGAAAGTAAAGATAGATTGAACAAGGAATGTGGATTCGTAGGAACGAGATCCAAGTCTTGCTCTGATACCAAGCTGATGCAAGCTAAATCCTAAGACATGCTAGCGATCGGAAACAGCAAGAACTCGACGCGGAAGTAAAGATGCGGAAGCAGTAAAGTAACCAAGATAACAAGAAATCGGGGAAGGGGGAGAACAGAAATAGAAGAAAGAATGGATAATCACAGTCAAAACATTGATTGATTATCCAAGGGAGAAAATGAAACTTGAACCTAACAAGGATTCATACTAGTGATGAAATCCATTTCGGTTCCAAGCCATAGAAGGCATACACGAAGCCTCGGGCTTCAAACAAGAATGGCTCGGCCAATTCTATCTCTATTCTCTCAATTCAATATCAACTAAAAACTAAAAACTAATGAGCTATGCTAGGAGTTTATATAGACAATAAAAAGGGCAAAATAGTAAAGTGGTCACAGGCGACCAATGAGATAAAGCCACGCAGGGCTGGAGTAGCTTATGTGTTCGGCAGCTCAACTCAAACACATTGTCTTCGGACGCTTGTTTGCCTCGGTCACGTTTGGAATCGAACACCCTTGCCTCGGGCACACTTGTAGCTCTTCGATCGATTCTTTGATCGGCGTCGTTCTTCCTCGGTTCGGTTGCTTTCAGCTTCGGGCTCAAACTTGATCGTTAGTTGTGCTCGATCTCACAGCTCCGAAGTCAGTGTCAGCAACGGTCACAGTCACTTGTTGTCTGCTCGGTGGATTTCCATCGTTGCTGCTTGGCGAGGCAGTCTTCGGTATCTTTCGTTCCGGCCACACTTTGATCGTGGGCGCCATGTGACTCCTCGGTGGACTTGCTTGATGAATCGAACAGGTGAGCCTGGTTCGTATTGCATCAATCACCATAGTCGGTTTCCTCCCTTCTTGAGCTTCATCGACTTGCTCAAGAGGTTGCACATTTCGGATGGGTCTTGGTAGTGGAATGTTCCTTGGGGGATTATCCAAGATACGGGGAATGCCCATTCGTTCAATTCTCTCTCGATCCTCCTTTACCCGTTGTTGATTGAGAAATTCAATGTCATGGCTAACTTGTTCCGGGGTAAAGTTAGGAGTACTTGAGACTTCCACTTTGATGAGACCCAAATCGCACCAAGACACTTTCCAACACTTTCCGACTTGTGCCAAGCTTGGAAGATACAATGGACTTGAAGTCAAGGGCTTTGGAAGTGTTCCGGATGGTTTCATCATTAGGCTCCACGCCTAAGGAGGAGGAAGGAGGCCCAGCACAGCTAGGCGCCCCGCCTAGCCCAGGCGCCCCGCTTGGGAAGCTTTCTGCCTAAGTGTGCAAAATGGTGCCAGGCGCCCCGCCTACCTAGGCCCCCAGCTCAGGCGCCCGCTTACCCCAGGCGCCCCACCTACCCCCAGGCGCCCCGCCCAGACTCAGTATAAGCCAGGCGCCCCACCTAGCCCAGGCGCCCCTCCCAGTTCGCAGATTTAGTAGACTTTTACTGTTTTGCCCTACGTGGCTTATTTGTTGAACCTTATTAGTAAGGGCAGTTCGGTCTTTGTGTAAGCTTGGGAAACACTATAAATAGCCAAGCCTAGCTTATTTTACACTTAGTTTATGCTGAGTGATGAATTGAATATTGTAAAGAGTGGATTCTCTTTGGGTTTTATGAAAACCAACCTTAGTTGGGACTTGTTACTTCTAGTGGATTCTAGTTGCCTAACAACCCCACCCCGATCATTCTATTTGCGAGTCCCAAGTGTGGCTCGAGGGTAGTTGCATAGCGTAGGTGTTCTTGTCCTTCTCTCGGGGTGTAACGGAAAAAGTTCTCCGTTGCTACTTGGGATTAGAGATCGAGTTACGTCTCGTTCTTATCTTTTACTTTTCCGCGTTTGATTATCATCAGTTTGGTATCAGAGCAAGGCTCGGGTTTTGTTTCTACAAACCCCCGACCCTTGGTTCTTCGTGCCTAGTATCCTCTTTTAGTTTTTTTTTTTTGTTGTTGAAGTTATTAGAAAGGAGAAAATTACAAAAAAATTGAAAAATTGAAAAATACAAAAATTTGGTGTATCTTGTTGATTTGGATGATTTGTGATATGGGTGTTATGGATTCTTGATCGTGATTGAATTCCCGATACTTGGATACCAAAATTGTTTGGATTGGTGGAGTTTGAAAATTTGAAACCCCAAAACCCCTTAAACCCTTGAAGAACTTGTTCTTGATGATTTTTGGCTTGATTCTTGGGTTGGATTGATGTTTGATTGAAAACTTGATATTGGGGATTGATCTTCATTGAAAAACAAACGATTCGGTACCAATTTTGTGGGATTTGAGTATGAATAACACCAAGTTTGATGAATCACAATCCATTTTGAAAACCCTTTGAAAAACCCCCTTGTTCTTGAGTTCTTGGCATTGAATCTTGAAATTGATTGATTGTTTGGATGTTAATTTGATTGGGGTTTGTTAAGGAAGGTCAAAAACAACTTTGGGTATCATTGGATTGTGAAAACAAGTTGAAAACATCGGATTTGGAGCTTGAAAATCGACTTGAAACGAGTTTGGAACGAGTTGGAAAAGGCTTCAGGCCAGGCGCCCCGCCTAAGCCAGGCGCCCCGCCTGACTTGGCTATTGCCTAAGTCTCAGGCGCCCCGCCTGAAATAATGCACAGTCTTGGGCGCCCCTCCTGAGTTCAGGCGCCCCACCTGAGTGCTGAACGAGTTGTTTTGGGTAGAATTTCGTAGGTATTCCCATTTGTTTGATTGCATTAATTCCGGTTAGTGCTATTAGAGTATAATCCTACTCGATTAGTACTAATCACTTTGAGCTATTAGGATCATCGTGCCTAGAAAGGAGACTAGAATTCAAAGAAGATCCGTAGTATCTTTTGGTTCAAGTCCTCACTTCAAATTGCTTAGCGTTCATCGAGTCATATCAACTCCACTCGCCCCGGAGTACAATTGGCTTGTGAATAGTTGGTTGGGTTGAGGATTGATAGTCAACTACTTGAAGCTTTTGGTAACAAGTCCGAGTGAAATATCCACCACCACCACCCCCAAAAGAGTGATCCGAGTGAACTCAAGTGAGGGAGTGAGTGAGGTCTTTTACTAACGTTTGTTGCTTCTTTGTAGGTACAATGGCAAACGATGGAGATGATCCCATGAAGCATTTCATGGCCACCATTATGGCTAAATTGGAGGATATCTCATTGAGACTTGAAACCGTCGAGAGGAATCAAGTTGAGACCGGTGAGAGGAGGACCCCGAGTGTCCAAATTGAATCCGGAGAGGGCACGAGTCATAGCACTCCTATGACTCCCGGACACTTTGTTGAGCTAACCAAGAAGTATGAACAAAGCAAAGTTGAAGCTCTACGAGAGCGTGGGTTGGGCAATCCCCAACAAGAGAGCAATCCTCTCAACTTGGGCAATCCCCAAGGAAATGCTCCACTTCGAAGACCCGTTAGGTTTGTCCCACCTCTTGAGCAAGTTGTTGAGGCTCAAGAAGAGGAGGAAGCCGAGTATGGTGATGAGGCCTATGGGTATGATGCTCCTTATCAACCTAGGAGGCCAATGAATTGGGGTCGAAATGTGGATCGGGGTAGAGGCCGAGGTCGAGGGCCACCCATGAGATTTGATGGAAGGAATGCTAGGAGAGAATATGTTGCTCATGATGACCACTATGGAGGCCAACCGGAGCCAAACTATGGGGTGCGTGACAACAACAACAATCTCAATAGTGTGAAGCTTAATCTTCCATCCTTTAAGGGAGCTTGTGATCCGGAGGCATATATGGAATGGGTTCTACTTATAGAGAGAGTGTTTGACACAAATGAGATGACCGATGAGAAGAAAGGTACTTATGCTATTTCATCCTTTGAGTCTTATGCTTCTACTTGGTGGGAATCCATAAAGAGGACAAGAAGAAGAGCGGGTGTGCATGTGAATGTGACATGGAATGAATTGAAAGCCCTCATGAATACCAAGTATGTGACTCCTAGATATCGACAAGAGCAACTCAAGAAGCTCTATGATCTAAAGCAAGGTGTCAAGACGGTTCATGAGTACTATGATGAGTTTGAGAAGACCCGATTGGCCTTAGATATGGAGACCGAGGATGAAGAGCAAGCCATGATCCGTTTCAAAAATGGTTTGAGCCACGGTATAGCTTCTCAATTGAGGTTGCATTCTTATCCTTCACTTCAAGATCTATTGGAAGCCGCTATTGAAGCCGAGCAATGGCTTAAGGGAGAAAAGTCCACCCGTTACAAGAGTAGCACTCCTACTCCCGTGAACCAACCAAGGGAGTGGAAGACTCCAAATGTAAGCTTTCCAAGTGCCAATGCTAGCAAAGAAGTGAAGAAGCCATATGAGAAGACTACTCCACCTTTGGAAGGTACTTCTAAAACTCGCTTGAGTAATCCTATTTCTACTTCTACTCAATGTTATAAGTGCAAGGGCTATGGGCATATTGCTAAAGAATGCTCCACAAAACGAACCATGGTTGTGGTTGGCAATTTGGTGTATGAACAAGAAAGTGAGCCCGAAAATGAGGAAGTAGAGGTGGGTGAGGAAGTTGATTGTGAGGAGGCCGTAGAAGAGGAAGATGGCCCTCAAATGTTCTTGGTGGTTAGGAGAAGCTTGAGTACCATTGTTATGGAAGAGGAGGTGGAAAATGATCAAAGGGAAAACCTCTTTCATGCTAGGTGCCGAGTAATGGGCCAAGTATGTTCAATGGTTGTTGATTCGGGGAGTTGTACCAACATAGTGAGCCAAACCTTGATTTCCCAATTGAAGTTACCCACTCTAAAGCACCCAAAACCATATCGTTTACAATGGCTTAGCGAGTGTGGTGAACTAAAAGTGGTGAAACAAGCATTGATTGAGTTTAGCATTGGGAGCTATAAGGATAAGATCATGTTTGACGTGGTCCCGATGCAAGCATGCCATTTATTGTTTGGGAGACCATGGCAACATGATAGGTGTGTAGTGCATGATGGCCGGACCAACTCCTATACGGTCAAGCAAGATGGGAGAAAGTATGTGCTTAGACCTTTGACTCCAAGGCAAGTAAGGGAAGACTACAAGCGCATGAAGGAGTTGAGGAAAGAGGCTAAAGCAAAGTCACCCATTGTACTTGAACCCGAGACAAACAATCTTATTGCTTTGCCAATGCATGATGAAAATGAGAGTCACTCCACTTCAAATGAGAGAGAAAAGATAGAGAGAAGTGAGGGAGTGACCGGTGACAATCCAAGAGAGGAAAAAGGAGAGGATTTGAGGAGTGATGTGAGGGGATTGTCACCACAAACTACACTTGACCTTGAGGTAAAATTAAGAGAGATGAGAGGTGAGGAAGGAAAAATTGAGAGTGAGAGCACCCAATGTTCTAACCCTTCTTTATCTTCTACCTTTTCTTGTGAAAGTTCTTGTGTAGGTACATTTGAAGACAAGCCATTGGAGCCTCAACGTGAGCTTCATGATGGAGGAGTTGTGTATGACACTTCAAACCTTGTGAGTGATCAAGGAAGTACTACAAATGTAAGTGTTGCTTCACCTTTTCATGAACCTACTAGCTATTTGTCTTGTGATGACTCAACACTAGTTGGAGCTTGTGATGCATCTAGTGAATATGCCACTAGTGAAGAGTCTAGTTGTCAACTTGCGTGTGCTTGTGAAACACTAGTTGGAAGGGACGCTATGCCACATCATGATGTGAGTTCATTGTTCGTTGAACCCCTCCCTAGTGTAGATTTGATGGTTGACCATGATTGTGACCTTTGCTATGACACACCACCAACCTTTGACAAATGGGGAGATGAGATAGTTGATCATTCCCTTATTGATATGCTTCTATTTGGTGGGCCAATGTGTTGTGGTAAGGTTGGTCTTATCCTTGAGGAGTCCAAATTGCATGAATTGGACAAGGTTGTCTATGATGACTCCTCAAGTGATCCTAGTCTTGATACCATGCTTTTCTGTGACCATGAAGTTGAGATGCATGCTTTTACATTTCCATTGTGTGAAGATAATCTCATTTGTGGTACCGACTTGTATCGGGCTAGGGTGGGTAGTCAAATGGAACCCCCATGGTGTGAAGGATTTGATTCCTTAGGCAACCACTTGTTTGAGAATTTGAGTGAGGTAGATGATTCTTTGAGTGACCCCACTATTGCTTGTGTGGGTTATGATGAAGAAGAATCCATCATCAATGCCTTCCTTGAGAGCTTGTCTTTTGAGAAGGGTTGCTTAGGTGATGAAATTGGATGATAAGACCCAAATCGAGCAACCATCCAAAAACATCATCCAAGGCCAAGGAAGAGCTTATGCATTGGAACGCCATGGAACGAGGAGCCTTAGAGACACATTTCGAGGCGTTTCTAGCACTCAGGGAAGCAGGCGGACCGCCTAGTCAAAGGGGCGGACCGCCCACTTGTGGAGAACTCTCTGGATCTAAGGCCGCCTAGTGCAGAGGCGGAGGGCCTAGGCAGAGTAGGCGGACCGCCTGGTTGAAACAGGCGGGGCGCCTAGTGCTGAACAAGCTGCGGGATTCTCTAGTTATTAGCCTATGTAATTTCTATTATGCCCCTACGTGGCTTTTGACTTTAGAACTTACTTAAGGGTACTTTAGGCCTTTCCTTATGTCTTGAATGAGGCCTATAAATACTCCATAGCTTAGCATTATTCCTAGTGAAGTTAGCTATTATGATGAATGATTGAATGTCAATTGACAATGTTCAAGAGTGGATTCTCTTTGAATGAAAACACTTTGAGACGGTTTGAGTTTACTAGTGGATTCTAGTTGAACCCCAAACCACCCCCGATCATTCTATTTGCGAGTCCCAGGTGCGGCTCGAGGGTAGTTGCATAGTGTAGGTCCTCCTTGACGCCGATATGAGGGTATCACGGAACAAGTTCTCCGTGGTTACCTTGTAGGGAGTTCGAGTAGTGTCTCACTCCTATCTTTATTTTTCCGCGTTTGTTTTTTATTCTTATCATCTTGGTATCAGAGCAAGGCTCGGGTTTTGTTTCTACAAACCCCCGACCCTTGATTCTTCGTGCCTAGGTTGGTTTCTATCTTAGGTTCTTGTTTATTGTTATTGAAAGAAGAAAATCACAAAAAAATTGGAAAATTGAAAAATACCAAAAATTTGTTCTATCTTGTGTTTTGGATTGATTCGTGTTGTGATTGATATTGGGGTTTGTTCCTTATTGGAAACCCGTTATTTTGGTACCCAACACACACGATTTGGAGTTGTATTCCATGATTTGAGATTTGAAACCCTTGAAAAAAATTGAAAAAGCTTGAAACCCTAGCTATGAACATGATGAACATGGTAGAATGTTGAATTTTGATTGGGTTTTGATGAAATTGATTGGGGTTTGATCTCTGTGCTTGAAACAACGTTTGGGTACCTTCGGATTGATAAAACAACGTGTGGATTGTTGGAATTTTGGGTGCCAAAGGCAAGAAAAACGAGTTTGAACAGTGCTGGAAGTTGCACTAGGCGGGGCGCCTAGTAGAAGGGGCGGACCGCCTACTTTTTGCTCACTCTCTGGATTTTACAGAGGCGGACCGCCTACTCCCCTCTATAGGGAACCAGGCGGACCACCTACTCAAAACAGGTGGGGCGCCTACTTCCTTCAAGTTGGGCATTGGGTAGTTCCTTCTAGGTTCTCTTGTTTTGTTGATTCCATTGCTTCTAATTAGTATTATTAGAGTATAATCCTACTCGATTAGTACTAATTACTTTGAGCTATTAGGTTCATCGTGCCATAGAAAGGAGACTAGAATTCAAAGAAGATCCGTAGTATCTTTTGATTCAAGTCCTCATTTAAAGTGCCTATCTTTCCAATCGAGTCCCATTAACTCCACTCACCCCGGAGTGCATTTGGACTTGATAAGTTGAGTGATTGAGTCGTGGTTCGTTGATGAACTACTTGAAGCTTTAAACTCAAACTTGTGTGAAATATCCATCCCCCACTAAACACGAGCGAGCCGAGTGAAACAATTGTAAGGGAGTGGGAGAGGTATTCTACTAACGTTTGTTGCTTTTTGTAGGTACAATGGTCAACGACGGACAAGATTTCATAAAGGAGGCCTTGGCTAATCTTCTTGCCAAGATGGACCTCATGGACCAAAAGATTGGAAATCTTGAGAAGATGACATCTATTGCTCAAGTAAAGCAAGGGACCCCGAGTGTCCAAGGCAAAGCCGGAGAAGGCACGAGTCATAGCACTCCTATGACTCCCGGACACCTTGTTGAGCTAAATAAGAGGTATGAGCAAAGCAAAGTTGAAGCTCTACGAGAGCATGGGTTGGGCAATCCCCGACAAGAGGGCAATCCCCTCAACTTGGGCAATCCCCAAGTAAGTACTCCACTTAGAAGACCCGTGCGGAATGTCCCACCTCTTGAACAAATTGATGAAGTTCAAGAAGAGGAGGAGGCCGGGTATGGTGATGAAGCCTATGGGTATGATGTTCCTTATCAACCTAGGAGGCAAATGCATTGGGGTCGAAACGTGGATAGGGGTAGAGGCCGGGGTCGAGGGCCACCCATGGGCTATGCTAAAGGAAGTGAACAAGTGTTGGGCAATCCCCAACAAGTGGGCAATCCCCACTCTTTGGGCAATCCCCAAAGAAATACTCCACTTCCAAAACCCATCCGAAATGTTCCACCCACAGAAGATGTGGAGGAGGATATGGTTGAAGAGGATAATCCTCATGTTTCTCTAGTTGTGAGGAGGAGCTTATGATGCAGGGCAAAACACGCGGAAGCTAAACAACGACACAAATATGCGGAAGCGATAAATAACTAGATAGGTGATATCAAAGATATCGGGAAACAAGGATTGGGGAGTCAAGAAACGAGAAGAAAGAACGGATTAATGAATTTAAGACATGAATTAATAATCCAAAAAGGGAGAAATGAAAGTCGAACCTTACAATGGAATCAAACTAGGTGTCGATCGCCATAGGTTCCAAGTTAACGAGATACATGAAGCCTCGAGCTTCGGACTAGAAGGGCTCGGCCTCTTCTCTAATTCTCTCTTCTCAAATGTTCATACAATGTAAACTAACTAACTTCTCAAATGAAAGACTAAGTGTGGCTTTTATAGTTTTCCCACACTCCTAAGTGAAATGACTAAAATGCCCATGGGATGGGTTAAGACATACAAGCCACTTAAGGGCAAAATAGGAATTACAACACAAAAACTAGTCTTGAAATGGCCCGGAACTAGGCGCCCCGCCTAGCCAAAAGAGGCGCCCCGCCTAGTTGCATGGTAGGCAAACAGGCGCCCCAACACCATGGAGTAGGCGCTCCACCTACTTGAAGTAGGCGCCCCACCTACTTGAAGTAGGCGGTCCGCCCAAAATAGAGGCGGCCAGAGATCCAGAGAGTGAGCTTCAACTAGGCGGTCCGCGCCTTTGACTAGGCGGTCCGCCCCTTCCTGGGGGTCCTTGGAATGGCTCAAAATGTATCCCCCGAGCCTCTCCTTTGGTGCCCACATGCTCCTCTTTCCTTGGCGCTCCTTTGCATGATCTTCAAGACGTTTTCGGAGCCCTTGACTTGCGTTCCTTGTGCTCTTCAAGCTAGGTTCTTGATGGTTGTCGTTTAGGCCAATTTGCCCGGCATCATCCTCCCCTTCTTGAAAGGATTTCATCCTCGAAATCACACCATCAAAACCTACAACCAAAGCAAGCACAACCAAAATTTCCTACTTCACAAGTAGGTTAGCATTAACAAGAGAAGTGCAAATTGTGTGGAAAACACACTCTTGTGATAGAGCCAAGCATCAATACCAGTCAAAAAGCGTATGTTCCCAAAGGAAACAATAAATTCTTGGCTCAACAAGATTAAGCACTCATAATCAAAACAAGCAAAGAGATCAAAGTCATGCAACATGTAGCAATCAAATGCCCTATGACCCCTAAGCTTACTATCGACACACCAAGCCTTCAAATCAATTTTATCAATATGTGACACATTGGCTTTGGCATGCTCATCACTCAAGGTGTGCTCAACATATGGGATGGAGTAAGCAAAATAGTTCAATTCACAACTAACATCGACTACTCCACTCCCCTTCTTAAGAGCATTCTTACACACACCAAGAGGTACCTCCTCACCTCCAAATACTCCTCCAAGACAATCCTCGTCACTAGACAAACTCCCAAGGGAGGTCTCAAACAATGGGTTATCCATAGAGTTAGGCATTCCAATCCATGGAGGTCCAAACTCACACTCTACTCTAGCTTGATACAATTCACCATTTTCATTGAAGTTGCTCTCATACAAAGGATTAGTATAGGCACACTTCTCAAGTTCATTGGCAAGCAAAGGTGAAGTTCTCAAACTAGAGACAACATCGACACTTGAGGAGTCATCGAACACAAGTCGATCAATCTCATTCTCAAGAGACTCCTCAAGGTTACAAACTTCCTCACTACGACACAAGATACCACCGCTAGCAAATAAGCAATCAAAGGGAAGAATAGGATAATCATGCAATTCATCTTCTCCTTTATCAAACATGGGTGGGGTGTCATAACAAGGGTCACAAACAAGGTCAACTTCAATATTGTCACTAAAGAGAGGTTCAATGAAAACCGAGCTCACATCATGATGTGGCTTTTCAACCCTCTCAACTAGTGGTTCATTTTCACACACAAGTTGACCCAAAGGCTCTACACTAGTTGCAAAAACATTGTATTCATGCAAATCATCAACTAGCCTAGAGTTTTCACTAACAATATCACAAGACAAGGAAGTAGCATGCTCAAGGGAGGAAGGACTAACACATACCTTTGAAGTGTCATGAACGTCTTCACCTTGTAGCTCACATTCGGCGTCTCCTTCACCTTGTCTTTCAATCTCGGAACATGGTTGAGGCTCCATCGGTTTGCCTCCAAGAATTCCTACACAAGAACTCAAACACATAGAAGAAAAAGACAAAGGGTTAAGGTTAGAATAAGGAGTGCCCTCACTCTCAATTTTTCTTTTTCCCTCTTTCTTTTCCCTCATTTTTTTCCAAGGTCGGGTGTAGATTCGGGTGGCGACAACCCACTCACATCACTCATCACAACCTCTCCTTTTTCCACTCGAGAGTTGTCACCGGTCGCTCCCTTACTCCTCTCTATCTTTTGCCTCTCAAATTCGGGCGAATTGGGACGAGGCCCAAGAATACCCATAGCCGGAGTAGGTGGACTTTTCACGTCAACCCGGAATCTAGGACTAGGAGACTCATCTCTTGATGTCTCCTTTTTCTTTGTTGGCGAACCACTCGGCTTTGGAAGTGGCTTCGGGCTCACCTTGTTGACATTTGCCAACTCTTTTGTAGCACTAGTCCCACCATTGCTTGTGTTTGTAGGACTTCTTGTTTGCACATTGTTGCCCATGGAATGAAGTTCTTGCTCCTCGCTCCTTTGCCTAGCCAAAGAAGGCGCACTAGTAGGCACTTGGCTCTTCGCCCGGTAAGGCACAAAGTCATAAACTCTTTGCCCTACGCCCACAAGATATGCACCTTTCACCGCACTATATTGCACCCTCTTCCCCTCCAACCACCGGTCACCTATCCACACATCAATATGACGCATGGGATACACGTCACACCACACATAGCATTTATAACTCCCATGAGATATGAGTACCCGAGCCTCCTTAGAAACCCACACTCCATCATACTCATAAGGATGCTCTAGCTTGTGGCACGGTATCCTAAGCCTATCAACCAAAGAGGTGCTAATACAATTGGCATCGGTACCACCAATCTTGAGCAAGTATCCACCAATACCATCTACCTCAACAACGAACCTACATCTACCCAAGTGTTGTAGATTGGCATCCAAGTGAGAACTTGAACGCCCACAAGTGTCAACTCCGACAACTTGGGTCTTCCTTATTTCTCCACTAGTGGCAACACCACTAGAACATTCTCCTCTTCCCGTCACTCTCCCAACATTAGCAATGTTGTTGGAAGTCAAGGAAGGAACCTCGCTATGGAACCCATAAGTGCCTCTCGCCTTGGTCCCATAGCCCATAGTACTACTCCTACTACAACCATCCACGCCCCTCACGGCATATAACCCCTTTGTAGCAAAAGCAACACCATCTATCATACCAACCTCCTCATGGGAATTAGAAGCATTAGGCCGCTTAGCGTACCTAGAAGATGCAAGCTTCTTCTTTCCCACGGAACAACCACCACCGCCCCCCATACTAATGGAAGGTCCTCTACTACTCCCTTGTACACCGTTAGCGACACTAAGAGAAGATGCATAAGAATAACCCCTATGTTCATCATCATCATCAACTCTACCTATGTCACCATCATCAATATCAAATTCTTCACAAGAAGAGTAAGTAGGGTCATCATACCTTGAAGCGTCACCATCTTCGATTTCTTGACTAGAAGCATAGGCATCATCACATTCGTCATCACAAGCCTCATAGTCATCATCAATCTCACGATCATCATAGTGAACCGCTTCATCTTCATAGGAGCCATGGTTTCCATCATCATAGTAATGGCCTTCATCACCCTCATAGGAACCATAGTCTCCATCATCACCATACGAGTCATAGCAACTCGCATCATCGCCACATGAGCCATAATCTACTCCGTCATCAATATCCGACATTGTTGCAATCACCAAAGAACAAAACCTCCCAAAAGTCACTCCCTCACGTGTATCACTCAATATATGTACACTCAAGAGCGAGGCCTTATCAACTTGGGAACCAAGGAAATCACAACTAGCATGTCCAAGTTAAAGTTCGGAATGGAATTAATGAGACTCGATGTACGGACGGTTATTTAAAGTGCGCACTTGAGGCCAAAATGAGTTCTACGACTCTTCTTTGAATTCTAATCTCCTCTACGCACGAATACCTAATACGCTAAAGGATTAGTGTTAATAAAGTAGGCCAATTACCCTAGAAACACTAACCAAGAGGTACGGAAGCAAACGGAACACAAAAACACACAAAACGAAGCCAAACGGAGCCTCCCCAGGAGTGGGCGACCGCCTCTGTAAAGGGGGCGCCCCGCCTACTCAAAATACAGAGAGCAACAACAAAATGGGCGGACCGCCTACTATTTGGGCGATCCGCCTACTGGCATTTTCAGCACAGTCCGAAAATCATTTTTTGGCTCGTTTAGCACTCAAAATCCAACGTTTTCGACTCGTTTTCGATTCTAATGATACCCAACGATGTATTTGATGATTCTAAACAATCCCCAATAGGTTTAAACCCCAAACAAACAACAATCAATCGATTTTGATTCTTGAGCAAAATTCTAGGGTTCTTGAATATTTTGGAGATTTGATCTCTTCAAACTTTGAAATACACCACCAAATCTTTTAATTTTGGTATCAAAAGAACGGAAATACAATAAGGAACAAACCCCAATGATTTTTAATGAATGGGTGTTCCTATACAACAAGTTCCACCAAATTTTGTGAAATTTTCAAGTTTTTCTATTTTTTTGTTTTTCTTCAATGTTTCAAGAACAAACACAACAATCACAAAGATAAGGATACTACGAACAAGGAACGAGGGTTTGTAAGAACAACACCCGATCCGTGCTCTGATACCAACTGATGCAGGGCAAAACACGCGGAAGCTAAACAACGACACAAATATGCGGAAGCGATAAATAACTAGATAGGTGATATCAAAGATATCGGGAAACAAGGATTGGGGAGTCAAGAAACGAGAAGAAAGAACGGATTAATGAATTCAAGACATGAATTAATAATCCAAAAAGGGAGAAATGAAACTCGAACCTTACAATGGAATCAAACTAGGTGTCGATCGCCATAGGTTCCAAGTTAACGAGATACATGAAGCCTCGGGCTTCGGACTAGAAGGGCTCGGCCTCTTCTCTAATTCTCTCTTCTCAAATGTTCATACAATGTAAACTAACTAACTTCTCAAATGAAAGACTAAGTGTGGCTTTTATAGTTTTCCCACACTCCTAAGTGAAATGACTAAAATGCCCATGGGATGGGTTAAGACATACAAGCCACTTAAGGGCAAAATAGGAATTACAACACAAAAACTAGTCTTGAAATGGCCCGGAACTAGGCGCCCCGCCTAGCCAAAAGAGGCGCCCCGCCTAGTTTCATGGTAGGCAAACAGGCGCCCCAACACCATGGAGTAGGCGCTCCACCTACTTGAAGTAGGCGCCCCACCTACTTGAAGTAGGCGGTCCGCCCAAAATAGAGGCGGCCAGAGATCCAGAGAGTGAGCTTCAACTAGGCGGTCCGCGCCTTTGACTAGGCGGTCCGCCCCTTCCTGGGGGTCCTTGGAATGGCTCAAAATGTATCCCCCGAGCCTCTCCTTTGGTGCCCACATGCTCCTCTTTCCTTGGCGCTCCTTTGCATGATCTTCAAGACGTTTCCGGAGCCCTTGACTTGCGTTCCTTGTGCTCTTCAAGCTAGGTTCTTGATGGTTGTCGTTTAGGCCAATTTGCCCGGCATCAGCTTAGGTGCCGTATTTGTGGAGGATAGTGAGAATGATCAAAGAGAGAACCTCTTTCACGCTAGATGCCGAGTCATGGGTGTAGTTTGCTCCATGATTATTGACTCGGGAAGTTGTGCCAACATAGTGGGCCAAACATTGATTTCCCAATTGAAGTTACCCACCTTGAAACATCCCAACCCGTATCGATTACAAGGGCTAAGTGAGTGTGGGCAGTTGAAGGTGGAGGAGCAAGCATTGATTGAGTTTGGCATGGGAAGCTATAAAGACAAAATCTTGTTTGATGTTGTCCCGATGCAAGCATGCCATCTCTTATTTGGGAGACCATGGCAATATGATAGATGTGTGGTGCACGATGGCCGGACCAATTCATTGATGCAGGGCAAAATACGCGGAAGCTAAACTATACGATACGCGGAAGCAAATAAACGAGATAAACAAGAAATCAAGATTGGGAAGGCAAGAATTTAGAAGAAAGAAACGAATTCAATTCAATTACGTGGATTGAATTCAAGAGGGAGAAAGAGAAACTTGAACCTTACAATGGATCCAACTAGGTGTCGATCCCCATAGGTTCCAAGTACATAGATAATCGAAGCCTCGGGCTTCAAACCTCGAAGGGCTCGGCCTCTTCAATGTTCTCTCTTCTTTCTATTGTTCATACAATGTAAACTTCTGAAGAAAAATGACTAAGTGTCCTATTTATAGTCTTTCATAAGACATGGTGAAATGTCTAAAATGCCCCCAAAGTGAAATAAGACATACAAGGTCACTTAAGGGCAAAATAGGAAAACTACACAAAATCAAGTCTTGAAACATTCCGGAAATAGGCGCCCCGCCTAGTGAAACAGGCGCCCCGCCTGGTGCTGAATAGAGGGGAGTAGGCGCCCCACCTGCTGAGAGTAGGCGCCCCACCTGCTGAAGTAGGCGCCCCAGCCTAAAAAGTGGGCGGTCCGCCCCTTTTTCAGGCGCCCCAAAGTCCAGAGGCTTGCAATCAACTAGGCGGTCCGCCCCTTTGAGTAGGCGGTCCGCCCCTTCCTGAGGGTTCTTGGAATGGCTCAAAATGTGTCCCCCGAGCCTCTCCTTTGGTGCCTATGTGCTCCTCCTTCCTCGGCGCTCCAATGCATGATCTTCAAGACGTTTCCGGAGCCCTTGACTTGCAACCTTTGTGCTCTTCAAGCTTGGTTCTTGATGGTTGTCGTTTAGGCCAATTTGCCCGGCATCATCCTCCCCTTCTTGAAAGGATTTCGTCCTCGAAATCGAACCATCAAAACCTACAATCAAAACAAGCACAACAAAAACTTCCTACTTCACAAGTAGGTTAGCTTAACAAGAATAAGTGCAAGTGGTGTGGAAAACACACTCTTGTGATAGAGCCAAGCATCAATACCCATTAAAAAACTTATGTCCCCAAAAGAGACAATAAATTCTTGGCTCGACAAGAACAAGCACTCATCATTATAACAAACAAAGAGATCAAGGGTATGCATGTAGCAATTATATTTCCTATGACCCCTAAGCTTACTACCAACACACCAAGCCTTCACATCAATTTTATCACAATGTGACACATCGGCTTTGGCATGACCAACACTCAAGGTGTGCTCAACATGTGGGATGGAGTAAGTGAAATAGTTCAATTCACAACTAACATCGATTACTCCACTCCCCTTCTTACGAGCATTCTTATACACACCAAGAGGTACCTCCTCACCTCCAAACACTCCTCCAAGACAACCCTCGTCACTAGACAAATTCCCAAGGGAGGTCTCAAACAATGGGTTATCCATAGAGTTAGGCATTCCAGTCCATGGAGGTCCAAACTCACACTCGACTCTAGCTTGATACAATTCACCATTTTCATTGAAGTTGCTCTCATACAAAGGATTAGTATAGGCACACTTCTCAAGTTCATTGGCAAGCAAAGGTGAAGTTCTCAAACTAGAGACAACATCGACACTTGAGGAGTCATCGAACACAAGTCGATCAATCTCATTCTCAAGAGACTCCTCAAGGTTACAAACTTCCTCACTGCGACACAAGATACCACCGCTAGCAAATAGGCAATCAAAGGGAAGAATAGGATAATCATGCAATTCATCTTCTCCTTTATCAAACATGGGTGGGGTGTCATAACAAGGGTCACAAACAAGGTCAACTTCAATATTGTCACTAAAGAGAGGTTCAATGAAGACCGAGCTCACATCATGATGTGGCTTTTCAACCCTCTCAACTAGTGGTTCATTTTCACACACAAGTTGACCCAAATGCTCTACACTAGTTCCAAAAACATTATATTCATGCAAATCATCAACTAGCCTAGAGTTTTCACTAACAATATCACAAGACAAGGAAGTAGCATGCTCAAGGGAGGAAGGACTAACACATACCTTTGAAGTGTCATGAACGTCTTCACCTTGTAGCTCACATTCGGCGTCTCCTTCACCTTGTCTTTCAATCTCGGAACATGGTTGAGGCTCCATCGGTTTGCCTCCAAGAATTCCTACACAAGAACTCAAACACATAGAAGAAAAAGACAAAGGGTTAAGGTTAGAATAAGGGGTGTCCTCACTCTCGATTTTTCTTTTCCCCTCTTTCTTTTCCCTCATTTTTTTTCCAAGGTCGGGTGTAGATTCGGGTGGTGACATCCCACTCACATCACTCCTCACATAACTACTATAATTCCTATGAGATAGAAGTACCCGAGCCTCCTTGGAAACCCACACTCCCTCATACTCATAAGGACTCTCTAGCTTACGGCATGGTATCCTCAATTTATCAACCAAAGAGGTGCTAATGCAATTGGCATCGGTATCATCAACTTTGAGCAAGTAACCTCCAATACCATTTACCTCAACAACGAATCTTCTCCTACCCAAGTTTTGTAGATTGGCATCCAAGTGAGAACTTGAATGCCCACAAGTGTCAACTCCGACAACTTGGGTCTTCCTTATCCCTCCACTACTAGCAAGATTGCTAGTGTAACTTCCACTTCCCGTCACTCTCCCAACATTAGAGATGTTGTTGGAAGTCGAGGAAGGATCCTTGCCATGGAACCCATGAGTGCCTCTCGCCTTGGTTCCATAGCCCATAGCACTACTCCTACTACAACCATCCACGCCCTTCACGGCATATAACCCCTTTGTAGCAAAAGCAACACCATTTCTCAAACCATCCTCCATATGGGAATTAGAAGCGTTAGGCCGCTTAGCGTACCTAGAAGATGCAAGCTTCTTCTTCCCCATGGAACAACAACCACCGCCTCCCATACTAATGGAAGGTCCTCTACTACTCCCTTGTACACCGTTAGCAACACTAAGAGAAGATGCATAAGAATAACCCCTATGTTCATCATCATCATCAACTCTACCTATGTCACCATCATCAATATCAAATTCTTCACAAGAAGAGTAAGTAGGTTCATCATACCTTGAAGCGTCACCATCTTCGATTTCTTGACTAGAAGCATAGGCATCATCACATTCGTCATCACAAGCCTCATCGTCATCATCAATCTCACGATCATCGTAGTGAACCGCTTCATCATCATAGGAGCCATGGCTTCCATCATCATAGTAATGGCCTTCATCGCCCTCATAGGAGCCATAGTCTCCATCATCACCATACGAGTCATAGCAACTCGCATCATCGCCACATGAGCCATAATCTACTCCATCATCAATATCCGACATTGTTGCAATC
This sequence comes from Petunia x hybrida, assembly GCA_037355625.1. Taxonomy (NCBI): domain Eukaryota; kingdom Viridiplantae; phylum Streptophyta; class Magnoliopsida; order Solanales; family Solanaceae; genus Petunia; species Petunia x hybrida. The sequence goes on along the minus strand of JBBBVM010000032.1, from coordinate 897,588 downwards.
ACCAAAGAACAAAACCTCCCAAAAGTCACTCCCTCACGTGTATCACTCAATATATGTACACTCAAGAGCGAGGCCTTATCAACTTGGGAACCAAGGAAATCACAACTAGCATGTCCAAGTTAAAGTTCGGAATGGAATTAATGAGACTCGATGTACGGACGGTTATTTAAAGTGCGCACTTGAGGCCAAAAGGAGTTCTACGACTCTTCTTTGAATTCTAATCTCCTCTACGCACGAATACCTAATACGCTAAAGGATTAGTGTCAATTGAGTAGGTCAATTACCCTAGAAACACTAACCAAGAGGTACGAAAGCAAACGGGACACAAAAACACACGAAACGAAGCCAAACGGAGCCACCCCAGGAGTGGGCGGTCCGCCTCTGTAAAGTGGGCGCCCCGCCTACTCAAAATACAGAGAACAACAACAAAATGGGCGGACCGCCTACTATTTGGGCGCCCCGTCTACTGGCATTTTCAGCACAGTCCGAAAATCGTTTTTTGGCTCGTTTAGCACTCAAAATCCAACGTTTTCGACTCGTTTTCGATTCTAATGATACCCAAAGATGTATTTGATGATTCTAAACAATCCCCAATAGGTTTAAACCCCAAAAAAACAACAATCAATCGATTTTGATTCTTGAGCAAGTTCTAGGGTTCTTTGAAAATTTTGGGAGTTTGATTTCTTCAAATTTTGAAATACACCACAAAATCTTGTAATTTTGGTATCAAAAGAACGGGAATAGTATAAGGAACAAACCCCAATGATTTTTAATGAATGGGTGTTCCAATCCAACAAGTTCCACCAAATTTTGTGAAATTTTCAAGTTTTTCTACTTTTTTGTTTTTCTTCAAATTTTCAAGAACAAACACAACAATAACAAAGATAAGGATACTACGAACAAGGAACGAGGGTTTGTAAGAACAACACCCGATCCGTGCTCTGATACCAATTGATGCAGGGCAAAATACGCGGAAGCTAAACTATACGATACGCGGAAGCAAATAAACGAGATAAACAAGAAATCAAGATTGGGAAGGCAAGAATTTAGAAGAAAGAAACGAATTCAATTCAATTACGTGGATTGAATTCAAGAGGGAGAAAGAGAAACTTGAACCTTACAATGGATCCAACTAGGTGTCGATCCCCATAGGTTCCAAGTACATAGATAATCGAAGCCTCGGGCTTCAAACCTCGAAGGGCTCGGCCTCTTCAATGTTCTCTCTTCTTTCTATTGTTCATACAATGTAAACTTCTGAAGAAAAATGACTAAGTGTCCTATTTATAGTCTTTCATAAGACATGGTGAAATGTCTAAAATGCCCCCAAAGTGAAATAAGACATACAAGGTCACTTAAGGGCAAAATAGGAAAACTACACAAAATCAAGTCTTGAAACATTCCGGAAATAGGCGCCCCGCCTAGTGAAACAGGCGCCCCGCCTGGTGCTGAATAGAGGGGAGTAGGCGCCCCACCTGCTGAGAGTAGGCGCCCCACCTGCTGAAGTAGGCGCCCCAGCCTAAAAAGTGGGCGGTCCGCCCCTTTTTCAGGCGCCCCAAAGTCCAGAGGCTTGCAATCAACTAGGCGGTCTGCCCCTTTGAGTAGGCGGTCCGCCCCTTCCTGAGGGTTCTTGGAATGGCTCAAAATGTGTCCCCCGAGCCTCTCCTTTGGTGCCTATGTGCTCCTCCTTCCTCGGCGCTCCAATGCATGATCTTCAAGACGTTTCCGGAGCCCTTGACTTGCAACCTTTGTGCTCTTCAAGCTTGGTTCTTGATGGTTGTCGTTTAGGCCAATTTGCCCGGCATCATTCATATACGGTCAAGAATGATGGGAGGAAATATGTGCTTAGACCTTTGACTCCAAGGCAAGTAAGGGAAGACTACAAGCGGATGAGGGAGTTGAGGGAAGCGGCTAAAGCCAAGTCAACCATTGTACTTGAACCCGAGGCAAACGATCTTGTTGTCTTACCAAAGCATGATGAAAGTGAGAGTCACTCCACTCCAATTGAGAGAGAAAAGATAGAGAGAAGTGAGGGAGTGACCGGTGACAATCCAAGAGAGGAAAAAGGAGAGGAATTGAGGAGTGATGTGAGTGGATTGTCACCACAAACTACACTTGACCATGAGGTAAAATTGAGAGAGATGAGAGGTGAGGAAGGAAAAATTGAGAGTGAGAGCACCCATTGTTCTAACCCTTCTTTATCTTCTATCTCTTCTTGTGAAAGTTCTTGTGTAGGTACATTGAAAGACAAGTCATTGGAGCCTCAATGTGAGCTTCATGAAGGAGGAGTTGCATATGACACTTCAAACCTTGTGAGTGATCAAGGAAGTACTACCAATGTAAGTGTCACTTCACCTTTTCATGAGCCTACTAGCTACTTGTCTTGTGATGACTCAACACTAGTTGGTGTTTTTGATGCATCTAGTGAGTATACCACTAGTGAAGAGTCTAGTTGTCAACTTGAGTTTGCATGTGAAACACTAGTTGGGAGGAGCACTATGCCACATCATGATGTGAGCTCATTGTTCATTGAACCCCTCCCTAGTGTCGATTTGATAGTTGACCATGATTGTGACCTTTGCTATGACACACCGCCAACCTTTGACATAGGGAAGATGAGGTAGTTGACCATTCCCTAATTGATATGCTTCTATTTGGTGGTCCAATGTGTTGTGGTGATGATGGTCTTGTACTTGAGGAGTCCAAATTGCATGAATTGGACAAGGTTGTTCGTGATGACTCCTCAAGTGAACCTAGTCTTGATAGCTCGTCTATGTTTTATCATGATAGTGAGATGCATGTTTTTACCAATCCCTTATTTGAAGGCATTCTCACTAGTGGATACGACTTGTATCGGACTAGGGTGGGTGGTCAAATGGAACCCCCATGGTGTGAAGGGTTTGACCCCTTAGGCAACCCATTGCTTGAAAATGTGGGTGAGGTAGATGGTTCTTTGAGTGACCCTACTATCGCTAGTTTGGGTTGTGATTCAGAAGAATCCATCATCAACACCTTCCTTGAGAGCTTGACTTTTGAGGCGGGTTTCCTAGTTGATGAAATGGAAGGGAAAGAGGAACCCCTTGGTGTGAGTAGGTATGCTCTAAAGAAGGGGAGTGGAGTGCTTGATCCTACTTGTAGGGTTGGCTATTTGACTCACTCCACTCCACATGTTGTTCACACCTTGAGGATTGATTGGTATGTTGATTTTGAGCTTAAGGTTCAAGAGGGTTTTGATAGCTTGATCTTGCATTTTCCATGCCCACATGACCTATTTGCTCACTATCGTGTTGAGTGCATGCTTTTAGTAAACCAAGTACTTATTGTTCTCTTTGGAGACTTGATTTTCATGATTGTTATTGATGCTTGGTTATACAACAAGAGTGTGTTTTCCACACTTCTTGCACTAACCTACTTTCAAAGTGGGACGTTTGCTTGTTTTTGCTTGTCGTTGCTTGTAGGTTCTAAGCTCCATGCTAAGGCGGGGAAGATCTTGGAAGAAGCCTATGCCAAGGTGACGATCAAGAAGGACAAAGGAGGAGATTCTTGGCCACCCCGAAGAGTAGATAGAACCATGAGAGACCAAGCCTTGATTTCGAGGACGAAATCTTCTCAAGAAGGGGAGGATGATAAGACCCAAATCGAGCAACCATCCAAAAACATCATCCAAGGCCAAGGAAGAGCTTATGCATTGGAACGCCATGGAACGAGGAGCCTTAGAGACACATTTCGAGGCGTTTCTAGCACTCAGGGAAGCAGGCGGACCGCCTAGTCAAAGGGGCGGACCGCCCACTTGTGGAGAACTCTCTGGATCTAAGGCCGCCTAGTGCAGAGGCGGAGGGCCTAGGCAGAGTAGGCGGACCGCCTGGTTGAAACAGGCGGGGCGCCTAGTGCTGAACAAGCTGCGGGATTCTCTAGTTATTAGCCTATGTAATTTCTATTATGTCCCTACGTGGCTTTTGACTTTAGAACTTACTTAAGGGTACTTTAGGCCTTTCCTTGTGTCTTGAATGAGGCCTATAAATACTCCATAGCTTAGCATTATTCCTAGTGAAGTTAGCTATTATGATGAATGATTGAATGTCAATTGACAATGTTCAAGAGTGGATTCTCTTTGAATGAAAACCCTTTGAGACGGTTTGAGTTTACTAGTGGATTCTAGTTGAACCCCAAACCACCCCCGATCATTCTATTTGCGAGTCCCAGGTGCGGCTCGAGGGTAGTTGCATAGTGTAGGTCCTCCTTGACGCCGATATGAGGGTATCACGGAACAAGTTCTCCGTGGTTACCTTGTAGGGAGTTCGAGTAGTGTCTCACTCCTATCTTTATTTTTCCGCGTTTGTTTTTTATTCTTATCATTGGAGGTGAACGGGAATCCCTTGGTGTGAGTAAGTATGCTCTAAAGAAGGGGAGTGGAGTACTTGATGTTACTGGCATGTTGGGTTACTTGACTCACTCCACTCCACATGTTGATCACACCTCGAGGATAGATTGGTTTGTTGATCTTGAGCATAAGGTTCAAGGGGATTTTGATAGCTTGATCTTGCATTTTTCATATCCCCATGGCTTATTTGATCACTATTGTGTTAGGTGCATGATGATCTTTAACCAAGTACTTATTGTTCTCTTTGGAGACTTGATATTTGTGCTTCTCATTGATGCTTGGTTATATCACAAGAGTGTGTTTTCCACACTTCTTGCACTAACCTACTTTCAAAGTAGGAGTTCTTGTGTTTGCTTGTCGTTGCTTGTAGGTTCTAAGCTCCATGTTAAGGCAAGGGAGATCTTGGAAGAGACCTATGTCAAGGTGACGATCAAGAGTTACAAGGGAGGAGAGCATTGGGCACCTCGAGGAGATGATGTGATGCAATCGAAAATACGAAAGCGATAAAGAGATAAAAGCGAGACGAGACTTACACTAAAGTTCGAGTAGCAACGAAGAACTAGTTCCGTTACACCCCAAACGATTGGAAAGAATCACCTAACACTATGCAACTATCCTCAAGAGTCACGAGGCTCGAGCAAATAGAATGATCGAAGACGGATTGAAGAACAACTTGGATTCATCCAATAGATTTCAAGCCAAAAGTGTTACAAGGTTCAAGAGCATTGCTCATTTAATGTTTTGTGTTCAAAGTAGTGTGTAGAGCAATAAATGATGAAAGAGGGCATTTATAGCACCCCATTACAATATTTCCTAGGTTCTGGTCCGCTGCTACTCAAGTCCTCTTCGCGATCGCGCTAGAGTATATGCGATCGCGCAGGGGACTTAAAAGCTGAAGCTCGCGATAGCGCGAGGCTTGGCGCGGTCGCGCAGACAAAATAGTAACTCTACGCGATCGCGAAGGTGATGACGCGATCGCGAAGAACAAGTTTCCGTTCTTAGGCAGTAAGCTCAGCAGATCTCCCCTGTTTTGCTCCCCTGCTTCTTGCACTGTTTCCTGCCCTGTTTCCACATGGATTGAGCTCCAATGCATTGTCTTTAAGTCCCCTCCCGAGCTCGTATCATCCACGCCTCTCCAAACCAAGTGTAGGTGAGCGTCTTGTATATCCTTGGCTTGACTTCGAGTGAATGGTCTCGATGCAATTTGGGTTGCATCATCCTCCCCTTCTTGAGAAGATTTCGTCCTCGAAATTGAGGCGTCCTCCTCCAAGGTATCATCACCTACATCAAAAGAAGTCAAGTCACTAACATTGAAAGTGGTCGACACATTATACTCACCGGGCAAATCTATCACGTATGCATTGTTGTTGATCTTGGACAACACTTGGAATGGTCCATCGCCCCTTGGTGCCAACTTCTCCTTCCTTTGGTTGGGAAATCGTTCCTTGCGGAAGTGCACCCATACCCAATCTCCCTTCTTGAAGTCCACCTTCTTTCTTCCTTTGTTTTTCTTGGTTGCTATCTTCTCATAGGCCTCCTCCAAAGTCTTCCGCGCCTTGGCATGAAGTTCAAGCAATGCTTTGGCCCGAGCTTTACCTTCAAAATCAACAACCATATCCCTTGGCAAAGGGGTAAGATCAAGAGGAATCAATGGGTTAAAACCATAAACACACTCAAATGGAGTCATGCCAATCATGCGATGTAAAGTGCGGTTATATGCAAACTCCATGAGTGGTAGCTTATCAATCCAAGTCCCGGCCTTTCCTTTGGTCATAGTGTGTTTAAACAAGATAGGCGATATCGATTAAGATATCGAGATAAAAAGCAAGACGAGGCTTGAACGTTTACCTAAGTAGCACCGAGGAACTCGTCTCGATACACCCCGGGTGAAGTCAAGGATCACCTATACTACGCAACTACCCTCAAGGGACACCCGGCCCTTGCAAATAGAATGATCAGAGAGGTTACGATGTTCAACTTGGAATCCACCAAGTGAAATCATGCCCGTTCACGGGTTCAACATTGAGATTCACTCAAAGAAAATATCATTCTACATTCAAGGCTTGCTAAAAAGCAATAAATGAGCTAAGGGGGGTATTTATAGTTTCCCATTACAACATTTGCCAAGTTTCTGGTCCGCACTGCACCACTGGTCTTCGCGATCGCGCACAAGGATATGCGATCGCGCAGGGTATTAATATTCAGAGTCTCGCGATCGCGTCTGGTTGAGCGCTATCGCGCAAGGCAAGCAACTGGTCTTCGCGATCGCGTGAGAGTGGTCGCGATCGCGCAGAGAAGATTTTTGGCGCCAGGCAGTAGCTCAGGAAATGCTACTCTGTTTTGCCCTGTTGTGGCTCCCCTGTTTGCTGCACTAGTTTCAGCCCGGTTTCCACTATGATTGAGCTTCAATGCATGGTCTTCAAGTCGTCTCCCGAGCTCATATCACCTATGCCTTGACTCCCGAACCAAGTGTAGGTGTCGATGCAATTTGCCCCGCATCACTTTTGGACACTCGGGGTCCTCTCCTTTTCAAGAACCTCCATTTTAAGGTTTAGGGCCTTCACCTCGGCTAACAAGCTAGCCAAGAAGTCGGTTGGAACCTCAATGGTACTCTTTGCTTTCTCCTCCGCCATGTACCTACAACAATCAAAAACAAGAAAGGAATATTAGAGTAAAAGCCCTCACTCACTCCCTCACTTTGTTTATCGCTCGGGTTCACTCAAGCTTGGGGTTGGTTTCACACAACTTGAAATCAATGGCCTCCTCGTAGTTGCGAAACCTCCTCAATGATCAAACCAAAATACAAGAACCAAATGCTCTTCGGGAAGAGTTGATTCAATGGGACTCGATCAATGCCAAGCTATTTGGTGCGCACTTGAACCAAACAATTAACTACGAATCTTCTTTGAAATCTACTCTCCTTCTAGGCACGAGTATCCTAATCGAACGAGGGATTAGTACTAATTGGGTAGAAGTGTTACCCTCAAAGTAGTAACCGGAAGTGGCGCGATCAAATGTTCAAAGATCGAATCGCCACTAAACGGATTCGGCATTGGATGAATTTTGGTTTGTGATCTAGAAACTCACCATATTTGATGATGCTATGTGAGTTTTGGTGGTTGGAAACTGTTACGACGCCTTTGCGAACATTCTGTCCAACTTCAGGAAATTCTGGAAATTGGTACCCTTCGCGATCGCGTGCAGAGGGGCGCGATCGCGATGAACAATAATTCGGAATTGGCGCGATAGCGCGAGACCTTGCGCGATCGCGCAGGTTTGCTCAGCTGAACCAGAAACTCGACAGAAAACAGCAGTTTTGGCGCACACAACAACCCAAATTCAACTTATTTCAGTTTTCAAGCTTGCAAGAGGTGTTTCAATTGTGGTAAACAACCCACAATGGTTCTAACACAAAAACAACCATCAAACAACTTGTTTTTCAATGATTTTGGGTCAAGTTCTTCAACTTTTCAAAACCTTCAAAGTTCAAAATTTCGATTTTCACTACAATACTCCAAATGATGTTATGATGGTATCAAATCAACGGGAAAACTATAGCGAACAATCCCCGATACCAAACAACCACAAAATCATAACATCAATTGAGTTCTAGCAAATTTTGCAAATTCTTCAACCTAGGGTTTAAATTTCCACCATTTGATTTTCAACTCCAAAACGTGTTTTGTTGGTTCCCAATTGTCGAGATTGCATAAACATACAATCCCCGATAATCAATACCAACAAAATCGTAACAACAAGCGATTTCCTTCAAATTTTTGGGTTTTTAAGTTTTTGAATTTTTTTTTTTTCTTTTTCAATATAACAAGAACAAGAACACGAAAATAAATGCGGAACAAAGATGACAAGCACGAAGAGTAGGACGAGGGCTCGTAAGAACGCAACCCTAGCCTTGCTCTGATACCAACTGATGCAATCGAAAATACGAAAGCGATAAAGAGATAAAAGCGAGACGAGACTTACACTAAAGTTCGAGTAGCAACGAAGAACTAGTTCCGTTACACCCCAAACGATTGGAAAGAATCACCTAACACTATGCAACTATCCTCAAGAGTCACGAGGCTCGAGCAAATAGAATGATCGAAGACGGATTAAAGAACAACTTGGATTCATCCAATTGATTTCAAGCCAAAAAGTGTTACAAGGTTCAAGAGCATTGCTCATTTAATGTTTTGTGTTCAAAGTAGTGTGTAGAGCAATAAATGATGAAAGAGGGCATTTATAGCACCCCATTACAATATTTCCTAGGTTCTGGTCCGCTGCTACTCAAGTCCTCTTCGCGATCGCGCTAGAGTATATGCGATCGCGCAGGGGACTTAAAAGCTGAAGCTCGCGATAGCGCGAGGCTTGGCGCGGTCGCGCAGACAAAATAGTAACTCTACGCGATCGCGAAGGTGATGACGCGATCGCGAAGAACAAGTTTCCGTTCTTAGGCAGTAAGCTCAGCAGATCTCCCCTGTTTTGCTCCCCTGCTTCTTGCACTGTTTCCTGCCCTGTTTCCACATGGATTGAGCTCCAATGCATTGTCTTTAAGTCCCCTCCCGAGCTCGTATCATCCATGCCTCTCCAAACCAAGTGTAGGTGAGCGTCTTGTATATCCTTGACTTGACTTCGAGTGAATGGTCTCGATGCAATTTGGGTTGCATCATCCTCCCCTTCTTGAGAAGATTTCGTCCTCGAAATTGAGGCGTCCTCCTCCAAGGTATCATCACCTACATCAAAAGAAGTCAAGTCACTAACATTGAAAGTGGTCGACACATTATACTCACCGGGCAAATCTATCACGTATGCATTGCTGTTGATCTTGGACAACACTTGGAATGGTCCATCGCCCCTTGGTGCCAACTTCTCCTTCCTTTGGTTGGGAAATCGTTCCTTGCGGAAGTGCACCCATACCCAATCTCCCTTCTTGAAGTCCACCTTCTTTCTTCCTTTGTTTTTCTTGGTTGCTATCTTCTCATAGGCCTCCTCCAAAGTCTTCCGCGCCTTGGCATGAAGTTCAAGCAATGCTTTGGCCCGAGCTTTACCTTCAAAATCAACAACCATATCCCTTGGCAAAGGGGTAAGATCAAGAGGAATCAATGGGTTAAAACCATAAACACACTCAAATGGAGTCATGCCAATCATGCGATGTAAAGTGCGGTTATATGCAAACTCCATGAGTGGTAGCTTATCAATCCAAGTCCCGGCCTTTCCTTTGGTCATAGCTCGAAGTAGAGCTCCCAAAGTCCGGTTCACCACCTCGGTTTGCCCATCGGTTTTAGGGTGGTGGGACGTGGAGAAGAGTAACTTGGTGCCAAGAGCACCCCACAAACACTTCCAAAAATGGCTAAGGAACTTGGAGTCCCTATCACTAACAATGGTGCGAGGCACCCCATGCAATTGCAAGACATGTTCAATAAATAAGGAAGCTACATGTTGGGCATCATTAGTCTTTTTGCACGGAATGAAGTGAGCCATTTTGGAGAAACGGTCAACGACAACAAAAATGCTATCGTGTCCTCCTCTAGTCCGGGGTAAAGCCATAACAAAATCCATAGAAAGATCAACCCACGGACTAGTAGGAATGGGCAAAGGAGTGTATAGACCTTGGTTGTTGGATCTAGACTTGGCCCTCTTGCAATCCAAGCAAGCATTGCAAAATCGCTCCACAAGAGGCCTCATTTTTGGCCAATGGAATTGCTCTTTAAGTATGGCCATAGTCTTATCCACCCCAAAGTGACCCATCAAGCCCCCGCAATGTGCTTCTTGCACTAGCACATCTCTCCAAGAGGACTCGGGGACACACACTCGCCCATGCTTGAAAATGTAGCCATCTACCCATTGGTATTTCTCCACCCTTCCCCCACTCACTAGAGCATCATGAATGCTCTTGAGCTTTGGGTCATGAGCGTACAATGACTTGATACTCTCAAAACCCACAAGTCTAGAAGCGAGAGTGGTGGCAAGAGCGAATTTTCTTGAAAGCGCATCGGCCACAATATTGTCCTTACCCCTTTTGTAATGAATTACATAAGGAAAGGACTCAATGAACTCCACCCACTTGGCATGTCTCTTGTTCAACTTTTCTTGACCTCTTAGATGCTTGAGTGACTCATGGTCACTCTTGATCACAAATTCCCGAGGCCATAGATAGTGTTGCCAATGGGCTAAAGCTCTCACGAGGGCATACAACTCCTTGTCATACGTGGAGTAATTCAAGGTTGCACCCTTCAACTTCTCACTAAAGTAGGCAACGGGCTTCCCTTCTTGCATGAGAACACCCCCAATTCCCACCCCCGAGGCATCACATTCAACCTCAAAAGCCTTCCCGAAATCGGGCAATTGTAGCAATGGGGCGGTACTCAACCTACCTTTCAATTCTTGGAAAGCCCTCTCTTGAGACTCTCCCCACACAAAGGGTTTATCTTTCTTCACCAACTCGGTGAGTGGTGCGGCAATGGTGCTAAAGTCTCTAACAAAGCACCGATAGAAACTAGCAAGGCCATGGAAACTCCTCACATGAGAAACGGTGGTAGGAGTAGGCCAATCTCTAATGGCTTCAACTTTGGACTCATCAACTTCCACACCATTGACACTAACAACAAAGCCCAAAAAGACAACCTTTTCAACACAAAAGGCACACTTCTTAAAGTTGGCATAGAGCTTTTCGGCTCGTAGCACTTCAAGCACTTGACTCAAGTGGCCCACATGGTCGTCTATTGACTTGCTATAAATCAATATGTCATCAAAGTAGACGACCACGAATTTGTTGATAAATGGCTTAAGCACGTGGTTCATTAATCTCATGAAAGTGCTAGGTGCGTTGGAGAGGCCGAAGGGCATCACCAACCATTCATATAGACCAAATTTGGTCTTGAATGCGGTTTTCCACTCATCACCCGGTTTCATCCGAATTTGGTGGTAGCCGGACCGAAGGTCTATTTTTGAAAAGACACTAGAACCACTAAGCTCATCCAACATGTCATCCAATCGAGGTATGGGATGTCGATACTTTACCGTGATCTTGTTGACCGCTCGACAATCCACACACATCCTCCAAGTTCCATCCTTCTTTGGAACGAGGATCACGGGCACGGCACAAGGACTCAAGCTTTCCCTCACCAAGCCCTTTGTAAGCAATTCATCAATTTGTTTTTGCAACTCCCTTGTGTCCTCGGGATTGCTTCTATATGCCGGCTTGTTGGGGATTTGAGATCCCGGGACAAAATCAATTTGATGTTCAATACCTCTCAAGGGAGGTAGTCCATCCGGCATCTCTTCCGGAAACATGTCCTCGTAGACCTTCAAGACATTGTCAATGGCACTAGGCAAAGGGTTAGGGTTAGATAAATAATCACTTTCGGAATTTAAAACCATACCTTTGTGCACTAGGCATATGAGCATCTTGGTGCCATCATTACCTCTCAAAACCTCACCCGGTTGCATCATGGCACACATGCGACCGGTGGAAGATGGTGGAGTCTCGGCCAAAGATTTGGCCACAATCGGGGACTTGGCCTTAGCCGCTTCCCTCAACTCTTTCATGCGCCGATAGTCTTCACTTACTTGTTTCGGAGTCAAAGGTGTAAGCACAAACCTTTTTCCCTCATGTTTCACCGTGTAAGTGTTGGCCCGGCCATCATGAACCACTTGTTTGTCGTATTGCCAAGGTCTTCCAAACAAAAGATGGCAAGCTTGCATTGGCACCACGTCAAACATGTGTTCATCTTGATAGTTTCCAATCTTGAACCTAACTAAGACTTGCTTCACTACCCTCAATTCCCCACACTCACTTAGCCATTGCAAACGGTAGGGGCTCGGGTGTTTAATGGTAGTCAACTTCAATTGTGAGACCAAAGATTGGCTCACCACATTTGCACACCTACCCGAGTCAATAATCATGGAACAAACTTGCCCCTTCACTCTACAACGGGCATGGAACAAGTTCTCCCTTTGCTCATCTTCCCTTTCCTCACTCAACATGGTTCCCAAAATGCGGCGTACTACAAGGAACATATTAGGATCATCCCCCTCCGTCGCTCTCTCCTCACCTTCACCCTCAACTTCCTCACTCTCCTCCTGATGAGACTCAAATAGGCGGAAGCAAATAACAAGGATGCGGAAGCAACAATCACAAGATAACAAGAAAGTAAGGGATTGGGGAGAATAGAAATAGACGAAAAGAATGGATAAACGATTCAAACCATGAATTGAATATCCGAGAGAGGAAGGGAAACTCGAACCGTACAAGGATTCCGTACTAGTGCCGGGTCTCCATAGGCTCCAAGCAAAGAGATAATCCGAAGCTTCAAGCTTCTACGAAGAAGAAGGCCTTGCCTCTCTTACTAAGTCTATTCTTCAATTCTAAACAAGCTAACTAACTGAAATGACTAAGGCTCCTATTTATAGTCTTTCCTAAGACTATGTAATAATGACATAAAAGTCCCCACAAGTTGGGGTAAAGTAATAAAGACCACGTAGGGTCAAACTAGTAATTAATACTAGGCTAAATAGAAGTCTCGTCTTGGCTTGTTCAGGGGGTAGGCGGGGCGCCTGGAGCTAGGCGGGGCGCCTGGGAGTTAGGCAGTGAGCTGGGAAGCCTCTGGCTAGGCGGGGCGCCTGAAGCTAGGCGGGGCGCCTGGCTTAGGCTTGTGTCAGACGAGCGCCTGAAGCTAGGCGGGGCGCCTGGCTTAGGCTTGTGTCAGGCGGGGCGCCTGAAGCTAGGCGGGGCGCCTGAGTACTGAGGCAGAATCCAATCCAGGTGGGGCGCCTGGCATGGGCGGGGCGCCTAGGCCTGCGACCAACTCCTCCACCTTCAAAATGTTCCCGAACTCTTCCCCGATGCTCTTGATCTCTCGTCCTTTGCACCCTCCAATCCCGGCTCTTGATGGTAAGTGCCTTAGGCTCGATTTGGGTCTCATCATCCTCCCCTTCTTGAAAGGATTTCGTCCTCGAAATCAAACCATCAAGACCTACATCCAAAGACAAGCACATCCAAAAGCTCCTACTACAAGAGTAGGTTAGTGCAAGTAGTGTGGAAAACACACTCTTATGGTATAGCCAAGCATCAATAACAATGATAAAGCACATATTTCCGAAGAAAACAACAAGCACTTGGCTTCCCCAATGGGTACACTCAACGCATGATTCATCAAGGAGATCAATAGGGTAGAGAATATGCAAGATCAAGCCATTAAAATTCTTATGATCCCTAAGCCCAATAAGAACACACCAAAACTTCCCACTACAAGAGTAGGAAAGTCCAACAAGAGTGAATACAAGTGATGTGAAAATAACACTTTTGTGGTAGAGCCAAGTATCAATGCTAATCAAAAGGCTTATGTCTCCGAAAGAAACAACAAGTTCTTGGCTCAACAACGACAAGTACTCACTACCATAACAAGCAAAGAGATCAATAAGATAAGGAACACGCAAGATTAAGCAACTAAGTTCCTTATGACCTCCAAGCTTATGGTCATTACATCGAGCTTTGGCATGCTCAACACTCAAGGTGTGATCAACATATGGGATGGAGTAAGCAACATAATTCAAGCGACAACTAACATCGAATACTCCACTCCCCTTCTTGGAAGCACTCTTACACACACCAAGAGTGTCCTCCTCACCTCCAAATCCATCTCTAAGACAATCTCCCTCACTAGACAAACTCCAAAGGAAGGTCTCCAAAATCGGCCCTTCATCATTATAGTCCACACAATGAAGGCTAGGACTACTAGAAGATGGTTCAACACGACCAATATCAAGACCATTCATCCCACTTGGAGTTCCAAACAATGGATCATCCATGGAGCCTAACTTTTCAAACCATGGAGGTTCTATTCTATTGCCAATCCTAGTCCGATACAATTCACTACCACAAATGAGATCATGTTCACACAATGGAAATGTAAAAGCATGCACTTCAAATTCATGGTTATCCAAAAATATGGTATCAAGACTAGGTTCTTCACTCTCACCCGAGGAGTCATTGAAAACAATTCGATCCATCTCATTCATTAGGGACTCCTCAAGGTCACTACAAACCTCACTACAACACATAGGCCCACCATTATCAAGCAATTCATCAAGGGAGAGGATAGGGTATTCATTCAACTCATCTTCCCCTTTATCAAATATAGGTGGAGTGTCGTAACAAGGATCACAAATAGGGTCAACTACACATTCCTCACTAATGAGAGGTTCAATGAAAACCGAGCTCACATCATGATGTGGCTTATCATCCCTCTCAACTAGTGGTTCACAATCACACATAAGTTGACCATTTGACTCTTCACTAGTTGCAAACACATTGTAATCATACAAATCATCAACTAGTGTTGAGTTACCACAAACACTATCATAAGACAAGGAAGTAACATGTTCAAGGGAAGAACCATCACTTACCTCTAAGTGGCCATCTTGCTCACTCAATGCATTTGAAATGTCATGGATTGTCTCTTCACCTTGAAGCTCACATTGAAGAGTTTCTTCACCTTGTCCTTCAATCTCGGAACATGATTGAGGCTCCATTGATTGGCCTCCTAGAGTACCTACACAACCATTCACAAAAGTAGGGGAAAAAGATAAAGGGTTAAGGTTAGAATAAGGGGTGTCCTCACTCTTTTTTCCCTCTTTCTTTTCTCTCATTTTCTTTTCAAGGTTAGGTGTAGATTCGGGTGGTGACATCCCACTCACATCACTCATCACATCCTCTCCTTTTTCCACTCGAGGAATGTCACCGGTCACTCCCTTACTCCTCTCAATCTTTTGTCTCACAAATTCGGGTTAGTTGGGACGAGGCCCAAGAATACCCATAGCCGGAGTAGGTGGACTTTTTACATCAACCCGGAATCTAGGACTAAGAGACTCATCACTTGAGGTCTCTTTCTTCTTTGTTGGTGAACCACTCGGCTTTGGAGCTTGGGGCTTGGGGTTCACCTTGTTAACAATTGTCAACTCTTTTCTTGCACTAGTCCCACCGTCGCTTGTGATTGTAGGACTTCTTGTTTGCTTTCTTGCATTCTTAGATTGAGATACTTGCTCATTTCCCTTTTTCATAGGCCAAGAGTAAGTGCTAGGGTAGAACTTAAACTTTGCCCGGCAAGGTTCAATGTCATAAGTTCTTTGCCCCGTGCTCACTTTGTACACATCCTTCACGATATCATACCGCACCCTCTTACCTTGCAACCACGGTTGTCCTAGCCAAACACCATAATACTCCATAGGACACACATCACACCAAATATATTCCTTGTAACTCCCTTGAGATATGAGTACCCGAGCTTCACTAGTAATCCAAACTCCTTGATACTCATAAGGATATTTCAATTTGTAGCATGGTACCTTTAGTCTATTAACCCAAGAGACATTTACAAAATTAGCATAGGCTTCACTAACCTTGAGCAAGCATCCTCCTCTACCATTCACCTCAAAAATGAACCTACACTCACACATGTCTTGTATAGGATCAAGTCCAAGAAAACCATCACCCCCAAGTTGGGTGCTCCTTATCTCTCCACTAGTAGCAACACCACTAGAATAACCTCCACTTCCCGTCACTCTTCCAACATTAGAAGTGTTGTTGAAAGTCGAGGAAGTAGTACCACTATGGAACCCATAATTGCCTCTCGCCTTGGTTCCATAGCCCATAGCACCACTGCTACCACCACTACTAGAACAATGCACCCCCATAACGGTAAGAGCAATACCATTTCTCCTTCCACCCTTCACATGGGAACTAGAAGATGCAAACCTCCCATTTCCCATGGAACAACCACCACCACCTCCCATACTATTGGAAGGTTCTCTACTACTCTCTTGCTCACCACAAGCAACATCAAGAGAAGATGCAAATGAACAATTCTCATAATCAACCTCATCACCAATTCTCTCTACGTCACTATCATCATGCACAAATTCATCACAAGAAGAGTAAGTAGGGTCGTCATACCTTGAAGCGTCACTATCTTCATATTCTTGACTTGGAGCATAAGATTCTTCACATTCGTCTTCGCAAGCCCCATAGTCTTCTTCATCTTCATAATCAACATAGTGACCCGCTTCTTCATCATATGAGCCTTGGTTCCCCGAATCGTCATAGCAATACCCATCATCATCACCATAGGAACCATAGTCTCCATCATCTCCGCATGAGTCGTACCCTCCACAATCGTCATCCAAAGCCATAGTTGTAACCAAAGAGTTAAGGACCTCACAAGTTCACTCCCTCACGTGTATCACTCAAAAGATGTCACTCAATTTTCTTTCCACTCGTGTATACACTCATGGTCGTTGGCTTTTGTGACCACACTCTATTGTTCTCACCACTCAAGCCTTTTTCCACTCAACACCTTCTTGTCTCTTAGTAATCACAATGGCAAGATCAATCAACTAATGCACCCAAGTAATGGTTCGGAATGGAGTTTAAGTGACTCGATGTACGTTAAGCTCTTTGAAGTGAGGACTTGAATCAAAAGATACTACGGATCTTCTTTGAATTCTAGTCTCCTTTCTAGGCACGATGATCCTAATAGCTCAAAGTGATTAGTACTAATCGAGTAGGATTATACTCTAATAGCACTAACCGGAAGCAATGCAATCAAACAAATGGAAATACCTATGAAAATCTACCCGAAACAACGCGTTCAGCACCCAGGAGTGGCGCCTGAAACTCAGGTGGGGCGCCTAGTCTGTGCAGTATTCCAGGCGGGGCGCCTGGATCTAGGCGGGGCGCCTGAGACTTAGGCAGTAGCCAAGTCAGGCGGGGCGCCTGGCTTAGGCGGGGCGCCTGGCCTGAAGCCTTTCCCAACTCGTTCCAAACTCGTTTCAAGTCGATTTTCAAGCTCCAAATCCGATACCAAACTGATGAGACCCAAATAGGCGGAAGCAAATAACAAGGATGCGGAAGCAACAATCACAAGATAACAAGAAAGTAAGGGATTGGGGAGAATAGAAATAGAAGAAAGAGAATGGATAAACGATTCAAACCATGAATTGATTATCCGAGAGAGGAAGGGAAACTTGAACCATACAAGGATTCCGTACTAGTGACGGATCTCCATAGACTCCAAGCAAAGAGATAATCCGATGTTTTCAACTTGTTTTCACAATCCAAAGATACCCAAAGTTGTTTTTGATCTTCCTTAACAAAACCCAATCAACTTATCAACCAAACAATCAATCAAATCAAGGTTTAATATCAAGAACTTCAAGAACAAAGGGTTTTTCTAAGGGTCTTCCAAATGGATTGTGATTCATCAAACTTGGTGTTATACATACTCAAATCCCACAAAATTGGTATCAAATCGTTTGTTTTTCAATGAAGTTCAATCCCCAATAACAAATTTCAATCAAGCATCAATCCAACCCAAGAATCAAGCCAAAATTCATCAAGAACAAGTTCATCAAGGGTTTAAGGGGTTTTGGGGTTTCAATTTTTTCAAACTCCACCAATCCAAACAATCTTGGTACCCAAATGTCGGGTTTTCTACAAGGATCAAGAATCTATAACACCCATATCACAAATCATCCAAACCAACAAGTTACACCAAATTTTTGTATTTTTCAATTTTTTCAGTTTTTTTGTAATTTTCTTCTTTCAATAACTTCAACAACAAGAAAACTAAAAGGATAGATACTAGGCACGAAGAATCAAGGGTCGGGGGTTTGTAGAAACAAAACCCGAGCCTTGCTCTGATACCAAACTGATGAGACTCAAATAGGCGGAAGCAAATAACAAGGATGCGGAAGCAACAATCACAAGATAACAAAAAAGTAAGGGATTGGGGAGAATAGAAATAGACGAAAAGAATGGATAAACGATTCAAACCATGAATTGAATATCCGAGAGAGGAAGGGAAACTCGAACCGTACAAGGATTCCGTACTAGTGACGGGTCTCCATAGGCTCCAAGCAAAGAGATAATCCGAAGCTTCAAGCTTCTACAAAGAAGAAGGCCTTGCCTCTCTTACTAAGTCTATTCTTCAATTCTAAACAAGCTAACTAACTGAAATGACTAAGGCTCCTATTTATAGTCTTTCCTAAGACTATGTAATAATGACATAAAAGTCCCCACAAGTTGGGGTAAAGTAATAAAGACCACGTAGGGTCAAACTAGTAATTAATACTAGGCTAAATAGAAGTCTTGTCTTGGCTTGTTCAGGGGGTAGGCAAAGCGCCTGGAGCTAGGCGGGGTGCCTGGGAGTTAGGCAGTGAGCTGGGAAGCCTCTGGCTAGGCGGGGCGCCTGAAGCTAGGCGGGGCGCCTGGCTTAGGCTTGTGTCAGGCGGGGCGCCTGAAGCTAGGCGGGGCGCCTGGCTTAGGCTTGTGTCAGGCGGGGCGCCTGAAGCTAGGCGGGGCGCCTGAGTACTGAGGCAGAATCCAATCCAGGTGGGGCGCCTGGCATGGGCGGGGCGCCTAGGCCTGCGACCAACTCCTCCACCTTCAAAATGTTCCCGAACTCTTCCCCGATGCTCTTGATCTCTCGTCCTTTGCACCCTCCAATCCCGGCTCTTGATGGTAAGTGCCTTAGGCTCGATTTGGGTCTCATCACCTCCTCATCATTTCCCTCGGGCTCACTTTCCCCCTCATAGACCAACCCATCATCCATTACAATCATTGTTTTCCGGGTAGGGCACTCTTTGGCAAAGTGGCCATAACCCTTGCATTTATGACATTGGAAGGAAGAAGAAGAAGGAGTATTTAAAGTAGTTTTAGAAGTACCTCCAACTTCTCTGTGGTCGCTCTTCGGGGTAGCCTTCTCAAAAGGCTTCTTTACATCTCGACTCCCACTTGCCCCACTAGCATATGGGCTCTTCCATTCTTTGGTGCGAGTTGAAGGAGTAGTAGTGGTAGTACTCCTATAGCGAGGAGCCTTTTCTTCTTTGAGCCATTTCTCGGCTTCAACCGCGGCATCACAAACATCTTGTAAGGAGTGAAAAATGTGAAGTCTCAATTGGGATGCAATCTCCCTACTCAAGCCACTTTTGAAACGGATGATAGCTTGTTCCTCATCTTCCGTTTCCATATCAAGAGCCATCCGATTTTTCTCAAAGTCGTTGAAATATTCATCAACGGACTTGTAACCTTGTTTCAATTCATAGAGCCTTTTGAGTTGCTCTTGTCGATACTTGGGAGTCACATATTTGTTGTTCATTATTTCTTTCAACTCTTCCCAAGTAATGTTCATCCGCAACCCAAGTCGTCTCCTTGATCGCTTCATGGACTCCCACCATGTAGATGCATAAGACTCAAATGATGATATAGCATAGGTGGCCTTCTTCTCCTCGGTCATATCATTTGTGTCAAAGACCCGCTCTAGTTGGACCTTCCATTCAAGAAATGCTTCCGGATCACTAGTCCCTTTGAAAGGAGGGATTGAGATTAGTGTCACGACCCCCACGGTGTTGTTCCGGTTGAACCCCATAGTTGTCATCAACATCTTCATATTCCCTTCCCAAGTTCCTTCCCATGTAAGCCCTTGGTGGTCCTCGACCTCGACCACGACCTCTATCTATACCTCGACCTCCATTCATCGCCCTCCTATTTGGATAGGGGACATCAAAGTAATCATCATCAAGTCCGAGGCCCTCCCCTTCTTGAGCTTCATCAACTTGCTCAAGAGGTGCAATGTTTCTCCGTGGCCTTAGGAATGGAACATCTCCTTGGGGATTGCCCAAGGGTTGGGGATTGCCCAACATTCTTTCTCTAGCAAGAGCCTCATCCCTCAACCGTTGTCGACGAACTAGCTCCGCATAATGATCCGGCTTCATGATGGAATCATCACTAGTGCCTTCATTGGGGTCCTTTTTGATGCAATGGAAAATAGCGGAAGCTAAACAACGACACAAATATGCGGAAGCGATAAATAACTAGATAGGTGATATCAATGATATCGGGGAAACAAGGATTGGGGAGTCAAGAAACGAGAAGAAAGAACGGATTAATGAAATTCAAGACATGAATTAATAATCCAAAAGGGAGAAAGTGAAACTCGAACCTTACAATGGACTCAACTAGGTGTCGATCGCCATAGGTTCTAAGTTAACGAGATACATGAAGCCTCGGGCTTCGGACTAGAAAGGCTCGGCCTTCTCTAATTCTCTCTTCTCTCTATTCAATTCAAGCTAAACTAATCAAATGAAGAGCAATTGTGCTATATATACATTTACACTGAAAATGGACAAAAATGGCCCTTGAAGCTGATTCTGGCCCGCTGCTCAACTTCTCTTCATCGCGATCGCGCTAGGGAGGATCGCGATCGCGCAGAGCAAAATAATCAACATCGCGATCGCGCCAATAGGCTCGCGATCGCGCAAGTCTTCAGCAGCCTCACGATCTCTATCAACTTTGCCTTCGCCTTCGCGTTCAAGGGGCGCTGTCGCGCAGACCAAACCATTCCTCTTCGCGATCGCGTGAGAAGTGGTCGCGATCGCGAAGAACAAAAGTTCTTCCTTAGGCAGTGAGCTCCCAGTGTGCTCCCCTGTTTTGCCCTGTTTTGGGCTGCCTGTTTTCCTGCCCTGTTTCCTCCGTCCTCGGCGCTCCAATGCATGATCTTCCAAGACGTTCCTGGAGGCCTTGACTCGTATCCGTTGTGCACTCGAGCTTGGCTTTTGATGGTTGTCGTTTAGGCCATTTTATATTGCATCATCCTCCCCTTCTTGAAAGGATTTCGTCCTCGAAATCGAACCATCAAAACCTACAATCAAAGCAAGCACAACCAACATTTCCTACTTTACAAGTAGGTTAGCTTAACAAGAAAGAGTGCAAGGTGTGTTGAAAACACGCTCTTGTGATAGAGCCAAGCATCAATTCCTATGAAAAAGCTTATGTCCCCAAAGGAGACAACATAGTCTTGGCCCGACAAGAACAAGCACTCATTTTCAAAACAAGCAAAGAGATCAAGGATATGCATGTAGCAATTAGATTCCCCATGACCCCTAAGCCCACCATCACACCAAGCCTTCAAATCAATTCTATCACAAAGTGACACCTCGGCTTTGGAATGCTCAACACTCAAGGTGTGCTCAACATATGGGATGGAGTAAGTAAAGTAGTTCAATTCACAACTAACATCGACTACTCCTCTCCCCTTCTTAAGAGCATTCTTACACACACCGAGAGGTACCTCCTCACCTCCAAAATCAACCCCAAGACAATCCTCCTTATTGGACAAGCTCCAAAGGAAGGTCTCCAAAATAGGTCCTTCATCATTATAGTCCACACAACGAAGGCTAGGACTACTAGAAGATAGGTCATCACGACCAATACCAAGACCACCCTCCTCACTCGGAGTTCCAAACGTTGGATCATCCATAGAGCCTAACTTGACAAACCATGGAGGTTCGACTCTACTACCGACCCTAGTCCGATACAATTCACCACCACAAATGAGATTGCCTTCAAACATTAGAAATGTAAAAGCATGTACCTCAAATTCATGGTTATACAAAAGCATAGAATCAAGACTAGGTCCTACACTCTCACTCGAGGAGTCATCAAACATAAATCGATCCATCTCACACACGAGGGACTCCTCAAGGTCACATCCATCCTCACTACGACACAAGGAACCACCGCCATCAATTAAGCAATCAAAGGGAAGAATAAGATCATCATGCAATTCATCTTCTCCTTTATCAAATATGGGTGGGGTGTCATAACAAGGTTCACAAACAAGGTCAACTACAACATCTTCACTAAAGAGAGGTTCAATGAAAACCGAGCTCACATCATGATGTGGCTTTTCAACCCTCTCAACTAGTGGTTCAATTTCACACACAAGTTGACCCGGAGGCTCTACACTAGGTGCAAACACATTATACTCATGCAAATCATCAACTAGCATAGAGTTGTTACAAACAAGATCATAAGACAAGGAAGTTTCATGCTTAAGGGAAGAAGAACTATCACATACCTTTGAGTCGCACTCAGGCTCACTCAATATACTTGAAGCATCATGGGTAGTTCCTTCACCTCGTAGCTCACATTTGGCTTCTCCTTCACCTTGCCTTTCCATATCGGAACATGGTTGAGGCTCCATCGGTTTGCCTCCAAGAATACCTACACAAGTACTCAAACAAGTAGAAGAAAAAGATAAAGGGTTAAGGTTAGAATAAGGGGTGTCCTCACTCTTTTTTCCCTCTTTCTTTTCCCTCATTTTTGTTTCAAGGCTAGGTGTAGATTCGGGTGGTGACATCCCGCTCACATCACTCAACACATCCTCTCCTTTTTCCACTCGAGGAATGTCACCGGTCACTCCCTTACTCCTCTCAATCTTTTGTCTCTCAAATTCGGGCGAATTGGGACGAGGCCCAAGAATACCCATAGCCGGAGTAGGTGGACTCTTCACGTCAACCCGGAATCTAGGACTAGGAGACTCATCACTTGATGTCTCCTTCTTCTTCGTTGGTGAACCACTTGGAATTGAAACTTGTGGTTTTGGGTTCACCTTGTTGATGTCTATCAACCCTTTTCTAGCACATGTCCCACCATTGCCTGTGTTTGTAGGACTTCTTGTTTGCACATTGTCAACCATGGAATGAAGTTCTTGCTCCTTGCTCATTTGCCTAGCCAAGGAAGGCGCACTAGTAGGCACTTGGCTCTTTGCCCGGTAAGGCACAAAGTCATAAACTCTTTGCCCTACGCCCACAAGATATGCATCCTTCACCACACTATATTGCACCCTCTTCCCCTCCAACCACCGGTCACCTATCCACACATCAATATGACGCATGGGATACACATCACACCACACATAGCATTTATAGTTCCTATGAGATATGAGTACCCGAGCCTCCTTAGAAACCCACACTCCATCATACTCATAAGGATGCTCTAGCTTGTGGCATGGTATCCTAAGCCTATCAACCAAAGAGGTGCTAATACAATTGGCATCGGTACCACCAATCTTGAGCAAGTATCCTCCAATACCATCTACCTCAACAACGAACCTACATCTACCCAAGTCTTTCACATTGGCACCCAAATGAGAATTTGGACGCCCACAAGTGTCAACACCAACAACTTGGGTCTTCCTTATCCCTCCACTAGTGGCAACACCACTAGAACATTCTCCTCTTCCCGTCACTCTCCCAACATTAGCAATGTTGTTGGAAGTTAAGGAAGGAACCATGCCATGGAACCCATAAGTGCCTCTCGCCTTGGTTCCATAGCCCATAGTACTACTCCTACTACAACCACCCACGCCCTTCACGGCATATAACCCCGTTGTAGCAAAAGCAACACCATCTCTCAAACCAACCTCCACATGGGAATTAGAAGCATTAGGTCGCTTAGCGTACCTAGAAGATGCAAGCTTCTCCTTCCCCACGGAACAACCACCACCACCTCCCATACTAATGGAAGGTCCTCTACTACTCCCTTGTACACCGTTAGCAACACTAAGAGAAGATGCATAATAATAATCCATATGTTCAATATCATCATCAACTCCATCTATGTCACTACCATCAATATCAAATTCTTCACAAGAAGAGTAAGTAGGATCATCATACCTTGAAGCGTCACCATCTTCGATTTCTTGACTAGAGGCATAGGCATCATCACAATCTTCATCACGAGCCTCATTGTCTTCATCATTCTCATGATCATCATAGTGAACCGCTTCATCAACATAGGAGTCATGGTTTCCATCATCATAGTAATGGCCATCATCACCCTCATAGGAACCATACTCTCCATCATCACCATACGAGTCATAGCAACTCGCATCATCTCCGCATGAGCCATAATCCCCACAATCAATATCCGACATTGTTGTAACAACAAAGAACAAAACCTCCCAAAAGTCACTCCCTCACGTGTATCACTCAATATATGTACACTCAAGAGCGAGGCCTTATCAACTTGGGAACCAAGGTAATCGCAACTAGCATGTCCAAGTTAAAGTTCGGAGTGGAATTAATGAGACTCTATGTACGGACGGCTATTTAAAGTGCGCACTTGAGGCCAAAAGTATACTACGAGTCTTCTTTGAGCTCTAATCTCCTCTACGCATGATTACCCTATACGCTAAAGGATTAGTGTCTTTCAAGTAGGCCAATTACCTTTAAAACACTAACCAAGAGGTATGGAAGAAAACGGGACACAAAAGATTCGACTCGAATTGGCACCAAATGGATTTGGAATCGGATGAAATTTTGTTTGTGATCTACAAACTCATCATATTTAATGGTCCAATTGGAGTCATGATGTTTGGAATCTGTTCGGAAGCCGTTGCGAACATTCTGTCCCAAAACTGGAATTCTGAAATTTTT
Source organism: Petunia x hybrida (assembly GCA_037355625.1). Taxonomy (NCBI): domain Eukaryota; kingdom Viridiplantae; phylum Streptophyta; class Magnoliopsida; order Solanales; family Solanaceae; genus Petunia; species Petunia x hybrida. The sequence continues at coordinate 872,936 of JBBBVM010000032.1, read as the reverse complement.
TTTGTTCTTCGCTATCGCGTCCAGACGCGCGCGATCGCGAAGGGTTAATTTTTCAAAAAATAATTTTGTTCTTCGCTATCGCGAATTTGCTCTTCGCGATCGCGAAGGGTTAATTTCTGCGATTTCACAGCAGCTCAAAAACGGGTTTTTTGGCGATTTTGGCCAAAACTTTGGCTCGATATCAACCCGAAACACAAAACCAACGATACCCAAAGGTGTATACAACTAATATCATCAATCCCCAATAGTTTTTCAACCCCAAACAACAACAACAAGCTTCGATTCGAGATTGAAGCGTTTTCAAGAATTTTCAAACTTTTGGATTTGGATTTTCGAAATTTTTGAATCGTAACACCAAAACACGAGATATGGGTATCAAAACGACGAGAATACAACAAGGAACAAACCCCACTACTTTTTAACACTCGGGGATTCGTATCCAACCCGCTCGACCAAATTTTGTCAAGTTTTCTAGTTTTTCAATTTTTTTGTTTTTCTTCAATTTTTCAAGAACAACACAACAACAACAATGAAACTAACATATGGAACAAGGAACGGGGGTTTGTAAGAACATAACCCGAGCCTTGCTCTGATACCAACTGATGAGGGGCAAAACAGGCGGAATCGACAAACGATATAAAAGTGCGGAAGCTAAAACAAGATAGGCGATATCGATTAAGATATCGAGATAAAAAGCAAGACGAGGCTTGAACGTTTACCTAAGTAGCACCGAGGAACTCGTCTCGATACACCCCGGGTGAAGTCAAGGATCACCTATACTACGCAACTACCCTCAAGGGACACCCGGCCCTTGCAAATAGAATGATCAGAGAGGTTACGATGTTCAACTTGGATTCCACCAAGTGAAATCATGCCCGTTCACGGGTTCAACATTGAGATTCACTCAAAGAAAATATCATTCTACATTCAAGGCTTGCTAAAAAGCAATAAATGAGCTAAGGGGGGTAATTATAGTTTCCCATTACAACATTTGCCAAGTTTCTGGTCCGCACTGCACCACTGGTCTTCGCGATCGCGCACAAGGATATGCGATCGCGCAGGGTATTAATATTCAGAGTCTCGCGATCGCGTCTGGTTGAGCGCTATCGCGCAAGGGAAGCAACTGGTCTTCGCGATCGCGTGAGAGTGGTCGCGATCGCGCAGAGAAGATTTCTGGCGCCAGGCAGTAGCTCAGGAAATGCTACTCTGTTTTGCCCTGTTGTGGCTCCCCTGTTTGCTGCACTGGTTTCAGCCCGGTTTCCACTATGATTGAGCTTCAATGCATGGTCTTCAAGTCGTCTCCCGAGCTCATATCACCCATGCCTTGACTCCCGAACCAAGTGTAGGTGTCGATGCAATTTGCCCCGCATCACTTTTGGACACTCGGGGTCCTCTCCTTTTCAAGAACCTCCATTTTAAGGTTTAGGGCCTTCACCTCGGCTAACAAGCTAGCCAAGACGTCGGTTGGAACCTCAATGGTACTCTTTGCTTTCTCCTCCGCCATGTACCTACAACAATCAAAAACAAGAAAGGAAGATTAGAGTAAAAGCCCTCACTCACTCCCTCACTTTGTTTATCGCTCGGGTTCACTCAAGCTTGGGGTTGGTTTCACACAACTTGAAATCAATGGCCTCCTCGTAGTTGCGCAACCTCCTCAATGATCAAACCAAAATACAAGAACCAAATGCTCTTCGGGAAGAGTGGATTCAATGGGACTCGATCAATGCCAAGCTATTTGGTGCGCACTTGAACCAAACAATTAACTACGAATCTTCTTTGAAATCTACTCTCCTTCTAGGCACGAGTATCCTAATCGAACGAGGGATTAGTACTAATTGGGTAGAAGTGTTACCCTCAAAGTAGTAACCGGAAGTGGCGCGATCAAATGTTCAAAGATCGAATCGCCACTAAACAGATTCGGAATTGGATGAATTTTGGTTTGTGATCTAGAAACTCACCATATTTGATGATGCTATGTGAGTTTTGGTGGTTGGAAACTGTTACGACGCCTTTGCGAACATTCTGTCCAACTTCAGGAAATTCTGGAAATTGGTACCCTTCGCGATCGCGTGCAGAGGGGCGCGATCGCGATGAACAATAATTTGGAATTGGCGCGATAGCGCGAGACCTTGCGCGATCGCGCAGGTTTGCTCAGCTGAACCAGAAACTCGACAGAAAACAGCAGTTTTGGCGCACACAACAACCCAAATTCAACTTATTTCAGTTTTCAAGCTTGCAAGAGGTGTTTCAATTGTGGTAAACAACCCACAATGGTTCTAACACAAAAACAACCATCAAACAACTTGTTTTTCAATGATTTTGGGTCAAGTTCTTTAACTTTTCAAAACCTTCAAAGTTCAAAATTTCGATTTTCACTACAATACTCCAAATGATGTTATGATGGTATCAAATCAACGGGAAAACTATAGCGAACAATCCCCGATACCAAACAACCACAAAATCATAACATCAATTGAGTTCTAGCAAATTTTGCAAATTCTTCAACCTAGGGTTTAAATTTCCACCATTTGATTTTCAACTCCAAAACGTGTTTTGTTGGTTCCCAATTGTCGAGATTGCATAAACATACAATCCCCGATAATCAATACCAACAAAATCGTAACAACAAGCGATTTCCTTCAAATTTTTGGGTTTTTAAGTTTTTTGAATTTTTTTTTTTTTCTTTTTCAATATAACAAGAACAAGAACACGAAAATAAATGCGGAACAAAGATGACAAGCACGAAGAGTAGGACGAGGGCTCGTAAGAACGCAACCCTAGCCTTGCTCTGATACCAACTGATGCAATCGAAAATACGAAAGCGATAAAGAGATAAAAGCGAGACGAGACTTACACTAAAGTTCGAGTAGCAACGAAGAACTAGTTCCGTTACACCCCAAACGATTGGAAAGAATCACCTAACACTATGCAACTATCCTCAAGAGTCACGAGGCTCGAGCAAATAGAATGATCGAAGACGGATTGAAGAACAACTTGGATTCATCCAATTGATTTCAAGCCAAAAAGTGTTACAAGGTTCAAGAGCATTGCTCATTTAATGTTTTGTGTTCAAAGTAGTGTGTAGAGCAATAAATGATGAAAGAGGGCATTTATAGCACCCCATTACAATATTTCCTAGGTTCTGGTCCGCTGCTACTCAAGTCCTCTTCGCGATCGCGCTAGAGTATATGCGATCGCGCAGGGGACTTAAAAGCTGAAGCTCGCGATAGCGCGAGGCTTGGCGCGGTCGCGCAGACAAAATAGTAACTCTACGCGATCGCGAAGGTGATGACGCGATCGCGAAGAACAAGTTTCCGTTCTTAGGCAGTAAGCTCAGCAGATCTCCCCTGTTTTGCTCCCCTGCTTCTTGCACTGTTTCCTGCCCTGTTTCCACATGGATTGAGCTCCAATGCATTGTCTTTAAGTCCCCTCCCGAGCTCGTATCATCCACGCCTCTCCAAACCAAGTGTAGGTGAGCGTCTTGTATATCCTTGACTTGACTTCGAGTGAATGGTCTCGATGCAATTTGGGTTGCATCATCCTCCCCTTCTTGAGAAGATTTCGTCCTCGAAATTGAGGCGTCCTCCTCCAAGGTATCATCACCTACATCAAAAGAAGTCAAGTCACTAACATTGAAAGTGGTCGACACATTATACTCACCGGGCAAATCTATCACGTATGCATTGTTGTTGATCTTGGACAACACTTGGAATGGTCCATCGCCCCTTGGTGCCAACTTCTCCTTCCTTTGGTTGGGAAATCGTTCCTTGCGGAAGTGCACCCATACCCAATCTCCCTTCTTAAAGTCCACCTTCTTTCTTCCTTTGTTTTTCTTGGTTGCTATCTTCTCATAGGCCTCCTCCAAAGTCTTCCGTGCCTTGGCATGAAGTTCAAGCAATGCTTTGGCCCGAGCTTTACCTTCAAAATCAACAACCATATCCCTTGGCAAAGGGGTAAGATCAAGAGGAATCAATGGGTTAAAACCATAAACACACTCAAATGGAGTCATGCCAATCATGCGATGTAAAGTGCGGTTATATGCAAACTCCATGAGTGGTAGCTTATCAATCCAAGTCCCGGCCTTTCCTTTGGTCATAGCTCGAAGTAGAGCTCCCAAAGTCCGGTTCACCACCTCGGTTTGCCCATCGGTTTTAGGGTGGTGGGACGTGGAGAAGAATAACTTGGTGCCAAGAGCACCCCACAAACACTTCCAAAAATGGCTAAGGAACTTGAAGTCCCTATCACTAACAATGGTGCGAGGCACCCCATGCAATTTCAAGACATGTTCAATAAATAAGGAAGCTACATGTTGGGCATCATTAGTCTTTTTGCACGGAATGAAGTGAGCCATTTTGGAGAAACGGTCAACGACAACAAAAATGCTATCGTGTCCTCCTCTAGTCCGGGGTAAAGCCATAACAAAATCCATAGAAAGATCAACCCACGGACTAGTAGGAATGGGCAAAGGAGTGTATAGACCTTGGTTGTTGGATCTAGACTTGGCCCTCTTGCAATCCAAGCAAGCATTGCAAAATCGCTCCACAAGAGGCCTCATTTTTGGCCAATGGAATTGCTCTTTAAGTATGGCCATAGTCTTATCCACCCCAAAGTGACCCATCAAGCCCCCGCAATGTGCTTCTTGCACTAGCACATCTCTCCAAGAGGACTCGGGGACACACACTCGCCCATGCTTGAAAATGTAGCCATCTACCCATTGGTATTTCTCCACCCTTCCCCCACTCACTAGAGCATCATGAATGCTCTTGAGCTTTGGGTCATGAGCGTACAATGACTTGATACTCTCAAAACCCACAAGTCTAGAAGCGAGAGTGGTGGCAAGAGCGAATTTTCTTGAAAGCGCATCGGCCACAATATTGTCCTTACCCCTTTTGTAATGAATTACATAAGGAAAGGACTCAATGAACTCCACCCACTTGGCATGTCTCTTGTTCAACTTTTCTTGACCTCTTAGATGCTTGAGTGACTCATGGTCACTCTTGATCACAAATTCCCGAGGCCATAGATAGTGTTGCCAATGGGCTAAAGCTCTCACGAGGGCATACAACTCCTTGTCATACGTGGAGTAATTCAAGGTTGCACCCTTCAACTTCTCACTAAAGTAGGCAACGGGCTTCCCTTCTTGCATGAGAACACCCCCAATTCCCACCCCCGAGGCATCACATTCAACCTCAAAAGCCTTCCCGAAATCGGGCAATTGTAGCAATGGGGCGGTACTCAACCTACCTTTCAATTCTCGGAAAGCCCTCTCTTGAGACTCTCCCCACACAAAGGGTTTATCTTTCTTCACCAACTCGGTGAGTGGTGCGGCAATGGTGCTAAAGTCTCTAACAAAGCGCCGATAGAAACTAGCAAGGCCATGGAAACTCCTCACATGAGAAACGGTGGTAGGAGTAGGCCAATCTCTAATGGCTTCAACTTTGGACTCATCAACTTCCACACCATTGACACTAACAACAAAGCCCAAAAAGACAACCTTTTCAACACAAAAGTCACACTTCTTAAAGTTGGCATAGAGCTTTCCGGCTCGTAGCACTTCAAGCACTTGACTCAAGTGGCCCACATGGTCGTCTATTGACTTGCTATAAATCAATATGTCATCAAAGTAGACGACCACGAATTTGTTGATAAATGGCTTAAGCACGTGGTTCATTAATCTCATGAAAGTGCTAGGTGCGTTGGAGAGGCCGAAGGGCATCACCAACCATTCATATAGACCAAATTTGGTCTTGAATGCGGTTTTCCACTCATCACCCGGTTTCATCCGGATTTGGTGGTAGCCGGACCGAAGGTCTATTTTTGAAAAGACACTAGAACCACTAAGCTCATCCAACATGTCATCCAATCGAGGTATGGGATGTCGATACTTTACCGTGATCTTGTTGACCGCTCGACAATCCACACACATCCTCCAAGTGCCATCCTTCTTTGGAACGAGGATCACGGGCACGGCACAAGGACTCAAGCTTTCCCTCACCAAGCCCTTTGTAAGCAATTCATCAATTTGTTTTTGCAACTCCCTTGTGTCCTTGGGATTGCTTCTATATGCCGGCTTGTTGGGGATTTGAGATCCCGGGACAAAATCAATTTGATGTTCAATACCTCTCAAGGGAGGTAGTCCATCCGGCATCTCTTCCGGAAACATGTCCTCGTAGACCTTCAAGACATTGTCAATGGCACTAGGCAAAGGGTTAGGGTTAGATAAATAATCACTTTCGGAATTTAAAACCATACCTTTGTGCACTAGGCATATGAGCATCTTGGTGCCATCATTACCTCTCAAAACCTCACCCGGTTGCATCATGGCACACATGCGACCGGTGGAAGATGGTGGAGTCTCGGCCAAAGATTTGGCCACAATCGGGGACTTGGCCTTAGCGGCTTCCCTCAACTCTTTCATGCGCCGATAGTCTTCACTTACTTGTTTCGGAGTCAAAGGTGTAAGCACAAACCTTTTTCCCTCATGTTTCACCGTGTAAGTGTTGGCCCGGCCATCATGAACCACTTGTTTGTCGTATTGCCAAGGTCTTCCAAACAAAAGATGGCAAGCTTGCATTGGCACCACGTCAAACATGTGTTCATCTTGATAGTTTCCAATCTTGAACCTAACTAAGACTTGCTTCACTACCCTCAATTCCCCACACTCACTTAGCCATTGCAAACGGTAGGGGCTCGGGTGTTTAATGGTAGTCAACTTCAATTGTGAGACCAAAGATTGGCTCACCACATTTGCACAACTACCCGAGTCAATAATCATGGAACAAACTTGCCCCTTCACTCTACAACGGGCATGGAACAAGTTCTCCCTTTGCTCATCTTCCCTTTCCTCACTCAACATGGTTCCCAAAATGCGGCGTACCACAAGGAACATATTAGGATCATCCCCCTCCGTCGCTCTCTCCTCACCTTCACCCTCAACTTCCTCACTCTCCTCCTGATGAGACTCAAATAGGCGGAAGCAAATAACAAGGATGCGGAAGCAACAATCACAAGATAACAAGAAAGTAAGGGATTGGGGAGAATAGAAATAGACGAAAAGAATGGATAAACGATTCAAACCATGAATTGAATATCCGAGAGAGGAAGGGAAACTCGAACCGTACAAGGATTCCGTACTAGTGACGGGTCTCCATAGGCTCCAAGCAAAGAGATAATCCGAAGCTTCAAGCTTCTACGAAGAAGAAGGCCTTGCCTCTCTTACTAAGTCTATTCTTCAATTCTAAACAAGCTAACAAACTGAAATGACTAAGGCTCCTATTTATAGTCTTTCAAAATTTCGATTTTCACTACAATACTCCAAATGATGTTATGATGGTATCAAATCAACGGGAAAACTATAGCGAACAATCCCCGATACCAAACAACCACAAAATCATAACATCAATTGAGTTCTAGCAAATTTTGCAAATTCTTCAACCTAGGGTTTAAATTTCCACCATTTGATTTTCAACTCCAAAACGTGTTTTGTTGGTTCCCAATTGTCGAGATTGCATAAACATACAATCCCCGATAATCAATACTAACAAAATCGTAACAACAAGCGATTTCCTTCAAATTTTTGGGTTTTTAAGTTTTTGAATTTTTTTTTTTTTCTTTTTCAATATAACAAGAACAAGAACACGAAAATAAATGCGGAACAAAGATGACAAGCACGAAGAGTAGGACGAGGGCTCGTAAGAACGCAACCCTAGCCTTGCTCTGATACCAACTGATGCAATCGAAAATACGAAAGCGATAAAGAGATAAAAGCGAGACGAGACTTACACTAAAGTTCGAGTAGCAACGAAGAACTAGTTCCGTTACACCCCAAACGATTGGAAAGAATCACCTAACACTATGCAACTATCCTCAAGAGTCACGAGGCTCGAGCAAATAGAATGATCGAAGACGGATTGAAGAACAACTTGGATTCATCCAATTGATTTCAAGCCAAAAGTGTTACAAGGTTCAAGAGCATTGCTCATTTAATGTTTTGTGTTCAAAGTAGTGTGTAGAGCAATAAATGATGAAAGAGGGCATTTATAGCACCCCATTACAATATTTCCTAGGTTCTGGTCCGCTGCTACTCAAGTCCTCTTCGCGATCGCGCTAGAGTATATGCGATCGCGCAGGGGACTTAAAAGCTGAAGCTCGCGATAGCGCGAGGCTTGGCGCGGTCGCGCAGACAAAATAGTAACTCTACGCGATCGCGAAGGTGATGACGCAATCGCGAAGAACAAGTTTCCGTTCTTAGGCAGTAAGCTCAGCAGATCTCCCCTGTTTTTGCCCTGTTTTGCTCCCCTGCTTCTTGCACTGTTTCCTGCCCTGTTTCCACATGGATTGAGCTCCAATGCATTGTCTTTAAGTCCCCTCCCGAGCTCGTATCATCCACGCCTCTCCAAACCAAGTGTAGGTGAGCGTCTTGTATATCCTTGGCTTGACTTCGAGTGAATGGTCTCGATGCAATTTGGGTTGCATCATGATGCCAAGGACGTGAACGCATTGATTTCGAGGACGAAATCTTCTCAAGAAGGGGAGGATGATGAGACCCAAATCGCACCAAGACACTTTCCAACACTTTCCGACTTGTGCCTAGCTTGGAAGATACAATGGACTTGAAGTCAAGGGCTTTGGAAGTGTTCCGGATGGTTTCATCATTAGGCTCCACGCCTAAGGAGAAGGAAGGAGGCCCCCAGCTCAGGCGCCCGCCTACCCCAGGCACCTCGCCTACCCCCAGGCGCCCCGCCCAGACTCAGTATAAGCCAGGCGCCCCACCTAGCCCAGGCGCCCCTCCCAGTTCGCAGATTTAGCAGACTTTTACTGTTTTGCCCTACGTGGCTTATTTGTTGAACCTTATTAGTAAGGGTAGTTAGGTCTTTGTGTAAGCTTGGGAAACACTATAAATAGCCAAGCCTAGCTTATTTTACACTTAGTTTATGTTGAGTGATGAATTGAATATTGTAAAGAGTGGATTCTCTTTGGGTTTTATGAAAACCAACCTTAGTTGGGACTTGTTACTTCTAGTGGATTCTAGTTGCCTAACAACCCCGCCCCGATCATTCTATTTGCGAGTCCCAAGTGTGGCTCGAGGGTAGTTGCATAGCGTAGGTGTTCTTGTCCTTCTCTCGGGGTGTAACGGAACAAGTTCTCCGTTGCTACTTGGGATTAGAGATCGAGTTACGTCTCGTTCTTATCTTTTACTTTTCCGCGTTTGATTCTCATCACACTTGGACACTCGGGGTCCCTTTCTCAACTTGGACGCTCGGGGTCCCTTTCTCCGATTGGACATTGGAAGTCCCTTGCTCAACTAGAGCACTAGAGTTCACCCGCTCAAGGCTTTCAATCCTCAAGTGCATACTATCCAATTTGGCAAGGATAGTAGCAAGGGCACTCTTAGCAAAGTCTTCGCCTTCGGTAGACATTGTACCTACACAAGAAACAAACGTTAGCAAACAACCTCACTCACTCCCTCACAAGTATTTCACTCGGATCACTCGTTTAGTGGTAGTGGCTATTTCACTATTGCTTGAATCCAAAGCTTCACTAAGTTGAATAGTAAACCTCAACTTAATCACTCGACTCAAAAACCAAATGCACTCCGGGGTGAGTGGAGTTGATATGACTCTATTGGAACGCTAAGCTCTTTAAGTGCGGACTTGAGTCAAAAGAGACTACGAGTCTTCTTTGAATTCTAGTCTCCGGTCTAGGCTTGAGTTTTCCTAATAGCTTAGAAGGGCTAGCACAACTCAAGTAGGTAAGATTACTCAAAGAAGTACTAGCTAGAAGTAATGCGATCAAAGAAACAAGAAATCCTACGAAAAACTACCCGAAACCACGCCCAACAGAAGTAGGCGCCCCACCTGTTTGGAGTAGGTGGCCCGCCTGGTTCTCTGCAGAGGAGAGTCAGCCTACTGCAGGTTTCAGCACAGTTTCAAACACGATTTTCTTGGTTTTGCACCCCAAAATTCATCAATTCACACGCTGTTTTAGCAATTCAAAGGTACCCCAATGTTGTTTCAACCACAAGGAACCAACCCCAACAACTTTTATCAAACCCCAATCAAAAACAAGCAATCCACCATGTTCATCAACTTCAAGCTTAAGGTTTCAAATTTTTAAATTTTCAAGGGGTTTCAAATTTTCAATTCTTGTGTTTCTACTTCAAACTGGATGCTTAGGGTACCAAAAGAACGGGTTTCCAATAAGGAACAAACCCCAATAACAATCACACAATGGGTCTATCAAACCAAGAATCTATGATCATATTTTTTTTTGTTTTCTTCTTTTCTTCAATAACAAACAAGAACCTAATATTAAAACCAACCTAGGCACGAAGAATCAAGGGTCGGGGTTTGTAGAAACAAAACCCGAGCCTTGCTTTGATACCAAGATGATAAGGATCAAAACTAAAATGCGGAAAGTAAAGATAGAGAGCGAGACACTACTCGAACTCCCTACGAAGTAACCCCGGGGAACTTGTCCCGAGATACCCTCGTATTGGTGTCAAGAAGGACCTACGCTATGCAACCACCCTCGAGTCACACCTGGGACTCGCAAGTAGAATGATCGGGTTTTCGGTTCAAGACTCAACTAGGTTCCACTAGTAAATTCAAGCAACCAAGACAAAGGGTTCTCCAAACAAGAGATAGATTCTTTTCATCATTCATAAAATTCAAGGTAAGCTAAGGTTTGAAGAGGTTTGTGAAGTATTTATGGACTTCACTTACATGTAATGAAAGCTCAAAAATACCCCTAAAGTGGGTTAAAACAATAAAGGCCTCGTAGGGCTATAGTTGTCCAAAACATAGCTTAAAACTAGGAATTCCCGCACCCTTCAGCAAAGTAGGCGCCCAGCCCTTTGGAGTAGGCGGTCAGCCTACTTGGAGTGGGCGGCCAGCCTCTTTGGAGTAGGCGGTCCGCCCGTTTCACAGAGGCGGTCCGCCTGGTTGAGATCCAGAGAGTGATCAAAAAGTAGGCGGCCCGCCTAGTTGAGTAGGCGGTCCGCCCGTTCCTGTAGCTTCTTGATTTGCTTCCAAACGTGCTCCGGATGTCTCTTCAAGTGGCCTAAGTGATCCACCATCCATGGCACTCAAAAGCATGATCTTCCGGCTACTCTCGGACCCTTCATCCATGTCTCTCCAAATCAAGTAAAGATGGGTGTCTTGAATCAACCTTGCTTGACTCCTAGTGATAAGAATCAAACGCGGAAAAGGTAAAAGGATAAAGAACGAGACGTAACTCGATCTCTAATCCCAAGTAGCAACGGAGAACTTGTTCCGCTACACCCCGAGAGAAGGACAAGAACACCTACGCTATGCAACTACCCTCGAGTCAACTAGAACTCGCAAGTAGAATGGTCGGATAGGGGTTGTTAGGCAACTAGAATCCACTAGAAGTAACAAGTCCCAACTAAGGTTGGTTTTCATAAAACCCAAAGAGATTCACTCTTTACAATATTCAATTCATCATTCAACAAAAACTAAGTGTAAAATAAGCTAGGCTTGGCTATTTATAGTGTTTCCCAAGCTTACACAATGACTTAAATACCCTTACTAATAAGGTTCAACAAATAAGCCACGTAGGGCAAAACAGTAAAAGTCTAATAAATCTGCGAACTGGGAGGGGCGCCTGGGCTAGGCGGGGCGCCTGGCTTATGCTGAGTCTGGGTGGGGCGCCTGAGGGTAGGCGGGGCGCCTGGGGTAGGCGGGCGCCTGAGCTGGGGGCCTAGGTAGGCGGGGCGCCTGGCACCATTTTGCACACTTAGGCAGAAAGCTTCCCAGGCGGGGCGCCTAGCTGTGCTGGGCCTCCTTCCTCCTCCTTAGGCGTGGGGCCTAATGCTGAAACCATCCAGAACACTTCCAAAGCCCTTGACTTCAAGTCCTTTGTATCTTCCAAGCTTGGCACATGTTGAAAAGTGTTGGAAAGTGCCTTGGCACGATTTGGGTCTCATCATCCTCCCCTTCTTGAGAAGATTTCGTCCTCGAAATCAATGCGCTCACGTCCTTGGCATCATCTCCCCGGGGTGCCCAATGCTCTCCTCCCTTGTAACTCTTGATCGTCACCTTGACATAGGTCTCTTCCAAGATTTCCCTTGCCTTAACATGGAGCTTAGAACCTACAAGCAACGACAAGCAAAACACAAGAATTCCTACTTTGAAAGTAGGTTAGTGCAAGAAGTGTGGGAAAACACACTCTTGTGATATAACCAAGCATCAATGAGAAGCACAAATATCAAGTCTCCAAAGAGAACAATAAACGCTTGGTTAAAAATCAACATGCACTCAATAAGATAATGAGCAAATAGGTCATGGGATGATGGGAAATGCAAGATCAAGCTACCACAATCCCCTTGAACCTTAAGCTCAAGATCAACACACCAACCTATCCTCGAGGTGTGATCAACATGTGGAGTGGAGTGAGTCAAGTAACCCAACATGCAAGTAACATCAAGTACTCCACTCCCCTTCTTTAGAGCATACTTACTGACACCAAGGGATTCCTTTTCACCTTCCATTTCATCACCTAAGCAACCCTTCTCAAAAGACAAACTATCAAGAAAGGCATTGATAATGGATTCTTCTTCATCATAACCCCAACTAGCAATAGTAGGGTCACTCAAAGAACCATCTACCTCACCCAAATTCTCAAACAATGGGTTGCCTAAGGAATCAATTCCTTCACACCATGGGGGTTCCAATTTGCTATTCACCCTAGTCCGATACAAGTCATTACCACTAATGAGAATGCCTTCAAACAATGGATTAGTGTAAACATGATAAGAATCAAAACGAAACGCGGAAATAAAGATAAAGAGCGAGACACTACTCGAACTCCCTACGAAGTAACTATGGAGAACTCGTTCCATAATACCCTCGTATCGGTGTCAAGGAGGACCTACACTATGCAACTACCCTCGAGTCACACTTGGGACTCGCAAATAGAATGATCGGGTTTTCGGTTCAAGACTCAACTAGGTTCCACTAGTGAATTCAAGCAACCAAGGCAAAGGATTCTCCAAACAAGAGATAGTTTCTTTTCATCATTCATATAATTCAAGGTAGACTAAGGTTTGAATAGGTTTGTGAAGTATTTATAGACTTCACTTACATGTAATGAAAGCTCAAAAATACCCCCAAAGTGGGTTAAAACAATAAAGGCCTCATAGGGCTATAGTTGTCCAAAACATAGCAAATAAGCTAGGAATCCCGCATCCTTCAGCTCACTAGGCGCCCCAAGTAGGCGCCCAGCCTAGTAGAGTAGGCGGTCAGCCTACTTGGAGTGGGCGGCCAGCCCCTTTGGAGTAGGCGGTCCGCCCGTTTTACAGAGGCGGTCCGCCTAGAGGAGATCCAGAGAGTGAGCAAAAACTAGGCGGCCGGCCTAGTTGAGTAGGCGGTCCGCCTAGTGCTCTGGCCTCTTGAGTTGCTTCCAAAAGTGCTCCGGATGCCTCGCCAAGTGTACTAGAAGGTCCTCCATCCATGGCGCACCAAAGCATAGTCTTCAAGTCGCTCCCGAGGCCTTCTTCCATACCCTTCCATATCAAGTGAAGATGGATATCTTGGATCAACTTGGCTTGACTCCGAGTGAAGGGTCTTGAGGGGGTTTGGGTCTTATCATCCTCCCCTTCTCTAGAAGATTTCGTCCTTGAAATCGAAGCATCATCCACGACCTCATCATCATTATGCACAGCCTCTTCATTACCTACATTCAAAGGAACCAAGTCACTAACATTGAAAGTATTAGAAACTTGATACTCACTTGGCAAGTCGACCACATAAGCATTGTTATTTATCTTCGAGAGCACTTGGAATGGGCCATCTCCTCGGGGTGCCAACTTCCCTTTCCTAAGGTTTGGAAACCTTTCTTTCCGGAAGTGCACCCACACATAGTCACCCTTCTTGAGTTCCACCTTCTTGCGTCCTTTGTTCTTCTTGGCGGCAACCTTAGCATAAGCTTCCTCCAAGTTCTTCTTCACCTTTGCATGGAGTTCAACCAAAGCCTTGGCTCTAGCTTTACCTTCAAAATTAACAACCATTTCCCTTGGCAAAGGGGTTAGATCAAGGGGAATCAAGGGGTTAAATCCATAAACACACTCGAATGGAGTCATGCCTATCATGTTGTGCAATGTGCGATTGTAGGCAAACTCCATAAGAGGTAGACGATCAATCCAAGTCCCGGCCTTACCTCGAGTCATGGCACTAAGAAGAGCACCCAAGGTTCGGTTTACCACTTCCGTTTGCCCATCGGTTTGGGGGTGGTGGGACGTGGAGAACAAGAGCTTGGTGCCTAAAGCACCCCATAAACACCTCCAAAAATGACTTAGGAACTTAGTGTCCCTATCACTCACTATGGTTCGAGGCACACCATGCAACTTCAAAACATTTTCAATAAACAAAGTTGCCACATGTTGTGCATCATCACATTTCTTGCATGGAATGAAATGAGCCATTTTGGAGAACCTATCCACAACAACATAAATGCTATCATGCCCCCTCTAGTCCTTGGTAATCCCATCACAAAATCCATCGAGATATCCAACCATGGACTAGTAGGTATGGGGAGAGGGGTATACAACCCATGAGGGTGGGCTTTAGATTTGGCTCGCTTGCACTCAAGGCAATTAGCGCAAAACTTTTCCACATGCACCCTCATCTTTGGCCAATGGAATTGTTCTTGAAGAATGGCCAAAGTCTTTCTAGTGCCAAAATGTCCCATGAGTCCCCCGCAATGTGCTTCATGCACAAGCAACTCTCTCCAAGAGGACTCCGGAATGCACACCCTACTATTTTTGAAGATATAACCATCAAACCATTGGTATTTGTCAACTCTCTCCCCTTTCTCTAGAGTGTCATGGACACTCTTTAGCTTTGGGTCATGAGCATACATCAATTTAATGCTCTCAAAACCCATGAGCTTAGAGGCGAGAGTGGTGGCTAAAGCAAACTTTCTTGAAAGCGCATCCGCCACAATATTGTCTTTCCCTTTCTTGTATTGGATCACATAGGGAAAAGACTCAATGAATTCAACCCACTTGGCATGTCTCTTATTGAGCTTCTCTTGGCCTCTCAAATGCTTGAGTGACTCATGGTCACTCTTGATTACAAACTCACGAGGCCAAAGATAGTGTTGCCAATGGGCAAGGGCTCTCACAAGGGCATACAACTCCTTGTCATATGTAGAATAATTCAAGGAGGCCCCTTTCAACTTTTCACTAAAGTAGGCGATGGGTTTGCTATCTTGCATTAAAACACCACCAATTCCCACCCCCGAGGCATCACATTCAACCTCAAATGCCTTTCCGAGGTCGGGCAATTGCAATAGAGGGGCGGTACTCAACCTACCTTTCAACTCAAGGAAGGCCTTCTCTTGAGGCTCTCCCCAAACAAACGATTGGTCTTTCTTCACCAATTCGGTGAGTGGAGCGGCAATGGAGCTAAAGTCCTTCACAAATCGCCTATAAAAGCTTGCGAGACCATGAAAGCTCCTCACTTGAGTCACGGTAGTGGGAGTAGGCCAATCACGTATGGCCTCTACCTTAGACTCATCCACCTCCACTCCTTGGGCACTCACAACAAACCCAAGGAAGACCACCTTCTCAACACCAAAGGCACACTTTTTAAAATTAGCATAGAGCTTTTCGGCTCTCAACTTTTCAAGCACTAGCCTAAGGTGTTCAACATGGTCGTCTATTGATTTGCTATAGATCGATATATCGTCAAAATAGATGACCACAAACTTGTTGATGAATGGCTTTAGAACATGGTTCATTAGCCTCATGAAAGTGCTAGGTGTATTGGAGAGCCCAAAGGGCATCACCAACCATTCATAGAGACCAAATTTGGTCTTGAATGCGGTTTTCCACTCATCACCGGGTTTCATCCGGATTTGATGGTAGCCGGACCTAAGGTCAATTTTGCTAAACACACATGAACCGCTCAATTCATCTAACATATCATCAAGTCGGGGAATAGGATGACGGTACTTTACCGTTATTTTGTTCACGGCCCGACAATCAACACACATTCTCCAAGTGCCGTCCTTTTTGGGAACAAGGATCACGGGCACGGCACAAGGACTCAAGCTTTCCCTCACCAAGCCTTTAGTGAGCAATTCATCAACTTGCTTTTGCAATTCCCTTGTATCCTCTGGGTTGCTCCTATAGGCCGGTTTGTTCGGGATATGGGATCCCGGGACAAAGTCTATTTGATGCTCTATGCCCCTCAAAGGAGGCAATCCATCCGGCATTTCATCCGGGAACATGTCACCAAAATCCTTCAAAACATTCTCAAACACACTAGGCAAAGGGTTAGAAGAAAAATAACAATTAGAGTTTAGAACCATACCTTTGTGCACTAGGCATATGAGAAGCTTGTTGCCATCATTTCCTTTTAGGATCTCGCCCGGTTGCATCATGGCACATATGCCACCGGTAGAAGTAGGTGGGATTGCCACCAAGCTTTTGGACAAAGAGCTAGTCTCAACAACCGACTTAGCCTTTGCCACTTCTCTCAACTCCCGCATCCGTTTGTAATCATCGCTCACTTGTTTGGGAGTCATAGGTTGGAGCACAAACTTTTTCCCCTCATGCGTCACCGTATAGGTGTTGGCATGACCATTATGAACCACACGTCGATCAAATTGCCAAGGCCTACCAAAGAGTAGGTGGCATGCTTGCATAGGCACAACATCGAACATGTGCTCATCCACATAGTTCCCAATCTTGAACTTGATCAAACATTGCTTAACCACCCTCAACTCACCACACTCACTAAGCCATTGAAGCCTATAAGGATTTGGGTGTTTTAAGGTAGGTATTTTCAATTGGGTAACTAGTGTTTGGCTAATCACATTAGCACAACTTCCCGAGTCAATGATCATAGAGCAAATGAGACCCATGACTCGGCATTTGGAATGAAAAAGGTTCTCTCGTTGTAAGGTCTCAACATCCTCCACACACATGGCTCCTAGACTCCTCCTCACAACAAGGAAGGCATGGGAGTCATCATCTTCGATCATATTAATCTCCCCCTTCATCTCCCTCACCCTCATCACCCTCTACTCCCTCTTCTTCCTCGGGCTCACTATCTTGCTCATAGACCAAGTCACCAACAAGAACCATAGTTTTCCGAGTAGGGCAATCTTTAGAGAGATGACCATATCCCTTACACTTAAAGCATTGAGTAGAAGAAGAGATTGGATTACTCAATTGAGTTCTAGAGTTACCTCCCACGGGTTGTGTCGACCTTTCAAAAGGCTTTTTCACTTCCTTGCTAGCACTTGCACCACTTGCACTTGGGAATTTGGCATTAGTTGTAGGAGACTTCCAATCCTCTGGCTTATTCAAGGGAGTAATTGCATTACTCTTGTAGCGAAGGGATTTCTCCTCTTTGAGCCACTTCTCGGCTTCAACCGCATCATCATATAGCTTGTAGTGATCATTGTACTTGTGAAACTTCAAAAGTGAAGCTATGTCTCGGTTTAAGCCCCCTTTGAAACGGATCATGGCCGTCTCATTGTCTTCCTCATCCAAGTCTAGAGTCATCCGGACTTGTTCAAACTCATTGAAGTACTCCCCAACCGACTTGGAACCTTGTTTCAATTCATAGAGACGCTTTTGTTGGTCCACTCGGTATTGGTTAGTCAAGTACTTTTCATCCATCACACGGATCAACTCATCCCAAGTAAGATTAAGAACCATCCCCATCCTCCTTCTATTCCTCTTTACCGACTCCCACCATGTAGAAGCAAAGGACTCAAAGGTAGAGATAGCATACTTAGTCTTCTTCACTTCGGGCATGTCATTGGTGTCAAATATACGTTCCATGGACAACTTCCAATCAATGTACTCCACCGGATCACTACTCCCTTTGAAAGGAGGAATAGTAATCTTCACACTATTAAGATTGTTGTTGTTGTCACGACCCCCACGGAATGGCTCCGGTTGGCCCCCATAGTGGTCTTCATTCACACCATACTCCCTCCTTGCATTCCCTCCAACATATCCCATAGGTGGCCCTCGACCTCGGCCCCTACCTCGATCCACATTACGACCCCAATTCATACCACGTCTTGGTTGAAAGTGATCATCAAAACCATACACATCGTCACCATAATCAACTTCCTTCCCTTCTTGAGCTTCATCGACTTGCTCAAGAGGTTGCACGTTTCGGATGGGTGTTGGTAATGGGTTGTGTCTTGGGGGATTATCCAAGATACGGGGAATGCCCGTTCGTTCAATTCTCTCTCGATCTTCCTTTACCCGTTGTTGATTGAGCAATTCAACAACTTGCTCCGGGGTAAAGGTAGGGCTACTCGAGCCTTCACCGGTCTCAATTTGGACACTCGGGGTCCCCTTTTCAATTGGGACACTCGGGGTCCCTTGGTCTCCTTGGGTACTTGAGGCGCCCTTTTCAAGTGACTCAATCCTTTGAGTCATAACATCCATCTTGGCAAGAAGGCTAGCCAAGGCCTCCTTGATGAAATCTTGACCTTCGTTGGCCATTGTACCTACAAAGAAAAGAAACAAGAGTTAGTTAAAACACCTCACTCGCTCCCTCACTTGTGTTCACTCGGATCACTCGTATGGTGGTGATGGCTATTTCACTCTTGCTTGAACTCAAAGCTTCACAAAGTTGAATAGTAAACCTTAACCTAATCACTCGACTCAAAAGCCAAATGTACTCCGGGGTGAGTGGAGTTAATAGGACTCGATTGGAACGCTAAGCACTTTGAGTGAGGACTTGAGTCAAAAGGCGCTACGGATCTTCTTTGAGTTCTAGTCTCCGTTCTAAGGCACGATGATCCTAGTAGCTCGAAGTAATTAGTATTAATCGAGTAGGATTATACTCTAATAATACTAATTAGAAGCAATGCGAACAACAAAACAAGCAAACCTAGAAGAAACTACCCGATTCCCAACTTTCAGAAAAGTAGGCGCCCCACCTGTTTGGACTAGGTGGTCCGCCTGGTGACTGCAGTGGGGAGTAGGCGGTCAGCCTACTCTAAGTAGGCGGTCAGCCTACTCTAAGTAGGCGGTCCGCCTCTGTAAAGTCCAGAGAGCTAGAAGAATTCAGGCGGTCCGCCCGTTTCCCTAGGCGCTCCGCCTACTGCAAGTTCCAGCACAGTTCAAACACGATTTTCTTGGTTTTGCACCCAAAAATTCATCAATCCACACGTTGTTTTGGCAATTCAAAGGTACCCCAATGTTGTTTCAAGCACAGAGATCAAACACCAATCAATTTTATCAAACCCCAATCAAAGTTCAACATTCCACCATGTTCATAGCTAGGGTTTCAAATTTTCAATCCTTGTGTTTCTACTTCAAATTCGATGCTCAGGGTACCAAAAGAACGGGTTTCCAACAAGGAACAAAACCCAATATCAATCAAGCAACGGGTCCAACAAACCAAGATTCTATGATCAAATTTTTGTGTTTTTCAACTTTTTCTATTTTTTTGTGTTTTCTTCTTTTTCTTCAACAGCAAATAAGAACCTAAGATAGAAACCAACCTAGGCACGAAGAATCAAGGGTCGGGGGTTTGTATAAACAAAACCCGAGCCTTGCTCTGATACCAAGATGATAAGAATCAAAACGAAATGCGGAAATAAAGATAAAGAGCGAGACACTACTCGAACTCCGTACGAAGTAACTATGGAGAACTCGTTCCATAATACCCTCGTATCGGTGTCAAGGAGGACCTACACTATGCAACTACCCTCGAGTCACACTTGGGACTCGCAAATAGAATGATCGGGTTTTCGGTTCAAGACTCAACTAGGTTCCACTAGTGAATTCAAGCAACCAAGGCAAAGGATTCTCCAAACAAGAGATAGTTTCTTTTCATCATTCATATAATTCAAGGTAGACTAAGGTTTGAATAGGTTTGTGAAGTATTTATAGACTTCACTTACATGTAATGAAAGCTCAAAAATACCCCCAAAGTGGGTTAAAACAATAAAGGCCTCATAGGGCTATAGTTGTCCAAAACATAGCAAATAAGCTAGGAATCCCGCATCCTTCAGCTCACTAGGCGCCCCAAGTAGGCGCCCAGCCTAGTAGAGTAGGCGGTCAGCCTACTTGGAGTGGGCGGCCAGCCCCTTTGGAGTAGGCGGTCCGCCCGTTTTACAGAGGCGGTCCGCCTAGAGGAGATCCAGAGAGTGAGCAAAAACTAGGCGGCCGGCCTAGTTGAGTAGGCGGTCCGCCTAGTGCTGTGGCCTCTTGAGTTGCTTCCAAAAGTGCTCCGGATGCCTCGCCAAGTATACTAGAAGGTCCTCCATCCATGGCGCACCAAAGCATAGTCTTCAAGTCGCTCCCGAGGCCTTCTTTCATACCCTTCCATATCAAGTGAAGATGGATATCTTGGATCAACTTGGCTTGACTCCGAGTGAAGGGTCTTGAGGGGGTTTGGGTCTTATCAAAACATGCATCTCACGAGCATGATCAAGCATAGACAAGTTATCAAGACTAGGTTCACTTGAGGAGTTATCATAGACAACCTTGTCCAATTCATGCAATTTGGACTCCTTAAGTTCAAAACCATCCTTACCACAACACATTGGCCCACCAAATAGAAGCATATCAATAAGGGAATGATCAACTATCTCATCTCCCCATTTGTCAAAGGTTGGTGGTGTGTCATAGCAAAGGTCACAATCATGGTCAACCATCAAATCTACACTAGGGAGGGGTTCAATGAACAATGAGCTCACATCATGATGCGGCATAGCATCCCTTCCAACTAGTGTTTCACAAGCACACACAAGTTGACAACTAGACTCTTCACTAGTGGCATATTCACTAGATGCATCACAAGCTCCAACTAGTGTTGAGTCATTACAAGACAAGTAGCTAGTGGGTTCATGAAAAGGTGAAGCAACACTTACATTTGTAGTACTTCCTTGATCACTCACAAGGTTTGAAGTGTCATATGCAACTCCTCCATCATGAAGCTCATTTTGGGGCTTCAATGGCTTGTCTTCAAATGTACCTACACAAGAACTTTCACAAGAAAAAGTAGAAGATAAAGAAGGGTTAGAACAATGGGTGCTCTCACTCTCAATTTTTCCTTCCTCACCTCTCATCTCTCTCAATTTTACCTCAAGGTCAAGTGTAGTTTGTGGTGACAATCCCCTCACATCACTCCTCAAATCCTCTCCTTTTTCCTCTCTTGGATTGTCACCGGTCACTCCCTCACTTCTCTCTATCTTTTCTCTCTCATTTGAAGTGGAGTGACTCTCATTTTCATCATGCATTGGCAAAACAATAAGATTGTTTGCCTCGGGTTCAAGTACAATGGGTGACTTTGCTTTAGCCTCTTCCCTCAACTCCTTCATCCGTTTGTAGTCTTCCCTCACTTGCCTTGGAGTCAAAGGTCTAAGCACATACTTTCTCCCATCTTGCTTGACCGTATAGGAGTTGGTCCGGCCATCATGCACTACACACCTATCATGTTGCCATGGTCTCCCAAACAATAAATGGCATGCTTGCATCGGGACCACGTCAAACATGATCTTATCCTTATAGCTCCCAATGCTAAACTCAATCAACGCTTGTTTCACCACCTTTAGTTCACCACACTCGCTAAGCCATTGTAAACGATAAGGTTTTGGATGCTTTAGAGTGGGTAATTTCAATTGGGAAATCAAGGTTTGGCTCACTATGTTGGTACAACTCCCCGAATCAACAACCATTGAACATACTTGGCCCATTACTAGGCACCTAGCATGAAAGAGGTTTTCCCTTTGATCATTTTCCACCTCCTCTTCCATAACAATGGTACTCAAGCTTCTCCTAACCACCAAGAACATTTGAGGGCCATCATCCTCTCCTACGGCCTCCTCACAATCAACTTCCTCATCCCCCTCTACTTCTCCATTTTCGGACTCACTTTCTTGTTCATACACTAAATTGCCAACCACAACCATGGTTCGTTTTGTGGAGCATTCTTTAGCAATATGCCCATAGCCCTTGCACTTATAACATTGAGTAGAAGTGGAAATAGGATTACTCAAGCGAGTTTTAGAAGTACCTTCCAAAGGTGGAGTAGTCTTCTCATATGGCTTCTTCACTTCTTTGCTAGCATTGGCACTTGGAAAGCTTGCATTTGGAGTCTTCCACTCTTTTGGTTGGTTCACGGGAATAGGAGTGCTACTCTTGTACCGGGTGGACTTTTCTCCCTTAAGCCATTGCTCGGCTTCAATAGCGGCTTCCAATAGATCTTGAAGTGAAGGATAAGAGTGCAACCTCAATTGAGAAGCAATACCATATCTCAAGCCATTCTTGAAACGGATCATGGCTTGCTTTTCATCCTCGGTCTCCATATCTAAGGCCATTCGGATCTTCTCAAACTCATCATAGTACTCATGAACCGTCTTGACACCTTGCTTTAGATCATAGAGCTTCTTGAGTTGCTCTTGTCGATATCTAGGAGTCACATACTTGGTATTCATGAGGGCCTTCAATTCATTCCATGTCACATTCACATGCACACCCGCTCTCCTTCTCGTCCTCTTTATGGACTCCCACCAAGTAGAAGCGTAAGACTCAAAAGATGAAATAGCATAAGTACCTTTCTTCTCATTGGTCATCTCATTTGTGTCAAACACTCTCTCTATGAGTAGAACCCATTCCATGTACGCCTCCGGATCACAAGTTCCCTTAAAGGATGGAAGGTTAAGCTTCACACTATTGAGATTGTTGTTGTTGTCACGCACCCCATAGTTAGGCTCCGGTTGGCCTCCATAATGGTCATCATGAGCAACATATTCTCTCCTAGCATTCCTTCCATCAAATCTCATGGGTGGCCCTCGACCTCGGCCTCTTCCCCGATCCACATTTCGACCCCAATTCATTGGCCTCCTAGGTTGATAAGGAGCATCATACCCATAGGCCTCATCACCATACTCGGCTTTCTCCTCTTCTTGAGCCTCAACAACTTGCTCAAGAGGTGGGACAAACCTAACGGGTCTTCGAAGTGGAGCACTTCCTTGGGGATTGCCCAAGTTGAGAGGATTGCTCTCATGTTGGGGATTGCCCAACCCACGCTCTCGTAGAGCTTCAACTTTGCTTTGTTCATACTTCTTGGTTAGCTCAACAAAGTGTCCGGGAGTCATAGGAGTGCTATGACTCGTGCCCTCTCCGGATTCAATTTGGACACTCGGGGTCCTCCTCTCACCGGTCTCAACTTGATTCCTCTCGACGGTTTCAAGTCTCAATGAGATATCCTCCAATTTAGCCATGATGGTGGCCATGAAGTTCTTCATGGGATCATCTCCATCGTTTGCCATTGTACCTACAAGGAAGAAACAAGAGTTAGTCAAAACACCTCGCTCGCTCCCTCACTTGTGTTCACTCGGATCACTCTTTTGGGTGGCGGTGGATATTTCACTCGGACTTGTTACTCCAAGCTTCAAGGAGTTGACTATCAATCCTCAATTCAACCAACTATTCACAAGCCAATTGTACTCCGGGGCGAGTGGAGTTGATATGACTCGATGAACGCTAAGCAATTTGAAGTGAGGACTTGAACCAAAAGATACTACGGATCTTCTTTGAATTCTAGTCTCCTTTCTAGGCACGATGATCCTATTAGCTCAAAGTGATTAGTACTAATCGAGTAGGATTATACTCTAATAGTACTAACCGGAAGCAATGCAATCAAACAAATGGATACCTACGAAATTCTACCCAAAACAACTTGTTTCAGCAGCAGGTGGGGCGCCTGAACTCAGGAGGGGCGCCCAAGACTGTGCAGGCAATCAGGCGGGGCGCCTGGGACCTAGGCGGGGCGCCTGGCTTAGGCGGGGCGCCTGGGCCTGGGACAGTTTCAACACGTTCCAAACTTGTTCCAAGTCGATTTTCAAGCCTCAAATCCGATGTTTTCAACTTGTTTTCACAATCCAATGATACCCAAAGTTGCCTTTGATCTTCCTTAACAAAACCCAATCAAATTTATATCCAAACAATCAATCAAATCAAGGTTCAATGCAAGAAATCTCAAGAACACAAGGGTTTAACAAAAGGGTTTAAACAAGGATTGTGATTCATCAAAGTTGGTGTTATACATGTTCAAATCCCACAAAATTGGTACCGAATCCTTTTTTTTTCAATGAAGATCAATCCCCAATATCAAGTTTTCAATCAAACATCAATCCAACCCAAGAATCAAGCCAAAATTCATCAAGAACAAGTTCTTCAAGGGTTTAAGGGGTTTTGGGGTTTCAAATTTTCAAACTCCACCAATCCAAACAATTTTGGTACCCAAGTAACGGGAATTCATCCACGATCAAGAATCTATAACACCCATATCACAAAACATCCAAATCAACAAGTTACACCAAATTTTGTATTTTTCAATTTTTTTTGTAATTTTCTTCTTTCAATAACTTCAACAACAAGAAAGCTAAAAGAAAAGATACTAGGCACGAAGAACCAAGGGTCGGGGGTTTGTAGAAACAAAACCCGAGCCTTGCTCTGATACCAAGCTGATAAGAATCAAACGCGGAAAAGGTAAAAGGATAAAGAACGAGACGTAACTCGATCTCTAATCCCAAGTAGCAACGGAGAACTTGTTCCGCTACACCCCGGGAGAAGGACAAGAACACCTACGCTATGCAACTACCCTCGAGTCAACTAGAACTCGCAAGTAGAATGGTCGGATAGGGGTTGTTAGGCAACTAGAATCCACTAGAAGTAACAAGTCCCAACTAAGGTTGGTTTTCATAAAACCCAAAGAGATTCACTCTTTACAATATTCAATTCATCATTCAACAAAAACTAAGTGTAAAATAAGTTAGGCTTGGCTATTTATAGTGTTTCCCAAGCTTACACAATGACTTAAATACCCTTACTAATAAGGTTCAACAAATAAGCCACGTAGGGCAAAACAGTAAAAGTCTACTAAATCTGCGAACTGGGAGGGGTGCCTGGCTTATGCTGAGTCTGGGCGGGGCGCCTGGGGGTAGGCGGGGCGCCTGGGGTAGGCGGGCGCCTGAGCTGGGGGCCTAGGTAGGCGGGGCGCCTGGCACCATTTTGCACACTTAGGCAGAAAGCTTCCCAGGCGGGGCGCCTGGGCTAGGCGGGGCGCCTAGCTGTGCTGGGCCTCCTTCCTCCTCCTTAGGCGTGGGGCCTAATGCTGAAACCATCCGGAACACTTCCAAAGCCCTTGACTTCAAGTCCTTTGTATCTTCCAAGCTTGGCACATGTTGGAAAGTGCCTTGGCACGATTTGGGTCTCATCACCTAGTGAACGGCCTTGAGGTATGCCCCGCATCAAGCTTTATATATAAAGCACCATAACAAAATACTTGGGCTTTGAACAAGTTTTGTTCAAAGTCCCAGTATTTTGTTATGGGACTAGTCTGGGGGTGTTTTTCCAACGCTAATGGAGCTTAAGTGTGCGCGCGAATTTTTTGCTATTCTTCAATGAATTTGGAAACGGTGGATAGTCCCCAATGAGCGCGTCCAAAAATGGCTAGTGACCAAAATTTCACGTTAAAAGCAACGGTAAATTTTATGGGTGATTTTAATGCGTAGCCATTGTTGGACCCGTTAAATGAAAATTATCCAATGTTTCAGAATTAATTGAGAAATAGCCACCGCGCGCACATATACTCTATTAGCATTGGCAAACAGCCTGGACTAGTCCTAGATTTTTATACTTGGACTTTGAACTGCACATGTTCAAAGTCCCATTATTTTATAATGGGATAGTCCCCTGGTGCTTTATATATATAAAGTCTCAGTATTTTATACTGAGATTGGTGTTTAAGTGATCCCAGTATTTTATACTGGACTTTGAACACAGTATAAAATACTGGAACTTGTCCGAAGGTTGCTATTTCTCAGCGAACTTATTTTTTGTGGCTACGGATCAATTAGTGTGCGTCAAATAGGCCCCTACGTGAAATTTTTACATCTCATTTGGTAAATGTTACGCTAAATAATTCAGTCTATGTATCTCCAAAAGGAAGAAAATAAATTGCAGTTTTAATACATCAATATAAAGAATATCCTCAACATACTACAGGAGGATTACACTATTCTGTTTCCATGAATACTATAAAACTTTAATTTAAAAAAAAAAAAAAAAAAAAAACAGCCTTATACATAAAGTATCCCGCGTTTATCCACCTTCCAAAATTGCAGCTTCTCTTGTGCTATACACAAACAAAATGTTAAATTTCCTGCCTCACTCTCACTTAGTAGAAAATTCAGAAGCATCAATTGAGAACTCTTCACTTCAGTGACCAACATTGTGGATAAGCTCCATGAGTTCACTTGCTACCTAATGAACCATTTAAACCATAATTCCATCTGAGAATTGATACACGTTCTTTGGGTCATCTGCATCCGCCAATATTGAAAAATTCCTCTAGCAGACAAATTATCATTGACTTCTAGAAATTATTGGGATAGGATGAGCTTCTGTGTTGAATACATACTGATCCAAGGGGATCGTGGTGCTATTGCCGAAGAGCAAATAAAGGTATTTGAGCGTTTCACCCAAGAAAAAGGTCTCCATCTTGTCTCTTCTTCGTGGAGGAAGCATAGTAACATCGTCAAGAGAAGTGTAGCCTCCAGAATCAACCTTTGTGTACTTCTCAAATGCCTCAAAAATTTGCCAGCCCCATTCACGATACCTGAAGAGTCCACCAATTTCACAAACTTAATTGTTCAAACCCATAAAACAAATGATAGAACAAAGTTCACAGATCAACTCAAACTAATGAAAAAAGAAGAAAACAAGAAGCTAAATGAGCATCTATAACAAAAATAAAAATAAGAACATACTTTGCATCTTCAGTAATACGATACAGTACAAACAGTGATTCAACGGTTTCAGGACGCAAAAGATTGTGACGATCAGCAGGCTTTATGATTATGTCATTCAAATATTTTGAAGTTCTGTTTCCGCCGTCAGGACCACCTTCAGAATCTCCCTGCTAGAAGAAAACAAGGTACAAAGCCATTAATAATGCAAGAACTTTCCAATTACGTCACAATAGAAGTACTCGAGTTAGGGTAGATATAGGGCAGCCTGGTACACAAAGCATCCCGCGTTTATGCAGGGTCCTGGGAAAG
This sequence comes from Petunia x hybrida, assembly GCA_037355625.1. Classification (NCBI taxonomy): domain Eukaryota; kingdom Viridiplantae; phylum Streptophyta; class Magnoliopsida; order Solanales; family Solanaceae; genus Petunia; species Petunia x hybrida. The sequence continues at coordinate 845,861 of JBBBVM010000032.1, read as the reverse complement.
GCCACACCCACCCCAAGGGTGCGCATCAGTGGCTATTTCCATAGCACTTGACAGGTTGCTCCAAGGCTCCCCTTCTTACCTTTCATCTCTATATTGATGAAATTAGATCATTCAAGTCAATATAGGCACATAACTCTGATGTTTTCCAGATTTGTGTGATTAATTGGACTAACATTAAACAGTTATTATAACATCTTTTACAACTGCTGAATCCGTATTGCATCAAGAAATAAAGATGTTAAACATAGATCAGCATCTTAGAATTTGCAACAGGATTCTTTTAACAAACTGCTCCTAAAAAAATAAAATTAGAACAAAAGAGAAGATCAAGGAAACTGAAAGACACCACCTTGCATAATAGTTAGTAAAAAGTGATGAAAGCAAATAAAAAATGTTCATCTCACCTCAATATTGAAATAAGCTATTTCTGGAGCAAGTCCAGTAGTGGTTACTGAGTATATTTCTACACACGTCTTCGCCAGATCTTCAGCAAGCTTTAGGTTTTCCATATCTTCAAATGTGAGCAAGTTCTCTCTCATAGCCCTTTGCTTTGTGAACCCCTTTGTAGCACCAAGGGCCAGGGTACCAGGAAGGAAACACACCTGAGGATGAAGTGAAATGATATCAAACCTACAAGGACACAAATCAAAATCTAAACTTCGGCTTTCAAAAATTTAGGAATGTAAATTTCATTGGGAAAAGAAAGAAAGGGGCACGAGAAGTCTGTTAACCAAGACTACATTAACAAAAATGCATCATCAAAATATATAGCTACAATGGGAGGTAAAGGTATCTTAACATCTGAAACTTGTAATCCATCATAAATCAATTGTTAGCCCAAAAAAATTTTGAACCATTTGAGGCTAAAATGAGAGACATTACGCGCTAAAAGCGCTGTTCGACGTGCACATAAATGCAAAAGACGTGGTTGACAAAGTTGCAATGCAAAAATGGATATACGATATGGTTTGGAAACCTTTAGAGTTCATATGGTGGCTTAAAAGTGCTAAAAGTATGGAGACAGAAAGAAAAATGAAGAATCAGAGGTGCCTCATGATAGCCTCGTGTCGAGAGAATATCTGGTCAGGGCATTAGGGTTGTCTCACCATGGCCTTGCGTCACATGAGAGTGGGCTTTACCAAGGAAATAAATTATCCAAAACAGCAATTAAGAGTCTTGTCCTTATGTAGATAACAACAGAATCAAAATTAGACTAGTGAGCTCATTTTCCCATGAATGTGATTTGGAATATTTGAAATAAAATTTAGAGAGTATTTCAAAGAACGTAGGAATAATTACTTTCATAACATAGGAACAATTACAATCTTCCTCCCCACATATAACCTCCAAAATTTATAAATAGCAGATTTGCCCCCAAGATTTGGCTCCCCCTTCCCCAACTTAGTTCTAACTGACTAATATGCCCCTATTACTTAAGTGACACTAATAGGCCCTTTAACACTTGCCAATTGCGAGAGTTGGTTCTAGGCCAGCCACCTAGTCTAGTGAGGGAGGTGAATCCTGACAAGGGAAGATAAATTGAATTTTTGAGTTAGGGTTGAGATGGAAGGGTGATTTCAAGCATTTATGATTCCACCCTCTAAGGTATGAATTAATGATTGTTTTGAGTCGACTACTCACAATAATTTCAAGCCCTAACACCTACAAACATTTGATTTGGCTAGACATTCCAATCTCCCAAATAGTCCTCCAAAGTGATGATTTTCAAGACTTGTCTTCGAGGTAATTCAACTACCCGATTTTCATTTATTATGTATAAACGAGCTTGTAAATAGTATTTATCAGTTGGATTGGTGGTGGGTTGAAGTACTAAATGAACCCTACAAGCTGGTATTTAATGGGGGTGGTTAGATAGCTGGAGAAGATGCTGATAGAAGTTGGATAAGGTAAATTTGGTACGGTAATAACCCCAGAGGTAATAACCTATTGAATGAATAGGCTGAGTTGGTGAAACAAGGCTTCACCATTAATGAAGAGATGAATGACTTGGGTGGGCTTGAACAAATACCAAAAACCTATGAGTCAAATTAAGACATGATGGTTAAGTATTCATGGAAGTGAGCTGTATGTTTTTTTTAAATTGTTTCAGATCAAGCTACATGCAGAATGAACGTATTTGATTGTGTGGGAGAATTTGGTTGGCTTATAAAGCCAAGGTTGAGGTGAGGTGAAACTGATGTAGTCCAAACAGCAGCAAAGCATGTTCGTAAGCTTTGGAGGAGCGGGCAGCATGTTGGAGGACTCCACGAGCACCTTAGCAAGCTTGGAAGATGGAGGGGCGTTGCAAGACACTTGAGGCCGAGCCTTGGAAGAGCTAGCGAACTAGTTAGCTAGCTGATTTTTAGGCGTTGAAGACTTGCTTAATTTCAGATTTTTGGAGCTCTCACGAGCACCTCAACGAGCTCATTACTATTAGTTTGCATAGACAGTCTTAAGTAGGTTAATGACACTTTATTGGTCCTGCGTGGTCATTTTAAATTTAGCCAGTCTACAAGGGAAAGCTTAAAACGAAAATTCTACAAGGGAAAGCTTAAAACGAAATTCTTAAGGGGGAAAGCGGTAGTTTCTTCCTAGGAATTCCTCTACTTGTTCAATTAAGTATAGTTAGTATTATTTGGTATTTCTCTTACTCAATTTAATACTAATTCTTGAGCTTTTAAGAAATTCTTGCTTGCTGAAATTTTTCAAACTCTCGTTGATGCGGGGCAAATCGGGTCAAGACACTTTCCAACGTGTGCCAAGCTTGAAGGATGCAAAGGACTAGAAGTCAAGAGCTTTGGAAGTGAATTGAAGAAGCATCAAGAGGACCCAGGGCCAGGCGCTCCGCCCGAGATAAAAAGGAGCCAGGCGCTCCGCCTCCTCAGCCGGCGCTCCGCCTAGCTGAGCTACTGCCTAAGGAGCTAGGCGCTCCGCCTAAGCTCCAGGCGCTCCGCCCAGCCCTGTTCAATCCGGGATTTTTGCCTAGTTGTTTACTATTTTGACCCAGCGTGGTCTATTTCATTAAAACCCAACTTGTGGGGCATTTTAGTCATTATCTAGGCTTGAGAATAATTCTATAAATACCTCAAGCCCTCTTTTATTTCATTAGCTAGATTTTGAACAATGAAGAACAAATTGAGACTTGGTCTCTTGGTTGAATGAAACCTTTTACCTTTGGCTTGAATCAATTGGTAGCACTAATTGAGCCTCAATCCGAACCCGACCGGGCTATTTGCAAGGGCCGAGTGTTCTTGAGGACTGTCCACATAGCGTAGGTTGTTTTTTACCCGAATCGAGGGTGTTACGAGACTCGTTCCTCGTAGCTACCTCGTAAGGAGTTCAAGATCCGTCTTGCTCCTATCTTGTTTTTAGCTTCCGCATTTTAATCATCACTCGTAGAATTTTCTTGACTTCAAGTGCTTACTTTAAAAGAACCGTCCATCCATAGACTCCATTCCGAACCAATACTTGGATATACTAGCTGGTGATTTTGCACCTTGGTTCTTAAAAGGTAACGGGAAATCTTTGAATAGGGGGTATTTGGAGCGTGAACTCTAAAGAGCGTGAGTGCCACCACTAAAAATGAGGGAGTGCAAGTGAGGTTGTTTATACTAATCTTTTCCTTCCCCGTTTTCTTGATATGTCTTTTGCAGGTACACTGAGCAATAAGGGAGGTATGGTTAGCTATGGAGACAAATCAGTTGATATGAGTTTTACACTCCTGAGGTGACTAAGGCTGAAGTAAAGTGAGTGGGAGATCGAGTTGGTAGTCTTGCTACTCATGATCATTTGGGTTCTTACTTAGGTGAAAATCGGCAAAATTTGGGATTGAGTAGGTTCATCATTGAAGTAGATGGGTGTAGAGGATACTTGCTCAAAATTGGTGATACTGATGCCAATTGCATTAGTACCTCGTTGGTTGAGAAGCTAGGGATACCATGCTATAAGTTGAAACATCCTTATGAATATAATGGAGCGTGGGTTTCTAAGGAAATTAGAGTGCTCATATCTCATAAAAATTATAAGAGTTATGTATGGTGCAATGTGTATCCCATGACTGTTGATGTTTGGTTACGTGCACCATGGTTGCACAACAAAGAGTGTACCTTCTGGGCATGAATCAAAGGGTTTATGAATTTGAGCCTAGCAGGAAATGGGGCAAGCTAGCGACTAGTGTATACTCTTGGCCTACTAAAAAGGGAGGGATGCAAGAACTTCATCCTATAAATGAAAAGGTACAAACAAGAAGTCCTATAAGCACAAAAATCAGTGGGACAAGTGCAGCAAGTAAAGGGTTGACAACTGCCAACAAGGTGAGCCCGAAACCGCATGATTCAAAGTCAAGTGGTTCGCCTAAGAACAAGCGGGCGTCAAGTGGGCGTCAAGTGATGGTTCTGCAAATCCCAACTTTAGGGTTGGCGTGAAGAGTCCACCTACTCCGGCTAAGGGCACTCTTAGGACTCATCTCAACTCGCTCGAACATGAGAGACAAAAGATTGAGAGGAGTAAGGGAGTGACCGGTGACAATCCTAGAGTGGAAAAATGAGAGGATGTGTTGAGTGATGTGAGTGGGTTGTCACCTCAATCTAGACTTGACCTTGAAAGAAAAATGAGAGAGAGGAGGAGAAAAGTTGAGAGTATGGGTGTCAAACGGGTAGGGGTCTACCCGTCAAAACCCGAACCCGGACTCATTAAAACCCGACCCCATCCGAACCCGCAAAAATCCGGACCCGGACCCGTAAACCCCTTAAAATACCCGTACCCGAACGGGTTTTTTTCCTTAACGAATACCCGTATCCGTTAAGACCCGTCAAAATTATGGGGTATTACTGGATATACCTGTATCCGTATCCGTATCCGTTAAAATAAACTGAGTGTTAAAACTTGTATGTGTAGAGAAAGGTATACATAAGTTTTCCACTCATGGTTTAATTCGTTTTGTGTCCATATTGCTAATAGTGAAATATGTTCAAGAGAAACAAGTTTAGCTATTTAATTAAAAAAGAAACTTGATATTCCATAACAAATCAACAATTTGAATATATATTACTCAAATATGGTATAGAACTTCAACTATTAACTTCGATATATACCTCAAATAGGTGATACACATCACTCTTTTGGGTAATATTGTTTTGGATGTTCTAGTTTGTTTATGAGACTGGATTAGATCGGAGCGAAGAAACCAAGGAATTGAAGACTCACTAGAACAAGATGATAACCTTGAACAAATTCTGTTAAGTGATCAAGCACTATCAATGGCACCTACACCGGAGCATGAGGAAAATGACATGGAAGAAATTACACAAAGAAATAGCCATATTTAAATTAGTAATTTGAATTTTCATTATCTAGTTTTGATGTTGCACTTTTCAAATTTAGAAATTTAATGTTCAATACTTTAATAGTTCAAGTATCTTAAATAAAGTAAGTCTTTCAGTTTTTCCTATCATTCATCTTTTTTTTAAGTATTTAAAATAATATTATTAAAAAAATAAATAAAACCCGGACTCAAACCCGATTTTTTAAGACCCGAACCCGTACCCGTACCCGCTAAGACCCGAACCCGCACGGGTTTTTTTTTCCTACCCAAAACCCGGACCCGTTAAGAATCCGTAATTTAAACCCGTACCCGGAACCTGCGGGGTTACAATTTTACATCGAACCCGGACCCGTATACCCGTTTGACACCCATAGTTGAGAGTGAGGACACCATTTGTTCTAACAATTCTTTATCTTCTTTTTCTTGTTGTTTTAGCTATTGTGCAGGGATTCTTGGAGGCAAGCCGATGGAGCCTCAGTCATGTTCTAAGGTGGAAAGGCAAGGTGATGAAGATCCTCATGGTGAGCTACATGAAGAAAGAGCTTGTAGAGACACTTCAAGTGCTTTAAGTGATCAACGCAGCAAGTTGAGTGTAAGTAATAGTTCTTCCTTCCATGAGCATGTTGATTCCTTGTCTTGCGAGAACTCAATGTTAGTTGATAATTGTAGTGCATATAATGTGTTTACAACTAGTGTAGAGTATCATGGTCAGCTTGTGTATGAACACGATTCACTAGTTGAGAGGGTTGATAAGCCGCATCATGATGTGAGCTCTGTGTTTAATGAACCTCTCTTTAGTGAAGAGTTTGTGGTTAACCCTGTTTATGAACCTTGTTATGACACACCACCCATATTTGATAAGGGGGAAGACGAGTTAATTGATTATCCTATTCTTTCCTTTGATGATTCGTTTGATAATAGTGGTCTTGTGTGTCGTGGTAAGTATGGTAGTGACCTTGAGGAGTCTCTAAAGGATGAGATGGATGAGATTATATATGATGACCACTTAGGTAATGATGAGCCTCGTTTTGATACTTCACCTTTGTTAGGTGGTGAGCTTGAGAGGCTAGCTTTAACTAACCCCTTATTGGAGGGCATTTTTAATAGAGGTGGTGATTTATATCAAACTAGGGTAGAGAGTGAGATTGAATCTCCATGGTGTAGAAAGTTTGATTCCTAAGATAATCCTTTGGTTGAAACTCCAAGTGAGGTGAGTGATTCTTCTAGTAGTCCTAATCATGAGTGTGTAGGCTGCGATGATGAAGAAGCCCTTATTGATGCTTTCCTTGAGAGTTTGTCTATTGAGGAGGATTGTCTTAGAGGTGAATGTGGAGGTGAGGAAGTATCTCTTGGTGTGAGTAAGAATGCTTTCATGAAAGGGAGTGGGGTAGTTAATGTTAGTTGTAGGTTGAACTATTTTACTTACTTCATTCCATATATTAATCACACCTTCTGTAGTAAGCTCGCCAAAACCATTGTGTCAAATTATAAGACTCATACATTAGGTGTCTAGTGTGGTAAGCTTGAGTCCAATGTCTGGTGTGGTAAGCTTGAGTTTAGAGATAATAGGTCCTTTGTTTATTTGAGTTTGTATGGTTCGTGTCATATTGATCTCTTTGCTCGTTGTTGTTATGAGTGCTTTTCATTGTTGAGCCAAGAGCTTGTTGTTTTCATTGGAGACATAGACTTTATCATCGTTATTGATGCTTGGCTATATAATAAGAGTGTATTTTTCACACATCATGCTCTAATCTTGACTAAGCTAATCAGTCTTGGTAGAAGGATATTGTGGTTGTGTTTTCCTTTGCTTGCAGGGTTTGATGGTGTGATTTCGAGACTTGGTCGTGAATATCTGAACTGGTTGTTCACTGTTCAAGAATTCTTGAATAGGGATGGTGCCAAGAAAGGAAGCCTATGGGATCCGCTCTACAGATACCATCAAATCCCTGTGCTTGGATTGGCATGGCTGTCCGCGATTCCTCCGGAGTGAAGTTGTTGGGGAGATTCATCCTAGATTATTCCAGCAAATAGTGACATTTCTGCCGATGGACCTTGACCGAAGCTTATGCAATTGTGGAATTCCGTTCAAATAGAAAGCTTTTTGGCCAGTTCAAGGTCAGTCGTGAGCTGTAGGAAAATATAGTAGCGAACTGTAAACAATCACACGAATTGTTTGAAATAAGCAGGCTTAGGTTGATGCGGAATAACCCATTTTTCCCCTGTTTCCATGGAAAGGTGTCGAAGGAATAGGCACATTTAGAGCTTGAAGGAATAGAATGCCCCGTTAGAATGGGCAACCGACTATGGTAACGACAACTCGTAGTGGTGGATATGATGCCGGAAATAGTTATCCGACATCACAAAATGCTTTGATCCCACTACAAAAAGAAAGTATGTCTCTATGGATGTTACTTGATTTGAAAATCAACCCGATTTTCATGACCCAACCAAGAAAACCTTGAGTCATCAACAAGAAGAACCTGAGTCAAGTGATCAGCCGTCTTTTAGAATCCCTATGTCATCTGCCCATAGAGAAAACAATGCTACTACTCCTCCAGGGGAAGATACGGTCAAGACCCATTAGTGGAAGACATACTGACGAGGTAAGAGAGGACTAGTTGTCCCTTATGTTCCTCTTGTTAACAGCGAGGATGGAGAAGATCGGGCTTTAGCCGCTTGAGCGCACTCATCTCTCTCTTTAGGGGCCTTTGGGAATCTTGTTCAATGGGTAATTCTGCATCCACTTTCCAGCCGGTTGACGATGTGGCGCTCTTCTATTATAAAGGTAGGCCATTATCGTTCTTTCAAGAAGGGGAGAATGATGTAGTCCAAACTGAGGCAAAGCATGTTCGTAAGCTTAGGAGGAGCGGGCAGCATGTTGGAGAACTCCACGAGCACCTTAGCAAGCTTGGAAGATGGAGGGGCGTTGCAAGACACTTGAGGCCGAACCTTGGAAGAGATAGCGAGCTAGTTAGCCCGCTGATTTTTCGGCGTTGAAGACTTGCTTAATTTCAGATTTTTGGAGCTCTCAACGAGCACCTCAACAAGCTCATTACTATTGGTTTGCAAAGACAGTCTTAAGTAGGTTAATGACACTTTTTTGGCCCTGCGTGATCATTTTAAATTTAGCCAGCCTGTGGCTTTTACATTGACATTATAGGCGTGTAGGGTTAATCCTATATAAGCCTACACTTAATTTTTTTATTCATTACTTCAGATTTTACAGAATATAGAAAAAACTAGCGTTAGTTTTTTTTAGAGAAGCTCCATAGCTTCCTTCATATTTGTTAACCTTGTAACTCTAGGATTCAGCACTAGTATGAAATCCATAGTTGGTTCAAGTTTCTTTCCTCCCATGGGATTACTCTTTCATTAATTGTAAGTTAATTCCATTCTTTTTTCTAATTTCTGTTCTTCCTAATTGTGAGAAATCTGAGAAAATATCATTGATCACAAAGAGTGTTTACAATGAGTCCTATTTATAACTACTACACAGGTATAACTACAAACCATTTCCCAATGTGGGACAGGAATGACTACCTTTTTTACATACAGCTTAGACTTTTCTAACACTCTCCTTCAAACTGGTGCATACAAGTTATATGTACCGAGCTTGTTACAAATATAACCAATACGTGGACCAGTAAGGGACTTAGTGAAAATATCTGTAAGCTGACATATGACTTCACAAATTGTGTAACAATGTCCCCCGAAAGTATTTTCTCTTTAACAAAGTGACAGTCAATCTCAATGTGCTTAGTCCTCTCATGGAATACTAGATTTGACGCAATATGAAGAGCAGCTTGATTATCACACACAAGTTCCATATGATTGAATTCTCCAAACTTCAACTCTGAGTAATTGCTTGATCCAAATTAGTTCGCAAGTAGCTACAGCCATTGCACGGTATTCTGCTTATGCACTAGACTGGGCAACCACATTTTGTTTCTTGCTTTTCCAGGACACCAAATTACCTCCTACAAGAACACAATAACCAGACGTAGAACGTCTATCATAGGGACACCCTGCCCAATCAGCATCTGTATATCCAACAATTCGTTCATTGTCTCGATCCTCGAAGAGCAATCCTTTGCCCGGAGATGATTTAATATATCGAAGAATGCGAATAATTGCATCCCAGTGACTATTACACGGAGAGTCCATAAACTGACTTACCACACTCACAGGAAAAAAAATGTCAGGACGAGTCATCGTGAGGTAGTTTAACTTAACAACCAACTGCCTGTATCTTGCAGGATCACTAAGAGGCTCCCCCTGTCCTGGCATAAGCTTAGCATTAGGATCCATAGGAGTATCAACGGGCCTACAACCTTTCATTCCTGTCTCTTCAAGAATGTCTAAGGCATACTTTGTGATATAACAATACCTGACTTAGACTGAGCAACGTCAATACCCAGAAAGTACTTCAACCTGCCTAGATCCTTAGCCTGGAAATACCTAAAGAGATACTGCTTCAATCTAATGATACCATAATGATCATTGCAAGTGATAACAATATCATCAACCTAGACCACTAAATAAATGCATAGATTTGGAGCAGAATGTCGATAAAAGACAGAGTAATCAGTTATACTACGAGTCATGACAAACTTCTGAACAACTGTACTAAACTTACCAAACCAGGCTCAAGGAGACTGTTTCAAACCATAGAGTGACCGGCACAATCGACATACAAGACCACGAGACTCCCCCTGAGCAACAAAACCAGGTGGTTGCTCCATATAAACCTCCTCCTTAAGATCACCATGGAGAAAAGCATTCTTAATATCCAGCTGATAGAGAGGCCAATGACGGACAGCCGCCATGGATAGAAAAATACGGACTGATGCTATTTTAGCAACCGGAGAGAAAGTGTCACTGTAATCAAGCCCAAATATCTGAGTATAACCTTTTGCAACCAGACGGGCATCAGCGTATCAAATTCTTCCATGACTGCTTCTACCTGTCCTAAATAGGTTGACATATCCCGTTCTTGTTTCTTCAAATTAGTCATCCGAGAGATCATATCATAGAAACGAGATATGTAAGTATAAGGGTGCGAGCCTTTTCCCAAACTGAATAACATGTCTGGAATGGACGGAATAGAGGCATTAATTTAGGGTCAATAGATCGCCACAAAAGACTGCACAACTGAGCATCAACCTTCTCCCATATTGCCTTAGCCTTGTCATCACCGTTACCAGCTTTTTGGTTAAGTGATCTTGAATACCTTGACCTTTGCACTATAAGTCAACTGAGAAGCCCAAGCTAAATAGTTTGAACTTCCAAGAAGTGGTTCCGAAGAAATCAAAAGATTCGAATTTCCAACTCCAGAGCTTTTGGGACCAAACGCATCAAATCCAAGAGACATGATTGTAAAATTAGCAAAAAATAACCACCAAATAGAGCGAGAGAGAGCTGAAACAGTCACCAAATAACCCTAATAAGGCAAAAAAAATTGGAACAGTAACCACAACCCCCGGAACAGTAACATTAGTCGCCGGAGGTGGTCGGAATCCAAAGAAAAGTGGACTGGTGGGCTCGGAAATTGCAGGCGAACACAAGACAAAAAAGAAGTTGGGTCAAAAGCTGCCGGGAAACTTCTCGCCACTGGCGACCTGACTGTTTCCGGCGCGTGTGTGGTCGGATTCTGGCGGGTCTGACTGAGGTTTGATCGGATTTTGCAGAGGGACCTTGTAGTGGTGTTGGATTTTGCACAACACTACCCGTAATCAATATTGACTCGGACAGCCACCTAGGTCACCGGAAAATTTGCACGGTGTCGGGGAGTTGGTGGTATTTCGCACAACAATATTATCTCACAACTGCTCTGATACCATGTGCGAAATCTGAGAAAATATTATTGATCACAAAGAGTGTTTACAATGAGTCCTATTTATAACTACTACACAGGTATAACTACAAACCCTTTCCTAATGTGGGACAGGAGTGACTACCCTACTTACATACAACTTAGACTTTTGTAACACTAATCACCACTTTCTTGATTGTTTGCTTGATTCTAGCTTTATTTATCTTTCATAATTCCGCTTGCATCATAAGAGTGTGTTTTCCACACTATTTGCACTAACCATTATTGAGCTAACCTACTCTTGTAGTAGAAAATTTTGGTTGTCCTTTGCTTGTAGGGTTTTCAAGATGAGGAAAATGATGCAGTCCAGCCAAGGAGCTTCATGATGTTCATGTAATGGTATTGAAGAGTCATGATGGTGCAAGCTTTGGAGAAGTGGGCAGCATGCTAGTGATGCCGAGGAACACATCGGTGAGCATTGGAGAAGGTGGGGCGTTAATGGAGGATTGAGGTCGGGAGCTTGAGAGCTCAACGAGCACCTCAACAAGCTGCATACTTAGACATTTGAAGACTTGAGTTCGGGCAGAATTTTGGTGCTCTCACCGAGCACCTCAACGAGCTCCTAGTTCTTGTTTTACATATATAGTCCATAGTAGGATAATGATACTTTATTGGCCCTGCATGGTCACTTTAAATTTAGCCACTCTGAGGCTTTTACATTGATATTATAGGCGCTTATAGGCTGACCTATATAAGCTAGTGTTAGGCGTATTTTTCAGCACTCTTTTTAGAGAATACAGAATATTGAAAAAACAAGTGTTGCTTGTGGAAGCTCCAGCTTCATCTTTTATCTCCTACACTTAAAACTCATGGAAATCATCCCTAGCATGACTCCATCTGTTGGTTCAAGTTTCTCATCCCTCTTGGACTAATCTTTCACTTTAATGTAAGTTTTAATCCATTCTTTTCTTCTAATTTCTGTCTTCCTAGTCTATCTTTCTTGTTTGATTGTTTGAATTCTCAATTCATCTTGTTTGCTTAATTCCCTTTACATCAGAAGCCTACCCTTTCTTGTAGCTTTTCTCCAAATACATGATTTCAAATATGGTTTTCAAATGTGGATTCGTGCAATGGGTGCGAGCAGGTCAGATCGCACCATGTGTTTTGAATGACTTATGTTAGACGCATTATCTTGATTCTATATGAAATATTCAAAGGAAACTCATTATTATCCATTATGAATTGATTACGAGCAGTGTTATCAAAAGTGAAAAGCGAAAAGAAGCGCTAAGGTCTGTTTTGGGCTTTAAGCGCAAAGCGCACAAAAAGCATGAGCTTTAGTGAAGAAAGGCGCAACGAAAGAAAATATACAAAAATATACTTGACCCTAAAGACTAATGAATATAAGCATGAATAATAAATATATGGACAATGAACTTGAAAAAGAAGCAAGATAAAGTGAAGTATCAATTGTTTTAGTGTGACTCTTAATGAATACGTTCACTGGCAAAGAGATGTATTGTCTTGATGAAGACACAGAAGCGCCCATAAAGCGAAGCGAAGCACTCAGCATGTTAGATGCTACGCTGGCGGCAAATGAACTAATTGGATGGCAGCGGCAAATAGAAGGAGAAATTTCATTGGATCGGGTGGAAGGGTAGTACATGAGGGGGATGAAGAGGTTGAATCGGCAATTGTAGATTTTATAGATTTGATGAACAATTATTTAGTGAAGAGAAGGTTTGGAGGTTGAAAGGAAGGATAAGATGGCGTGGCTAGATAGATAGATTGGGGAAGACGAGGTGTGAAAGGCATTGCAGAGTTGGCATCAGGACCAGAAGGTTTTACTTTGATAGTTTTCCAATAGTGTTAGAGCATAGTCAGGGCTGAGGTGATTGATACCATTAAGGCTTTTCAGGCTACGGGGAATTTGAAAAAAGTTCAGTGCTTCCTTTACGGCCATTATTCAAAAAAATGATGGTGCTACTAATATCAAAGATTATAGACCTATTAGTCTACTGGGAAGTATCTATAAGGTTATATCTAAGGTGCTTTCCTATATACTTAAGAAGGTCTTGGATGAGACGGTTTCTACTTTGCAGAATGCCTTTGTGGGTAGACAGATGTTAGATGCTATGCTCGCGGCAAATGAACTAATTGACGCTAGAAAGAAGCAGTGAGAACCATAAACATTTTACGAGTTAGATCAGGAGAAAGCCTATGACCATGTTAAAAATAGATTTCATGGCAAGATAGAGGAAGTGGATAAAATTTTGCATATCTATGGTCAGGTTTCTTTGAATGGCAATCCATGCCGTTCTTTCAGTAGCTCGAGAGGAAGAAGACCTACTTTCACCTATGTGTTAATATTAGTGATGGAAGCTTCGAGTAGAATTACGGACAGAGCTGTGTTAAGTGGTTACTTTAGTGGCTTCTCAATGGCAATTGTGGGGCAAGGTACTTCGAGATATGTTTTGGTGGAGTTTCCATGCATTCTTGAGAAGGTAATTCTCCTGATTGTGCCACGTCTTGCCTTGAAACTATATATGCCGGTGTCGTAATTGTGCCATGTCTTGCCTAGAACCAATGTTGTGAAAAGCGAGAAGTGCAAAAAAGCGATAAGGACCCGTTGGGGCTTAAAGCGCAAAGTGCACTAAAAAGCGTGGGCTTTAGTGAAAAAAGCGCAATATGAAGAAACTTTAATATATATTGCTTATGATGAATTAGAAGTCTATAGAAGTCAAAACCATCCATCTAAACCATCATTCTCAATGGAGTAATTCTCATTGTTATCACTGGAATTATAGCCTCCAATCTCTTCTTCCTTTGAGTCATCAAAATCAATCTCATCTTCTTTCTAATTGACTAGGGGGAGCTCAAGAGCTTGAAGCATTATTTATAAGAACTTATGCTCGTCTGCCTCTGCCTTCTTATACTTCTCCTCTTTTTCATTTTATTTTTTGCAACTCTTGATTTCTTCCCTTAACTTTTTTCCATGTTTTGAGGCTTAGAGAATAGCAGACTCAAAGACTGTTTGACAGCTTCTTCTTTATTTAAAAAATAAACAAAATAAAAAACAGAATTTATTTTTCAAAAAAGTGGGCCTCGCCTGGGGTGAAGCGAAGCGCAAAGTCTTTTGAGAGCCTCGCTTCAGGGCTTTAAGCGCGACTAAGCGCGCTTTTAATTTCACTGTCTAGAACTATATATGCTGATGTAAGATATAGCCAAAACATTTTATGGCGACCATGTATATTCTATCCACTTAAAAATAGAGGGTATTTGATTTATTGGGTTTGCTAGCAATGCCATGCATAAATAAGGCATTATGGTAGCATGTAACACGCTAGCCAATTCAGAGAGTGGATCGAATGCCTTGATGATCACATGGAGGTATACTCACGTCATTGTTTAGGGGGTACTCTTAGTAATAAAGCCTAAACATGATTCCAAAAGAACGAATTTCAAATGTATTGACATATATGTATATTGCGAGCTATGTTTAGCTATGTTGCTCAACTTTCATTTTTGGTTCTGCAACTGTGTCGACACGACATAGACACTGGTATAGGTATGGGATATGCACTAGATCTGGTAATCAACATGGGTACTTTGACCATAAACTACAAAGAATTTTGAGATAGGTTTTGGCATTTTGATTTCTCAAGACAAAAGCTAGAGTAGAATTAGAAGACATGGGAAAAGCTAGTATAGTTGTCCAGATGACTACCTACAACTTGAGAATAAAAGATTTAGTTAGTGTACTCTAAGAGCTACATGTAAGTTTTTCACAGAATGTCTCGTAAATAGGCATATTTGTTAGCTCTATTTTTAGATGTTTGAATTTGTTTAGCCTAATCCATGCACCCGTACCATTACCTAGACCTAGATCTGTACCCTCAAAAATCTTAAAATTTAGATCATGAGCGATATGACCACTAGATCTGCACCCGTACCGAATACACGCATCCGAGTTCAAGCAACTTAAGATGTTTAGAATTGAAATACAAATGTTTCTAAGTTATGTTATACACTGTCCATGTTTTATTTGTTGCTAAAGCATAGTTGGAAAAGAATAATAACAGAAATGGCATACCAGGTGATCCATCTTTGGGCTGAAACCACCTTCTGGCCCATACGGCAGTTCTCCCACAAAGAGCAAGCCATTCGGAACAGATTTGCGAACAAGAAGGTGCCTGACACCTTTAATTGCTTCGACATACATATCATACAAGTATGAACAGTTTGTTCCTCGCTGCTGAAGCCACACTTTAATAAGATACTCATAGTAGCTATCACCACGAGATCCAAGTCTAATATTGTCTCCACTGAATTTTCCAGATTGAGGGCTGATGTCATCATAAGGAAAAACAAAAAGTCAATGGGTATAAACAGTAAACAAGAAAAAATAAAATATAAATCCACTCATTCTTATACTTGTAACCTGAAAGTTAAGTTCCAGCTTTTGGTTAAGATATTCGCGTCGCACAACAAAGGAAAAATTGCAAATCTCAATCTATAGAGATGGAAGAACAAATGGAAAAAGAAATAAATGGAGCATTGTCTCTGCTTGTATATAGTGGACTGTTTGGAAAGAAAGGAATTCAAGATGCTTTGAAAAATGCAAGCAGTCAAGTACAGAAAATCAAGATGAACTATCTTTTAACATTTTGTTTTTGGGGAAAAAAAGAGCTCATAAACGACACTGAATCATTAACTGATGTCTTAGAATTTTTGTGACTAGCATTAGATTCCTGTAAGATGATCTAGGATACATGTTTTGTAAATTGAATCATGCTTCTGAACACTGTAACTGTGGATTCAACACAGCCTTTGTGTTGATTTGTTTATATATATAAACTTGTTACCTTCTCATAAAAAAAAATCTCAATTAAGTAGCTGAGAACAAGGAAAAATAGAGGTGGTGGCGGAAGCATATACTGAAGCAAGTAAACAAGATGTTTGCACCTTGACTCATTTAGCGATGATTGAATGTTCTTGAAGGCAGATTTAACAGCCCAAGCCCGCTAGTGATACTGTCCGCTTTGGGCCTAGGGCCGCACGGGTTTAAAACGCGTCACTAGGGTCTAAGGCCAGTTAACTTATATACCCAGCATCTCTCCTGTGTTATGCCGATGTGGGACACTTAACCCTAGCTGGGGTGTTACATACACCCTCTCTTATGGACCCAGCGTCCTCGCTGATGTTTGCCCCGAGTACCGGGATTCGCCTAGACTCACCATGGAGGTTTGCCTCGCGTACCGGGATTCGCCTAGACTCAGCCCTGAACTTTGACCCACATCGACAAGGCTGACACGGAGTGGTTCCGATACCACTACTCACTAAAGCATGTCTATAAAGTATTTGATAAAATGCTTTAAAGAGCTAATATGTGTTTAATTTGAGCGAGAGAATGCATATTAGCTAAACCCTATT
This sequence comes from Petunia x hybrida, assembly GCA_037355625.1. NCBI lineage: Eukaryota > Viridiplantae > Streptophyta > Magnoliopsida > Solanales > Solanaceae > Petunia > Petunia x hybrida. The sequence continues at coordinate 829,293 of JBBBVM010000032.1, read as the reverse complement.
CTAGTTAATGTTCAAGAGTTTATCATGGAATTCTACACATTTATGTTCATATTTTGTTATATTCAATTTACGTGATTTTATATATCAAGTTTCATAGACTAAAGAATTATATTAAATAACCCTTCATATATTCATATCATGTTTTACTCAAGAATATTATGGTTTATATTCATGTATTATGTTCAAAGAATTTACTGGAGCTTAAAGTGGTCAAGTAAAGTTTTATATAAATATTTTGGGAGTTATCTTGAGATTCTGAGAAGGGCTTCGTGACTTTTAGTGGTTAATGTTGACCCCAAAACTACTCGTGCCAGAGTAGGAGTTTATTATAAGATTCGCCTGACACGGCCAAGGCACAAAACGCGCAGCATGCTATCACCTGAAAATGTGTGGCGCCACAGTGAAGGGGCCTATTCGATCGGGCGGGGATCGAACCCATGCCGATCACACGGTGACTGTATGAAATCATGTTATGTCAGAGTTAATTGGTACTCCTCAAAAAGTAAATAAACGAATATATATATATATATATATATATATATATATATATATTTATGTTTAAAGTTCAGAATTATATTGTTTTAAGTTACTTCAGTTTCTTTAAACGTTTTATGTTCTCATGGTTTTAATGAATTATGTGCATTTCAAGTTTCTTTTAAATGTCTCGTTCCCGCTTTAGTGGGGGGTCGTTGAGACTCACTGAGTACTGCCGTGGTGTACTGACGAGAACTTCATGCGAACCTACATTGACGGATGTAATGTAGGCACAGGTTTCGCAGGCAAGAACACTATGAGCTAGGATATCCTCGCACTACTCAGTTGATTGGTGAGCTCCGCATTTTTTCGTGGAGATATTTTGTATTCCACTAGTGTCATGTATAAAATTCTTAGAGGCTTCATAGATAATCTAGCCGTTGGGTGTGGTTGTCCATTTTGCATAATTAAAGTTATTTATTTTATAAATATAATTTCATAATGAGTTTTTATTGAAGTTTTGTTTTAAAGACTATGTCATTTGCATAGCATGACAGAGTTAGAATATCACTATCAAGTTTAAAGGGTTCGCTCAGTCAAGTTCAGGTACCGAGTGCCGGCCGCAGCTCGTTCAGAAAACGGGTCGTGACAGCGGAAGCATGAGTGTATCTATACAAAGGTACTCAACTTGTGTACATGTTTTTTCCTCCTTTAAGGGGTGGTGTCTGAGCCAGCTTACATTTTTACTAATTCATCAGGAACCTACTAGCTTCGGCTAGCACAAATACAGGAATAAAATGTACTAATAAGGATGCCCATATGTTATTCTAGTGCTGACAAAACTAAAGTTTAGGTTCCAGAATTTATTTAGGATAAGATACCTTACATCATGAACAAAGCAAAGAAATTTAAGAACCTTGGCAAAAAAGACTTGAATTTCAGTTTTTTGATATATGTCTTCCTAATTATGTGGGATTTCTGGAAACAAACATGACAAGTTGACAATACTTTCATTCTTAGGTTTCTGTGTGGCTAAAGGATCAAGGAGAGAATTAAAAAAAAAAAAAAAAGACTTTGGAAAGCCGAGTAAAGGGATGGATTCTCTCTCTTGGGGAACGTGTGCTCTCTGAGGTTTCTTTCTCTGATGGTCCTTTCCGGCAATACACCTAATCTCTTGATCGCTTTCTTCTTTTTTTCCCTTGTCAACTCTAGGTTATCTTCGTTCTTCTGTCTTTCGAGTCTCAAACATAGTTCGTTTCATTATCTTCAGTCTAGCTTGGGTACTTTTCTCAAATACTCCCTCCGTCCCACTTTGTTTGTCGTAGTTCGGATTTCGAAAGTCAAACGAGTTTATCTTTGACCGTAATTTTTATATATATCTTTTACATATTTTGAGTTGTAATTTATTGTGACTTATAGTACTTTTCATGTAGTTTTCAAATATGTAAATTTTATTTAAAAAAAGTTAAAGATATTATATCATAATCTACAGTCAAATTTAAGAAGTTTGACTCTCGAAATCCGAAATACGACAAACAAAATGGGACAGAGGGAGTAGCTCTTCCGTTTGATTTTTTTAATTCAAAGATCTACCCGAGTCTTTCATCAGGTTCACTGAGTAACATAAGCCTACTTTACAGTGGCGAGAAAAGTGAATGTGATAAAGTTGACAAGATAACATGGGTAGAAGTTTTATATTTGTGACTGTGAACATAATCGTTGATGTTGCAGAAGTAGGAGATTACTGGCATGAGGTGGTTGACATAAAAACTACATGAGTAGAACGTCGTTTCACAAGCTCAGCTTTTTAGCCTCCGCCAATGAATGGATGTTGTGTCAGAGAGAAAGGGAAAACTTGCAGGAGCTGGAAATATCAGAGCCAAATTTACTCTTTATCGGAATTTTAATACAAAATGAAGCTATATCAGAATTGTGGCAGTGAAAGGAAATAGTAAGTCGACAATCGAAATGTTGGATGGTCTCATTATGCAGGGAAAAATAGAAAAGGTTCACAAAGATGCAAAAATAGAGATCCCATAATTGAGAGAACAAAGGAGGATGTCAGCTATACGCAGATAGCTTGATTAGCAGATTGGCCAAATGACAAGGTCGAGAGTAATATCTCAACAAGATTTTGAAATTAACCAATTTCACATGAGAAGGCATTGATAAAAAACAAGGTGGGCTTTTTAGAAAACTGTTTGATGGGTTCATTTAAAAACAATTTGACTGCTCCTCCAAGCTGCAAATATATACAACAATGGGCATGTAAGGTATGGAAAGTTAGTAAGAAAGTGAACAATATTTCTTGTCAGAGTTTCCTTCTAAAGCATTAGAAGAAAGAATAAAAATAGAAACAGGGAAATTCAAAGAACTTGAACTGCATCTTTAATGGTGGCCGCCTGTTTCGTTCGTCTTCGAAAGAATTACAAGCCCAGTTAACCTGGATTAAATCAAAGGGGTTCCCAATTCATACTTGACCAGAGGATTTCTTTAAGGAGATACGCGATCGATTGGGGGTTTCGTGGACATTGATGAAGATACAAAATTCAGACGCCATCTGAGGTGGGCTGTAATTACTTTTCCGCTGACAGAGGATGTCCCTGAACGAAGACTTCTTTCTTACAATTTCCCTGTGGTTTACATCATTGTGGGTGGAGGAGGTTTATAGGAGTCGTAATGAACAACACCACAGGAATATTCATCAGTAAGTGCGCTGTAACAATTAATTAGGAGATTCCTAGTACAGCAGTTAATCGGGGGGCACATACAAGACAAAAACGAAGCATATAAGCGGCAAAAACTAAAAGAAATTTGAAGAGGTGCATATGCCTGAGGGGGTGGGTCTGGAAAATAATATCATTAGTCATAGAGCAAGAAACTTTGGGGGCAATTTTAATAGTGGAGCTCAAGCAATGTCCAATCTGGTTATAGAACAGGCCCAAACTCTAAAATTAAAGGTAATAAAGGAAAGGGGCAAAGCAATAAGATGGTCTACAGACCAAAACACTACTCGTGCAGAATGGCCATTTTCAGTCATGAAAAAATGGAAAGTTAGTAAGAAAGTGAACAATATTTCTTGTCAGAGTTTCCTTCTAAAGCATAAGCAGAAAGAATAAAAATGGAAACAGGGAAATTCAAAGAACTTGAACTGCATCTTTAATGGTGGCCGCCTGTTTCGTTCGTCTTCGAAAGAATTACAAGCCCAGTTAACCAGGATTAAATCAAAGGGGTTCCCGATTCATAATTGACCAGAGGATTTCTTTAAGGAGATACGCGATCGATTGGGGGTTTCGTGGACATTGATGAAGATACAAAATTCAGACGCCATCTGAGGTGGGCTGTAATTACTTTTCCGCTGACAGAGGATGTCCCTGAACGAAGACTTCTTTCTTACAATTTCCCTGTGGTTTACATCATTGTGGGTGGAGGAGGTTTATAGGAGTCGTAATGAACAACACCACAGGAATATTCATCAGTAAGTGCGATGTAACAATTAATGAGGAGATTCCTAGTACAGCAGTTAATCAGGGGGGCACATACAAGACAAAAACGAAGCGTATAAGCGGCAAAAACTAAAAGAAATTTGAAGAGGTGCATATGCCTGAGGGGGTGGGTCTGGAAAATAATATCATTAGTCATAGAGCAAGAAACTTTGGGGGCAATTTTAATAGTGGAGCTCAAGCAATGTCCAATCTGGTTATAGAACAGGCCCAAACTCTAAAATTAAAGGTAATAAAGGAAAGGGGCAAAGCAATAAGATGGTCTACAGACCAAAACACGTACTCGTGCAGAATGGCCATTTTCAGTCATGAAAAAATGGAAAGTTAGTAAGAAAGTGAACAATATTTCTTGTCAGAGTTTCCTTCTAAAGCATAAGCAGAAAGAATAAAAATGGAAACATGGAAATTCAAAGAACTTGAACTGCATCTTTAATGGTGGCCGCCTGTTTCGTTCGTCTTCGAAAGAATTACAAGCCCAGTTAACCTGAATTAAATCAAAGGGGTTCCCGATTCATACTTGACCAGAGGATTTCTTTAAGGAGATACGCGATCGATTGGGGGTTTCGTGGACATTGATGAAGATACAAAATTCAGACGCCATATGAGGTGGGCTGTAATTACTTTTCCGCTGACGGAGGATGTCCCTGAACAAAGACTTCTTTCTTACAATTTCCCTGTGGTTTACATCACTGTGGGTGGAGGAGGTTTATAGGAGTCGTAATGAACAACACCACAGGAATATTCATCAGTAAGTGCGCTGTAACAATTAATGAGGAGATTCCTAGTACAGCAGTTAATCAGGGGGGCACATACAAGACAAAAACGAAGCGTATAAGCGGCAAAAACTAAAAGAAATTTGAAGAGGTACATATGCCTGAGGGGGTGGGTCTGGAAAATTATATCATTAGTCATAGACCAAGAAACTTTGAGGGCAATTTTAATAGTGGAGCTCAAGCAATGTCCAATCTAGTTATAGAACAGGCCCAAACTCTAAAATTAAAGGTAATAAAGGAAAGGGGCAAAGTAATAAGATGGTCTACAGACCAAAACACGTACTCGTGCAGAATGGCCATTTTCAGTCATGAAAAAGGGTTTTAGAGAATCAAAATTCCTTTGACCCTCTGAGAGATGAGACCAAAGCAATTTTCCAAAATGAGGAGATGCCAACAGCAGCGACGGTGACAGGGAATCGAATCCAAGGCAAAATTCGCGAAGCCAACAGTGAAAGAAAGAAGATCAGTAGGGTTGCATGCAATCAAGATGATAATTAGCTGTACTGGATTTACCACTTCATGGAGGGGAATGACAATTAATATGCTTCAAGAATAGATAGGTTCTTAATTCACAGAGTTGGGATGAACTGTTTAAGTTTATAAAAACAAGAGTGCTGCCCAGGGTGACATCAGACCATTGTCCTATCGTTCTAGAGTATGGAGATAGAAATTAGGGGGAAGACTACTTTAAGTTCGAGAATATGTGGTATGAGCTAAGGATTTTATAAATGAATGGAAGGTGAATGAATTTGTTCAACTGATACTACAGCTGGGCAAGGTTAGTCTGGAGGACAGCAGAAGAGACTCATTGATTTGGGCAGCAGACAAGGATGGATATTTCACAGTAAGAAGATGTTACAGTTTGTTGCAAAAACAAGAAGGGTAGTATGACCCAGAATGGCCATGGAAAACATTATGGAAGTCAAAAGCCCCTGTCAAAGTAGCCTGTTTCGGATGGATTTCAGCCAAGGTAGCTTGCTTGACTCAGGACAACTTGCATAGAAGAGTTATCACACTATACAATAGATGTTTTACATGAGGTAGAAACAGTCAATCATCTCCTCATTCACAGTAAAGTGGCAAAATGGTGCTGGGAGCTTATCCTGAACATATATGGTGTTAGATGGCAGGGCATCCCAATGTAAAGAGTTTGTTGGAGACCTGGCACAACTAGGAAATAGCAGAATCAGCTAACAGTTCGGAGAACAATCTCATCATGTGTTTTATGGACAATATGGTTGGAAAGAAACAGGATCAGCTTTGAAGGCGCAAGACAACATATGTCCAGAATTAAGGAGACTTGTTTATTCAACTAGTATATTGGTGCAAAAGAAGCACAATGGAAAATATGGAACAATATGGAATTTCTAGACGAGATAGGATGAACGCAAGTGCCATTAAGTGGCAGAAGTTGGCTGCTTGTATATTTGTACCATCTTGGTATGTTTATTGATATACATTAACCTTATCAATATATATGTATACATGACAGCATTTTCCTCACGTGACAAATAGTGAAGAAGGATATGGAAGTGGAATGAATTAGTTTAATTGGTTTAATTTAATAATAACTAGGATTGTATATAATCAGGAGAGAATACAGTAACCAGCATATAGATAAAAATAGATACAGAAACAACGTTATGGTTTCCTGTATGATGAATAGGAGGATAAAGGAATTATTAAAAGGAGTCTATTGGTTCTAGAGATATAGAGATTGCAAATTACCTTCACTATAATTTTCTCTTAGCAATTACTTTTGTAACTACATCTACTTAAAAAAAAAAAAAGTGTTAGAAAGGCTAAGTTGTATATAGTTAGGATTAGCACAGCAATCCCACATTTGGTAAACATGTATAGTAGTTATAAATAGGGCTCCTTGCACACAAACTCTTTTGGGACATATCAATAATATTTTCTCACAATTTCTGAAGTAACATAGAGTGCATAGAGAGGCTTCTAACATATGCCCTACATTGTTGAAAATCGAGATATCTCTAGCTATCTAAACAAATATAACAGATAAAGAAGACACCTCACAAGATACTGGAATACTTTCAGCACATGGCATAGGGAAATAGGAGCTTAGCTACTTGCCTTATGTATATAGGTACCAGTCCCTCCACCTTTGGCAAAGTCTTTATATGTTGGAGAACCTTCATGGCTTCTACGGTATACTTCGCATCACCTGTTAGATAACTAAGATAATTAAATTCAAGCTGTAGAGTTGCAACTTCAGCAGTGCTACTCAGACCATCAGGGGCCGGATGTGCAGACTTTTCACGCAGGACAACATCACTGTATGGAATATCTGAGGGACTTGCTGTAAAAGCAGTAAGTAGGTGATCAGCCAAGTTCCTAGCATTTTCCAGGTAAATACTTGGGTTAGGTCCCTTGTGTTCTGGAATCCCCCCCTGACCCCCACCACTTAAGTGATAAGCACTCAAAAGACCACCTAGAACTCGTATTGTAGTTTCAAAGAGATTTACTTGGCCTTTCCCATCAATCTTCTCATGAAGATGTTTCTCAATCCACGAGCCTGCTTCATAAATGACTTTATCAGCTCCCATAATCATGGCTGTGTCTAAAGCATCTATAACTGTAGCTCCCAAACCTCCTAAACCATCAACCCCTCTATGGCTCAAGGGCATAAGTTCATCATAACCCATGGCATAGGTTTTGTAGCCAGACCAGGCATGAATAAATGCATCTTTTACCTTCTGTTGTCTTGCCATCCATTCAGGCTCCACTCTTCTCAGAGATTCATGAATAGATCTATTCCTAATAGTAATTTCATCAGGAGATAAGCGAGGTGGAAGTCTAGGTGGTTTTCTCCAAAATCTCCTAAAATTGCTACTTCCATGAGTTGTGAGATTTTCTCCTTCCTTAGATCCATAATTATTTGTTACACCATCAGACACAGGATAGACAGCACTTTGATGAGCCAGTATAAGATATGCTAGACCACCGATCATCAGTAACACAAGAAATTTCCCAGTGCTACATTTTAAATAATCACGTTTCCCATTACTTGTTAAGAAAGCCTGTGAAATTGCCTGCAAATATGAGCAGAACCATAAAAGTTCAGTGTACATGAGAAAATACATATATCTGCGGCAGAAATGCTAAAATTTCTCTCAAGGAGTGAAAGGAAATAGGTGCATCAACATGGGAGATTAAAACGGGATTCATGCTAAATATAAAGTAAAGAATGAAAAGCAAGGGCGCAGACTAGTGGTCTATGCTGTATGGTGAAAACCACGAGAGACCATGGTTCAAATCTCAACAGAGACAAAAAGATGCTAGGTGATTACTTCCTATTTACCTAACCTTTGTTAGGCAAAGGGTACTAGCACTGGTGGGAGATAGTAAGTGCCTGGTGGAAAATGAAAAAATGACTGAAACACCAGGAAAGATGCTAGTAGACTCTATATGGTTTCCACCCATACCAAGATAAAAATGAGAAATTTTGGAATGCACCATACATTATTGAAACTCTATCAAAGCACTCTGTAATTCTATACTGTACAAGCTTCTCAGATTTCTGATCTAGAAATGCCAAAACTGACAATAACTACGAGGCGTATAAGGAAAACTATTGAGAACTCTATGTTTTTTGAAATTCAAATACAAATTGACAATTTGATATTTTTTATATTAACAAATCTTTTTTCTTTCTTTTTTTAATTTTTTGTCTATCTCACCTTTTATTAATTGATGCTTCTTACATGGTATGAACCATGAACTTTACATACATGGTAATTACAACTCCCTATGCGAGTGAAATGTTTCTTCACTCTTCAAAACATTCAATTCAGACCATATAAAAGGGTTTGATATTGTTATAAAAGAATCATTATCCAAAGTTGTGACATTACCACTCTTTCCAAAAGAGTTTATAAACTTCCTCGTTACTTCTGATCATGTTCTCAATTATCAACGAAGCTCTGAAGGAAATTAACAGGATAACCTTTTAAATCTCCAATTCTATGACTCAAGGTCATTATAAAGACCAAGTAAAAGTAACATATCATAAGAAAATATATTAATAAAGAGCAAATAGATGACTAATGAAAATATAAACAACACTATCAGTGACCGAAGCTGTCGCACGAACCCTACCTAGGTCAAGGAAGTATAACTAAATCATCCAATAAACAGCTAAAGAACTAGGAGAGTACACCAAAAAAAGGAAAGAGAAACGAACGATTCATCAAGAAGTATGAAGAAAAGAAAAAGATGGATAACTGAATATAACATTATGGTAGCTTCCCAGGAGAACTATGAATAGTGATAATCCCTTCCCCCTTTCACATAATGGTTGTCCCATACCCTTTACCAAGCGGCAAACAAAATTATAATTTCATGATATATTTTTATGGTCACAATTTTTCTTTGTATCTTGTACTCCCTCCTTTCCAACTTATGTGACGGTGTTGCGCTGAACATTGAGATTAAGAAAGAAATAAAGACTTTAGAAAGTAGTAGTCTAAAACAAGCCATAAAAATTTGGGTGGCCATAGAAAGGTCTCATTCTTTTTGGTATAACAAAAACAAAAGAGTGTCACAAAAATTGTGATAGAAGGAGTATATAAATCCTAAACATGTTAGTTTTCTCTCAAGGAACAAATTAATCGTGTCTAATCAAGACCTGAAAATTGATCATGTTAACCTTCATTAGCACAATAGGACCATGATACAACAATCATTAGCGAAAGGCTCTAACTTGCAACCGGTATGAAAAGAGGAAATACGTTTCCTTAGAAGTACACCTTTGGAGTTGACAAGAAAGGGATGCTAGTAAGAGACGAATGGACTTATCCATAGCTGCTGTAATTACTTCTTAATGTAGTCTACTGAAATATGTTAAGGCACTAACAGCCTGCATTTATCACATGGCAATGAAGTCCAAATCTTATAGTTGAAATGACAACTAAAATACAGTAATCACCAGCCTAAAGTAATCTTTGTTGTTTCATGACAGTGGTGTCCAGTCAACTTTCGCACACCTTGACTATTCCACCAGATACCTACTACCTCTTACTAACACATGTACCAAGTAAATTTGCTCACTAAAGTTTAGGCATTTTTTTCTTCTGTAGCTTTGATAGGGTGAGACATTATAATGCTTTTAAAGGTGTCTGCATGCTAAGATTCACAACATAGAACCTGTAAGCTATATTGCAGAAAGGTTTTTCGTGCAATACAAGAGCATACTAGGTCCTTAAATCCTTTCCCAAACCCCACTCCCAAAACACAGTAAAAGATAAATAAATAAATAAATAAATAAGAAGAGGGAGACAAATATAACTTCCAAAATGAGATTGGCAATAGTTAAAAGGCTTAAGAATCTACTAACTGAAGCTCCATTTAAATTTAAAGATACAATAAGATAGTTAAAAAGCATACAGTCTAAGCGCAATAATGGAAAAAACCAAAACAAAATTAAACTCCAACACTAAATATAAACAAACACTACTAGTCAGCTCAATGTTGAACAGCTTATTTGAGGCTTCTTCATTAACTAGACAATTGTATATTATTAAACAGGATCTTTTAATCTTGTTATATGTCAAATGAAGTTGAAGAATAAAAATGTCTGACTTATATGCACTTGCACAGTTAGAAGAATATCAATATGTTTTTTTCTCTTTTTCTGCAACTGGCGTTACTTTATAAAATTGAATGGAAAAGAATGAAACCCTCATGAATTTGGTGGCATTTATTCGGTGCACACCTTAACTGTTTTTAATAAAAGTTGGCTAGAACTCCACTACTTTTAGCCAAATAAAAAGTTACATCCAAATAATGATTCCAGCTCACCTGCAAATTTCTTTTATTTCTGTTTGTCCTTTTTTTGGACAAAATTTGCGAAAACTCCATTATTTTTAGCCTAAAAAGGTAACAAAGTATAAAACTGTGATGTGGACGAAAATATGCAGGTGGGAGTGGATAGAAAGGGGGTTGGAGGCTATCAAATCCAAGTCGAGTAGGTGATTAATATGAATGATTTGGATCCTATTCCAAATTGTATGATCACATTGCAAAGTAATGAGAAAAACCCTTTTTCATTTCTGCAAACAAACCAATGCCCATGATGCTCTACGAACAAATTCGAAAAGTATGACTGACCTGAGATAGGGATCGTTGGCGGAACTTAGCGTTATCATAGTGCACATCTTTCATTGAATATGGCAATGATTTCGACATCTCCTCAATCCTGATCTCCTCTAGCAACTACAACCAACTTCAGATTCTCAATTTATAAAACAATCCATACGCGTGTATTGTATTACAAAGCGCGCGTATATAGGTACACGCCCAGATCGATAACATGTGGGGCCGTTGCGCGAATTTGCGCTCCTCCTTTCTTCCTTGCAACCGTTGGGAATAGAAATGACGTCTTTGAGTTAAGGGCCAAATTAGTCAATGACACTTTGAGTTTTGAAGCTTAATTCCAAAACTATCACTAAAAGATTTCGTCCAAATAACACTTTTGCCATTGCTATTTGGGCACAAGCCACAAATACAAAATATTTAGTTAGTAGAGAAAATGACATAAAAATAACCCCTCAAGTCCTTAATGAAGAAAAGGGTCCTAGATTTTCTTTTTCCTTTTCTTTTATTTCAAGTAGGTGTTTAAGTTTAACTAGGGGTGATTAAAGTTTTTTAAAAATTCTAGGGGCACAATTAAAAGAACAAAAACTTAAAAACTACCCCACCCCACTACCCCCACTACCCATTTCAAAATTCAAACACTCAAACATCTCTCCACACCTCTCAATCTCCTCAAACATTTCCCAAAAACAAAACAACTCCTCAAACATACTAAATGTAAGCCGCCGGGTTGGATAATCCGACGCCGTTTCTCAAAATTCCGACTGTCAAACTCATCTATTGTCACTGATTATCGATTGCAAGTCCTCTCCGACACCTACATTGTTATCTTGACCCATTTTCATTATTTTTCACGTTGTTTGTTTCGATTTTTTGTAAAAAAAAAAATACCTAGAATTTTGTTTTGACTGTGATAAGAATCAAAAACGAAACGCATAAATAAAGATAAAGAGCAAGACACTACTCGAACTCCCTACGAAGTAACTATGGAGAACTCGTTCCATAATACCCTCGTATCGGTGTCAAGGAGGACCTACACTATGCAACTACCCTCGAGTCACACTTGGGACTCGCAAATAGAATGATCGGGTTTTCGGTTCAAGACTCAACTAGGTTCCACTAGTGAATTCAAGCAACCAAGACAAAGGGTTCTCCAAACAAGAGATAGTTTCTTTTCATCATTCATAAAATTCAAGGTAGACTAAGGTTTGAATAGGTTTGTGAAGTATTTATAGACTTCACTTACATGTAATGAAAGCTCAAAAATACCCCCAAAGTGGGTTAAAACAATAAAGGCCTCATAGGGCTATAGTTGTCCAATACATAGCAAATAAACTAGGAATCCCGCAACCCTTCACAAAGTAGGCGCCCAGCCTACTCTAACTAGGCGCCCCGCCTGTTTTCACTATGCTGAAGGAGTAGGCGGTCCGCCTGGATTGGGACTCTCACAGAGGCGGTCCGCCTGGTGAGATCCAGAGAGTGAGCAAAAACTAGGCGGCCGGCCTAGTTGAGTAGGCGGTCCGCCTGGTGCTGTGGCCTCTTGAGTTGCTTCCAAAAGTGCTCCGGATGCCTCGTCAAGTGTACTAGAAGGTCCTCCATCCATGGCACACCAAAGTATAGTCTTCAAGTCGCTCCCGAGGCCTTCTTCCATACTCTTCCATATCAAGTGAAGATGGGTATCTTGGATCAACTTGGCTTGACTCCGGGTGAAGGGTCTTGAGGGGGTTTGGGTCTTATCATCCTCCCCTTCTTGAGAAGATTTCGTCCTCGAAATCGAAGCATCATCCACGACCTCTTCATCATTATGCACAGCCTCTTCATTACCTACATTCAAAGGAACCAAGTCACTAACATTGAAAGTATTAGAAACTTGATACTCACTTGGCAAGTCGACCACATAAGCATTGTTGTTTATCTTCGAGAGCACTTGGAATGGGCCATCTCCTCGGGGTGCCAACTTCCCTTTCCGAAGGTTTGGAAACCTTTCTTTCCGGAAGTGCACCCACACATAGTCACCCTTCTTGAGTTCCACCTTCTTGCGTCTTTTGTTTTTCTTGGAGGCGACCTTAGCATAAGCTTCCTCCAAATTCTTCTTCGCCTTTGCATGGAGTTCAACCAAAGCCTTGGCTCTAGCTTTACCTTCAAAATTAACAACCATTTCCCTTGGCAAAGGGGTTAGATCAAGGGGAATCAAGGGGTTAAATCCATAAACACACTCGAATGGAGTCATGCCTATCATGCTATGCAATGTGCGATTGTAGGCAAACTCCATAAGAGGTAGACGATCAATCCAAGTCCCGGCCTTACCTCGAGTCATGGCTCTAAGAAGAGCACCCAAGGTTCGGTTTACCACTTCCGTTTGCCTATCGGTTTGCGGGTGGTGGGACGTGGAAAACAAGAGCTTGGTGCCTAAAGCACCCCATAGACACCTCCAAAAATGACTTAGGAACTTAGTGTCCCTATTACTCACTATGGTTCGAGGCACACCATGCAACTTCAAAACATTTTCAATAAACAAAGTTGCCACATGTTGTGCATCATCACATTTCTTGCATGGAATGAAATGAGCCATTTTGGAGAACTTATCCACAACAACATAAATGCTATCATGGCCCCCTCTAGTCCTTGGTAATCCCATCACAAAATCCATTGAGATATCCAACCATGGACTAGTAGGTACGGGGAGAGGGGTATACAACCCATGAGGGTGGGCTTTAGATTTGGCTCGCTTGCACTCAAGGCAATTAGCGCAAAACTTTTCCACATGCACCCTCATCTTTGGCCAATGGAATTGTTCTTGAAGAATGGCCAAAGTCTTTCTTGTGCCAAAATGTCCCATGAGTCCCCCGCAATGTGCTTCATGCACAAGCAACTCTCTCCAAGAGGACTCCGGAATGCACACTCTACCATTTTTGAAGATATAACCATTAACCCATTGGTATTTGTCAACTCTCTCCCCTTTCTCTAGAGTGTCATGGACACTCTTTAGCTTTGGGTCATGAGCATACATCAATTTAATGCTCTCAAAACCCATGAGCTTAGAGGTGAGAGTGGTGGCTAGGGCAAACTTTCTTGAAAGCGCATCCGCCACAACATTGTCTTTCCCTTTCTTGTATTGGATCACATAGGGAAAAGACTCAATGAATTCAACCCACTTGGCATGTCTCTTATTGAGCTTCTCTTGGCCTCTCAAATGCTTGAGTGACTCATGGTCACTCTTGATTACAAACTCACGAGGCCAAAGATAGTGTTGCCAATGGGCAAGGGCTCTCACAAGGGCATACAACTCCTTGTCATATGTAGAATAATTCAAGGAGGCCCCTTTCAACTTTTCACTAAAGTAGGCGATGGGTTTGCTATCTTGAATTAAGACACCACCAATTCCCACCCCCGAGGCATCACATTCAACCTCAAATGCCTTTCCGAAGTCGGGCAATTGCAATAGAGGGGCGGTACTCAACCTACTTTTCAACTCAAGGAAGGCCTTCTCTTGAGGCTCTCCCCAAACAAACGGTTGGTCTTTCTTCACCAATTCGGTGAGTGGAGCGGCAATGGAGCTAAAGTCCTTCACAAATCGCCTATAAAAGCTTGAGAGACCATGAAAGCTCCTCACTTGAGTCACGGTAGTAGGAGTAGGCCAATCACGTATGGCCTCTACCTTAGACTCATCCACCTCCACTCCTTGGGCACTCACAACAAACCCAAGGCCTTCTCAACACCAAAGGCACACTTTTTAAAATTAGCATAGAGCTTTTCGGCTCTCAACTTTTCAAGCACTAGCCTAAGGTGTTCAACATGGTCGTCTATTGATTTGCTATAGATCAATACATCATCAAAATAGACGACCACAAACTTGTTGATGAATGGCTTTAGAACATGGTTCATTAGCCTCATGAAAGTGCTAGGTGCATTGGAGAGCCCAAAGGGCATCACCAACCATTCATAGAGACCAAATTTGGTCTTGAATGCGGTTTTCCATTCATCACCGGGTTTCATCCGGATTTGATGGTAGCCGGACCTAAGGTCAATTTTGCTAAACACACATGAACCGCTCAATTCATCTAACATATCATCAAGTCGGGGAATAGGATGACGGTACTTTACCGTTATTTTGTTCACGGCCCGACAATCAACACACATTCTCCAAGTGCCGTCCTTTTTGGGAACAAGGATCACGGGCACGGCACAAGGACTCAAGCTTTCCCTCACCAAGCCTTTAGTGAGCAATTCATCAACTTGCCCTTGTAACTCCCTTGTATCTTCCGGGTTGCTCCTATAGGCCGGTTTGTTCGGGATTTGGGATCCCGGGACAAAGTCTATTTGATGCTCAATGCCCCTCAAAGGAGGCAATCCATCCGGCATTTCATCCGGGAACATGTCACCAAAATCCTTCAAAACATTCTCAAACACACTAGGCAAAGGGTTAGAAGAAAAATCACAATTAGAGTTTAGAACCATACCTTTGTGCACTAGGCATATGAGAAGCTTGTTGCCATCATTTCCCTTTAGGATCTCGCCCGGTTGCATCATGGCACATATGCCACCGGTAGAAGTAGGTGGGATTGCCACCAAGCTTTTGGACAAAGGGCTAGTCTCAACAACCGACTTAGCCTTTGCCACTTCTCTCAACTCCCGCATCTGTTTGTAATCATCGCTCACTTGTTTGGGAGTCATAGGTTGGAGCACAAACTTTTTCCCCTCATGCGTCACCGTATAGGTGTTGGCATGACCATTATGAACCACACGTCGATCAAATTGCCAAGGCCTACCAAAGAGTAGGTGGCATGCTTGCATAGGCACGACATCGAACATGTGTTCATCCACATAGTTCCCAATCTTGAACTATCAAACATTGCTTAACCACCCTCAACTCACCACACTCACTAAGCCATTGTAGTCTATAAGGATTTGGGTGTTTTAAGGTAGGTATTTTCAATTGGGTAACTAGTGTTTGGCTAATGACATTAGCACAACTTCCCGAGTCAATGATCATAGAGCAAATGAGACCCATGACTCGGCATTTGGAATGAAAAAGGTTCTCTCGTTGTAAGGTCTCAACATCCTCCACACACATGGCTCCTAGACTCCTCCTCACAACAAGGAAGGCATGGGAGTCATCATCTTCGATCATAGTAATCTCCCCTTCATCTCCCTCATCCTCATCACCCTCTACTCCCTCTTCTTCCTCGGGCTCACTATCTTGCTCATAGACCAAGTCACCAACAAGAACCATAGTTTTCCGAGTAGGGAAATCTTTAGAGAGATGACCATATCCCTTACACTTAAAGCATTGAGTCGAAGAAGAGATTGGATTACTCAATTGAGTTCTAGAGTTACCTCCCACGGGTTGTGTCGACCTTTCAAAAGGCTTTTTCACTTCTTTGCTAGCACTTGCACCACTTGCACTTGGAAATTTGGCATTAGTCGTAGGAGACTTCCAATCCTTTGGCTTGTTCAATGGAGTAATAGCATTACTCTTGTAGCGAAGGGATTTCTCCTCCTTGAGCCACTTCTCGGCTTCAACCGCATCCTCATATAGCTTGTAGTGATCATTGTACTTGTGAAACTTCAAAAGTGAAGCTATGTCTCGGTTTAAGCCCCCTTTGAAACGGATCATGGCCGTCTCATTGTCTTCCTCATCCAAGTCTAGAGTCATCCGGACTTGTTCAAACTCATTGAAGTACTCCCCAACCGACTTGGACCCTTGTTTCAATTCATAGAGACGCTTTTGTTGGTCCACTCGGTATTGGTTAGTCAAGTACTTTTCATCCATCACACGGATCAACTCATCCCAAGTAAGATTAAGAACCATCCCCGTCCTCCTTCTATTCCTCTTTACCGACTCCCACCATGTAGAAGCAAAGGACTCAAAGGTAGAGATAGCATACTTGGTCTTCTTCACTTCGGGCATGTCATTGGTGTCAAATATACGTTCCATGGACAACTTCCAATCAATGTACTCCACCGGATCACTACTCCATTTGAAAGGAGGAATAGTAATCTTCACACTATTAAGATTGTTGTTGTTGTCACGACCCCCACGGAATGGCTCCGGTTGGCCCCCATAGTGGTCTTCATTCACACCATACTCCCTCCTTGCATTCCCTCCAACAAATCCCATAGGTGGCCCTCGACCTCGGCCCCTACCTCGATCCACATTACGACCCCAATTCATACCACGTCTTGGTTGAAAGTGATAACCATATACATCGTCACCATAATCAACTTCCTCCCCTTCTTGAGCTTCATCGACTTGCTCAAGAGGTTGCACGTTTCGGATGGGTCTTGGTAATAGGTTGTGTCTTGGGGGATTATCCAAGATACGGGGAATGCCCGTTCGTTCAATTCTCTCTCGATCTTCCTTTACCCGTTGTTGATTGAGCAATTCAACAACTTGCTCCGGGGTAAAGGTAGGGCTACTCGAGCCTTCACCGGTCTCAATTTGGACACTCAGGGTCCCCTTTTCAATTGGGACACTCGGGGTCCCTTGGTCTCCTTGGGTACTTGAGGCACCCTTTTCAAGTGACTCAATCCTTTGAGTCATAACATCCATCTTGGCAAGAAGGCTAGCCAAGGCCTCCTTGATGAAATCTTGACCTTCGTTGGCCATTGTACCTACAAAGAATAGAAACAAGAGTTAGTTAAAACACCTCACTCGCTCCCTCACTTGTGTTCACTCGGATCACTCGTATGGTGGTGATGGCTATTTCACTCTTGCTTGAACTCAAAGCTTCACAAAGTTGAATAGTAAACCTAAACCTAATCACTCGACTCAAAAGCCAAATGTACTCCGGGGTGAGTGGAGTTAATAGGACTCGATTGGAACGCTAAGCACTTTGAGTGAGGACTTGAGTCAAAAGGCGCTACGGATCTTCTTTGAGTTCTAGTCTCCGTTCTAAGGCACGATGATCCTAGTAGCTCGAAGTAATTAGTATTAATCGAGTAGGATTATACTCTAATAATACTAATTAGAAGCAATGCGAACAACAAAACAAGCGAACCTAGAAGAAACTACCCGATTCCCAACTTTCAGAAAAGTAGGCGCCCCACCTGTTTGGACTAGGTGGTCCGCCTGGTGTCTGCAGTGGGGAGTAGACGGTCAGCCTACTCTAAGTAGGCGGTCCGCCTCTGTAAAGTCCAGAGAGCAAGAAAAATTCAGGCGCTCCGCCTACTGCAGGTTTCAGCACAGTTCAAACACGATTTTCTTGGTTTTGCACCCAAAAATTCATCAATCCACACGTTGTTTTATCAATCTGAAGGTACCCAAGCGTTTTTTCAAGCACAGAGATCAAACCCCAATCAATTTTATCAAACCCCAATCAAAGTTCAACATTCCACCATGTTCATAGCTAGGGTTTCAAATTTTCAAATTCTTCAAGGGTTTCAAATTTTCAATCCTTGTGTTTCTACTTCAAATTCGATGCTCAGGGTACCAAAAGAACGGGTTTCCAACAAGGAACAAACCCCAATATCAATCAAGCAAGGGGTCCAACAAACCAAGATTCTATGATCAAATTTTTGTGTTTTTCCACTTTTTCTATTTTTTTGTGTTTTCTTCTTTTTCTTCAACAACAAATAAGAACCTAAGATAGAAACCAACCTAGGCACGAAGAATCAAGGGTCGGGGGTTTGTAGAAACAAAACCCGAGCCTTGCTCTGATACCAAGATGATAAGAATAAAAAACGAAACGCGGAAATAAAGATAAAGAGCGAGACACTACTCGAACTCCCTACGAAGTAACTATGGAGAACTCGTTCCATAATACCCTCGTATCGGTGTCAAGGAGGACCTACACTATGCAACTACCCTCGAGTCACACTTGGGACTCGCAAATAGAATGATCGGGTTTTCGGTTCAAGACTCAACTAGGTTCCACTAGTGAATTCAAGCAACCAAGACAAAGGGTTCTCCAAACAAGAGATAGTTTCTTTTCATCATTCATAAAATTCAAGGTAGACTAAGGTTTGAATAGGTTTGTGAAGTATTTATAGACTTCACTTACATGTAATGAAAGCTCAAAAATACCCCCAAAGTGGGTTAAAACAATAAAGGCCTCATAGGGCTATAGTTGTCCAAAACATAGCAAATAAACTAGGAATCCCGCAACCCTTCACAAAGTAGGCGCCCAGCCTACTCTAACTAGGCGCCCCGCCTGTTTTCACTATGCTGAAGGAGTAGGCGGTCCGCCTGGATTGGGACTCTCACAGAGGCGGTCCCCCTGGTGAGATCCAGAGAGTGAGCAAAAACTAGGCGGCCGGCCTAGTTGAGTAGGCGGTCCGCCCGGTGCTGTGGCCTCTTGAGTTGTTTCCAAAAGTGCTCCGGATGCCTCGTCAAGTGTACTAGAAGGTCCTCCATCCATGGCACACCAAAGTATAGTCTTCAAGTCGCTCCCGAGGCCTTCTTCCATACTCTTCCATATCAAGTGAAGATGGGTATCTTGGATCAACTTGGTATATTCAAGCTGACATATATAACGAACTGACTGCACCACACAGGGACATATCTACAGGCCTCTAAAAGTGCTGATCTGAATATACAAAGGACGAGACAAGGCCCCGCCATACCCAAACTGCCCGACTGTACACATACTAAAAGATAAGTAACTCCGGGAGTAAGCGGAGTGACCTCAATAGCTGATAGATGGCCTACTAACGTGGTCCAAGCATTGATCTATCTGCACCTGCGCGGCATGAAACGCAGCGCCCTAGAAAAGGGTGTGAGTACGATATGTACCAAGTATGTAAGGCATGAGCATATAATATATCATAGCTGAATGAAACTGTAAGGCTGGAATATAAATATGTAAATATGAGCTGAAGCATAGCAATATAGCTGGAAATCTGAAGAACGTACTAAACATGATCTGAATATAAACTGAAGTCTAGCTGAATCTGAAACTGAAGACTGAGCTGAACTATACTGATAAATAACTGTAAGATGACTGATAACTGGTAACTAGAAACTACAACTGATAGCTGTCAACTGATACTGACGCAAAGAACTGGTGGCTGATAACTGAGAACTGATAACTGGTACTGAGCTAAAACTGGACTGTTATCTGAACTGGTACCTGTCTGGTTTTATGGGCTATATCTCCCCAAATCAGGTAACTGAACATCTGAACTAGTACCTGTCTGGTGTTATGGGCTGTATCCCCCCAAATCAGGTAACTGAAAAACAGAACTAGTCTCATGTATAATCATGCAGTGCATACTGTGGCTATATATGTGTATATAACGAACCTGGCGGGTGTTATGGGCTATATCCCCTCCAACCAGTAATATCTAGTCTCTCTGGTCAGAGTGTGTGAAAAACACTCGGTCACACTAGGTGTTTCAACTCCCGCCTGAACCAGAGGGGCTATATCCCCCAGACGGGTAGTATCACATGCGACCGGACTGTGTGTCCAATGTCCAGTCTCTATGAGGGACTCCAAATCACATATAACATGATCATAATATAAGAATAAGCATGTATGAGGCATAACAAATGTGGCAACAATATATATGGACTCAAAGATCAAAATGATTTTCCAGATTTTGAAATGTTTTGTCTTGCTGATTAGGACGTCTTTCACCTTTGATTTTAGTACCAAATTAAGTATATACAAGGTTTCCTTGATACCATACAAGTACCCAACAAGAAACACCATGTTTGGAACTAAGGAAAGCTTCAAAATCTACAAGATACATGCCTTGCCAAAAGAAAGGTTTAGCCTTACATACCTTTGATGTTTTTTGCTTCTAAACCTTGTTTTCCTTGAATTCCACACCTTCTAAAGCTTAAACAAGCTATAATACAGCATTGAGGTACTTTACTTAGCCATGAAGTAATTCTAAAACTCAAGCTATAGACAAAGTTGAAGGTAGCATAACGTTACCTTCATCGCGTAGAGCATTTTGACGCAATCTGTCTTCAATTTCGAGTTAAGATTGACGCCCATCCTTCAAAATCATAAAATTTACTTAAAACTTAACGAGAGCACTGTTTCTCTCTTTAGATTTCTGGAAATGACGAGATATGAAATGAATTTTCCTTTTATACTTGAAACATTTCAGTTTTAGTCCTCTTTTGCGCTTATGTCCCTTTTTCTGGCCTGACTTCTGATGCACATATCTTTTTATCCAACCATTGTATGAATAAACCGTCAAAAGTGTTGGATTATACTCCAAGAACTTCAATTTGATATATGATATGTCCCCAAAATACCTCATATAACACACGAAATTAATTGCTGAAAAAGCTCCGTTACAAGACAATTCCTTAGTCGGTTTTTCCGCAACTTAAATCTGACTTTTCCTAAACTTTATATTCAATATATAAACATCTTATATGGTAATATTATGACTTTAAACTCTCTTAAATCATTCTTAACATGTCATAAGAATGATATACGTCACTTTAGACATACGGGGTGTAACAATCTTCCCCTGTTAGGAACATTCGTCCTCAAATGTTAATGAAGTATATAGAAGCATTAAGCAACGATCTATTACATACTTGAAGTAGTGAAAAGATGTGGATATTTGGCTCTCATGTCATTTTCAGCTTCCCAAATTATTTCTTCTACATTAATGCTTTGCTATAGCATCTTAACTAAAGGAATGTCTTTCATCCATAGTCGACCAATCTGGCTGTTTAAAATTGCAACTGACACCCCTTCATAAGTTAATTGCTCTCTTATCTGTACATCATCTACTGGTACAACTCTAAAAGGATCTCCGACACATTTTCTGAGCATAGAAACATGGAATACTGGATGTACCTCCTGAAGGTCTGCTGGAAGGTCGAACTCGTAGGCTACACGCCCAACTCGCCTGATAACCTGATATGGACCAATAAATCTAGGGCTAAGCTTCCCCTTCTTTCCAAATCTCATAACGCCTTTCATAGGTGATACTTTCAGGAATACCTAATCGCCAATCTGAAATTCAAAATCTCGACGTCGTTTATCTCCATAGGATTTCTGTATGATCTCCGCTGCTAATAATCTTTCCCTGATCAACTTGACTTTATCAACTGATTGTTGGATTAAATCTAGACCTATCAATTGAGACTCGCCAACCTCGAACCTGAGCACTTTTGTCATGACCCAACCTAGGGCCGCGACGGATAACCGACACTAAGTGTCGATCATCACTGATCTTGCTGATTATCTGCTAACAATGAATATAACTGATAAACAGAATAAACATAAACCTAACTGATAAGAATTATGCAATGCAAAAAGCTGACAAGGCTAATATAAGCTGAAATACATAACGAACTGACTGCACCACACAGGGACATATCTACAGGCATCTAAAAGTGATGAACTGAATATACAAAGGACGGGACAAGGCCCCGTCATATCCAAACTGGGTGACTGTACACATACCAAAAGATAAGTAACTCCGGGAGTAAGCGGAGTGACTCCAATAGCTGATAGATGGCCTACTAACGTGGTCCAAGCATTGATCTATCTGCACCTGCGCGGCATGAAACGCAGCGCCCTTTGGGGCGTGAGTACGATATGTACCTAGTATGTAAGGCATGAGCATATGATATATCATAGCTGAATCAAACTGTAAGGCTGGAATATAAATATGTAAATATGAGCTGAAGCATAGTAATATAGCTGGTAATCTAAAGAACGTACTAAACATGATCTGAATATAAACTGAAGTCTAGCTGAATCTGAAACTGAAGACTGAGCTGAACTATACTGATAAATAACTATAAGATGACTGATAACTGGTAACTAGAAACTGGAACTGATAGTTGTCAACTGATACTGAGGCAAAGAACTGGTGGTTGATAACTGAGAACTGATAACTGGTACTGACCTAAAACTGAACTGTTATCTAAACTGGTACCTGTCTGGTTTTATGGGCTATATCCCCCCAAATCAGGTAACTAAACATCTGAACTAGTACCTGTCTGGTGTTATGGGTTGTATCCCCCCAAATCAGGTAACTGAAAAACTGAACTAGTCTCATGTATAATCATGCAGCGCATACTGTGGCTATATACGCGTATATAACAAACCTGGCGGGTGTTATGTGCTATATCCCCCCCAACCAGTATTATCTAGTCTCTCTGGTCAGAGTGTGTGAATGACACCCGGTAACACTATGATAAGGGGAAAACTACGGAAGCGATAAACGATGATAAAGAACGAGACGCAACAAGAACACTTACGAGGTAGCACCAAGGAATGAGTCTTGATACACCCTCGATTCGAGTCAAGAAGAACCTACGCTATGCAACTATCCTCAAGAGACACTCGGCTCAAGCAAATAGAGTGATCGAAGAGGATTGAAAAGCAATTTGGATTCATCCAATTGATTCAAGCCAAAATTGGTTACAAGTGTTTGGGAGCAATGCTCTTTAATTCAATTTTCAAGGTGAGTTAATGGCAATAAATGATGAAGGGTGTTATTTATAGCACCCTTCTACAACCTATTGAAATGTCTAATTAGCCCTTAGCTAGATAGAAATACAATAGAACTAGCTAGGGTCAAAATAGGAAGTTTACACAAAAAGCTAGGCAAATCAGCATATTGGGCGCTCCACCCTGGAGCTGGGCGCTCCGCCTGGAGGAAGCATGACCCAGGCGCTCCGCCAAAGGGTCAGGCGCTCCGCCTGGTGAGCACCACTGTCAAGGTGGTGAGGGGCTCCGCCTAGTAGCTGGGCGCTCCGCCCAGGGGCTGCCCATTCTGGGCGCTCCGCCTAAGGTTCTGGGCGCTCCGCCTGGGGCCTGATGCTTCCCATTCCTCCTTCCAACGAACTCAAGTGTATGATCTTCCAATGGCCTCCCGAGCTCATATCATCAACGCCCCTCCGAATCAAGTATAAGTGAGCATCATGAAGTGCCTTGGCTTGACTAGGATGCTTTAGGGTAGTCAATTTCAATTGTGAGACCAACGTTTGGCTCACCACATTCGCACAACTACCCGAATCAATGATCATGGAACACACTTGCCCCTTCACTCTACACCGAGCATGGAACAAGTTTTCCCTTTGTTCATCTTCCCTCTCTTCACCCACCATGGTTCCCAAAATTCGACAGACCACAAGGAACATATTAGGATCTTACCCCTCCGTCGCTCTCTCTTCACCCTTACCCTCAACTTCCTCACTCTCCTCCTCAACTTCTCCCTCGGACTCACTTTCCCCCTCATAGACCAACCCATCATCCATCACAATCATGGTTTTCCGGGTAGGGCACTCTTTGGCAAAGTGCCCATAACCATTGCATTTATGGCATTGGAAAGAAGAAGAAGAAGAAGGAGTATTTAAAGTAGTTTTAGAATTACCTCCAACCTCTTTGTGGTCGCTTCTCGGGGTAGCCTTCTCAAAAGGCTTCTTCACATCTCGACTCCCACTTGCACCACTTGTGTATGGGGTCTTCCATTCTTTGGGGCGAGTTGTCGGAGTGGTAGTGGTGGTAATCCTATAGCGAGGAGCCTTCTCTTCTTTGAGCCACTTCTCGGCCTCAACCGCGGCATCACACACATCTTGTAGAGAGTGGAAGATGTGTAGCCTCAATTGGGAAGCAATCTCCCTACTCAAGCCACTCTTGAAACAGATGATAGCTTGTTCCTCATCCTCCGTTTCCATATCAAGAGCCATCCGGTTCTTCTCAAAGTCGTTGAAATATTCATCAACGGACTTGTAGCCTTGTTTCAATTCATAGAGCCTTTTGAGTTGCTCTTGCCGATACTTGGGAGTCACATATTTGTTGTTCATTATTTCTTTCAACTCTTCCCAAGTGATGTTCATCCGCATCCCAAGTCGTCTCCTTGATCGCTTGATGGATTCCCACCATGTAGAGGCATAAGATTCAAAGGAAGCAATGGTATATGTAGCCTTCTTCTCCTCGGACATATCATTCGTGTCAAAGACCCGCTCCAATTGAACCTTCCACTCTAAGAAAGCCTCCGGATCACTAGTTTCCTTGAAAGGTGGGATAGTGATCTTCACACTATTGAGGTTAGTGTCACGACCTCCACGATGTGGTCCCGGTTGACCCCCGTAGTAGTCTTCAACCTCATCATACTCCCGTCTCAAGTCCCTTCCCATGAAAGCCCTTGGAAGTCCTCGACCTCGCCCACGACCTCCATCTATTCCTCGGCCTCCATTCATCTCTCTCCTAGGTGGATAGTGAGCTTCAAAATCATCATCTAAACCGAGACCCTCCCCTTCTTGAGCTTCATCAACTTGCTCAAGAGGAACCACATTTCTTCGGGGCCTTAAGAGTGGGACATCTCCTTGGGGATTGCCCAAGGGTTGGGGAGTGCCCAACGATCTTTCTCTAGCAAGAGTCTCATCCCTCAACCGTTGTCGACGAACTAACTCCGCATATTGGTCCGGTTTCATGATTGAATCATCACTTGTGCCTTCATTGGCATCCTTTTGGACACTCGGGGTCCTTTCCTTTTCAAAGACTTCCATTCTAAGGTTCAAGGTTTTCACCTCGGCCAATAGACTAGCCAAGACGTCAACGGGAACCTCAATGGTATTTTTGGCCTTCTCGTCCGCCATTGTACCTACAACAATCAAAAACAAGTAAAGAGATTAGAGTAAAAGTCCTCACTCACTCCCTCACTTTTTGCTTGTCGCTCGGGGTCACTCAAGTTGGGGTTGGGTTCACTCAAGCTTGAGATCAACGGCGTCCTCGTAGTTGCGTAGCTTCCTCGAGAATCACTCCAATTCACAAGAACTAAATGCTCTTCGGGAAGAGTGGAATTAATGGGACTCGATTAACGCTAAGCTTTTTAGTGAGCACTTGGAAGCAAGAAATTAACTATGAGTCTTCTTTGAATTCTACTTCTCCTCTAGGCACGATGTTCCTAATCGCTCAATGAATTAGTACTAATCGAGTAGGAGTATTACTCTCAAAGTACTAACCGGAAGCAACGTAAACAAACAAACACGAAAACCTAACGAAATCAACTACCCGGACCCCTTCAGGAATCTGGGCGGTCCGCCTGGTCAGTGGGGCGGTCCGCCTGGAAATTTGTCAAATTCAGCAGTGAGGTCGGGCGGGCGCTCCGCCCAGAGGGTTGCTTCAGCTTTTCCAAAACTCGTTTTTGGTCGAATTTGACCCAATTTTTCCAACGATTTCAAGTTGTTTTTGATATTGAATGATACCCAAACTTGTTTCAAGCTATAACAAACAAACCCCAATGGTTTAATTCAACAAACAACCGACAAACAACTTGTTTCAAGGATTTGGAGCAAGTTCTTCAAAAAATTTCAAGAACATCACGATTTCAAAAATTCGATTTTCGTTCCGCTACTCCAAATGATGTTATGGGCGTATCAAAATGACGGGATAACTATAAGGAACAATCCCCGATACCAAACAAACAAGAATTCATAACATCCAACAAGTTTTAGTCAATTTTGTGAAATTTCAACTTTTGGGTTTGATTTTCACAAATTTGATTTTCAACTCCAAAACGTG
Source organism: Petunia x hybrida (assembly GCA_037355625.1). NCBI lineage: Eukaryota > Viridiplantae > Streptophyta > Magnoliopsida > Solanales > Solanaceae > Petunia > Petunia x hybrida. Next base: position 802,974 of record JBBBVM010000032.1, on the reverse strand, counting down.
TTTTGTTGGTACCCAATTGTCGAGAATACATAAACAAACAATCCCCGATAATCAAAACCAATAAAATCGTAACAACCAACGATTTCTAGCAAATTTTTTTGGTGTTTTCAAATTTTTGAATTTTTTTGTTTTCTTCAAGTTTTCCAAGAACAACAATAAGAACAATACTAAGGCACGATAATAACACTACGAACAAGGAACGAGGGTTTGTAGAGACAACACCCGAGCCTTGCTCTGATACCAACTGATAAGGGGAAAACTACGGAAGCGATAAACGATGATAAAGAACGAGACGCAACAAGAACACTTACGAGGTAGCACCAAGGAACGAGTCTTGATACACCCTCGATTCGAGTCAAGAAGCACCTACGCTATGCAACTATCCTCAAGAGATACTCGGCTCAAGCAAATAGAGTGATCGAAGAGGATTGAAAAGCAACTTGGATTCATCCAATTGATTCAAGCCAAAATTGGTTACAAGTGTTTGGGAGCAATGCTCTTTAATCCAATGTTCAAGGTGAGTTAATGGCAATAAATGATGAAGGGTGTTATTTATAGCACCCTTCTACAACCTATTGAAATGTCTAATTAGCCCTTAGCTAGATAGAAATACAATAGAACTAGCTAGGGTCAAAATAGGAAGTTTACACAAAAAGCTAGGCAAATCAGCATATTGGGCGCTCTACCCTGGAGCTGGGCGCTCCGCCTGGAGGAAGCATGACCCAGGCGCTCCGCCTAAGGGTCAGGCGCTCCGCCTGGTGAGCACCACTGTCAAGGTGGTGAGGGGCTCCGCCTAGTAGCTGGGCGCTCCGCCCAGGGGCTGCCCATTCTGGGCGCTTCGCCTAAGGTTCTGGGTTCTCCGCCTGTGGCCTGATACTTCCCATTCCTCCTTCCAACGAACTCAAGTGTATGATCTTCCAATGGCATCCCGAGCTCGTATCATCAACGCCCCTCCGAATCAAGTATAAGTGAGCATCATGAAGTGCCTTGGCTTGACTAGGATGCTTTAGGGTAGTCAATTTCAATTGTGAGACCAACGTTTGGCTCACCACATTCGCACAACTACCCGAATCAATGATCATGGAACACACTTGCCCATTCACTCTACACCGAGCATGGAACAAGTTTTCCCTTTGTTCATCTTCCCTCTCTTCACCCACCATGGTTCCCAAAATTCGACGGACCACAAGGAACATATTAGGATCTTCCCCCTCCGTCGCTCTCTCTTCACCCTCACCCTCAACTTCCTCACTCTCCTCCTCAACTTCTCCCTCGGACTCACTTTCCCCCTCATAGACCAACCCATCATCCATCACAATCATGGTTTTCCGGGTAGGGCACTCTTTGGCAAAGTGGCCATAACCCTTGAATTTATGGCATTGGAAAGAAGAAGAAGAAGAAGGAGTATTTAAAGTAGTTTTAGAATTACCTCCAACCTTTTTGTGGTCGCTTCTCGGGGTAGCCTTCTCAAAAGGCTTCTTCACATCTCGACTCCCACTTGCACCACTTGTGTATGGGATCTTCCATTCTTTGGGGCGAGTTGTCGGAGTGGTAGTGGTGGTACTCCTATAGCGAGGAGCCTTCTCTTCTTTGAGCCACTTCTCGGCCTCAACCGCGGCATCACACACATCTAGTAGAGAGTGGAAGATGTGTAGCCTCAATTGGGAAGCAATCTCCCTACTCAAGCCACTCTTGAAACAGATGATAGCTTGTTCCTCATCCTCCGTTTCCATATCAAGAGCCATCCGGTTCTTCTCAAAGTCGTTGAAATATTCATCAACGGACTTGTAGCCTTGTTTCAATTCATAGAGCCTTTTGAGTTGCTCTTGCCGACACTTGGGAGTCACATATTTGTTGTTCATTATTTCTTTCAACTCTTCCCAAGTGATGTTCATTCGCATCCCAAGTCGTCTCCTTGATCGTTTGATGGATTCCCACCATGTAAAGGCATAAAATTCAAAGGAAGCAATGGCATATGTAGCCTTCTTCTCCTCGGACATATCATTCGTGTCAAAGACCCGCTCCAATTGAACCTTCCACTCTAAGAAAGCCTCCGGATCACTAGTTTCCTTGAAAGGTGGGATAGTGCTCTTCACACTATTGAGGTTAGTGTCACGACCTCCACGATGTGGTCCCGGTTGACCCCCGTAGTAGTCTTCAACCTCATCATACTCCCGTCTCAAGTCCCTTCCCATAAAAGCCCTTGGAGGTCCTCGACCTCGCCCACGACCTCCATCTATTCCTCGGCCTCCATTCATCGCTCTCCTAGGTGGATAGTGAGCTTCAAAATCATCATTTAAACCGAGACCCTCCCCTTCTTGAGCTTCATCAACTTGCTCAAGAGGAACCACATTTCTTCGGGGCCTTAAGAGTGGGACATCTCCTTGGGGATTGCCCAAGGGTTGGGGAGTGCCCAACGATCTTTCTCTAGCAAGAGTCTCATCCCTCAACCGTTGTCGACGAACTAACTCCGCATATTGGTCCGGTTTCATGATTGAATCATCACTTGTGCCTTCATTGGCATCCTTTTGGACACTCGGGGTCCTTTCCTTTTCAAAGACTTCCATTCTAAGGTTCAAGGTTTTCACCTCGGCCAATAGACTAGCCAAGACGTCAACGGGAACCTCAATGGTATTTTTGGCCTTCTCGTCCGCCATTGTACCTACAACAATCAAAAACAAGTAAAGAGATTAGAGTAAAAGTCGTCACTCACTCCCTCACTTTTTGCTTGTCGCTCGGGGTCACTCAAGTTGGGGTTGGGTTCACTCAAGCTTGAGATCAACGGCGTCCTCGTAGTTGCGTAGCTTCCTCGAGAATCACTCCAATTCACAAGAACTAAATGCTCTTCGGGAAGAGTGGAATTAATGGGACTCGATTAACGCTAAGCTTTTTAGTGAGCACTTGGAAGCAAGAAATTAACTATGAGTCTTCTTTGAATTCTACTTCTCCTCTAGGCACGATGTTCCTAATCGCTCAATGAATTAGTACTAATCGAGTAGGAGTATTACTCTCAAAGTACTAACCGGAAGCAACGTAAACAAACAAACACGAAAACCTAACGAAATCAACTACCCGGACCCCTTCAGGAATCTGGGCGGTCCGCCTGGTCAGTGGGGCGGTCCGCCGGGAAATTTGTCAAATTTAGTAGTGAGGTCGGACGGGCGCTCCGCCCAGAGGGTTGCTTCAGCTTTTCCAAAACTCGTTTTTGGTCGAATTTGACCCAATTTTTCCAACGATTTCAAGTTGTTTTTGATATTGAATGATACCCAAACTTGTTTCAAGCTATAACAAACAAACCCCAATGGTTTAATTCAACAAACAACCAACAAACAACTTGTTTCAAGGATTTGGAGCAAGTTCTTCAAAAATTTTCAAGAACATCACGATTTCAAAAATTCGATTTTCGTTCCGCTACTCCAAATGATGTTATGGGCGTATCAAAATGACGGGATAACTATAAGGAACAATCCCCGATACCAAACAAACAAGAATTCATAACATCCAACAAGTTTTAGTCAATTTTGTGAAATTTCAACTTTTGGGTTTGATTTTCACAAATTTGATTTTCAACTCCAAAACGTGTTTTGTTGGTACCCAATTGTCGAGAATACATAAACAAACAATCCCCGATAATCAAAACCAATAAAATCGTAACAACCAACGATTTCTAGCAAATTTTTTTTGGTGTTTTCAAATTTTTGAATTTTTTTGTTTTCTTCAAGTTTTCCAAGAACAACAATAAGAACAATACTAAGGCACGATAATAACACTACGAACAAGGAACGAGGGTTTGTAGAGACAACACCCGAGCCATCTCTGATACCAACTGATAAGGGGAAAACTACGGAAGCGATAAACGATGATAAAGAACGAGACGCAACAAGAACACTTACGAGGTAGCACCAAGGAACGAGTCTTGATACACCCTCGATTCGAGTCAAGAAGCACCTACGCTATGCAACTATCCTCAAGAGATACTCGGCTCAAGCAAATAGAGTGATCGAAGAGGATTGAAAAGCAACTTGGATTCATCCAATTGATTCAAGCCAAAATTGGTTACAAGTGTTTGGGAGCAATGCTCTTTAATTCAATGTTCAAGGTGAGTTAATGGCAATAAATGATGAAGGGTGTTATTTATAGCACCCTTCTACAACCTATTGAAATGTCTAATTAGCCCTTAGCTAGATAGAAATACAATAGAACTAGCTAGGGTCAAAATAGGAAGTTTACACAAAAAGCTAGGCAAATCAGCATATTGGGCGCTCTACCCTGGAGCTGGGCGCTCCGCCTGGAGGAAGCATGACCCAGGCGCTCCGCCTAAGGGTCAGGCGCTCCGCCTGGTGAGCACCACTGTCAAGGTGGTGAGGGGCTCCGCCTAGTAGCTGGGCGCTCCGCCCAGGGGCTGCCCATTCTGGGCGCTTCGCCTAAGGTTCTGGGTTCTCCGCCTGTGGCCTGATACTTCCCATTCCTCCTTCCAACGAACTCATTTGTATGATCTTCCAATGGCATCCCGAGCTCGTATCATCAACGCCCCTCCGAATCAAGTATAAGTGAGCATCATGAAGTGCCTTGGCTTGACTAGGATGCTTTAGGGTAGTCAATTTCAATTGTGAGACCAACGTTTGGCTCACCACATTCGCACAACTACCCGAATCAATGATCATGGAACACACTTGCCCATTCACTCTACACCGAGCATGGAACAAGTTTTCCCTTTGTTCATCTTCCCTCTCTTCACCCACCATGGTTCCCAAAATTCGACGGACCACAAGGAACATATTAGGATCTTCCCCCTCCGTCGCTCTCTCTTCACCCTCACCCTCAACTTCCTCACTCTCCTCCTCAACTTCTCCCTCGGACTCACTTTCCCCCTCATAGACCAACCCATCATCCATCACAATCATGGTTTTCCGGGTAGGGCACTCTTTGGCAAAGTGGCCATAACCCTTGAATTTATGGCATTGGAAAGAAGAAGAAGAAGAAGGAGTATTTAAAGTAGTTTTAGAATTACCTCCAACCTCTTTGTGGTCGCTTCTCGGGGTAGCCTTCTCAAAAGGCTTCTTCACATCTCGACTCCCACTTGCACCACTTGTGTATGGGGTCTTCCATTCTTTGGGGCGAGTTGTCGGAGTGGTAGTGGTGGTACTCCTATAGCGAGGAGCCTTCTCTTCTTTGAGCCACTTCTCGGCCTCAACCGCGGCATCACACACATCTTGTAGAGAGTGGAAGATGTGTAGCCTCAATTGGGAAGCAATCTCCCTACTCAAGCCACTCTTGAAACAGATGATAGCTTGTTCCTCATCCTCCGTTTCCATATCAAGAGCCATCCGGTTCTTCTCAAAGTCGTTGAAATATTCATCAACGGACTTGTAGCCTTGTTTCAATTCATAGAGCCTTTTGAGTTGCTCTTGCCGATACTTGAGAGTCACATATTTGTTGTTCATTATTTCTTTCAACTCTTCCCAAGTGATGTTCATTCGCATCCCAAGTCGTCTCCTTGATCGCTTGATGGATTCCCACCATGTAAAGGCATAAAATTCAAAGGAAGCAATGGCATATGTAGCCTTCTTCTCCTCGGACATATCATTCGTGTCAAAGACCCGCTCCAATTGAACCTTCCACTCTAAGAAAGCCTCCGGATCACTAGTTTCCTTGAAAGGTGGGATAGTGCTCTTCACACTATTGAGGTTAGTGTCACGACCTCCACGATGTGGTCCCGGTTGACCCCCGTAGTAGTCTTCAACCTCATCATACTCCCGTCTCAAGTCCCTTCCCATAAAAGCCCTTGGAGGTCCTCGACCTCGCCCACGACCTCCATCTATTCCTCGGCCTCCATTCATCGCTCTCCTAGGTGGATAGTGAGCTTCAAAATCATCATTTAAACCGAGACCCTCCCCTTCTTGAGCTTCATCAACTTGCTCAAGAGGAACCACATTTCTTCGGGGCCTTAAGAGTGGGACATCTCCTTGGGGATTGCCCAAGGGTTGGGGAGTGCCCAACGATCTTTCTCTAGCAAGAGTCTCATCCCTCAACCGTTGTCGACGAACTAACTCCGCATATTGGTCCGGTTTCATGATTGAATCATCACTTGTGCCTTCATTGGCATCCTTTTGGACACTCGGGGTCCTTTCCTTTTCAAAGACTTCCATTCTAAGGTTCAAGGTTTTCACCTCGGCCAATAGACTAGCCAAGACGTCAACGGGAACCTCAATGGTATTTTTGGCCTTCTCGTCCGCCATTGTACCTACAACAATCAAAAACAAGTAAAGAGATTAGAGTAAAAGTCGTCACTCACTCCCTCACTTTTTGCTTGTCGCTCGGGGTCACTCAAGTTGGGGTTGGGTTCACTCAAGCTTGAGATCAACGGCGTCCTCGTAGTTGCGTAGCTTCCTCGAGAATCACTCCAATTCACAAGAACTAAATGCTCTTCGGGAAGAGTGGAATTAATGGGACTCGATTAACGCTAAGCTTTTTAGTGAGCACTTGGAAGCAAGAAATTAACTATGAGTCTTCTTTGAATTCTACTTCTCCTCTAGGCACGATGTTCCTAATCGCTCAATGAATTAGTACTAATCGAGTAGGAGTATTACTCTCAAAGTACTAACCGGAAGCAACGTAAACAAACAAACACGAAAACCTAACGAAATCAACTACCCGGACCCCTTCAGGAATCTGGGCGGTCCGCCTGGTCAGTGGGGCGGTCCGCCTGGAAATTTGTCAAATTCAGCAGTGAGGTCGGGCGGGCGCTCCGCCCAGAGGGTTGCTTCAGCTTTTCCAAAACTCGTTTTTGGTCGAATTTGACCCAATTTTTCCAACGATTTCAAGATGTTTTTGATATTGAATGATACCCAAACTTGTTTCAAGCTATAACAAACAAACCCCAATGGTTTAATTCAACAAACAACCAACAAACAACTTGTTTCAAGGATTTGGAGCAAGTTCTTCAAAAATTTTCAAGAACATCAAGATTTCAAAAATTCGATTTTCGTTCCGCTACTCCAAATGATGTTATGGGGGTATCAAAATGACGGGATAACTATAAGGAACAATCCCCGATACCAAGCAAACAAGAATTCATAACATCCAACAAGTTTTAGTCAATTTTGTGAAATTTCAACTTTTGGGTTTGATTTTCACAAATTTGATTTTCAACTCCAAAACGTGTTTTGTTGGTACCCAATTGTCGAGAATACATAAAAAAACAATCCCCGATAATCAAAACCAATAAAATCGTAACAACCAACGATTTCTAGCAAATTTTTTTGGTGTTTTCAAATTTTCAAATTTTTTTGTTTTCTTCAAGTTTTCCAAGAACAACAATAAGAACAATACTAAGGCACGATAATAACACTACGAACAAGGAACGAGTGTTTGTAGAGACAACACCCGAGCCTTGCTCTGATACCAACTGATAAGGGGAAAACTACGGAAGCGATAAACGATGATAAAGAACGAGACGCAACAAGAACACTTACGAGGTAGCACCAAGGAACGAGTCTTGATACACCCTCGATTCGAGTCAAGAAGCACCTACGCTATGCAACTATCCTCAAGAGACACTCGGCTCAAGCAAATAGTGTGATCGAAGAGGATTGAAAAGCAACTTGGATTCATCCAATTGATTCAAGCCAAAATTGGTTACAAGTGTTTGGGAGCAATGCTCTTTAATTCAATGTTCAAGGTGAGTTAATGGCAATAAATGATGAAGGGTGTTATTTATAGCACCCTTCTACAACCTATTGAAATGTCTAATTAGCCCTTAGCTAGATAGAAATACAATAGAACTAGCTAGGGTCAAAATAGGAAGTTTACACAAAAAGCTAGGCAAATCAGCATATTGGGCGCTCCACCCTGGAGCTGGGCGCTCCGCCTGGAGGAAGCATGACCCAGGCGCTCCGCCTGGTGAGCACCACTGTCAAGGTGGTGAGGGGCTCCGCCTAGTAGCTGGGCGCTCCGCCCAGGGGCTGCCCATTTTGGGCGCTCCGCCTAAGGTTCTGGGCGCTCCGCCTGGGGCTTGATACTTCCCATTCCTCCTTCCAACGAACTCAAGTGTATGATCTTCCAATGGCCTCCCGAGCTCGTATCATCAACGCCCCTCCGAATCAAGTATAAGTGAGCATCATGAAGTGCCTTGGCTTGGCTTCTCGTAAAGGGTCTTGTGGTGGTGGTTTGCCCCGCATCACACTAGGTGTTTCGACTCCCGCCTAAACCAGAGGGGCTGTATTCCCCAGACGGGTAGTATCACACGCGACCGGACTGCGTGTCCAATGTCCACCCTCTATGAGGGACTCCAAATCACATATAACATGATCACAATATAAGCATAAGCATGTATGAGGTATAACACATGTGGAAACAATATATATGGTCTCAAAGGAATGATAAGAAAACTCTGGATGGAATTATAGATACAATCTGAAACTTAGAATTTGTCCAACTCTCTGACTTTTATAAAAATTTCGGCAGAGTTTCCTCTGAAACTGGATAATCCACAAAAACAGAACCACCACTATACTATACACATAAATGGATACCCAGATAAACTGATAACATAAACATGTTAAACGGATAACAAGATGAGACAACCGGATGACATAACAAATCTGCAGATAGAATGTCAGGACAGCACCACTGTCCCGACTTTCAACCTAATTTTCAGAGTGTAGATCAAAGTTATAGACTTCATGGTCTCATCAAAGTTGTAGATATATGTCTTAGGATTCTGGAGATTGTTAAAGCATCTTAATATCAATTTTGTAGAAGGAGTTATGATCAATATACTAACAGCTGTCCAAAGATCAAAATGATTTTCCAGATTTTGAAATGTTTTATCTTGCTGATTCGGATGTCTTTCATCTTGAATTTTAGTACCAAATTTAGTATATGCAAGGTTTCCTTGATACCATACAAGTACCCAACAAGAAACACCATGTTTGGAACTAAGAAAAGCTTCAAAATCTACAAGATAGATGCCTTGCCAAAAGAAAGGTTTAGCCTTACATACCTTTGATGTTTCTTGCTTCTAAACCTTGTTTCCCTTGAATTCCACACCTTCTAAAGCTTAAACAAGCTACAATGCAGCATTTAGGTACTTTACTTATCCATGAAGTAATTCTAAAACTCAAGCTATAGACAAAATTGAAGGTGGCATAACGTTACCTTAATCGCGTAGAGCATTTTGACGCAATCTGTCTTCAATTTCGAGTTAAGATTGATGCCCATCCTTCAACATCATAAAATTTACTTAAAACTTAACGAGAGTACTGTTTCTCTCTTTAGATTTCTGGAAATGACGAGATATGAAACGAACTTTCCTTTTATTCTTGAAACATTTCAGTTTTAGTCCTCTTTTGCACTTATGTCCCTTTTTCTGGCCTGACTTCTGATGCCCATATGATGAGATTCCAATTAGGCGGAAGCGATAAACTAAGATGCGGAAGCAATAATCATAAATATGACAAGAAAATAGGGATGGGGGAGAATAGAAATAGTAGAAAGAACGAATCAAACTAAACAATTAGATTGATTCAAAAGGGAGGAGACACTTGAACCATTAAACGGGAGTCATACTAGCGGTGATCCACCATGGATTCAGCGTAAGAGATACATGAAGTCAACGCTTCAACAAGAATGGCCAAGCCTATTCTATCTTCACAATTCTATCTTCAAAACTAGCTAACTAAATAAAATGACTAAGTGTGGTATTTATAGATGTTCCACACTCCTAATGAAATGACATAAAAGCCCCTACAAGTTTATTACACATAATAAGCCACGTAGGGCTAAAATAGTCTTAACATACTTACTAATCCCGCAACTCAGCATATCGGGCGGAGCTCCCATGTTTAGGCGGAGCGCCTCACAAAATGATCAGTGGGGTGGCCTAGGCGGGGCGCCTTGATAGTGGGCGGAGCGCCCCACTGTGCAGTGGTTTGGGCGGAGTGCCCCAAGGCTAGGAGGGGCGCCTGAAAGCCTGCCTTCTAGGGCGGAGCGCCTGGTTGGTCTGGGCGGAGCGCCTCGGCCTTGATCTTCCCGGAACGGCTCCAATCCATCTCCAACACTCTTGACTTCTAGTCCTTAGCATCTTCCAATCCCGGCTCTTGATGGTAAGTACTTTAAACTTGATTTGAGGCTTATCATCCTCCCCTTCTTGAAAGGATTTCGTCCTCCAAATCAAACCATCAAGACCTACAATCAAAGACAAGAACAAGCCAAATATCCTACTACAAGAGTAGGTTAGTGCAAGTAGTGTGGAAAACACACTCTTATGGTATAACCAAGTATCAATGAAAATGATAAAGCGCATGTTTCCAAAGAAAACAACAAGTACTTGGCTTCCCCAATGGGTGCACTCAATACATGATTCATCAAAGAGATCAATAGGGTAGAGAATATGTAAGATCAAGCCATCAAAATTCCTATGATCCCCAAGTCCAATAAGAACAAACCAAAACTTCCCACTATAAGAGTAGGCAAGTCCAACAAGAGTGAGTGCCAGTGCTATGGAAAGCACACTTTTGTGATAGAGCCAAGTATCAATACCAATAAAAAAGAAGAGGTCTCCAAAGGAAACAACAAGTTCTTGGCTCAACAATGAAAAACACTCACTACCATAACAAGCAAAGAGATCAATAAGACATGGAACATGCAAGATTAAGCAACTAAGTTCCTCATGACCTCCAAGCTTATGGTCAACACACCAAGCCTTCAAGGCATTACTATCACAATGTGACTCATTGGCTTTGGCATGCCCAACACCCAAGGTGTAATCAACATGTGGGGTGGAGTAAACAAAATAGTTCAATTGGCAACTAACATCAAATACTCCACTCCCCTTCTTGGAAGCACTCTTACACTCACCAAGAGTGGCTTCCTCACCTCCAAACCCATCTCTAAGACAATCTCCCTCACTAGGCAAACTCCAAAGGAAGGTCTCCAAAATCGGCCCTTCATCATTATAGTCCACACAATGAAGGCTAGGACTACTAGAAGATGGTTCAACACAACCAATATCAAGACCATTCATCCCACTTGGAGTTCCAAACAATGGATCATCCTTAGAGTCTATCTTTACATACCATGGAGGTTCTATTTTACTATCAATTCTAGTCCGATACAATTCGCTACCACAAATGAGATTATCTTCACATAATGGAAATATAAAAGCATGCACCTCAAATTAATGGTCACATAAGAACATGGTATCAAGACTAGGTTCTTTACCCACACCCGAGGAGTCATCGAAAACAAATCGATCCATCTCACACTCTAGAGACTCCTCAAGGTCACAACCATCCTCACTACGACACATAGGTCCACCATTATCAAGAAATTCATCAAGGGAAAGGATAGAGTATTCATTCAACTCATCTTCCCCTTTGTCAAATATAGGTGGGGGTGTCATAACAAGGTTCACAAGCAAGGTCAACTACACATTCTTCACTAATGAGAGGTTCAATGAAAACCGAGCTCACATCATGATGTGGCTTATCATCCCTCTCAACTAGTGGTTCACAATCACACACAAGTTGACCATTCGACTCTTCACTAGTTGCAAACACATTGTAATCATACACATCATCAACTAGTGTTGAGTTTTCACAAACGCTATCATAAGACAAGGAAGTAACATGTTCAAGGGAAGAACTTTCACATACCTTTGAGTGGCCATCTTGCTCACTCAATGCACTTGAAGTGTCTTGGATTGTCCCTTCTCCTTGAAGCTCACATTGAGGATATTCTTTACCTTGTCCATCAAACTTGGAACAAGATTGAGGCTCCATTGATTGGCCTCCAAGAGTACCTACACAAGAGTTAACACAAGTAGAAGACGATAAAGGATTAAGGTTAGAATAAGGGGTGTCCTCACTCTCTTTTACCTATTTCTTTTCCCTCATTTTCTTTTCAAGGTTGGGTGTAGATTCGGGTGGTGACATCCCACTCACATCACTCAACACATCCTCTCCTTTTTCCACTCGAGGAATGTCATCAGTCACTCTCTTACTCCTCTCAATCTTTTGTCTCTCAAATTCGGGTGAGTTGGGACGAGGCCCAAGAATACCCATAGCCGGAGTAGGTGGACTTTTAACATCAACCCGGAATCTAGGACTTGGAGACTCATCACTTGGGACCTCCTCCTACTTTGTTGGTAAACTACTTGGCTTTGAAGCTTGTGGTTTAGGGTTCACCTTGTTGACATTCATCAACCCTTTTCTTTGATAAGAATAAAAAACGAAACGCGAAAATAAAGATAAAGAGCGAGACACTACTCGAACTCCCTACGAAGTAACTATGGAGAACTCGTTCCATAATACCCTCGTATCGGTGTCAAGGAGGACCTACACTATGCAACTACCCTCGAGCCGCACCTGGGACTCGCAAATAGAATGATCGGGGGGTGGTTTGGGGTTCAACTAGAATCCACTAGTAAACTCAAACCGTCTCAAAGGGTTTTCATTCAAAGAGAATCCACTCTTGAACATTGTCAATTGACATTCAATCATTCATCATAATAGCTAACTAAGAAATAATGCTAAGCTATGGAGTATTTATAGGCCTCATTTAAGACATAAGGAAAGGCCTAAAGTACCCTTAAGTAAGTTCTAAAGTCAAAAGCCACGTAGGGGCATAATAGAAATTACATAGGCTAATAACTAGAAAATCCCGCAGCTTGTTCAGCACTAGGCGCCCCGCCTGTTTCAACCAGGCGGTCCGCCTACTCTGCCTAGGCCCTCCGCCTCTGCACTAGGCGGCCTTAGATCCAGAGAGTTCTCCACAAGTGGGCGGTCCGCCCCTTTGACTAGGCGGTCCGCCTGCTTCCCTGAGTGATTGAAACGCCTCGAAATGTGTCTCTAAGGCTCCTCGTTCCATGGCGTTCCAATGCATAAGCTCTTCCTTGGCCTTGGATGATGTTTTTAGATGGTTGCTCGATTTGGGTCTTATCATCCTCCCCTTCTTGAGAAGATTTCGTCCTCGAAATCAAGGCTTGGTCTCTCACGGCTTTATCAACTCCTCGGGGTGGCCAAGAACCTCCTCCTTTGTCCTTCTTGATCGTCACTTTGGCATAGGCTTCTTCCAAGATCTTCCCCGCCTTAGCATGGAGCTTAGAACCTACAAGCAACGACAAGCAAAAACAAGCAAACGTCCTACTTTGAAAGTAGGTTAGTGCAAGAAGTGTGGAAAACACACTCTTGTGATATAACCAAGCATCAATAACAATCATGAATATCAAGTCTCCAAAGAGAACCCTAAGCACTTGGTTAAAAATCAACATGTACTCAACAAGATAATGAGCAAAGAGGTCATGGGGAGATGGGAAATGCAAGATCAAGCTACCAAAATCCCCTTGAACCTTAAGCTCAAGATCAACACACCAACCTATCCTCGAGGTGTGATCAACATGTGGAGTGGAGTGAGTCAAATAGCCCACCCTACAAGTAGGATCAAGCACTCTACTCCCCTTCTCTAGAGCATACCTACTCACACCAAGGGGTTCCTCTTTCCCTTCCATTTCATCAACTAGGCAACCCCCCTCAAAAGTCAAGCTCTCAAGGAAGGTGTTGATGATGGATTCTTCTTCATCACAACCCACACTAGCAATAGTAGGGTCACTTAAAGAACCATCTACCTCACCCACATTTTCAAGCAATGGGTTGCCTAAGGGGTCAAACCCTTCACACCATGGGGGTTCTATTTGACCACCCACCCTAGTCCGATACAAGTCATATCCACTAGTGAGAATGCCCTCAAATAAGGGATTGGTAAAAACATGCATCTCACTATCATGATAAAACATAGACGAGCTATCAAGACTAGGTTCACTTGAGGAGTCATCACGAACAACCTTGTCCAATTCATGCAATTGGGACTCCTCAAGGACAAGACCATCATCACCACAACACATTGGACCACCAAATAGAAGCATATCAATTAGGGAATGGTCAACTACCTCATCTTTCCCTATGTCAAAGGTTGGCGGTGTGTCATAGCAAAGGTCACGATCATGGTCAACTATCAAATCTACACTAGGGAGGGGTTCAATGAACAATGAGCTCACATCATGATGTGGCATAGTGCTCCTCCCAACTAGTGTTTCACATGCAAACTCAAGTTGACAACTAGACTCTTCACTAGTGGTATACTCACTAGATGCATCAAAAACACCAACTAGTGTTGAGTCATCACAAGACAAGTAGCTAGTAGGCTCATGAAAAGGTGAAGTGACACTTACATTGGTAGTACTTCCTTGATCACTCACAAGGTTTGAAGTGTCATATGCAACTCCTCCTTCATGAAGCTCACATTGAGGCTCCAATGACTTGTCTTTCAATGTACCTACACAAGAACTTTCACAAGAAGAGATAGAAGATAAAGAAGGGTTAGAACAATGGGTGCTCTCACTCTCAATTTTTTCTTCCTCACCCCTCATCTCTCTCAATTTTACCTCATGGTCAAGTGTAGTTTGTGGTGACAATCCGCTCACATCACTCCTCAAATCCTCTCCTTTTTCCTCTCTTGGATTGTCACCGGTCACTCCCTCACTTCTCTCTATCTTTTCTCTCTCAATTGGAGTGGAGTGACTCCCATTTTCATCATGCATTGGCAAAACAATGAAATTGTTTGCCTCGGGTTCAAGTACAATGGGTGACTTGGCTTTAGCCGCTTCCTTCAACTCCCTCATGAGTTTGTAGTCATCATTCACTTGCTTGGGGTTTAAGGGTTGAAGCACGAACTTTTTTCCCTCATGCATCACCGTATAGGTGTTGGCATGGCCATTATGAACCACACGTCGATCAAATTGCCATGGCCTACCAAAGAGAAGGTGGCATGCTTGCATAGGCACAACATCGAACATGTGCTCATCCACATAGTTCCCAATCTTGAACTTGATCAAACATTGCTCAACCACCCTCAACTCACCACACTCGCTAAGCCATTGTAGCCTATAAGGATTTGGGTGTTTTAGGGTGGGTATTTTCAATTGGGCAACTAGTGTTTGGCTAATAACGTTAGCACAACTCCCCGAATCAATGATCATAGAGCAAATGAGACCCATGACTCGGCATTTGGTATGAAAAAGGTTTTCTCTTTGTAAGGTCTCAACATCCTCCACACACATGGCTCCTAGACTCCTCCTTACAACAAGGAAGGCATGGGCGTCATCATCTTCGACCATGGTAATCTCCCCAACATCTCCTTCCTCATCACCCTCTACTCCCTCTTCTTCCTCGGGTTCACTCTCTTGCTCATACACCAAATCACCAACCACAACCATGGTTCTTTTTGTAGTGCATTCCTTAGCAATATGCCCAAAGCCGTTACACTTATAACATTGAGTAGAAGTAGAAATAGGATTACTCAAGCGAGTTTTAGAGTTACCTCCCAAGTGTGGTGTAGTCTTCTCATAAGGCCCTTTCACTTCTTTGCTAGCACTTGCACTTGGAAAGTTGGCATTTGGAGTCTTCCACTCTTTTGGCTTGCTTGTAGTAGTAGGAGTGTTGTTTTTGAACTTCTCTCTTTTGAGCCAAGTCTCGGCATTAATTGCGGCTTCAAACATATCTTGAAGTGTGAGATAATGATGCAACCTCAATTGAGAAGCTATACCATAGCTCAAGCCATTCTTGAATCGGATCATAGCTTCCTCTTCACCTTCGGTATCCATATCCAATGCCATCCGGATCTTCTCAAACTCATCATAGTACTCATGCACCGATTTGACACCTTGCTTTAGATCATAGAGCTTCTTGAGTTGCTCTTGCCGATACCTTGGAGTTATGTACTTGGTGTTCATAAGGCCTTTCAACTCATCCCAAGTCACATTCAAATGCAAATTCATCCTTCTCCTAGACCTCTTCATAGACTCCCACCAAGTAGAAGCATAGGCCTCAAAGGTAGAAATAGCATATGTACCCTTTCGCTCCTCGGTCATCTCATTGGTATCGAACACCCTTTCCATTTGTAGTACCCATTCCATGTATGCCTCCTGATCACAAGTTCCCTTGAAGGGTGGAAGATTTAGCTTGACGCTATTGAGGTTGTTGTTGTTGTCACGTACCCCATAGTTAGGCTCCGGTTGGCCTCCGTAATGGTCATCATGAGCAACATACTCTCTCCTCGCATTCCCTCTAGCATAGCCCATGGGTGGCCCTCGACCTCGGCCTCTACCCCTATCCACGTTTCGACCCCAATGCATTTGCCTCCTAGGTTGATAAGGAACATCATACCCATAGGCTTCATCACCATACCCGAACTCCTCCTCTTCTTGAACTTCATCAATTTGTTCAAGAGGTGGGACATTCCGCACGGGTCTTCTAAGTGGAGCATTTACTTGGGGATTGCCCAAGTTGAGGGGATTGCCCAACCCACGCCCTCGTAGAGCTTCAACTTTGCTTTGTTCATACCTCTTGTTTAGCTCAACAAAGTGTCCGGGAGTCATAGGAGTGCCATGACTCGTGCCCTCTCCGGATTCAATTTGGACACTCGGGGTCCTCCTCTCTCCGGTCTCAACTTGATTCCTCTCGACGGTTTCAAGTCTCAATGAGATATCCTCCAATTTAGCCATAATGGTGGCCATAAAGTGCTTCATGGGATCATCTCCATCGTTTGCCATTTCACCTACAAAAAGCAACAAACGTTAGCAAAATACCTCACCCACTCCCTTACAATTATTTTCACTCGGCTCGCTCGTGTTTAGTGGGGGATGGATATTTCACACAAGTTTGAGTCTAAAAGCTTCAAGTAGTTGACCAACGAACCACAACTCAATCACTCAACTTATCAAGTCCAAATGCACTCCGGGGTGAGTGGAGTTAATGGGACTCGATCGGACGATAGGCACTTTAAATGAGGACTTGAATCAAAAGATACTACGGATCTTCTTTGAGTTCTAGTCTCCTTTCTATGGCACGAAGATCCTAATAGCTCAAAGTAATTAGCACTAATCGAGTAGGATTATACTCTAATAGCACTAACCGGAAGCAATGCAATCAACAAAACAAGAGAACCTAGAAGAAACTACCCAATTCCCAACTTGAAGGAAGTAGGCGCCCCACCTGTTTTGAGTAGGTGGTCCGCCTGGTTCCCTATAGAGGGGAGTAGGCGGTCAGCCTACTTGAAGTAGGCGGTCAGCCTACTCTACTAGGCGGTCCGCCTCTGTAAAATCCAGAGAGTGAACAAAAAGTAGGCGGTCCGCCCCTTCTACTAGGCGCCCCGCCTAGTGCAACTTCCAGCACTGTTCAAACTCGTTTTTCTTGCCTTTGGCACCCAAAATTCCAACAATCCACACGTTGTTTTATCAATCCGAAGGTACCCAAACGTTGTTTCAAGCACAGAGATCAAACCCCAATCAATTTCATCAAAACCCAATCAAAATTCAACAATCTACCATGTTCATCATGTTCATAGCTAGGGTTTCAAGCTTTTTCAATTTCTTCAAGGGTTTCAAATCTCAAATCATGGAATACAACTCCAAATCGTGTGTGTTGGGTACCAAAATAACGGGTTTCCAATAAGGAACAAACCCCAATATCAATCACAACACGAATCAATCCAAAACACAAGATAGAACAAATTTTTGGTATTTTTCAATTTTCCAATTTTTTTTTTGTGATTTTCTTCTTTCAATAACAATAAACAAGAACCTAAGATAGAAACCAACCTAGGCACGAAGAATCAAGGGTCGGGGGTTTGTAGAAACAAAACCCGAGCCTTGCTCTGATACCAAGATGCTAAGAATAAAAAACGAAACGCGGAAATAAAGATAAAGAGCGAGACACTACTCGAACTCCCTACGAAGTAACTATGGAGAACTCGTTCCATAATACCCTCGTATCGGTGTCAAGGAGGACCTACACTATGCAACTACCCTCGAGCCGCACCTGGGACTCGCAAATAGAATGATCGGGGGTGGTTTGGGGTTCAACTAGAATCCACTAGTAAACTCAAACCGTCTCAAAGGGTTTTCATTCAAAGAGAATCCACTCTTGAACATTGTCAATTGACATTCAATCATTCATCATAATAGCTAACTAAGGAATAATGCTAAGCTATGGAGTATTTATAGGCCTCATTTAAGACATAAGGAAAGGCCTAAAGTACCCTTAAGTAAGTTCTAAAGTCAAAAGCCACGTAGGGGCATAATAGAAATTACATAGGCTAATAACTAGAAAATCCCGCAGCTTGTTCAGCACTAGGCGCCCCGCCTGTTTCAACCAGGCGGTCCGCCTACTCTGCCTAGGCCCTCCGCCTCTGCACTAGGCGGCCTTAGATCCAGAGAGTTCTCCACAAGTGGGCGGTCCGCCCCTTTGACTAGGCGGTCCGCCTGCTTCCCTGAGTGATTGAAACGCCTCGAAATGTGTCTCTAAGGCTCCTCGTTCCATGGCGTTCCAATGCATAAGCTCTTCCTTGGCCTTGGATGATGTTTTTAGATGGTTGCTCGATTTGGGTCTTATCATTCTTGCACTAGTCCCACCATTTCTTGTGATTGGAGGACTTCTTTATTGCTCAATTTCAATCATGGTTTGAAGTTCTCGCTCCCTCCTCCTTTGCAAAACCCAAGCATGTAATCGAGGGGACATCTTGCCCCTCTTGCCGTAAGGTGCAAACTCATAAACCCCTTGACCCGTGGCCACTAGATAAATATCCCGCTTAGCATCATAGTGAACCTCCTTGTTTTGCAACCATGGATCACCTAGCCAAACACTCACATTCGGAGCGGGGTACACATCACACCAAACATACTCATTGTAACCCTTATGAGATATGAGTACTCGTGCCTCCTTGATAACCCAAACTCCTTTGTACTAATAGGGGTACTTTAGATCATGGCATGGTATGTTTAACATTTGAACTACTCTTGGGTTAATGCAATTGGCATCGGCTTCACCAATTTGGAGCAAGTGTCCATCAACCCCATTTACCCCAATAACAAACCTACTCTAACCCAAGTCTCGTATAGGCACATCCAAAGAAGAGCTTGAATGTCCAAGACTTGCATCACCATCAACTCGGGTTTTCCTTAACCTCCACTTCCCGTCACTCTTCCAACACTAGAAGTTTTGTTGAAAGTTGGGGAAGGAGTATTACTATGGAACCCATAATTGCCTCTTGCCTTGGTTCCATAGCCGGTAGCACCACTCATACCACCACTACTAAAGCAATGTACCCCCGTAACGGTAAGAGAAATACCATTTCTCCTTCCACCCTTCACATGGGAACTAGAAGATGCAAACCTCCAATTTCCCATGGAACAACCACCTCCTCCTCCCATACTAATGGAAGGACCTCTACTACTCCCTTGCACACCACAAGCAACATCAAGAGAAGATGAAAATGAACAATTGTCATAATCAACCTCATCATCAATTCTCTCTACGTCACTATCATCATGTTCAAATTCATCACAAGAAGAGTAAGTAGGATTATCATACCTTGAAGCGTCACCATCTTCAAATTCTTGACTTGGAGCATAAGATTCTTCACATTCATCTTCGCAAGCCCATAGTCTTCTTCATCTTCATAATCAACATAGTGACCCGCTTCATTATCATATGAGCCTTGATTTCCTGAATCGTCATAGCAATACCCATCATCACCATCATAGGAACCATAGTCTCCATCATCTCCACATGAGTCATACCCTCCACAATCGTCCTCCGAAGCCATAGTTGTAACCAAAGAGTTATGGACCTCACAAATTCACTCCCTCACGTGTATCACTCAAAAGATGTCACTCAATTTTCTTTCCACTCGTGTATACACTCAAGGTCGTTGGCTTTTGTGACCACACTCTATTATTCTCACCACTCTAGCCTTTTTCCACTCAAGACCTTCTTGTCTCTTAGTAATCACAATGGCACGATCAATCAACTAATGCACCCAAGTAATGGTTCGGAATGGAGTTTAAGTGACTCGATGTACGGAAGCTAATTTAATGCGCACTTGAAGCAAGCAAGATCTACGACTTTAAGTAAAGACTTCAAGACACACAACACCCTAAAGGATTAAAGATTAGTGTTAATAAAATAGGACTAATACCTTAGAAACACTAACCAAGAAGTTCGGAATTGAAACAAACACAAAAAACCATGAAACGAAGCAAAACCAAGCAACCAGCTCACTGGGCGGTCCGCCTGGGGTGGGTGGGCGGTCCGCCTGCCTTGGTAGGCAGTGAGGGAGGGTAGGCGGGGCGCCTAGGGGGTGGACGGTCTGCCTGGGGGTCGGGTTCAGCACTTCCCAACTCCGATTTTCTCCAATTCCAAGCCAATTTTTGGTCCTATTTCAACGTTCTTTTGCACAAATTAAAGGTACCCAAAGTTGAGCATTGATATAACCTTCAATCCCCAATGATTTTCACATCAAAACACCCAACAAATCAAGAACAATCTTCAATCAAAGTTTGAACAAGGGTTTTTCAACAAGGGCCCAAAGTGGATTTCGATTCTTTGAATTCGATGTTATACAACTCCGATTCACATGAAATTTGTTTCAAAATGTTTGTTTTCCATTGAAGAACAAACCCCGGTAATCAATTCCACAACCCCATAATCAAACAACCCAAAAATCAATCAAATTCATCAAGAACAAGGGTTTTGGGTGGGTTTAACAATTTGGGGTTTCAAATTTTCAAATCAATCCAATCCACAAATTTGTGGTACCCAAACATCGGGTTTTCAACAAGGATCAAGAATCTATAACACCCATAACATGAATCGATCACACCACAAAGTTACACCAATTTTTGTATTTTCACTTTTCTATTTTTTTTTTTTTTGTGTTTTTTCTTCAACAACAAGAAACTAAAGTAAAGATAAGATGAACAAGGAATGATGCGGGGCAAAATGGCCTAAACGACAACCATCAAAAGCCAAGCTCGAGAGCACAACGGATACGGGTCAAGGCCTCCGGAAACATCTTGAAGATCGTGCATTGGAGCGCCAAGGACGGAGGGAAACAAGGCAGGAAACTGGGCAGCCCAAAACAGGGCAAAACAGGGGAGCAAACTGGGAGCTCACTGCCTAAGGAAGAACTTTTGTTCTTCGCGATCGCGACAGCTTCTCACGCGATCGCGAAGAGTATTGCATTGGCCTGCGCGACAACGTGTATTTGAGCGCGAAGGCGAAGCTGAGGATCCTGAAGGTCGTGAAGATGATGGAGACCTGCGCGATCGCGATCCATTTGCGCGATCGCGATGCCTAGAGTTTTGCCTGCGCGATCGCGAGCCTCCCTGGCGCGATCGCGATGAGGAGAGGATGATCAGCGAGGCAGAATCAGTTTCAGGGGCATTTTTGTCCAATATCCAATGTAAATGTATATATAGCATATTAGCTCTTCATTTTCATGGGGGAGCCATTGTTTAGAAGAGAGAATAGAGAGAGAACATTGAAGAGGCCGAGCCCTTCTTGTTTGAGCCCGAGGCTCGTATATGTCTCGACTTGGAACCTATGGAGATCGACGCCTAGTTTGATTCCATTGTAAGGTTCGAGTTTCCCTTCTCCCTTTTGAATTCAATTAACGTTAGTAAATTGAATTCGATTCTTTCTTCTAATTTCTTGCCTTCCTAGTCTCGATTTCTTGTTATCTTTATTATTTGCTTCCGCTCGTATAGATTATTGCTTCCGCGTATTTTGCCCCTTATCAGTTGGTATCAGAGCAAGGCTCGGGTTATGTTCTTACAAACCCCCGTTCCTTGTTCCATATGTTAGTATCATGGTTGTTGTTGTGTTGTTCTTGAAAAAAAAAATTGAAGAAAAACAAAAAAAAATTGAAAAAACTAGAAAACTTGACAAAATTTGGTTGAGCGGGTTGGATACGAGTCCCCGAGTGTTAAAAAGTAGTGGGGTTTGTTCCTTAT
This sequence comes from Petunia x hybrida, assembly GCA_037355625.1. Classification (NCBI taxonomy): domain Eukaryota; kingdom Viridiplantae; phylum Streptophyta; class Magnoliopsida; order Solanales; family Solanaceae; genus Petunia; species Petunia x hybrida. Next base: position 781,124 of record JBBBVM010000032.1, on the reverse strand, counting down.
TGTATTCCCGTCGTTTTGATACCTATATCTCGTGTTTTGGTGTTACGAATCAAAATTTCCAAAATCAAAATCCAAAAGTTTGAAAATTTCTTGAAAACGCTTCAATCTTGAATCGAAGCTTGTTGTTGTTTGTTTGGAGTTGAAAACTATTGGGGATTGATGATATTAGTTGTATACACCTTTGGGTATCGTTGGTTTTGTGTTTCGGGTTGATATCGAGCCAAAGTTTTGGCCAAAATCGCCAAAAAACCCGTTTTTGAGATGCTGTGAAATCGCAGAAATTAACCCTTCGCGATCGCGAAGAGCAATTTCGCGATAGCGAAGAACAAAATTATTTTTTGAAAAATTAACCCTTCGCGATCGTGCGCGTCTGGTCGCGATAGCGAAGAACAAAAAAATTTTCAGAATTCCAGTTTTGGGACAGAATGTTCGCAACGGTTTCCGAACAGTTTCCAAACATCATGACTCCAATTGGATCATTAAATATGATGAGTTTGTAGATCACAAACAAAATTTCATCCGATTCCAAATCCGTTTGGTGCCGATTCGAGTCGAATCTTTTGTGTCCCGTTTTCTACCGTACCTCTTGGTTAGTGTTTTGAAGGTAATTGGCCTACTTGAAAGACACTAATCCTTTAGCGTATTAGGTATTCGTGCGTAGAGGAGATTAGAACTCAAAGAAGAGTCGTAGAACTCCTTTTGGCCTCAAGTGCGCACTTTAAATAGCCGTCCGTACATAGAGTCTCATTAATTCCACTCCGAACTTTAACTTGGACATGCTAGTTGTGATTACCTTGGTTCCCAAGTTGATAAGGCCTCGCTCTTGAGTGTACATATATTGAGTGATACACGTGAGGGAGTGACTTTTGGGAGGTTTTGTTCTTTGGTGTTACAACAATGTCGGATGTTGATTGTGGGGAATATGGCTCATGCGGGGATGATGCGAGTTGTTATGACTCGTATGGTGAAGATGGAGACTATGGTTCCTTTGATGAGGATGATGGCCATTACTATGATGATGGAAACCATGGCTCCTATGGAGATGAAGCGGTTCACTATGATGATCGTGAGGTCGAAGAAGACTATGAAGCTCATGAAGATGAATTTGTTGATCCTTATGCTTCTAGTCAAGAACCCGAGGATGGTGACGCTTCAAGGTATGATGATCCTACTTACTCTTCTTGTGAAGAATTTGAGCATGATAGTGACATAGATAGAGTTGATGATGATGTTGAGTATATGAATTGTTCTTATGCATCTTCTCTTGGTGTTGCTAATGGAGTACAAGGGAGTAGTGGAGGACCTTCCATTAGTATGGGAGGTGGTGGTGGTTGTTCCGTGGGAAAGAAGAAGCTTGCATCTTCTAGGTACGCTAAGCGACCTAATGCTTCTAATTCCCATGAGGAGGTTGGTATGATAGATGGTGTTGCTTTTGCTACAAAGGGGTTATATGCCGTGAAGGGCGTGGATGGTTGTAGTAGGAGTAGTGCTATGAGCTATGGAACCAAGGCGAGAGGCACTTATGGGTTCCATGGCAAGGTTCCTTCCTTGACTTCCAAGAACATTGCTAATGTTGGGAGAGTGACGGGAAGTGGAGATTGTTCTAGTGGTATTACCACTAGTGGAGGGATAAGGAAGACCCAAGTTGTTGGTGTTGACACTCGTGGGCATTCAAGTTCTTTCTTGGGTGCATTTCTAGGAAACTTGGGTAGAAGGAGGTTTGTTGTTGGGGTAAATGGTATTGGAGGTTACTTGCTCAAAATTGATGATACCGATGCTAATTGCATTAGCACCTCTTTGGTTGATAAATTGAGGATACCATGCCGTAAGCTCGAGAGTCCTTATGAGTATGAGGGAGTGTGGGTTTCCAAGGAGGCTCGGGTACTTCTATCTCATAGGAATTATAGTAGTTATGTGTGGTGTGAAGTGTATCCAATGCAACATGTTGATGTTTGGCTAGGTGAGCCATGGTTGCAAGACAAGAGTGTGCGACATAGCGCTATGAAGGATGCGTATCTTGTGAGCATAGGGCAAAGGGATTATGACTTTGTGCCTTATCGGGCAAGGGGCCAAGTGCCTACTATTGCACCTTCTTTGGCAATGCAAAGGAGCAAGGAGCGAGATCTTCATTCCATGGGTAAAATTGAGCAATCAAGGAGTCCTACAATTACAAGAAGTGGTGGGACTAGTTCTAGAAAAGAGTTGGCAATTGTCAACAAGGTGAACCAACCGCAAATTGCAAAACCAAGTGGTTCACCAATGAAGAAGAAGGAGACCTCAAGCGATGAGTCTCCAAGTCCTAGATTCCGGGTTGACGTGAAAAGTCCACCTACTCCGGCTATGGGTATTCTTGGGCCTCGTCCCAATTCGCCCGAATTTGAGAGACAAAAGATAGAGAGGAGTAAGGGAGCGACCGGTGACAACTCTCGAGTGGAAAAAGGAGAGGATGTGTTGAGAGATGTGAGTGAGTTGTTGCCACCCGAATCTACACCCGACCTTGGAAAAAAAATGAGGGAAAAGAAAGAGGGAAAAAGAAAAATTGAGAGTGAGGGCACCCCTTATTCTAACCTTAACCCTTTATCCTTTTCTTCTATGTGTTTGAATTCTTGTGTAGGGATTCTTGGAGGCAAACCGATGGAGCCTCAACCATGTTCCGGGATTGAAAGACAAGGTGAAGGAGATGCCGAATGTGAGCTACAAGGTGAAGACGTTCTTGACACTTCAAAGGTATGTGTTAGTTCTTCCTCCCTTGAGCATGCTACTTCCTTGTCTTGTTATGTTGTTAGTGAGAACTCTAGACTAGTTGATGATTTGCATGACTATAATGTGTTTGCAACTAGTGTAGAGCCTTGGGGTCAACTTGTGTGTGAAAATGAACCACTAGTTGAGAGGGTTGAAAAGCCACATCATGATGTGAGCTCGGTTTTCATTGAACCTCTCTTTAGTGAAGATGTTGAAGTTGACCTTGTTTGTGACCCTTGTTATGACACCCCGCCCATGTTTGATAAAGGAGAAGATGACTTGCATGACTATCCTATTCTTCCCTTTGAGTGTTTACTTGATAGTGGTGGTTTCTTGTGTCGTAGTGAGGAAGGTTGTAACCTTGAGGAGTCTCTTGAGAATGAGATAGATCGACTTGTGTTCGATGACTCCTCAAGTGTCGATGTTGTCTCTAGTTTGAGAACTTCACCTTTGCTTGCCAATGAACTTGAGAAGTGTGCCTATACTAATCCTTTGTATGAGAGCAACTTCAATGAAAATGGTGAATTGTATCAAGCTACAGTAGAGTGTGAACTTGGACCTCCATGGATTGGAATGCCTAACTCTATGGATAACCCATTGTTTGAGACCTCCCTTGGGAGTTTGTCTAGTGACGAGGGTTGTCTTGGAGGAGTATTTGGATGTGAGGAGGTACTTCTTGGTGTGTGTAAGAATGCTCGTAAGAAGGGGAGTGAAGTATTTGATGTTAGTTGTTGCTTGAACTATCTTACTTACTCCATCCCATATGTTGAGCGCACCTTGAGTGTTGAGCATGCCAAAGCCAAAGTGTCACATTGTGATAAACTTGATTTGAAGGCTTGGCGTATTGATGGTAAGCTTAGGGGTCATAGGACATTTGATTGCTACATCTTGTATGACTTTGATCTCTTTGCTTGTTTTGAGAATGAGTGCTTGTTCTTGTCGAGCCAAGACTTTGTTGTCTCTTTTGGGGACGTAAGCTTTTTCATAGGTATTGATGCTTGGCTCTATCACAAGAGTGTGTTTTCCACACTACTTGCACTTATTATTGTTGAGCTAACCTACTTGTGAAGTAGGAAGTTTTGGTTGTGCTTGTTTTGATTGTAGGTTTTGATGGTTCGATTTCGAGGACGAAATCCTTTCAAGAAGGGGAGGATGATGCGGGGCAAAATGGCCTAAACGACAACCATCAAAAGCCAAGCTCGAGAGCACAACGGATACGGGTCAAGGCCTCCGGAAACATCTTGAAGATCGTGCATTGGAGCGCCAAGGACGGAGGGAAACAAGGCAGGAAACTGGGCAGCCCAAAACAGGGCAAAACAGGGGAGCAAACTGGGAGCTCACTGCCTAAGGAAGAACTTTTGTTCTTCGCGATCGCGACAGCTTCTCACGCGATCGCGAAGAGTATTGCATTGGCCTGCGCGACAGCGTGTATCTGAGCGCGAAGGCGAAGCTGAGGATCCTGAAGGTCGTGAAGATGATGGAGACCTGCGCGATCGCGATCCATTTGCGCGATCGCGATGCCTAGAGTTTTGCCTGCGCGATCGCGAGCCTCCCTGGCGCGATCGCGATGAGGAGAGGATGATCAGCGAGGCAGAATCAGTTTCAGGGGCATTTTTGTCCAATATCCAATGTAAATGTATATATAGCATATTAGCTCTTCATTTTCATGGGGGATCCATTGTTTAGAAGAGAGAATAGAGAGAGAACATTGAAGAGGCCGAGCCCTTCTTGTTTGAGCCCGAGGCTCGTGTATGTCTCGACTTGGAACCTATGGAGATCGACGCCTAGTTTGATTCCATTGTAAGGTTCGAGTTTTCCTTCTCCCTTTTGAATTCAATTAACGTTAGTAAATTGAATTCGATTCTTTCTTCTAATTTCTTGCCTTCCTAGTCTCGATTTCTTGTTATCTTTATTATTTGCTTCCGCTCGTATAGATTATTGCTTCCGCGTATTTTGCCCCTTATCAAGGAACGTGGATTCATAAGGACGAAACCCGAGCCTTGCTCTGATACCAACTGATGAGACTCCAATTAGGCGGAAGCGATAAACTAAGATGCGGAAGCAATAATCATAAAGATGACAAGAAAATACGGATGAGGGAGAATAGAAATAGAAGAAAGAACGAATCAAACTAAACAATTAGATTGATTCAAAAGGGAGGGGAGACTTGAACCATTAAACGGGAGTCACACTAGCGGTGATCCACCATGGATTCAGCGTAAGAGATACATGAAGTCAACGCTTCAACAAGAATGGCCAAGCCTATTCTATCTTCTCAATTCTATCTTCAAAACTAGCTAACTAAATTAAATGACTAAGTGTGGTATTTATAGATGTTCCACACTCCTAATGAAATGACATAAAAGCCCCTACAAGTTTATTACACATAATAGGCCACGTAGGGCTAAAATAGTCTTAACATACTTAATAATCCCGCAACTCAGCATATCGGGCGGAGCGCCCAAGCTTAAGCTGAGTGTGATGCAGCCCGAACACGTGCTGATCAAGTGTTCGATCCACCGAGGAGACCGATGACAAGAAGCCAAGCCAAGCTGCTGCACGATGTGCACGTTCACTTAGCCTGGCCGAAGGAAAACAATTGCTCCGAAGCTGAGTGGCCGAGCTCAAGAATCGAAGGCATTATCTTCAAATTTGAGCCCGATGGCAAAGTGACCGAGGACAAGGAGCTCGAAGACAATTGAGTGTCCGAAGGAAACAAGTGTGTGTTCGAGCAGACAAACGAGAACCGAAGCCAAGGCTTACCGAAGTCAAATCTGCCGAACACATTTTAACTCAGCCCTGCGTGGCTTATTTCTATTGGTCAACTGTGACCTATTTACTAGTTTACCCTTAGTATTTCCTATATAAACATTGCTTCCTTTCATTGTAAGTAACAAGTTTCTGAATATTGATGAATTGAATGAAAGTGCCGAGCACATTTCTTCTTGTCTCCGTCGTGAGCAAAACCACGGTGAGGGCTTTTTAAGGACTTGTGGCTTTCGGTTAGTCCGATTGAACATTCCTCTTGATCATTCAGTTTGCAAGAGGCAGTGTTCTCTTGAGGATTGTTGCATAGTATAGGTGATCCTTGTATCCCTTTCGATTGAGCTTTGAGACAGGTTCCTCACTGTTCTTTCGAAAGAAGCAAGGTTTGTCTTGCTTCTATCTTTTATCATTCTTGTTTGTTCTTCCGCGTTTGTGCTAGCAACCCGTTCGGGAATTGCATTGCACCAACTTGGTATCAGAGCACGGTTTGAGTTTGTTCTTACAACCTCAATCCTGTTCATTATTTTCGTGCGTTTGTGTCTTTGTTTTCCTTTTCGTGTTCTTGGTTTTGTTACATTTGGTGTTGTTATTTTGCAAAAAAAAAAATTATGTTTGATTGTCGGTTGTTTGGGATAAACAACCATTGATTCTTGTTCACCATCGTGTTCTGAATCCAACGAGTACCCGACGTACTGATTTTGTGACAAGGGTTTCTTGGTGAATTTTGGACTGTTTTGAGCTTCATTGGTGGCTGAACTCGAACCCCATTGTGTTTGGAAGAAACCGATGAAGAATGGTGGTTTTTGAGTGATTTGGGTTTGTTTTGTTGCGTAAAAATCAAAGTTAATGGTTTGAATCGTTGTCCGTACACCGGAAAGTTGTTACAATCGTAAGTGTACGATGCGACGAGCTGGGTTTTAGCCCAAAGAACTTTGATTTCCTCCGTCGATGAGACCGGAGCTGAAAGGCGACCCAGATCTTGTTGAGTTCCGTGGTCAGTGAACCGAAGTTGTTGTGTCCGTACGCCGGAGCAAAGGTCACTGTTCCATTGAAGAAGAAAGGGGTTAAAATTTTAACATCAAAACCCCAGGTGAAAGTTGTCGGCTGAAAAAGGAAAGTGGATAAGGTAAAACCCTATCCGTACCAAGGAGGGACCACTCTTGTACGGACAGGAGTGGGTGTGATCGAAAAAGATTCCAAAAGGGAATCAAAGGGTAGATTCTCCTAGGTTCTCACTTTCTTTCGTGTCAAATTCTAGTTGGTGGATCTTTTGAGTAATTGTCCTACTCAAGGTCGTACTAACTCTTTTAAGCTGATAGGAATTCGTGCGAAGGGGTGACCGAAGTCCAACTTTCGTAGAAATTCTTTTGACTCCCCGAGCTCAGTTAAAAAGCGTCCGTTCCATCGAGTCGAACATCACTTCACTCTTCCCGAAGAGGCAGTGACTATTGTCGAACTTGAAGGATCTTAGAGGACCGAACAATTGGGCGAGCCACTGTTACCAAGTCCTTGAGTGATCAAAAACCGAACCCATAAATTGAGTGGACCCGAGTGCCACCCATCAAAGGTGAGGGAGTGTGTGAGGTGATTTCTAACCCTAACATTTGTTTGATCTTTGACTTGTGCAGGTACCATGGCTGGAAACGATGGCAAAAGCATTGAAAAGCCTGAATTGTCGTTAGCCGATCTCATGGCTGCGATACAAGGCATCAGTGCCGAAGTAAGAGGAGTGAGTGCTCGAGTAGCTAACCTCGAGCAGGGAAACGCGTCCGTGGCCATGAATGGGTCCGGCGTTGGAACGAGCCAATCCACTCCGATAAAACCTGAGCTGTATGCTGAGCTTGTACGACAACATCAGTTGACAAGTGAAGCAATTCGAAGAGAACTTAACTTGGGCAATCCCCAAGCTGCTTATCAAAACTTGGGCATTCCCCGAGGAGAAAGGATACTACCTCCAGTGGCCCGAAGAGATCTTGGTGCTGTAACCGAAGAGATTGATGAAGAGGAATTTCCCGAGGACGAATACGAGCGTGAGCTTCCATTCGCTCAACGAAGGCAAGCTCACCGAGGTCGTGGAAATTTCCGAGGTCGAGGCCGAGGCGCAAACATTGAAAGAAATATTGAGCGTGAGGCTGATGATCGAAATGAAGAGTATGTCGAACAGGTTCGTGGTGTTCGAGACTCAAACTTGAACAGTGTCAAGATCACTATTCCACCCTTTAAAGGAACTAGTGATCCCGATGAGTATCTTGAATGGAAGCTTAAAATGGAGCGCATCTTTGAAACCAATGAGATGACCGATGAGAGAAAAGCTGCCCATGCCATTGCTTCGTTCGAAGCTTATGCATCAACATGGTGGGAATCTGACAAGAGGCATAGAAGAAGAAATGACTATCCAGTAGTCAATACGTGGCCACAGTTGATGAGAGCGATGGATGGTAAGTACTTGAGTGCCAAGTACAGGCAGACTCAAATGCAAAAGCTCTATGAGTTAAAGCAAGGGTCCAAGTCTGTCCAAGAGTACCACGATGAGTTCGAAAAGGTTCGATTGAATCTTGATCTGGTCGAAGACGAAGAACAAGCCATTATCAGATTCAAAAATGGCTTGGCTAGGGATGTGTCATCTCAGTTGAGACTCCACATGTACCACACGTTGGAAGATGTGTTTGATGCTGCCACCGAAGCTGAAAAATTGGTGAAGGACGATAAGGCAAACCGGTATCGAGGAGTCACTACTTCTACTCCTTTGAACCGAAGTAAAGAATGGAAGAGTCCAAACCAAGCAAGTGCTAACACTGTTCGAGATTCGAAGAGACCCTTCGAAAGAGGTGTGACCGTTAACCAAACAAGAGAAGTGGGAGGTAAAGTTCAACTCAACTCCCCTAGTGCTTCACATATTCAGTGTCACAAATGCAAAGGTTATGGTCACATGGCGAAGGAGTGTCCAACTCGCAAAGTTATGCTTCTGCTCGAAGATGGAACCGTCCATGAGCAAGCGAGTGACACCGAGGAGGAAATTATCGAGGAGACTGATCGAGCTGAAGTTGATGATGATCATGAGGCTGCCGAAGCTGATCATCCGGAAATGTTTCTTGTGGTTCGAAGGAATTTGAGCTGCATGACTCTTGAAGAAGAGGACAACCAAAGAGAAAACCTCTTTCATGCCCGATGTCGAGTGAGGGGAAAGGTGTGTTCGATGATCATTGATTCCGGTAGTTGTGCCAATGTAGTGAGCCAAACTTTGGTTTCGCAAATGGGATTACCTACGATGAAGCATCCCCACCCTTACAAGTTACAATGGCTGAATGAGTGTGGAGAATTGAGAGTTGTCAAACAAGTGTGGATCAAGTTCAAAATCGGAGAGTATCAAGATGAAATGATATTCGATGTGGTTCTGATGCAAGCTTGTCATTTGCTATTGGGTCGACCATGGCAGTATGATCGTACAGCTATTCACAATGGCAGATCCAACACTTATACTGTGAAGCTTGATGAGAAGAGTTTCGTACTCAAACCCTTGTCTCCAAAACAAGTCACCGAGGACTATAAACGAATGAAAGAATTGAAAGAAGCGGCCAAAGCTAAGCTTCCGATAGGAGCAAAATTGGGGCCCGAAGAGACAAACTCACCGACCGAAGTGAAAGGAATTTGTGCAATCATGCAACCCGGTGAGATCTTACGAGGCAACGACCACGGTCAGATGATGATTTGCCTCGTGCACAAGGGTATCCTTCTAAACTCTAATGATGATTTTTCTAATGATAACCCTTTGCCTTTGTTTGTTCGTAAAGTTTTGCAGGACTTCGAGGACATGTTTCCCGAGGAAATGCCAGGTGGATTACCTCCGTTGAGGGGAATCGAGCACCGAATTGACTTCGTACCAGGGTCTCAAATCCCTAACAAACCTGCATACCGGTGTAATCCCGAAGACACCAAAGAGCTCCAACGGCAGGTTGATGAATTGCTGAACAAGGGCCTCGTTCGTGAGAGCTTGAGTCCTTGCGCCGTTCCTGTTATCCTTGTCCCGAAGAAGGATGGAACATGGCGAATGTGTGTTGACTGTCGAGCAGTCAACAAAATAACGATAAAGTATCGTCATCCTATCCCTCGATTAGATGACATGCTAGATGAATTAAGTGGTTCTTCATGCTTTTCGAAGTTAGACCTCAGGTCCGGTTACCACCAGATCCGAATGAAACCCGGAGACGAGTGGAAAACTGCATTCAAGACCAAATTCGGTCTCTATGAATGGTTGGTGATGCCTTTTGGCTTATCCAATGCACCGAGCACATTCATGCGACTGATGAACCATGTGCTCAAACCGTTCATAAATAAGTTTGTTGTCGTCTATTTCGATGACATACTTGTTTATAGCAGAACCGTGGATGAACATGTCGACCACCTAAGGCAAGTACTTGAAAAGCTTCGAGAAGAGAAGTTGTATGCCAACTTCAAGAAATGCGCCTTTGGTGTCGATCGTGTAGTCTTTCTTGGATTTGTTGTCAGTGCTAATGGTGTCGAAGTCGACGAATCAAAAGTCGAAGCCATCAAAGATTGGCCAACTCCAACCTCGGTATCACAAGTTCGTAGCTTCCATGGCTTAGCTAGCTTTTACCGAAGGTTTGTTCGTGACTTTAGCACCGTGGCAGCTCCTTTAACCGAGCTGGTAAAGAAAGACAATCCATTTGTGTGGGGAGAGTCCCAAGAAAGGGCTTTCCAAGAGTTGAAACGGAGGCTTTGTTCTGCCCCATTGTTGCAACTCCCTGACTTCGGCAAAGCATTCGAAGTCGAGTGTGATGCGTCTGGAGTCGGGATCGGAGGAGTGCTAATGCAAGACTCGAAGCCGATCGCTTACTTCAGCGAGAAGCATAAGGGTGCAGCCTTGAATTACTCAACGTATGACAAGGAATTGTATGCCCTCGTTCGAGCACTCGCCCATTGGCAGCATTATTTATGGCCTCGAGAGTTTGTGATCAAAAGTGATCATGAGTCTTTGAAACATCTCCGAGGTCAGGAGAAATTGAATCGAAGACATGCCAAGTGGGTTGAATTTATTGAAAGCTTTCCCTATGTAATTCATTACAAAAAGGGAAAAGATAATGTTGTGGCCGATGCGCTATCAAGGAAATTTGCCTTAGCGACCACTCTCGCCTCTAGGCTCATGGGATTCGAAAGCATCAAGTCGATGTACGAGGACGATCCCAAGCTGAAATGTGTTCGAGACGCAATCTTGAGTGGCCGAAAGGTTGAGAAATATCAGTGGTATGATGGCTACCTCTTAAAAAATGGGAGGGTTTGTGTGCCAGTGTCATCGTGGAGAGAGCTCTTGGTTCGAGAAGCTCACTCAGGTGGACTGATGGGGCACTTCGGTGTCGATAAAACTCTTGGTATCTTGACCGAGCAGTTCCATTGGCCCAAAATGCGACGAGATGTAGAAAAGCTTTGCAACGCTTGTCTCGTTTGCAAGAAAGCAAAATCGAAGTCCAACCCTCATGGTTTGTACACCCCGTTGCCTGTGCCTGATCGACCTTGGGTTGATATATCCATGGACTTTGTCTTGGGGTTACCGAGGTCGGGGGGAGGACATGATAGCATCTTCGTTGTGGTTGACCGATTTTCAAAAATGGCTCACTTTATTCCTTGCAAAAAGTGTGATGATGCACAACATGTAGCTACATTGTTTGCTTCTAACGTGTTAAAATTGCATGGTGTACCTCGTACTATTGTGAGTGATCGAGACTCGAAGTTCTTGAGTCATTTTTGGAAGTGTTTGTGGGGTGCCCTCGGCACCAAGCTACTATTCTCGACGTCTCACCATCCTCAGACTAATGGACAGACCGAGGTAGTTAACCGAACCTTGGGATCTTTGCTTCGGGCAATGACCAAAGGGAAGGTTGGAAACTGGGCTGATCGTTTGCCTATGATGGAGTTTGCATACAATCGAACGGTGCATAGAATGATCAACATGACCCCGTTTGAATGTGTGTATGGCTTTAATCCTTTGATTCCACTTGATTTAACCCCATTGCCTCGAGATTCTGTTCTTGATTTTGAAGGTACTCGACGAGCAGCTGCCTTGATCGAATTGCATGCAAAGGTGAAGAAGAACCTCGAGGAGGCCTATGCAAAGGTTGCCTTAAAGAAAAACAAGGGGCGTAAAAAGTTGGAATTAAAGAAGGGAGATTGGGTTTGGGTTCACTTCCGAAAGGAACGCTTTCCGAACCAAAGGAAAGGAAAGTTGGCTCCTCGAGGGGATGGTCCATTTCAAGTGTTGACCAAGATCAACAACAATGCCTACGTGATCGACCTCCCTGGTGAGTATAACGTGTCCAACACCTTTAATGTTGCTGACTTAGTTCCTTGTGTTGTAGGTCCAACTTCGGAGGACGAGGAGGGCTTGATTTCGAGGACGAAATCTTCTCAAGAAGGGGAGGATGATGCAGCCCGAACACGTGCTGATCAAGTGTTCGATCCACCGAGGAGACCGATGACAAGAAGCCAAGCCAAGCTGCTGCACGATGTGCACGTTCACTTAGCCTGGCCGAAGGAAAACAATTGCTCAGAAGCTGAGTGGCCGAGCTCAAGAATCGAAGGCATTATCTTCAAATTTGAGCCCGATGGCAAAGTGACCGAGGACAAGGAGCTCGAAGACAATTGAGTGTCCGAAGGAAACAAGTGTGTGTTCGAGCAGACAAACGAGAACCGAAGCCAAGGCTTACCGAAGTCAAATCTGCCGAACACATTTTAACTCAGCCCTGCGTGGCTTATTTCTATTGGTCAACTGTGACCTATTTACTAGTTTACCCTTAGTATTTCCTATATAAACATTGCTTCCTTTCATTGTAAGTAACAAGTTTCTGAATATTGATGAATTGAATGAAAGTGCCAAGCACATTTCTTCTTGTCTCCGTCGTGAGCAAAACCACGGTGAAGGCTTTTTAAGGACTTGTGGCTTTCGGTTAGTCCGATTGAACATTCCTCTTGATCATTCAGTTTGCAAGAGGCAGTGTTCTCTTGAGGATTGTTGCATAGTATAGGTGATCCTTGTATCCCTTTCGATTGAGCTTTGAGACAGGTTCCTCACTGTTCTTTCGAAAGAAGCAAGTTTTGTCTTGCTTCTATCTTTTATCATTCTTGTTTGTTCTTCCGCGTTTGTGCTAGCAACCCGTTCGGGAATTGCATTGCACCAGAGTGTCTCACCAAATGATCAGTGGGGTGGCCTAGGCGGGGCACCTGGATAGTTGGCGGAGCGCCCCACTGTGCAGTGGTTTGGGCGGAGCGCCCCAAGGATGGGAGGGGCGCCTGAAAGCCTGCCTTCTAGGGCGGAGCGCCTGGTTGATCTGGGCGGAGCGCCTTGGCCTGGATCTTCCCGGAACGGCTCCAATCCACCTCCAACACTCTTGACTTCTAGTCCTTAGCATCCCCCAATCACGGCTCTTGATGGTAAGTACTTTAAGCTCGATTTGAGCATATCACCATATCTTTTTATCCAACCATTGTATGAATAAACCGTCAAAAGTGTTGGAAACTGTACTCCAAGAACTTCAATTTGGTATATGATATGTCCCCAAAATACCTCATATAACACACGAAATTAATTGCTGAAAAAGCTCCGTAAAAAGGTAATTCCTTAGTCGATTTTTCCGCAACTTAAATCTGACTTTTCCCAAACTTTATATTCAATATATAAACATCTTATATGGTAATATTATGACTTTAAACTCACTTAAATCATTTTTAACATGTCATTAGAATGATATACGTCACTTTAGACATACGGGGTGTGACAATCTTCCCCTGTTAGGAACATTCGTCCTCGAATGTTAATGAAGTATATAGAAGCATTAACCAACGATCTATTACATACTTGAAGTAGTGAAAAGATGTGGATATTTGGCTCTCATGTCATTTTCAGCTTCCCAAATTATTTCTTCTACAATATTGCTTTGCTATAGCATCTTAACTAAAGGAATGTCTTTCGTCCATAGTCGACGAATCTGGCTATTTAAAATTGCAACTGACACCCCTTCATAAGTTAATTGCTCTCTTATCTATACATCATCTACTGGTACAATTCTAAAAGGATCTCCGACACATTTTCTGAGCATAGAAACATGGAATACTGGATGTACCTCCTGAAGGTCTGCTGGAAGGTCTAACTCGTAGGCTACACGCCCAACTCGCCTGATAACCTGATATGGACCAATAAATCTAGGGCTAAGCTTCCCCTTCTTTCCAAATCTCATAACGCCTTTCATAGGTGATACTTTCAGGAATACCTAATCGCCAATCTGAAATTCTAAATCTCGACGTCGTTTATCTCCATAGGATTTCTGTATGATCTGCGCTGCTAATAATCTTTCCCTGATCAACTTGACTTTATCAACTGATTGTTGGATTAAATCTAGACCTATCAATTGAGACTCGCCAACCTCGAACCTGAGCACTTTTGTCATGACCCAACCTAGGGCCGCGACGGATAACCGACACTAAGTGTCGATCATCACTGATCTTGCTGATAATCTGCTAACAATGAATATAACTGATAAACAGAATAAACATAAACCTAACTGATAAGAATTATGCAATGCAAAAAGCTGACAAGGCTAACATAAGCTGACATACATAACATACTGACGGCACCAGACAAGGACATATCTACAGGCCTCTAAAAGTGCTGATCTGAATATACAAAGGACGAGACAAGGCCCCGCCATACCCAAACTGGCCGACTGTACACATACCAAAAGATAAGTAACTCCGGGAGTAAGCGGAGTGACTTCCATAGCTGATAGATGGCCTACTAACGTGGTCCAAGCATTGATCTATCTGCACCTGCGCGGCTTGAAACGCAGCGCCCCAGAAAAGGGCATGAGTACGATATGTACCAAGTATGTAAGGCATGAGCATATAATATATCATAGCTGAATGAAACTGTAAGGCTGGAATATAAATATGTAAATATGAGCTGAAGCATAGCAATATAACTGGAAATCTGAAGAATGTACTAAACATGATCTGAATATAAACTGAAGTCTAGCTGAATCTGAAACTGAAGACTGAGCTGAACTATCTTGATAAATAACTGTAAGATGACTGATAACTGGTAACTAGAAACTGGAACTGATAGCTGTCAACTGATACTGACGCAAAGAACTGGTGGCTGATAACTGAGAACTGATAACTGGTACTAAGCTAAAACTGGACTGTTATCTGAACTGGTACCTGTCTGGTGTTATGGGCTACATCCCCCCAAATCAGGTGATGAGACTCAAATCGCGGAAGCAAGTAAAATAGAGGCGGAAGTAATTAAGACACGATAACCAAGAAATAGGGATGGGGAAGAACAGAAAATAGAAGAAAAGAATGAATCAAACTAAACACATAGATTGATTCAAAAGAGAGAAGAGACTTGAACCATTAAACGGGACTCACGCTAGCGGTGATCCACCATAGATTCAACGTAAGAGATACATGAAGCTCAAGCTTCAACAAGAATGGCCAAGCGTATTCTATCTTCTCAATTCTATCTTCAAAACTAGCTACCGAATGAAATAAGCTATCTAGCTATTTATAGAGGTTTTTAGGTACCAAGTAAAATGACTAATTAGCCCACACATTAGGCTTTAGGATAAAAGACCACTTAGGGTCAAAATAGTCTTAACAAACTTAATAATCCCGCAACTCAGCATATAGGGCGGAGCGTCTCACAATTCTATCAGTGGGGTGGCCTAGGCGGGGCGCCTGAATAGTGGGCGGAGCGCCCCACTATGCAGTGGTTTGGGCGGAGCGCTCCAAGGCTGGGAGGGGCGCCTGAAAGCCTGCCTTCTAAGGCGGAGCGCCTGGTTGGTCTGGGCGGGGCGCCTCGGCCTGGATCTTTCCGGAACGACTTCAATTCACCTCCAACACTCTTGACTTCTAGTCCTTTGCATCCTCCAATCCCGGCTCTTGATGGTAAGTACTTTAAACTTGATTTGAGGCTTATCATCCTCCCCTTCTTGAAAGGATTTCGTCCTCCAAATCAAACCATCAAGACCTACAATCAAAGACAAGAACAAGCCAAATATCCTACTACAAGAGTAGGTTAGTGCAAGTAGTGTGGAAAACACACTCTTATGGTATAACCAAGTATCAATGACAATGATAAAGCGCATGTTTCCAAAGAAAACAACAAGTACTTGGCTTCCCCAATGGGTGCACTCAATACATGATTCATCAAAGAGATCAATAGGGTAGAGAATATGCAAGATCAAGCCATCAAAATTCCTATGATCCCCAAGTCCAATAAGAACAAACCAAAACTTCCCACTACAAGAGTAGGCAAGTCCAACAGGAGTGAGTGCCAGTGCTATGGAAAGCACACTTTTGTGATAGAGCCAAGTATCAATACTAATAAAAAAGCTTATGTCTCCAAAAGAAATAACAAGTTCTTGGCTCAACGACGACAAGTACTCACTACCATAACAAGTAAAGATATCAATAAGACATGGAACATTCAAGATTGAGCAACTAAGTTCCTTATGACCTCTAAGCTTATGGTCAACACACCAAGCTTTGGCATGCTCAACACCCAAGGGGTGACCAACATGTGGGGTGGAATAAACAAAGTAGTTCAATTGGCAACTAACATCAAATACTCCACTCCCCTTCTTGGAATCACTCTTACACACACCAAGAGTGGCTTCCTCACCTCCAATTCCACCTCTAGGACAATCTTCCTCACTAGGAAAACAATGGATTGTCCACAGAGTTCAACTTTCCAACCCATGGAGGTTTAAATCCAAACTCTTCTTTAGTTTGATATTCACCATCACCTCTTTGCGAATCATCTTGAAACAAAGGGTTTGTGAAAACAAGTCCACTACCCATCAAAGGTGAGGCATCAAAACTAGAGTCATCATCCACACTTGAGGAATCATCGAATACAATTCGATCCATTTCATCCACTAGGGATTCCTCAAGGTCACTACAATACATAGGTCCACTATTACCAAGCAATTCATCAAGAGAAAGGATAGGGTATTCATTTAACTCATCTTCCCCTTTATCAAAGATAGGTGGTGTGTCATAACAAGGGTCACAAATAAGGTCAACTA
Source organism: Petunia x hybrida (assembly GCA_037355625.1). Lineage (NCBI taxonomy): Eukaryota > Viridiplantae > Streptophyta > Magnoliopsida > Solanales > Solanaceae > Petunia > Petunia x hybrida. The sequence goes on along the minus strand of JBBBVM010000032.1, from coordinate 764,520 downwards.
CACAATCTTCACTAAAGAGAGGTTCAATGAAAATCGAGCTCACATCATGATGTGGCTTATCATCCCTCTCAACTAGTGGTTCATAATCATACACAAGTTGACCAACCGACTCTACACTAGTTGCAAACACATTGTAATCACATAATTCATCAACTAGTATAGAGTTGTCTCAAACACTATCACATGACAAGGAAGTAACGTGTTCAAGGGAAGAACTTTCACATACCTTTGAGTGGCCATCTTGCTCACTCAATGCACTTGAAGTGTCTTGAATTGTTTCTTCACCTCGAAGCTCACATTGAAGATTTTCTTCACCTTGTCCATCCTTCTTGGGACATGATTGAGGCACCATTTGTTTGCCTTCAAGAGTACCTACACAAGAGCTAACACAAGTAGAAGAAAAAGATAAAGGGTTAAGGTTAGAATAAGGGGTGTCCTCACTCTCAATGATTCTTTTTCCCTCTTTCTTTTCCCTCATTTTCTTTTCAAGGTTTGGTGTAGATTCGGGTGGTGACATCCCACTCACATCACTCAACACATCCTCTCCTTTTTCCACTCGAGGAATGTCACCGGTCACTCCCTTACTCCTCTCAATCTTTTGTCTCTCAAATTCGGGTGAGTTGGGACGAGGCCCAAGAATACCCATAGCCGGAGTAGGTGGACTTTTAACATCAACCCGGAATCTAGGACTTGGAGACTCATCACTTGGGACCTCCTCCTTCTTTGTTGGTAAACTACTTGGCTTTGAAGCTTGTGGTTTCGGGTTCACCTTGTTGACATTCGTCAACCCTTTTCTTGCACTAGTCCCACCATTGCTTGTGATTGGAGGACTTCTTGTTTGCTTTCTTGCATCCTTGGATTGAGATACTTGCTCCTTTCCCTTTTGCATAGGCCAAGAAAATGTACTAGGATAGAACTTAAACTTTGCCCGGCAAGGTTCAATGTCATAAGTTCTTTGCCCCTTACTCACTTTGTACACATCCTTCACGATATCATACCGTACCCTCTTACCTTGCAACCACGGTTGTCCTAGCCAAACACCATAATGCTCCATAGGACATACATCACACAAAATATATTCCTTGTAACTCCCATGAGATATGAGTACCCGAGCTTCACTAGTAATCCAAATACCTTGATACTCATAAGGATATTTCAATTTGTAGCACGGTATCTTTAGCTTATTAACCCAAGAGACATCAACAAAATTAGCATAGGTTGCATTAATCTTGAGCAAGCATCCTCCTCTACCATTCACCTCAAAATGAACCTACATTCACACATGTCTTGTATAGGATCAAGTCCAAGAAAACCATCACCGCCAAGTTGGGTGCTCCTTATCTCTCCACTAGTGGCAACACCACTAGAATAACCTCCACTTCCCGTCACTCTTCCAACATTAGAAGTGTTGTTGAAAGTCGGGGAAGGAATACCACTATGGAACCCATAATTGCCTTTCGTCTTGGTTCCATAGCCCATAGCACCACTCCTACCACCACTACTAGAGCAATGCACCCCCGCAACGGTAAGAGCAATACCATTTCTCCTTCCACCTTTCATATGGGAACTAGAAGATGCAAACCTTCCATTTCCCATGGAACAACCACCACCACCTCCCATACTAATGGAAGGTCCTCTACTACTCTCTTGCACACCACAGGCAACACCGAGAGAAGATGCATATGCACAATCCGTATAATCAACCTCATCATCAATTCTCTCTACGTCACTATCATCATGTTCAAATTTATCACACGAAGAGTAAGTAGGATCATCATACATTGAAGCGTCACCATCTTCAAATTCTTGACTTGGAGCATAAGATTCTTCACATTCGTCTCCGCAAGCCCCATATTCTTCTTCATCTTCATAATCAACATAGTGACCCGCTTCATCATCATATGAGCCTTGGTTCCCCGAATGGTCATAGCAATACCCATCATCACCATCATAGGAACCATAGTTTCCATCATCTCCGCATGACTCATACCCTCCACAATCGTCATCCGAAGCCATATTTGTAACCAAAGAGTATAGGACCTCACAAATTCGCTCCCTCACGTGTATCACTCAAAAGATGTCACTCAATTTTCTTTCCACTCGTGTATACACTCAAGGTCGTTGGCTTTTGTGACCACACTCTATTGTTCTCACTACTCAAGCCTTTTGCCACTCAAGACCTTCTTGTCTCTTAATAATCACAATGGCAAGATCATTCAGCTAATGCACCCAAGTAATGGTTCGGAATGGAGTTTAAGGGACTCGATGTACGGAAGCTAATTTAATGCGCACTTGAAGCAAGCAAATTCTACGACTTTAAGTAAAGACTCCAAGACACACAACACCCTAAGAATCAAAGATTAGTGTCAATAAAGTAGGACTAATACCCTAGAAACACTAACCAAGAGGTTCAAAATCGAAACAAACATATAAAACCAAGCAACCAGCTCACTGGGCGGTCCGCCTGGGGTGGGTGGGCGGTCCGCTTGCCTTGGTAAGTAGTGAGGGAGGGTAGGCGGGGCGCCTAGGGGGTGGTCGGTCCGCCTGGGGGTCGGGTTCAGCACTTCCCAAGGGTCCGATTTTCTTCAATTTCAACCCAATTTTTGGTCCGATTTCAACATTTTTTTGTACAAATTCAAGGTACCCAAAGTTCAATATTGATATAACCTTCAAACCCCAATGATTCTCACACTAAATCAACCAACAAATCAAGAACAATCTTCAATCAAAGTTTGAACAAGGGTTTTTCAACAAGGGCCCAAACTGGATTTCGATTCTTTGAATTCAATATTATACAACTCCGATTCACATGAAATTTGTTTCAAAATGTTTGTTTTCCATTTAAGAACAAACCTTGGTAATCAATTCCACAACCCCATAATCAAACAACCCAAAAATCAATCAAATTCATCAAGAACAAGGGTTTTGGGTGGGTTTAACAATTTGGGGTTTCAAATTTTCAAATCAATCCAATCCACAAGATTGTGGCACCCAAACGTCGGGTTTTCGACAAGGATCAAGAATCTATAACACCCATAATACGAATCGATCACTCCACAAAGTTACACCAATTTTTGTATTTTTAACTTTCCTACTTTTTTTGTGTTTTTTCTTCAACAACAAGAAACTAAAGTAAATATAAGATGAACAAGGAACGTGGATTCGTAAGAACGAAACCCGAGCCTTGCTCTGATACCAATTGATGAGACTCAAATCGCGGAAGCAAGTAAAATAGAGGCGGAAGCAATTAAGACACGATAACCAAGAAATAGGGATGGGGAAGAACAGAAAATAGAAGAAAAGAATGAATCAAACTAAACACATAGATTGATTCAAAAGGGAGAAGAGACTTGAACCATTAAACGGGACTCACGCTAGTGGTGATCCACCATGGATTCAACGTAAGAGATATATGAAGCTCAAGCTTGAACAAGAATGGCCAAGCCTATTCTATCTTCTCAATTCAATCTTCAAAACTAGCTACCGAATGAAATAAGCTATCTAGCTATTTATAGAGGTTTTTAGGCACTAAGTCAAATGACTAAATAGCCCACACATTAGGCTTTAGGATAAAAGACCACGTAGGGTCAAAATAGTCTTAACAAACTTAATAATCCTGCAACTCAGCATATCAGGCGGAGCGCCTCACAATTCTATCAGTGGGGTGGCCTAGGCGAGGCGCCTGAATAGTGGGCGGAGCGCCCCACTGTGCAGTGGTTTGGGCGGAGCGCTGCACGGCTGGGAGGGGCGCCTGAAAGCCTGCCTTCTAGGGCGGAGCGCCTGGTTGGTCTTGGCGGGGCGCCTCGGCCTGGATCTTTCCGGAATGGCTTCAATTCACCTCCAACACTCTTGACTTCTAGTCCTTTGCATCCTCCAATCCCAGCTCTTGATGGTAAGTACTTTAAGCTCGATTTGAGGCTTATCATCAGGTAACTGAACATATGAACTAGTACCTGTCTGGTGTTATGGGCTGTATCCCCCCAAATCAGGTAACTGAAAAACTGAACTAGTCTCATGTATAATCATGCAGTGTATACTGTGGCTATATACGCGTATATAACAAACCTGGCGGGTGTTATGGGCTATATCCCCCAACCAGTAATATCTAGTCTTTCTGGTCAGAGTGTGTGAATGACACTCGGTCACACTAGGTATTTCGACTCCCACCTGAACCAGAGGGGTTGTATCCCCTAGACAGGTAGTATCACACGCGACCGGACTGTGTGTCCAATATCCAGCCTATATGACGGACTCCAAATCACATATAACATGATCACGATATAAGCATAAGCATGTATGAGGCATAACACATGTGGCAACAATATATATGGACTCAAAGAATGATAAGAAAACTCTGGATGGAATTATAGACACAATATGAAACTTAGAATTTATCCAACTCTTTGACTTTTATAAAAATGTCGACAGAGTTCCTTCTGAAACTAGATGATCCACAAAAACAGAACCATCACTATACTATACACAGGAATGGATACCCGGATAAACTAATAACATAAACATGTTAAACGGATAACAAGATGAGACAACTGGATGACATAACAAATCTGCAGATAGAATGTCCGGACAGCACCACTGTCCTGATTTTCAACCTAATTTTCAGGGTGTAGATAAAAGTTATAGAATTAATGGTCTCATGAAAGTTGTAGATATATGTCTTAGGATTCTGGGAATTCTTAAAGCATCTAAATATCAATTTTGTACAAGGAGATATGATCAATATACTAACAGCTGTCCAAAGATCAAAATGATTTTCCAGATTTTGAAATGTTTTGTCTTGCTGATTCGGACGTCTTTCACTTTGGATTTTAGTACCAAATTAAGTATATACAAGGTTTCCTTAATACCATACAAGTACCCAACAAGAAACACCATGTTTGGAACTAAGAAAAGCTTCAAAATCTACAAGATACATGCCTTGCCAAAAGAAAGGTTTAGCCTTACATACCTTTGATGTTTCTTGCTTCTAAACCTTGTTTCCCTTGAATTCCACACCTTCTAAAGCTTAAACAAGCTATAATACAGCATTTAGGTACTTTACTTAGCCAAGAAGTAATTCTAAAACTCAAGCTAGATAAAATTGAAGGTAGCATAACGTTACCTTAATCGCGTAGAGCATTTTGACGCAATCTGTCTTCAATTTCGAGTTAAGATTGACGCCAATCCGTCAAAATCATAAAATTTACTTACAACTTAATGAGAGCACTGTTTCTCTCTTTATATTTCTGGAAATGACGAGAGATGAAACGAATTTTCCTTTTACACTTGAAACATTTCAGTTTTAGTCCTCTTTTGCGCTTATTTCCCTTTTTCTGGCCTAACTTGTGATGTTGTATGAATAAACCGTCAAAAGTGTTAGAAACTATACTCCAAGAACTTCAATTTGTTATATGATATGTCCCCAAAATACCTCATATAACATACGAAATTAATTGCTGAAACAGCTCCGTTACAAGGCAATTCCTTAGTCGGTTTTTCCGCATCTTAAATCCGACTTTTTCCAAACTTTATATTCAATATATAAACATCTTATATAGTAATATTATGACTTTAAACTCACTTAAATCATTCTTAACATGTCATTGGAATGATATACGTCACTTTAGACATACGGGGTGTAACAATCTTCCCCTGTTAGGAACATTCGTCCTCCAATGTTAATGAAGTATATAGAAGCACTAAGCAACGATCTATTACATAGTTGAAGTAGTGAAAAGATGTGGATATTTGGCTCTCATGTCATTTTCAGCTTCCCAAATTAATTCTTCTACATTATTGCTTTGCTATAGCATCTTAACTAAAGGAATGTCTTTCGTCCATAGTGGACGAATCTGGCTATTTAAAATTGCAACTGACACCCCTTCATAAGTTAATTGCTCTCTTATCTGTACATCATCTACTGGTACAACTCTAAAAGGATCTTCGACACATTTTCGGAGCATAGAAACATGGAATACTGGATGTACCACCTGAAGGTCTGCTGGAAGGTCTAACTCGTAGGCTACACGCCCAACTCGCCTGATAACCTGATATGGACAAATAAATCTAAGGATAAGCTTCCCCTTCTTTCCAAATCTCATAACGCCTTTCATAGGTGATACTTTCAGCAATACCCAATCGCTAATCTGAAATTCTAAATCTCGACGTCGGTTATCTGCATAGGACTTCTGTCTTATCTGCGCTGCTAATAATCTTTCCCTGATCAACTTGACTTTATCAACTGATTGTTGGATTAAATCTAGACCTATCAATTGAGACTCGCCAACCTCGAACCTGAGCACTTTTGTCATGACCCAACCTAGGGCCGCGATGGATAACTAACACTAAGTGTCGATCATCACTGATCTTGCTGATAATCTGCTAACAATGAATATAACTGATAAACAGAATAAACATAAACCTAGCTGATAAGAATGATGCAATGCAAAAAGCTGACAAGGCTAACATAAGCTGACATACATAATATACTGACTGCACCACACAGGGACATATCTACAGGCCTCTAAAAGTGCTGATCTGAATATACAAAGGACGAGACAAGGCCCCGCCTGTTACACCCCGTATGTCTAAAGTGACGTATATCATTCTAAAGACATGTTAAGAATGATTTAAGTGATTTTAAATTCATAAAATGACCATATATGATGTTTATATGTTGAATATAAAGTTTGGGAAAAATCAGATTTAAGTTGCGGAAAAACCGACTAAGGAATTGCCTTGTAACAAAGCTTTTTCAGCAATTAATTTCGTGTTTTATATGAAGTCTTTTGGAGACATATCATATACCAAATTAAAGGTCTTAGAGTGTAGCTTCCAGCACTTTTTACAGTTTGTTCATACAATGTATAGATAAAAAGATATGAGCATCAGAAGTCAGGTCAGAAAAAGGGACATAAGCCCAAAAGAAGGCTAGAAATGAAATATTTCAATTATAAAAGACAATTCCATCCCTTAACTCGTCATTTTCCAGAGAATTCATGATATAAACAGTGGTTTAATCAATAGTGAAGCAATTTTCAAGTTTTTGAAGGAAGAACTTCAATCTTAACTCGAAATTGAAGACGGATTGCGTCAAAACGCTCTACGCGATTTCGGTAACGTTATGCTACCTTCAATTCGTCTATAGTTTGACTTTTAGAATTACTTAATAGCTAAGTAAAGTACCCAAATTCTATGTTATAGCTTGTTTAAGCTTTAGAAGGTGTGGAATTCAAGGGAAACAAGGTTTAAAAGCAAGAAACATCAAAGGTATGTAAGGCTAAACCTTTCTTTTGGCAAGGCATGTATCTTGTAGATTTTGAAGCTTTTCTTAGTTCCAAACATGGTGTTTCTTGTTGGGTACTTGTATGGTATCAAGGAAACCTTGTATATACTTAATTTGGTACTAAAATCCAAGGTGAAAGACGTCCAAATCAGCAAGACAAAACGTTTCAAAATCTGGAAATTTATTTTGATCTTTGGACAGTTGTTAGTATATTGATCATAACTCCTTGTAAAAATTGATATTTAGGTGCTTTAACAATCTTTAGAATCCTAAGACATATATCTACAACTTTCATGAAGACCATGAGGTCTATAACTTTTATCCGCACCATCAAAACTATGATGCAATACAGGACGCTGGTACTGTCTAGAAATTCTGTACATCCGTGGAATTGTTATGCCACTCTCATCTTGTTATCCAGTTAATTTGTTTATGTTATAAGTTTATCCGGGTATCCATTCCCGTGTATAGTATAGTGCTGGTTCTGTTTTTGCGGATCATCCAATTTCAGAGGAAACTCTGCCGAAATTTTTATAAAAATCAAAGAGTTAGACAAATTCTAAGTTTCAGGTTGTGTCTACAGTTCCATCCAGAATTTTCTTATCATTCCTTTGAGTCCATATATATTGTTGCCACATGTGTTATGCCTCATACATGCTTATGCTTATATTGTGATCATGTTATGTGTGATTTGGAGTCCCCCATAGAGGCTGGACATTGGACACACCGTCCGGTCGCGTGTGATACTACCCGTCTGGGGGATACAACCCCTCTGGTTCAGGCGGGGGTTGAAACACCTAGTGTGACCGGGTGTCATTCACACACTCTGACCAGAGAGACTAGATATTACTAGCATGGGGGGATATAGCCCATAACACCCACCAGGTTTGTTATATACGTGTATATAGCCACAGTATGCACTGCATGATTATACATGAGGCTAGTTCCGGTTTTCAGTTACCTGATTTGGGGGGATACAGCCCATAACACCAGACAGGTACTAGTTCAGATGTTTAGTTACCTGATTTGTGGGGATATAGCCCATAACACCAGACAGGTACCAGTTCAGATAACAGTTCAGTTTTAGCTCAGTACCAATTATCAGTTCTCAGTTATCAACCACCAATTCTTAGCATCAGGATCAGTTGACAGTTATCAGTTCCAGATTCTAGTTACCATTTATCAGTCATATTACAGTTACTTATCAGTATAGTTCAGCTCAATCCTCAGTTTTAGATTCAGCTAGAATTCAGTTTATATTCAGAGCATCTTTAGTACGTTCTTCAGATTTCCAGCTATATTGCTATGCTCCAGCTCATATTTACATATTTATATTCCAGCCTTACAGTTTCATTCAGCTATGATATATTATATGCTTATGCCTCACATACTTGGTACATATCATACTGACGCCCTTTTCTGGGGCGCTGCATTTTATGCCGCGCAGGTGCAGATAGATCAATGCTTGGACCACGTTAGTAGGCCATCTATCAGCTATTGGAGTCACTCCGCTTACTCCTGGAGTTACTTATCTTTTGGTATGTGTACAGTCACCCAGTTTGGATATGACGGGGCCTTGTCCCGTCCTTTGTATATTCAGTTCATCACTCTTAGAGGCCTGTAGATATGTCCCTGTGTGGTGCAGTCAGTATGTTATGTATGTCAGCTTATGTTAACCTTGTCAGCTTTTTGCATTGTATAATTCTTATCAGTAAGGTTTATGCTTATTCTGTTTATCAGTTATATTCATTGTTAGCAGATTATCAGCAGGATTAGTGATGATCGACACTTAGTATTGGTCATCCGTCGTGACCCTAGGTTGGGTCGTGACAAAAGTGGTATCAGAGCAGTTCAGTCCTAGGGTGTCTACAGGCCGTGTCTAGTAGAGTGTTGTTCAGGAGTATGTTGCGCGCCATACTTTTGATCAGGAGGCACTTCAGGACAATTGTCTTTCTTTCTTCTCTAGATCGTGCGATAGAGCCATGATTATATAATTCAGCTTTCTAATAATAGTAATTTCAGCAAAGCGATGCCGCCAAAGAAACTAACAGCTGCCCAGAAGGGCAAGGTTATTGCCGGCCAGGGTATTAGTAGAGTGCCACCTAAGGTGGATGAGAGTGAGGAGTCCAGACCTGAGGCTCCATCTGAGGCCTCACAGATCCTATCAGTTCAGGGTGATATTAGAGGTACTGTAGCTACTATACCTCCAGCTTCTCAGCCTGGTAGTCAGGGGCAGGAAATGAGGGATGCCATCAGATTATCGACCAGTGTTGTAGTTGCTCAGACTAGACAACACAGTGCAGATGCCCAGGGAGATGTTGGATCCAGGATCAATGATTTTATCAGGCTAGAGCCTACAGTCTTTACCGGATCCCGTACAGGATAGGACCCTCAGGATTTTCTAATAAGGATAGCCAGAGTGTTGAGGGTTATGCACGTGTCAGACACTGAGTTAGTAGAGTTGGTTGCATTCAGATTGCATAACCTAGCAGCAGGGTGATATCAGACATGGGAGCTATCTAGACGGCCTGATGCTACTCCCACGACTTGGAAGGAATTCTCAGATGCCTTCCTTTATCAGTATATGCCTATAGAGACATAGGGAGCCCGTGCTAATCAGTTCCTGACCTTGAGACAGGGAAGTTTGAGTGTAGAAGAGTATAATTATTGCTTTAACTCTTTAGCATGGTTTGCCCCTATGGTGGTAGTGAGTATGGAGGATAGAATTCACAGGTATATAGTGGGACTAGCTCCACACCTAGTGAACGAGCGTATGACAGTTGCTATGTAGTCATGTATGAACATCACATTCAGGCATTTGCTTTGTTACTTGAGGAGAGGAAGCAGAAATAGAGAGCCGATAGGGATAAAGTGCTAGACAAGAAAGTCTGGTTCGTTTGGAGAGACGTCTGGAGCGAGTAGATAGCAGAGTGTTAGACAACCACCAGCTAGTATACCTCCATAGTCTCGTGGCCTGAGATTTGATAGATCTCCCCAGTCTAGATCTAGTCACGCATCACAGACTTCAGGATTTAAGAATCGTGGTACTTCTATACCGGCCAGTTAGACATATCCCAGATGTTCAGATTGTGGTAAACGCCACTTGGGTCCATGTCAGTTAGGAGTTGATACTTGTTATATTTGTCACGAGGCAGGCAATTTCATGAGAGATTTCCCGACTAGGGGTGGTAGTGGTGCAGCCCAGCCAGCTAGATCAGTAGTATGCTTCCTCAGCACCAGCACGCCCTCATGGGCATGTTCTTCGGGGACCAGCAGAACTGAAAGAACTTAAGGAGCAACTGATTTGTTAGATAAAGGCCTCATCAGACCCAGCATTTCCTCGTGGAGAGCCTCGGTATTATTTGTGAATAACAAAGATGGCTCTCTACGCATGTGCATAGATTATAGATAGCTAAATAAAGTCACAATCAAGAATAAATATCCTTGCCCAAGATTGATGACTTGTTCGACCAGCTCCAGGGTGCCAAGTACTTCTCGAAGATAGATTTGCGATCAGGCTACCATCAGGTTAGAGTAAGAGAATCTGATATACCTAAGACTGCATTCAGGACTAGGTATGGCCATTATGAGTTTTTAGTGATGTCGTTTGGACTCACTAATGCCCCTGCAGTATTTATAGATCTGATGAATAGCGTATTCAGGCCTTATCAGGATTTATTTGTAATTGTATTTATGGATGATATTCTCGTTTATTCAAAGTTTGAATCAAAGCATGCGGATCACCTACGCACAATATTGGGTACTCTTCGAGACCAACAATTATATGCTAAGTTTTCAAAGTGTGAATTCTGGTTAGATTCAGTGGCATTTCTTGGCCACATAGTTTCAGCAGAAAGAATTAAAGTAGATGGCCAGAAGATTGAGGCTGTGAAGAATTGGCCCAGATCTACGGCACCAACAGAGGTACGTAGTTTTCTGGGTTTGGAAGGTTATTACAGAAGGTTCTCAGAAGGTGTTTCCTCCATTGCAGCTCCACCAAATTGACACAGAAAATAGCTAAATTTGAGTGGTCTGATTCTTGCGAGCACAGCCTCCAAGAACTAAAGAACAGGTTGATAACAGCTCCAGTACTTACACTTCCAGAGGGATGTGAGGTCTATGTCATTTACTGTGATGCTTCTCGAATTGGTCTTCGTTGTGTTCGATGCAGCACGGAAGAGTAATTGCTTATGCTTCTAGGCAGCTGAAAAAGCACGATCAGAACTACCTCACCCATGATCTTGAGCTTTCAGCAGTCATTCATGCATTGAAGATTTGGAGACATTATTTTTACGGTGTTCATGTTGATATTTATACATACTACAAGAGCATTCAGTACATATTTAAGTAAAAGGAGCTAACCCTATGATAGAGGCGGTGGCTAGAGTTGCTGAAGGACTATGACATGGACATTCTTTATCATCCGGGTAAAGCGAACGTTGTTGCTGATTCCCTTAGTCGCAAGCCTATGGGTAGTCTATCTTATTTACAACCAGTGAAAATAAAGTTAGCTCATACACTCCACCAGTTGGCCAGCATGGAAGTCAGATTAATAGATTCAGAGGACGCAAGAGTTACAGCTCAGAAAGCAGCCACTACTTGCCTAGATACAGAAGTAAAACAGCGTCAGTATGAGGATCCAGTTCTAGTTGAATACAAACGAATAGCAAGAAGAAAACCGGAGTCACCATACATGGTTACTAGTGACGGGGTTCTCATGTATAAAGATAGACTTTGTGTTCCTGATGTTGCAGATTTACGTAGACGGATTATGTGAGGCACACTATTACAGGAAATCGAGATTCCATCATGGAAATGGGAAGCAGTGAATATGGACTTCATTACAGGCTTGCCCCGTGCACGGAGTAGGTATGATTCTATTTGGATTATAGTTAATAGGCTTACTAAATCAGCTCATTTCTTGCTTATTAGAACTACATATACATCGGAGGATTATGCTAGGCTTTATATCAGAGAGATAGTGCGCCTACAAGTATTCCAGTATCTATCATTTCAGACATGGGCGCACAGTTTACAGCTAATTTTTGGTGATCATTGCAGACAGGTTTAGGGACACAGGTGAATCTGAGTACAGTATTTCATCCACAGACAGACAGACAGGCTGAGCGGACCATTCAGACATTAGAAAATATGCTTAGAGCTTACGTGTTATATTTTGGAGGCAGCTGGAGTGATCATCTACTGTTGATAGAGTTTGCATATAATAATAGCTATCATGCTAGCATACAGATGGCCCCATATGAAGCTTTGTATGAGCGCAAATGCAGGTCTTCTACAGGATAGTTTGAGGTTGGAAACTCTCAATTGATAGGTCCAGATTTAATCGAACAAACAGTTGATAAAGTCAAGTTGATGAGGGAAAGATTATTAGCAGCGCAGAGCAGACAGAAGTCCTATGCAGATAATCGATGTCGAGATTTAGAATTTCAGATTGGCAATTGGGTATTCCTGAAAGTATCACCTATGAAAGGTGTTATGAGATTTAGAAAAAAATGTAAGCTTAGCCCTAGATTTATTGGTCCTTATCAGGTTATCAGGCAAGTTTGGCGTGTAGCATGCGAGTAGACCTTCCAGCAGACCTTCAGGAGGTACATCCAGTATTCCATGTTTCTATGCTCAGAAAATGTGTCGGAGATCCTTCTAGAGTTGTACCAATAGATGATGTTCAGATCACTAAGCAGTTGACTTATGAAGAGGTGCCAGTTGCAATTTTAGATAGATAGATTCGTTGATTAAGGACGAAAGACATTCCTTTAGTTAAGATACTATAGCAAAAATATAATGTAGAAGAAATAACTTGGGAAGCTGAAAATGACATGAGAGCCAAATATACACATCTCTTCATTACTTCAAGTATGTAATAGATTGTTGCTTAATGCATCTATATACTTCATTTAACATTCGAGGACGAATGTTCCTAACGGGGGAAGATTGTTACACCCCGTATGTCTAAAGTGACGTATATCATTCTAATAACATGTTAAGAATGATTTAAGTAAGTTTAAATTCATAAAATGACTATATATGATGTTTATATGTTGAATATAAAGTTTGGGAAAAATCAGATTTAAGTTGCGGAAAAACCGACTAAGGAATTGCCTTGTAACAAAGCTTTTTCAGCAATTAATTTCGTGTTTTATATGAAGTCTTTTGGAGACATATCATATACCAAATTAAAGGTCTTAGAGTGTAGCTTCCAGCACTTTTTACAGTTTGTTCATACAACGTATAGATAAAAAGATATGAGCATCAGAAGTCAGGTCAGAAAAAGGGATATAAGCGCAAAAGAGGGCTAGAAATGAAATATTTCGATTATAAAAGACAATTCCATCCCTTAACTCGTCATTTTCCAGAGAATTCATGATATAAACAGTGGTTTAATCAATAGTGAAGCAATTTTCAAGTTTTTGAAGGAAGAACTTCAATCTTAACTCGAAATTGAAGACGGATTGCGTCAAAACGCTCTACGCGATTTTGGTAACGTTATGCTACCTTCAATTCGTCTGTAGTTTGACTTTTAGAATTACTTAATAGCTAAATAAAGTACCCAAATTCTATGTTATAGCTTGTTTAAGCTTTAGAAGGTGTGGAATTTAAGGAAAACAAGGTTTAGAAGCAAGAAACATCAAAGGTATGTAAGAATAAACCTTTCTTTTGGCAAGGCATGTATCTTTTAGTTTTTGAAGCTTTTCTTAGTTCTAATCTTAGTGTTTCTTGTGAAAAACTTGTATGGTACCTAGGAAACCTTGTATATACTTAATCTGGTACTAAAATCAAAGGTGAAAGACGTCCAAATCAGCAAGACAAAACGTTTCAAAATCTGGAAATTTATATTGATCTTTGGACAGTTGTTAGTATATTGATCATAACTCCTTGTAAAACATTGATATTTAGGTGCTTTAAGAATCCTTAGAATCATAAGACATATATCTACAACTTTCATGAAGACCATGAGGTCTATAACTTTTATCCGCACCATCAAAACTATGATGCAATACAGGACGCTGGTACTGTCTAGAAATTCTGTACATCCGCGGAATTGTTATGCCACTCTCATCTTGTTATCCAGTTAATTTGTTTATGTTATCAGTTTATCCGGGTATCCATTCCCGTGTATAGTATAGTGCTGGTTCTGTTTTTGCGGATCATCCAATTTCAGAGGAAACTCTGCCGAAATTTTTATAAAAGTCAAAGAGTTAGAAAAATTCTAATTTTCAGGTTGTGTCTACAGTTCCATCCAGAGTTTTCTTATCATTCCTTTGAGTCCATATATATTGTTGCCACTTGTGTTATGCCTCATACATGCTTATGCTTATATTGTGATCATGTTATGTTTGATTTGGAGTCCCCCATAGAGGCTGGACATTGGACACACAGTCCGGTCGCGTGTGATACTACCCGTCTGGGGGATACAGCCCCTCTGGTTCAGGCGGGGGTTGAAACACCTAGTGTGACCGTGTGTCATTCACACACTCTGACCAGAGAGACTAGATATTACTGGCTGGGGGGGGGGGATATAGCCCATAACACCCGCCAGATTTGTTATATACGCGTATATAGCCACAGTATGCACTGCATGATTATACATGAGGCTAGTTCCGGTTTTCAGTTACCTGATTTGGGGGGATACAGCCCATAACACCAGACAGGTACTAGTTCAGATGTTCAGTTACCTGATTTGAGGGGATATAGCCCATAACACCAGACAGGTACCAGTTCAGATAACAGTCCAGTTTTAGCTCAGTACCAGTTGTCAGTTCTCAGGTTATCAGCCACCAGTTCATTGCGTCAGTATCAGTTGACATCTATCGGTTCCAATTTCTAGTTAGCAGTTATCAGTCATCTTACAGTTATTTATCAGTATAGTTCAGCTCAGTCTTCAGTTTAAGATTCAGCTAGACTTCAGTTTATATTCAGATCATGTTTAGTACGTTCTTCAGATTTTCAGCTATATTGCTATGCTCCAGCTCATATTTACATATTTATATTCCAGCCTTACAATTTCATTCAGCTATGATATATTATATGCTCATGCCTTACATACTTGGTACATATCGTACTGACGCCCTTTTCTGGGGCGCTGCGTTTCATGCCGCGCAGGTGCAGATAGATCAATGCTTGGACCACGTTAGTAGGCCATCTATCAGCTATTGGAGTCACTCCGCTTACTCCCGGAGTTACTTATCTTTTGATATGTGTACAATCACCCAGTTTGGATATGGCGGGGCCTTATCCCATCCTTTGTATATTCAGTTCATCACTCTTAGAGGCCTGTAGATATGTCCCTGTGTGGTGCAGTCAGTATGTTATGTATGTCAGCTTATGTTAACCTTGTCAGCTCTTTGCATTGCATAATTCTTATCAGTTAGGTTTATGCTTATTCTGTTTATTAGTCATAGCAGAGTATTAGCAGGATTAGTGATGATCGACACTTAATATTGGTCATCCGTCGTGACCCTAGGTTGGGTCGTGACACCGCCATACCCAAACTAGCCGACTGTACACATACCAAAAGATAAGTAACTCTGGGAGTAAGCGGAGTGACTTCAATAGCTGATAGATGGCCTACTAATGTGGTCCAAGCATTGATCTATCTGCACCTGCGCGGCATGAAACGCAGCGCCCTAGAAAAGGGCGTGAGTACGATATATACCAAGTATGTAAGGCATGAGCATATAATATATCATAGCTGAATGAAACGGTAGGGCTGGAATATAAATATGTAAATATGAGCTGAAGCATAGCAATATAGCTGGAAATCTGAAGAACGTACTAAACATGATCTGAATATAAACTGAAGTCTAGCTGAATCTTAAACTGAAGACTGAGCTGAACTATACTGATAAATAACTGTAAGATGACTGATAACTGCTAACTAGAAATTGGAACCGATAGATGTCAACTGATACTGACGCAATGAACTGGTGGCTGATAACCTGAGAACTGATAACTGGTACTGAGCTAAAACTGGACTGTTATCTGAACTGGTACCTGTCTGGTGTTATGGGCTATATCCCCTCAAATCAGGTAACTGAACATCTGAACTAGTACCTGTCTGGTGTTATGGGCTGTATCCCCCCAAATCAGGTAACTGAAAAACTGAACTAGTCTCATGTATAATCATGTAGTGGATACTGTGGCTATATACGCGTATATAACAAATCTGGCGGGTGTTATGGGCTATATCCCCCCCAACCAGTAATATCTAGTCTTTCTGGTCAGAGTGTGTGAGTGACACCCTGTCACACTAGGTGTTTCAACTCCCGCCTGAACCAGAGGGGCTGTATCCCCCAGACGGGTAGTATCACACGCGACCGGACTGTGTGTCCAATGTCCAGCCTCTATGAGGGACTCCAAATCACATATAACATGATCACAATATAAGCATAAGCATGTATGAGGCATAACACATGTGGCAACAATATATATGGACTTAAAGGAATGATAAGAAAATATTGGATGGAATTATAGACACAATCTGAAACTTAGAATTTGTCCAACTCTTTGACTTTTCTAAAAATTTCGGCAGAGTTTCCTCTGAAACTGGATGATCCGCAAAAACAGAACCAGAACTATAGTATATACAGGAATGGATACCCAGATAAACTGATAACATAAACATGTTAAACGGATAACAAGATGAGACAACCGGATGACATAACAAATCTGCAGATAGAATGTCTGGACAGCACCATTGTCCTGACTTTCAACCTAATTTTCAGAGTGTAGATCAAAGTTATAGACTTTATGGTCTAATGAAAGTTGTAGTTATATGTCTTAGGATTCTGGGATTCTTAAAGCATCATAATATCAATTTTGTACCAGGAGTTATGATCAATATACTAACAGCTGTCCAAAGATCAAGATGATTTTCCAGATTTTGAAATGTTTTGTCTTGCTGATTCGGACGTCTTTCACCTTGGATTTTAGTACCAAATTAAGTATATACAAGGTTTCCTTGATACCATACAAGTACCCAACAAGAAACACCATGTTTGGAACTAAGAAAAGCTTCAAAATCTACAAGATACATGCCTTGCCAAAAGAAAGGTTTAGCCTTACATACCTTTGATGTTTCTTGCTTTTAAACCTTTTTTCCCTTGAATTCCACACCTTCTAAAGCTTAAACAAGCTATAATACAGCATTTAGATACTTTACTTAGCCATGAAGTAATTCTAAAACTCAAGCTATAGACAAAATTGAAGGTAGCATAACGTTACCTTAATCACGTAGAGCATTTTGATGCAATCTGTATTCAATGTCGAGTTAAGATTGACGCCCATCCTTCAAAATCATAAAATTTACTTTAAACTTAACGAGAGCACTGTTCTCTCTTTAGATTTCTGGAAATGACGAGATATGAAATGAATTTTCCTTTTATACTTGTATCATTTCAGTTTTAGTCCTCTTTTGCGCTTATGTCCCTTTTTCTGGCCTGACTTCTTGATAAGAATCAAAAACGAAACGCGGAAATAAAGATAAAGAGCGAGACACTACTCGAACTCCCTACGAAGTAACTATGGAGAACTCGTTCTATAATACCCTCGTATCGGTGTCAAGGAGGACCTACACTATGCAACTACCCTCGAGCCGCACCTGGGACTCGCAAATAGAATGATCGGGTTTTCGGTTCAAGACTCAACTAGGTTCCACTAGTGAATTCAAGCAACCAAGGCAAAGGATTCTCCAAACAAGAGATAGTTTCTTTTCATCATTCATATAATTCAAGGTAGACTAAGGTTTGAATAGGTTTGTGAAGTATTTATAGACTTCACTTACATGTAATGAAAGCTCGAAAATACCCCCAAAGTGGGTTAAAACAATAAAGGCCTCGTAGGGCTATACTTGTCCAAACATAGCATAAAAAGTAGCAATTCCCGCACCCCTTCACAAAGTAGGCGCCCAGCCTACTTCAACTAGGCGCCCGGCCTATTCTTGGCAAGCTGAGGGAGTAGGCGGTCCGCCTGGCTTGGGATTCTCACAGGGGCGGTCCGCCTGGTGAGATCTAGAGAGTGAGCAAAAACTAGGCTGCCGGCCTAGTTGAGTAGGCGGTCCGCCTGGTGCTGTGGCCTCTTGAGTTGCTTCCAAAAGTGCTCTGGATGCCTCGACAAGTGTACTAGAAGGTTCTCCATCCATGGCACACCAAAGTATAGTCTTCAAGTCGCTCCCGAGGCCTCCTTCCATACTCTTCCATGTCAAATGAAGATGGGTGTCTTGGATCAACTTGGCTTGACTCCGAGTGAAGGGTCTTGAGGGGGTTTGGGTCTTATCATCCTCCCCTTCTTGAGAAGATTTCGTCCTCGAAATCGAAGCATCATCCACGACCTCTTCATCATTATGCACAGCCTCTTCATTACCTACATTCAAAGGAACCAAGTCACTAACATTGAAGGTATTAGAAACTTGATACTCACTTGGCAAGTCGACCACATAAGCATTGTTGTTTATCTTCGAGAGCACTTGGAATGGGCCATCTCCTCGGGGTGCCAACTTCCCTTTCCTAAGGTTGGGAAACCTTTCTTTCCGGAAGTGCACCCACACATAGTCACCCTTCTTGAGTTCCACCTTCTTGCGTCCTTTGTTCTTCTTGGCGGCAACCTTAGCATAAGCTTCCTCCAAGTTCTTCTTCGCCTTTGCATGGAGTTCAACCAAAGCCTTGGCTCTAGCTTTACCTTCAAAATTAACAACCATTTCCCTTGGCAAAGGGGTTAGATCAAGGGTAATCAAGGGGTTAAATCCATAAACACACTCGAATGGAGTCATGCCTATCATGCTATGCAATGTGCGATTGTAGGCAAACTCCATAAGAGGTAGACGATCAATCCAAGTCCCGGCCTTACCTCGAGTCATGGCTCTAAGAAGAGCACCCAAGGTTCGGTTTACCACTTCCGTTTGCCCATCGGTTTGGGGGTGGTGGGACGTGGAGAACAAGAGCTTGGTGCCTAAAGCACCCCATAAACACCTCCAAAAATGACTTAGGAACTTAGTGTCCCTATCACTCACTATGGTTCGAGGCACACCATGCAACTTCAAAACATTTTCAATAAACAAAGTTGCCACATGTTGTGCATCATCACATTTCTTGCATGGAATGAAATGAGCCATTTTGGAAAACCTATCCACAACAACATAAATGCTATCATGGTCCCCTCTAGTCCTTGGTAATCCCATCACAAAATCCATTGAGATATCCAACCATGGACTAGTAGGTACGGGGAGAGGGGTATACAACCCATGAGGGTGGGCTTTAGATTTGGCTCGCTTGCACTCAAGGCAATTAGCGCAAAACTTTTCCACATGCACCCTCATCTTTGGCCAATAGAATTGTTCTTGAAGAATGGCCAAAGTCTTTCTTGTGCCAAAATGTCCCATGAGTCCCCCGCAATGTGCTTCATGCACAAGCAACTCTCTCCAAGAGGACTCCGGAATGCACACCCTACCATTTTTGAAGATATAACCATCAAACCATTGGTATTTGTCAACTCCCTCCCCTTTCTCTAGAGTGTCATGGACACTCTTTAGCTTTGGGTCATGAGCATACATCAATTTAATGCTCTCAAAACCCATGAGCTTAGAGGTGAGAGTGGTGGCTAGGGCAAACTTTCTTGAAAGCGCATCCGCCACAACATTGTCTTTCCCTTTCTTGTATTGGATCACATAGGGAAAAGACTCAATGAATTCAACCCACTTGGCATGTCTCTTATTGAGCTTCTCTTGGCCTCTCAAATGCTTGAGTGACTCATGGTCACTCTTGATTACAAACTCACGAGGCCAAAGATAGTGTTGCCAGTGGGCAAGGGCTCTCACAAGGGCATACAACTCCTTGTCATATGTAGAATAATTCAAGGAGGCCCCTTTCAACTTTTCACTAAAGTAGGCGATGGGTTTGCTATCTTGCATTAAAACACCCCCAATTCCCACCCCCGAGGCATCACATTCAACCTCAAATGCCTTTCCGAAGTCGGGCAATTGCAATAGAGGGGCGGTACTCAACCTACTTTTCAACTCAAGGAAGGCCTTCTCTTGAGGCTCTCCCCAAACAAACGGTTGGTCTTTCTTCACCAATTCGGTGAGTGGAGCGGCAATGGAGCTAAAGTCCTTCACAAATCGCCTATAAAAGCTTGCGAGACCATGAAAGCGCCTCACTTGAGTCACGGTAGTAGGAGTAGGCCAATCACGTATGGCCTCTACCTTAGACTCATCCACCTCCACTCCTTGGGCACTCACAACAAACCCAAGGAAGACCACCTTCTCAACACCAAAGGCACACTTTTTAAAATTAGCATAGAGCTTTTCGGTTCTCAACTTTTCAAGCACTAGCCTAAGGTGTTCAACATGGTCGTCTATTGATTTACTATAGATCAATATATCGTCAAAATAGACGACCACAAACTTGTTGATGAATGGCTTTAGAACATGGTTCATTAGCCTCATGAAAGTGCTAGGTGCATTGGAGAGCCCAAAGGGCATCACCAACCATTCATAGAGACCAAATTTGGTCTTGAATGCGGTTTTCCATTCATCACCGGGTTTCATCCGGATTTGATGGTAGCCGGACCTAAGGTCAATTTTGCTAAACACACATGAACCGCTCAATTCATCTAACATATCATCAAGTCGGGGAATAGGATGACGGTACTTTACCGTTATTTTGTTCGCGGCCCGACAATCAACACACATTCTCCAAGTGCCGTCCTTTTTGGGAACAAGGATCACGGGCACGGCACAAGGACTCAAGCTTTCCCTCACCAAGCCTTTAGTGAGCAGTTCATCAACTTGCTTTTGCAATTCCCTTGTATCCTCTGGGTTGCTCCTATAGGCCGGTTTGTTCGGGATTTGGGATCCCGGGACAAAGTCTATTTGATGCTCAATGCCCCTCAAAGGAGGCAATCCATCCGGCATTTCATCCGGGAACATGTCACCAAAATCCTTCAAAACGTTCTCAAACACACTAGGCAAAGGGTTAGAAGAAAAATCACAATTAGAGTTTAGAACCATACCTTTGTGCACTAGGCATATGAGAAGCTTGTTGCCATCATTTCCTTTTAGGATCTCGCCCGGTTGCATCATGGCACATATGCCACCGGTAGAAGTAGGTGGGATTGCCACCAAACTTTTGGACAAAGGGCTAGTCTCAACAACCGACTTAGCCTTTGCCACTTCTCTCAACTCCCGCATCCGTTTGTAATCATCGCTCACTTGTTTGGGAGTCATAGGTTGGAGCACAAACTTTTTCCCCTCATGCGTCACCGTATAGGTGTTGGCATGACCATTATGAACCACACGTCGATCAAATTGCCAAGGCCTACCAAAGAGTAGGTGGCATGCTTGCATAGGCACAACATCGAACATGTGTTCATCCACATAGTTCCCAATCTTGAACTTGATCAAACATTGCTTAACCACCCTCAACTCACCACACTCACTAAGCCATTGAAGCTTATAAGGATTTGGGTGTTTCAAGGTAGGTATTTTCAATTGGGTAACTAGTGTTTGGCTAATAACATTAGCACAACTTCCCGAGTCAATGATCATAGAGCAAATGAGACCCATGACTCGGCATTTGGAATTAAAAAGGTTCTCTCGTTGTAAGGTCTCAACATCCTCCACACACATGGCCCCTAGACTCCTCCTCACAACAAGGAAGGCATGGGAGTCATCATCTTCGATCATAGTAATCTCCCCTTCATCTCCCTCATCCTCACCCTCTACTCCCTCTTCTTCCTCGGGCTCACTATCTTGCTCATAGACCAAGTCACCAACAAGAACCATAGTTTTCCGAGTAGGGCAATCTTTAGAGAGATGACCATATCCCTTGCACTTAAAGCATTGAGTAGAAGAAGAGATTGGATTACTCAATTGAGTTCTAGAGTTACCTCCCACGGGTTGTGTAGACCTTTCAAAAGGCTTTTTCACTTCCTTGCTAGCACTCGCACGACTTGCACTTTGGAACTTGGCATTAGTTGTAGGAGACTTCCAATCCTTTGGCTTGTTCAATGGAGTAATAGCATTACTCTTGTAGCGAAGGGATTTCTCCTCTTTGAGCCACTTCTCGGCTTCAACCGCATCCTCAAATAGCTTGTAGTGATCATTGTACTTGTGAAACTTCAAAAGTGAAGCTATGTCTCGATTTAAGCCCCCTTTGAAACGGATCATGGCCGTCTCATTGTCTTCCTCATCCAAGTCTAGAGTCATCCGGACTTGTTCAAACTCATTGAAGTACTCCCCAACCGACTTGGAACCTTGTTTCAATTCATAGAGACGCTTTTGTTGGTCCACTCGGTATTGGTTAGTCAAGTACTTTTCATCCATCACACGGATCAACTCATCCCAAGTAAGATTAAGAACCATCCCTATCCTCCTTCTATTCCTCTTTACCGACTCCCACCATGTAGAAGCAAAGGACTCAAAGGTAGAGATAGCATACTTAGTCTTCTTCACTTCGGGCATGTCATTGGTGTCAAATATACGTTCCATGGACAACTTCCAATCAATGTACTCCACCGGATCACTACTCCCTTTGAAAGGAGGAATAGTAATCTTCACACTATTAAGATTGTTGTTGTTGTCACGACCCCCACGGAATGGCTCCGGTTGGCCCCCATAGTGGTCTTCAATCACACCATACTCCCTTCTCGCATTCCCTCCAACATATCCCATAGGTGGCCCTCGACCTCGGCCCCTACCTCGATCCACATTACGACCCCAATTCATACCATACATATCGTCACCATAATCAACTTCCTCCCCTTCTTGAGCTTCATCGACTTGCTCAAGAGGTTGCACGTTTCGGATGGGTCTTGGTAATGGGTTGTGTCTTGGGGGATTATCCAAGATACGGGGAATGCCCGTTCGTTCAATTCTCTCTCGATCTTCCTTTACCCGTTGTTGATTGAGCAATTCAACAACTTGCTCCGGGGTAAAGGTAGGGCTACTCGAGCCTTCACCGGTCTCAATTTGGACACTCGGGGCCCCCTTTTCAATTGGGACACTCGGGGTCCCTTGGTCTCCTTGGGTACTTGAGGCACCCTTTTCAAGTGACTCAATCCTTTGAGTCATAACATCCATCTTGGCAAGAAGGCTAGCCAAGGCCTCCTTGATGAAATCTTGACCTTCGTTGGCCATTGTACCTACAAAGAAAAGAAACAAGAGTTAGTTAAAACACCTCACTCGCTCCCTCACTTGTGTTCACTCGGATCACTCGTATGGTGGCGATGGCTATTTCACTCTTGCTTGAACTCAAAGCTTCACAAAGTTGAATAGTAAACCTAAACCTAATCACTCGACTCAAAAGCCAAATGTACTCCGGGGTGAGTGGAGTTAATAGGACTCGATTGGAACGCTAAGCACTTTGAGTGAGGACTTGAGTCAAAAGGCACTACGGGTCTTCTTTGAGTTCTAGTCTCCGTTCTAAGGCACGATGATCCTAGTAGCTTGAAGTAATTAGTACTAATCGAGTAGGATTATACTCTAATAATACTAATTAGAAGCGATGCAAACAACAAAACAAGCGAACCTAGAAGAAACTACCCGATTCCCAACTTTCAGAAAAGTAGGCGCCCCACCTGTTTGGACTAGGTGGTCCGCCTGGTGACTGCAGTGGGGAGTAGGCGGTCAGCCTACTCTAAGTAGGCGGTCCGCCTCTGTAAAGTCCAGAGAGCAAGAAAATTTCAGGCGGTCCGCCCGTTTCCCTAGGCGCTCCGCCTACTGCAAGTTCTAGCACAGTTCAAACACGATTTTCTTGGTTTTGCACCCAAAAATTCATCAATCCACACGTTGTTTTAGCAATTCAAAGGTACCCCAATGTTGTATCAAGCACAGAGATCAAACCCCAATCAATTTTATCAACCCCCAATCAAAGTTCAACATTCCACCATGTTCATAGCTAGGGTTTCAAATTTTCAAATTCTTCAAGGGTTTCAAATTTTCAATCCTTGTGTTTCTACTTCAAATTCGATGCTCAGGGTACCAAAAGAACGGGTTTCCAACAAGGAACAAAACCCAATATCAATCAAGCAATGGGTCCAACAAACCAAGATTCTATGATCAAATTTTTGTGTTTTTCAACTTTTTCTATTTTTTTGTGTTTTCTTCTTTTTCTTCAACAACAAACAAGAACCTAAGATAGAAACCAACCTAGGCACGAAGAATCAAGGGTCGGGGGTTTGTAGAAACAAAACCCGAGCCATGCTCTGATACCAAGATGATAAGAATAAAAAACGAAACGCAGAAATAAAGATAAAGAGCGAGACACTACTCGAACTCCCTACGAAGTAACTATGGAGAACTCGTTCCATAATACCCTCGTATCGGTGTCAAGGAGGACCTACACTATGCAACTACCCTCGAGCCGCACCTGGGACTCGCAAATAGAATGATCGGGTTTTCGGTTCAAGACTCAACTAGGTTCCACTAGTGAATTCAAGCAACCAAGGCAAAGGATTCTCCAAACAAGAGATAGTTTCTTTTCATCATTCATATAATTCAAGGTAGACTAAGGTTTGAATAGGTTTGTGAAGTATTTATAGACTTCACTTACATGTAATGAAAGTTCGAAAATACCCCCAAAGTGGGTTAAAACAATAAAGGCCTCGTAGGGCTATACTTGTCCAAACATAGCATAAAAAGTAGCAATTCCCGCACCCCTTCACAAAGTAGGCGCCCAGCCTACTTCAACTAGGCGCCCGACCTATTCTTGGCAAGCTGAGGGAGTAGGCGGTCCACCTGGCTTGGGATTCTCACAGGGGCGGTCCGCCTGGTGAGATCCAGAGAGTGAGCAAAAACTAGGCGGCCGGCCTAGTTGAGTAGGCGGTCCGCCTGGTGCTGTGGCCTCTTGAGTTGCTTCCAAAAGTGCTCCGGATGCCTCGACAAGTGTACTAGAAGGTCCTCCATCCATGGCACACCAAAGTATAGTCTTCAAGTCGCTCCCGAGGCCTCCTTCCATACTCTTCCATGTCAAATAAAGATGGGTGTCTTGGATCAACTTGGCT
The DNA here is from genome assembly GCA_037355625.1 of Petunia x hybrida. Lineage (NCBI taxonomy): Eukaryota > Viridiplantae > Streptophyta > Magnoliopsida > Solanales > Solanaceae > Petunia > Petunia x hybrida. The sequence continues at coordinate 739,226 of JBBBVM010000032.1, read as the reverse complement.
TGACTCCGAGTGAAGGGTCTTGAGGGGGTTTGGGTCTTATCACTTCTAATGCCCATATCTTTTTATCCAACCATTGTATGAATAAACCGTCAAAAGTGTTGAAAACTATACTCCAAGAACTTCAATTTGGTATATGATATGTCCCCAAAATACCTCATATAAAACACGAAATTAATTGCTGAAAAATCCCCGTTACAAGGCAATTCCTTAGTCGGTTTTTCCGCAACTTAAATCCGACTTTTTCCAATCTTTATATTCAATATATAAACATCTTATACGGTAATATTATGACTTTAAACTCACTTAAATCATTTTTAACATGTCATTAGAATTATATACGTCACTTTAGACATACGGGGTGTAACAAAGTCCAACCGTTACCGGAGTACAACTGCTACCCTCGGTAAATAAACCGAAGGAGTGGAAGAGCCCGAACACTAGTGGCAACAGTGCAAAACCCAAAGTGAAGTAGACTTATGAAAAGCGGACGCAAAATGTGGGAGGTAACTCTAAGACTCAGTTGAATACACCATCTTCTTCTTCTACCTAATGCCACAAGTATAGAGGATATGGTCATTTTGCTAGAGACTGTCCTACTCGAAAGGCCATAACTCTTATCGATAGAAGACCCCAAGAGCAAGATAGTGAGCCCGAAGAGGAGAATAGTGATGAAGGGGAATTAATTTCCAAAGGAGAAGATATAATCGAGGAAGATGACCCTCGAGCATTTCTTATAGTGAGAAGGAGCTTGAATGTGATGTTAGCCGAAGACAATGAGAATGTGCAACGTGAGAACCTTTTTCAAGCTAGATTCCGAGTCATGGGTGTGGTCTGCTCCATGATCATTGACTCTGGTAGTTGTGCTAACGTTGTGAGTCAAACATTGGTTTCACAATTGAAGTTACCCACCTCAAAGCACCCGAACCCATATCGGTTGCAATGGCTTAATGAATGTGGTAAACTGAAGGTTGTGAAACAAGTGTTGGTCAAGTTCAAAATTGGCAACTACATTAACGAGCTCATGTTTGATGTGTTGCCAATGCAAGCTTGCTACCTTCTATTTGGGAGGCCATGGCAATTTGATCGGAATGTTGTGCATAATGGCAAAGCTAACACTTATACTGCCACTCACGAGGGAAGAAAGTTTGTGCTTAAACCATTGACTCCGAAGCAAGTCAGTGAGGACTATAAAAGAATGAAGGAGCTGAAAGAAGCGGCTAAAGCCAAGCACCGAGCACATTCATGCGACTGATGAACCATGTGCTCAAACCGTTCATAAATAAGTTTATTTGTCGTTTACTTCGATGACATCCTTATTTATAGTAAATATGTGGATGAACATTTCAAACACCTAAGGCTCGTGCTTGATACGCTTAGAGAAGACAAGCTATATGCTAACTTCAAGAAATGTGCCTTTTGTGTCGAACGTGTGGTCTTTCTAGGATTCGTTGTCAGTGCTAATGGTGTTGAAGTCGACGAATCAAAAGTCAAAGCCATAAAAGATTGGCCGACTCTGACCTCGGTAACAAAAGTTCGTAGCTTCCATGGCTTAGCTAGCTTTTACCGGAGGTTTGTTTGAGACTTTAGCACCGTGGCAGCTACTTTGATCGAGCTGGTAAAGAAAGACCATCCATTCGCATGGTGAGAGTCCCAAGAGGGCTTTCTAAGTGTTGAAATGGAGGCTTTGCTCTGCCCCGTTGTTGCAACTCCCTGACTTCGGCAAAGCATTCGAAGTCGAGTGTGATGAGTCCGGATTTGGGATCGGAGGAGTGCTTCTGCAAGAATCAAAGCTGATCGCTTACTTTAGCGAAAAGCTCAAGGGTGCAACCTTGAATTGCTCAAAGTATGACAAGGAGTTGTATGCCCTCGTTCGAGCACTCGCTGGTGCAATGCAAACCCGAAGGGATTGCTAAGCACAAACGCGGAAGAACAAACAAGAAGATAAAAGATAGAAGCAAGACAAAACTTGCTTCTTTCGAAAGAACAGTGAGGAACCTGTCTCAAAGCTCAATCGAAAGGGTTACAAGGATCACCTATACTATGCAACAATCCTCAAGAGAACATTGCCTCTTGCAAACTGAATGATCAAGAGGAATGTTCAATCGGACTAACCGAAAGCCACAAGTCCTTAAAAGCCCTCACCGGGGTTTTGCTCACGACGGAGACAAGAAGAAATGTGCTCGGCACTTTCATTCAATTCATCAATATTCAAAAACTAGCTATCTACACTGAAAGGAAACAAGGTTTATATAGGAAATACTAAGGGTAAACTAGTAAAAGGGTCACAGGCGACCAATAGAAATAAGCCACGCAGGGCTGAATTAAATTGTGTTCGGCAGACTTTGACTTCGGTAAGCCTTGGCTTCGGTTCTCGATTGTCTGCTCGAACACATTCGTTCTCTTCAGACGCTCAATTCTCCTCGAGCTCATTGTCCTCGGTCACTTTGCCTTCGGGCTCAAATCTGAAGATAATGCCTTCGATTCTTGAGCTCGGCCACTCAGCTTCGGAGCAATTGTTTTCCTTCGGCCAGGCTAAGTGAACATGCACATCGTGCAGCAGCTTGGCTTGGCTTCTTGTCATCGGTCTCCTCGGTGGATCGATCACTTGATCAGCACGTGTTCGGGCTGCATCATCCTCCCCTTCTTGAGAAGATTTCGTCCTCGAAATCAAGCTCTCCTCGTCCTCCGAAGTTGGACCTACAACACAAGGAACTAAGTCAGCAACATTAAAGGTGTTGGACACGTTATACTCACCAGGGAGGTCGATCACATAAGCATTGTTGTTGATCTTGGTCAACACTTGAAATGGACCATCCCCTCGAGGAGCCAACTTTCCTTTCCTTTGGTTCGGGAAGCGTTCCTTTCGGAAGTGAACCCAAACCCAATCTCCCTTCTTTAATTCCAACTTTTTACGCCCCTTGTTTTTCTTTAAGGCAACCTTTGCATAGGCCTCCTCGAGGTTCTTCTTCATCCTTGCATGTAATTCGATCAAGGCAGCTGCTCGTCGAGTACCTTCAAAATCAAGAACAGAATCTCGAGGCAATGGGGTTAAATCAAGTGGAATCAAAGGATTAAAGCCATACACATATTCAAACGGGGTCATGTTGATCATTCTATGCACCGTTCGATTGTATGCAAATTCCATCATGGGCAAACGATCAGCCCAGTTTCCAACCTTCCCTTTTGTCATTGCCCGAAGCAACGATCCCAAGGTTCGGTTAACTACCTCGGTCTGTCCATCAGTCTGAGGATGGTGAGACGTCGAGAATAGTAGCTTGGTGCCGAGGGCACCCCACAAACATTTCCAAAAATGACTCAAGAACTTCGAGTCTCGATCACTCACAATAGTACGAGGTACACCATGCAATTTTAACACGTTAGAAACAAACAATGTAGCTACATGCTGTGCATCATCACACTTTTTGCAAGGAATAAAGTGAGCCATTTTTGAAAAACGGTCAACCACAACGAAGATGCTATCATGTCCTCCCCCCGACCTTGGTAACCCCAAGACAAAGTCCATGGATATATCAACCCAAGGTCGATCAGGCACAGGCAACGGGGTGTACAAACCATGAGGGTTGGACTTCGATTTTGCTTTCTTGCAAACGAGACAAGCGTTGCAAAGCTTTTCCACATCTCGTCGCATTTTGGGCCAATGGAACTGCTCGGTCAAGATACCAAGAGTTTTATCGACACCGAAGTGTCCCATCAGTCCACCGGAATGAGCTTCTCGAACTAAGAGCTCTCTCCACGATGACACTGTCACACAAACCCTCCCATTTTTGAAGAGGTAGCCATCATGCCACTGATATTTCTCAACCTTTCGGCCACTCAAGATTGCGTCTCGAACACATTTCAGCTTGGGATCGTCCTCATACATCGACTTGATGCTTTCGAATCCCATGAGCCTAGAGGCGAGAGTGGTCGCTAAGGCAAATTTCCTTGATAGCGCATCGGCCACAACATTATCTTTTCCCTTTTTGTAATGAATTACATAGGGAAAGCTTTCAATAAATTCAACCCACTTGGCATGTCTTCGATTCAATTTCTCCTGACCTCAGAGATGCTTCAAGGACTCATGATCGCTTTTGATCACAAATTCTCGAGGCCACAAATAATGTTGCCAATGGGCGAGTGGTCGAACGAGGGCATACAATTCCTTGTCGTACGTAGAGTAGTTCAAGGTTGCACCCTTAAGCTTTTCGCTAAAGTAAGCGATCGGCTTCGAATCTTGCATCAGCACTCCTCCGATCCCAACTCCAGACGCATCACACTCGACTTCGAATGCTTTGCCGAAGTCAGGGAGCTGCAACAACGGGGCAGAAAAAAGCCTCCATTTCAACTCTTGGAAAGCCCTCTCTTGGGACTCTTCTGATGCCGGGCAAATTGGAGCCAAAGTGCCAACCATCAAGAGCCAAGCTCAAGAGCACAAGGAGTATACATCATGGGCTCCCGAGGAGGACCCGAGAGTGATTTGGAGTCATGAACTTGATCACCATCGAGGGAGGACCAACTACGGACCAAGGAGGAACACCTAGAGTCCATTTTGAGCCATTTCAAGACCTCCCAGGATGAGGCGGACCGCCTACACAAAGAGGCGGACCGCCTAGACAAAGGCAAGCTTCAGGATCCAAGGAGGCGGACCGCCTGAAGTCACTAGGCGGACCGCCTAGTTGACTGCCACTCTCTGGAAGTTGGAAACAGGCGGAGCGCCTAGAGGGGGAGGCGGACCGCCTACCCCTGTGTGTGCATTACGGGATTTTCCTACATTTTGATGTGTATTTCCTACTTTAGCCCTAAGTGGCCTTTATTGTTTTAACCCACTTTGGGGGTATTTTAGACATTACATAGGGCATAGGAGAAGACTATAAATAGCTTCCTTAGTCTTTCATTTCATTTAGACAATCTTGAATATTGAAGAAACTTGAGCAATGCTCTCATTTGAACCCTTGTTGGGAACTTGAATTCAATTGGTGGAATCCAATTTGAACTTCATCCATCTTTGATCATTCTATTTGCAAGAGCCGGGTGCCTCTTGAGGATAGTTGCATAGTATAGGTGATCCTTGACTTCACCCGGGGTGTATCGAGACGAGTTCCTCGGTGCTACTTAGGTAAACGTTCAAGCCTCGTCTTGCTCTTTATCTCGATATCTTCATCGATATCGCCTATCTTGTTTTAGCTTCCGCATTTTCATATCGTCTTTAGCTTCCGCTTGTTTTTCCCTGCATCATTTGGTATCAGAGCACGGCTAGGCTTCCTTCTTACGAATCCTCGGTCTTGTTCTTATCGTTGTTGTGTCCTTGTTGTTTGTTCTTGAAATTTGAAGAAAAACACAAAAATCCAAAAATTTGAAAATCACAAAAAAATTGCTAGAAATCGTTCATTGTAACGATTTTGTTGTTGTTTGTTATCGGGGATTGATTGATATCATTTTCCCATTGATTTGGTACCCTCGAAACACGATTTGAAGTTGTGAATCGAAAATCTTCAAAATCAAATCTCAAAGTTGAAAATTCACAAAATTTGCTAGAACTTGTTTGTTGTTATGGATTCTTGGATGTTTGGTATCGGGGATTGTTCTATATAGTTAACCCGTCATTTTGATACCCCCATAACATCATTTGGAGTTGCGGAAAGAAAATATAAGTTTTCAAATCTTGAAAATTTTGAAAGTTCTTGAAGAACTTGTTCCAAATTCTTGAAACAAACTTGTTTTTGGTTGTTTGTTGGATTAAACCATTGGGGTTTGTTTGTTATAGCATATAACACTTTTGGGTATCATCAAAAGTGCAAAACAACTCAAAAACCATTGAAAAATTGGGTGCCAAAAGCCAAGAACGCGTTGTTGCACGTTGCAGGAAATGCAAGTAGGCGGACCGCCTACATTTTGAGGCGGACCGCCTCCCTCTGGGATGTCCTCTGGAACTTGTGGAGGCGGAGCGCCTCAGGTTTGAGGCGGAGCGCCTCTTTCTGGGAGCTGTCCGTGTAGTTGTTTTTCGTAGGTTTTCACTATTTGTTGGCTTGTATCCCTTCCGGCTAGTACTTTGAGAGTAACACTCCTACTCAATTAGTACTAGTTCATTGAGCGATTAGGACCTTCGTGCCTAGAGGAGAGTAGACCTCAAAGAAGACTCGTAGTTTGATTTTGCTTCAAGTGCGCACCTAAATAGCCTAGCGTTCATCGAGTCCCATCAATTCCACTCTTCCCGAAGAGTATTTGGTTCTTGTGAACTTGGTTGGTTATCGAGGAGGTTGTTCAACTACGAGGAAGCCAGTGAATCAAGTTTGAGTGATAAATCCCCCACCACTAAACGAGTGAACCGAGTGACATTCAAAGTGAGGGAGCGAGTGAGGTTTTTACTCTAACTTCTTTCTTGTCTTTGATTTATATAGGTACATGGCCGGAGACGTGTACGATACCATTGAAGTCCCGGTAAGCACTTTGGTCAACCTCTTGGCCGAGGTGAGATCCATAAGTTCGAGGTTTGATCGCCTCAAAGAGGAATGGACCCCGAGTGTCCAAAATGGTACCGAAAGAGGTACTAGTGATGAAGTGTTGGGCAATCCCCAACCGTTGGGAATTTCCCAACAAGTGGGCATTCCCCACAACTCGGGCATTTCCCAACTAGTGGGCATTCCCCACAACTTGGGCATTCCCCAAGGTGGAGGTGAGCAAGGTGATGTGCTCATGCCTTTGCTAGTTGGAAGTGAAAGTCACTCCCCTCCACATGAGAGGCAAAAGGAGGAGAGGAGTGATGTGAGTGAATTGACACCCGAATCTACACTTGGCCTTGGGATGGAAATGAAAGAAGGGGGAGGAGAGGAAATACAAAGAGAGAGTGAGGACACCCTTTGTTCTAACCACGTTTTATTCCCTTCTTCTTCTATTTGTTTTGGCTTATGTGTAGGTACTCTTGGAGGCGAGCTAGTGGAGCCTCAACCGGATGGTAAGAAAGAAAGACAAGAGAATGGAGCTCTACATTGTGAGTTTCATGAAGGAGGACTTGAACAAGACACTTCAAGCGATGTGAGTACTCACGGGAGCTACTCAAAAGTAAGTGTTTCTTCACCTTCTTATGAACATAATCCTTCCTTGTCTTGTGAAGACTCAATGCTAGTTGGTGCTTGTAATGCATTTGATGAAATTACAACTAGTGTAGAGTCGATTGGTCAACTTGTGATTGCTTGTGAACCGCTAATAGAGAGGAATGAGAAGCCGCATCATGATGTGAGCCCGGAATTCAAAGGACCTCTCTTTAGTGAAAATGTGGTAGTTGACCTTACTTGTGACCCTTGTTATGACACCCCACCCGTATTTGACAAAGGGGAAGATGAGTTATGTGACTCTACCCTTGTTGATATAATTGGTTTTGGTGGACTTGTGTGTCGTAGTAAGGATGATAGTGACCTTGAGGAGTCCAAATTGCATGAATTGGACAAGGTTTTCTATGATGACTCCTCAAGTGTGGATGATGAACCTAGTCTTGATACGATGCCTTTATTTGACTATGAAATTGAGGTGCATGCTTTTACATTCCCATTGCGTGAGGGCCTCTTTAATTGTGAGGGTGATTTGTATCGGAGTAGAGTTGAGAATGAGCTAGAACCTCCGTGGTGTGAGGGATTTGATCCCATAGACAACTCTTTGTTTGAGACTTCAAGTGAGGTAGATGAATCTTCTAGTGACCCTACTCTTGTTGGTTCGGGTTATGATGATGAAGAGGCCATTATTAATGCCTTCCTTGAGAGTTTACCTTGTGAGGGGGGTTGTCTCGAGGATGAAATTGGAGGTGAGGAGGTATCTCTTAGTGTGAGTATGAGAGCTTTTAAGAAGGGGAGCGGGGAATTTGATGCTACTTGTGGATTGCACTACTTTGTCAATTCCCTCCCATATGTTAACCACACTTTGAGAATTGAACATGCCAAAACCATTGTGCCCCATTTTGAAGATATTGCATTGAAGGTTTGGTATGTTGATCATGAGCTTAGGGGTCATAGGAACTTTGATTGCTTAATCTTGAGTGTTGCATGTTCTAATGATCTCTTTGCTTGTTATGGATGCAAGTGCTTGTCACTATGGAGCCAAGAACTTGTTGTCTCCTTTGGAGACATAAGCTTTTTGATTTGTATTGATACTTGGCTCTATCACAAGAGTGAATTTTCCACATTACTTGCACTCACTCTTGTTGGACTTGCCTACTCGTGTAGTGGAAAGTCTTGGTGTGCTAATCTTGAACTTAGGGATCATAGGGATTTTGATAGCTTGCTTTTGCATATTTCACGCATTATTGGTCTCTTTGTTTGTTCTTGTGTTGGGTGCACTTCTTGGATGAACCAAGTAATTGTTAGTTCCCTTGGGAACATGATAAGACCCAAATATGCGGAAGCAAATAACAAGGATGCGGAAGCAACAATCACAAGATAACAAGAAAGTAAGGGATTGGGGAGAATAGAAGTAGAAGAAAGAACGAATCAAACTAAACAATTAGATTGATTCAAAAGGGAGAAGAGACTTGAACCATTAAACGGGACTCACACTAGCGGTGATCCACCATGGATTCATCGTAAGAGATACATGAAGTCAACGCTTCAACAAGAAAGGCCAAGCCTATTCTATCTTCAAAACTAGCTAGCTGAAATAAATGACTAAGTGTGGTATTTATAGGTTCACCACACTTCTAAATAAAATGTCTAAATAGCCCCTAAGTCTAGTCAAAACAATACATGTCACTTAAGGCTATAGTTGGAATTACACTCAAAATAAGTAGGAAACCCGAATGGGCCTTCAGCAAACTAGGCGCCCCGCCTGACTAGTAGGCGCCCAGCCTGGAAAATGGGCGGTCCGCCTCTGCAGTAGGCGGCTAGAGATCCTGAGAGGTGTAGTCAACTAGGCGGTCCGCCTAGTCCAATGGGCGGTCCGCCTCCTTCCTGGGAGACCTGGAAACGGCTCAAAATGGACTCTAAGTGTTCCTCCTTGGTCCGTAGCCGGTCCTCCCTCATTGGCGCTCAAGTCCATGACTCCAAATCACTCTCGAACCCTCCTCCAGTGCCCTTGACTTGTATCCTTTGTGCTCTCATGCTTGGCTCTTGGTGGCTCCAATTCGGGTCTTATCATCCTCCCCTTCTTGAAAGGATTTCGTCCTCGAAATCAAACCATCAAGCCTACATTCAAAACAAGCACAAACAAAGCTTCCCACTACAAGAGTAGGTTAGTGTCAAAAGTGTGGGAAAACACACTCTTATGGTATAGCCAAGCATCAATAACAATGATAAAGCACATGTTTCCGAAGAAAACAACAAGCACTTGGCTTCCCCAATGGGTACACTCACTGCATGATTCATCAAGGAGATCAATAGGATAGAGAATATGAAAGATCAAGCCATTAAAATTCCTATGATCCCTAAGCCCAATAAGAACACACCAAAACGTCCCACGACAAGAGTAGGAAGGTCCAACAAGAGTGAGTACAAGTGATGTGAAAATCACACTTTTATGATAGAGCCAAGTATCAATACTAATCAAAAAGCTTATGTTCCCAAAGGAAACAACAAGTTCTTGGCTCAACAACGACAAATACTCACTACCATAACAAGCAAAGAGATCAATAAGATATGGAACATGCAAGATTAAGCAACTAAGTTCCTTATGACCTCCAAGCTTATGGTCATCACATCGAGCTTTGGCATGCTCAACACTCAAGGTGTGATCAACATATGGGATGGAGTAAGCAACATAATTCAAGCGACAACTAACATCGAATACTCCACTCCCCTTCTTGGAAGCACTCTTACACACACCAAGAGTGACTTCTCCTCCTCCCATTCCAACTCCAAGACAATCTTCCTCACTAGCCAAACTCCAAAGGAAGGTCTCCAAAATTGGCCCTTCATCATTATAGTCCACACAATGAAGGTTAGGACTACTAGAAGATGGTTTAACACAACCAAAATCAAGACCACTCATCCCACTTGGAGTTCCAAACAATGGATCATCCATAGAGTCTAACTTTTCAAACCATGGAGGTTCTATTCTATTGCCAATCCTAGTCCGATACAATTCGCTACCACAAATGAGATCATGTTCACACAATGGAAATGTAAAAGCATGCACTTCAAATTCATGGTTATCCAAACACATGGTATCAAGACTAGGTTCTTCACTCTCACCCGAGGAGTCATTGAAAACAATTCGATCCATCTCATTCACTAGGGACTCCTCAAGGTCACTACAAACCTCACTACAACACATAGGTCCACCATTATCAAGCAATTCATCAAGGGTAAGAATAGGGCATTCATTCAACTCATCTTCCCCTTTATCAAATATTGGTGGGGTGTCATAACAAGGGTCACAAATAGGGTCAACCACACAATCTTCACTAGAGAGAGGTTCAATGAATATCGAGCTCACATCATGATGTGGCTTATCATACCTCTCAACTAATGGTTCACAATTACACACATGTTGACCATTTGACTCTACACTAGTTGCAAACACATTGTAATCATACAAATCATCAACTAGTGTTGAGTTACTACAAACACTACCATAAGACAAGGAAGTAACATGTTCAAGGGAAGAACTATCACTTACCTTTGAGTGGCCATCTTGCTCACTCAATGCACTTGAAGTATCATGGCTAGTTCCTCCACTTTGAAGCTCACATTGAAGATATTCTTCACCTTGTCCTTCTTTCTTGGGACGTGATTGAGGCTCTATTAGTTTGCCTCCAAGAGTACCTACACAAGCATTCACACAAGTAGAAGAAAAAGATAAAGGGTTAAGGTTAGAATAAGGGGTGTCCTCACTCTTTTTCCCCTCTTTCTTTTCCCTCATTTTCTTTTCAAGGTTAGGTGTAGATTCGGGTGGTGACATCCCACTCACATCACTCAACACATCCTCTCCTTTTTCCGCTCGAGGAATGTCACCGGTCACTCCCTTACTCCTCTCAATCTTTTGTCTCTCAAATTCGGGTGAGTTGGGACGAGGCCCAAGAATACCCATAGCCGGAGTAGGTGGACTTTTAACATCAACCCGGAATCTAGGACTAAGAGACTCATCACTTGATGTCTCTTTCTTCTTGGTAGGTGAACCACTTGGCTTTGGAGCTTGTGATTTGGGGTTCACCTTGTCGACAATTGTCAACTCTTTTCTTGCACTAGTCCCACTGTTGCTTGTGATTGTAGGACTTTTAGTTTGCTTTCTTGCATCCTTGGATTGAGATACTTGCTCCTTTCCCCTTTTCATAGGCCAAGAGAATGTACTAGGATAGAACTTAAACATTGCCCGGCAAGGTTCAATGTCATAAGTTCTTTGCCCCTTGCTCACTTTGTACACATCCTTCACGATATCATACCGCACCCCTTACCTTGCAACCACGGTTGTCCTAGCCAAACACCATAATGCTCCATGGGACACAGATCACACCAAATATATTCCTTGTAACTCCCTTGAGATATGAGTACCCGAGCTTCACTAGTAATCCAAACTCCTTGATACTCATAAGGATATTTCAATTTGTAGCATGGTATCTTTAGTTTATTAACCCAAGAGACATTAACAAAATTGGCATAGGCTTCACTAACCTTGAGCAAGCATCCTCCTCTACCATTCACCTCAAAAATGAACCTACACTCACACATGTCTTGTATAGGATCAAGTCCAAGAAAATCATCACCCCCAAGTTGGGTCCTCCTTATCCCTCCACTAGTGGCAACACCACTAGAACACCCTCCACTTCCCGTCACTCTTCCAACATTAGAAGTGTTGTTGAAAGTCGGGGAAGAAATACCACTATGGAACCTATAATTGCCTCTCGCCTTGGTTCCATAGCCCATAGTACCACTCCTACCACCACTACTAGAGCAATGCACCCCCGTAACGGCAAGAGCAATACCATTTCTCCTTCCACTATTCACATGGGAACTAGAAGATGCAAACCTCCCATTTCCCATGGAACAACCACCACCTCCTCCCATACTAATGGAAGGACCTCTACTACTCCCTTGCTCACCACAAGCAACATCAAGAGAAGATGCAAATGAACAATTCTCATAATCAACCTCATCACCAATTCTCTCTACGTCACTATCATCATGTTCAAATTCATCACAAGAAGAGTAAGTAGGATCATCATACCTTGAAGCGTCACCATCTTCAAATTCTTGACTTGGAGCATAAGATTCTTCACATTCATCTTCGCAATCCCCATAGTCTTCTTCATCTTCATAATCAACATAGTGACCCGCTTCATCATCATATGAGCCTTGGTTCCCCGAATCGTCATAGCAATACCCATCCCCCCCACAATCGTCATCCGAAGCCATAGTCGTAACCCAAGAGTATAGGACCTCACAAATTCACTCCCTCACGTGTATCACTCAAAAGATGTCACTCAATTTTCTTTCCACTCGTGTATACACTCAAGGTCGTTGGCTTTTGTGACCGCACTCTATTGTTCTCACCACTCAAGCCTTTTTCCACTCAAGACCTTCTTGTCTCTTAGTAATCACAATGGCAAGACCAATCAACTAATGCACCCAAGTAACGGTTCGGAATGGAGTTAATGCGACTCGATGAACGGAAGCTAGTTTAGTGCGCACTTGAAGCAAGCAAATTCTACGACTTTAAGTAAAGACTTCAAGACACACAACACCCTAAGGAATCAAAGATTAGTGTTAATAAAGTAGGACTAATACCTTAGAAACACTAACCAAGAGGTACGGAAGCAAACAGATCACAAAAAGACACGAAACGAAGCCAAACGGAGGCCTCCCAGGAGTGGGCGGTCCGCCTACTTAGGGTGGGCGCCCCGCCTACTCAAAATGCAGAGAGTAACCAAAAAATAGGTGGACCACCTACTATTTTGGGCGCCCCGCCTACTGGTGCTTTCAGCACAGTCCGAAAACGGGTTTTTGGCCCTTTTGCACCCAAATTTTGATGTTCCAAGGTTTTTTTTCCAATCCGAAGGTACCCTATGGTGTTTTCAACTACTCCAATCAATCCCCAATAATTTATAACAACACCCAATCCATAACGAATCCAAATCAAGAAATTTCAATCAAATTCAAGGGTTTTTCAATTTTGGGGTTTTTGATTTTTTTCAACTTTTGATTCTCAACACCAAATCATATAACAAGGGTACCAAATCAACGGGTAATCATCATAGATCAATCCCCGATATCAAACACCAAAGGAATCATCAAATCCAATCAACAATAAGAATTTTTTTGTAATTTTCACTTTTTTTTTCAATTTTTTTTTGTTTTTCTTCTTTTCTTCAAGAACAAGAACAATAACAATAAAGTATAGATAGGATGAACAAGGAACGTGGATTCGTAAGAACGAAACCCGAGCCTTGATCTGATACCAAACTGATAAGACCCAAATATGCGGAAGCAAATAACAAGGATGCGGAAGCAACAATCACAAGATAACAAGAAAGTAA